>CM060449.1:73493010-74875920 GCA_030545235.1 Helianthus tuberosus | reverse complement strand
TATAATCATTGATAGCCATTACATTTGAAATCAAAGAGATATTCAGTTTCCTTAAAATTCTCATTAATTACTTTAGGATATAATATATTCCATAATTAAAATAATTATCAAATTACCATCATGCCCTTTTGATTAAAATAATTAATTGCCACATGTCACAAGGATATGGCTTCCTACACTTTGTAGAAAAAGTTGGCTTTGTAGCCAACTCCTACCCTATATATATATATATACACATATACAGGGTAGGGATCCTAAGAGAAATCCATCATATTTGAGAAACTTGAGAAGTAATCTGGACCACACATTTTCTCTAAGCAAAAAAAGGTGAAAAAAATGCAATTTTTTTTTTTTTTGAAAAAATTACAGCTTTTTCTTTAAAGATTAAATTTTTTAATTTATTTAATTTTTTTTTTTTTATTTATACACATGTGTATATTGTTAATCTTTTAACTATACATATATGATATATGTATATTGTCAATTATACATATATGTATATACATGTTTAAAATTGAAAAAATATGTGTTATAAATCCTAAACCTTATACCATAAACACTAAAGCTAAACCTTAATGCTAAACCCTAATGTTAAACTCTAAAGCTAAACCCTAATTCTAAACCCTAAAGGTAAACCCTAATGCTAAACCCTAAAGCTAAAACTAAACCCTAAAGCTAAACCCTTAATGCTAAACCCTAATGCAAACCCTAAAGATAAAGCTAACCCCAAAAGTTAAAGCTAAACCCTAATGATAAACCCTAAACCCTAATGCTAAACCCTAAAGCTAAACCCTAAACCATAAAGCTAAACCCTAAACCCTAATGCTAAACCCTAAATACTAATGTTAAACCCTAAATAACCCTTATTTTTCAATTTTAAACATGTATATACATATATGTATAATTGACAATATACATATATGTATAGTTAAAAGATTAACAATATACACATGTGTATAAATCCTCAAAAAAAAAACTTTTTAAAAAAAAAATAAAAAATTAAATCCTTAAAGAAAAAACTGCGATTTTTCCAAAAAAAAAATTGCATTTTTTTACCTTTTTTTTGCATTTTTTTGCTTAGAGAAAATGTGTGGTCAAGAATGCTTCTCAAGTTTCTCAAATAGCCTACTACTTCTCAAATGATCCTTATCATATATATATAGGGTAAGGTTCATGTGAGAACCACCTTTATTGCGAGAACCGCGAGAACCAATGTGAACACAACCTAAAATAGCTAAAAAAAACCTAACCCCCCCCCCCCCCCCCTAAAAAAAAAAAAACCTAACTCCCCCCCCTCCCCCCCACCCCCAAAACCTAACCCCCCACAAGCTAAATGCTAAAAACTAAAACCCCCCAAAAAACCTAAAAAAAACCTAACCCCCCCCCCCCCCCCTCCCAAAAAAAAACCTAACTAACCCACCCCCCCCCCCCCCCCCCTCAAACTAAAATGCTAAAAACTAAACCCCAAAAAATCTAAAAAAAACTAAAAAAATAAAAAAAAATCTAAATTTTTTTTTAATATTTTTTATGTTAAAATCGATACTTTTAGTATCCAAAATTTTTTTATTTTTTTTTGCTACTAAAAGTAGCGATTTTAACATAAAAAATATTTAAAAAAAAATGTGTGGTTTTTAGCTATTTTTAGGCATTTTTTGTTGTGTTCACATTGGTTCTCGCGGTTCTCGCAATAAGGGGTGGTTCCTAACGGATCTTTGTCCTATATATATATATATATAATTTTATATAGTAAACACATACCAATTCTAATATATGCCCTTTTACAAATAATTTTTTATGGTTTAGAATTTAGCACAATTGGCATTAGGTTTATTGAGCCAAATACTAATTTGATCTTTTTTAATAATAATAAAATATTACGAAATGACACATTTTTTCAAGCTCGAACATGATACGTAAATTCTTAGAGAGATAACCACCCAGTAATATTTTAAAGAACTATGCTACATGGTCAATCAGGCACGAGGTAAACACATCCCCACCTCACGTTAAATGCTAATTTTGGCTTGATCTCATGGTTTAGACCATTGGCGAATTTGTTGATTTCCAAAATGTGATTGATCCATTTTTTTTCCAATTCGAAACTCTATGTATTAACTCATTAATTTCACATGCCTTACCACTACACCATTTTATAATACGAAATGGTTAAGATGACGTGGACGGCACGTGAAAAAAGATCATTTCACATACTCTTCAACTACAAATGATCTAAGATATATTTATTGTTTCTCATTTTCTTGAGCTTCTCATAATAACTAAATTTCTTAATGCTCAAGAATATATATATATATATATATATGTTATAAGCAAAATGTATAATCTTGTTTTTTTGCTACGAATATTCCTGAAAGTTCTGTTTCAATAGGGGTTGTGGGTCTAGACAGAGCCGTCTCCAAAAATCATAAAAAAAATAAAAAAAAAATTTGCTCTGTGCGAGATAAAAAATTTGGGCATTTTCGAAAATCTTCATTTAACATAAACTCATCAATCCCTAAAATTTTTTAGCTATGTTTATGGAGTAATTTATTAATTAAAGAGAAATATGCAATTGACAAAATTAAGCAATTAATGCCATTAACAAAAAAAAAAACCAAAAAAAAAAAAAAAAACTAACATAAAAAATTTGGGGACGGCGTGATCAGAACCCACATCTTCTTGCTGTTCAAGCAAGGCAGTAATGTCACGACCCTCGACCCGTTTTACCGGTTCGGAAGCCGCGGGACAGAAAACCCGTGGTATTGGTGTTTAATTGCCAGCGAAAACTTTTAACAGGATCGTTTTAAAATGGAAAACTCAGGATTATTTTTATTATTAATATCGGGGCAAACCTCGTATTTTACAGTAAAGGAATTTCACTAGGAAATTTCCTGATTACAGAAAACATGTTTATTTATTACTGAGCCACTTCATTCAAGCTGGAGTGTTACGCGGCACTTTTCCTTGTTCACAGTAAATCACCTGAAACATGTTTTAAAAAGATTTTATCAGCGGGAAATACTGGCGAGTGCATTCTATTTTATACAAAAAGACTCGTTGCTATAATTTACAGTATTAAGAGCAATTACAATTGCCCCTATCTTATAATTATCTGGTCCAGTTGTCACTCGACTGGATCTGTGACTGTGGTCACATCACTATTGGGTCATGTCACCCAAAAGTGACGTGTATCATGAATTAGGCGCGCCCACCTAAAATTGATACTACAGCAGTAATGTATACAAAACCCCACTTATTGCTAGTAATTTAAGATTTGCAAAGACTTAATCCCTGTAAAATACAACTGAAAAATGATTTGAGGTTTTGTAAAACAGTTTGATAAAAAGAGAATGACTCACATTGCAGATTAAACGATCACAGGTAGCCTACTGATTAAGCAAGTAAACCTAGTAATGCAAACGAAACTAGGTTAGTAACTTAATACAACTTTTACGATAGTTCACGAGATCGAAACCCTCACGACGAATGACAAAGTATAGCCCAAGATTCGGGCAGCACTTAAACATCCATCGGACCGGTTTTAATCGATTGGACATTGTATCGTAGCAGGGATCGAGTTATTACCCCGTTATCGTAGCAGCGTCTCAGTACTTAAAATTATGATTTGAGCATAAAGGAAACGTTTTTGAAAGAAATTTTCGAGCAGAATGGAAAGTTCATGCAACGTACAATTTATAGCTAAAATTTGACTCTCTTGCGGCCCGCGACAAACACGGTTAAATCCTTCGCGGCCGGCGAGGGACTCCCTAGCTACGGCTAGGGCTGTCGTGTCACCATCTAGCCTTGACATGTGGACGACACGTGTCGTTCATCATTATCCGGAGATCATAGAGCTGTCGCGCCCCGCGGCCAACTTTCTTAATTCTGTCGTGCCCCGCGACAGACTAAAATTGCTTGTTTTCTTGGATTTTTTTATAAATAGTAGGATTTTATGGGTTCGGGTTTTCACTTACGGAGCGTTTTAGGATATTTTTTTGAGAGTTGTTACATCCTCCCCACCATATTTAAAATCTCGCCCTCGAGATTTACTGGAACAAGTAAGGATATTTTCTTTTCATCTCCGATTCCAGTTCCCATGTGTACTCAGGTCCTCTTTTCGAATCCCATTTTACTTTGACCAGTACCAATCTCTTGTGTTTGAGGTGCTTGACCTTTCTGTCTTCTATTTGAAGAGGTTTCTCAACGAACTTTAACTTTTCATTTACCTCTATATCTTGAAGAGGTACTACCAGTGATTCATCAGATAAACATTTCTTGAGATTAGACACATGAAATACATCATGTACACCTGCTAATTCTTCTGGTAGTTGTAATTGATATGCAACTGGTCCTATTCGTTGGATAACTGTAAATGGTCCTACATACCTTGGACTCAGTTTTCCTTTCTTAGTGAATCAAACTACTCCTTTCCAAGGAGAAACTTTGAATAGCACTTTATCTCCAACTTGAAATTCTAACGGCTTACGTCGATTGTCGGCGTAGCTTTTCTGGCGGTCTCGAGCTGTCTTTAGCCTTTCTTTGATTTAAATTATCTTATTGGTGGTTTCCTACACAATCTCGGGACCTGATAATTGACTTTCTCCTATTTCTGCCTAACATACTGGAGTTCGGCACTTTCGTCCATAAAGTGCTTCGAGTGGAGCAACATTAATGCTGGTGTGATAACTATTGTTATAGGAGAATTCTATTAATGGCAAGTGGTCGTCCCAATTTCCACCGAAGTCTATAACACATGCCCTGAGCATGTCTTCTAAGGTTTGGATTGTCCTTTCACTTTATCCATTTGTCTGGGGATGGTATGCTGTACTTAAATTCAAGCGCGTCCTCATCGCTTTTTGGAAACTCGTCCAGAAATGTGAAGTGAAATAACTATCCCTATCCGATACTATGGAGAGTGGAACTCCATGCAGTGATACTACTTCGTCTACGTATAGCTTAGCTAGTCTTTCCATGCTAAAGGTTTCTTTCATTGGTAGGAAATGGGCTGATTTGATTAATCTATCTACAACCACCCAGATTGCATCGTTACCGTTCCTGGTTTTAGGTAGCTTAGTAACAAAATCCATTGTTATTAATCCCATTTCCATACAGGCATTTCTAATTGTTGAAGTAAACCTGAAGGTTTCTGATGTTCTGCCTTAACTTGTGAACAAGTTAAACACTTAGAAACGTAACTAGCTATTCCCTTTTTCATTCCTATCCACCAAAAATTATTCTTCAAATCTTGATACATTTTGTTATTACCAGGATGCATCGTATACCTAGATTTATGGGCTTCTTCTAATATCTTATTTCTTATGTTTCCTTGTCTAGGTGCCCAAATTCTTTTCTGATCAGTTCCTTGCTCTAATTCTTTGATTCTTCCTTTCATTCCTTTAGCATCATCTTTGATTGTTGTTTCTTGAACATTTTTCAGTTGTTCCATTAAATCTAACTGCAGATTTAATCTAAGAGCACGAACTCGCATTCGGTTCTCATGATACTTACGACTTAGGGCATCGGCTACTACATTTGCTTTTCTTTTGTGATATTTAATATCACAGTTGTAATCACTTAAATCCATCTTCTTTGTCTCATGTTTAATTCTTTTTGCCCAAATATGTATCTTAAACTCTTATGATCTGTAAAGACAGTAAACTTACTACCATACAGATAATGTCTCCAAATTTTAAGGGCAAAAATTATTGCTCCTAATTCTAAGTCACGAGTCGTGTAATTTTCTTCGTGCTTTTTCAATTGCCTTGATGCATACGCAATCACCTTTTTGCGTTGCATTAGCACACATCCTAATCCTAGCTTAGAAGCATCACAGTAGACTTCAAAATCTTCTGTTCCTTATGGTAGGGCAAGAATTGGGGCGTTTGTTAACCTTTGCTTTAGAATTCTAAAGGCTTCCTCCTGCTTAGATCCCCATTCAAACTTAACAGTTTTATAAGTTAGCATAGTTAAGGGAACAACTATCTTGGAAAAGTCTCGGATGAAACGCCTATAGTATCCAGCTAATCCTAGAAAACTTCTGACTTCTGTAGCTGACTGTGGGACTTTCCAACTTATGATAGCTTCTATCTTGGAAGGATCTACGTGAATACCTTCGTGATTAGCCATGTGTCCTAAAAATTTCACCTCTTGTAACCAAAATTCACATTTAGAAAGTTTGGCGTAAAGCTTTTCCTTTCTTAACAGAGTTAAGAGTGCATGCAGGTGCTCACAGTATTCGTCTTGGCTTTTGGAATAAATAAGTATATCGTCGATGAAGACAATTACGAATTTATCCAAATACGACTTACAGATTCTATTCATCATATCCATGAATGCTGCAGGAGCATTTGTTAGTCCAAATGGCTGACTGTAAACTCGTAGTGGCCGTACCTAGTCCTGAAAGCAGTTTTAGGAATGTCCTCTTCCTGTACTTTTAGTTGATGATATCCGGAGCGTAAATCTATCTTAGAGAAGTATCTAGCCCCTTGAAGTTGATCAAAAAGATCATCAATCCTAGGTAACGGGTATCGATTCTTAATGGTAACCTTATTCAATTCCCTATAATCGATACACATTCGCATCGAACCGTCCTTCTTTTTCACGAACAACACCGGTGCTCCCCAAGGGGATGAACTGGGTTGTATGAATCATTTCCCTAACAATTCATCTATCTGCTTTTTCAGTTCTAACATTTTTGTTGGTGCTAAACACTAGGGTGCCTTAGCTATTGGCACAGTTCCAGGTATAATATGAATTCTAAAATCAACTTCCCTATCGGGTGGTACTCCATGTAGATCTTCTGGGAATACATCTGGGTATTCGGATACTACTAGAATTTCTTTAAGTTATTTGCCTTTAGTGTTAATGATTACTGAAATCATATACATTATACCTTGCTTTTGTTTATAACTAGCAACTTTCATTACTGAAATGAATTTCAGTGTCTTGCGTGGTTTATCTCCTGTAATCAGAATGATTTCTCCTGTTGGCGTACGAATTTCTAAGGAATTCTGGTCACATAGGATTCGAGCATGGTTGGCTATTAACAAATCCATTCCTAACACAACATCGAATCCTGCTAGATTCATAGGTAAAAGGTTTGCTGAGAACTTATGTCCTGAGAGTTCTATTTTTCCTTCCTGCAGTATTCTATCTATACTGACATAGTTTCCGTCTGCCGTTTCTACCATATAAACGTGCCTATGTTTGGTTAAGGGTTGCTTAAGAGCTTGGCAGAATGAAGTATTTATAAAACTTTGGTTTGCACCAGAGTCAAATAATACTTTTGCGTAAACATCATGCACAAGGAACGTACCAGCTATCACGTCTGGTATCAGATCTGCCTCTTGCGTTGTCAGCTGAAAGGCCCTTGCATTCATTTTATTAGTTCCATCGGTCGCCTTTGCTTTGTTATTAGTTTCTTTGACCAATTTAGGGCAATTTGGCTTAAAATGTCCGGCTTCTCCGCAGTTGTAGCAGATCGTCGATTTCCTCCTGCACTCCTCTTCTCGGTGCCCCGGTCTTTTGCAGAAATTGCAATACTCCTTACAATTTCCGAAATGTTTCCTTTTACAGTTTTTGCAAAATGGCGGGATGGAAGACTGCCAGGATCCCTTTTTCTTGAAGTTACTACTATTATTACCCATACGGAAACCTTGGGTAACCTTTTGAGCCAATTCCTTCTTCCTGTTCTTCTCTCTTGTACGCACCAATCCGTCAGTCAAGGTGTTGGCCAGTTCGACGGCATCGTCGATCGTCCGGGGTCTCGCAGCTTTGACTATGTCGCGAATCTCGTTAATCAATCCCCAAATATAGCGAGAAATAAGTACAGGTTCTGGCGAGGCCAGAGTTGGTACAATCCTAGCATACTAAAAAAATTTCGAAGTATACTCACGACAATTAACATCCACCATCCGTGTGACAACTGTCAAAATTTCATGTATCCGTACAATAATTAAACAGTAATTAGTGCCTTAATGACTGTGCTGATTTAAATTAATGACATGAATGCTCTCTGGTTATTGTTATCATACATACATGTGCATCACATATTGCATGATGTCATATCATTATTGCATGCAACACTTTATGATTCAAATGATGCACGAAACAAAGTTAGCACAGTTATCAGAAAAATCAGAAATGCTGATGGGAGTTCAGTACTTAGACAGACATGGTATGGAGACACAGAATGAGCCAGAAAACAAGAGTTACACTAGTATAGTGTGTACGAAAGTAAGGATCATTAAACTGCCTTCCTAGTGATAGTTTAAGTGCCGGAAAGTGCCTAAAACTCACATAAACTGAAGAATTCTGCAGAATTCAGCAAAAATCAGCATTTAAACAACTTAATATTATGCAGAATTATGGTTAAATGGTCCAGAATACTTCCCCAAGTGTCGGGAATCAAAATTGTCACAAAAGGTAACATAAAGCACACTAAACTGTATAGTTTAGCACCTTAACGAACCGGTAATCAACCGAACAACCGGACACTACTCGAAACACCAAATTTTCACTAGAAGCATTGTTTTATTATTTCCGAGCTAGTTATGGTCCCCGAACATCATAACACCTCTTATAACATCATAACAACTTATACACTAACTAAACCCTTGGATTTCAGCCAAACTAACTTAACTAACGATTACCAACTAACCACACCCCCCTCATGTTACGGTTATACAAGGGTGGCCCACCCTTGATTTTTCTTGTTTTGTTTATTTGATCTTGTATTACTTTAGTGAACACATGAAACTTTGGATTTAGCAATGTTGGAAGCAAGTTTATTTAGACCCTAAGTCTTTCATTCTCATTATCTTCACAACACATAACACACTCACTCTCCTCTCTTCCTCTCCCACCTTCGGCTGAGAACAAGACCACCACCACCACCATCTTTCACTTCATCTTCATCCATTCTCTAGTGATCTTAAGGTGTAAGAAGCTTGTTTAAGGAGCTTGGAGCCTTTGGGGATTGAAGGACCTCTCTTAAGTGCTTTTATCCACCTAATTTATCATCTTCATCAACTTGTGTTTTTCCCTAGCCTTGTGCTAGTAGTAAGGCCCTTCTCATCTCATGTTACATCTTGTTATGTTGGTTAAAAGTGTATGTAAAATACTAATCATGAAGAACATTAAAGATCAAGAACATAATCACTAACATAAAGCTCTAAATCATGATAATCTATGTTTTTTAAGTGTTTACATGCTTCTTGATTGTTGATTGATTGTGTTTATGATGTTAAACATCATATGAAACTTGTTGGGTTGTGATTAAACACATGATCTAGCAAGTGAGAGGATGATTATGTGATGAATCAAGATGATCATCCTAATATGTAAACATGAACTTGGAAGATTAAGTGCTTTTCTTGAATAATGAAGTAAGAAACATGTTATTGGTCATAAAAATGGATGATTTCAAAACTAATTTTCTCAAGAAACTAAGTTAAATTACAAGATTTACTTAACCATGTTTTTAAAGAAACTAATCACATTTTTAGTGATTATTCAAGTGTAGAAACATGTTAATGACAAGAAGAATTCAAAAAGAAATATTTTTAGAAAATCATTTTACAAGTTGTAAAGATCTAAAATCTTCAAGAATGATGTTTTTAAACAAATAACCACACTTTAAAGGGTAACTAAGCTTAGTAAACACTCTACTAAGTTACTACAAATTTTTATAAATTTCAAGTTCATGAAGTAGTGTAAAATGCTTGATTTTGGCACTTGGTAAGTATTTGTTTGAATTATTGATGATTTGTGATATTTTTAAAAGAAAATGATATGCTTTGAAAGCATGGAAACCTCCATTTTTAAGGGGAAACTATGACAAAAATTTTTTCTAGAATTTAAACACTTAGAAAAATATTTTTAAACAAGTATTTACAAGTATATTTTAACCATGATCTTTCAAATAAAATTTGCTATAATTTTTATTACAAGAACTACAAATATTGGAGGTTGATTTTGTTAAATAAAAGTGACTAAATGTCACAATGTGTGTGATTACTTGTATATTATGTGTATTAGTTATATTATTTTAGGACTTGAAATAATATAACTCACCAAAATACCAAGAATTATAACACAAAATATTACCAAAAATCCCAAGAATATAAATATATAATTTATACCCAAAAATTGGACAAAACGAACAAGGAATATAAATTAAAAATATTCCGGAATTAAATTCGTAAGTATATTTTGATAAACGGTATTTTGGAAACCAAGAGAACGAAAATATGATTTTTATGATTATTACAAAAATATATCATATTTTTTTCAAAAAGAAAATATATTATTTTTGGGTAAAGAAAAAATATATATGTTTTCTTGAGTTATTAGAAAATATAATATTTTTGAGAGAAAATATATATTTCCTTAAACAAATTTAGAATATATTATTTTTGGGGTGAAAAATGGATTTATAAATATTTTCTAAGTTAATCTTGAAAATATATTATTTATGAGGTTTATATGAAAATATAAATATATTTTTGCCAAGAAGAAGTATCGATAAATTTCTATAAATGATTTCTTAAAATATATATTTTAAGAATATATATATATATATTGGTGATTTTCATTGAAAATAATATTCCGGAAAATTATATACAAAATTAAGTATAAGAATACTTAATAAATACAATGAAAATACGTATTCTCGTACGTATAAATACACATCAGAATACGCCACCAATACTTGGCAAAATACACAAGTTTAAGAATACAAGTGCAAGTATACCCATCCTTGGGGAAATATATACATGTATAAATACATAAATGTGTCAAGTTAAAATATATTATTTTAACTAATATTCCAACAATTAATAAATATAATTTAAGTTAAAATAGTTATTATTTTAACAAATAATTATATACTTTGGAATAATACTTATGACATCAAGAAACGTAACTCAAAGATACTAAATAAGACTAAAGTGAAGGCACGCCTCATCCGTCTAATAAACCATAGTACGTTTGTAGGTAGCCGTGCAATCTAGAAGGAGCTTTGAGTTATTTGATTGAAGAACGCAAGACTGTGAGTTCATGTCCCCCTTTTCTTTTAACTGTTTTCAGTTTTATAACTTCGAGGGTGAAATACATGTTACAAATTGTTTACAAACGTTTACATATGGTATGGTTAGCTAAGGAATGAACTTTTAGATCATGTGAGTGGTGGGTACAACGCTTAAGACCATTAATCCTCGTATAAGGACCGAGGGACATGAGAGATAGATCTATTTAGGTGTTGCGAGCCCCACCCTTGGGACCGGGATTTGGCCCATGAGGTGACTATGTCTTCCAGCTGGAAGCCTGATACAAAATCCGCTAGGTTTGAGCCTTCCTGCATCACTGCACACATATTAATGGCCTTGCAAACCGTTAATTGATTTGTTTCCTTGTTGCTTTCATACCGGGTTTACAAATACATACTTACAATGATTACAAGTTTATTATGAGCTCACACACAAAACACATGAACTCACATAACTTTTGTTGATGTTTTCAAACTACATGTATTTCAGGAAATTGATTATGGATCTGGCAGGCGTGCGAGGATTTTCAAGTTCTGTCTTCAAATAAAAGATGTCATCCAGTGTTGAAGGGTTTGAATCGTGTATTTTACCTTGGATAAGATACATGGTTCAAAGCCTAGTTTTAATAGTGTCTTTTGTTAAGTCCATTTCGGAACTTAAACTTGGGTTGTTGTGTATTTTAAACATGAAGTCTGTGTTTGGATTTTAAACAATGATGGTTGCATTATTTTGAAACTTCTAAATGGATGAACATCGTGGTTTCTATCATTTAGTTGTTTGTTATGGTTGAATGCAATGATATTAAGCAAGTCACACATAATCACGCTTCCGCAAAAGTCAGGGTGTGACAATCCGGTGGTTCAGGAATTGATTTGTCATCTGTTCCTTTTCGTAGGAAGGACAAAATTTCCTTTCTACCAATTCTTTAAACTCCTCCCAACTCATGGCATAGGCCACGTCACTTCCTTTAGCTTGCAGCACCGTGTTCCACCATTCTAAAGCTTCTTCTTTGAAAAGATGGGATGCATACATGACCCGGTCTTCTTCTGTGCACTTACTTATTTTGAATACAACTTCCGTCTTTTCTAACCAACGAAGTGCAACAGTGGCTCCTTCCTTTCCTGCAAATTCGCTTGGTTTGCAGGCCAGCAATTCTTTATAAGTGCAACCAGTTATCATCACTTTCATTTTCTTAAGTACTGGGGCTTGAATTACATTATTATTATTATTGCCTCCATTCACACTGTAACTGAAATTATCGTCGCGAGTGCGTTTGCTATTGTGGGTTTTGGAAGGTTCTACGGGATTTTTAGCAGCATCAACAATTGATGGGATATCATTGGCTATACCCTGAGCAACTATATTTTCTATATCTTCTCTATTGAGAAAACCTTCTTGATTATTTGGTTCAGATTGGTTAACTTCATTTTCCGGTTGGCTTACTGCGTCTGCCATCTGAATTATTAACAATATATACGAATTATTGTCACAAAATAGATAACAACTAAACACAATAGGGCAATCACAACCACAACTAAGTCAGCACATGTAACCAAAATCGTCGACATTGCGACATTTATGTTTTTATATATAATATTTATGCATCCATACAAACCAGATATTTACAGATGTTTTATTTTAATACTATTATACATTATTATACATTATTATTATATGTTTTATTATTATTATTATTATTATTATTATATTTTGTTGTTGTGTTTTTTTCTCACATATTATTTTTATACAAAATAACTACACTACGGTTAACAGTCTTAAAAAACGAAACTCCCGTTCGTCGTACTTCCAGGAGAGGTTTTCTCCTACGGCCCGGATCCGGTTTTCTGCATCCATCAGCTCTTCGCCGTAACGGCGTAGTTCAGCAACATTTTCTGGGTTCATGGGTGGAAAAGGAGCAGGGGCTGGGTCAGGCTGTGGGAAGTACACATCTGGATTATTCATGAAGTTTCGTAAGTGCCAGTCGCTGGTCCCCCATTCTTCCATTTGTCCTGAAAGAGGTTGGGGGTTGACAATAGGTTCAGGGATAACAGGTTCCAAGTTGATAGGGAGTTCCCATTGTGCGGGAAAATTCAGAAGGGTTTCATCAGCTGGGCAGAAAAGGTCACAGTTTGCCAGTTTTCTATCTAGCTCCTCACAGGGTGGTAAAGTTGGAGCTTGGCCATAACTTTCTCCCACTACTTTTTCTTTTCCCTTTGGATCACTAGTTTTCTTCACTTTTTGTGATGCAGGTTTCTTCCTTCTTCCTCTTTTCCAGTCTAAAAGCCTCCTTCTTTTCTTGGATTTGGGCTTTTCCTGGGATTGAAACACTAGTGGCTCGTCTTCATCCGCCTGGTGTCCGGCCTCGTTCCCGGTAGCATCCATTTCAGTGCAATGTATTGAGAGGTTTTGGAGAGCCTCAGATAGTTCACTCAAGCTGTTAGTCATATATAAGGAAACATAAAATTTCCAAGTTAATATTTTAAATTATTGAAAATAGATTTTCACAAAAGCACAAAATTCCTAATATTTAAGTATTTTTCAAATATTTAATTGGCTTAAACCAGTGGCTCGGATACCACCTTTTTCTGTCAGGACCCTCGACCCGTTTTACCGGTTCGGAAGCCGCGGGACAGAAAACTCGTGGTATTGGTGTTTAATTGGCAGCAGAAACTTTTAACAGGATTGTTTAAAATGGAAAACACCAGATTATTTTATTATTAATGATGTGTGTAAAATGCAACATATAAATTACATCAAATGAGACATAAAACTAACCCTTTTTTAGTACTAAAGTTGGAAAAAGTGTGCGTTTGTCTTCCTTTTGTATTTTCATGATCAAATGAGCGTAAATGAACAAAAGAAGCAAATATGCAACAAAATCTAACATAATTACAAGAAAAGGAATAAACGTGGCATGCCCGACCCCTCGACAGCATCTTCCCAAGCAAAAACAAGTGAACAGAAGGCAGACCACGGCTCCATGCCTAGCGGACACAGGGGCGTGGCCAGATGTCTGCAGAAAGGACAAAGCTATAGAAGCTTCTATTCCCGACACGGGGGCGTGCCCAGCTCGACATGGGGCGTGGTCAACGCTAAGATTCGTAGAATCCAAGCAAATCTTGAAAGTACAGATACACTTCTGCACACGGGTGTAAGGACTGCAAAAATGTCCGAAAAAGACCCGTAAGTGAAAACCCAGACCCCTGAAACCCTAATGTGCATAAAAAACCAAGAAAACAAGATTTCTGGGTTTCACGCGGGCCGCGTAAGAGTAAGCTTAGGCTTACGCGGGCCGCGTCAAAGTGTTGTTGACCGGATAAGCGTTCCAGGCCACGTGTCGCACACGTGGCAGACCTAGGTGTGACACGCTAGCCCTAGTTCTAGACTAGGTAGCCCTCGCGGGCCGCGTAAACTCTTATTAAGTTTTACGCGGGCCGCGTAAAACTCATTTTTCAGCTATAAATGAGTTGGACATGAGCAGTTCATCTGTGTTCGAAAATCATTTCAAATGACGAAGTATACTGCTCAAAATCGTGATTTTTAATTAGAGAGACGCTGCTACGATATAGGGTATTAACTCGATCACTGCTACGATTCAATGTCCGATCGATTGAAACTAATTCGATGGATGTTTAAGTGCTGCCCGAATTAGGGCTATACTTTGTCATTCGTCGTGAGGGTTTTAATCTCATGAGTTATCGTAAATGTTGTATTAAGTTACTGACCTAGTTCGTATGCATTGTCATTTAATTTAGGTTACAAGGCTTATCAGTAGGCTAAACTCCGCCCGTTTAAACTTGCAATGTGAGTCATTCTCTTTTTATCAATAATGTTTTACAATACTCCAACCATTTTCAAAAGTTATAATTACAGGGATTAAGTCGTGGTTATCTTGAATCACTGGCTAGTGGGGTATTGTGCACATTACTAATTTCTCACGGTTAGGTTCATCAACCTAACAGTGATAATCATCACTACTTGGGTGAAAGGACCCAATAGTGGTATGACCATCATCACCAGGAGGTGACACGGCGCCAGATAAAAATAAGATAGTATCCATTGTAATCGCTCTTATGATGTAATTTATAACTATGTGTCGTTTTATCAAATTGAGTGACTCGCCAGTATTTCCCCGCTGATAAAATATTTTTAAAACATGTTTCAGGTGACCTACTGTGAATCAAGGAAAAGTGCTACGGAGCACTAATAAAGCTTGAAGTGGTGGCTCAGTAAAATAAATAAACATGTTTTGTAAAACAGGGAATTTCCCAGTAAAATTCCTCTATTGTAAATTACGGGGTTTATCCCAAATTATGAAATAAAATAATCGGGCATTTTCAAGTTTTCAAAGATCCTGTTAAACTTCCGCTGTCAACTCAAATAATAAATACCACGGGTTTCTGTCCCGCGGCTCCTGGACCGGGTAAAACCGGGACGGGGGTCGTGACAACGGGGCCATGCCCAGCGGACACGGGGGCGTGTGGAGCTAATGCAGACAAATTGCAATTAATGAAGAAAGAGAAACTGGATGGACACGGGGCCGTGCCCAATGGACACGGGGCCGTGTCCAGGCTTCTGTGCAGACTATAAATAGAGGTGCTTGGTTCATTTCAAAGGCATCCCTTGGCAAACCACCTCTCTCCCACTTCACCCACACTCCACGACCACTACAACACCCACATCCACCACCTGCATCCACCTGCATCCATCATCCATCATAGAGTGTGTGTAGTAGTCTCGGGATCCAAGATTGATAGTAAGAGTTCTTGACAATCAAAGGCCATGTTTGCCTAAGTCTCTTACATCACTTGATGAAGACAAGCATTTAGTGTAATACTTTTGTTTTTTAATCTTTTCTCACTTTTTATTTGGTTTTGTGTTAATGACTTTAATAACTAGTTTATTATGTTGAAGGTGAAACTTCCTTATCATTTGTCCGTGGTGTCTTGGCGTTATTTTACTGTCTATATAAAATAAAAGATTTACACCATTCATATCTCTACGGTCTATATAGATATATGTTGGCTACCTGGTCGGGGGTTAAGGGAATAGTTTGGTAAGGTTCTTGCCTTGTTCAGTGTATAGATCCTGCAAGGACCTGCGTCAAGCTTACTAGGACCTCCTTCAATACCCACTGGTATTGGATGGCGGGGGTGCGAATAGCTTGATCCCCTCATATGTAAACTACTATTAATACATTAACCCGGCTACTTGGGATTGTATCCCTGCTGACTCAAACCACTTAGCCGAGGGTAACGTCACCTTGAAAAGAGGGGCCTACCACATTTCGCATTAATAACTTAATTAATTATCTTTCAATATTCAGACCCTTTAGGATTGTATCCTTGCTGATTCAAACTACTGGGTTGAGGGTAACGTCACCTTCAAAAGAGGGGCCTACTACTATAACTAAGATAATCTCTTAAAAAGTGCAAAAGTGTGGAAATCATTAAAAGTTACAGCAAAGGTGAGTCGGATCCAAGTGATTCATCTTGTCTATCTGTTATTATTTTATTTTTATTTTCAGCATTTTTAGTTTTTATTTTCATGTTTAAAAATATTTTTCTAAAATTTTGATTTGATTAGACGTTGAGGATAAACCGGTATTAAAAGTTCTTGTGTCCTTGGACGACCTCGGTATCTTACCAACGCTATACTACGCTCACGATGGGTGCACTTGCCCATATGTGTGTTTAGTGTTAGTAGAATATCGTGTTTTATAAATTTAAAACTTGACTAAAGTGTAAAAAGGGCTTACAATATAACTAAAATTATATAACGCTACACACGCATCAAGTTTTTGGCGCCGTTGCCGGGGACACAAGGATTTTAAGAAAGCTTAAAATCGACGGCCTAGTTCCGGTGAAATTTTCGGCAGATTTCAACGTTCCCCCGACTTCTAACAACGTCAAGATGGCCAAGAAATTTACTAGGTTCAGCGCGAATGAGTATGTTGCTCAAGCACGGTTTGAAGTTCTCAAGACAAGGCCCAAAGAAAGCCCCCGACAAGTTTGCTTGGATACTCTAGAAGCAGTAGGCCAAATCGACCGCTTCAACACCCTTGTTACTGGTCCACTACGAGCAGCTCTTTGCACTTAGCTTCACTCTATGCACGAATATAACATGGAATTTTATAGCGCATTCGCCTTCAAGGCAAGAGCGGAGCCGTTTGACAATGAGGGGCTAGAATTCCGTTGTTCAGGGGCTGTGTACTCAATTTCTATTGCACAATTTGGGGCAATCGTCGGGTTGTATTCGGAGGAGGATACTGGAAATGAAGAGAACACTGGTGGTCTCCGTGAACTTCCACAAGATCAACGCCAAGCTGCATGGGCTCAGATTGGGGAGGGACACTATAACCCGAGCCAGACCAAGAGCACACAGTTGTGGGACCCTCTCTACCGCTACATCCATAGGGTCCTCAGCTACTCCCTTTGCCAAAGACATGACAGCGGTGGTGTGGTAGGGTTGCGTGATCTGATAGTCCTCCATTGCATTCACAACCGTATCAACCTTGATGTTCCACACCTACAACTTCGCAACATGCACTTGAACCAACTTGCTACTCCCCCGACTCCTATCCTTTTTGGAGGGTGGATCTACCGCCTCTTCAAGCATTTTGTGCAAAGGATGCCAAGATCCTTCTAGAAGGGCCCATGGTCGGGAAAAGTGGACCTTGTCATATGTCGCTCCAGGAACTTAATCAACGAAGCAGATGACGGGACGGTTAGATTTCAAACGGTTTAAGGGCATGTGTGGAACCCTCAAGAAGCTCTCGTCCTTCACGCTCCACAGATCCGTCCTCCTCCCCAGTACCACTACCAGCCTCAGGGTGATCCGGGCCAATCCTCCTCTCAAGGAGGTGGTTTTCCTAACTTTCAAAGTTTACATGATTTGTTGTAGGAAAATCTCATGTGCACCCGGAACACCTACAATATGGCAAGCAACACGTATGCCTGGGTCGAAGTTATAGAAAGAACCATCTCCGGCATGCAGGATGATATCAGCAACATCCGGGAGTACATGGCGGGCCAAGGAGGGGATGATAACGAGGATGACGACATGGATTAAGCTAGAGGTGTTGGAGGTAACGTAACATGTTTGGAGGTCGTAACATGTTAACCCTTTATCTCTCACAAACAATTTCATGGCATGCGTGCCATTGTTGAACAATTTACTTTTCTTAACACTTCTAATTTCCTGCATTTTTCTTTTTTTTAGTTTGTGTTGTGGATGATGAAACTATGGTAAAGTAGGATGTTTGTTATTTTGTTTGGTGTGGTATTTATTAGTAAAACAGGTACCTATGAGGCTTGAATCACTAAATATTAGTGCTACAAAATCCGGGAAAGCAGAACCGAAAGCCGAAACCTGTTTGTAATGATTGCAGATTGTCCACACGGGGCCGTGCCAAGCAGGCACACCCCGTGTCCACCGCCCAGAACCTGCTGTTTGTTTAATTTCTGCAGATTGCTGTTTAATTTCTGCCCAACACGGGGTCATGTTCACCAAACACGCCCCCGTGTCCACCTTCTGTAAGTTTTCGTTACTGGCAGTCTGACCACGGGGCCCTGCTCATCCGACACGGGGCCGTGTCCAGATGCCCAGTAACACCAAAACCTTGTTTTTTACACCTTTTTACGCATTCAATCAACCTAAAACCTTATTTTTGGGACACATTGAGGACAATGTGTAATTTAAGTGTGGGGGGGGGGGGGGGGATGCTAAAACCTTGAATTTTGCAAGTCCTAATAACAAGCCTTACACAAAACTCTATTAGAACCGCTAATCACCCCAAATTTTTTCAAAAACTTTTTATTTTTTTACTTGTCTTGGTTTAATTTGGGAATAACAAGTTCAAAAAATGTTATATTTTTACAAATTTACAACCGATAGCGTCATGGTAAAAAGAACCAACATAAGAAAATTATGAAACGGCATGACAAATCTAGTTAAAATTTGATTATATATACTTGATCACATTAAAAACTCATTCCCACAAAAAGTGAGTTTTGAGCCTTTATTAAGCATACAATCATATATCTTTAAATTAAATGCTCATTTTTCGTTTCTTGTGTGAATAGCCACTTGGTTTCTTACGACTCTAGAACTTGCCATGATGATACATTCCCAGTCCTTACCAACTTAAACCCAAGTAAGTAAATGATGGAGGCATTAGCACTAACCCTTTTTCTTTTCAACACCATTATTTTTCATTTTTTTTACCACCTACCCAAAATCCCCCTAGTTAACCCCTTTGAGCCTAAACCTTTTTGTTTCTAAACCCGCAAAACAAGCACCCTTTACCCACAATTTTTTTTTTATTTTTAACCCTTTATTTTAGTAAAAAGCTCGGTTTTCATGTGACATTCCTTATCATAAAAAAATGAAGTCTAGCAATAAACAAACAAGTTCCTCAATAGAAACTTTGTTTGAAAATGTTTTATTTGAATAAAAGTCACAAAAACAAAAAGTTTTACGACGACCTACGCTTTTTACGCTTTTAGCCCTTTTTACTAACCACTAACCCCAAAACCACCTACCTTTAACCCAAGCCTAACCCTTCCCCAAGTCCTCTTAATATTTACAAAGGTGTATAGTTAAAAAGGAGGAGTATTGATTTCTTGGCAAGCATATGGTAGAAGTAAGTTCCATGCCGGTCTCGAGTGTTTCACAAAAATACAACTTCGGCCGAGTGCTGAGTGATCTCCTGTGAGGTATGTGAACTTGTATATAAATGAAATTTTAAAAAGGCATGTTATGCCCAAATAAGTAATTTCTCTTATGAAACGTTCTAAATAAATCATAATGAATAGGATTGTAAATAACATAAAAATAAAGCCTAATAAAGATCTTGGATTCCCGACACTCAAGACAAGCCCAACACTTCTCTTCTACCCATTCCATTTGGGAGTGTAAGCCACATTATAAAGAGTTTTGCTTGAGGACAAGCAAAGATTCAAGTGTGGGGGTATTTGATGTGTGTAAAATGCAACATAAAAATTACATCAAATGAGGCATAAAACTAACCCTTTTTAGTACTAATGTTGGAAAAAGTGTGCTTTTGTCTTCATTTTGTATTTTCAGGATCAAATGAGCGTAAATGAACAAAAGAAGCAAATATGCAGCAAAATCTAACATAATTACAAGAAAAGGAATAAACGTGGCATGCCCGACCCCTCGACAGCATCTTACCAAGCAAAAACAAGTGAACAGAAGGTTGACCACGGCCCCGTGCCTAGCGGACACGGGGGCGTGGCCAGATGTCTGCAGAAAGGACAAAGCTATAGAAGCTTCTATTCCCAACACGGGGGCGTGCCCAGCTCGACACGGGGCGTGGACAACGCTAAGATTCGAAGAATCCAAGCAAATCTTGATAGTACAGATACGCTTTTGCACACGGGGCCGTTCCCAGCGGATACGGGGGCGTGTGGAGCTAATGCTGACAAATTGCAATTAATGAAGAAAAAGAAAGTGGATGGACACGGGGCCGTGCCCAATGGACACGGGACCGTGCCCGGGCTTCTGTGCAGACTATAAATAGAGGTGCTTGGTTCATTTCAAAGGCATCCCTTGGCAAACCACATCTCTCCCACTTCACCCACACTCCACCACCACTACAACACCCACATCCACCACCATCATCCATCATAGAGTTTGTGTAGTAGTCTCGGGATCCAAGATTGATAGTAAGAGTTCTTGACAATCAAAGGCCATGTTTGCCTAAGTCTGTTACATCACTTGGTGAAGACAAGCATTTAGTGTAATACTTTTGTTTTTTAATCTTTTCGCACTTTTTATTTGGTTTTGTATTAATGACTTTAATAACTAGTTTCTTATGTTGAAGGTGAAACTTCCTTATCATTTGTCCGTGGTGTCTTGGCGTTATTTTACTGTCTATATAAAATAAAAGATTTACACCATTCATATCTCTACGGTCTATATAGATATATGTTGGCTACCTGGTCGGGGGTTAATGGAATGGTTTGGTAAGGTTCTTGCCTTGTTCAGTGTATAGATCCTGCAAGGACATGGGTCAAGCTTACTAGGACCTCCTTCCATACTCACTGGTATTGGATGGCGGGGTTGCGAATAGCTTGATCCCCTCATATGTAAACTACTATTAATACATTAACCCGGCTACTTGAGATTGTATCCCTGCTGACTCAAACCACTTACCCGAGGGTAACGTCACCTTCAAAAGAGGGGCCTACCACATTTCGCATTAATAACTTAATTAATTATCTTTCAATATTCCGACCCTTTAGGATTGTATCCTTGCTGACTCAAACTACTGGGTTGAGGGTAACGTCACCTTCAAAAGAGGGGCCTACTACTATAACTAAGATAATCTCTTAAAAAGTGCAAAAGTACGAAAATCATCAAAGGTTACAGTAAAGGCGAGTCGGATCCAAGTGATTCATCTTGTCTATCTGTTTTTTTATTTTTATTTTCAGCATTTTTAGTTTTTATTTTCATGTTTAAAAACTTTTTTCTAAAATTTTGATTTGATTAGACGTTGAGGATAAACCGGTATTAAAAGCTCTTGTGTCCTTGGACGACCTCGGTATCTTACCAACGCTATACTACGCTCACGATGGGTGCACTTGCCCATATGTGTGTTTAGTGTTAGTAGAATATCGTGTTTTATAAATTTAAAACTTGACTAAAGTGTAAAACGGGCTTAAAATATAACTAAAATTATATAACGCTACACACGCATCAATTAATATCGGGACAAACCCCGTATTTTACAGTCAAGGAATTTCACTAGGAAATTTCCTGATTACAAAAAACATGTTTATTTATTTACTGAGCCACTTCATTCAAGTTGGAGTGCTATGCGACACTTTTCCTTTTTCACGGTAAATCACCTGAAACAGGTTTTAAAAAGATTTTATCAGCGGGAAATACTGGCGAGTGCATTCTATTTTATACAAAAAGACTCGATGCTATAATTTACAGTATTAAGAGCGATTACAATTGCCCATATCTTATAATTATCTGGTCCAGTTGTCACTCGACCGGATCTGTGACTGTGGTCATATCACTATTGGGTCTTGTCACCTAAAAGTGACGTGTATCATGAATTAGGCGCGCCCACCTAAAATTGATACTACAGCAGTAATGTATACAAAACCCCACTTACTGCCAGTAATTTAAGATTTGCAAAGACTTAATCCATGTAAAATATAACTGAAAAATGATTTAAGGTTTTATAAAACAGTTTGATAAAAAGAGAATGACTCACATTGCAGATTTAACGATCACATGTAGCCTACTGATTAAGCCGATAAACCTAGTTATATAAAATGCAAACGAAACTAGGTTAGTAACTTAATACAACTTTTACGATAGTTCACGAGATCGAAACTCTCACGATGAGTGACAAAGTATAGCCCAAGATTCGGGCAGCACTTAACATCCATCGGACCGGTTTTAATCGATCGAACATTGTATCGTAGCAGTGATGGAGTTATTACCCCGTTATCGTAGCAGCGTCTCGATACTTAAAATTGTGATTTGAGCTGAAAGGAAACGTTTTTGAAAGAAATTTTCGAGCAGAATGAAAAGTTCATGCAACGTACAATTTATAGCTGAAATTTGACTCTCTCACGACCCGCGACAAACACAGTTAAATCCTTCGCGGCCCGCGAGGGACTCCCTAGCTACGGCTAGGGCTGCCGTGTCACCATCTAGCCTTGACACGTGACGACACGTGTCGTTCATCATTATCCGGAGATCATAGAGATGTCGAGCCCCACGACCAACTTTCTTAATTCTGTCGCGCCCCCGCGACAGACTAAAATTGCTTGTTTTCTTGGATTTTTTTTATAAATAGTAGGGGTTTATGGGTTAGGGTTTTCACTTACGGAACGTTTTAGGACATTTTTGTGAGAGTTGTTACAAGTAACCACTAGTATAAAAACTCATTTATGTTATCTCTCGATTCAGTGCATATATATTCTATCTTATACAGTGTAAATTTTATACAAAATTAAAAAGATTTGGGCCCTTGAAGGGTTTAGGCCTCGTGTCGTTACCCACCCCGCACCCCCTACGGGTCGGCCCTGGGTCTAGGGTAAGTAGAAAACCTAAAAAAGAAACCCGAAAAAAAAAACGATTTAATTGAGCCGCACAAAAAGATCAAACTAAAATTTATGGTTAAGTTATGGTTTAACCAAACATTAAAAAAAAAAAAACAAATCGAATAACCCAAAAAGGTCATTTTTTTAATGTTTGTTACATATTGATTTAGAAATTATAAATTTCATTCTTAAATATTAAGTATTTATAATAAAAACATTAACATGTATATATATCTTTGAATTGATTTTTCTATTGTCTACAAGAAATGTCAAAATTTAAGATAAAAATTTAATGATTTTGAAAGTATTATAAAATAAAACGTCACAATAAAAACTTTGGATAGACATAAAAATAGATTAAAAAGTTTGGTATATGTGAACATTTTTAATTACAAATGTTGAATATATTAACTTAATTGTAAACATTTAAGAAAGATTGTTAAATCTTGGATTATACTTTTTCTTTTTGAATCTTACTTAATTTTGTTCAAAAAATCGAAAAAAGCCTAACCAAACTGTTGCTAAAAGTGAAAAACCGAAATCAAACGTTGTTCAAAAACCAAAAACTGAACATTTTAGTTTTCGTTTTAGCTTTGCCATAAAATCGAATCAAACCAAACCATACACTGTAATGATCAAACTAAAGAAAATTGAAATCAACAACAACTGGGCAGAAGGCTTAGGATTTCATTGAAAATTCTGAGAGAAATTGGGGATGGGAAATAGAATAGAGTACAGAATGGGATGGGGGAAAAAGATGAGATCACTGAGATCTAACAAAATTTGCCTACCTCATGATCACACAATAATTACATTAAATAGAAAGACAACAGAATTCTGTTAGACTCCTGCTAATGTGGCGCTCATGGTGTAATCTCGAAACTTCTTGGGTTGAGTCCTAACTCTTTCACTCTTCCTTAATTGGCCTGGATCTATAAGATGGGCTGTGTTACCATTGGGCTGGTCCGTTGGGCTCATAACAATACCGCCCCCATTAGCATCCACCTTGTCCTCAAGGGAAAAATTGGGAAACTGTTGTTGCAGCTCAGTATCATCCTCCCAGGTGGCTTCCTCTTTAGACTGACTCTCCTATTGGATAAGGCTTTGTTTGACCAGCTGAGTGCCTTTATAAATTGTCCTAGATTGCAGGACAGTTTGGGGCCGAAGAATAATAGTTGAAGTGGTGTCTACCAAGTGTAAAGGGGTGATTTGGTTAACCGTCTTGCCAACACATTTACGAAGCAGAGAGACGTGAAAGACGGAATGTATCTTAGCCATATCCGGTAAGTCCAGTTTATAGGCGACCGTCCCAATTCTGGCCAGGATACGATAAGGACCAAAGTATCGATGGACAAGCTTGTGATGGCGTCGTAAGCGGGCAGACCCTTGGCGGTACGGTTGCAACTTAACAAACACCCAATCTCCTACCAAAAATTGCACATCACGACGATGTTTATCAGCAGCCGCCTTCATTCGGGATTGAGCTTTCGAAAGATTTTTTTTTATAAAGCCAAAACATTGTCACGTTCCAAAAACTAATCCTCCAAGGCAACATTAGTGGAGGAACCGCGAAGATATCGAGTGAGAGTAGGGGGCTTACGGCCATAGAGAATCTCAAACGGTGTCATTTGGGAAGAAGTTTGGTATGAAGTATTATACCAAAATTCAGCCCAAGGCAAAAACTGCAGCCACTTTTGGGATGATCTGCCACGTAGCAGCGAAGATACATTTCCAAACAACGGTTAAGCGCTTCGGATTGTCCATCCGATTGAGGGTGGTACGCGATACTAAATTTGAGAGTGGTACCGTTGACCCGATGCATCTTTTTCCAAAATTCAGTTATAAAACGTGCATCCCGATCTGTGACAATGGTTAAAGGAACTCCATGTAGTCGCACGATGTCAGTAACAAATGCAGTGGCCACCGTAAAACTGTTAAAGGTGGAGGGTAAGGCGATGAAATGCCCATACTTGGATAATCGGTCAACCACCACCATAATGACGGTCTTTCCGTGGGAGTTCGGTAAACAAGTAATGAAGTCTAAGGCAATATCTTCGAACACTGCCTGGGGAATATGAAGAGGTTGTAGTAACCCCCCTGGTGACAAAAAGGATGGTTTAGTTTGCTGGCATATTTGACATTGAGCGACGAAATCCTTAACGGCAGCTTTCATTTGCTTCCAATAGAAAGTGGCAGCAAGTCGTTGATAAGTACGTGTTACTCCCGAGTGGCCCCCAAAGGCGGAAGAATGAAATTCGATCAATAATTGGTGACGCAGGGCCCGGTTATTAGGGACCATTAAGCGCCCCTTAAAGAACAAGAACCCGTCTTTCAGCGAGTAATCAGGAAGAACATTAGGATCAGCAGTGTAACGGGTCAAAAGGGCTGTTAAATCGGGATCAGTTTGCACCGCAGCATGTAGCTCTGCTAAAAGAGTAGGAACTGGTGCTGAAAGAGCCAGCAAATGGCCAGCGGGAATGCGTGAAAGAGCGTCAGCAGCTCCATTTTGAGTCCCCGGGCGATAGACAATATCAAAGTCGAATCCCAATAGTTTACCCAACCATTTTTGTTGTTCGGGTGTCTGAATTACCTGATCTTGGAGACGTCTTAATGACTGCTGGTCTGTGATGATCGTGAAGCGATGACCCAACAAATATTGCCTCCATTTAGCGATCGCTTGTGTTATTGCATACATCTCGCGGTGATAAGTTGAAGCTTGCTGCATACGGGGACACAATTTCTTACTAAAGTATGCCAAGGGATGTTTGTCTTGGGACAAAACAGCCCCAATCCCCGAACCCGACGCATCCGTTTCAATGGTAAATGATTTAGAAAAATCAGGAAGACGTAAAATTGGTGTAGAGCTGAGAAGATTCTTTAATTTTGTGAAAGCTTGAAGTTGTGTGTCGGTCCATATAAAGGCATCTTTGCGCAAAAGATCAGTTAACGGGTCGGCAATCGAAGCATAATTTTTAATGAAGCGTCGGTAGTATCCGGTAAGACCCAAGAAACTGCGAACTTGCTTGACATTCCGAGGAATCGGCCATTGTTGAATTGTGCTTATTTTGTCTGGATCCACAGCCACCCCATGAGAAGAAATTACGTGACCCAAATATGCCACCTGAGTTTGCCCAAAGATGCACTTAGAAAGTTTAGCCACCAACTGATTATCTAGAAGCAACTGTAGTGTAAGAGTGAGATGATGTAAGTGGTCAGCCCAAGTCTTACTATATATTAAAATGTCATCAAAGAAGACCAATATAAAGCGTCGTAAAAATGGTCGAAAAACGTCATTCATGAGCCTTTGAAATGTGGACGGGGCGTTTGTAAGCCCGAAGGGCATGACCAAAAATTCATAGTGCCCGTCATGGGTGCGAAACGCGGTCTTCATAGCGTCGCCTTGGGCAATGCGAATCTAATGATACCCAGCCAATAAATCAAGCTTAGAAAAGTATTGCGCATCATGGAGCTCATCAAATAGTTCGTCAATAGACGGAATAGGAAAGCGATCCTGAACCGTGATAGAATTTAAGGCACGGTAGTCCACACAAAACCGCCACGTGCCATCCTTTTTGCGAACCAATAAAACTGGAGACGAGAAGGCACTAGTGCTAGGACGAATTATTCCTTGAGTGAGCATCTCTTGGATCAACCTTTCGATTTCTTTCTTTTGAAAATGAGGGTACCGATACGGCCGAACGGACACGGGGTTGCTAGCCGGTAATAATTCAATATGATGGTCTTGGGAACGGGTGGGCGGCAGCCCAACAGGAGCAGTGAAAACAGCAGTAAACTTAGTTAGAATAGTTTGTAAATCTGGCGGATAAATGGGTGGCTTTGACTCTGGTGGTAAAAGGGTCAAGTGAAATAACTGAGCAATACCATCCGAATGGATTAAGTGCCGAAACCCATGAAATTGGATTGCCTGAGCGTTGGTGACATCCCCTTGCCATTTCACTTGTTTACCATTTAGCGAAAATTCAAAAACTGAAGTTGAATAATCTGTGATTACCGGACCAAGTGTGGCTAACCAAGAGACTCCGAGAACCATATCGCAGCCCTGTAACGGTAAGACATAAAAATCCACCACAATCGGGTGGCCCTGAATAACCAATTCCACTGCCTTAGCCAACCCAGAACAAGGAAGCCGTTCGCCACTGCCGACCAAAACCGAAAATGGTTCGATGGCCTCGATGGTGAAATTAAGGAATGCGGCAATCCGAGTTTGTACAAAACAGTGTGTACTTCCCCCGTCTAAGAGGACCTGAACCTCCTTCCCCTGAACCAAACCCATAAAACGCAACGTAGTGGCAGAACAACCCCCCGATAAAGCATTATACGAAATAGCTGATTGTGTTTTAACTTCGTCGAGTTGGAGTTTTTCAGCTAGTAAAGAATCCGTACCTTCAGAAGATGGAGAATCCGGTGAACCACCCGGATCTGGGGAATCATCATCGAAGAAAAGGAGTTGTGGCGTTGTTTTGCATTTATGGTCCCAGGTATACTTTTCATCGCATCGGTAACATAACCCCTGGGAGCGTTTCTGGGCGATTTCAGTGGGCGTTAACCGGCGGAATCCCACCTTTGCTGTAGAAGCAGTGAAGGTAGAGGGTTTACTGGGAAGTGACGGGTTAGTCGGAGATTCAGAAGGTGTTATTTTGGGAGTGGGTAATAAGGGTTTTGAAGAGCCCAAGGAAACCCGGCCCAATCCACGTTCAAATTGGATCCGACGTTCATGCAATTGGGCTTTGTCCATTGCATCTTCGAGTGTAGTGGGCTGATGACAGATAACGGACTGCTTGATATCAGATCGGAGACCCGAAATCCAACAACTGACGAGAAATTCCACCGGCAAGGGCATGGTACGATTCGAAATAGCTTCAAATCTGGAACGATAATCAGCGACAGATGAGGTTTGGTGCACTTTAGCGAGTAAACCTTCTGGTTCTTCAAAATAAGTGGAACGAAAGCGTTTAAGGAGAGCGACGGTGAACGCCTCCCATGTACAGATTCGTTGATAGCGATGTAACCAGTCGTACCAATCAGCAGCAGAATCGTCAAGATAAAACGAGGAAATAGTTATGCGATCCCGTTTCGGAATGTCATAAAACTCGAAATAACGAGCGGCGTGGGCCAGCCACCGTTCTGGGTGTTCACCATTGAATCTAGCCAAATACACCGGAGCCGGTTTGTGACGGCCAAGTATACTGGAACCAGGACCGTTGTGACCGTTATCGGACTTGAAACCCATTGGTTTCTTCATATGACTTGGTCCTATATCGGATCGTTTGATTAATTCGTTAATAGATTGTTGTAAAGAAGCAATCGCTGTTACCACACCGTCCAATTCCAGCCGCATGGCTTCTTGATCGGCCTGCACCTTGTTCACAGTCTCTTCCATTACACGAGCACGAGTTCCCTCCGCCATCTATGCAGAGTTGCAATGAAAGCACCAATTTGTAATGATCAAACTAAAGAAAATTGAAATCAACAACAACTGGGCAGAAGGCATAGGATTTCATTGAAAATTCTGAGAGAAATTGGGGATGGGAAATAGAACAGAGTACAGAATGGGATGGGGGAAAAAGATGAGATCACTGAGATCTAACAAACTTTGCCTACCTCATGATCACACAATAATTACATTAAATAGAAAGACAACAGAATTCTGTTAGACTCCTGCTGATGTGGCGCTCATGGTGTAATCTCGAAACTTCTTGGGTTGAGTCCTAACTCTTTCACTCTTCCTTAATTGGCCTGGATCTATAAGATGGGCTGTGTTACTATTGGGCTGGTCCGTTGGGCTCATAACATACACACTCCTAGTGAGGTTTGTTGACCTTCTAGTCATTATAATGCGTCATATTGTTTGTGTTATAAAATCCAGAATTCTTTTAAAACATGATTTTGACCCCTCTAATCTAAACAGTGGAGAAAAGAAGTTAAGACAACCCTCAACTAAGAAGTTCCAATTCCACTGCTACGTTTCAACATTTTGAACAAATTCTTCACAAAAAATTTCTTAGCTTAAAAAGGTCTCTTGTTCATAGACGAGGATGATACATTACAAATAAGAGCTAACATTATTTGCTTATTTACTTGGAGGTAATATACTCATTAAGTTGTTGACTAGTTTTCAAGGAGGGCGCGTTATATTATTGTTTACTACATTTACAGTACTGTGAGATTGTCCATAGTAGAGATGGTTAGGGGTGCCAACTCACCCAAATGGGTGTTGCACCCCTCCCCCCACCCAGTGTGAGTGGACGTTTTGACTTAAGTTGTGGCTACAAGTGCCTACAACCATAAAGAAAGGGCAAATTTTCATTCAATCAAAATACATAACATTAACTCACTTTAGTTTCATACTCATAATACACCAATATACCTCTTCTATGGGGTGAGTGTGTATCTCTCATGCTTATGTGGCGCCAAGATATCGCCTAATAAGCATCACTTTTCATTCACATTCACACCACAAATGCGGATCGGCTGAGTGTTTGTTATTTGTTTATATAGTAGTGTTTGTTGTGGCTAATATTGTCGTGATTGTACATAACTCATGTCATGCCTTTTATTATATCTTCACTTACCAGAAGGTTTTATTTATATAGCATTAGTTGCTTTTATAATTTTGTTATAGACATGAAATCATTATTTATGAGCGTAGATTGTAAATGTGTTGGATTTAGGTGCTTAATTATCGATCATTTAACGTTGCTATTAAGGTATGATTTAAAGAGTTACACTTCGGACGACTAACAAAGAATAATATTTAATTATTAAATATTATAGATCACACTAGCGGATGATTAATCGTTGAGAACAAGTATTTGGTGAAAAATTAGAAATGTTAATTATTTGCGAAACAATTAATTTAATGGAAATGATTAGTGTCGTTTAAAGGGTTATACGAGTAATAATTTATTATTAGATAATGTTATAAAGAAATTATTTATGATGACTCTCCACGTTTTTAACTACCGTCTCTTCATGTACTCTTGTATTAATAACATGACCTATATATATAGGTCATTTGTATTTGATATGATATACTAAACATCAATAAGAAATTTATTCTCTCATTCTCCCATTCTTTCTATACATTGCTAATAGATTTCTAGTTATTACATAACACGTTATCAGCACGAACGCTTTTAAAGTTGGATCATGTTATCGTAAGTCAAAGTGATCTCACATGAACAAGGATCAATGTATGATTCGATTTCCTTTTCTTCTAAAATGTTCTATCAATGCTAGCTTATTAGGTTTGGTACGCAAATCTGAATATGAGATTGTGGAAGATTACCTGGAACCATATTTTCTTGAATGTTGTTACATGTGAATGTGGTACTAATTTTAATATACATCGTAGATGTTTCGACCCTTGAAAAATTATAATTCATTTGGTATACTCTTTGAAACACATTATCTCTAGTCCACTTTCTTACTATTTTTCTTTTGGAATTTATTTTAATTTAGTAATAATAATATAACTTAAATTCAATCAAATGGAATTGAAAAGTATTAATTGTGATATTAATTCTTATTAACCTCATTACAAAATGTTATTCATTTGAATTTATGTTTCTTTATTTTTTTAATCATTACTTAATTAGTTGAATTAATAAAATGGTTTAGTAAAACTTATAATAAGTTAAGTTTACATTATTTATTATTATTATTATAGAAGTATAGCAACGGAAGTGGTCTTATTAAGAGGTTATCTCATGTTATCTTTATTCATAATTAATATTATTGTAATTAAAAGTTCAATGTGTGTAGATGTATAACAACACAATTGTTTAATGGGTACATGTATAATAGTCTAATTGTTTAATTTTTTTAATTGTTTTATTATCAAAAGATTATTATTTGCCACATTATAATAATATGATGTAAAGTTATGTTATCATGTAGAAATTGCATACTTTACATTGGCCGATGTTACCACATACATACTTATGATGATTAATTGTTCTAAAGTTTTATTGCGTAAGATCTATGGGATTTGAGAAGGCCTCTCAAAACAAAGTAATATATTGCTTTTCTTTTATATACTAAAAGAGATACTATGCATCGATAAGTTTTATATGTTATATTTGGTTCAACTTCCCAATCATAAAAGGATGTTCAACAGTAAGTTTCCAGCCAGTTAACACATCGGTATGTTTTCTATGCTCTGATGTTAAATTTCTGTTGGATATGAGATTTCATGCTCTTAAGTTTAGATCTTGTATTTGATGATTAGTTTACAATTTATCTCGTTTAAGTTTGTGTACTGAAACTTCATGACTTCACGCCCTTGATAATTATATCTTAAAGTGATATTGCTTCTATATGTAAGTCAGGATATCTAATGACCTATAGTGTATTTACATAGCTTTCTTTTCTAAAATAATAGTTGCTACTTATTCTTGTTTGTTCTTGTTTGTTTGTATAGTTATATGTGTAATCAATCTTATTTAACAATTTTTTGTAATTCCAAAGTGAAAATAATTATTATACCATGAAAAATATGCTATAATATTTTATGTATTCATGCACATTCAATTCTGAGAATGTGTAATACGTATATTTGATATATAATGTAAGTGTTCATAGTCATTTTACTATAAATACAATATATGACAGGTCTATGCTTTGGTGCGTTATATGATTATTTTTACTCCCACTGATGACAAATAATTGCTACAAATTAGTAGCTAGTAAAAAGACATATTAAGTTAATGTTAAGACTTTCTGGATACCTTTCAAAGGAGTTTATTTGATAAAAAAAAATATTACTATTGAAACCTTATGGAGATATTTTGGTGTATGATATACTTGTGATTGTTTATATTGTGATAGGATAATACATATTTATGATACGATAACATAGAACATAAATCATATATATTTGTAAGTTGTAAGTGATGAAAAAGGGTTATGAAGTTTTATCATAACTTGCTCGCTTTACTGGTGACACGATTGAACAACTAAACCAAACTTGTGGTTTATTATCAATATTATGAAAAGTATAAATACGCTTACGTTTGACATCCAAAGTGTCATACTCCCTGTATCTCATTATAAAGGTCGTAAGATATAAGATTGATAAATCTTATACAACTCAACTACTTCTCAATTGATGGCAAGAAAAGAGAACATTAGGAAAAACAAGATAAAGTTTTCCATTGGTCACACCTGAGATATACTCTTGAAGTAGCAATATCAAATGAAAAGTTCGAAATGATTTCATATAATGATCAAATTAATAATGAAATCGATTACAAAAAAAAGCGTAATGATGGTCATGTTAATAACGAGATAGACCACCAAAAGAGGCGAATAAAGGGAGTGATCATATGAGAATAAAGTGTTGAAAGTTTGAGTTGCTAATACAATGTTGTCTCATATTTTATACGTTTAGTATACAAACAATGTGCACCTATAACATAGTGCAAGTAATAAATATATGATCATATGCTCATAAAGTAGCAACATTAATAAAGAATATTCAAGGTTATTACAAGAATAAAAGTTGTGTGGAGCTATCCATTCCCTAAAGTGAATGTAATGATATAACGATCAGTGAAAGGTCACAATCATGTAATAACTAAGGAAATTGTAAGGATACCACCATGAATGTTGTATGATTATTCCTTGAATAAAATGGGATGATATAATAATTGGTGCAAAGATCGTGATCATGGTAATTGAGGAATGATGCTCATGTAATGAGATCAACCATGTTTATATTGCGATGACTATAAAATGATCATTATAAAGGTTATGATCATGGTAAATGAGGAAACTGTAATGATCCGCAACCATATTTATATTGAAATCGACCACAAAAAGTGGCAATATAAGGGAGTGATTATAATACGAGAATAAAATATGGAAAACATGTTATAATATGAATGATTGAAATAATAATTGTTATTCTCTTGTATTTTCTATTTGTATATTGAACAAACACGAGTGCAACTAAAAGCATATATGATGATCACAAACCCGAAGTTTATGGTTCATAAGCATTTAATGATTGGCATGACCGGTTAGACCATACCGAGTCTAGATGATGTGAAAAATATCAAAGAACTAGAATATTCTTCATGGTACTTACACATGTAATATTTGCTCTCAAGGAAAGTTAATGATATACCAACTAAAGTATGGTTTAGATCCCTAAATATTCTGGAAATAATAAGGGAATATGTGTATCCCGACATAATACCATTTAGTATACTGAAATCGATGCATCATCTAAATGGTTATCAAATCCACAACCTGAAACTTGTGTGATTGTGGCTTAGCTATAGTGATAGCAATCATATTAATCCAGATTACTATTGGTTACAAAGCCAATGATCACGAGAGGAGCAAAAGTTCATTTAGGTACATGTAATTTTATATATAGTACCATCAATTTACATCAAGCCAATAAGTTATAGTTCTCCCCATACAGTTGGTTTTTGGTCAGGAACCAAAGATGTCTCATCAAAGATTTTGGTTGTGCGACATATATTGAAACTCATCCACCACACCGCACAAAGATGGGACTTCTAAAAAGTTTGAGAATATGTTGGGTATAAATAATCGTAGATTGAATACTTAAAGCCATTAGTGAGAAATTTGTTTATGGCTCATTGGTTTTCACTTTAGTGAATAAATATTCCCAACATTAGGGGGAGATAATAAGCAGTTGGAAAGTGAAAAGTGAAATGAATTATCATGTCATATTGATCCTCAGATTATAAACTATAACTAGAAGTTTAAAGTATAATTCATTTACTAATATTAAAGAACAAATTACCAGACAAGTTCACTGACCTAAATAGAGTGACTAAGTAAGTCATCAACTGCTTATGCTCCAGTTATATTTGTGTCCCAAGAGGACAACCACATATTTTGTAGTGAGTCTATTGCACACCTGAAGCGTGGTAGACTAGCCGATTCCAATAATAAAATTCCTCGAAAATTGGAGCAAGTAATTAAGATGGTTAAGTCGAGGTTATAGAAATAAGATCTCATGAAGAGACAATAGACATGATGGTTCAAGAAGAACCTCAGGTACCTGAAAATAAAGAGATCTCGATAAGTTATATCATGTCTAAGATATGTATGGAATCGGAATAAAATCGACGTCGTTATACTTTTGTATATAATATAGCGCTTGAAATGATGAAGTGACGAGGATCAAGATTTAAGATCTGCCTATGAATGAAAACATATAAATGATTGGCCAAAATGGAAAGACACAAATAAGGCAGAGTTGAATTCTCTAATAAGATGAAAAGTTTCTGGATCAACAGTCCATACAAATGGGTCTTTTATGCGAATCGTGTGAAAAATTAAATAAATTGATATAAGGCAAAATTGGTGGCATAAGTATTTTCGCAAAGACCTATAACTGATTATGAGGAGACGCATTCTCCGGTGGTGGATTTAATTAGTCTGGTAATATAAAGAGAGAATTGATATGTGTCTTATGAAAGTTATGAATCGCTGGATACTAAAAGTTTACATGAAAGTCCCTCAAGGATTTAATTTATTAAATAAATGTAAAATAAGTTCTCGAGAACGATATGATCGTTGTATACAGATTCATATTTGAATACTTGAATATAATTGGAACTCTTGATGAGTATCCTAAAGCATTTAAGTGCTTATAAGGTTAAGTGGAAACATCTTATGGATGTAATTCTTGTGCACCAATAAACATACATAGAATACCTATACTTGGTGATTATGGTATCTCAATGTACCGTGTATAAGCATGGTACAATATGTATTATACAAATGAAGCAAGTGTTCAAGACATCCTTGCATATGATATAGAAATCAATAAGGAGGTTTATGTAATAGAACACCTAAAGAGTGTATGCACATATATTGTTTTTCAAAGTGGAAAGAAGTAAGTGAATGATTGTAAATGTATGAAGCATTGATTTCAAAACCTCATGAATGTATCTTTATAAACTTAAAAAGATAGTATGGATAAAATAGTTGGATTGAGTGTTGTACAACTCATGAGATATTCTGATAAAGAGCAATATGAGTTTGATAATATCATCCATCTTTATCAAAAGTCCTCTTCTAAAAGTTCAATATAATCGCAGTTTACAGTGATGATGTCTAGGCACCATCGAGAGAAACTGTCAAGCTTTTAGAGAGAGAATTTTTTAATGACCTTGACACATTGTAATTATTGCTCGACCTGCAGTTCGAGTATATGTGTAATCAATCAAACTATATCTATTAGAGGTTTACGCGTTTTACCATGGACAAAGTTTATCCTTTAACTCCGTTAAAGGTTGTTCAATTACTTGATATATAAAATGGCTGTTATAGCTTCATATGAAAGAAATTGAAATTTTTGGTCTAGAGGTACCATCTTTAAGTGCAATTGTGCATTAGTATTTCTTGCTATCTATTCATGATTTTATATATCTTTATTGAATTTATTGATTTGATATAGCATGTGTTAAACGACGAAATATTGAAATGGGAAAACATCTATTTCAATACATCTAAGGTATGTAAGATATGAATTTATATTTTACTAACCTATCAAAACAAGTTTGGTTAGTTTTGTAAATGCAGGGAATGTAACAAATCACAGTTGTGGATCTTATGATATTTATTTAAAATAAGAGGCATTAGAAGGCTCATATGAAGATATACAACATTGCGAACATAAAGAATTGCACATTAAGGGATCAATCGGCAAATCATTGACTACAAAAACTTTGAGCAAATTTCAAGAAAAATGGGCACTAGTCACTTGAATAATACATGTTCAAATGAGGGGGAGTATTATACAAGTTGCACTCTTTTTCCCTTCACTAAGTTTTATCCTAATGGGTTTTCTTAGTAAGGTTTTTAATGAGGCAACGTACATGATCTAGAAGTATCAGGGGAGACGATACGTGTTGCACTCTTTTTTCCTTGGCTTAGGTTTTGTCCCACTGGGTTTTCCTGGCAAGGTTTTTAACGAGGCAACATCTCCAAGTGTATCAAGTTGATAACCAAGCATATTAAAAGTTTATAGATTATTTTATTTATCACGTGGATAGTCAAGGGGGAGTGTTATAAAGAAATTATTTATGATGACTCTCCACGTTTTTAACTACCTTCTCTTCATGTACTCTTGTATTAATAACATGACCTATATATATAGGTCATTTGTATTTGATATGATATACTAAACATCAATAAGAAATTTATTCTCTCATTCTCCCATTCTTTCTATACATTGCTAATAGATTTCTAGTTATTACATAACAGATAATAAATTAATGGGTTATTGGATTTTAATAATTCTAAGTTTCACCTGTTGGCCGATAATAATCCCAACTTTAAAAATTTCCTCCAATAATCCCAACTTGTAAAAGTTTGGCCGTCATTGATCCTTTTCTAACATAGGTGCACTTAAACCAATTAAGGAGTCTCTAGGTGTAATTGAATCTATTGAAGAGACCAAATTCTTATATATTTGAAAAGGCTCAATGGCGACCAAACTTTTACAAGTTGGGATTATTGAAGAGAATTTTTAAAGTTTGGATTATTATCGGCCAATAGGTGAAATTTAGGATTATTAAAATCCAGTAACCATAAATTAAAAGGTTGTTTTATTAAGAATAAAACAAAGTTAAAGCATTTTTTGACTAGTGAGGAGTGAATAATGGTTTTTTGAGATAAACGAGAATTAATTATTATTGGATAATAATTAAAGAGAGTTAATTTTTAATTATTAGACGATAAAACAAGGTCAAAACGTTTATCAGTAATAAGTAACTAGTAGAATTACCCGTCCGTTGCGGCGGAAATTAGGTTGGTATCATCTTCGTTCAATTCATTACCACTACTATAAAAATGTCATTTTCCTACGGAGATTTCCAATGGAAAAAAATACAATGCAAATTTTGACAAAATTATGACGTATTTCCAACGACAAAAACCCCCCTAATTTTTGGAACAAATTTGCCACACATTTTCAACAAGTACTTATTAGAATGTTTTAATCGGATGATCAATAAAGCTATTATATATTTCGTTGGAAATGTGTCACAATTTGTGATGCATTTGCAACAAACGCTTTAACAAAATAAAAGATATGAAGTAGATTCCATTTCACCCTCTCATCTTTCAAAAAAACTCCCGTCTCACCCCTGAACTTTCTCACAAACATATAACACCCGTCTAATAAACATTTTCCATTTTACCCAAAAACAACACTGAGCTCATAAAGTCCTAACCCTAATCCCCTGTTTTTCTTCTTCATAAAATTCAAATTCCCTCCGTTCGATCTCACCATTCTAGATTTTTTCAGAGTAACAATGGTGCTCCTGTTGATTTAAACCTGTCGGGTTCGATCTATAGATTCAAATTAAGTTCAGTTTTGTTAAATCATCATCATTATTATTTCTCTCGCGTGAATTATGAGACATGAATCTCGTAGATTAAGTATAGTATAGTATCATTCATTCAACAGTTTATAAGCGAATTTGTTTTAAAGTTGCATCATTTTCGATGTTAAGAACTGTAAATCATTGGCATGAAACCCTAGGTTTTGTGTTTCTGGTGTCGTTCGTTGAATTTTGAAACCCTAGCGCATCCTAGACACAAATATGATAGAAAAATCTAACTAGTTTTGATACAAAACCCTGGATTTATTGGCTCAAGTAACGATAGCGTTTATTTGTTGAATATATCATAATTGGATATGTTGATTGTTGTTTTCAGCATAAAACCGTTGCAGATTTGGTTATTTTTAGGTTTTTTTTGGCCAAATCTGTAGATGAATCATTTGTGATGAAACATAACCTAACGAAGATCAATCGAGTCACTATGCTTCAATCAATTGGTTCTCAGCTTCAATCGAGTCCCTGTTCGTTCTCTCTCTGGTATCTTCATTATCCTTATCTATGTAGTTAATATCCCGATACATCAACCGATATATCAGTGATATATCGGTTATCGGTCCCTGCCGAGATAGCGGTACAAAACATTGGTCAGATATCAGTACCGATAATATCAACTATATTTGAGCGATATAGGACCTATATTTGATCGATAAATCATCGATTTTCCCGATATCAATACCATTCTTCTTATTTCTACTATTCATTTTTCTTCTTATTGCTGCTATTAGTGTTTTAAGTCTTAATTGTTAGTTGCTACTGTTAAATGTTAGTGTTTTAAGTCTTAGTCAGTTCTTACTTGTTACAATTGTTAGTGTTAAATTGCTATATATATATATATATATAGTGGAGGGTTCAAATGAGAAGAATTTTTTTGTAAGAAGAAAAAAGAAGAAGTTTCAACCAATAAGAATGCTCTATTTTACTTCATTTAATAGTTGTGTTTAATTTTAATATAAGGGTATATTGGTAAACTTACATAAATCATTAATTTGTATTCTTCCCCTTTAATAACTAGCTAAATTAAATTTGTAACTCCTTTTCAAAATATATACTTGTTCTAAATTAAAAAAAAAACAACTTAATTTAAAGTGTAGAATAAATTACTAGTTGTGTAGGATAAATTACGAGTTGTGTAGGATATATGTTGAGGTGTGTAGGATAAATTTCGACTGTGTAGGATAAACTTCTATAATGTGTAGGGTATATGTAGGAAAATTTTGATATGTGTAGGTTTTGTAGATTATATGTAGGATAATTAATGATTAGTTGACTAATTAATTAAAGAGAGAAAAATTAATGATATGAGTTATAAATAAAATAGCATTTTACTAATATGTCCTTTCTTCTTTTTCTTCTCACATTAAATTTCTTCTCAAATGAACCTTCCCCTATATATATATATATATAGGGGAAGGTTTAAATGAGAAGACCCAACTTTTGTGAGAACTATGAGAACAAATCTGAGCCACTCATTCATACTCCCCTATGCTTTAATGAAAAGGTTAAATTGGTAATTTAACTATCCCCTATTTTCTCTAATGTTTCCAAGATTCACACCATAGTTCCTAATCAATCGATGCTTCATACAACCCTAAATCAAATCTTCATTCGATTTGTTCTTAATCAACCGATTCATTCACATGTTTTACATAATCGAACGCATTTGATTGTGGTATTACATAATCGATCCTCCATACAACCCTTAATAAATCGATTTGTTCAATTTGTTTGCTGGTGGTTGATGCATTTGATTTGAGTTCTTGATAATCGGGTCATTTGATTCATTCCTAATCTGCAGGTAGTGTTCTTACAATTGGTTTTAATTTCAATTTCATGTTGTATTGAATTCCTAATCGATTGATGATTTTGTTCCATGATTTCAATTCCTTTTTGAGTTCTTAATTTCCCCTAATTAGTGTTATAGATTGAATTTCAGTTATGCTTTATCCTAAATTATACGTGATGAATCTTGATTCATACCGTGAAAGGGTTTTCAATCACGAGGAACAATTTAAAGATTCGGATGAAATAGGTTTTGGGGCTGATATCAATTTTGAACTTGGATCTCTAATACCAAATGTTCTTGTGCAAACATCAACAACTATATTTTCTGATGAAATTTGTCTAATTTGTCATGAGGATTTGGTTTGTCTCATTCTGAAAGTAGTTGTCAGTGCAAGAAACCTTGGCTTGCTTGTCATTTGCACAAAAATCAGCAACAATATCCCTTTATTTGACCCATTAACTCTTCGGATTTGTTTTCTTGATGTAGAGCAGTACTGGAGGTCATCATTTACTTCACGCTTTTGTTCTAACAACTTAGGAATATCTTGTTTTGGATGTTGATCCCATTTCGCAGGTGCTTATGCTCTCGGTCACTTATTTGTTTCTAACTAACATATGTTTAGTTGTATTATACATGTGTCGGGAGAGAAATCAAAGGTTAAAAGCAATAAGAAGAAAAGAAAGTGAAATTTTTGTTGCAAACTTGATTATGTAGAAGAGGCGACATGTGCTTATGTTTTGGCAAGGCAACTAAGAGAGTCAGGTCCATGATCTACTTTGAGATTCTATTGGTGTTCCCATTTTCTATATCACCGACAACGAAAGGAAAAAAAGAAGTTTGGCGCCTATCGTAGTAGCATCAGCAACAAGTGTAACATGGTGACTTCAGTGGATCAAATCTTCAAATACTATAGCTTAAATAGCAAAAAGTAAGAAGATGAACACTAGTAGTACCATCAATCAAGTCACTGATTATAATGAAGTATAAGCCAATTTTGGTCTTGGTGGTCCTTTAAAAATAGGAGCAAAAACTGCTTGTACAATTTATTAATTTAATGTAATTACTACTTACGTTGTATGTTTCTTCAGTTGGTGGATTTTACATACATATTTGTAGTCTTTCACGGAATTTGTTAATAACACATAGTGGTAGTATGTACAAAATTTCACATTCAAATTACACATTTGTAAGATGTTGAATTACACATGTTTAAATAGCATAATAACAAGAGTTTGGGTCACCTGTTGACTTATACAAGTGTAAAATTTCCAATTACTCTCGAGTAACAATCCTTTTTAACTATTATGATTTACACATGTGTAAACCTTTATATTTGAGTTTATTTTATTTAACTATTTGGATTTACACATGTGTAAACCTCCATATATGTGCTTAATTTTTAACTATGTGGATTTACACATGTGTAAACCTTGATATATGTGTTTATTTTTTAACTATTACGATTTACACATGTGTAAATAGGGATGAGCATTTGGTACCGGGTATCGGTACAGAACCGTACCAGGTATATTCGGTACCGATACCCGTTTTCCCTGTTTTTCGGTACCGGTTCGGTACCGAACGAGTACCATGCTCATCCTTCTGTGTAAACCTCCATATCTATAATTATTTTTCTTAAGTATTAGGGTTTACGCATGTATAAACCTTGATATCTATGCTTATTTTTCTGAGTATTATGCTTTATACATGTGTAAACCTTCATTTATCTGCTTATTTTTATAACTATCAGAATTTACACATGTGTAAACCTTGATATCTCGGTTTATTTGTTTAACTATTGTGATTTACACATGTGTAAACCTCTATATCTATGCTTATTTTCTTTAAATATTAGGATTTACACATGTGTAACCTTTATATCTATATGTTCAGTTGTATTACACGTGTGTAAATTGTTTCCTTTCACATATTTGTTTATGTTTTAAATATTTGCAGCTCATTTACACATGCGTAAACTATGAATTAAACAAGATAGTATCTTATGCAAAAATATTAGGTATTATATTGACTAACAAGTAGAATTTATAGAAACATAGCATTATCCATGTATCAAAAATATTTAATTCCCAACAAGTCGTATGATCTTTTTTTTTCTTGGTAAAAGTGGACGGCAACCCGATAAATTTTATTGGTAACAAAAAATATTTACAACCTATGGGAATTGGCCTTCCCGCGATATATCCAAAGGAAGACACCAACCCCAAACCACTAGCCATGATCTAACAATTGGAACCTAACAAGCTGTCCCCGACCATGTGCTAAACTAGAAATAAAAAAAAACAACCTATTTTAGACTTAAAGCCACACCCGGCTCGAGTCCAACATAAAAATAAATATATACAATCAAGTTTCAAACAATATTAACCATAAAAAAAATCAAACACGACCAAAACATTAAAACAACACCTAAAGCATAACATCCGAGAGTCTATCTTGAGCATCCCTAAAACCTTGAGCTCTACCAAGCAGAAGCATCATCCTCCTTCCTCAACCTGCCCAAACTTCAAACATCCATACACCAAAGAATATCACCAACAAACACCAAACCCAACCTGATTTTCACATCCCCAAACCAGCCATACATCCAACCCCACCTATTAACAACAAAACTAGCAGCCCCTTTATAGCCAAGCCCCAAAACATCAACAGAACACCAAGATCAAATGAATACTGTTCATTACATTACCTAACCCAATCAACCATATACCAACTAACCACGAGCATCTTCATATACCACAAAAGCCCCAATTAGTAGCAACCTTTTCCTTCTTCCCCTTCTTTGTATCTGCTTCATCCGTCTTTTGTTTTTTTTATTGCCTTGTTTGGTTCAGCTCCTTTTGTTTTCTCTTTTTGCCTCATGTTTCTAATTCCATATACACGAAACACTTTTAAACAACATTAGTATCATTTTATGCAACTGTTTAATTACACATGTACAAACAGCTTACTTACACATGTGTAAATTGGTTAATCACTCAAATTCAATTTTAACTAAGATGATTTACACATGTGCAAACATGTTGCTTACACATGTGTAAACAACTTATTTACACATGTATAAATTACTTAATTACTCAACTTCAATATTAACTAAGATGATTTAAACATGTGTAAATATATTACTTACACGTGTGTTAACCATCTGTTTTATTAGTTTTTCTATTCACCACTCCTTGATGCTTCGAGTAAACAATAGAATGTAATTAAACAACATGTATAAACAACGTGTAAATTGCTTAATTACACACATGTAATAGTAACTAAGATAATTTACACATGTGTAAACAACTTATTTACAATGTGTAAATTGCTTACTTTTCATTCTTCCTTTTTCTTCCTCTAAAACCTTTTCATAAACACCTCCAAACTTCCAAAAACACCCTATTTCAAGATAAGTAATCAGTTTATATAGGGTTAAACTCAGTAAGAGAGCAACACAATCGCCATCTCTATATTTAGATACCCTAAACAACATTAGCATCAACAAAACACCGGTATTAGAACGGTACTGATAGATGTTGCGAAACTTACAAAAAGTGAATCGTTTCAGAATTTGAATAGTGATTTGACAATAAGCATTCTTCATTCACTTTCTAAATCATAACATTTCACTCATTTAATATAAAACAACCATTTAACATCTAATATGAACCGAAGAACTCACCAGTTAAGCCATGAAACTGAAGAACTAATCGGTTAAACCGATTCATAGCCAACCTTAACATCTAATATGATCAACAACAGAAATGTCAAACAAATCGTACTAATGTACATATTTTAATCCTTACCAACTATGCGAAGTCAGTTAAGACCGTTAACATACAACAATGAATTCAGGAATAACTTTGATAAAACATAAAGCAAAATACAACAACGAATTCAACAATGACTTTTATAAAACCTAAGGCAAAACACACATTGATCACAAACAATTTTCGGCTCTCTAACAGTCTATTGTTGCGTAATATATCCTCTACTTACCGCAAAATGAACGATTTACTTACCCTAAGGCAAAAACTGAAATTCGCAAGCTCAAATCACACAACAAATGGCCAACCCAATGATCACAAATAATTTTCGGTTTCTAACGATCTAGCATTGCATAATCTAATCTAATTTACTGCAAACTTATCGGTTTACTTAAATTAGGGCAAAAAAACTGAACTAGAAAGCTCAAATCACACAATAAATCGACAAAACTGAAGAACTCACTGGTTAATCGGTTCAAAGCGAGACTGATCGAGGTTTCTGTTGTGATTTTGGAGCTGAAGTGTTTTTTTTTTACACAGAGATGGATTGAACTGAACTTGAAAGCAAAAAAACACACAAATCGAGATTGATCTGAGGTTTTTTACACATAGATCGATTGAACCGACGAACTTACCCGTTAAATCGATTCAAAACGCGATTGATCTGAGGCTTTTCATCGTGATTTTGAAATTGAAGGGGTTTTTAACACAGAGATCGATTGAAGGATCTTTTGAGGGTGTTTGTGTTTTGAGTTAAGACAATAATACCCCTTTAGTTTTTTTTTTTATTTAGGTTTCCTTCTCATTTAAAGCCTTATAATCTTAGCCTTTGATTTAGGATGATCTATGGATGAAAATTGTTCCTAGTGTTCTCACAAAAATCATCGTTCTCAAAATAACCCTCCCCTATATATATATATATATAGGTAGAGGATCCTGTACATTAATCCATAAGTGTGAGAAGTGTATTATAACACTATATATAAAACTATATAACACCATATAAACACCGTATAACACTATGTAACACTATATAACAGTATATAACAAATATAACACTATATTTTTTCTGATAACATGTTTATGATAGATGTATAGTGTTATATATTGTTATATAGTGTTATATGGTGTTATGTGGTGTTACATAATGTTATATGGTGTTTATATGGTGTTATATAGTGTTATATATAGTGTTATAATACACTTCTCACAATTCTGAATTAATGTACACTATCCATACCCTATATATATATATATATATAGGGTAAGGTTCATGCGAGAACCACCTTTATTGCGAGAACCGCGAGAACCAATGTGAACACAACCTAAAATAGCTAAAAAAACCTAACCCCCACCCCCCCCAAAACCTAAACCCCCCACCACCCCCCCCCCCCCCCCCAAAAAAAAAAAAACCTAACCGCCCCCCCAAAGCTAAATGCTAAAAACTAAAACCCCCAAAAAAACCTAAAAAAACCTTAAAAAACCCAACCCCCCAACCCCCCCCCCCCCCAAGCTAAAATGCTAAAAACTAAACCCCCCAAAAACCTAAAAAAATCTAAAAAAATCTAATTTTTTTTATGTTAAAATCTCATATATATATATATATATATATATATATATATATATAAATCTAGCATGATATTAAAATTACCGATATCCCACCGCGATAATCGATATCTCAAATATCGATCCTTGACCGATATCCAATATTTTACCGCATTAACTACTTAGATCCTCATTTCAATTTCATCATTGTTTCATGCTAGTTTCATCACGAATAGATCGTTTTTGTTTTGGTTGCGTTGTGTAGGCTATAGATCTAGTTTCTAGGGTTCCTAAAATGTGATTTATAGCCGCATTCGTTAGTAATGATTGAAATCGGAATTTGATCTGGAATTTGGTATAGATTTGTAGCATGTTTTGAGGAATGTGAAGTTTTGATACTCTCTTTAACCTGATCGCAAAGGTATGTATGCTCTCGATCCATTTCTGAACGCTTATGTGTGATTGTAATGCAGGTTTTAACCTAACTTTCAGTTATCATACGATTCGGTACGATTCACAAAAGTTGCGACTCGTATTACGTATTACGATTGGATTCGTTTGGTTCTTTGTCAAAATGATCTTCATTCCGATCAGTAATATCATTGTTGGCACTACATAGGGTAAGTTCTGTGTTATTGTAAATTTAGGAGTAGCAATATTGAGCTAGTGAATTGCAAGTTTAATAAAATCTAGAGCATATATGTGTAAACCCTAAATCATCTTCGCCTCTTATTGTCTAACACACAGAGAGCATCCATTCGCTAATGGCATCTCTTGCTTATTCTCCAGGGAATCTTGTAGCTTCGAACAACTTTCGCTCTTCAATCCCTGCTAAAAACACCTTAATTGCCAGTTCATACTCTTATGATTTCACATTTATGCACATATCTACTGGTTTTTTATGCTTTACATTTTGGTTCACATGTTTCATTCCGTATGTGTGTGCTCTGATAGGTTGCTAATGGGTGTAAACAAGCCCTAAGGCTCGGGAGCTACTCCTGAGAGGGTCTGTTAAAAGTTTAAACGAGCCGAGACTTAACGAGTCCAAGCTCAAGCCTGAAACAGAGCTCGTTTAGTTATCGAGCACGAGTTCGAGCCTAGAATACAAAGCTTGTATAGGCTCGTGAGCCTAAACTAGCCCAAACAAAATTTTTGCTTTTCATATATAATATAATAATAATGATGATAACATTGGAGAGCCGAGCTCGAGCGGAGCTTTGGCTCGTTTACGCCATATTAAAGCAAGCTCTAGTCGAGCTTTTAGCTCGTTTGAGGTTGATCTCAAAATAGCTCGAGCTTTGGTAGTGTTTTGCTGACTAACACTATTTGTATGATCTCGTATTTGTTAATTATTATTATCTTTTAATCATGACACAAGGTACTTTAGCATGTTTTTTTTTTTGGGGGGGGGGGGGGGGGGGGGAGCAAGGACATTCTCTTTCACTATTTTTTTTATAAAGAGTCAAACTTGAAAGTACTTCAGGTCAACGCAACTCGAAATATTAACAAAAATTATCCATTTATACGTATTACCTAACTTGTCTGTTTTGCCACATGGATGTATCATGCTAATGTATGATTTTATTCGGTTGATGGGCAGGTCAATTTGTTTAATTTTGTCATAATAGTATGGGCACTACTCACACAACCCGACTAGTGGCGGACATAGTTATCAAAGGCGCTAGGCGCACTCAAGGAGCACATGCTTCGCCTAGAGCCTAGGCGCAAAGCGCAAAAAAAACGAAGGGTTGAGAAAAAAACGCACCTAAATAAAGAACAAAATATATCATGTGTTGAAAAATAGTATTTTCTTCTAATAAATTAAGAAAAACTTGAATGTATTTTAAAAAGTTAACATAATTTTCAAAGTAAAGTATCAAAATACCATTTTTTTAATGGCAACGCTTGCTCTGCTCTACTACTCCAATAATCCTAAACTAGTGGCCCTTCCCCAGGTTTGAATCTGTAACTTCACCTCTAAGAGGCATATGCACTTTTTTTTTATTAAAACCATTTAAGTAAGACTATTATTAATTACTGGACATTTAATTATTAATTATCATTTTTTTGTATACAGAAAATGTTATTGGTTACTGAATAAATGTAACGCCCCCAAAACCCAAATGTTAAATTACAAGAATAATTTATTTTACATGGTGTGATATTGAGGTAACTAAGTTAGTGAACTTGGTTTTAAATACAAGTTAGTATGTGAAATGAAATAAATGACAAGTTTTAAAAGTTTGAGGGGTTAAAAGGGAAAAGTGTTAAATAAAACACTTAACAAAAAAATAAAAGTCAGTGTTGTATGAATTTGAGTTTGTATGAGGGTTAATATCATTATGTAGAATGCGAATTATCTTTGAATTTGATTATAGCAAAGGATTGAAGTAAAACCCACTTGTGTTAGTCATATGATAAGATTTTAGCAATTCTTAGATGCTAAAACTTATGAGAAACTGAAGGATGAATGTATAAGTATTAGAGTTTTGGTAGATGTTCTTGATGTAGGCTAAGAAGCTAAGTGAAATTGGTTGAATTGATCAAGTGTGGTGTGAATGAGTAGGTTATGCATAAAGCACATGTACATAGTGCTTAAAATATTGTATGCACACCAAGTGTTCGATTAAATGCTTGAATGGTTAATTTTATAAATTTTGAATGAATAAGGAAGTCTTGCATTATATTTGGAAAATGTAAAGTAAATAAATTGTGAAATGTGTTATGGAAAGCGAATTATGCGTGAATGTAATTGTTATGTAAATTAATGGCGTAATCTAAAATGAGAACGGAATATGTATAGGACTGTAGTTAGAAGGTAAAAGTTCGTATGCAAGAACTTATGTGTTATGAACTAACTAATTGTTTGTGCCATGTATGGTAGTAATAAAGTATGATGATACATAATCCTTATATGCGCTAATAAACTAACGAAAGACAAATGCTGTATGAATTGAAAGCCAAATGAATGAATGAATGTATGTAAGCTAACCGTGTCATAATTATGACGACATGTACGGATAGGAGTCGTGTCAACATGAGCACAAACATGGAAGCGCCACGGGTCGAAGGTAAACACGGAAGCTATGTGTAAATTCGGACGCACGAGGTAAGTAATTTCCAAACTCCCTCTTATTAGTAAGTGATTAGTTGTATAATAAATGTTAGTAGTTGTGTCGAAACGTAAATTAGATGATGATGTCAAGTATTAGTACTAAACGAGTGATTATCCGGAATCACTCCTTAATGTAGTAAAGTAAGGTTATGAATTAGTTATTAGGAATGGTATCGGAGTTTAGAAAGGTATGGGTATGTATAAGTAAAGATTTTCATTAAGTCGATCAAACGGGTCAAAATGAGAGTTTACTCATTTTGGTATGATTTGCGTAAGTGACATCCGACTCACTTATTAGCATGTACAAGGAGTTATTTAATACCTATGAATGAGGGGAGTTATGTACGAGTAGGTAACAATTGAGATAACTAAGATAAGAATGATAGTGTAACCGAAAGTAGTTAATTAGCATAAGAATGCAAAAAGTAAAAGAGCGAGTTCGATGCTTAAATATTTAAAAGTCCCCTGAACGGGTCAAATAAATTAAGAGGTTAAATGTGGATTAAGTGTTTAGGAAGATACAAATAAATTAGTGAATGTTGGATCTGTTCCGTGACCCTAAACAGTCAGTAAAGGCAGTTCATCATCATTTACTAAGGCGGAATCAAAGTAAACAACGACACACAACTTGTTCCTTTTAACTTTCTTTCTATTACTGATTTCTGAGTCTTTACAATGATTTTTGATGAAAATTCAGCAGCACCTCGACTCACACACCATGACCATGTCCCTGTTCGCTTCAAATGACAACATACAACACCTATTTATAGGCTACGGTATTTCGCTTGAGGATGTATCAGGATAGTTTCAAGCGAACTCACATAAGTTGATTTCGCTTGAACTGCATTTTGTTACTTTCAAGCGAAATGCCATGCTAACACATGTACAAACCCTAATTTCTACCCTGTTGTGTGTTCATTCATCCTATCTAGACATAAGACTCGATTAAGACAAAGTTAACAGACAGTAGATGCACCAACAGACTCCCCCTTGGATGTTGACGAAGTCTTCGGCGTCGAGTCTTTAGTCTTTGTCTTTCTCCAAATTAATTTATCATTGTAAAAGCTCTCTTCAATCTTTATCTTCAAACTCCCCTTTTGATTGTTGATCCAGAATTCTGACTCCCCCTTTCGCAGACTCCCCCTCTCGATAAGCTAGGACTTAAATTCTGGTTCAAACTTTTGATTTTTTTCATTGCCATGCGGATTCCTGTTACCTGCATATACTCTACCCAAATATAAGATATATGATAATAACAGTTTCAATCCATACTTACCATTCAACTACAATTGATAGTCTAACCAGTGTTTAGAAATCCACTTAAGTATTCAGATTCAAATTAATGACCCTGATTACTCAATTTATCTACCAAGTCCAACTTAATGACCTTGGTTGATCTGAGATAATTCACACTGACATTTGTACAATCATTTTCTGAAAAATTTACAAGTTTCAACTTAATGAACTTGTTTTCAACTTTCCAATTTCACAAATTTATCATGTTAAGCTCCAAACTCATCTTCCAGCCCAGAAACTTCCTGCATCTTCTTCAAATTGTGAATCTGAAGATTAACTCTCCACTTTGGTTTGTCAAAAATAAAGCAGAAGTGTAAAATCTTTTTGAATTTTTATTAAAGTTTCTAAACTAGAAATGAAATATAGAACTAAAATGCATTAAAAGTAAACTATTTACAAACATATTTTTGGTGAGCGTGTTAGGGAATCATATCAGCTATTCGACAAGTCACAAGTACCGTTAAGCTTTGATTACATATTCAGAATTAAACAATTCGCTTAGATTGTCGATATACTGATCCACTTAAATTCTTACACACATTTCAATCTGTCCAGGATACGGATTTAGTGTTTTAAAGACTTAAACTTATTCATGTGTCCCACCTCTTGAATATACTCCCGTATCCAGATCCCAATATTCAGTCTTACAGGTGAGTATACCACAAATGATATCTGTAAGGGGAATAAATTATATAACAGTACGAAAGCGTGAGAGCTCAGGTCAGAACTACCGTTCAGCAGAGAAATCACGAATCGACTTGGGTGTGTCCCCTTTAGAGGATCTTTTGTTACAACAGCATTGATTAGCAATTTTATTGTCTTCATCATTTATGCTGAGGGTGATGCTATGTTTCAAGCATTGCGAAAAGTATTATTCGGGGACTAGGTCAGAACTTCCATTCAGCAGAAGTCCCGGAATAATACCCCAGATATCACTGAGTATAAAGACCTAGTATATCAGAAAAAGGAATCTTTCAAACAAGATTTCAGGGGTTACCTATATATCCAAGTAGTGTTTCCCACGAAATAAGTAAGTAAAGATTTAAGTTTATATCCCAAACAAACCTACTAAATGTGTAAAAACCTATCGGCACATCATCAGCGAGACTGTTTAACGCATTAAAACATTACATATCTTTAGCATACCGTAACTGTCAAGCCGATGTACTATCATTTTCCCTTTTTACACAAGCTCTTTTCTGGTTTTCTATTGTTTTTGGGTTTTGAAAATATCTCATGTTTTTGTATTTTTGACATTTTTTTAATGTTTTTGTATTTTCTGAAAATATTACCCTATACCTCCCCCTAAATACCAAAACAAGTAAAAAATCGACAAACCATTGCAGATTGCTTCTCAACATCATCTACAATGTCTCCTTCATCAACGCCAAGAATCTCCTCCAACACCGATAAAAGCTTCATACCATTCAGTTTTAGCAAATATTGAAAACGTGTTTTATCAAATGCTTTGGTATGTAAATCAGCTTTTTGTTCGTCAGTGTGGATTTTCTCAATTCGTATCAACTTCTTCTCGAAACAATCACGAATGAAGTGGTGACGAATTTCAATGTGTTTGGTTTTAGCGTGATGAACTGGATTTTTAGTAATGTTAATTGCTGCCTCATTATCAACAAAGATAGGGGTGTTTAGAAATTGCAAACCGTAGTCGCGCATCTGTTGCTGGATCCACAAGATCTGAGAGCAGCAACTGCTAGCAGATACATACTCCGCTTCACATGTGGATAAAGCCACAGAGGTCTGCTTTTTGCATTGCCAGGTGACCAATCGTGGTCTGAAAAACTGGCACCTTGTTGTTGTTGATTTAGCGTTAACTTTGCAGCACCCGAAATCGGAATCGGAATACCATTCGAGCATGAAATCGCCTTCTCTTGGATACCACAACCCCAATGATGGAGTTCCTTTCAGGTAGCGTAATATCCTTTTCACAATCACCATATGCGAAGCACTCGGGTTAGATTGAAATCTTGCTGCGAGGCAGGTTGGGTACATAATATCAGGTCTTGAAGCTGTAAATACATCAGCGATCCGATCATGGAACGATACATCGTTTCATCTACCTTCTCTCCGGTGAGATCAGGGTTTATCCCATGATTCGTTGCTAATGGGGTGGAAGCTGGAGTAGAACCTGACATCTCAAATTTCTCCAAGATATCATGAACATACTTCGTTTGATGTATGAAAATTCCTTTGGGTAGTTGATCAACCTGCAGTCCCAAAAAGAATTTCATCTCACCCATCGATGACATTTCGAATTTCTGCTTCATAACTCTTTCGAAATCTTTGCACAAATTTTCATTTGTTGATCCAAATATGATGTCGTCCACGTATATTTGAACTATCAGAAGATGTCCGTCGACCTCTTTGGTGAAGAGAGTGGCATCCACTTTTCCACGAATGAAGCTGTTGGCTAGCAGGTGTTGAGACAATGTCTCGTACCAAGCTCTCGGGGCCTGGTGTAAACCATACAGCGCTTTGTCTAGCAAGTAAACCTTGTCTTTGTGGTTTGGATCGGTGAAGCCCGGTGGCTGACTGACATATACCTCCTCTTTTACCTTCCCGTAAAGAAACACCGATTTTACATCTAACTGATAAACTTTGAAGTTTTTCCAAGATGCAAATGCTAGGAAGATTCTTATAGCTTCTAGTCGAGCCACAGGAGCATACACTTCAGTAAAATATATACCCTCATGTTGACTGAAACCCTGGACTACGAGTCGAGCTTTGTTACGAGCCACAACTCCTCTATCATCTCTCTTACACTTGAACACCCACTTGGTGTTGATCTTCCTCTGACCATCAGGCTAGTCTACTAACTTCCACACACCTAACTTCTCGAATTGGCTCAGTTCCTCCTGCATCGCATTGACCTAGAATCTTCAGTAAGCGCCTCTTTGTAAGTCCTTGGTTCAACCTGCGAGATAAAACAACTTACTGAAAATTCAGTTTGTAAAGGAGCAACTTTTGAATAAAAACATGTAAGCCCTTGATCAAGCTGTCTTCTAGTGCGGACGCCTGTCTGCAATTCTCCAATGATCAATTCCTCTGGGTGGTATAAAAGAGTTCGTGGCATCACTTCGCCTGGAACATCTACATCGCCTTCCAGATTAGTAACATTCTGGTTTGCACCTTGTTCACTGACTGGGTTGGTTTGACTTGAAATCTGAATTTGCTCCCCCTCAGAATCTGAATCACCACCATCAAATACTGGCATGTTATCAGATTCTTGATTATCATTCTGTGCCATCTGATTATCTTGAGCAACTTCATTTTGTTGGACATCATCATGTTCTCCAGCATTGCTTGGACCTGCTTCATCATCGTTTGAAGTTTGTCGTGGTCGCCTTGAATACTCAGCTGGGAACCTTTCCTGCGATGACTCATACTCTCGCAAAATATCCAACTCATCAAAGAAATCTTCTTCTTCTTCTTCTTGTTCTTCCATCATGTCAAACGAATCCCACAACTTGTCGTAATGATAACGCCATGAATCTCCAGGATTCTGCGGCGGCATTGTATAACCTTGACATTCAACATTAGGAGCTTCAATAATCCGCTTCAGACTTGGAACGAAGACTCGTCGTAATGGACTTGCATAACCTATGAATATCCCTTCAATACTCTTCGGACCAAACTTTCCAAAAGGCTCTAGAACAGTACAGGGAGACCCAAACGGTTCAAGACACTTCAGATTTGGTTTGCGGTTATTGATCAACTCAAAGGATGTTTTGTTGAATTTCTTGACAATAAGAACTCTGTTGAGCGTATAGCATGCGGCGGAAACTGCTTCTGCCCAAAAATTTATCGGTAGCTTTGAATCAGCAAGCATTTTTCTGGCCGTTTCGATTAGTGTCCTATTCTTTTTTTCAGCTACTCCATTCTGCTGCGGAGTGTATGGAGCACTAAACTCATGCAATATACCTCTTTCATCACAAAATTCTTCCATCTTGTTGTTCTTGAATTCAGTACCATTATCACTTCTAATTCTTTTGATACGCCTTTGGTACAAATTTTCAATCTTTCTGAATAACGCCATCAAACTGTCAAACATTTCATCTTTCGACTTCAAGAATGATACCCACGAAAATCTGGAATAATCATCAGTAACCACAAGACAGTAGAGATCCCCTGTAATACTTTTGACGTTTACTGGACCAAAAAGATCCATATGAAGTCTCTCTAAAGGTCTGGAAACTGAATTGACTTGCTTTTTAGGGTGTGACTTTTTCTTCTGCTTGCCTTTGATGCAACTAATACACTCCCCTTCCAGATGAAAACCTTTGACATGAACACCTATAACCAAATCATTGTGCACCAAGTGATTCATTTTTCGCAAATGTATATGCCCCACTTTTCGGTGCCACAAATTTGATTCTTTCTCTGTTGCTCTAGACACAAAACAATGAGCCTGACCCGTGGTTGTAGTAGCTACGCTCATGTCCAACACGTACAGATCATTGACTCTTGGTGCCCTCATGATAATCCATTCTTCAGGGATAACAAATCCTGGCTTCAAGATCAAACATTCTTTATCAGTAAAGTGAGTGGTATACATCCTGTCACAAATCTGCGAGGTACTCAGCAGATTATTCTCCAGCTCAGCAATGTAGTTAACTCTTTCAAACATAACAATCCTATTGGATAACGTTCCTTCACCAACAATTCTACCACCTTGGTTACCTGCAAACCCAACATAACCTCCATTGAAATTTCTAACATCATACAGCAATGCAGTCTTCCCTGTCATATGTCGAGATGCTCCACTATCCATAATCTATCGTGAAACAGCTCTTGGAAGTTCCTGCACATATCACAAATTGATTTTAAAAACACATTTCAATAAAGATGCCGATTCATGCTTCACAATTACCAACTAGGAAGCTCCGGCAAGTCCAAAATCTTTAGTGATATTTTAATGCTACCCAAGCCTCTTTTGACTCAGGTAACTGGACTTTAATGTGAGATTTTGTAGTGTAAAGTGGCGGAAAATTTTTATCATTCATCTTTAAGCTTTCTTCTGATCCAACCTCAACCTTTTTATATAAGAAAAATTTATCTATTTTAAGTTGACCAGTTGGTTGACCTTTCTTTTGAACATTCTTCTTCTCTGGTTGAGTAGAAGATTGTTTCTCCAATTTTTCATAATAATCCAAAGGAACATCCATCTTTACCGGTGTGGTAGAAGATGATTGTTTTTCCAACTCTGAAACCTTTGGTTTTTCAACAACTTTTGGCTTCCATATTTGTTGAGATGAAGCAACCCGTTTATAGAATTTGTCATTTTTAGTTACCCCATTCTTAACAGTTTCAATTTTGACTTTTGTTTTCTCATTTTTCAAAAATTTCTCAACAACCATTGGAGCTTTGCCTTTTACATCAACCTTCTTCTTATAACTCTCAACAACTTCAGTCTTAGGCTTGAAGTTGGTGCAATTTCTTGTATTGTGACCAACTTTGTTGCATCTAAAGCATGTACGAGTATCAACTACCCGACTTATGCCTTCAGACTGAGGCTGTGAGGCCTTCTTCTCAAAGAATTCTTCATTTGTCTTTGAAAAAATCTCAGACTCCTCATCAGATAGTGAACTCGAACTGTTCACAAACACTTTCTTCTCAGCAAACTTCTTGTTCTGAAAATTCTTTCTTTGATGGTTCTTACCACCCTGATATCCACCTGACCATTTGTTTCGATTGTTATTATAAAAATGTGGTGAAACTACAGGTTTCTTGTAGTAAGCTTTATCTTTCTCAAAATTCATTTGCCTTTTTGTTTGTTTTAAACTTTTTACTTCAGACAAATCGATTTCAACCATTTTGAACACATTTGTCAATTTTGAAACATTTACATTCCCCAGAGGAAAATCGGAATCCGAATACAACTTATCAGATCCAGCCATCTTGTACATCACAAGACCCGGTTCATCACCTAAGTTGTTTTTGGATTTTGGTTTCGGAATGTAATTGTCCAGAAAACACTCTTCATCCTCAGCTGAATCACTATCCAAAACACTTTCAGCCATGCCTTTAACAATCTCAGTTTGAACACTATCATCAGATGATGATGAAGAAAATGTCACATCAATTGAATCAGGAAGTTTCACTTCATTTTCATCTTCAAGATTAACCAACCCTGATTGCTTTTTCGAATAATTGTCTAGAACTGGTGGCGGAACTTGATGAAACCCGACCCCAGTTCCATCACAGTATACATCTTCGCCTGCTTTGTTTTTCCCGATGGGTTTGGGAACAATGTGTTGCAAAACAAAGCTTGCAGAGCTGTAACTGTTCAATTTCAAATTGATACGCTCATTCTCAATCTTAGCTTCTTCAAACTGAAGCTTCAATTTAGCAATCTCATCCAATTGTTGATTGATTAATTCTTCTTTAACTCTCAAAACACTTTGCAATTGACAATTTTCTTTGTATGTTTTATCGTTTCTATCATCATTATCTTTAACCGTGCTTTTAAGCTTCTCAAATTTTTCAGAAATCTGACGATTTTCAAGAACTAACCTCTCATTTTCTTTCCTAACCTTTTCTTGATCAATTTTATCATTTTCAATTTTGTTAGTTAATTCTTTTAATCTGTCAGTTGAAGCTTTCAACATTTTATCACGGTTCAAGATCTGATCCTCAACACTTCTGACTCTAGCAGTGTTGGACTCTATATGCCCAAGACACATATTAAATTGATGTGCCTAGTACGTTATGATCCAAGTCGAGTCATACCCAATAACAAGCTAGACAAACACTTATATTATTTATTTGTGATATGATCAAACAAATAAATATTAACACTTAGAGTATTTAGAAATTGGTTTTCTAAATAATTGCACTTGACAAACTAATAAATTATATGGATAATTTATTTTGAGAGAATATTTTATTTTGTTATTTAATGGGTTAAATAACATAATAAAAATAGCATAAGTCTTATAACATATGATGTTATATTTTATAAAAGTTATAAAATACATATGTAAGACTTATATTATTTTATAAAAGAAAATTGAATTTTTTTTATATAAATAAAGCTAGGCCGCCACCCCCCCCCCCACATGTGTTCTTCCCTAGATTTTTTTTAAGCCAATTAGTTTACATGCAATTGCATGAACCTTGATTGGGGAAGAATGATGGTCCAATGACATTTCATGCAAATGTCATAACTAGAGGCCTTTTGATTGGGCAAGATGGGTGGCAAGATTCTCTCTACATTTATAAACATTTTGGATGGCAAAATACAAGAGTATGAACTTAAGAATACTAGAAAAAAATGGCTGAAAATTTCGGCCATAACATGATCATCCAAGAGGGTTTTTTCATTCGGAAAAATCAAGTGTAACACTCTCTAAAGATCGAGTCATGTATGGTTGATCTAGTAGGCTTTTTCAAGTTCATAAAACAAGTGCAAGAACTCTACTACATCCTCTCATATTTTCGTCCACATGATGGTTTAAAGAGGGGATCTTTCAAGTGAGTTGCAAGTGTTCAAATCCTAGCTAAAACTAAGGTGTTTGTTGGAAGGCTTGGGGTATACTAGCTTGAGGTCTTCTACACTTGAAGGCAACCGTTCACGAAGCATCATCATCTTCATATCCTTTACTCCTTGGAAGGTAGTATTCTAAACACTCTATGGTTGTGTTTCATTATGATAGCATGCATGTTCGTATATGGATCCGGGATTGGGTTTTACATATAAAATGAGTTTTATATCTTGTAAGTAACATGTTTTAAATAATAAATTTCCGCTGCGTTTTTATTTTATATGGATAAAATACTTTGATAAACATGTAAAAAACCCAACAGTGGTATCAGAGCCGCTTATATGAATGCATGCTTCATAGGATATGAAATTTTCGGGTTTCGGGTTTGGTTAAAACCCTATGGCCGAAATTTTATATATGGTTATCCTTTTGTTTTTCAAGATTATTTTAATACATGCATAAAAGTATCTTGAAAAATTATGTCATTTAGATGATTTGGTTGTTTGGACAAAAACCCACTTTTTTGGTTTTTTCATTCTTGACCGAAAAGTAGGTTGTAAAAAGGAAACCATTTTTGCTTCTTGAATTTTATATATGTGGATATATATATTTTGGTGTTCATAACCTAGCCATGGCCTTGTGTGAATATGTTGAATATTTGTGTTTGTGATTTGTATTTGATTATTTCAATGGGTTGTAATAATTAATTATCTTTGTTCTTCCATTTGTGAAATATGTAATTTATTTATTTTCATTTGGTATGTAAAATAAATAGATTAGGTGCATTTTATTTTACTAGAAAAAATGTATTAGGATATATTTTGTAAAAGAAGATGCACACAAAATGCGGTTTTGGTTTTGGCTAATTTCGGGCCTAAAGGACTTCAAAGTTCTTAAACGGGATTTTAGCCCGATAACCAAAACACATTTTTGAAGTCCAAAGGAGTTTGGAGCTTAATTAAAGTACATTTTGGAAGCTCAAAGAAAGTGGAGAAATCACAACACAAAAGGGAGACTTGAAGCATTTGGATGCGGGATCAAGTGGGAGTTCAACGACACATTATTTGTGTTAATATTCACCCTTTAGGAAGGACCTTTTGGCACACTTGTTTCGGCTAACAAGTGTGGTCAAAATAGTTGGCTATGGTTATGCACCTATTGATATATGTGTTATGCTTGTGTGGTTGCTTATTTTATTGTTTGGATGATATTTGGATATGCATGCTTAACAAACTAATAATCAACAACAAGCTTAAAATTGGTTCTTTAAAGATCATTAAAATTGGTTAATAAAAGGTTATTAAAAATTAATGATTTTTATAATAAAATGGGTTTTATTAAAAAGAACCTTGAAAATTTATTTTCACAAAAGTACCAAGGATTTGAATGCATGCAAATATATGGTACATGAAGTTTTCTAAACTAGAATTATGAAAACTCAAAATCCCTTTTATAAAATAAGTCAAACACCATCCTTTTATTCAACACTCGAATAACTTGGGAACTCTTTTGTGGGATAAAGGTCACCTAACCACATTTGAGGGAACTTGTATATTCGAGGTGGGTTTACCATGTTTGTGGGATAAAGGTCACCTAACCACTTATGTGAATAAACTCGCACGTGTGTCTAAGTTGGACGACTTGATTTAGAAACCATGAACTTAGGGTCACCGAAGCATGGGGAACAAAGGTGTTGATGGGATTAAACATGCCAACTAAACATAAAGATGTTTAACCGATCCCATATGGCTAGAAGTTGCAAAGGGTTGCAATTGTCAAACGTTGACTACCTTGTTAATTTAAATAGAGGGATAAAGGTCACCTAACCAATATTTAAATGTAACGTTGGATTCTAGATTTTAATTATTAATTGTCTATAAGACATAGAAGGGTATTAATGATTAAAATATAATAATATCGAAAATACTAAAATTGAACGTTGTAAAATTTTGTAGATGGCCGCTAACAATTTTACCCAAACCGTCCGTAACCTATCACTAAAAACAATCCTTAACAAGGATCGTCTCAATTATAACACTTCATGGATTAATATCGAAACTTAAGAATCGTTCTCAAGTAAAATATATCCTATGTGTTTAACGATCCTAATCCCAATGAACATCTTATGGAAGATAAGGATGCCTATAACGATTGGATTAAGTATATCGAGGATACTACGCAAGCCTCTTGCCTCATATTAGGAATTATGATTCCCAAGATTCAAAAGGTTTTGAATATCATGAGCATATGACATGATTACCCAATTGTAGGAAATGTTCCTAAGGGTAGAACGCTTCGAAACGGTTTGAGCGCTTCATGCATGTCGAATGGAGGAAACCCAATCGGACTCATCTTATGTTTTAAGATGAAAAGCCACATGATCACCTCGAAAGGATCGATATGGATAAAAGGGTTTTATCCATTCTAACGATCAATGAGGGTGAGAAATAGAAAGGGCATCACCCCGACACCAAAGCAAATGTTGAAAATGGAAATGGGTAATTCAAAGGGAAATAATTAGAAAGACTAAAGCGAAACCACCGAAACCAAAAGAGAAGAAAGGCAAAGGTTGCCATGAACGATCCATGCTTTAAGTGTGGAGAGATAGGGCATTTAAATAGGAATTGTCCAACCTATCTCAAAGAGTTGAAAAACAAGAGGGGTGCTAGGCAAACCTCAGGTACAATCTTAATGATACATATTGACCTTAATGTTATTTCTTCTAACATATGGGTATTAGATACCGGATGTGGAACTCATGTTTGCAATTCGTTGCAAAAGGTTCAAAAGAAATAAACATTACAAGAAAGGAGACTATGTTTTGAAACTTCCAAATGGTTTGGAAATTGTTTTAAAATATCTTGAATGCTCCTAGTTTGACTAGGAACATTATTCAAGTTTCCCTTATAAGACAATATGGTTTTGACTTAAAGTTTGCAAACATTGACATTTATATCGATGAATGACATGTTTTACTTTAAACCTATGCCTTCAAATGGTATTTATAAATTGGTTCATAATAATACATCATTTGATAGTTTAATGTACCAATCAATCACCAAGAAACTCTAAATGGATTTGAGTAAGACCTATCCTTAGCATTATCGCCTTGGTCATATAAACAGATGTCGCATGTAAACACTTCGAAATAATTGTCTTTTGGAAACAAATGAAATTGGTTCATTTGATACATGCGAATCTTATTTACAAGGTAAAATGACCAAGTAATCCCTTAGTGGGAAAGGGCAAAAGATTTATTAGGTATCATACATTCGAATGTATGTGATCCTTTTAAGCCAATGACTAGGAATGGTGAAAGATACTTCATTACTTTTACCGACAACTATAGTAGTTATGGTTATGTGTACTTGACACAAAGAAGAAGTTTTGAAACGTTCAGAATCTTCAAAAAGTGAAGTACAAAATCAACTCTTTTAAAGTTCTTCATTTCGATAGAGGAGGAGTCGAACTCTATTAGATATGGTTCGATCTATGATGGCTAGGAGCGCATTATCTCTATCACTTTGGGGTTACGCTTTGCTCTCCGCGGCCCGTATGGCCCAAACCAAGAAAGTGGATAAGACTCCTTTTAAAATATTGCATGGAAGGGCTCCATCATTATCATATTGAAGGTATGGGGTTGTGTAGCTTCTGTGAAGCAATACACCCCAAATAAAAGTACGATCCACTAAGTGTATCTTTGTAGGATATCCTAAAGATGGTATAGGATATTAATTCTACGATCCAACAGAGCAAAAGGTATTTGTTGCTCAAAAGGATGAGTTCATGGAAGCTAAGTTCCTTGTGGAAGGAATTAGTAGAACAGTGGAACTTGATGAGGATCAAGAACCACAAGCCAATACACGTTTGGTCGATACTAGCACTCAACAAGAGGTTGTTGAAAATGATCAGGTGGTTGATCATTACACACAAAACATTCGCAAATCTGGTAAAAATAGTAGTCCACCTGAAAGATAACGATTTTTCATGGATGGATGCTACGTGGTAGATTCGGGTGAACCTACCACATACCATGATCCAATGTCAAAATCTGATTGTGACAAATGGCTTGAAGCCATGAACGTAGAGATGCGATCCATGTATAACAACCAAGTATAGGAATTGGTTATGCAACCTCTTAACTCCAAAATGGTTGGAAGTAAGTGGGTTTTCATGAAGAAAACATATATGCATGGAAACTTGGATACTTGTACAGCGAGACTTGTAGCAAAAGGTTTCAATCAAACTCAAAGGTTGATTGTGATGAGACCTTCTCGCCTGTGGCGATGCTAAAGTCAACTAGGATATCATTTGCCATACTTGCACAATATGATTATGAGATTTGGCAAATGGATCTCAAAACGACTTTCCTTAATAGATATCTTGAGGAAGATGTCTATATAATTAAGCCTGAAGGTTTTGTCGATCCAAAACATCCTGATAAAGTATGCAAGTTAAAGAAATCAATCTATAGATTGAAACAAGCATCTAGAAGTTGGAATCACCGTTTTGATGAAGAGATTAGGAAATATGGATTCATCAAGAACGTCAATGAAGCTTGTGTGTATAAGATGGCTAGTGGGAGCATCATTACTTTCTTAGTATGATATGTCGATCACTATTTGGAAATAACATTCCAACCTTGGAGGGTGTAAAAGCCTGGCTTGAAAGTTGTTTTTCAATTAAGGATCTTGGTGAAGTCGCCTATATTTTGGAATAAAGATCTATAGGGATAGATCAAGGCGCTTGATAGGTTTAAACCAAAGTGCATACATTGATAAAGTCTTGAAAAGGTTCAAGATATAGAACTTTATGAAAGGTTTGGTACCCATTCAAGAGAGGACGATATTGAGTGCGTCTCAATGTCTAAGCACAAAGGATGAGTAAGAAAGAATGAAAGGAATCCCATATGCATCTGCTATAGGATTCATTATGTATGAAATGATATGCACTAGATCGGACATGTCATGCGCATTAAGCATGACGAGAAGATACCAGTGAGTAACGGTCATTGGATGACTGTTAGAAAGTATATTGAAATACCTTAGAAGGACTAAGGATATATTTCTAATATATGGATCTGGTGAAGAAGAACTCGTTGTAAAGGGTTATAGGGATGTGAGTTTTGGAATTCGTTGTAAAGGGTTACATGGATACGAGTTTCCAAAATAATCGAGATGGTTCTCGATCACAATCAGGGTAGCATTGTCCACTACATAATCAGAATACATCGCCGCTTCATTGATTAAGATAATTCATATGAAGTTGCCACTTGAATTATTGATCTAGGGGTAGTCCATACCATTCAGGACCCCTAGAGATCTTTGTGATAACGAAAGTGCGATTGCTTAAATCAAGGAACCTTGTGTACATCGAAAGACTAGGCACATTGAGCGGAATTTCAACTACATAAGGGATGAAGTTGAAAAAGGAAAAGATATGTATTCACAAAATTCACACTGATCAAAATATTGCGGATCCACTCATGAAGCTCCTTGAACGGGCAAAGCATGAAGGGTAATACTTGTGCCTAAGGACTTCGATATTCTAGTGATTGGATTTGATCTATTTTGTATTTGGATATTGGAACAACTGTTACTATAACTCTTTATGGTATTTTGAGTTATGTTCCATTTTAGCATGTTTAAATCCGTGAATAAGTTAATTATTCTAAATGTCCGCAGTCGATCATAATTGTGGGAACAAATATGAATGTAAGACTATTATGAATTTGGATTGGTGAATATTCATTAGATATGAATATAGAGCAAAGTGTTGCTGCCAAAGTTCATAGATATTTGTGGGAGACAAATATTGGACTGACTCGCTCTCAAATATTACTGCATGGAATCATTTGTGATTGATCATAAGTAAATTTGAGTAAAGGAGAATATCATAGTATCCTCTGACCTGAGATACATATTGGGTCTTGATATTCACCAAATATTATACCTTGACTTTTTCTTCGCTGTTAGTAATATGACAGTACATAAGGCTAAGCTCAGGTGTGGTACAAGGTGATTGTGAAAGACGTATGTAGTCAAGAAGGGATTTGTTCCTCTTATTCGTTGAGAGTAAGATGTCTAAGGCCTGCTGAAGTTAAATCAACAGAGAGTGATCACTCTATGTCTCTGGATTTGACATGACATCTGTAACGAAAGGATAAATGATAGATTCACCTAAATCATGTTCAAGTAAGGGACTTGAAAGGGATGATGTTATTGAATGACAAATATAGTCATACGTATTGGGGGTAGTAAACCGTAGTTAGGCGTCATTTACTGCTTGCATCAATCTTCTATGTATCTTGTGCAAGTGGGAGATTGTTGGACTCTGTATGCCCAAGACACATATTAAATTGATGTGGCTAGTACGTTATGATCCAAGTCGAGTCATACCCAATAACAAGCTAGACAAACACTTATATTATTTATTTGTGATATGATCAAACAAATAAATATTAACACTTAGAGTATTTAGAAATTGGTTTTCTAAATAATTGCACTTGACAAACTAATAAATTATATGGATAATTTATTTTGAGAGAATATTTTGTTTTGTTATTTAATGAGTTAAATAACATAATAAAAATAGCATAAGTCTTATAACATATGATGTTATATTTTATAAAAGTTATAAAATACATATGTAAGACTTATATTATTTTATAAAAGAAAATTGAATTTTTTTATATAAATAAAGCTAGGCCGCCACCCCCCCCCCACATGTGTTCTTCCTTAGATTTTTTTAAGCCAATTAGTTTACATGCAATTGCATGAACCTTGATTGGGGAAGAATGATGGTCCAATGACATTTCATGCAAATGTCATAAACTAGAGGCCTTTTAATTGGGCAAGATGGGTGGCAAGATTCTCTCTACATTTATAAACATTTTGGATGGCAAAATACAAGAGTATGAACTTAAGAATACTAGAAAAAAATGGCTGAAAATTTCGGCCATAACATGATCATCCAAGAGGGTTTTTCATTCGGAAAAATCAAGTGTAACACTCTCTAAAGATCGGGTCATGTATGGTTGATCTAGTAGGCTTTTTCAAGTTCATAAAACAAGTGCAAGAACTCTACTACATCCTCTCATATTTTCGGCCACATGATGGTTTAAAGAGGGGATCTTTCAAGTGAGTTGCAAGTGTTCAAATCCTAGCTAAAACTAAGGTGTTTGTTGGAAGGCTTGGGGTATACAAGCTTGAGGTCTTCTACACTTGAAGGCAACCGTTCAAGAAGCATCATCATCTTCATATCCTTTACTCCTTGGAAGGTAGTATTCTAAACACTCTATGGTTGTGTTTCATTATGATAACATGCATGTTCGTATATGGATCCGGGATTGGGTTTTACATATAAAATGAGTTTTATATCTTGTAAGTAACATGTTTTAAATAATAAATTTCCGCTGCGTTTTTATTTTATATGGATAAAATACTTTGATAAACATGTAAAAAAACCCAACAAGCAGTCAGATCATCAACCTTCTTACCATTGAGATAAGTGATTGTACTACAAACTTTGCATTCTTTGATGCAATTTTTGCAGTCAACATCACCATTTTCTTTCTTACCTGACTCAGTCGTTGACGCGTTTGAACTGACCTGGCTTTTAGACTCACAGACGAATTTAGAATCTACCTCAAGTGCCTTAGCAGCCAGCACCTTGTCAGCCATCTTTCCCATGTTTTCAGCATTCAACTCTTGAGTTGTGTCAATGATCCCATTATCAACCTTCTTTGGCTTTTCTTCTTTCTCTTTCTCTTCTTTCTCTTCACCGTTTCCCCCCCATTTTCTTTGCCAATACTCATCTTCTTCAGCCATTTCTTTAATTATGGTTTCAAGATCAAGAGTGTTAAGGTCAATAGCAATGTTTCCTTCGGGGTCAAGATAACATTCTTTGTCTGGATCCCATCTCCTCGCTCTTTTTGCTTCAAGATAGATACCAGATATTTTGATCATTCTTTGCTGAGCTATCATCTTTCTGTAACCATACTTCTGTTCTTCAGTTCTGTTGTCTTTCCAAGGAACAGGCTCAGCAGATTTTGCCATGAATGCATGTCCAACTGCATCCTCCTCAGGTAACAACTCGCTCCAGTTGAAACCTTCATCGTCGTGAATTACAACAAGAGCTCTAGATTTCTCTTTGTTATCTTCAAGCTGCTTCATTCTTGGTGGCTCCGATTTATTTTGATGATAAATCGCTTTCTTGTAGTAATCTTCTCTGAATGGGTTTTCAGAATCATCAGCATAAGCATTTCGGCATTCACGCTTAAAGTGACCTTTCTGTTTACACTTGAAGCATGTCACTTTAGACTTGTCAAAGCCTAGCTTGGTAGATGGTCCACCAATAGACTTTCTTCCAGTTATTTCCATGAAACGCTGTGCCCGACGAACTGCACTGGCCATACACCACCTTATGTCGATCAATTCCATCTCCTCGGGATCTATCTGATCGTAATCTTCTTTTGTCAGGTTGGTGTTGCCAATCTTCCCTGCTACAAGGCTTTCAAACAATTCTAGCACAGATGCTAAGAAAACCATCTGTTGCTTTGCCGACTCCTCGCTGAAGTTTTGAGCATTCTTTAAGTCTACAGCGATATTGCATTGAAATAGGTTCTTTGCATCTGATTGACTTGAATGTGATGAAGAACTACTGTGAAATCCACTGCTTTGACTTTCTTTGCTTGATGTGTAGGAATTTTCAGCAGAAAATGCAGTCTTTGGAGATGTATTCTTTGGCATCATGTTTTTTGGATAATACAAATCCAAGTTCTGTTGATAAGACGAGTGATTGACTTTGTGTGTTTTCCTTAACTCCAGCTCGTGACTCTCTAGTCTTTCAATCAGCAAATCTACAGTCAACACTTCTGGCGGCTTGATAGTATTCTTCAACATTAAAGCATAATATTGCCAATCCATTTCATCTGGCAATGAATCAAACAATTTGTCGACTAGCTCTTCTTGAGAATAGAAAATTTCATGTCTCGCCAGCTCCAGCTTTAGGTTCCCAAACCTCTCAATCATTTTACAAACTGATTCATTTTTTAGACAACCAAATAAATCAAATTCTTTTCTTAGCAGTTTCTTTTTATTTTTCACAATTTCTGCACTTCCCAAACATTTAACCTTCAACTTGTTCCAGAGATCTGTAGAATTCTTGTACTCGATCAAGGATATTATATCTTCTCGGACAGACTGAAACAGCAGTGCGATGCATTTTTGCTCAGCAACAAACGATTCTATTTCTTCAGCTGATGTCAAGCTTTCACCAGTTTTGCCTCCATCAACGTATCCATTCTTTAGACTCTTCCAGCTGGGATACGCAAAGGCTTTCAACCATTCTTCAAACTTCTTGGCCCACCGACTGTACTCTTCGATAGCCATCAACTTCGGGGGTTTGTTATATATTCCAAAAGCACTTTCAACTCCAAAGCATCCGATAAACTTTTCTTCGTATTCGGCGTGTTCTCATTGGTGTTGCTAGGTGAAGTATCATCTCCAGAATTTCCAGCAAAGGTATACATATCGCTAAACGGATTCATGAATAGATCACCCATCTTGTACGTACCTGAAAAATCAGCAAACACTTAGAAATTTCTTGATTTTGAAAAATACAGATTCAAGCGGAATCTGTTCAAGCGAAATCAACTTTTAAGCAAGATATAGCTTTTCAAGCGAAATCACAAATCAAGTTCAAGCGAAAACAGATTGAAGCGAAAACATGTTAATTGAAGCGAAATCTCTTGTTTCACTTGATCTTTCAAGCGAAACCTCAACTCAAGCGAAATGAGACAATATATTCAAGCGAAATGTGATATTCAAGCGAGATCACCAAGGTATTTCAAGCGAGATCACCTATCACGTCATCTATTTACGAACAGTTTCAAGCGAAAATGCATTTTTAATCAATTTTAAGCCGTATTTTAATCCAATTCTTTCAAGGATTAGTTAACACTCTATTTCGCTTGATATATATGAGTTTCAGGCCATTTCAACCGTAAAAATATGTCCAAATAAGAAAAGAATGAGTAGAAGTAAGAAAATCCGATGATTTCAAGCTGCAATGGTATGAACTCCTTGTCCTGAGCTCTGATACCACTTGTTGGATCGGTTCCGTGACCCTAAACAGTCAGTAAAGGCAGTTCATCATCATTTACTAAGGCGGAATCAAAGTAAACAATGTCACACAGCTTGTTCCTTTTAGCTTTCTTTCTATTACTGATTTCTGAGTCTTTACAATGATTTCTGATCAAAATTCAGCAGCACCTCGACTCACACACCATGACCATGTCCCTGTTCGCTTCAAATGACAACATACAACACCTATTTATAGGCTACGGTATTTCGCTTGAGGATGTATCAGGATAGTTTCAAGCGAACTCACATAAGTTGATTTCGCTTGAACTGCATTTTGTTACTTTCAAGCGAAATGCCATGCTAACACATGTACAAACCCTAATTTTGACCCTATTGTGTGTTCATTCATCCTATCTAGACATAAGACTTGATTAAGACAAAGTTAACAGACAGTAGATGCACCAACAGTGAACGTGAACGCGTACGTGAACCCCGTATTGGGAGCGAAAACGCAAATGCTTGGTAAGCTTGAATGGATAAGAATGTTATAACGATTGTAGATTGTAACCATGTAGTGTACTCAGAAACTAAAGGGGTCGAATATTCGAAAAAGGTAATTTTAAGCTTTTAACTTATAAACTGGATTTTGATGCAAGTAATTATGATGAACAGATCCTTATTTTAATTACGGACGCGTAGGAAAAAGAATCACACAAAACGGACATCTAGAACGAAAGATATGGCAATTATAAGTTTGAAAATTTGGTAAAAATGGAGCTGGGCATTTGCAGCTAAATAAAAAGGAACCTTCTGTCGAAACAAGGTTGTCGCGCTACGCGACAGCAAGTCTAGTCCTCTGTCGCGCCACGCGACACCGGTCGCGGCCCGCAAAAGAAGATGGGCTGGCCGTCCCGCCCCGCCAGGGACCAATCAGCTGGCAATTCATTCGATTTTGTTTGTTATGGACATGGAACTTGCTTAGACCTTTTATTAGACGATCAAAACTAACCTTTTTGTTGGTTTTGGATTTTTGGAAAATAGTTACCTTCCGTTAGTCGGGATCACTTGGTAATTATGAATAAAAGAGAGAATGTACGTAGGTTCGTATGTATGCGATCTATCTATTTGGAAGTTTGTATTAAGGATGTCTTAGCAAACTCTTCTGGAATGACTTATGTAACGTGTATGTTTGTATAGTTTGTTCATTTGTTTATGTGTACATAATCACGTACGTAAGTATGTGTTTTAGATTGTATGTATGATTGCGCCTGAGTACGAAGCGGGATTTATTGCTTACAAATGAATGGGATGTGTGTATATGTTTGCATAACTTAAATAAGTTTGAATGTTAAGTTACTAAACCGGGTTCTTGATTATGAAATGAGAATGCAGGTACACTATTAAGGACCTTGTGAAGGTTTAAGGAATTGGAATGCATGATCGTACATAGAAAGCTTATTTGAAAGACTGGCATGAGAAGAAGAAATACGGAGTGGTTATTTGATTGTGTATGCTTAATTTAAGAATGACATCACCAAGTCTTAATGATGTGCATCTATGTGGTGAATGCAGGTTGGGCGGACTTAACATCAACATAAAGAATAGGAGGATTGAAGATCGAGTCAAGAGTACGGATTGTACGGGGAGAGCGGTCACTCAACTGGAGCTTATATTTAATTCATTTAATGTGAAAAATGGAGTATGAATGTTGTAAATTCTTTTAGTAAAGTGTTAATTATTTTAGTAAAATGTGAGTAAATACGAAAGAAATTTTAAGGTTCATATTTTTCTGTTGCGTCGTTTTAAGTTATTACGTGTACGGGTGTTTCATTAAATAAATTCATTAATTAACATAAATTGTGCATTGGTTCCAGTTAATGAATTAGTAAATAATTTCAGATTAAATAAAAAAACTGAATTAATTAATATTAATTGCGCATGGGTTGCAATTAATAAAGAATTTCGGATTTAATAAAAAAAATTCTGTTGCGCTTTAATTACCTAGGAGATAGAAGCTCGTTTAACGTGTTGCGCCTTAGAATTGCGCCTAGGCGCTTGAAGCGCTCGCTTTTAACAACTGTGGTGGCGGATCTAATCACCAACCCGACCCTTGGCGGATCTAGGATTGAGAAAGAGAAGTTAGAGAAACCTACGGCATGACCGGTGTGGCTGCAAACGTGCATAAGACGGCGCCAAAAGATGTTGCCTGGTACGGATGCTTCTAGTTCTTCCGAACATGTTATGCGAAAATCGTCATCTATTTGTGTTCCGATCTTAAGTCAAAGTCGCTCTGTTTTGTTTCCGTATTTTATTGATTGGAAGTTTCAATTGCACACTCGATCTGAAACCTAGGGTAGTATTTGAAAATTTGATCGTGTTTTTTTATGAATTCTGAGAGTTTGTTCTTATCGATCGATCACTTGATGTGAAATGCTCTAATCTATTACTGTATAGATTGAAAATTTGTATTAAATTTATGTAGGTTATTTGATTGATTGGATTTTTTAGTTTTTCTTTTGTTTTTTAAATATTTTGTTACAAATGCGTTGCATTTTTTTATATATTCCCTTATAAATGCGTTGCAATAGTTTTTAAAATTTCTGTTGCAAATGCATTGCATTTTTTTTTCAAATATTTCTTTACAAATGTGTCACAAAACTTTACTACTAAAACAAGGAAATGTGTAGGAAATACTTCACAAATTTCCAACACCAATTTTTTTGTCATATTTACGTTAGAAAAATGCGTAATAAATGTGATGTAAATGCTTTTTAACGGGGCTTTTTATAATATCAAGGTTTTGTTGTAAATCTGTAGCAAAGAGGAATTTGCAACGCATTTGTAACGGAAAGAGGCGTTAAAAATCGTCATTTTTCTAGTAGTGTACAACATTGGTTAGCATCAACACTCATATAGTAAGTGAAAAAAACCAGGTTGGTATAAGTAAAAGATGATACGATGAAATGAGAATGTATCTATAGATGTTTCGTATAACCAAAACACTAAACGGGATCTCTGAACCTAGGTAAAAGTTTATTAGAAATTTAAATCAAGATAGAATTTTCTATCTTCATAGAAATCAATGAGAGAATGGAAATTGCTCAAGTTGGCTACATTAAGACAATCATCTGAGTTCAAAAATGACTGACAAAGAGTTTAATAAACCTACTACTTCACATTAATACATATTTTAAGCTTCCAAGGAAGTAATCATGTATTTTTTTTTAACAACAAAAGTTACATAACACTACTTTTAAATTACACTAAGTTTTATCCCATATAAGACATTGAACTCTGGTATCTTCCCAAGAGACATAAAGCCTCTACCACCCCACCAAAATAGTGATGTCGAGAAGTAATCATGTATGCATTTCCATTTTTTATTGTATCCAACTTAGGTGCTGTGAAAACTCAAATGTTGCATGTAAGCATGCATGGCATTAACTCTATCTAGTATATTATTTTTTTTCGAACAACTTCCGTTTTATATCATCAATACAACTGAAATATACATGTAAAAAAGATCAAAACCATACAACTTGAGAAGTATGCAATATTGCAATTAATCTAACAGCTAAAAAGTTTACCTTTACTTAATATACAACTAGGGTCGTAGTTACCCGTGCATTACGCAGGGATGCGGTTGAAATTCAGGACGTAAAGCACACCATGACAACCGATAAATAAATTTGTAAAATTAATTAAAATGATATATTAATGGGTTATGCTATTTGCCTCGTAACTCGGCTCTAAACATCAAAATAATAACAAAAGGTAAAATGCTATATTAAATAACAAAGGTAAAAATATGGTAAACGGAAAAGAAAACGACAGAAACTTGGTCGGTTTCGACGCGCTCGTTATAGGAAAGAAAAAAGAAGTTAAAAAAACATGTTCAAAAGAGTATCGGCGTGTTCGTTAAAAAATATTAAAGTAAAAAAAACCTTTGCCACACTCGTATTAACATATTTGTTAAAAAAAACTATTTAGGGGCAGAAAAATAATTTTGTTAAAGTAAAAGAAAAAAATACAATAATTAAACTGCATGGGTTGTAAATGAAAATGTTTACACTAAATTGTGACATTTGTGCCTCTACGACCATCATACAAATAGGAATCCAATGAAATCTTGTGTTTCATTCTCGAGATTTGTACAAATACATGTGACATTTACACATATCAATTCTTGTTCAATTTCGAGCTCTTAATCACTTTCTAGAAAGTAATACGCAAACTGTTACGCAAGCGTAATCAGTTTAACGCAACAAACACTATGGAATAGTGACATAATCTTAACATACCTTAAATAACTTTTACACAACTTAGAAATAAGTTTCGAAGAGTTTGGTATGGTAAAAACAAGTTTATTCGATCACATGGACTATTTGCGTCAAACTGCAAAAGTCTGCCAATTCGTATAGCAACGAACACTCCGGAATAGTGACATAATATAAACATACCTTAAATAACCTTTACATAACTTAGAAATAAGTATTGAAGGGTTCAGTATGCGAAAATGCGCTTATTTGATCACAGGGACTAAAAGAGTCAAAAACTACGAAAGTATGCATTTTCGTGCATATCTTGCGTTCTGACCATATCCGGACATCCAAAAATTTTTGTTTTCACTAGAATATTGTTTTTTAGTGATAGGAATGCAAAAATACCATTCGTCGCGTAATTTGGATCGTTTTTGCGTCCGTTCGAGTTTCGTTGTAATTAACCGAACAACGCGATCGTACGACCAAACAAACCGACATCCATGATATTTTCAAGCATATTTCAAGTCCCCTATGCTTTAAAATCCTTTTAGAGCCTTGAACTTGGGTTAACAGGGGTTAAACGCGTCGAAAAACAAGTTTCGGAGCTGCAGGGACCTGTTTTGACAATTTTGAAAAGTCTGATCTACACCTGGTAGGCTGGCTGCGAGAGATAAGACCCTCTGGGGTCGCGGGGCGTGAGAACTGGTGCTGGCAGAAACCAGTTTTAATCCAAATCAGCTGAAATCAATGGTTTTGGGTGGTTGTTTTCTTGTTTGGGGACCAAGTTAAGTGTCCTACAAGTCCATTAATCAGGTCCAAACACATGTAGGGTGTGGATCATTTCTTGGGCAACACTTATTACACTTGGCAAGATCCTACAACATCACTACAACTATAAATAGCTAAGAACTTTCATTCAATCCTTGCTCATTACTCATTCTCCTCTCTCTAGCTCTGAATTGAGGCTACCACACTTTGTTGGAGGCCTCATACTTGAGCTTTCTTAGTCATTTTTCTAGCCTAGAACACCTGTAAGTGTTCTTTCATGTCTTGTTCAATTATTTCAAACTAGAAAGTGAAACAGTGTTTGACTTTCAGCTTTGACCATGAATTGGACAAGTCAAAGTTCGTTCGAACTTTGCAACGTGAGCGTAATCACGATGGTTATAGTCCCTTGCGACTATACCCACTGATTACCACGTTGACTAGTCGAAGTGACGAGTCAAAGTTTCGGTCAAAATGCACGATTATGTGCATTTTTCGACGAAACTATTTTCGGGTATCAAAACTGTGACAACCCTCATAAATCCAGGTATCCGTACAATTAATTAATATTAATTAATGCTTAATGACTGTGCTGGATGATGTGTTGCAAACGCATCTTATTTTCCTTGTGTATTTTGTATATTATTTTAATAGTTTAGACTAATTTTTATAATATTTAGACATATATTTTATTATTTATTATTTTTACAGGTCCCGGTGAGTGCTCCCATTCTGATTGCTCCTGATTGGAGCCTCCCATTCGAGATCATGTGCGATGCTAGCGACTTCACCGTTGGGTCCGTTTTAGGGCAGCGTAGGGAGAAACACTTTCATCCCATTTACTACGCTAGCAAGACCCTAAACGACGCCCAAGAAAACTATACCACGACAGAGAAGGAGTTGCTAGCGGTCGTATTCGCGTGTGATAAATTCCATTCGTATCTTGTGCTGTCAAAGACCGTTATTTTCACGGATCATGCAGCCCTACGATACTTGTTTGCGAAGAAGGATGCGAAGCCGAGGCTGATTCGGTGGATTCTGCTACTCCAGGAGTTTGATCTGGAAATCCGAGACAAGAAGGGTGCTGAAAACGTATCCGCGGATCATTTGTCGAGATTAGAGAGCCCCGAGATAGAGAAAACTCGGGAGGATAGGATTGGGGATGAATTCCCCCATGAGGTGTTGATGTTCTTGAAAGCCCACGAGGAAGGCTTTCCCTGGTTCGCTGATCTAGCGAATTACTTGTCTACAGGTGACCTTGTGGAGGGCATGACGTACCAGCAAAAGAAGAAATTCTTTGCGGATGTCAAGCACTACATTTGGGAGGATCCGTACTTGTTTAGGATCGGTGCGGACCAGGTTATTAGGAGATGTGTGTTTGGGTCCGAGTCTCGCAGTATTCTGCGACATTGTCATGAGGGACCGACTGGTGGCCATTATGGTGCGGCTTACACCGCCAAACGGGTGTTTGACGCGGGATTCTATTGGCCGACCATCTTTAGGGATGCACATGAGTTTGTGCGAAGCTGTGATGCCTGTCAGAGGACAGGAAATATCTCATCCCGGAATGAGATGCCCCAGAACCCTATTCAGGTGGTTGAGATTTTCGATATTTGGGGCATCGATTTCATGGGTCCGTTCCCTATGTCGAGGGGGAACCGATACATCCTAGTCGCGGTGGACTACGTTTCTAAGTGGGTGGAGGCAGAGGCCTTGCCTACGAACGACGCTAGGGTTGTTGTGAGATTCTTGAGGAGACTGCTTGCTAGGTTCGGGACACCGAAGTCCTTGATATCTGATCGAGGCACCCACTTCTGCAATTCACAGATGGAGAAGGTCTTGAAACGCTATGGGGTGACCCATCGGCTTTCGACTGCCTATCATCCACAAACTAGTGGGCAGGTGGAAAATTCGAACAGGGGAATTAAGCGGATTCTGGAGAAAACTGTCGGAAACAGTCTTATAGATTGGTCCGAGAAGTTGGATGACACTCTGTGGGCTTTCCGTACTGCGTTGTTGGTGCATGTTATATGACAACAGCTTTGGATTGGTCTTTGGATATTAAACAAAAGATTGGATCATGAAGACTTAAAGAAAAACGAGCTCTATGAAGCCCAATCAGTCCAAGTTTGTAACAAGTCTATTAGGCCCAAGTTTATATGAACAAATGTAATACGGGCCAGAGCCCAATTCGTGTATAGGAGGTTGTAGTATATAAACAACCTCTTGCTACATGTTTAAGGTTGGACACCATAGACACTAGAGAGACTTTAGACAACTTGTGAGAGAGCATTCAAGTGTGAGAGGTTAAGAACAAAACAGAAATCGGCTGTTAGGTTCTTGTAGATCTTAGTGATTGTAAAACACTTCTAAGGGTTTGATAATCACAGAAGATCAGTTTGAAAGTTTGCGTGTTTGTGTGTTCGAGTTCTTGTTCTTCTACACAATCTTGTTTCTGTGTTCGAAGATCAATCAAGGGGATTCCGCACCCTTGATAGATTAACAGTCTTGTTCGATCCATACGGGATTACGGGGACCTACATTTGGTATCAGAGCGTTTGCTCTTGTGCGTGGTTCAAGACTGAAGACCAGATTCAAGTTGTGGTTCGGTTGAAGAATATTTGGTGTCTCATTCATAATTTTCGTGAAGAACAAGAAAGAACAGTTCAAAAATTCTGGGTTTTGATCTGATTTGGTAGTTGGCAGTTGTGGTTGAGTTGGTTTGTTTGAAAATTTCGAGTTAAAATTTCTGGGTTTTTACGAAGAACAGGAAGAACACTTGAAGAACAGTTTAAATTCGTGTATTTTAATCTGTTTTGATTATTTGTTTTGACTGTTTTCATGTTTGTAGGAGTCTTTGCTTGGATTAGGTGCTGTTGTCAGCTGCTGCTGTTGTCTGCTGGCTGCTGCTGTTGTCTGCTGCTGCATGTTTCAGGATTGGGTGGCTGGGTGGCCCAATCAGCTCTTGGCGATTTTAACAAATTTGCAGACTGACCAACGAAGTTTAGGCTTGATATCTCCGTAACCAGCGAAATTGTTAGACTCGGCGATCTTAAATCCAAAGGCGACTTTGGTAATCGTAAAATTTTCCACAGCGAAATTATTACGGTTTTCAGCGACCTTACAGGTCGTCGTAATCGCGAACCTGACCGGCGAAATTGAGCAGCGAAATTAAGCAAACTGTTGAGCAGCGAACTTGACCTGCTTGTCCAGCGAATTTAACCAGAACTCAGCGAAATTAGGAGAGAAATCAAAAGGTGGAATTTCAGTTGGCAAGCGTCGAAAATATTTCAGAGTATTGCAAATAGAAATTGATCCGTAGCTCGTTTGAAGAAACTGTTTGCACCGTTGAACTCGTGGGATTTTTAGGACAAAAAAAAAAAAAAAAAAAAAAAAAAAAAAAACTCTGTAAAATTCCGATTTCGGTTTTCGACATTAGATATCATTGGATTCGTCTTTTCGAGACGATTCTAACGGTGTAATTTGGTAACCACTGTTTTCGGAGAAATTTTGTACGGTTTTATCAGTACGGTTACGATAAAAACGTGTTTAAAGATGGTCAGAATGGACAAGGTTAGTGAGAGTGTTAAACATTCGCCAAAGCTGAAAAATGTCAAAGAATATGCTGACTGGAAAGAGGAGTTTGAGGCATTTGTGAAGAGTGAAGATACCAGAATGTGGTACTGTATGATAGATGGCTATGTTGCTCCTACGCGTAGTATTGAAGGAAGGGTCTTAGTGCTGTCTTATGACAAGATGGATAAATCTGAGAGACAGGTGGTTGATGCTGAAAAGAGAGCCTTGGCGGCGATAAAAATGTGCTTACCTGATAGCATCAAGCATACCTTCACAAAGTACACTAATTCAAAGGATTTGTGGGATGCATTAGAAAAGAAGTATCAAGGAAATGAAGATGTTAAAAGGAATAAAGGTGCGAGCTCTACATCTCGAGAAGGTTCAAATGTTTGTAGTGTTCATCTGGAAGATAATGAGCATGCCACTCAGGCATTCATGGCAGAAGTAGTGCAAGTTGATGAGGCTGAAACTATTGTGAGTGATGCTGAATCTGAAGTGAAAAATACTGAAGCTCAAGTGGAGAATGCTGAAGCAAAAGTGGATGCTGAAGCAGAGAAAGAGAGTGAAGCTGAACAGGTTGTTCCTGATGAAAATACAGAAGTTCATGAGGAAAAGGTACAATCTAATTCAGTATGTTTGAAATGTCGTGAACTACAGGGTGAGGTTGCCAGGTTGACAACACAAAACCAAAGTCTGGTAAGTGAGATGTCTAACATAAAAGAAGCAAACTTTTTTGTTAAAAGAAATGAATCATCATACTTGAAGAAAATAAAAGGTTGTGAAGCTGAAATTGAAGCTTTAACATGCAAGTTAAATGAAAAACTTCAAGTAATAGATTTAGCTCATGACATGATGGCTGAGAAAACAAAAGAGATTTCTGAAAAATGCAAAGAGTTGTCAGATGCACAACTCAAAATTGTTGAACTTGAAAAGAAATTGAGTCAATTCAGAGATTCGTCTTTTGTTATGAAACACATGATGGGTGGGTTAAAGAAGAGTAATGACAAGACCAGTGTGGGCTTCCAGGGCTTTAATGAAGTTCCACCTCCTCTTAGTCATGACTATTCATTCCTGCCTAGTGAAAATGAGCTAGCAGACTTTATGGCATCTACACCTAGTAGTTTCGCATCCACATCAAGTCAAGGTGATGGATCTAAGAGTGATGATGCTAAGGAGAGCAATAACAGGGAACCTTTGAAAAGGAAAAATTCACCGCCTAAGAATAAAAATCAAGCTTTTGTTAAAAAGATTAATTTTGTTCAAGGTAGTGATATGAAAAATGAAACTACTGTTATTGAAAATGAATCAAATGTAGAGTTTGCTAAAAATAAAAACAAAGAAAAATCTGAAATCAAGCAAACTAAACAAGGTTCATCCAAGGGATCATCACCATCTGATAAGGGATCTACATCAAAGACTTTATCTAAGAAGTCTTCGAAAAAGAGATCGTGCTTCAAATGTCACACAAAGGGACATGTAGCAAGCTGCTGTCCTAACAAAAAGAGTGAAGCACAACTTAGTGAAAAACAGAGAGGGAAATTACCAGTGAAGGAAGGTGATAGTGAGGAGAAAGGATCAAATTCTCCAAAGAAATCTGCTCCTAAGCAACCAAAGAATGTTGCTGTTGGTGTAGATAAGGCTGAAAAAGGAACTCCACAAGTTCCTCGTTTTCAAAGAAATCAACAAAGATTTCAGCCTAGATCTCCACCAGGCAGATATGACAGACCTAGAAGCAGTTCACCTAGAATGAACAATTTTAATAGTAATTCAAATAATTTCAGAAGTCAAGGTCAATATCAAAATCGATACCCATATAATGGTGGTCGAACTTTTTATAACAATGGCTTTAGAAATTATAACAATCAAGCTTCTTGGAATCAAAACTCAAGGTTTCAAAATCAAAATTTTCAAAGGTCAAATAGTCCAAATACATATAGGAACCCTCAGGACCATAGACCTTATGGAAATCAAAACCCATTTACATCAACAGGTCTGAGATCCAAGACTCCAGCTAGGAGTAATGGATATTGGATGGATATTCCAGTAGTTGGTGAATTTGGACGACCCAAGACCATTAGGGCTTGGGTCCCCCAATCTAACTAATTTCTTTAGTTGGTGTGTGCAGGAGCTGCTAAGGAGGATTATCAACTTATGTTGATAGTGGCTGCTCTAGGCACTTGAAGGGGAATGTGAGTTTGTTGATATTTATATTAATTGATTTAATTTGAAGTTCAAAGTGCTGATTCGACACACTAGATAACCTGGCAAATCTTTACACAAAAGCTTTTGATCGAGCTCGCTTTGAACACTTAGTCGAACTCAATGGGATGAGGAATCCTGAATAACTGGTTTTTCATAAGAATTTTTGTAAATAGTTTACTGTTTTTTCTTAAAAATCAAAAATACAAAAACATTTGAAAAATCAAAAACTCAAAAAAAAAAAAATATATATAGAAAATCAAAAATTGAGTTATCACTGTGTGAAAAAGAAGAAATGATAGTACATCGGCAAGTTAGACTGTCACACTGAAATTGAACCATAAGATTGCATTAAGTGTGATAGCAGCTTCATTATATGATGTACCAGTAGACAAAAGCATGAAATAATCAACTTACCAAAGTGATATAAACCTAAATGCACTGAGTATGAGTGGGGAACACATCAGTGGTGTATGGTTTAATGACCTTAAATCTTGCGTTGATAGATTGCCAAAGTCTGAGGTTTTCGGTCTTTATGCTGCTTATCATCTGGGTATCATGGTTGTTTCTTTTACCGAAACAAACGGAGACGAAGTCTAGATCTTCCATGATACCATACATACGTAAACATACTGCATTCGACCTCAATAAGTGATCAACAATCACATGTCCCTCAAATAAGTGATAAAATATCACATTTATCCGGGAGTCAAGTTCGTCTCTCTGCTGTACGAAAGTACTGACCTGTTCACGGACTTGCTCTTGTGCCCTCATGCATATGAAAATCAAGTTCCTCATCAATAAGTGATTCTATCACATAGGGCTTGTTTTCAATCAAAATAAGTGAGTTTCTCACATCATTTATACGGTCAAACAGATGATAATCAGTATACTCACCGACTACGATGAATCTTTGTGCATACCTTGATCGCGGGGGTATATCCTGAAGTGGGACACACTAGTATTTCGGTATAATAAAATTACCTTAACGTATCATACGGTAATGGTACTTGAAATGTTCATGCATTTTGTTTAGGTGGACAAACATACTGGTAATCGTCTTGAACTGCTTTTCACTAAAAATTAAATAAAGAATTATCTAATAGTGTGAAAACAGTTTGATTGTGCTGATATGATCTTCTTACCGGTGATTCTCACAAAAATAGAGTGTTTATTGCTTTTCGTATTTATCTGCTTTCAGAAAATATAAAAATCCAAAAATAGTGTTTTTTTTTTCTGTTAAAATTCTTAATGTACGGAAAACTGTTATTCTTGGAGGAATTGTTACCGATAGGGGGAGACTGTGTTAGAAAGTGGGTTCAAAATGTTCTAAATCAGGCAGGTTATATGGTGTTTGTTAAAAATTTGTGCGTGTTGGTGCTAAATTTGAAAAAGCTTAATCTGATACAGTATAACAAATCTCTTGGATAATAATAATTCTTTAACTATGTTGAAAAATTCTTATGGTTTCTCGAGATATCTGTTTTATAGTACACAGATTGAAGCAGTTGTTGATGAGAAGTTGCTGTGAAGAGAGGCGGAGTTTGTTGCTGCTTGGTAGAATCCTCCTTCTACAATGCAGAGTGGATGCTGTGAAGACACATTGAATGCTGAATCAAAACTTGGAAGATTTGGTGATTGGATGCATCAGCTTAGGGGGAGTCTGTTGCTGAAAAAGATGTTGCTGACAAAGACAGAATTCATGTTGAAGCTGACGCTATCCAAAGACCAAAGACTGTGAGATTCTGAAGACTAAAGTTTCCTTTGCAAGCTATTGTCAAGGGGGAGTTTGTTGGTGCATGTTATATGACAACAGCTTTGGATTGGTCTTTGGATATTAAACAAAAGATTGGATCATGAAGACTTAAAGAAAAACGAGCTCTATGAAGCCCAATCAGTCCAAGTTTGTAACAAGTCTATTAGGCCCAAGTTTATATGAACAAATGTAATACGGGCCAGAGCCCAATTCGTGTATAGGAGGTTGTAGTATATAAACAACCTCTTGCTACATGTTTAAGGTTGGACACCATAGACACTAGAGAGACTTTAGACAACTTGTGAGAGAGCATTCAAGTGTGAGAGGTTAAGAACAAAACAGAAATCGGCTGTTAGGTTCTTGTAGATCTTAGTGATTGTAAAACACTTCTAAGGGTTTGATAATCACAGAAGATCAGTTTGAAAGTTTGTGTGTTTGTGTTTCGTGTTCTTGTTCATCTACATATTCTTGTTTCTGTGTTCGAAGATCAATCAAGGGGATTCCGCACCCTTGATAGATTAACAGTCTTGTTACGATCCATACGGGATTGAGGAGACTGCTTGCTAGGTTCGGGACACCGAAGTCCTTGATATCTGATCGAGGCACCCACTTCTGCAATTCACAGATGGAGAAGGTCTTGAAACGCTATGGGGTGACCCATCGGCTTTCGACTGCCTATCATCCACAAACTAGTGGGCAGGTGGAAAATTCGAACAGGGGAATTAAGCGGATTCTGGAGAAAACTGTCGGAAACAGTCTTATAGATTGGTCCGAGAAGTTGGATGACACTCTGTGGGCTTTCCGTACTGCGTATAGGACGCCTATTGGGACCACACCCTTTAGGTTAGTTTATGGGAAAGCGTGTCATTTACCAATAGAACTAGAGCATCGTGCATACTGGGCACTGAAGGCAGTCAATCTTGACTTGCCAGCTGCGGGTAAGAACCGGTTTCTTCAGATTCACGAGTTAGAGGAGTTGCGCGATGAGGCGTATGAGAAGTCGTGGGCATATAAACTTCGTACGAAAGAGTTGCATGATAGGAAGTTGAAGGGTAATAAAGACTTCAAGTGTGGGGATGAGGTGTTATTATATAATTCACGCTTGAGGTTGTTTCCCGGGAAGTTGAAGTCCCGTTGGTCGGGACCGTTTGTGGTGAAAGAGGTGTTACCCTATGGTAGTGTGACGATAGAGGGAAAAGATGGTGAAAGTTTCAAAGTGAACGGTCATAGATTGAAGTTATACATAGGTAGGCCGAGTGAGAAGGATGACGTCGAGGTTATTCGCCTCGATCCTCATAGTGCTGGATAGTTTTGAATGATTCTCGGGTGAAAACCCGAGTATATATTTTTGTATATTTTTGTACCATGAGTCTAAGTTAGTAGTTTTTTTAGTTAGCTTTTATTTAGAGTCGGTACTGCTTTGGTTTTTGCTTGTTTTTGTTTATGCAGGTTTGAATATGTACCACCCGTACTCAATCTCCATTCGGGTGATTTCAGAGCTGTAAAGCAAATTTCAAGGAATTTTCCAAGTGTACTAGTCAGAGTCAAAGCCGATCGCGACCGAAATGCTATACGATCGAGCTGAATTGGACAAGAGTTTTGGAGCTTACGCATCATAAAACCAGCTAAGTCCTTTCCAATTTATGCCCTTTGTTTTATTTCTTATTTATTTTTAGTATTTTGAGTCGGTTTCCATCCCACATTGAGGGCAATGTAGAGTTTAAGTGTGGGGATGGGAAACTGTCGTTTAGGTCTTAGTTAGTAGAGTCTTGAGTCATAAAATCTGAAAAATAAAAAAAAAATAAAAAATTTAAAAATCAAAAAAATTGAAAAAAAAAATTGAAAATGTCTCTTGATTAAGATGTTTGCAAAATAAAAACGGAAAATGATAGAAAAATCAGATATGTTTGGGTTTCAAATAATAATAATATGAGAAAAAAAATTAAGCTTGTGTCTAATTTGGGATATGTGAGTAGGCCTGATCCGGTTTCTAGGTTCCTTTGATATTAAAATACTTAATTGTTAGTCTGCTAGTGGGTTCTCATCTAGGAAAAGTAGGGAAATTGAAACCGCCAATAATAGTATAAAGGATGTCGTTATAAGCTAAGATCGTTAGAGTTTCTTATCATATCTCGTTGAAAGAAAAGAAAAAAAATAATAAAAAAAAAATAGAAAAAAATGAGCTAGAAACTGAATGAAAGTAGCATAGGCCTATGTAGTCTTGGTTGGGGATAGCGACTCTACAGCCAGAATACCTCTAGGATGTGTGAAATCGAAATTGCAAAAAAAAAAAAAAAAAATTCTACCGACGCCTATTGTAATCTTGGTTGGGGATAGCGACTCTACAGCCGGAATGCCTCTGGGTTAGGTAAAGCAACGTCTAAGCTCAAAAGAAAGAAAAAAAATGAAAAAGAAAAAAAATGAGCAAAGATTTGATTTTAAATTCTCTTGATCTTGGTATAAAACGGTTAGGAAATAACCCAGTGGTTGTTCCTTTTGTCTTATAAGCTTGAGGGGGGACTAGGTGGACCTGCGATTCTTAGCGTGAGACCCTAGGTAGATTGACTACACTTGAACTAAACTTACATGATAAGGGCTTAGAACCGGATTTGGGTTTAAGTGGACACATATACTTGCAATCGCGGTTAACACAAATTTTAATTTTAATAAATAATCTATATTTTTGAACCTGAGTATTTCTGATTCTGATTCCGTTTGCATAAGTCTTTTTCAGGGACGAAAAATGTTTAAGTGTGGGGATGTTTGATGTGTTGCAAACACATCTTATTTTCCTTGTGTATTTTGTATATTATTTTAATAGTTTAGACTAATTTTTATAATATTTAGACATATATTTTATTATTTATTATTATTACAGGTCCTGGTGTGAAAATGAATGAAAAACGAGCTTAAACGATTAATGTGTGAAGAATCAAGAAATATTAAATGAAGCTGAAACTCGAAGGGTTGAATTGCAATTAAAGGAAAATTGTTTAAAAATACCTCGTGAATTTTGGGGGACTAAAAGTGACACAATGATCAAAGTTGATATTAATTCTAAGATGATATGGAAGATAAGACTGAAGGGAGTGGGGCGCTCCCACCCCCAAGTCGCCCCAGGTCGCCAGGAACACCGCCCCCGGAGGCGACTTGGGTGGCGTCCCCCTCCTGCCCGTCCTCTTCTCGTCGCCCAACTTTTTCAAATATATCCATTGCCAACGGATATGTTGGCCAAACTTTTTTTTTTAATAATCCAACCTTTATAAATAATACCCCATATCAAACACATTTTTACCACAATCTTCTCTCAACTCATCAAAATGTATCCCCACAACATCCCTCCTTTCAACCAAAATACACAATCTTCCAATCCACAACCCGATCTGGCGGACCCAAACGTTTTAAATAACCCCGCTTTTTACGCCTATTTCAATAATATGAACGTTGCTAGCTCTACACCGCAAGTATACTACAACAATACGACGATACCGCAACATATGGGGTTCACCACTTGGAACACACAACAACCCGGTGGTTTTCAAAACGTTGGAGGATCGAGCCAACAAAATGGTATAAATTTTTTTAGATATTTTTTTATAAAGAATATGTTTTTTTTTAACTTTGTTTGTATTCCATATAGTGGTTGATTTAGATGACGAAGAAGTTCCGGAGACCCAGTTCGATGTCGGTCAAAAAAAGAAACGTTCACACAAGAGGAAAACACCGGGTGAAGAACGCTTGAAAACCAAACCGATATCATGGACTTCCAACGAGGAAATGAGCTTGTCCAAGGCTTGGCTAGAAATAACCGAAGACCCGAGATGTAGTAACTATCAAAAGGAAAAACATATTGGCCTCGTATTTACAACGTTTTCCTCAAGTTGGAAGATCAAGAAGATGGATACCGTGATGCCGATGGTATCGGCGCGAAGTGGCGTAAAATGCGTCCTTTGATTCAAAGTTTCAACCAAATATACACTCGCCTAAGTAACTCGTGTGTGCGCCAAAGTGGTTCCGACGATGCGATGCTCCAAGCAAACGCCCAAAATGAATTCCGAGTCGAACACAAGAAGGCGTTTCCTTATCTTGCTATTTGGCAATTTTTAAGAAGGAGTTCGAAATTTCACACAGTCATCGCCTTCGATCCATTTAAAACTCGTGGCCAACCGTCGGCTAAGCGGTCAAAAACCTCATCCTCAAACGACCATCAAAGTACCGGGTCGGACGTTCGGTGTCAAATAAATCTCAACGACATTGAGGAAGACAACGAAGAGCCACATGAAGAGGCCGAAGCGTTTCAACCACCACAACGGCCGGTTGGCCGAGATAGGGCCAAAAAAGCCGCCCAACCGTCTTCTAGCGGTGTACGAATCGACTACACCGAAACGTTCGAAAAAGTGACCAATAAGTTAGACGGCTTGTTGCAAACGAGCCAACAATGGATCAACTTAAAAAAAGAACACGGGGACCGAAAGCTAAAGCTGAAAGAAAGTCGTCAAAAAGCACTTGATTTGCAAATATTAACAACCGACACGACAAACCTTACTGGAGCCGAGCTCGCTTTAGCCGAACAAATGAAGCAAGAAATTCAAGAAAAATATAACCTTTGTTGAAGTAATTTTTTTTATTTTGGTTGAAGTAATTTTTTTTTTAGTTGATGTATTTTTTTATTTTGGTTGAAGTAATTTTTTTTTTAGTTGATGTATTTTTTTATTTTGGTTGAAGTAATTTTTTTTTAGTTGATGTATTTTTTTATTTTGGTTGAAGTAATTTTTTTTATTGAAGTATTAGTTTTTATTTACTTTGATCAATACTTTTATAAAAAATAGGACTTTTTTTTATATCTTTTACATAAAAAAAGACAAAATAAATCAATCCACGTGTCGCAAGACGCCCCACCCAGCAAGGTTGCCCCACTCCCCCTTTTTTGGCCAAAATCCTCTTATGTGACGTGGCACCACGTGTCGCAAGACGCCCACTCAAAAGGTTGCCCCACTACACTCAGTCTAAGAATTCATACGTGAATTCTAAATTATGGTCAACAATTAAAAAAAGAAAACAAAAGAATGTAGTAGTTGGCGGTCAGAAAAAGAAACGAAAGCATTTGAAATATGGGCTTTATTTTTGACGGAGTATTATTTTGGGCCAATTAATAGAGATCAAAAATCCCTACGGCCACTGTTATATAATATCATGAGTAAACTTCCGTTTTGCTCCCTGTGGTTTTGTCACTTTAATGGTTTTGCCTCAAACCTTTAAAAATAGCCATTTTGCTCCCTAATGTTTGGATTTTGTCTCCAGTTTGCTCCACGGTCTTAACTCCATCCATATTCTATGTTAACTGAAAGGGTATTTTGGTAATTACAAATATCAAATAAGGGTATTTTGGTAATTTACATTTAAAAGTAAATTTTATTAATATATGAATAACAAGTTCAGTTTTACTCTCTCTCTCTCCAAGATCACTCTCTCTCTCCGACACCACCACCCACCACCTCACACCACCGTCACCCACTACCCGGGCGCCACCACTGACATCACCACCAGCATTTTTGTTTTTCATTAAGCTTTCATCATCATCAACACAGTCTCTCTCTTCTACACTCATCACCCACCACCTGAAATCGCCGGCACCACCCATCACCTCGGTGCCACCACCTACCACCATCACCCGAACACCACTTTCCGCCGACTACCACCAGCCACAACCACCCGCTGTTGAACAGGTGTTTGAAAACCTCATCTCCTTTGAACAAGCCACCCAAATCTTGATAAAACCCTTATAGCCGTCGTTTTGAATCCAAATCCAACCTCAACTCCAACAAGATCCGACATCATCCCAAACCCCTTTCAAAACAAAACCCTAGATTCAAACCCTAACTTGTATCATCAAAATCCCCAAATTTCAAAATAATCAAGAGTTAGATGTGATTTTTATATAGAAAGAGAAAGACTCGAATGATATTCAAACCACACAATTTCACTTCTAAAAATCAAATCTGATTCCCCTAAAACATAAAAATCCATGAATTGAGAGAGACAGAGTGAAATATTACTTTAGAAAATGCATCGAATGCAGAAGGAAGCGAAGAAGATGCGAAAGGATTGGGTGGATCGAACAAGGGCTTATTGAAATCATTGTCGGTTGTACGGTCACCGGAAACGTGTTTGTTGGGGCTGTGTAGGTCTTCGTCGGAGGTGAAGTATGGTTGTTTATCTTGTTCTTCTTCTTCTGGAGATGAATAGCCTTCTTCGCCGGAGGTGAGGTATGGTTTTTTATCTTGTTCTTCTTTTTCTGGAGATGAAAAATCCATGGTGGGTTTTGTAGAGAGAGAGAGAGTGTGTGAGTAGAGATTGAGCATGTGTCTGTGTCTCTGTGTGTAAATAAAGATGAAGAAGAAGATAAAGGGGGTGGGTCAGATGGAAAAGAAAAAGACTAAAATGCCCTCATGTGAGGGGCATGTGACCAGAATTTAACTGTTGAATTGGATGGCGTTAGAGGCAGGGAGTGAAATAGAGATAAGCTTCATAGATCAGGGAGCAAAATGGCTATTTTTAAAGGTTTGGGGCAAAACCGTTAAAACGACCAAACCACAGGGAGCAAAACGGAAGTTTACTCTAATATCATTCAAAGGAAAAGGGTGATGTTGTTGAACGGCTGCAGAAGTATACGAACAGAAGGGGACGAACTCAAGGGTGTTTGAAGAAAAGGAAGCTTTGAGATTAAAGTCTAGTATCTTAAAATTCTATCGCTTTTCGGTTAGACGTTGTTTTATATTTTCAGTTTTGTTTTGAATTTGAATATTATGACAATGTTTTCTGGAATAGTTTGTTTTAAATTTAATTGTGTTTCGATCTTGAATATGCTTGGCTTAATTTCTTTGTGCTACATAGGCCATGGATAATTGTTAGTTTTATTTGCGGTTTCTTGGTTGGTTAATTAATGTTTTGGCCCAGTGTTATGGTAAAAGTGCTCTTGTCATGGTTCTAATGTATATGCGTATTTAATAATTGATGGTTTATTTTTGTTCCACCTTTTTCTTGGTTAAAATTAATTGCGTATTAATTAAGACTAGGGTTAGGTGATTTCGTTAACTTTGTGTTTTCAATTAAATCTTGTGGTTGCTAGACGTAGTAAACCCTAGGAACAAATTAATAAACTATTTGGTAATTAAATATTCTACCATCTTTGAGACCGAGAGGAGATTAGATGTCGGCTTGTCTTAATCACTAGACGGGTTAGGTGTTAATTGCACGAGAGTGAATTACCCTAGGTTTTCTTGTGATTTTAGCAAACCGTGTTAGAACCTAATTAGAGTCACCACCCCGTACATCCCTTACACTACCAGGATGTACCGTTTCTAGTGAGACCGAGAGGTAATCTAGACTTTGGGTACCATAACCTAGTTAGAGAGACCGAGAGGTGATCTGACATTAACCGGTGAGTTTATACGCTTTTCTTGAGCCTAGATTGCGACCTGTTTGGAGAATGATCTGCCAGCCAGTTTAGGTCTTGTTTAGTAAACCTTAAGATCCAGGTAGCCAAAACTTAGTTATTCCATTCCAAGAACCGTGAGTGAATTGACATGCATCTTGCCTAGGTAGCCATTTTTTCCATCCTCTGAATTCACCTAAAATTCATTATCTGTTTGCTTTGCTTTCTGCTTTCGTATTTGCTCTCTTATTTAATTTTAGTAGTTAATATAAATCCAAACACTCCTTAAATATTGCTAGACTAGGACTCGACAAAGGTTTAGTATCGAGAGTCGCGTCATTGTGTCCACGGATTGATACTCGGTCTTACCGACTTGACTACATAACGACCGGTGCACTTGCCGATTGTGTGTAATTAAGCTAGTTTGACCATTTAATTTGGTGTTTTAAAAATATATTAAACATTTTACACATCACTGGATTACTTGATTGCTTTCTGATTACTGCATCATACTTACATGTGCATCACATATTACATAATGTCACATCATTATCACATACAAACCTTATTGACATACATGATGCACAAAGCACAGTTAGCACAGTTAACGGATGGAACAAGAATATGCTGACTGGGTTCAGTACATAGACAGACAGTGTTTTGAGACACAGTATGAGCCAGAAACCAAGTTCTACACTAGTATGGTGTGTAGGGAAGTAAAGACCATAATACTGCGTCACTAGGTGATAGTTTAAGTGCCGGAAATTGCCTAAATCTTACAAAATGTGCAGAATTCTGCATATTTCAGCAAAATTCAGCTTTTTAACAAGCTAGTTATGTGCAAAAATATGGCAAAATGGTCCTGAATGCTTTCCTAAGTGTCGGGAATTAAAAGTGTCCCAAAAAGTAACATAAAGATCATTAAACGGAATAACTTGACACTTTAACGAACCGGCATCTAACCGAACAACCGGACACTACCCGAAACACCAAAATTGTACTAGAAATATTGTTTAATTATTTCTGAGCTAGTCGTGATCCCCGAACACCTTAACACCCACTAAAATATCTAGTAACTAACTTAACTAACTATATACTTGGTTTTGAACTAGTAAGTAATCAAACTAGTTAAAGCCTACTCTATACCCCCCCCCCCCACCTACAATCGGCCATACCACCACCACCATACCTCAAGATTTTATTTCCTTTTTATATTAGATCTTGTCTTGCTTTACACACAAGATATCAAGGAAGGGATGGTTATAAGTATGGCATGAGATTTCAAGAGTTCAACACATTTCACACACTAACACACACCCACCTTTCTTCCTTTCTTGCTCTCCCTCTCGGCCGAGAACACCACACACACCACCACCACCACCACCACCACTTCCACCTCTAGTTCATCCATTTCCAAGTAATCACAAGGTGTTAGAAGGAGCATAAAGGAGTTAGGAGCTTGTGGATCATCAAGGACCTTTCTTACTTGCTTTTATCCACCATCTTTGTCACCTTCATTCTCTTGTGTTCATCCCTAGCCATAGTGCTAGTAGTAAGAATCTCATAACCTTTGTTACCTCTAATTTTAGTTGGTTAAAAGATGTATTATGTTGTAAATCACAAGAACACTAAAGAACATAATCTTGAATCTTGAACATAAGCTTAACATGTGATGAAATATGGATGAAACTATGTTGTTTAGTGTATGAATGACAGTTGATTGTTATTTTCTTGAGATTATGATGTTGATCATCATAAGGATGCTTGCTAGATTGGGATTAAACACATGGTCTAGCAAGTGAGAGGATGATTATGTGATGAAAAGAGATGATCATCCTCATGTGTAAGCATGAACTTGAAAATAAAATGATTTCTTGAAAAATGATAATCAAGTGAGTTGGTAAACTTAGAGATCTAAGATTTATGAATGGTTTTTCTAAAAGAACCAAGTTCAAAATATGATTTTTAGAAGGTCATGGTTCTTACTAAAACCTACACTATTTTTGGTGGTAAAACAAGTGTAGAAACACTAGAGAAACAAGAAGATCTATAAAGAAACGTTTTTGTAAAATATGTTTACAAGTTGTAAACACCTAAAACTTTCAAGAATGAAGTTTATCAAGAATTAAATGCATTTTGGATGGTAACTAAACCTACTAAGCACACTACCAAGTTCCTACAAGTTTTTAACAAAGGTTCAAGTTAATGTTGTAGTGCAAATAACATAGTTCTTGCACTTGGTAAGTGTAAGTTGTTTAGGGTTTGATTGTTGATTGTTTGTGATAATTTTTGAAAAGAAAATGATATGCTTTGAAAGCATGGACACATCCATTTTTAGGGGAAACTATAGCAAAATTTTCTAAAAATATAAACACTTAGAAAAATATTTTTCTTACAAGTATTTACAAGTGTATTTAACTATGGTTTTCAATATAAACTTTGCCATAGAATTTGTTACAAAAATACAAGTATTGGAGGTTGATTTTATAAATAAAAATGGGTAAATATATATATTTAGAATATATATATATATATATATATATTAAGACATACGCCCCGCTTGCGGTATGCTCATATAATGTATATATGTGTGGGCGCTCGGGGGGCAAAAGTGAAAGTGCACTAATTTTAACATTATTTTACTAATTTCGTGAAAATAATGTTAAAAGAGGGGAATGGTTAATCATGCATCATGTGGTGGCGTTGATAGCCAAAAGACAAGGGGGTACATGCACTAATCGGCGTTTGTCTCAATTGCTGAGTGTTATGTGCCTTATGTCCAAGGCTTGATGCAAAACTACAATCGAGCCGAGGGTCTCATTGGAAGCAGCCTCTCTATTCCTACGGGGTAGAGGTAAGGCTGTCTACATCTCACCCTCCTCAGACCCTACCTTAGCTTTGCTATTGGTGGGATATACTGAGTATGATGATGATGATGATGATATATATTAAGACACTTGTGTGAATATTTGTATACTTGGTGAAATAGTTATATTATTTTAGGGTAACGTAATATAACTTAACAAAATACCATGGAATTTACAATCCAAAATAATACCAAAAATCACAAGGAATAAATATATAAGTTACACACATAATATTGTGGAACCGAACAAAAATGTAACTTACAAATATTCCAGAAAATACCGTTACAAATATATTTTTGGTAAATATTATTTTGGATACAAGAAATGGATATATGATTTTTGTAAATATTACAAAGTTGTATCATATATTTTGACAAGAGGAATATATATTATTTTTGGAAGTAAAAATATATATTTTCTTGGAATACAATAATTTAGACAAAATAAGTTTAAATATATTTTCTAAAGTGAGACTTGGAAATATATTATTTTGGAAACTACAAATACAATAATACAAATATACATGTATAAGATACCCCCATCCTTGGGAAGGAAATACGAAAATAAAATACTTGAGAAGTATTATTACAAAATATTGTTTAAACAATTATTCCAAAAATTAAATATAATTTAAGGTTAAAGTAATTAGTATTTTAACAAGTAATTATAACTTGGAATAACATTGGGAACATAAGAAACGTAACTAAAAAACGTAAATACAAAGCAAATGCACGACCCGTCCGTCTAATAGACGTTAGTACACTGTAGGTAGTCGTGTTTGCTGAGGATATTTGAGTACCAGTACTGAAGACGCAATACTGTGAGTTCATGTCCCCCTTTTCTTTAAACTGTTTTGTTTATTTACTTCGGAGGTGAAATACATGTTACAAAAGGATTACATACAAATACAATTGGTATGGTTATCCTAGGAAAGAACCATAGATCATGTGAATGGGTAGGCGGATACTTGGGACCATTAATCCTCGTATAAGGACCGAGGGGCATGAGTGATAGATCTATTTGGGTGTAGCGAGCCCACACCCATGAGGACCAGGGTGGCCCATAGGATGACTATGTCTTCCAGCCGGATGCCCGGTGCAACTTTGCTAGGTTTGAGTCTTCCTACACCGTCACACATATCAGTGGCCTTGCAAACCATTGGTGATCTTTTCCTTGTTTGCTATCATACCGGGACATTCATACTTACACTGTTTACAAAGGTTTATACCTACTCACGAACACATGAACTCGCTTAACTTTTGTTGATATTTTTAAATTACATGTATTTCAAGAAACTAAGTGGATCTGGCAGGTGTATGCATGTGTTTCAAGCTGCGTTATGAATAGAAGATGTCATCCGAGGTCGTTGGGTTTAGGAGATGTATCTTACTCCTGGACGAGATACATGTTCCTAAACTCGGGTTTGTTTAAGGCCTTTTGTAGAGTCTTGGTGAACTCATTAAAACATGTTATGGTTTGCAACTTAAATTTGGTGTCGATGTTTCAATCAAGTATGTTGTGGTATTTTCTAAACTTAATTTATGGATGAATATCTTTTGGTTTTATCATATAGCATTGTTATGATTGAATGCTATGGTATTAAGAAGTCACACCAATAACCACGCTTCCGCAAAAGTCAGGGTGTGGCAGCTTGGTATCAGAGCTTCGATCGTAGCGAACTTGGATTCTTTCTCGAGTCTAGACTATGATCATTAGGGCTCTCACGAAAATGTTTTCACAAACATGTTTTCATTGCATACACAAAATGTCCAGATCCAGGAAACAAATATTTTTACAAATAAAAGACACAAAATACATTTCAAAGAATTCATTTATATTTCAGTTTGAGAGACTGGGGAGTTAGTCTGAGAGACTAGTTGGGTAGTGCAATCTGAGAGACTGGGGAGTTAGTCTGAGAGACTAGCTGGGTAATTCAGTCTGAGAGACTGTGGAGTTGGTCTGAGAGACTAACTGGGTAGTTCAGTCTGAGAGACTGGGTAGTCTGAGAGACTAGTTGGGGCAATCTGAGAGACTGGGAGGTTTAGCCTGAGAGGCTGGGTAGTTCAGTTTGAGAAACTGGGAGGTTTAGTCTGAGAGACTAAGTAGTTCAGTCTGAGAGGTTGGGTGGGATAGTCTTGGGAAGGCTAGGATGCATACATGCTTACATTGTTACTGCTTACATGCTTATTTGATGATTGTTGATATATGTGCATACTTGTGATTGATTTGTTACAGACATCATGTCCTCCTCCGAGAGTGGGGTATCTGATACAGTAGACCCTATGGCCATAGTTTCTGATGATGAGATCATCCCAGAGGATGAGGTTTTTACATCTGACATTACGAGTAGCGACGATGATGATTTCCAGCCGTTTGCTTTACCAGATTTTGGAGATGATATACCGCTAGCTGATGGTCTTCCTGGCGAGGATCTACTTCTTATTCAGATCCCTGCTCCTTTTCCTCTTGCTTCATTTCCTCTTGAGGATCTGCCTCTTGACGCTATGTCTGACGATGACATCGATCTTTTTATTGAGGGTCCCCCTAAGGGTGCCCAGGACGATGGAGCCCCAGTAGATGATTTCATTGCTATTCCGCTTATTGAGATTCCTGTCATGGAGATTTCGTCTGACCATTCTGGTCCTGATTCATTTGAGTCTGTGTCATCTACTACATTGCACGCACTGGGATTACAGCGTTATCCCACCGATACTGATTATGACATAGCTATGTCTGCCGCACCTGTTCCTCCACAGGATTTCGAGTTTGATGATGAGTTGGATCCTGTCTTTCCACACGAATTCGATCCTGAGCATGAGATTGAGTTTGTCCCCGATGATCAGCCTTTTGAGGCACCTGTCGTTCCTGACGATCAGCACTTTGATATACCCGCTGATCTTGAGTTAGCTCCAGCTGACCCTGAGCCTTTGATTGCACCCGAGCCCATACCTGCTCACGATCCTCTACCTGAGCATGGCCTTGCACCCGCTGATGTACCAGTTGTTGCACCACTATTACCTGATCCTTTACCTGCAGCCGTTGATCATGCTCCTTTTGCTGACCATGTAGACCCCCGTTACGCATTCACCCACAATGGGTGGATAGAGGACGACGATGACCTGCCTGCTTTTATTAGACCTATTACTCCCCCACCTGCACCTACACATGCACCAGCTGATATCGCCCTGTTTCACCCACACGTGTCTGATATACACCGCACAGATCTACCGGTCACGTTCCTACAGGATATCCCTCATCCCCGTCCAGGGGAAGGTCCATCAAGTCAGTAGCCCAGTCATATACCACCTGTGTCAGCATCCTTTCCTTTCATGCCACCGTTTGCACCTGCTACACATACTGCACCTTTTGCTTCTGCACCATCGGGCGAGCCACTGATTTGGTTTCCGCCCAACACGATGCCTGTTTCTGACCCATATCATCCCTTCCATTACACTGGATATACGAGAGATGATTTGCTTTTATCCTTACAGTTCCAGCAGGAGATGTTGTATCGCAGAGTCATGGATCTTGAGAGGATTCCGCATCCTCCACCCTACACTTGTCAGTCACCATTCACGACACCACCAGCTCCTCTCCTGCCATACCCAGATTTTGATGTCCATTTTCTTACTATGGAGCAGCAGGTTAGCTACCTGTTGTGTATCGTTCATGCCCTCGAGGAGGAGCTAGCGCGTCTACGCAGTTTGCTTTTCGTTCCTCCACCTCCTCCTCCACCATCAGCATAGCAGTTTTTGGTTTTATGCAGGTAGCATACTTTTGGTGAGAGTGCAGCTATTGAGCCCAGATTGCACAGTTTTTTGAAGACCACATTTCTTTTGACTTTTGATTGTTGTAGTTTGATGGATAGTTTGGACAAGGATGATGTGACCCTGTAGTCCTTTTTGGTTGTGATATGATACATTTGGTGAACTTGTAAAACTGTAATTGTGGTCATTGATATATGAAAGCTCCATCGCAACATTCTCATTACATACATTGTTGAATTACTTGTTTGTGTTATGACGTGGGATGTTATGTGTTTACTTGCGTTGATAAATGTTATTACATACGCATACGCATACTACATACTTATATGCATAAGACCTGACCTATACAAACTTCTTATAGAAGATGCCTCCACGAAGGGAAACGCGATTGCCCACTACTGAGGCCGAGTTACAAGAACGGATTTCACGAGCGATAGGAGAGCACGAGGCCTCACGCGCTGAAACTAGCGGGGGTACCTCGAGAAACAACCCGCCCCATGGCTGCACGTATAAGCAGTTCTTAGACTGTAAATCGCTGAATTTCGACGGCACCGGGCGTGCTGTGGCTTTTGTTCGATGGACGGAGAAGACCGATTCTGTGATAAGAATGAGCAAATGCGCACCAGAACATCAAGTCACCTACATCTCCGGATTGTTCTTAGATGGAGCGCTTTCATGGTGGAATCTCCAAGTCCAGACTCTGGGAGAGGCAGCAGCATACGCTTTGACTTGGAATGAAATGAAGGAACTCATGCGAAAGAAGTATTGCTCCAGGGCCGAAATTGAAAAATTGGAAACAGAGTTTTGGAACCTCAAGATGGATGGCCAAAAAATTGCGGAGTATGTGCAGAGATTTCACGATCTATCTCACGTGGTACCATACATGGTTAGTCCGGAATTCAAGCGCGTTGAGCGTTTCATTTGGGGGTTGGCACCTCAGATTATGAGTATGGTAACGACGTCAAAACCTGCTACGATCACCGAGGCTATCGACTTGAGTGTAGCACTAACTGAAGAAGCAATCAGGTTAAACAAGTTGTCGATCTCTGACCAGAAGAAGAAAGAGACTCACGTTGAGTCATCAGGTGAGAACAAAAGGAAGTTCTCAAACTTCAAGAAAGGTACCAGCAGTGCTAACAAGAAGGAAGAGGCAAACGCACCAGCCAGGGCCAAAACTGGTGCTGAAAACAAAGGAAAAGGGTACATGGGCACCTTGCCCAAATGCGATGCATGTCAGTTGCATCACAATGGACGGTGCTGAGCTGGAAGATGCGAGTCTTGTGGAAGAGTTGGTCACTCGAAATAGACATGTTGGGTTGGTACTGGGTGTGGTAACAATGGTCAGAGAGGTTATGGCAACAACAACCATGGTGGAAATGGATACGGGAACCGCCCTCAAGGAGGAAATGGCGGTAACAGAAATCGTGGTAATTTTGGGAATCAAGCTGGTAATGGAAACCGTGGAGCGAATAACAATCAAGGTGGTAATGGGAATGGTAATGGTCGAGGACCAGGTTGTTTTAATTGTGGAGACGTGGGGCATTTCAAGAGAGAGTGCCCAAAGCTCAATCAAGCTCAAGGAAGGGTTTTCAACATCGGTGCGAGGGAAGCACGCCAAGATCCAAATGTGGTCACTGGTACGTTCCCTATCAACCAACGCTTTGCATCTGTACTATTTGATTGTATCGCTAGAATTTAAGAATATACTTGGGTTGGTAGCTAGTAAGCTAGACATTCCGTATTCGATAGAACTAGCAAATGGAAAGCTAGTTGAAGCAAACGAAGTCATCAGAGGTTGCGTGATAGAACTGGGAGAGCACGAGTTTACGCTTGATCTGTTGCCAGTTGAGTTGGGAAGCTTCGACGTGGTAGTAGGGATAGATTGGTTGTTAAGCAACCGAGCAGAGATTGTATGCCACGAGAAGGTCATTTGCATTCCGATGGCGAATGGAGAAACAATTGTGGTACATGGAGAGAAGCGCGATACACCCCTAAGGATCATTAGTTGTTTGAAGGCTCGAAAGTGTTTGTAGAAAGGATGTGTTGCCTTCTTGGCACACATTGTGGACAAGGAAGCTGCTGAGCCAAAGCTAGAAGACATTCCAGTCGTGAAGGAATATCCTGAAGTCTTTCCCGAAGACTTGCCAGGATTGCCGCCGCAAAGGCAAGTCGAGTTTCACATTGACTTAATTCCAGGTGCTGCGCCTGTGGCTAAAGCACCTTATCGACTTGAGCCCTACGAGATGCAAGAACTGTCAACACAACTTCAGGAACTTTTAGACAAGGTATTTATCAGACCAAGCTTCTCGCCTTGGGGAGCTCCAGTGCTGTTTGTCAAGAAGAAAGATGGTAGTTTCCGCATGTGTATCGACTACCGCGAGCTTAACAAGTTGACTATCAAGAATAGATATCCTTTGCCAAGGATTGATGACTTGTTCGATCAACTACAAGGTTCGAGTTGTTACTCCAAGATCGATCTTCGATCAGGTTATCACCAGTTGAGAATTCAAGAGGAGAGTATTCCAAAGACGGCCTTTAGGACTCAATATGGGCATTACGAGTTTCTAGTTATGTCGTTTGGTCTGACGAACGCACCAGCAGTTTTCATGGACTTGATGAATAGAGTTTGTAAGCCGTACCTCAATAAGTTTGTGATCGTGTTCATCGACGATATCTTAATCTACTCGAAGACGAAGGAAGAACATGAGCAACATCTAAGAGCCATCTTAGAGCTGCTTAAGAAAGAGAAGTTGTACGCAAAGTTCTCGAAGTGCGAATTTTGGTTGCGCGAGGTTCAGTTCCTTGGTCACGTGGTTAACGGAAATGGAATTCATGTGGATCCCACAAAGATCGAGGCAATCAAGAATTGGGAGACTCCGAGGACGCTAACCGAGATCTGTCAATTCCTAGGCTTGGCTGGGTATTATCGCAGATTTATTGAGGATTTCTCAAAAATCGCTCAACCTTTGACCTCCCTTACACAGAAAGACAAGAAGTATGAATGGGGAGACAAGCAAGAAGAAGCATTTCAGTTGTTGAAAAACAAGCTTTGCGATGCACCGATCTTATCCCTACCCGAAGGCACTGACGACTTCGTGGTATATTGCGACGCCTCGCGTCAAGGTTTAGGCTGCGTGCTGATGCAGCGACAGAAGGTCATAGCCTACGCTTCACGCCAGTTGAAGATCCATGAGAAGAATTACACTACGCATGATTTGGAACTAGGCGCGGTGGTGTTTGCATTAAAGATCTGGCGACATTACTTGTATGGCACGCGATGCATAATCTTTACTGATCACAAGAGCTTACAACATATATTTGATCAGAAAGAGCTGAACATGAGACAGAGACGTTGGGTAGAGCTATTAAATGATTATGATTGTGAAATTAAGTATCACCCAGGGAAGGCAAATGTGGTTGCAGACGCCCTGAGTCGGAAAGAAAGAATCAAACCTATAAGGGTTCGAGCTTTGGAAATGATTGTACAAACGGACCTCTCATTGCGCATTCGTGCCGCACAGAGAGAAGCTCTTAAGGAAGAGAATATTGAGAATGAATATCTCCGTGGGATGGAGAAGCAGTTAGTACCTAATGATGAAAGAATGTGGTGCTTCATGAAACGAATTTGGGTTCCTCTCTTTGGTGGTCTGAGAGAAGTAATTTTCAACGAAGCTCACAAGTCACGGTACTCGATCCATCCAGGATCTGATAAAATGTACCAAGACTTAAAGGATTTTTATTGGTGGCCGAGATTGAAAGGCGATGTTGCAACGTATGTTGGCAAATGTTTGACTTGCGCCAAAGTAAAGGCCGTATACTAGAAGCCTTCAGGTCTTCTACAACAACCTGAAATACCCATGTGGAAATGGGAGCAGATTTCGATGGACTTTATAACGAAGTTGCCAAGGACACCCAGAGGTCACGATACGATTTGGGTAATCGTGGACCGTCTGACCAAATCTGCACACTCTTTGCCGATCAGAGAAAAAGATAATACTAGTAAGCTTATTGAGCTATACCTGAGAGAGATAGTTGCACAGCATGGGGTGCCTCTCTCAATTATTTCTGATAGAGACGAAAGGTTTGTGTCAAGAATTTGGCAATCCTTCCAAGAGGCCTTTGGTTCTTAGTTGAATCTGAGTACTGCATTCCATCCGCAGACAGATGGCTAGAGAGAAACGAACGATTCAAACGTTGGAAGATATGTTGCGAGCTTGCGTGATGGATTTGGGTGGTAGTTGGGATACCCATCTACCGTTGGTAGAATTCTCGTACAACAACAGTTACCATGCAAGTATCCAAGCTGCACCGTTCGAAGCTCTCTATGGACGCAAGTGTCAATCACCGTTATGCTGGGCAGACGCGGGTGATAGACAGCTTGTTGGTCCTGAATTGGTTCAAGAAACGACTGATAAGATTACACAGATCCGAGAGCGCATAAAGGCGGCTCGTGATCGACAAAAGAGTTACGCGGACCGAAGAAGGAAACCGTTGGAGTTTCAAGTGGGAGATATGGTTTTGTTAAAGGTTTCACCGTGGAAGGGTGTAGCACGCTTTGGGAAGCGTGGGAAGTTGAACCCGCGATACATTGGACCATTCAAAATCCTGGAAAGGATTGGTCTTGTAGCTTACAAGTTGGATCTACCCGCAGAACTGAATGGCGTTCATGATACATTTCATGTATCTAATATGAAAAAGAGTCCAACTCAAGAAACAGTTGTCATACCTGTCGATGAAGTCCACATTGACGACACACTCCACTTTACTGAAGAACCTGTTGAGGTTACTGATTGGAAGGTTAACAAGACGCGACGGAGTAGTGTTAAACTCGTCAAGGTTCGTTGGAATGCGCGTCACGGCCCAGAGTTCACTTGGGAGCGTGAGGATCGTATGAAAGCGAAATACCGACATTTGTTCCCCAAGACCCCTGCAGCTAGTAGCAGAACTTAAATTTCGGGATGAAATTTTCTTAACAGGGGGAGAATGTGACAACCCTCATAAATCCAGGTATCCGTACAATTAATTAATATTAATTAATGCTTAATGACTGTGCTAGATTACTTGATTGCTTTCTGATTACTACATCATACTTACATGTGCATCACATATTACATAATGTCACATCATTATCACATACAAACCTTATTGACATACATGATGCACAAAGCACAGTTAGCACAGTTAACGGATGGAACAGGAATATGCTGACGGGGTTCAGTACATAGACAGACAGTGTTTTGAGACCCTGTATGAGCCAGAAACCAAGTTCTACACTAGTATGGTGTGTAGGGAAGTAAGGTGATGTGTGTAAAATGCAACATATAAATTACATCAAATGAGGCATAAAACTAACCCTTTTTAAGTACTAATATTGGAAAAAGAGTGTTTTTGTCTTCCTTTTGTATTTTCAGGATTAAATGAGCTCAAAAACACAAAAGAAGCAAAAAGACAGCTAAATCCAACATAAATACAAGGAAAGGAACATAAGTGGACTGCCCGACCCCTCAACGGCATCTTCCCAAGCAAAATAGAGAAGGCAGAAGACTGAACACGCCCCGTGCTCAGCCAGCACGGGGCCGTGCCCAAGAAGCAGCAGAAAAGACAAACCTATAGAAGCTTCTATTGCCCACCACGGGGCCGTGCCCAGTGAACACGGGGGCGTGGCGAAAGTACAGCAGGCGCATTAATTGTAATCGCGAATTACAATTAATGAGGAGAGAGAGTGTCAGACAGGCACGGGGCCGTGCCCAGCGGACACGGGGCCGTGCCCAGCCCTCTGTTCAGCCTATAAATAGGAGTGCTTGGTTTCATTTCAACTCATCCCTTGGCACACCACCTCTCTCACACTTCATCCACCACCCACCACCATCACAACACCATCATCCACCACCATCATCCATTGTCCATCGTAGAGTGTGTGAGTCGTCTCGGGATCCAAGATTGATCGTAAGAGTTCTTGACAATCAAGGCCATGTTTGCCTAAGTCTCTTACATCACTTGGTGAAGACAAAGTGTCTAGTATAATACTTTTTATTTCTAATCTTTTGCACTTTTTATTTGGTTTTGTATTAATGACTTTAATAACTAGTTACTTATGTTGAAGGTGATCTTTCCTTATCGTTTGTCCGTGGTGTCTTGGCATTATTTTACTGTCTATATAAAATAAAAGATTTTCACCATTCATATCTCCACGGTCTATATGGAGGTATGTTGGCTACCTGGTCGGGGGTTAAGGGAACGGTTTGGTAAAGGTCTTGCCATTGTTCAGCGTTTAGAGGTCCTGCAATGGACCTGGGTCAAATTTAGTAGGACCTCCTTCAATGCTTCACGGTATTGGATGGCGGGGGTCCAAACTCTTTGATCCCCTCATAAGTTAACTACTATTAATACTATAACCCGGCTATTTAGGACTGTATCCCTGCTGACTCAGACTACTTAGCCGAGGGTAACGTCACCGCCAAAAGCGGGGCCTACCATAATACTGCATTAATAACTTAATTCATTATCTTCCAATAATCCACCCTTTTAGGATTGTATCCTTGCTGACTCAAACTACTGGGGTGAGGGTAACGTCACCTTCAAAAGAGGGGCCTACTACAATAACTAAGATAATCTCTTAATTATGTGCAAAAGTGCGGAAATAATCAAAGGTTATACTAGATACGAGTCAGAACCAAGTGATTCATCTTGTCTATCTGTTTTTATTTTATTTTTATTTTCAGCATTTTAGTTAGTTTTTATTTTTCTTAGTTTAAAACCTTTTTCTAAACTTTTTATTTTGATTAGACGTTGAGGATAAACCGGTACTAAAAGCTCTTGTGTCCTTGGACGACCTCGGTATCTTACCAACGCTATACTACGCTCACGATGGGTGCACTTGCCCATATGTGTGTTTAGTGTTAGTAAAATATCGTGTTTTATAAATTTAAAACTTGGCTAAAAATAAGTGTTAAAGGGGCTTAAAATATACACCTAATATATATAACACTTTATCGCACATCATAAGGACCATAATACTGCGTCACTAGGTGATAGTTTAAGTGCCGGAAAGTGCCTAAATCCCACATAAAGTGCAGAATTCTGTATATTTCAGCAAAATTCAGCTTTTTAACAAGCTAGTTATGTGCAAAAATATGGCAAAATGGTCCTGAATGCTTTCCTAAGTGTCGGGAATTAAAAGTGTCACAAAAAGTAACATAAAGATCATTAAACGGAATAGCTTGACACTTTAACGAACCGATATCTAACCGAACAACCGAACACTACCCGAAACACCAAAATTATACTAGAAACATTGTTTAATTATTTCTGAGCTAGTCGTGATCCCCGAACACCTTAACACCCACTAAAATATCAAGTAACTAACTTAACTAACTATATACTTGGTTTTGAACTAGTAAGTAATCAAACTAGTTAAAGCCTACTCTATACCCCCCCCCCCACCTACAATCGGCCATACCACCACCACCATACCTCAAGATTTTATTTCCTTTTTATATTAGATCTTGTCTTGCTTTACACACAAGATATTAAGGAAGGGATGGTTATAAGTATGGCATGAGATTTCAAGAGTTCAACACATTTCACACACTAACACACACCCACCTTTCTCCCTCTCTTGCTCTCCCTCTCGGTCAAGAACACCACACACCACCACCACCACTTCCACCTCTAGTTCATCCATTTCCAAGTAATCACAAGGTGTTAGAAGGAGCATAAAGGAGTTAGGAGCTTGTGGATCATCAAGGACCTTTCTTACTTGCTTTTATCCACCATCTTTGTCACCTTCATTCTCTTGTGTTCATCCCTAGCCATAGTGCTAGTAGTAAGACTCGCATAACTTTGTTACCTCTAATTTTAGTTGGTTAAAAGATGTATTATGTTGTAAATCACAAGAACACTAAAGAACATAATCTTGAATCTTGAACATAAGCTTAACATGTGATGAAATATGGATGAAACTATGTTGTTTAGTGTATGAATTACAGTTGATTGTTATTTTCTTGAGATTATGATGTTGATCATCATAAGGATGCTTGCTAGATTGGGATTAAACACATGATCTAGCAAGTGAGAGGATGATTACGTGATGAAAAGAGATGATCATCCTCATGTGTAAGCATGAACTTGAAAATAAAATGATTTCTTGAAAAATGATAATCAAGTGAGTTGGTAAACTTAGAGATCTAAGATTTATGAATGGTTTTTCTAAAAGAACCAAGTTCAAAATATGATTTTTAGAAGGTCATGGTTCTTACTAAAACCTACACTATTTTTGGTGGTAAAACAAGTGTAGAAACACTAGAGAAACAAGAAGATCCGTAAAGAAACGTTTTTGTAAAATATGTTTACAAGTTGTAAACACCTAAAACTTTCAAGAATGAAGTTTATCAAGAATTAAATACATTTTGGATGGTAACTAAACCTACTAAACACACTACCAAGTTCCTACAAGTTTTTAACAAAAGTTCAAGTTCATGTTGTAGTGCAAATAACATAGTTCTTGAACTTGGTAAGTGTAAGTTGTTTAGGGTTTGATTGTTGATTGTTTGTGATAATTTTTGAAAAGAAAATGATATGCTTTGAAAGCATGGACACCTCCATTTTTAGGGGAAACTATGGTAAAATTTTCTAAAAATATAAACACATAGAAAAATATTTTTCTAACAAGTATTTACAAGTGTATTTAACTATGGTTTTCAATATAAACTTTTCCATATAATTTGTTACAAAAATACAAGTATTGGAGGTTGGTTTTTATAAATAAAAATGGGTAAATATATATATATATATATATATATATATATATATATATATATATATATATATCTATATTAAGACACTTGTGTGAATATTTGTATACTTGGTGAAATAGTTATAATATTTTAGGGTAAAGTAATATAACTTAAGAAAATACCATGGAATTTACAATCCAAAATAATACCAAAAATCACAAGGAATAAATATATAAGTTACACACATAATATCGTGGAACCGAAAAAAAATGTAACTTACAAATATTCCGGAAAATACCGTTACAAATATATTTTTGGTAAATATTATTTTGGATACAAGAAATGGAAATATGATTTTTGTAAATATTACAAAGTTGTATCATATTTTTTGACAAGAGGAAAATATATTATTTTTGGAAGTAAAAATATATTTTCTTAAATATTTAGAAGATATGTAATTTTTTGGGAAAAATATATTTTTTCTTGGAATACAATAATTTAGACAAAATTAGTTTAAATATATTTTCTAAAGTGAGACTTGGAAATATATTATTTTGGAAACTACAAATACAATAATACAAATATACATGTATAAGATACCCCCATCATTGGGAAGGAAAATCCAAAATAAAATACTTGAGAAGTATTATTACAAAATATTGTTTAAACAATTATTCCAAAAAATAAATATAATTTAAGGTTAAAGTAATTATTATTTTAACAAGTAATTATAACTTGGAATAACATTGGGAACATAAGAAACGTAACTAAAAAACGTAAATACAAAGCAAAGGCACGACCCGTCCGTCTAATAGACGTTAGTACACTGTAGGTAGTCGTGTTTGCTGAGGAGATTTGAGTACCAGTACTGAAGATGCAATACAGTGAGTTCATGTCCCCCTTTTCTTTAAACTGTTTTATTTATTTACTTCGGGGGTGAAATACATATTACAAAAGGATTACATACAAATACAATTGATATGGTTATCCTAGGAAAGAACCATAGGTCATGTGAATGGGTAGGCGGATACTTGGGACCATTAATCCTCGTATAAGGACCGAGGGGCATGAGTGATAGATCCATTTGGGTGTAGCGAGCCCACACCCATGAGGACCAGGGTGGCCCATAGGGTGACTATGTCTTCCAGCCGGAAGCCCGGTGCAACTTTGCTAGGTTTGAGTCTTCCTACACCGTCACACATATCAGTGGCCTTGCAAACCATTGGTGATCTTTTCCTTGTTTTCTATCATACCGGGACATTCATACTTACACTGTTTACAAAGGTTTTATACATACTAACGAACACATGAACTCGCTCAACTTTTGTTGATATTTTTAAATTACATGTATTTCAGGAAACTAAGTGGATCTGGCAGGTGTATGCATGTGTTTCAAGCTGCGTTATAAATAAAAGATGTCATCCGAGGTCGTTGGGTTTAGGAGATGTATCTTACTCCTGGACGAGATACATGTTCCTAAACTCGGGTTTGTTTAAGGTCTTTTGTTGAGTCTTGGTGAACTCATTAAAACATGTTATGGTTTGTAACTTAAATTTGGTGTCGATATTTCAAACAAGTATGTTGTGGTATTTTCTAAACTTAATTTATGGATGAATATCTTTTGGTTTTATCATATAGAATTATTATGATTGAATGCTATGGTATTAAGAAGTCACACCAATAACCACGCTTCCGCAAAAGTCAGGGTGTGACAAAAACACTTTGTTTTGATATCAAATCAGTTTTCTAACTTAGTTAAACATGTTTTAACATGTTTAACTCGTCACTTCTAGTTTAGTGCTTATTTAGGGTCGTAAGTCAAGCGCTCTCGACAACCGCTTAGACTTTCGAACCCGACCCGTTTGGTCGATCATTAGAATCCGACCAAACATATACTGTGACCATAGTTGTATAGGGAATAACCTTCCGAGGTTATACCTTATGGTCACTTTGTTTAATTAGTTGTATGATAGGTAGTTTATATGCCTTAGGAAAATGATCAAAATGCCCTTTTGCGCATAATTTCAATTTAAGCAAATGTAACCTAAATTTTTGACACTTAAACTGATTATGCAACATTATTAAACATGTTAGGGAATATAATACTTATCATAGGACTAGTTAGGCCATCCAAACGTGCATTGCGCAAATGACGCGTTAAAGTAGCGTAAACTACCTTAACTGGTCATAACCGGGCAAAAGCACTTAGGATAGGTATCAAATCAGAATGTTGGCTTTGTTAAACCATATTATATGAGTTCTAACACTCATTTGGTTTACAAGACCTCATTCTACCCGATCTCCCGATTTAGGTCCCGATTGTTAACAGAGTGATTCCATACTAGGTGCCACTTGATTCCTTGATTTCCTGAGCTTTGTTAGTTCACTTAATCTAGGATACCTTGCAATCTCAAGTGAGTACATAGTTCCCCTCTTTTACTGCTTTCAATTGTTTTGGGGTGATTCATATGTGCTAAATGCTTTTCAAGTTTTCATAAACAAATGCTGTGGTTTATTATATCTTCACTTATCAGAAGGTTTTATTTATATGGTACTTAGTTGCTTTTATAATTTTGTTATAGGCATAAAATCATTATTTATGAGTGTAGATTGTAAATGTGTTGGATTTAGGTGCTTAATTATCGATCATTTAACGTTGCTATTAAGGTATGATTTAAAGAGTTACACTTCGGACGACTAACAAAGAATAATATTTAATTATTAAATATTATAGATCACACTAGCGGATGATTAATCGTTGAGAACAAGTATTTGGTGAAAATTAGAAATGTTAATTATTTGCGAAACAATTAATTTAATGGAAATGATTAGTGTCGTTTAAAGGGTTATACGAGTAATAATTTATTTTTAGAAAATAAATTAATGGGTTATTAGATTTTAATAATTCTAAGTTTCACCTGTTGGCCGATAATAATCCCAACTTTAAAAATTTCCTCCAATAATCCCAACTTGTAAAAGTTTGGCCGTCATTGATCATTTTCTAACATAGGTGCACTTAAACCAATTAAAGAGTCTCTAGGTGTAATTGAATCTATTGAAGAGACCAAATTCTTATATATTTGAAAAGCCTCAATGGCGGCCAAACTTTTACAATTTGGGATTATTAAAGGGAATTTTTAAAGTTGGGATTATTATCGGCCAACAGGTGAAACTTAGGATTATTAAAATCCAGTAACCCTAAATTAAAAGGTTGTTTTATTAAGAATAAAACAAAGTTAAAGCATTTTTTGACTAGTGAGGAGTGAATAATGGTTTTTCGAGATAAACGAGAATTAATTATTATTGGATAATAATTAAAGAGAGTTAATTTTTAATTATTAGACGATAAAACAAGGTCAAAAGGTTTATCAGTAATAAGTAACTAGTAGAATTACCCATCCGTTGCGGCGGAAATTAGGTTGGTATCATCTTCGTTCAATTCATTACCACTACTAGAAAAATGTCATTTTCCAACGGAGATTTCCAATGGAAAAAAATACATTGCAAATTTTGACAAAATTATGACGTATTTCCAACGACAAAACCCCCCCTAATTTTTGGAACAAATTTGCCACACATTTTCAACAAGTACTTATTATAATGTTTTAATCGGATGATCAATAAAGCTATTATATATTTCGTTGGAAATGCGTCACAATTTGTGACGCATTTGCAACAAACGCTTTAACAAAATAAAAGATATGAAGTAGATTCCATTTCACCCTCTCATCTTTCAAAAAACTCCCGTCTCACCCCCCAACCCGTCTCACCCCTGAACTTTCTCACAAACATATAACACCCATCTAATAAACATTTTCCATTTTACCCAAAAACAACACTGAGCTCATAAAGTCCTAACCCTAATCCCCTGTTTTTCTTCTTCATAAAATTCAAATTCCCTCCGTTCGATCTCACCATTCTAGATTTTTGTCAGAGTAATAATGGTGCTCCTGTTGATTTAAACCCGTCGGGTTCGATCTATAGATTCAAATTAAGTTCAGTTTTGTTAAATCATCATCATTATTATTTCTCTCGAGTGAATTATGAGACATGAATCTCGTAGATTAAGTATAGTATAGTATCATTCATTCAACAGTTTATAAGCGAATTTGTTTTAAAGCTGCATCATTTTCGATGTTAAGAACTGTAAATCATTGGCATGAAACCCTAGGTTTTGTGTTTCTGGTGTCGTTCGTTGAATTTTGAAACCCTAGCGCATCCTAGACACAAATATGATAGAAAATCTAACTAGTTTTGATATAAAACCCTGGATTTATTGGCTCAAGTAACGATAGCGTTTATTTGTTGAATATATCATAATTGGATATGTTAATTGTTGTTTTCAGCATAAGACCGTTACAGATTTGGTTATTTTTAGATTTTTTTTTGGCCAAATCTGTAGATGAATCATTTGTGATGAAACATAACCTAACGAAGATCCATCTAGTCACTATGCTTCAATCAATTGGTTCTCAGCTTCAATCGAGTCCCTGTTCGTTCTCTCTATGGTTTCTTCATTGTCCTTATCTATGTAGTTAATATCCCGATACATCAACCGATATATCAGTGATATATCGGTTATCGGTCCCCTGCCGAGATAGCGGTACAAAATATTGGTCAGATATCAGTACCGATAATATCAACTATATTTGAGCGATATAGGACCTATATTTGATCGATAAATCATCGATTTTCCCGATATCAATACCATTCTTCTTATTTCTACTATTCATTTTTCTTCTTATTGCTGCTATTAGTGTTTTAAGTCTTAATTGTTAGTTGTTACTGTTAAATGTTAGTGTTTTAAGTCTTAGTCAGTTCTTACTTGTTACAATTGTTAGTGTTAAATTGCTATATATATATATAGGTAGAGGATCCTATACATTAATCCAGAAGTGTGAGAAGTGTATTATAACACTATATATAACACTATATAACACCATATAAACACCGTATAACACTATGTAACACCATATAACACCATACAACACTATGTAACACTATATAACACTATATAACAAATATAACACTATATTTTTTCTGATAACATGTCTATGATAGATGTATAGTGTTATATATTGTTATATAGTGTTATATAGTGTTACATAGTGTTATATGGTGTTACATAATGTTATACGGTGTTTATATGGTGTTATATAGTGTTATATATAGTTTTATAATACGCTTCTCACAATTCTGAATTAATGTACACTATCCCTACCCTATATATATATATATATATATATATATATATATAAATTTAGCATGATATTAAAATTACCGATATGCCACCGCGATAATTGATATCTCAAATATCGATCCTTGACTGATATCCAATATTTTACCGCATTAACTACTTAGATCCTTATTTCAATTTCATCATTGTTTCATGCTAGTTTCATCACGAACATATCGTTTTTGTTTCGGTTGCGTTGTGTAGGCTATAGATCTGGTTTCTAGGGTTCCTAAAATGTGATTTATAGCCGCATTCGTTAGTAACGATTGAAATCGAAATTTGATCTGGAATTTGGTATAGATTTGTAGCATGTTTTGAGTAATATGAAGTTTTGATACTCTCTTTAACTTGATCGCAAGGGTATGTATGCTCTCGATCCATTTCTGAACGCTTATGTGTGATTGTAATGCAGGTTTTAACCTAACTTTCAGTTATCATACGATTCGGTGCGATTCACAAAAGTTGCGACTCGTACTACGATTGGATTCGTTTGGTTCTTTGTCAAAATGATCTTCATTCCGATCAGTAATATCATTGTTGGTACTACATAGGGTAAGTTCTGTGTTATTGTAAATTTAGGAGTAGCAATATTGAGCTAGTGAATTGCAAGTTTAATAAAATCTAGAGCATATATGTGTAAACCCTAAATCATCTTCGCCTCTTATTGTCTAACACACAGAGAGCATCCATTCGCTAATGGCATCTCTTGCTTATTCTCCAGGGAATCTTGTAGCTTCGAACAACTTTCGCTCTTCAATCCCTACTAAAAACACCTTAATTGCCAGTTCATACTCTTATGATTTCACATTTATGCACATATCTACTAGTTTTTTATGCTTTACATTTTGGTTCACGTGTTTCATTTCGTATGTGTGTGCTCTGATAGGTTGCTAATGGGTGTAAACAAGCCCTAAGGCTCGAGAGCTACTCCTGAGCGGCTCTGTTAAAAGTTTAAACGAGCCGAGACTTAACGAGTCCAAGCTCAAGCCTGAAACAGAGCTCGTTTAGTTATCGAGCACGAGTTCGAGCCTAGAATACAAAGCTTGTATAGGCTCGTGAGCCTATACTAGCCCAAACAAATTTTTTTCTTTTCATATATAATATAATAATAATGATGATAACATTGGAGAGCCGAGCTTGAGCGGAGCTTTGGCTCGTTTACGCCATATTAAAGCAAGCTCGAGTTGAGCTTTTAGCTCGTTTGAGGTCGATCTCAAAATAGCTCGAGCTTTGGTAGTGTTTTGCTGACTAACACTATTTGTATGATCTCGTATTTGTTAATTATTATTATCTTTTAATCATGACACAAGCTACTTTAGCATGTATTACTGGGGGGGAGCAAAGACATTCTCTTTCACTATTTGTTTATAAAGAGTCAAACTTGAAAGTGCTTCAGGTCAACGCAACTCGAAATATTAACAAAAATTATCCAGTTATACGTATTACCTAACTTGTCTGTTTTGCCACATGAATGTATCATGCTAATGTATGATTTTATTCGGTTGATGGGCAGGTCAATTTGTTTAATTTTGTCATAATAGTATGGGCACTACTCACACAACCCGACTAGTGGCGGACATAGTTATCAAAGGCGCTAGGCGCACTCAAGGCGCACATGCTTTGCCTAGAGCCTAGGCGCAAAGCGCAAAAAAAGCGAAGGGTTGAGAAAAAAACGCACCTAAATAAAGAACAAAATATATCATGTGTTGAAAAATAGTATTTTCTTCTAATAAATTAAGAAAAACTTGAATGTATTTTAAAAAGTTAACATAATTTTCAAAGTAAAGTATCAAAATACCATTTTTTTTTTATGGCAACGCTTGCTCTACTCTACTACTCCAATAATCCTAAACTAGTGGCCCTTGCCCAGGTTTGAACCTCTAACTTCACCTCTAAGAGGCATATGCCTTGTTTTTATTAAAACCATTTAAGTAAGACTATTATTAATTACTGGACATTTAATTATTAATTATCATTTTTTTGTATCCAGAAAATGTTATTGGTTACTGAATAAATGTAACGCCCCCAAAACCCAAATGTTAAATTACAAGAATAATTTATTTTACATGGTGTGATATTGAGGTAACTAAGTTAGTGAACTTGGTTTTAAATACAAGTTAGTATGTGAAATGAAATAAATGACAAGTTTTAAAAGTTTGAGGGGTTAAAAGGGAAAAGTGTTAAATAAAACACTTGACAAAAAAATAAAAGTCAGTATTCTGGGCATGCGATCGAGAGCAGGGCAAAGGAAAGAGCTAAAAACCCTAACAACCCATCAAAATTGAAAAGGAGATCAAGGGCAAATGGAAGCATGGGTCTAGATACTCTCTAATCTAAGTGTATTGATCATAAGGTAAGTTCAATTTCATGTTTTGATACTTTTTGTTAAGTGGGTTTTGATTAATCCGTGAAGATCGTATGAATTTGAGTTTGTATGAGGGTTAATATCATTATGTAGAATGCGAATTATATTTGAATTTGATTATAGCAAAGGATTGAAGTAAAACCCACTTGTGTTAGTCATATGATAAGATTATAGCAATTCTTAGATGCTAAAACTTATGAGAAACTGAAGGATGAATGTATAAGTATTAGAGTTTTGGTAGATGTTCTTGATGTTGGCTAAGAAGCTAAGTGAACTTGGTTGAATTGATCAAGTGTGGTGTGAATGAGTAGGTTATGCATAAAGCACATGTACATAGTGCTTAAAATATTGTATGCACACCAAGTGTTCGATTAAATGCTTGAATGGTTAATTTTATAAATTTTGAATGAATTAGAAAGTCTTGCATTATATTTGGAAAATGTAAAGTAAATAAATTGTGAAATGTGTTATGGAAAGCAAATGATGCGTGAATGTAATTGTTATGTAAATTAATGGCGTAATCTAAAATGAGAACGGAATATGTATAGGATTGTAGTTAGAAGGTAAAAGTTCGTATGCAAGAACTTATGTGTTATGAACTAACTATTTTTTTGTGCCATGTATGGTAGTAATAAAGTATGATGATACATAATCCTTATATGCGTTAATAAACTAACGAAAGACAAATGTTGTATGAATTGAAAGCCGAATGAATGAATGTATGTAAGCTAACCGTTTCATATTTATGACGACATGTACTGATAGGAGTCGTGTCAACATGAGCACAAACATGGAAGCGCCACGGGTCGAAGGTAAACACGGAAGCTATGTGTAAATTCGGACGCATGAGGTAAGTAATTTCCGAACTCCCTCTTATTAGTAAGTGATTAGTTGTATGATAAATGTTAGTAGTTGTGTCGAAACGTAAATTAGATGATGATGTCAAGTATTAGTACTAAACGAGTGATTATCTGGAATCACTCCTTAATGTAGTAAAGTACGGTTATGAATTAGTTATTTAGGAATGGTATCGGAGTTTAGAAAGGTATGGGTATGTAGAAGTAAAGATTTTCATTAAGTCGATCAAATGGGTCAAAATGAGAGTTTACTCATTTCGGTATGATTTGCGTAAGTGACATCCGACTCACTTATTAGCATGTACAAGGAGTTATTTAATACCTATGAATGAGGGGAGTTATGTACGAATAAGTAACAATTGAGATAACTAAGATAAGAATGACAGTGTAACCGAAAGTAGTTAATTAGCATAAGAATGCAAAAAGTAAAAGAGCGAGTTCGATGCTTAAATATTTAAAAGTCCCCTGAACGGGTCAAATAAATTAAGAGGTTAAATGTGGATTAAGTGTTTAGGAAGATACAAATAAATTAGTGAATGTGAACGCGTACGCGAACCCCGTATTGGGAGCGAAAACGCAAATGCTTGGTAAGCCTGAATGGATAAAAATGTTAGAACGATTGTAGATTGTAACCATGTAGTGTACTCAGAAACTAAACGGGTCGAATATTCGAAAAAGGTAATTTTAAGCTTTTAACTTATAAACTGGATTTTGATGCAAGTAATTATGATGAACAGATCCTTATTTTAATTACAGACGCGTAGGAAAAATAATCACACAAAACGGACATCTAGAACGAAAGATATGGCAATTATAAGTTTGAAATTTTGTAAAAAATGGAGCTGGGCATTTGCAGCTAAATAAAAAGAAACTTTCTGTCGAAACAAGGTTGTCGCGCTACGCGACTGCAAGTCTAGTCCTCCGTCGCGCCACGCGACACCGGTCGCAGCCCGCAAAAGAAGATGGGCTGGCCGTCCCGCCCCGCAAGGGACCAATCAGCTGGCAATTCATTCGATTTTGTTTGTTATGGACATGGAACTTGCTTAGACCTTTTATTAGACGATCAAAACTAACCTTTTTGTTGGTTTTGGATTTTTGGAAAATAGTTACCTTCCGTTAGTTGGGATCGCTAGGTAATTATGAATAAAAGAGAGAATGTACGTAGGTTCGTATGTATGCGATCTATCTATTTGGAAGTTTGTATTTAGGATGTCTTAGCAAACTCTTCTGGAATGACTTATGTAACGTGTATGTTTGTATAGTTTGTGCATTTGTTTATGTGTACATAATCACGTACGTAAGTATGTGTTTTAGATTGTATGTATGATTGCGCCTGAGTACGAAGCGGGATTTATTGCTTACAAATGAATGGGATGTGTGTATATGTTTGCATAACTTAAATAAGTTTGAATGTTAATTTACTAAACCGGGTTCTTGAGTATGAAATGAGAATGCAGGTACATTATTAAGGACCTTGTGAAGGTTTAAGGAATTGGAATGCATGATCGTACATAGAAAGCTTATTTGAAAGACTTGCATGAGAAGAAGAAATACGAAGTGGTTATTTGATTGTGTATGCTTAATTTAAGAATGACATCACCAAGTCTTAATGATGTGCATCTATGTGGTGAATGCAGGTTGGGCGGACTTAACATCAACATAAAGAATAGGAGGATTGAAGATCGAGTCAAGAGTAAGGATTGTACGGGGAGAGCGGTCACTCAACTGGAGCTTATATTTAATTCATTTAATGTGAAAAATGGAGTATGAATTAATTAAAATAATATATTAATGGGTTATGCTATTTGCCTCGTAACTCGTCTCTGAACATCAAAATAATAACAAAAGGTAAAACGCTATAGTAAATAACAAAGGTAAAAATATGGTAAACGGAAAAGAAAACGACAGAAACTTGGTCGGTTTCGACGCGCTCGTTATAGGAAAGAAAAAAGAAGTTAAAAAATATGTTCAAAAGAGTATCGTCATGTTCGTTAAAAAAATATTAAAGTAAAAAATCCTTTACTACACTCGTTATAACAAAGAAAAAGAAAAATTAAAAAATATGTCTAAAACGGTATTAATATATTTGTTAAAAAAACTATTTAGTGGCAGAAAAATAATTTTGTTAAAGTAAAAGAAAAAAATACAATAATTAAACTACATGGGTTGTAAATGAAAATGTTTACACTAAATTGTGACATTTGTGCCTCTACGACCATCATACGAATAGGAATCCAATGAAATCTTGTGTTTCATTCTCGGGATTTGTACAAATACATGTGACATTTACACATATCAATTCTTGTTCAATTTCGAGCTCTTAATCACTTTCTGGAAAGTTATACGCAAACGTAATCAGTTTAACGCGACAAACACTATGGAATAGTGACATAAGCTTAACATACCTTAAATAACCTTTACATAACTTAGAAATAAGTTTCGAGGAGTTTGGTATGGCAAAAATAAGTTTATTCGATCACAGGGACTATTTGCGTCAAACTGCAAAAGTCTGTCAATTCGTATAGCAACGAACACTCCGGAATAGTGACATAATCTAAACAAACCTTAAATAACCTTTACTTAACTTAGAAATAAGTTTTGAAGGGTTCAGTATGTGAAAATGCGCTTATTTGATCACAGGGACTAAAAGCGTCAAAAACTGCGGAAGTATGCATTTTCGTGCATATCTTGCGTTCTGACCATATCTGGACATCCAAAAATTTTTGTTTTCACTAGAATATTGTATTTTAGTGATAGGAATGCAAAAATACCATTCGTCGCGTACTTTGGATCGTTTTCGCGTCCGTTCGAGTTTCGTTGTAATTAACCGAACAACGCGATCGTACGACCAAACAAACCGACATCCACGATATTTTCAAGCATATTTCAAGTCCCATGTGCTTTAACATCCTTTTAGAACCTTGAAATTGGGTTAACGGGGGTTAAACTCATCGAAAAACAAGTTTCGGAGCTGCAGGGACCTGTTTTGACAATTTTGAAAAGTCTGATCTACACCTGGTAAGCTGGCCGTGAGAGATAAGACCCTCTAGGGTCATGGGGCGTGAGAACTGGTGCTGGCAGAAACCAGTTTTAATCCAAATCAGCTGAAATCAATGGTTTTGGGTGGTTGTTTTCTTGTTTGGGGACCAAGTTAAGTGTCCTACAAGTCCATTAATCAGGTGCAAACACATGTAGGGTGTGGATCATTTCTTGGGCAACACTTATTACACTTGGCAAGATCCTACAACATCACTACAACTATAAATAGCTAAGAACTTTCATTCAATCCTTGCTCATTTCTCATTCTCCTCTCTCTAGCTCTGAATTGAGGCTACCACACTTTGTTGGAGGCCTCATACTTGAGCTTTCTTAGTCATTTTTCTAGCTTAGAACACTTGTAAGTGTTCTTTCATGTCTTGTTCATTTATTTCAAACTAGAAAGTGAAACAGTGTTTGACTTTCAGCTTTGACCATGAATTGGTCAAGTCAAAGTTCGTTCGAACTTTGCAATGTGAGCGTAATCACGATGGTTATAGTCCCTTGCGACTATACCTACTGATTACCACGTTGACTAGTCGAAGTGACGAGTCAAATTTTCGGTCAAAATGCACGATTATGTGCATTTTGCGACGAAACTATTTTCGGGTATCAAAACACTTTGTTTTGATATCAAATCAGTTTTCTAACTTAGTTTAACATGTTTAACTCGTCACTTCTAGTTTAGTGCTTATTTAGGATCGTAAGTCAAGCGGTCTTGACAACCGCTTAGACTTTCGAACCTGACCCGTTTGGTCGATCATTAGGATCCGACCAAACATATACTGTGACCATAGTTGTATAGGGAATAACCTTCTGAGGTTATACCTTATGGTCACTTTGTTTAATTAGTTGTATGATAGGTAGTTTATATGCCTTAGGAAAATGATTAAAATGCCCTTTTTGCGCATAATTTCAATTTAAGCATATGTAACCTAAATTTTTGACACTTAAAATGATTATGCAACATTATTAAACATGTTAGGGAATATAATACTTATCATAGGACTAGTTAGGCCATCCAAACGTGCATTGCGCAAATGACGCGTTAAAGTAGCGTGAACTACCTTAACGGGTCATAAGAGGTCAAAAGCACTTAGGATAGGTATCAAATCAGAATGTTGGCTTTGTTAAACCATATTATTTGAGTTCTAACACTCATTTGGTTTACAAGACCTCATTCTACCCGATCTCCCGATTTAGGTCCCCGATTGTTAACAGAGTGATTCCATACTAGGTGCCACTTGATTCCTTGATTTCCTGAGCTTTGTTAGTTCACTTAATCTAGGATACCTTGCAATCTCAAGTGAGTACAAAGTTCCCCTCTTTTACTGCTTTCAATTGTTTTGGGGTGATTCATATGTGCTAAATGCTTTTCAAGTTTTCATAAACAAATGCTATGGTTTATATAAAACACGATGATTTCAATAATGTGAATGAACTTGTTGGGGCGTTAGTCGAAACACGAATGACATTCATTAACTTTTCTCAAGCCGACCAGTATTATGTTATGGTACCATAGGATCTGACAAATCCCGTTATCGGACGATCCCTTTGGTGGGCAATGTGGGTAACGACAGAATCTGTTATTTTAACAAACCCTTTGGTGGTTTGTTAGTCGATGTTAAAGAGGTCTTTCATGGCCTATCAAAGATACCCCATGAGTGGTATAGTCGAGTCAGAACACAGGTTTGAATGTATTTATTAAACAACAACGAAAAGTTTTATTTCACAATTAAAACACAGACGATTGAACAATGGTTTATTACACGGACGATTTGAACGATTGGAATGATTTGAACGATTTGAACGATTTGGACGATTGGTTTATGGTAAGTGATTAGGTAACGAGGCCTGTGTAATGTGATAAAAGCATGGTGGATACGCCGCTGGTACTTCCTATATATAAGTGCTTTTATCACATTACATGTCGCAGCGTTATCTAGATCACTTGGACAAATATTTTCAAACGATGTCACGCAACGATGTTTACTTAAAGATATAAACCATACAATGTTTACTTTCAAGATGATTTGCTACTTGGTTTTACAAAGACAAATGTTTTCAGTCAAGATTCATGGCTATAATGGTTTTGGTTTTACATATATCAACTTATAAAGTTGATAAAACATATTGCAATATCACACTTTTTGATTTCAAGGTACATACTCGACAACTCTCGTAGTTGGACGAGGTATTGCAATATGGATTCAAAGCCATGAATATGACATACAAAACCTATGTACTCGCCGGCATTTTTATGCTGACTATTTTTCACATATGTTTCAGGTTCTATAATGTGATGATTGTTGATTGTTTGCTACACATAGGATGGTCGTGGGCCTTAGTGACTTTAAAACTTGAAAGACAATTGTTGTACTTATTTGGTTGTATCAAAACAATGTGTCTAAAAATGAAATAGAACAAAACTTCAATTACCATGTGTTGTGAAACAATGATTCTGTTACGACACTCCCCGACGTTTCCACCGTGGTTTGTTGTATTACGCGGTCGGGGTGTGACATAAATGACGAAATAGAATAAAAGACAAAAAAATTGAAGAACTTGTAAAACATGCATTAGATGAAGTACAAAACTATTCACCTTCTTTTCTTTTATATTATATATAATATAATTAGTTTTGATGATAAAGTATAATAAAACACGTCTTAGTCCCGTCCACCTTTTTCTTTCTCTAACTTTATTTCTCACACACAACATAAACATACCATCTCTCTCTTATACTTTACCACCTCTACAAACTAGAAAAGTTCACTCAAACCCTAAACTTATATGTTGAAGAGAGAGAGAGAGAGAGGGGGGGGGAGAGAGTTGATAGGCGCCACAACCACCTCCGTATGCGCATTAGTGAAATTTCTAAGTCGGTTTATTCGACGGCGGTGCTGGTGTCGGTTCATGTGATTGTCAAGGCGCTTCAGTTGTCGCATTTATTGCCGTTACGGCGGTAGAGAGTATTGAAATATTGATAGCCATATAGTTCTGAGTAGAGATGAATTAAATGACATGTTGGTTTGATTTCGACTTGAATGTATACTTCGACACAATATGCTTTGAGGATGGAGACAGGTGGTTATATTTTACATGAGTCCTTGAACTTGTTAAGTTTTCACAAACACCGACTGTGAAGAAGTGAAGAAGAGTATTTCTCGATGGTACCAGATCCAGAAGAGTGTAAGAACGAATATCGGAGTAGCACATCGTCGCCAGTTCTGCCATTGATCGTTGTGAGAAATCTGGGTTTTGTCGCTCTAATAAAGTGATAAAGCTTGACAGAAGCTTAATGTTCTGGATGAGGATGAGCTGAGCGAGTTGCGGGTAAATCTGGATCGTTCTTTGGCCACCTTCAACGTTGCCGCCACCGCCGCCACCATCACCCGTCGTCTCGCGTTTGGTGATTCGTATCATTTTCATTTGTGAATTCTCGTAGATGTTTTGAAGATTGTCTTCAGGCATACTAGCGAAGCCGTTCGTTGCATCCATTGTGCAGGATTTTGGTTTTCGTCAAGGTACAATCCTAAACCGGCAATGGTTGTGTTTCATATATATATATATATATATATATATATATATATTATTTGAATAAGACTATAACTGGATCATTGGTGGGATAAATTTATCCGTGCTTGTGATTATTCACGCTTCCACATTTGATTAATAATAAAGTGTAATTATTATTTGAGTTATTAGATTTTATCACCCCCAACTATTGGCTATTGGCCGCTACCACCCCCAACTATCACTTTGACGCTCGTCACCCCCAACTTAACACTTAGCGTGTTCTGTCACCACATCGTTAACAGATCACTAACTTTTACTGTACTTTTGGGGATGATCATCTTACTACATTTTTGGGGGTGCCATAGGGATCTTGGGAAGGTTTTAGGGATCTTAGGACACCCCCAAAAGTACAGTAAAAGGATCAAAAGTTAGTGATTTGGTGACAGAACACATTAAGTGTTAAGTTGCGGGTGGCGGGTGTCAAAGTGATAGTTGGGGGTGGCAACGGCCAATGTCCAATAGTTAAGGGTGATAAAATCCAATAACCCTTATTATTTTGATATAAATTTGGATTTTATAAAATAAAACATATACTTAGGATTCCCAACAGTGGTATCAGTGCCATTTTTACAGCTATTTTGATATTATTTTAAATTGAACTTTAGTTTTGTTTTGTCAAAACTTTTGTTACATAAGGATAAAGGCTTTATCGTTTGGATGTGTTTGTGATTGTGATTGCATGAACCGAGCCCTAGAGACTTGTGGTTGTGTTGGTGTGTTCGTTGTTTTTGGTTATATTTTATATTTGTATTTATTGGTTATTCGGAACCCTTGTAATAGTTAGGTTTTATTTTATGTAAAAGTTTTTTAAATAAAAATTATAAAAACCTGGCGAGACAAGATATTGAAGACCGAATATGGAAACGAACAAGATGTTGAAGATAGAGATCTTGGACTAAATGGGAGCAATGCCAGGCTTGTAGTTATTTGTCCCCTTTTAGACCGGTTCAGTATGATATTCACTGGCTCGAGTGAAACTGTCGCAACCCCCGATCCCTTATCTGTCCCGGGAACGGGCGGACGCGAGCTCAGATTTTCGGTGGTATCAGCTATTAAATCTTGCAGCAGAAATTACATCAGGATCGTAGTTAGGAAATGTTTATCAGAGTAAAACTACCATATTTGATATTAATAATAACATGGGCAAAACCCAAGTTTCTTATTACAATACATTTATAGAGACAAACTCTATTTTATTGAATTTAAAACATCGTTTATTAGGTAACTTTTATAGCCACATATTTCCCAAGCCTTCAGTGCTCTCCAGCTGGCTTTTTACTAATTGGCTGTCACATTGTGTTACCTGTAACGCGTTTTAAAAACATTTGTCAGTCGGAAATACTGGTGAGTGAATCCCAGATTAATCAAGAAACATTAATTTAATTAAAACAGTATTGAGAGCGATCACATTGTTTATTTCTACACAATTACTCATTCAGTACTTGCCACTCGACCGGATCTATGGCTATGGTCAAGTTACACATTGGCTCACTCGTTGTCCAATTGTAACGTACTGTCGTATCGACTTACTACTCGCAAGTCATAAATTTTGTATACAAAACCCCAATATACTGGCAGTAATTGAAGAACTACAAAGACTCAATCACCGCTTAATTACATTGTAAACAATTAAGGTTTTGTAAAACATTACAAAAAGGTTAACAAAAAGAGGATAAACTCACATTGCTATCTTAGACTTCGCGTAAGGGTTTCCTAGATATAGTCTATAATTTATACAAATGTACATTGGTTAGTACCATAAACCTTTGAAAATATTAATGATACCCTCCCCGAGACGGCATTCCAACAACTACGTCGGGCAGAACAACGACAGTTGTTACGGAAGCCTAAATCAATCGGGCAGCGTAACTATTACGAAACTAGGGTTATAATACTTACAACGAAGCAGAACCTTGCTAATTAGGGGGTATTATACTTGAAAATTATGCATATTATCAGAGATTTCGAGATTGAGAAACAGAAATGAACGAGTTGAAATGAAATCCCGAGGCCTTCTTATATAGGGCTGAAATCTGGTCCTCACGCGGCCCGCGTAAAGAACAGACAGGGCTTACGCGGACCGCGTAGTAGCCCGGGTAGGGTTTAGGTGATCCGGGTCATCGCCTAGCTTCGCCACGATGTCGACACGTGTCAACCTCTGGTGTTGCCGTGTTATGGATCTCTCGCGGCCCGCGTTAACTTAAACGGGGTCTTATGCGGCTCGTTTGAACTAAAGAAATCAACGAAGTCAGGTTCTAGCCTTGATACCGCCCGCGTAAGTGGTTGGGGTGGGTCTACGCGGCCCGCCTCAACTTAATTTTTATTGTTTTTAATTTATTTTATAAGTTATAACATATTTCGGCTCGGTTTAAACATACGGGTGTATTATAAGACATAAAGGAATATTTTAAGATATACTGGGGTGTCGGGAATTTTATGAGGGTATTGGTTTTACCGAGGGTTGTTACATTCTCCCCACCTTGTTTTAGAGCTCGTCCTGGAGATCTACTAGAATAAATGCGGATATTTCTTTTGCATTCCTGATTCAAGCTCCCATGTGTACTCAGGTCCTCTTTTGGAGTCCCACTTCACTTTGACCAGAACTAATCTCTTATGCTTAAGATTCTTGACTTTCCTGTCTTCAATTTGTAGAGGTCTTTCTACAAACTTGAGTTGTTCATTTACCTCTATATCCATGAGAGGCACTATCAGTGATTCATCAGATAAACATTTCTTGAGATTAGATACATGAAACACATCATGTATTCCTGCCATTTCCTCTGGCAGTTGTAGCTGATAGGCTACAGGTCCTATTCTTCTAATAATCTCAAAAGGTCCAATATACCTGGGACTTAGCTTTCCCCGTTTGATGAATCTTACTACTCCTTTCCAAGGAGAGACCTTTAATAATACTTTTTCTCCTACTTGAAACTCCAAGGGTTTGCGTCGATTATTGGCATAACTCTTCTGTCGATCACGTGCTGCTTTTAGTCGTTCCTTGACTTGAATAATCTTATCAGTTGTTTCTTGCACTATCTCAGGTCCAGATAGTTGCTTTTCCCCAATTTCTGCCCAACAGACTAGGGTTCGACACTTTCGTCCATAGAGTGCTTCGAATGGTGTAGCATTGATACTTGTATGATAACTATTATTATAAGAAAATTCTATTAAAGGTAAGTGATCATCCCAATTACCTCCAAAATCAATTACACAAGCTCTAAGCATGTCCTCCATTGTCTGAATTGTCCTTTCACTCTGTCCGTCCATTTGAGGGTGATAAGTTGTGCTTCATTTTAACTTGGTTCCCATTGCCTTTTGGAAACTTGACGAAAAATGAGAGGTAAATCGGCTATCTCTATCAGAAACAATTGATAAAGGAATGCCATGTAAAGAAACAATTTCATTTACATATAATTTAGCTAATTGTTCCATACTAAAAGTTTCTTTCATTCGTAGGAAATGAGCTGACTTGGTTAGCCTATCCACAATCACCCAGATTGTATCATTTCCTTTCTTTGTTTTGGGTAACTTAGTAACAAATCCATTGTTATCAATTCCCATTTCCACACTGGCATTTCTAATTGTTGTAGAAATCCTGAGGGTTTCTGGTGTTCAGCTTTGACTTGTGAACAAGTTAAACATTTAGAAACATAGGCTGCTATGTCCTTTTTCATTCCTATCCACCAGAAATTTTTCCTTAAATCCTGGTACATTTTATCATTTCCTGGATGCATCGTATACTTAGACTTATGAGCTTCTTCTAATATACGATTACGCAGGTTTCCAAATTTAGGTATCCACATTCTCTTTTTATGGAATCTCCAAATTCCATCTATTCCTTGTTCCAATTCTTTTAGCATACCTTTTAATTTTTCAGTATCTTCCTTGATTACTGATTCTTGTGCTTCTCTTATTTGATCATTTAAATCTACTTGCAGATTTAATTTAAGAGAACATACCCTTTTTGGCTTTTCATAATACTTTCGACTTAAAGCATCTGCTACTACATTTGCTCTTCCTTCATGATACTGGATATCACAATCATAATCACTAAGCATCTCCATCGAGCGTCTTTGTCACATATTCAACTCCTTTTGCTTGAAGATATACCTTAAACTCTTATGATCAGTGAATATGGTAAACTTACTACCATAAAGGTAATGTCTACAAATCTTAAGAGCAAAAATTATAGCTCCTAATTCTAGATCATGAGTTGAATAATTCTCTTCATGATTCTTAAGTTGTCTCGATGCGTAAGCTATAACCTTTTATCGTTGCATTAATACACATCCATAGCCTAATTTAGAAGCGTCACAATAAACAACAAAGTCTTCAGCTCCTTCTGGTAATGCTAGTATGGGTGTATGGGTTATCTTTGCTTAAGAATTCTAAAAGCTTCTTCTTGTTTTAATCCCCATTCAAACTTAACAGATTTACAGGTCAACTTAGTTAAGGGAATGTCTATTCTAGAAAAATCTTGAATAAATCTTCTATAATAACCGGCCAATCCTAACAAACTTCTAACCTCAGTTGGTGACTCAAGGGTTTTCCATTTAGTAATTGCTTCGATCTTTGTTGGATCTACATGAATTCCTTCATGATTAACTAAATGTCCAAGAAACTGTACCTGTTCTAACCAAAATTCGCACTTAGAAAATTTAGCATAAAGCTTTTCCTTTCTTAATAAACTTAAAAGTGCGGGCAAATGCTTTGCATGATCTTCTTTACTCTTAGAGTAAATGAGAATATCATCTATGAAAACAATTATGAATTTATCCAAATATGGTTTACATATTCGGTTCGTCATGTCCATAAATGCAGCTGGGGCATTGGTTAAACCAAATGACATGACAGTAAATTCATAATGGCCATACCTTGTTCTGAAAGCGGTTTTAGGAATGTCCTCTTCCTGTACCTTTAAGTGATGATATCCCGACCTTAAATCGATTTTAGAGAAAAATCGAGCTCCTTGCAGTTGATCAAACAGATCATCGATTCTCGGTAATGGGTACCGATTCTTAATCGTGACTTTGTTTAATTCACGGTAATCAATACACATACGCATTGATCCGTCCTTCTTTTTAACTAACAGTATCGGCGCTCCCCATGGCGACGAACTTGGCTGTATAAATCCTTTCTCTAACAATTCATCTAATTGTTTCTTCAATTCTTGCATTTCTGCAGGTGCCAAACGATAAGGTGCTTTGGCAATTGGTGCTGTTCCTGGTATTAAATGGATTCTAAATTCAACTTCTCTATCTGGAGGTTGCCCTGGTAATTCTTCTGGAAATACATCTGAAAACTGAGATACTACTGGAATATCTTTTAAATCGTTTCCTTTAGTGTTAGTGATTATAGAAATCAAATACACTATAGAACCTTTTCTTATATAACTTGCAGTTTTCATCACAGAGATGAACTTAGTGGACCTAGAGGGTTTATCTCATTTAATTGTGATCGTTTTACCTTTTGGTGAATTTACTTGAATTGACTTTTGATCACATAAAATACTGGCTTTATGGGCTATTAACCAATCCATTCCTAAAACAACATCGAATCCTGCCAGATTCATGGGATAAAGATTTGCAATAAATTTCTGATTTAAAATTTCTATACTTGCTCCCTGCAAGATTTCAGAAATCCTAATGGTTTCTCCATTGGCTGTCTCTACTAAGCATTCTTGTGGTAGTTTAGTTAATGACTGATTTAGAAATTTGCAAAATGATGTATTAATAAAACTTTGGTTTGCACCAGAGTCAAATAATACTTTAGCAAAGATATCATTAACTAAAAACGTACAAGCTATGACATCTGGAATCATTTTGGCTTCATCTGCAGTCAGAACAAATGCTCTAGTATTTTTAGTAATCTTGTTGTTTGGAGCTGGAGCTAATTTTGGACAATTAAGCTTGATATGGCTTTGTTCTCCGCAGTTGTAACATATCCGGATGTTAGCTTTCTTCCTGCAATTTTCTTCCTTGTGTCCCGATATTTTACAAAAGTTACAGTATATAGAGCATCTTCCTGAATGCTTTCTTTTGCAATACCTACAGTAGGGGGCAGAGGTAGAACCTACATTTCTCCCACGGTTAGAATTTCCAGAACGAAATTCTTGAGTCAACTTCTGGGTTAGGTTCCTCCTTTGATCCTCTTCTCGGGTACGGACTAATTCATCAGTCAAGGTATTGGCTAGTTCTACAGCTTCTTCTATGGTTTGAGGTCTAGCTACCTTGACTACATGTCTAATCTCCCCGATTAATCCCCAGATATAACGGGAGATTAACACTGGTTCTGGTGAAGCAAGTGTTAGCACTATTCTGGCATATTCAAAGAATATTTTAGTGTATCCCTTACTATCCACACTAGTCATTCTAAGGTTTAGGAATTTGTTTGCTATCTGTTCCTTCTCATTGGGTGGGCAGAATTTCCTTTCTACCTTGTTCTTAAATTCTTCCCATTCCATATGGTAAGTTCTATCACTTCCTCTTGATTGGAGGATAGTGTTCCACCATTCTAGTGCTGAATTCTTAAACAGATTAGAAGCAAACAATATTTTATCTTCTTCAGCACATTTGCTTATCCTTAAGACTGCCTCAATTTTCTCTATCCAGCGTAAGGTTGCAATGGCCCTTCGTTGCCCGAGAATTCCATTGGTTTACAAGACCAAAATTCTTTATAAGAACAACCGTAAGACACGGTTCTTCTTCTTTTGGGAATAGGCATTTGAAGTACTGGTCCATTGTTCACGCTGTGTTCTGGTTCAATTGGTCGCTTACTACTATGTTTACTTTTATTATTCGCTTCTTGAACCATTTGAAGAATAAATGGCATTGCATCTATAATTCCTTGTGCCACTATGTGTTGGATAGCACTATTATCCACTTGATTTCCATTGTTATTGATGCTTGGATTCTCATTAACCACGTTAATGTTACTCTGGTTATCGTTATTCAGATTTCCTTGATTTTCATCGTCGGCCATCTGAATTTTAAACATTTACCCCATATTAATATCACAAATAATATCTTAATATATTTAATCACATGACACTCAATCTAGCCAAAAACGTAGATCATTGCTACTTTTACTCTATTCATATACTATTATGCATCTATTTACACACTAGTACTGAAAAAATTTACAATACCAACAGAAATAGAATCACACTAATAGTAATATGCATCCGTACACACATATTATTTTATTTTTATTTTATTATATTATTATTCCGTTTCCTCCATCATATCACGGATATGGATTTATCCAAAAATCCATATTGCGCTCATCGTATTTCCATACGAGACGCTCCCCCACCTGACGCATTCTCTCATTGTTTTCTAAAATTTCCTCACCGAAGGTCCTAAGTTCTTGCACGTTTTCTGCACTCATTGGGGGTGCAGGTTCTCGGATTGGGTTTGGAATCTGGGGTGCGGGTTCCTGATATGGGGTTGAAAGTGCCTGAAATCGGTAAGGATCTTCTAAAATCTCCCTAATATATTCATCATGGTAATAGGGATCTAAAGGGTCCATACCTGTATAGGCTCCTATGGGTGTGTCTTCATGAATAGGGTAACGATGCACAAAGTCCCTATTGTCGTCCCACCAGGGGTCTTAATTTGGGTCTAGGGGGTTCGGTGCAGGTATCCTAGGGATTTCTTCAGGGTTAAAGTAATGCATCTCCACTTGGTTTTCCGGGTTTTCTATGTCCATGGGTTGGTTTGGGAATTGTGGTTGTGGGGCTACTAGTTGTTCCAGACTCGGGTCAGCAGCAGTTGTAGCTAGGATATGGAAGTTGGCTAGGCTTCTATTAAGCATATCCTGCGTATGAGCATCTGTCTTTCGCTTAGCAGCTGCTAAAACTCTTTGCTGTTGCAACTTTCGCATTCTTTTCCTACGAGCAAAGGCTTCCTTACTGAACCATCCTCGTTTCTTATGAGGGAATGGCTCTTCTGACTGAGCTTTAAAAGCAAACACTCCTTCTTCCTGATCAGCAGAATACCCAGAAAGGGCAGGCTGTGATGAGGTACCTTCACTCCTAGGGGAATCAGACAACTGACGATTCATGTCTGAGGGTCCTTGATCACTCATACTGTAAACTAACAGATAGTCAAGTAACACATAACAAATAAATACAGTTATGCATATATTTCCATTATTTCCTAACATAAAATTTAAAATGTAAGTGTCAGCAGAACACTTCTTTGGCTCAGACCAGTGGCTAGGCTCTGATACCACCTTCTGTCGCAACCCCTGATCCCTTATCTGTCCCGGGAACGGGCGGACGCGAGCTCAGATTTTCGGTGGTATCAGCTATTAAATCTTGCAGGAGAAATTACATCAGGATCGTAGTTAGGAAATGTTTATCAGAGTAAAACCACCATATTTGATATTAATAATAACATGGGCAAAACCCAAGTTTCTTATTACAATACATTTATAGAGACAAACTCTATTTTATTGAATTTAAAACATCGTTTATTAGGTAACTTTTATAGCCACATATTTCCCAAGCCTTCAGTGCTCTCCAGCTGGCTTTTTACTAATTGGCTGTCACATTGTGTTACCTGTAACGCGTTTTAAAAACATTTGTCAGTCGGAAATACTGGTGAGTGAATCCCAGTTTAATCAAGAAACATTAATTTAATTAAAACAGTATTGAGAGCGATCACATTGTTTATTTCTACACAATTACTCATTCAGTACTTGCCACTCGACCGGATCTATGGCTATGGTCAAGTTACACATTGGCTCACTCGTTGTCCAATTGTAACGTACTGTCGTATCGACTTACTACTCGCAAGTCGTAAATTTTGTATACAAAACCCCAATATACTGGCAGTAATTGAAGAACTACAAAGACTCAATCACCGCTTAATTACATTGTAAAACAATTAAGGTTTTGTAAAACATTACAAAAAGGTTAACAAAAAGAGGATAAACTCACATTGCTATCTTAGACTTCGCGTAAGGGTTTCCTGGATATAGTCTATAATTTATACAAATGTACATTGGTTAGTACCATAACCCTTTGAAAATATTAATGATACCCTCCCCGAGACGGCATTCCAACAACTACGTCGGGCAGAACCACGACAGTTGTTACGGAACCCTAAATCAATCGGGCAGCGTAACTATTACGAAACTAGGGTTATAATACTTACAACGAAGCAGAACCTTGCTAATTAGGGGGTATTATACTTGAAAATTATGCCTATTATAAGAGATTTCGAGATTGAGAAATAGAAATGAACGAGTTGAAATAAAATCCCGAGGCCTTCTTATATAGGGCTGAAATCTGGTCCTCACGCGGCCCGCGTAAAGAACAGACAGGGCTTACGCGGCCCGCGTAGTAGCCCGGGTAGGGTTTAGGTGATCCGGGTCATCGCCTAGCTCCACCACGATGTCGACACGTATCAGCCTCTGGTGTTGCCGTGTTATGGATCTCTCGCGGCCCGTGTTAACTTAATCGGGGTCTTATGCGGCCCGTTTGAACTAAAGAAATCAACGAAGTCAGGTTCTAGCCTTGATACCGCCCGCGTAAGTGGTTGGGGTGGGTCTACGCGGCCCGCCTCAACTTAATTTTTATTGTTTTTAATTTATTTTATATGTTATAACATATTTCGGCTCGGTTTAAACATACGGGTGTATTATAAGACATAAAGGAATATTTTAAGATATACTGGGGTGTCGGGAATTTTATGAGGGTATTGGTTTTACCGAGGGTTGTTACATTCTCCCCACCTTGTTTTAGACACGTAGATTACGAGTAAGTTGACTGGTAGAAATATGAGGTATCTAGACGAGTATAGGAACCGTTTAATAATTAAATACATTATAATTGACCTTACTTCGTTTTAACGAAACTTAGGTCAAAATGTAGATAAAAATATGCTCGTTCTAATAATATATTCATCGGTTTATAAAACGTCATATTTTAGAAGTTATAAACAATAAATGAGTGAAGCAGCTGAATTAGTTATAATAATAAAATAATAATAATAATAAAATTAAGCTTACAAAGAATTGATTGTAGTATGTACGTGTCCCACTTTTAGAAAGATCAGAAAGAATAACGTGGCTTCCAAGTTGAAAAGCCTTCAACTATAAATAGCGCAAAGGGTAAGCCTTCCACATTTGCTCACACCATTCCTTTCTCTCGCCCTCTCTGCTCTTATATATATATATATATATATATATATATCCATTTTCTTTAGTATTACACCCAGAATCCTACAAAGCTTTGCCTTGTTGTAAGTGTTTTAACCCCTAATCACTGATTCGATACCCTGTCTGATCGATCCTGAACCCAGCAACGGATGTCAAGGTGCTGCCTGTATAAGGCTACACTTTGTTAACAACGTTGGGGTTTTGATCTCGTGATGTATCGATAAAGTTAAGTTGGGTTATTACACTAACACGTGTGCATTGTATATTTTATTAGGAACTTAGGAATTATACCAAGAAATATTATGAGAAGACTTTTAGTTAAACCCTAAAGTTACAAAGTGAGTCATTCTCTTTTTATTGAAAAGCTTTCAAAACCATATTTGCTTTACAAGTTGTATTTATAGTGATTAAGTTTTGTATTCAGCAATTATTACCTGTATGTGGGGTTTGGTATACATTATTTGATAAGCATCACTAGTTGAAAGAATTATCAATAGTGATACAACCATAGTCACTAGTTGAAAGAATGATCAACAATGATATGATCACAGTCATTAGTTGAAAGAATGATCAACAGTGATATGATTACAGTCACTAGTTGAAAGAACAATCAACAGTGATACGACCATAGTCACTAGTTGAAAGAAGGATCAACAGTGATATCACCACCATCACGGGAATCTCCTAGTGACAAATACCTTTGAATAATAGTAAGATATAAACGAATGTAAAAAATCTTAATACTGTAAATATAAGAAGATGTGTCATTTTATACCAAATGAATGAACTCACTAGTATTTCCTGCTTCCTGCTGATCAAAATGTTTTTAAACATGTTTAAGGTGATTACTGTAGATCTGTGATACGGCACCAAAAAGGCTTTAAGAAGTGGCTTATTTTATAAATTAAATTAAGAAACGTTGTTTATGAATTCGGGTTTATCCCCCTATTAAAAACTACCTTTGTAAAACTTGGGTTTTATTCCCATTTGTTATAAATATAATCCGGTGTTTCTAAACTCTGATATTTTCCTAACTATGATCCTGCTGAATTTTTCCGCTGCAATGTTTTCAAAATAACCATCGGTACCACTTGACTGTTCACGACTCCCGTCCAGGGTGTGGTCGGGGGTTGTGACAAAAAGGATAAGATAAAACGTTTGCTTTTTCAATTCAAGTTGTTAATTTGGCAAAACCATAATGTTTATTAATTTAAAATCAAGTTTGCGATTAACGACCAACATAGTTTTAAATAAGGTATTTAAAATTTGATCATGTCTACAGTTGAAAGAAGTTTCAATTTAATCACAAGTTTTAAATAATTATATTTGGAATTTTACTAAAGTTGCACGATTTGCCTCATGCTACAAGTCGTCCACCATATTTTGACCATATTTGGTAATTAAAATATAAAACATAAATCTGAAACTCAATTAATATTGATATGTCACCCTAAAGTGGAGATACTTGAACTAATTTATCCGAACCCCCTTTGTTAGTGATTACCGTGCAATGTGCCTACTGTTTTTCCTATGTCACATGAGCTGATTCAACACATTTCCATTAGAGGACCAATATCACTTTAAGTTTTTTTTTTCAAGTGGGAGTAGTTGAAGTTAAACGTACCATGTCTTAACACATCGTGTCATACGACTCAAGACTAAGAGTTGTGTGTGAGGCAATTGGTAATCGTTAACTACCCACGTAGTGAATACGAAGTGGACAAAGCTTAGCCATGTTGTACCTACAAAAGAACAGATGATTTCAAAAGCTAAAACATGACTTCCTGATCAAGAAATAAATAGATGCTGAAGCATTCGCCTCCCAAAGATAGTGAATCTTGAACACTAATCCGAATATCTGTTGAAGACATCAAAGATTTGTTCGAAGGCATGGAAAATTTGTTGAAGAAGAAGAAACCTCTGTCTAATGGAAAAAAAACGCCATGTTGCAGACAAAGCCTTGATCATGAAGACCAATCATCTATTATGGCCAAACAGATGTTTGATACAAGTCAACATCGGTTTGAAGAACAATAATCAATGTAACAAAGTTATCCTAGAACAAATGTTATATGTAATGGATTAGATGTTAGATTCCTGCAGATATTTTCTAACATCTGAAGAATCCTTTCTATTAGGAATGTTAGATGTCACTACTAGTGTAACGCTAATTGATTGCTTTTGAAGTTGTAGATACATGCTTGCATGAGTCAATATTTCTTTTGCAATTTCTGCATTTGTAGGTGGAATTCTGGAGTTTTGTACCAACGTCTTCAACATATCTTTGATCTCATCTACTGATGACTATAATTTGGTTATCCTCTTCATCAGTTCCTAATATCTTAACCCATCACCTAAGTTAATAGGATCATTCGAGTTCCCACCAGAAGTGGTTGTACTTGGTTTTGAACCAAGTGCCCTTTGTTCATGGTTCTAGGGACTTCCAACTGATAGAGAGTGTACTATTATAGACTCAACAATTGTTTCCTTCAAGGAGGTCTTAGCTATGTAACCACTGTCTAACTGTGAGACTATTGTTTCTACATTTGTAGTGGCTGCCTCACTTAAAAAACCTTCAAGTGTCACTTGTGACAAAAGAGGTGTACCATCCTCTACTTATGGACTAGTAATGACATGACCTGGCCCAATCACTGTCTGTGGTATGCTCCCAGTGATAGGTGGCAAGGAGGAACTGGGTATATCCAAGTCACTTTGGTCAATTACATCAAGCAATGGTTTTATGGTTGATAAAACGGAGGATGTTTTTGGTGGTGGAGTGGAAAGAGAAGTAGCCCCGAGAGAAGTGCTTGAGAATAAATGTTCAAGTGAATCATCTCTCTCTTGATTTGGTTCCCAAGTGCTTACAACATTATCCTTTTGTGAGGATATGAGAGGAGTTTGGTTAGGTGGAGATGTTTGCATCTGTTGTGAGGAAGTAACAGCAGATGTTAGTTGCTCTTATGTTACAACAGGTTCCTCTGGCATCTCAACCTCCAGAGTTACCTTCTTTTTGGTTTTTCTTTTCGATTTGGTGATGGGAGTGAAGATGGTTGTTGTGGAAATTTCTGAAGTGGGTACCACAATAGTGGGTTGGTCACTGTGGGCATCAGGAGCAGTGGGCTTAGCATCAGATGTTGTAACATCTATTGCTTGGGTTTATAAAACATTTTGTTCACTTGCACTTTCTTGACTTTTGGTCATCAAATGTGTGAATGTTTCATTTGAAAGACTTTTTATTTGTAGGGATTCACCCTGTTCAAAAATGTTTTGTGCCAAAATCCTTTATAGGAGATAGCTTAAAAGTCTTGGGTACATAAAATGGCTTTAGCAGTACCTCTCTTCTTGGCTTTAACATTGCTAACCATATCTAAGAACAAAGTTTGGGATATCTTGTAATTTGCATTTGTCAAAATAGCATATCCCAAGTACTGTGTTTTTAATGGTATTTTGTTAAATGATGGGGTTTTGGGAGAAAGACATATGAGTAGGGTATGAAAGAAATTTTCATTTCAGGTGGAAAATTTGGTTTAAAAATTGTTGCTCCCATCATTTGAGCATCATACCCTTCTTTATGAATTCATTTTGAAGCTTAGTTTTAGAGAATGATTATGTACCTGTCTCATCATTGAAGGCGAATGTTGTGGATATCAGTTTTGGTGTAATCTGAACATCAACTCCGTTGATCTTTGAGATGATAGTAAAGGGCTTTTTATCCTGATGTAAACAATCAGAATTTGACCAAAACTCTTGAAGAGTGTCCAGATATATGGGTGCATCGGTAGTGAGCATCGTGTGATATTTTGATGTGGTGAGAATGTCGATTATTGAGTGGAATTATGTGTTGGTTTCAGAATGTTGATTATTGAGTGGTTTCAGTTTTGGCCATGGTTGTAATAAAATCTTTTTAGAAAATCCTTTGAACATATGATCTTTTTAAATTGTGGGAGTGCTTGATGATTTTTAGAAAATCCTTTGAGCGGATGATCTTTTTGATTGAAAGCGATTAATGTGGAATTGTCATCCTTTTGTGGTAATTCTAATAACAGTAAAATAAAAACCCTGCAATTGAGGGTTTTTATAGGATTTATGTAACAATGGTGATGGTGTGGCCAATAGTTACTTTTTGAGTGACGTGGCTAATCTCTATTTATGTAAATAAAACTCTGCTATCACAGATCCGTTTTACTAGAGATCGGGCCCCACTAAGAAAACCCTTTGATGAAGGAATGGAACGTTTGTTTGGAAAATATCAGTTTTATATTTTGAAACCTCTATTTGTTCTCAACAGATCTTAGGATATAAAAATAGTGATTGGTACATCTATTGACTTTGGTTAACATATGGTTGAAAACAGATGTTTAAAACCATTGTTGGGCTAAAACAGTGTTTTGTGGAGAAAACAGTGATAGCATTTAGTATGGTGGTTTTGACTGTGGTCAAGCAGACTTTTGAACCGCTAACACAGTAGTTTGATCTATTAAACAAGGTTTTTTTATGATTTTTGAACAATCTTTTAAATAATATAAAACAAAATTTTGGGATTTTCAAAAAAAACATATTAATGTTTTTTATTGAAAGGTTTGAAAACTTCTGAATTTTGAGATTTTAGTGTTTATATTCTTTTGTAAGGAGCTATCCACTGTTGACACTTCTGGAATGCCAACAGATGCACCATGTACAACAGTAATGGGTCAGTATGGAAGTGAAACCAAAGCTTTATTAGTTTTAGTTTTGTTTTGTTCTTACACATAGTCATCTCCTTGAGAATGGTCTTTTTGTGAGAATCAGTTTTTGACCGACCCATTTCCATTAGTTGTTGTTGACCTTTTGCAAGTGGTTGAATGTTAGCACTTGAATCAACAGATGGTTGACTTTTCTCAATGAGTTGACTGTAACCATGAGGGTATCTACTAAAACAACTCATAACATGCACATGGAGCTTATCAGAAACATGGTGGATGCTAGGTACAATGGTACTAAAGCAGAGATTAAGGCCAATAAAGACCATCGTCCTCAAACTACCAGTACTGCTCCCACCCTCCCCAAATACACAGAAGATGATGCCAAAAGGGGGAGAATGACAGCATGAGAAAGCTCTCTCCTCTAGTTAAGAAATCTCAAAAGAAGCCTGACACATCTGTAGCCAAAAAGGCTAAAGCAAATGCATTTGAAAAAGAAAAGAGGAAAGATACAAGGGCAGCTAAAGATATGTTGACAATGCAAGAGATCCTTGAAAGAAAAAGAGTTCAAGAGAATCAAGGTTCTTCAACAGATGTTCCTCAAAGCATTATTCCAACCACTCAATCCACTACTCCTATTGCTTAAACATCTGTTGGCACTTCAAAAGACAACATAGTTGGTTATCTGTTACCGCTACAAAAGTGACAACAGAAGTTAGAACTATCCAAACAACCACCATCACCACTACATCTCACATTTCCACCACCACCACCACTGCACTTACAACTCACTCATCAACCACACTTCCACTCAATGTACTTGACCCATTAGAGTTAAGACATGTCTCAAAAGAGATAGAGTCTGTAAGTCTAGAACACTTAACAATCGGATATCACGACACCTAAACTAGTTGCGGAATAACAAGAATAAGTGTAGAAGATTGAAAGAGAATGATTGTATTGATTCAAACAAGACCACACGATCACAAGGATCATCTGGTACTCGTATACTCACACAAAATCACAAAGTTTCAATGAGAATCAACAACCAAACAAGCTAAGGAACATCCTATTTATAAGTACAATGGGCCAAGCCCTAACCCAATCGACCACTTATCCACCAACCAAGCCCACTATTCTATATTAACCCAAACAAAACAAGTAAATCAAGACAAACGTAAACCTAAACAATTTTATGCCCTTATAATACCCCCTAGGTTTATGTTGTCTTGGCAGCTCCGTCTTTACTTGCGTTTCTTTGTTTGCTTCTTTTTCTTCTTCTGTAGATCAGGCAATGTTCTTCCAACATACGGACGAAAGAGCTGAGTCTCTACTCTTGTACGTTGACCTGACCACAACTTGAACAGCATAATCTGAGCAATTACACCTGTGTAGCTTTTTGCACAAACTTCATATTTAGGATCACTTCTGATCTGAGTCTTAGCCAAAAGCTTAATGTCATTCTCCCCAAAGCACATCAAGTCTCTTGTATCCATAATCATGTACTCAGTATTCTCACAAACAATTACAGCCTGACCTGTAACAGGATCGTACATTCAAAACTGCAAATCCTTCAGACTGTTGTCAAGAAATTCTTTAAGCAATGGAATAGTTTTAGTTTGCTTTGTTGCAGGCCACATCACTATCTTTATTGGCTTATTTGTAGCAGGATCTAGAACCTCCTCATCTTCCAGAAGAATAGATTCGGCTAGCTTTATATCTTTGAAATTAACTTTAGCCTGCTGCTGCAACTTGTTAAAGAAATTCCATCCTTCTTTGCAATTGGGGTTTATAGTTTGATCATGATATGAAGCACGACTCAATTCCTTCAGATCCACAGTCTTCCAAGATTCAAAAGCATCAGAATGATCATAGTACTCCACCTCTCCATTACCTATCTTCACTATGAACATTCCTTTTTCTTCATTGTATGCCCAGCTCAGAATACCCGACCTGTCCCCATATTCATCAAATCTATACTTTTCATTTATGACGACGTACCTGTCTAATTTATCACCAAATTCCAAGTTCCTCTCTGCACCCACATTCCTTATCACAACCATCTTTTTCTTCAACTTTTGATTCGCTATTCGAGGAGGATTCTCAATATAACGATTCATAGCCTCCTCATGTTCTTTTTGTTCTCGAGCTCTCTCCTCATTAGTGGATTCCTTAGGAGGATCAGCAAACTCCTTGGGAAATTTTCCTTCTAGCTTCTGCTTCAGATCCATAACTATAGCTGTGAGTGATCCCAGATTAGTTTCAAGCTCCTGAATCTTGTGAATGATCTCTTCCATCAGGCTGGCAATCTGAGCATCCTTAAAGATTTTGTCTTCTTCAAGTACAGTAATTCTTCTCATCACAGTAGCAGTTTCATTATCTACAAACAATTCATCACTATCAGAACAGCTTGAAGCTTCTTGGGTTCTTTCTTGACTGGGCTTAGCAGCTGCTTCCGCTTCCCTAGCAGCAGCTTGTAATAATTCAGCAGCTTTAATTACATCGGCATCTAATGAACTGCTGCTTGAACCTTCACCTGGCCTAGGAGCTGGGATAAACATCACCGCTCTCTCATTATGAATAAATTCAATTATTTATGGGCTAACATGTGTTCCCTGTGACTTGAATAGGTGGTCTCTCAGAAGTAACCGGCAAAGTCGATTCCTTAGTTATTATTGTTTCAGTATTATCCTCACGGCTGATCCTAGGATCTCTTCTGCTGCGTTTCCTAGAAGGAAGATCAGTTGTGGGATCTTCAGCAACATTTTCAGGCTCAGCAAAACTAATCACAGCTGGTTCAGTATGAGGAGGATACACACTAACCGGCTCTTCAACACTTTGAACTTCTGCTGTGAGGCTCTCAATATTAACCTCTGTCTCATCTTCTCCTACGTTCTCATTCACTTCCGTATCATCCATCATCCTTTCATTAGCTACATCCTCTTCACTTTCAATCCCTGTCAAATCTATGTTTTCAACTGGTTCACTTGACCTAGGAGGGGCATCTATTATCTCAACATCATGTTCATCAGCCACTGTAGCATTTACCGGAGCCTGCATCTCTTCACTAACCTCATAAAATGTACCAAACTTGACCAAAGGCTTCTTGTTCTGATATGTAACTTGAACATCATCTCTTGGTTTCTGATTCAACATAGAAAAGGCCATGTGATTCATTATCTTGGTGTCGTATATGGTAACAGTAGGCTGCAACTGAGGATACTTAGTTTCCAAGATCATCTAAAGAAATCTAGGAAACTTGAACCAATACTTCTTGTGTATGGTTCTGACATTGGCCATCATATCATCAAATACGCACTTGGAATAATTGAATTTCCATCACTCAACCAGTGATACCAACCCCAAATACTGCCTGATAGTCACTGTATCAATGCCACTCTTATTTCCACTAATGCACACTAAATAGACATGAGCTAAGAACCTCCAGTTAAATAGACATGAGCTAAGAACCTCCAGTATGGGTGCAATAACTTCTTGATTGTGGGAGGATAAGATCCTTTGTAGCTCATTTTCTCCTTTGTATGTTCAATCGGATAATTAGCAACATCTCCGAATAGTAACACTTCGCGAATAACCTGCTCTATAATCACAATCTCCTTGTCTTGAACTTTGGATCTAATTACATTGTCGCCTTTCTTTGCTGTTGCATTATTCCAGAAGTCGTGTATCCAATCTTCACGTATAATTGGACTTTCTCTGAATGCATGAGCTAATCGACAAGTGTTCAATCCTACTATAAGCGATTTGTATGACTCAAATCCTTTTGGAGGGTCCGTCATGTAACATGTCACGTTCATACTCTTTTCCCAAGATAGGATATGAATATCAGCAGCTGATTTTCCGGTTTCTGCACTAAACAGATCAAGTTAGAAATATTAACAAATATCGAGTTTGACCGTAAACTTTGTCAAACTAAGTCAAACATTTTTCAAAAATAATTTTGATCTTTCTGAAAATATCACTGTTTTTACACAATATTATTTGCAAAAACTTCAAAATTATAATCAAAATATATTGGTGTCCAATACTGTTTAATACGGGCCCAAAAAGTGAAACATGCCCAATAATTAAGGAGTGTGTGGTCCAACACACGAGTGTGCGGCCCACACTCCATTGTGCAAGGGTAATACAGTAACATCACATGGAACTTGGAGGACAATTAGGTAACTTCAGGTCAGTCGCACACTATATACGGTCAACAGAAGTCAACCGCACAGTCGCCTGGTCAACAAAGATCAACCGAACACTCTGACTCGCACACTGGTAATAATCCAGTGTGCGAGGGGTATAATGGTATTTTTACTTACTGTACGAGGGGCATAAGTGTCCAAACAGGTCACATCGTTTACCCCACACACTCTCTAAGGGTACGTTGGTCATTTACTGAGGTGTGTGGGGGTAATTTGGTCATTTTTCACTGTGCGACTTTGATATTCGGCACATACAATTCACGTGCCTTCTCTGATCATCTCCTCCAGTGAATAGCATCAAATTCAGGCAAGGTTTTAGGGTTCCAATCATCTTCTCCGGCTAAGATTCAAAATCTTTTCAATCTGTATCAAACTCAAACCCTAATGTCCTTCTAATCTCATCACTAATCATCAATTTTAATCAAAATCCCAAACATCATCTAATTCCATCAAAACCCACTAAACATTTGTCGACTCACATATCTTGTATATAAATCAGAATCAATCAAAACATTAAACAAACTAACCTTTTGTTTTTCCTTTCTAATTCAAAATAGTAATAGAAATGATTAAGGTTCCTGATTTTGAATTTTTGTTGAAGAAAACGATGAAGAAGGTGTGCGGTTTGTTTGAGTATTGAGAGGAAAAAAGAAAGATGAGGATGGTGTGAAAAGTTGTGCCAGTCGTCACACAATCCATTTAATACCCTAATCATCCATTTTCAAGCTAATGGGCCCATCAAGTGTGCGGTGGGCCATAACAACCTTTTTCAAAACCATTTTGGATTTTGTGGGACCTACCAAGTGTGCGGTGGGTCCGGCTCGAAACCCGAGACCAAACATTTTTAAAAATTTTGTGTGCAAGATAGTTTTTCACGAAAAAGACAGTCTCTCTTGATTTTCAAACAAGATAACGTTTTCAATAAAATTAATATATATACACCATACTATAAACAATTCTAAACATATTATATTTACAATATATTCACACAAAAATTTTCAAATAAACTTACACAATCATTTGCAAGCACTTTTCTTACGGGATCAAATCACGGTGTTTCCGGCTAGACCACACTTACCAACACTAATCTACTTTGGTTGATCCGAGCGATTGCCAGTATATTGGTCCACTTAAACTTATCTCCTTAGGCCTTTTTCATGTAACGGTCTGCAACTTATTTATCATGTTTTTCAATTTAGTTTATATGAACACTCAATTCAATCACAATCAAATCCTTGAATTTTAATCAGAACACACCATCACACATGCAGTTTCCCTACCACATATTTCACAGGCCTGTTCTAGAAATCTAAAACCTTGACTACGACTGGGTTGAGAAAAGAACAGAATAGATTATTTACAGAGATGGAAATAATATATAGATCAAATGAGTTTTCTCAGTTTGATATAGGTTTCTTTTGGGTTTCTTTTGGGCACTAGAGGGCCTCTTTCGGGTGTAAAAGATCTATAGCGCGACAACATACAGCTAGGTCTTTTGTCACGCAAAACAGAAGCTGACGTTGCCAAGCACCTCCAGGTCTTTGCTCACGCAAAACAAAGGAGATACACGAGTTGGTCAGAAAAGATTTCAGAACAAGAAAAAAATTGTGTGTATCGGGACGTCACACACACATTCAAATAGCCATGTCCTAATTCCAAGTGACGTTCTTTCCTGAGGTCATAGAATAATTTAGTGTTCTACACAGAACCAGTCAAAGCGTCCAGCAATCAGGATAAAGCCTACCAACATATCGCTCTAGAGTCAGACCATTTCAATATTGGTCTTACATGAGTCAGCCTTAATCCACATAATGAAAATTATTTCATTTCCCGGGTTGTATTAAAGGCTTAGCAAACTATTTTTGTATTTTTCTGATTTTTCAATGTTTTTGTATTTTTCTGATTTTTTAATTTGTATTTTTCTGAGAGACTACAACCCCCCTAAATCGACCATTTTCAACAGTTCAAGAAGAGGAGTGAAACGTGCTTTATCAACCGGTTTTGTAAAAATATATGTGACATTGTCGTCAGTATGTATTTGTTCCATGGTAATAAGTCCCTGGTTGAAAGAGTCACGTATGAAATGAATTTTTATGGCAATGTGCTTGATTTTTGAAAAATATACCGGATTTTTCACTATATGGATAGCTGCATCATTGTCACAATAAATGGGAGTTTGGGAGAAATTCAAATTGTAGTCCACCAGTTGGTGTTGGATCTATATAACCTAGGAGCAACATATTCAGCTTTTGCAGTCGATAATGAGACAGTCTGCTGCTTCTTGCATTGCCAGGAGATGAGGCAATCCCCCAGAAACTGGCATCCAGCTGATGTGGACTTCATATCCCTACCTGTACCTCCAAAGTTACTGTCCGAGAAAGCACACAAATCAAATGGAGATTCCCTTCGATACAAAAGTCCAAGCCGATGCCTGCCCTTAAGATATCGAAACATTCTCTTGACAGCATTTAAATGAGAAAGTTTAGGAGCAACCTGATAACGTGCACATTGCCACACATCAAACATAATGTCTGGTCCACTGGTCGTCAAGTACATCAGCGAGCCAATCATTGACTGGTACAATCTCGTCAACAGCTTCTCCTCCCCCCAGATCTTCAGTCATCACTGGTCTTTCTGCCATAGGAGTATTTGCAGGTTTTGCATCCTGAAGTTTGAACTTTGCAATGATGTCGTCAACATATTTTCCTTGATGAATTAGGATTCCCTTTGAGTCTTGACGAACTTTCAAACCAAGAAAGAAGTTCATTTCTCCCAGTGCACTCATTTCGAACTGTTTCTTCATTACTTCTTCGAACTCCTTGCACAGTGCTTCATTAGTGAATCCAAAAATGATGTCGTCCACATAGATTTGCACTAATATTTGATCTTTTCCCACCTTGCAAATGAAAGAGTCTGATCTATAATTCCTTGAGTGTATCCGTTCGTGAGCAGATGCTCTGTCAGAGTAACATACCATGCACGAGGAGCTTGATGCAACCCGTACAAGGCTTTGTCAAGCTTATAAACATGACCTGGATACCGTGGATCAACGAACCGGGTGGCTGCGACACGTAGATCTCTTCTTTCACTTGGCCATAGAGAAACGCCGTTTTAACATCCATCTGATAGACCTTGAACCCCATGAATGATGCATAGGCCAGAAAAATTCGAATTGCTTCGAATCTGGTTACGGGAGCATACACCTCATCATAATCAAGGCCCTCAATCTGTTTGAACCCCTGAATGACCAATCTTGCTTTATTTCGAACAATCACTCCACTATCGTCTCGCTTGTTTCGATAGACCCATCGATTTCCGAGTGATTTCTTCCCAGCAGGCAATCGAACTAACTTCCACACTTGCAATTTTTCGAACTAGTTCAATTCATCCTGCATTGCGTGAACCCAGCTAGGTTCTTGAAGAGCCACAATGATTGTCTTAGGCTTGATTTGTGAGATGAAACATGAGAACAAGCATGTGTTGATGACTCCCGTCTAACTTCTGGTCAATACCCCAGCTCCTACAGGTCCAATCATATTCTCAGTAGGATTATCATGTTGGACACTTGTAGGAGTAGCAGTTTCTGGAGCAGTTCCAGTCGGTGGCAGATTAATCAAGTTCACAATTGTTGTCGGTTCTGTTTGATCAATAACAGGTTTCTCCACCGAATTATCTATGGGGCCATCGAAGAACATGTCATTTTGATTGTTCAATGTGTCTTCATCATCAGATGAATCTGAAGCTTCCCCTTCTGTGTTGAGAACGTCAATGTAATCAGGAGCTACTTGTATCTCAGGTGCAGATGTTGAAGATGAGGCTGCAGGTGTGCGATCCCCCATAGCTGTAGAATCCCCCTCTTCTTCAGCATTGTGTGTAATAGTCAAGGGCCGAGGAGCAACATTCAAAGGTACCAAGTTATCTGCATTAGCAACAGGAGAATCATCAATAATACCAAAGGATCTAAATAGATGAGCATAGTTATAGAGAGTGAATGGCCCGTTTCTAGCATCTGTCTGATTTTCCTCGAGCCACTGTACGTCAAATGACTCGATAATCTGTCTTGTCTTCTTGTTGTACACTCTATATGCTGTCTTGTTCTCGTGTGCAGCTTTCCCAGCATAGCCGATGAAAAAGCATTCATCTCCCCTATCATCAAACTTCAGTACTCCATCCAAGTGCAACAGGGTACATGGGCAACCGAAAGCTCTAAAGTGCCCAACAGAGGGTTTTTCCCCAAACATCACTTCGTGAGGCATCTTCATGTGTGCCTTGTTGATAATCAATTTGTTTTGAACATAGCACGTTGTATTGATCACCTCATCCCGGAAGAAAACTGGGAGCTTAAAATCACACAGCATAGTGTGAGCCGCTTCAATTAGGGTTCTATGCCTTCTTTCGACAACTCCATTTTGCTGTGGAGTCCTAGCAGCGCTGTATTGTCTAACAATTCCCCTTTCAGTACAGAAGAAATTCAACTCAGTATTCTTGAATCGGTTCCATTATCGCTTCGAATTCCTTTCACTTTCTTTCCAATCTGATTCTCCATGAAGATAATGAATCTCTTAACCAGATCTGCAGTCTCACTCTTGTTAACTAAGAAGAAAACCCAAGTGAAACGTGAGTAGTCATCAGTAATTACCAAACAATAAGACTTTCCTGAGATGCTAAGCACGTTCACAGGATCAAAGAGATCCATGTGAAGGAGCTGCATCACACTGTAATTGGTGTTTACAGACTTGGGAAAGTGTGGTTTTCGATGTTGTTTACCCTTAGCACAGGAAACAGATTTTTCAAATGTTATAAAACGCTTTACAGGTAGACCCCTTACCAACCCTAGTTTTGCAAGACGGTTCAGGTTTTTAACATTAGAATGTCCTAAACGACTATGCCACAACATGGCATTATGTTCAGAGATTTTTTAAACAAGCAGGCAATGCTTTCAGCAGGTGGTTTGTTCATATCAATCACATAAGCGTTGCCTTTTTTATCAGATTTCAGAAAGATCCATTCTTTAGGAATAACGATTCCTGGTTTTAAGATGAGGCAGTGTTTGTTGGTGAAGTGAGTTGTGTAGTCGTTGTCACATTGTCGCAACCCCCGACCCCTACCCCGGGAGCGGGTGCCGCGAGATCCAGATCAGTGGTATCGGTGTTTATTAATTTAGCAGCGGAATACATCAGGACCGTAGTTAGAAAATATTTTTATCAGAGTAAAACACCAAACTTTTATAACAATAAATCATTGGGGTAAAACCCAAGTTCATTTGACAGTACATTTGTAGGGATGAACCCTAATTAGTGAAAATAAAAACTCCTTTTTTTATTTAGGTAACTTTTATATCCACTTTTCCAAGCGTTCAGTGCTCTCCAACTAGCTTCTATTGTCTTTCACATTTTGTTACCTTGCGTTTTAAAAACAGTTTATCAGCAAGAAATAGTGGCGAGTGCATCCCAGTTTAATCAAAACAGTTCTAGAGCTTCACAGTATTGAGAGCGATTACAATGTTTATATCTACACAATTACTCATTCAGTACTATCAATCCTGACTGGCGGGTCATATTACTCACTGGCTACTCGTTGTCCAATGGTAACGTCTTTCACATTTTGTATACAAAACCCCAACATACCGGCAGTAATGTAGAATACATAGACTCAATCACTGTTAATTATAATTGAAAACATTTGAGGTTTTGTAAAAAGGTTTACAAAAAAAGAGAATGACTCACAAACTGTGAGAAAAAGAGAATGGACTCACATTGTTGACTTAGGTGATACTACTATAGCTTCCTGGTGATTCTCCGGGTTATTATCTATTAAAATTAAACAATGCACATGTGTTAGTAAAATAACCTAAATCACATTAACCATACAACTCGAGACAGAATTCCAATGACTGAGTCAGGTAGAGCCTTGACATGCATTACGGAATCCTAGATCAATCGGGTGTAACACGAGACAGAACTCCAACGATTGAGTCGGGTAGAGCCCTAACATGCGTTACGGAGCCCTAAATCGATTGTGTAGGGTAACAGCAGGGTTATAATACTTACAACGAGGCAGAGCTTCGCTTTATAATGGGTATAATGCCCGGGTATAATAATTGCCTACAGAATATTTGAGAGAGAATTTGATTTCTGAACGACTGAACAAATGAGGCTGAAGCCTCTATTTATAGGCCTGTCGAGGGGTCTCTCGCGCCCGCGAGAGATATAGAGCTGGCCTTCGCGGCCCGTGAGAGCATTAACGGCGGTCAGAGTCTTGGCTAGTCATTGGCCTAGCTTCGCCTAATCATCAGACACGTGGCACTATGCAGTGTCGAGCAAGCAAAGGGGCTCGCGCCCCCTGAGAGACCAAGGGGTCTTGGTCGCGGCCCGCGACGACCCTATAATTTTTGTTTTTCTTGATTTTTCTAAGTATAAGGGTATTTCGGGCTCGTTTCTCAAGTACGGGGTGTCTTAGGAATGTTTTAGGGTCACGTTAAGGGTTTTAGGAGGGTTGTTATACACATATTTGAGAGACGCTCAGTAGACTATGCTTCAACTCATGAACGTAGTTGACTTCCTTGAGACAGAGATCACAATTATTTACTGCGCCTCGCTGGGTGATCTTTCCCTTCTCTCCTTCCTCAAAAGCAACATATCCACCGTTGAATTCTTCAAGATCAGTCAGTTGGGATAAGTCGCCAGTCATATGCCTGGAACAGCCACTATCAATGACCCAAAGTCGAATGACAACTCTCCATAGCCGTTCCTATACATTATGCAGGATCAGTTAGATTTTGCTACCCAAGCCATAGTAGCAGTAGGCACACCTTTTCATTTATGTATGTTACTTGCATCTAAATTAAATTGTCCTTAGAACAGATAGGTTTATTATTAGTGCACGATGATTTGGGAGAAGTGTCTGGAACAGGGCTTTTAGGTCTCCAAACTTGCTTATTGAAAGTTTTAGAGTTTGAAGACTTCAAGTTGTTTTTAAGGTTCATTTCTTTTGCCTTGTTCCAGTCTTCATCCTAAGGCTTCACCTTGGAATTTTGCCTCTTAACAGGTTTAGATTTTTCAGTCTTCCCCTATTTAGAAGGGTTGATGTTCCCTTTTGGAGCCTTTTGATGCTCTCCTTCTTTGAGCTTATCAGGACGATGCTAATAATTTCTTGCAATGTGACCAGCAATGCCACATGTGTAACATATTTGTCGTTTCATGTGTAGCTTTGCTTGAGATCTCTCAGCCTTTTCAGAACTTGATGACCTATGTGGATTGTGAGATTTATGCGAAGCAGGCTTACTTTGATCTTTAGAATTATTATCATGATTATTCACATTTTTCAATCTTGATTTGGGTGGAATATATTTGTTTCACTACCCTTTTTAGTTTGTTTTACCAATAGGTTTTTATATAAATCAAATTTATTAGGCAAAACAACTGAATATAAATCATCACAAATAGAATCAAAGCAAGAACTAGAACATTCATCGCTCTTAAAAACAGAGCCCACACAATCTAAAGCATCAGAAGAAATTGAAATATTGTTTGCTTTTTCAGAAATCAAATGATTGTTTTTCTGAATTTTATTTTTTAAATCATTTAAAGCAACATCATCCTCGTCATCCTCATCTACCCATTCTTCAACACTCACTTGTTCTGCATTTGAAGTAACAGGGTTAGTAACATTCATTTGCTCACAAACAGTCTCAGGTGAAGCCGTAATAGCACTTTCAGTCTCGAGTGACACTGTTTGTTCAGTAGTCTTAGAATCATGAGTATTTAATGGCTGAGTAGAGGCTTCTATTGTTGACTCACCACTAGACTCAACAAAAGCTTCTGAAGTGGATTCTGATTCTATTTGTATCTGTTCTGGTTCAACTTCTTCAGGTGATTCGTTACTAGACTCGACAGAATCAACTAACTCTGACTTACAGAATCAAAATATGTGTATGAAACAATTCAAATAGACAAGAAGCTTAACCTTTTCCTTGAATTTTTTTCGAGTCTTCAAACAGCAACACAACAAACAGCCGATCTTCGAGTCCAATCTTCAAAGATATCCGATTCCAACCGAGCCTTCATAAGACTACTTAGGATCTAATACCAATTGTAAGTCCAGAATACTTGACAATCGGATATCACGACACCTAAACTAGTTGCAGAATAACAAGAATAAGTGTAGAAGATTGAAAGAGAATGATTGTATTGATTCAAGCAAGAGCACACGATCACAAGGATCGTCTGGTACTTGTCTACTCACACAAAAGCACAAAGTTTCAATGAGAATCAACAACCAAACAAGCTAAGGAACATCCTATTTATAAGTACATAGGATGCCCTAATACAATGGGGCAAGCCCTAACCCAATCGACCACTTATCCACCAACCAAGCCCACTATTCTATATTAACCCAAACAAAACAAGTAAAACAAGACAAACCTAAACCTAAACAAGTTTATGCCCTTACAGGGTCCTTCTATTCCACAACTGACATAAGCAAAGTGACCTTTTCTTCCCTCAAACGATATAAACAGCCTAACAATGTACAAGAGTATCTAGATTTAAAGCTCAAACAAGCTGAACATATTGTTGCTATCAAAATCAAGGGAAAGAGTGATAAAGAGGCACAGCAAATCATGTCTGCAGAGTTCACTAAAGTGAACAGACTTGAATATTCTGCTAAAGAGGTCAGTCAAAAGGCAACTCATGGACCAGTTAGCAACCCTAGTCTCAAAAGGGAACTAAGGGAAGACTATCTGGATTTCATCATGAAGAATAAGCCCTAAAGAGCTTCAAGTGCTCAATTTACTAGATGGTTTGTTGAGGCCTTTCTGGAAGAAATAGCCAAAATTGATATGATGAATCTCAATCTAGATATCAAACCCACTCTTCCTAACAAGGCTGAACGTAGAAAACCTGTTGGCATGAAAGCAGTTCATGTATGAATGCTAGTTAGGTCGTGGACTGCGTGTTAGCGGCTAGTTTACGGTTAATAGTATACGATTTCCCGTAGAAACTATGATTAGGGTTTGAATAATATTGAGTGTTATAGCGAGCCGCAAGGTAAGAGGTTGTCGGTTAGTCTCGAGTGATTAGGTTTCTAGGTTAGATTATTCGTGAGAAGATCCCCTAGTTCACGGTATATGTCTACTAGCTGAGTTTCCCTAGATTTTCTTGTTGTGAGGTAGAGTGTCCAAGGGTTCTTTATTATTACACTAGGATAGCCTGTGAGGGAGTCCTATAAACCAGTATAAGAACAATTTAATAGGTTACCATAGGTGTCTTCTCGAGAAGGGTCGAGGGTCCTATTTGGTTATCCTTTAAGTTTAGCATCTTAAGATCTTGGTTTCCACATTAGTTCCAAAACCGTTAGAATGCGTCAATTAAGTGTATTATTCAGACCTAGGTAGTGTGTTTCTAATCATCTAATCACATCTTCAGTGTAGTTCGCGTGTCTAGTCAGTTCTAGTTTATTTAGTCATTTTAGTAGTTTGTTAGAAACCCCCCAATCAACAAAATAAATAAGTCGAGTCAGTCTTAGATAAGTTAGTCGAGTCTAGTAAACTTAGCATATCTAGTTTAGGTTAATATTAGTTAATTTTTATTTGACCACTTAGTGCACATCAGACATATTGTTGAAACTGGCATGGTGATATGCACCAAATGCAACATATAAATTACATCAAATAAGGTATAAAATCAACCCTTTTTAGTACTAATATTGGAAAAAGTGTGTTTCTTTGTATACTTTTTATTTTCAGGATTAAAAGAGCTTAAATGTACAAAAGGAACAAATTAACGGCAAAAACCAGCATAAATACAAAAGAAGGAAAGTTGATACATCATACCGACCCTCCGAGCTTCGCCCCAAGACCAAAAAAAAACAAATCAGAAGACAAGCACGGGGCCGTGCCACCAAGGCATGGGGTCATGCCCCACTCAAGATTCCAAAAAATAAAAGACAAACAGAAGCAGACAAGAGACATGGGGCCAGTCCCATGCACACAGGTCGTGGTCAACTCCCAGATATTCAAATCTTGGATAGTACAGCAAGTACAATGGCCACGGGGCCGTGCCGTTGACACACAAGGTCATGCAAGCATTCGGACTGACATAGCTCATTAAACGAAGATAGAGAAGAAAGGGGTACGGGGCCATGCACACCGGGCACGGGGCCTTGTAAAGCTTCTGTTTCCAACTATAAGTAAGGGTGCGTGGTTCAATTGCAATCCATCGCTTGGCAAACCATTTCTCTCACACCTGCTAACACTCCACCACCTTCATCTACCACAATCATTAGAGTTTAGAGTGTGTAGTAGTCTCGGGATCCAAGATTAATCGTAAGAGTGTTTATCAAACTACAACCATGCTTGGCTACTCTTACATCACTTGGTGAAGACAAAATCTTTTATGTATTACTTTTGATTCCCAATCTTTGGTTAACCTTTTAATTGGGTTTGTATTAATGACTTTAATAACTAGTTTTTTTTGTACTGAAAGTGAATTTTATCCTATCATCTCTTCATGTTTTGTTGATTCAGTCATTCGTGTCTTTACAATCTATATAAAGCGCGTTAACTGCCTGGAAGGGGGTTAGAAGGATAGTTTGGATAAATTTCTTGCCTCGTTCAGTGTATAGATCCTGCGAGGACTTGATTCAAGCTTATTAGGACTTCCTTTGAGGCGGATAGCATCAAATCGGGGGAAGTAAAAACGGCTTGAATCCCCTATAAACAAACTACTATGAAATATTTAGACCGCCCTTGCGTGACTGTATCCCTGCTGGCTCGGACCAATATGGCCGAGGGTAGCGTTGCCTCCAAAAGAGGGATATGCCACATTTTGGATTAATAACTTACTTAATTATCTTTCTATATTACGGCCTTGCGGAACTGTACCCCTGCTGACTCAGACCAATATGGCTGAGGATAGCGTTGCCTCCAAAAGAGGGACATGCCATGTAACACCTGTGCCTCCACGGCCATCAAACAAATGCCAAACCAATGAAATATTGTATTTCATACTTGGGATTTGTAAAAATATGTGTATCGTTTACACATATCAACTCTTGTTCGATTTCAAACTCTAAATCGCTTTCTGGAAGGTTATACGCGCACCAATGCGTAAATATAATCAGTTTAATGCAACAAACACTCCGGAATAGTGACATAGGCTTAACATACCTTAAATAACCTTTACATAACTTAGAAATAAGTTTTGAAGGCTTTGGTATGGCAAAATCAAGTTAAATCGCTTACAGGGACTAAAGTTGACAAACTGCGAAAGTATGCCAATTTGAACTGTAACAGACATTCCGGAACATGACCATAAGTTAAACATACCATAAATATCCTTTACATAGCTTAGAAATAGGCTTTGAGGGGTTCGGTGTGCTAAAATAAACTTTTGTGTCATTCAGGGACTAAAAGTGTCAAAAAGTGCACAAGTTTGCATTTTCGCGCATGACTTACGTTCTGAATACATCCGGACATCCAAAAATTTATGTAAGCACTAAAATATTTTATTTTAGTGTTTGGCATAAGAAAAATCCATTCGTCACGTCATTTGGATCGTTTTTCGCGCTTATGCGCATTCCGTCGTAATTAAGCGAACATTGCGTTCGTACGGCCAAACGAACCAATGTCCGGCATATTTTTGAGCATGTTTCATGTCCAAAATGTTTAGGCAACATTTTAGGGCCTTAAAGTTGGCTTTACGGGCCTTAGAAGTGTCGGAAATGGCCTTAAACACGTGCAGGGACTGAAACTGTCATTTCTGAAACTTATGTCTGATCTGTGACTGCTAGGCGGCCCGCCTCAGGATCCTTACATCCTCAGGCGGCCCGTGAGGCCCCTTCTGACCAGATTAATCGAATCTAACAGCAGTTTCCAGCTGTTTCGTTCACAACCACACATTCTCTTTCGCTTAGTCAGCTGATAAGGATCACTTTTAGCCACCATGAGTTTCCGACAAGTGTACGCCTTGGATCATGGCACGTTTTCCATCAAACGATCCTAACGGTGGACCATTTACTATAAATACCCTTCCATCCCCAACTTCATTTCTCACTAGAATCTTGATTTGAGAGCTCTAAGTTGAAACCATTGTTTCATACCTGAGTTCTTGGATCGAGATTAGCATTCGGGGACCCTGGGTAAGTATTCTTTCGTTCTTTTATTGCTTTTCGAGTCTTTCGAGTCTGAAAGTCAAACTTTGTTTGACTTTCTGCGTTGACCAGTAATGGTCAATGCGAAGTTCGTTTGAACTTCGCAACGTGAGTGTAATCACGTTGGTTATAGTCCCTTGGGACTATGCCTACTGATTACCACGTTGTCTAGGGTCGTAGGGTAAGCGATCTAATAAATCGCTTATACCTCGAACCCGACCCATTTGGTCGATCATTAGGATCCGACCAAATACATTAGGTGACCATAGTAGGTAGGGAATAACCTTCCGAGGTTATACCCTATGGTCGCTTCGTTTAAGTAGTTGTATGATAGGTAGTTTATATGCCTTAGGTAAATTACCAGAATACCTTTTTCATGTATAATTGGTAATTAAGCATATGTAACCTAAACTTTTGTCACATAACTAATTATGTAACATGTTTAGGCATATAACACTTGTCATAGGACTAGTTAGACGGTCCGAACGCGTTTCACGCGCACGACGCGTTAAAGTAGCATAAGCTACCTTAATGGGTCGCGATGGGTCGAAAGCACTTAGGTTTGGTTTCATTGTAGTATGTAGGCCTTGTTAAACCATATCATATGAGTTCCAATACTCATTTGGTTTACCAAGCCTCATCCTATCCGATCTCCCGATTTAAGTCCGGTTTATTTATATAGTTTTAGATTGCCGACTGATTCCGTGCTCTCTCTAGCTTTGTTTGGTTGTTGTTCAAGACCTCCAAGCATTCTCAGGCGAGTACATTATTCCCCTATTTTACTGCTTTAAATTGTTTTGGGGTGACTCATATGTGCTAAATGTTTTCGATGTTATAACGATGGTTTCAAAAACAATTAAGACGATTTATACAAAACTAATAACGATTTCAATAAAGTGAACAAACTTGTTGGTTGTAGTTACATAACAAATGACATTCATTAGCAATGATCAAGCCGACCAGTATTAGGTTATGGTACCATAGGATCTGATAAGTCCCGTTATTTACTACACCCGTAGTTATGTGTGGGTGTTGTTGGTAGCGACTGAATCTGTAATTGTTAATTTACTCTTTGGTAAGGGTTTATTAATGCGAGTTGTTAATCTATCCTTTGGTAAGGGTTTATTAATGCGAATTGTTAATCTATCCTTTGGTAAGGGTTTATTAATGCGAGTCAAGAAGGTTTGAATGTTATTAGCGAGACGACCATTGAAGTAGTTTCACGACCTAAAACGAATTATACGATTGGGTAAACGATTGGTTTTCACACGATGTTTTAACGATTGGGTAAACGATTGGTTTCAAAGCGATATACGATTGGGTTTTGGTTACATATTACATGATTTACATTGGGCATGAACATTACTTTGGTGGTTTGGTTTGATTAAGTGATTAAGTAACAATGCGTGTGGAATATGATACAAGCATGGTGGATACGCCGCTGGTACTTCCTATATATAAGTGTTTGTATGGTATTACATATTGTAGCGTTATTTGAATCATTTCAGTTTGAGACATAGAACATTTTATACAAGTAACATACTTTTCACAAGACATTTATTTACAAACAACTTATCTTATACAAACTCATTTTACATGGTTATTCATTTAATCATGCATTATTCTCTTATTATACATATCACCTGAACTTATTATTTTTCAAATGATTTACAAAGACAAAGCAAATTACAAGGTTCATGACTAAACATTTTCTTAAACAGAAGTCATGAATCTTATTTTCACAAAACCTATGTACTCGCCAGCATTTCTTTGCTGACCTCGTTTTCACATATGTTTCAGGTATTGTTGAATGTTATCGATTGATAAGATGCATGCTCACATAGGACTGGACAAGGCCTTAGTGACTCAATAACAATGATAGACTATGTTTAATTTGTGTATTTAGATTTCCAGACGATGTAATTATTCAATGTTTAATAAAACGAAACACTTTTTGGTATCCATGGTTATGAAACATTAATTATGTTACAACACGCCCCGATGTTTCCGCCGCGATTTGTTGTTTTATGCGGTCGGGGTGTGACATGCCACTATAACCAAGATAATCTCTTAAAACCCCAAAGTGTGGAAATCATCAAAGGATACATAAATGAGGAGTCGGATCCAAGTGATTCTATCTTGTCTATCTGTTCTTTTATTTATTTTTTTAGTTTCTTCATATTTTATTTATTTAAAAATCTTCTTTGATAAAAAATTGGTTAGATTAGACGTCGATGATATTGCGGTATTAAAAGCTCTTGTGTTCTTGGACGACCTCGGTATCTTACTGGCACTTTTGACACGGGGCCGTGTCTAGTGCCTATTTTCTGAAAAAAAAAATGTTGTTTTTAACACACGTTTTACACGTTTAATCAATCTAACCAATTTTGGACACATTGAGGACAATGTGTAATTTAAGTGGGGCGGGGGGGGGGGGGGGGACTTGAATAACTTGAATATTGTTTGTCCTAAAACGAGCCTTACACAAAACTCTACTTTGAACCACTAAAACACCCCAAATCTTTTTCAAAAAAAAAATTAGTTTGTTTTGTCTTGTTTATTGTTTATGTTAGAAAAAAAGTTCTATAAAGTTCAAGGTTTTACAAATTTACAACCGATAGCGTCTTGATAAAAAGAACCATATAAGGAAAATTTATACAAAGGCATGACAAATTTTTAAAATTTGCTTGTATATATATTTCCACATTTTTACCCTTTTCCCACAAAATTGTGACTTTTGAGCCTTTAACGAGCATCCAATATCATATCTATACTAAATGCTTATCTTTCTTTTCTTGTGTAAATAGCTTGTATGGTTCCTACAAATCTAGAGCTTGACAAGACAATACATTCCTGGTCCTTTCCCACTAATCCAAGTAAGTATATGATTGAAGCATTAGGATTTTAAACCCCTTTTCATTTCAATCTTATTTTCTATTTTTATCTCCCTACAAAACTCCCCTTAGTCAACACCTTTGAGCCTAAACCCTTTCATTTCAAAACCCACAAAACACCATCACCCAAAAACTATCTTTTTATCTTTACACGTTTTATTTTAGTAAAAATCGGTTCTTTTGAAAAAATGCAAAATGGGAGCACTTACCCTAGCGTGTTGTAGAAAGTGATGGTTTTATATCGTGTTTTATAAATTTAAAGCTGGATAAAAGAGTAAAAGGTACTAAAAATATAATATAAATCCGTACACACTCGCATCACGTCAGAGATCAAACGGGTCAAAAGATAGGAAGTAACATGGCGAGATGTAGAAATCGGGTTGACCTTGGGGTTAAGTATTAGAAGGGTGTGGGGGCTTGAATGACGTTATTTTACATCTTGGAACTCCTAGGTTAGGTGATTAGTGGAAAGAATAAACGAAAAATGAATATCAGCATCATCGTATCAGAGGGGGCGTCACCAATGGCCAACTTAGGCGTCGCCGACGCCTTATCTAGGTTGTTTTGGATGTTGACGCGCTACCTGGTTGTCTACGCACAATTTCTGTCGACATCACATTGTGGAGGGCATTGTCGACGCTGGGATTGGGCGTCGCCGATGCGACGCCCAATCTTGGTTTCTTTGTTTCCCTCGATTCGCTTATCCAATTGATCCCAGGTTCACCTCGATGATCCGTAAACTTCGTTAGAGATGTGATACACCAATCTTACTTATGTAGAAAATTTTAGGAACTCAAGTTCATGTGGAAACGTAAACTTTATAGAAAAATTAACACTGGTTTTCAATCACGCACCGAGCTGCGGGTGGGGATAGAACTAGTATGCGAGTACGAATAGGAAAAAGAATAATGAATGTGAGCATGTATGCGTGAGTTATATGTAAATGTGTGATTTGAAGGTTGTTGAACAAATGCGCTAGTGTGTATTACACGCATGAAGGGATAGAACTTGTTCATAAGTATGTTATACGTGGATAGTTGTATGCATGAATAAGTATGTAGTCGAATGCGAACAAGTGAACTGTGATTTGTATGTGTGGATTTGAATCCTGGATCGATTCCTTTATCGATGAATGCGAACGAACTCGTGTATTGTGTGGAATCCAATCACGTGTGTGGATCAGACACAAAGAAGTAATTAACTATTGATTTCTATTGATAATATGACAAGTACAATACCACGAAATCAAACGGACAGAGTTTCCCCACTCAAGTCACTAAAGTTATCAAATGACAAGACCCTACACTCCTATTTATCGGCAGACTTATCAATCAGGCTAGCGGATGGACTCCATCCGGACGGATGGGCCTCCATCCGGACGGATGGACTAAACCTTTAAACTTTCCGGATGTACATGTTGCATCCGTCCGAATGGGCCTGATGTCCATTCGTTTGGATGAGCTTCAACACATATTAATTTTTTCTTATGTTCAACATTAGTCTTATATCATCTGAATAAGCTACGAACGTGATTGACGGAAGTGATAGACATTATGCACTCACAGACTCCCCGTTGGATATTACTGCAGTCAATCTCGTAGCTTTCTATCTCTCTCTGAGTCTTCTAGAAATGTTGACATTTTCAGCAACACAGACTCTCCCTTTACTCTAACAAATTCCTCGTGGATCTGCTTACAACTTCAGCTGCTCCCCCTTTCGATTCACTCGATCCTCAGGCTCCCCTTTTCGTTAAGCTTCCGTGCTTTTAAGGATTGACACCTGGTGTCTCCACAAGCTCCTTTAGGATAGTTACCTGGCTCTTTTGACTGCAAGCTCCCCTTGCTTCGAGCTTGTCTACAGACTCCCCTTAGCCATAGCTATCAGGATCGTAATCTAGCTTTTCCATCTGAAAAATCTCAAACTATTTGTAAGATATTTAACAATTTAAGTTCAGAATCGAAAACCTATCTCTAAACATTTAATATGAATAAGCTGGAGCATTTCAAATATGTGCCTGCACTAAACATCGTTTGTTTACAGAAATCTGACTTTTACATTTAATAGTGAAATATTTTTGTTTTTCCAGAATTGATGTCCTGGCCCAAAATATCCTAATAACTATAACCTGGCTCAAATTTAACAATTAGAAATTTCCCAGGAATAACTTGGCTCTCTTCCCCAATCATCTAATTTCAAGTATTTGACAACTTTAGTTCAAGATCGAAACCTGACTCTATCCATTAAATATGACAGTTTTAGTATCCAAGACCCTCTCAGATAATCTTCCAAGTCCAAATTAATGACCTTGGAGATTTTCACAAACTGATTTTGATTTTTTTTTTTTATGAAAAACCTCAAGTTTCAAATTAATGAACTTGTTTATTTTCAGAGACATGTTCAGCATACTAAGATTTTGAAACTCAGCTTTCAGACATCGGTTGTCGAAAATAAAATAAAAACAAAATCTTTTTTGTATTTTTCAAAATTTATGCTAAAACACACCGAAAATCTTTTTGTGATTTTACTAAAAAATAAAGCAGTAAAGAAATATTTACAGACAATATTTCTGTTTTAGTTCGCGTCAGAGGATCATATCAGTTTATGACAAATCACTAGTACCATTGAGCTATAAGCACTTTAGGTTCTAAATGATTCACTTAGATTGTCAGTATACTGATCCACTTAAATTCTTACACAGACTTCAACTGATTCGAGATACAAGATTTAGTGTTTTAAAAACTTAACTTATTCGCATATCCCACCTCAGAATATACTCCCATATCAAGATTCCCTAGATTCAGTCTTACAGGTGAATATACTATAATGATATCTGTACTCTGGGTTACTGCGAGACCTTGAGAGCTCAAGTATGAACTACCGTTCAGTCAAAGAGATGAAGGCTCGACTTTGAGGTGTGTCCCACTTAGGGATCTTCTTTACAACTATACTTGATTTATATCTTTTGATATTTTCTCATTTTTTATGCAGAGGGTAAGCTTTAAGCGCATAAAGTATTATACAAGGTCTAGGCCATTGCTGACGCAAAATCAGAAGACATGGTATAATACCCCAGATATTAAGCAGTATAAAGACCTAGTATGTCAGAATCAGGCAACCTCTCAAACGAGATTTCGGGGGTTACCCATATATCCGAGAGATGTTCCCCACGAAATAAGCAAGTTATTGATATTTAGGTTTATATCTCGAGAACAATCTACTAAATGCGTAAAAACCTACTGGCATATCATTAGTGAGACCGTTTATCACATTTAACTTTCCATTTCTTTAGCGTAATGTGGTTGTCTACTGATGTACTATCATTTCTTCTTTCTACACAAAACTCATTTCGAATTTCCTATTGTTTTTTGCTTTTTTCAAATTTTCAAATGTTTTTGTATTTTCAAAAATTCTTACTCCCCCTAAAATTCAAAACATTTAAAGAAAATTTGACAACCCGATGTAGATAGCTTCATCTCGCCATCCATTTTCTGCTTCACGTGCTCTGTTTTGCAGAAAGTACCAGCATGATTTACAACACATTGATTTTTAACAATGTTTAAAAACATTTAATCACTTGTGAAATAATCATGTTTGTTCAGCCGTGAGGGTTACTACATATTCAATCAACATTTTTAAAATTTTTGAATTTTGACAAATTTAAAAACAAACAAATTTTTTTTTTCATTTTTCAATTTTTGACAAAATAAAAACATATTTTTTGGTTTTTATATTTTTTCTATTTTTAGGGTATTTGATTTATGGTTTATTTATGTACAGAAACGAACTCCCTATTTTCACTTGCAGCTAGGGCTGTAAACGAACCGAACGAACACGAACGAGGCCTTGTTCGTGTTCGTTCGTTAAGGAAATAAATGTGTTCACGAACGGTTCACGAACACTTACCGAACGAGATTTTATGTTCGTGTTCGTTCATTAAGGAAATGAGCGTGTTCACGAACGGTTCACGAACACAAGCGAACACAAATAAATTTGGCGAACACGATGACGGATAAAGGTGGATGGCCCAGAGAGTAGCACTAGAACTTGAATCCCTTATTGTGGAACGGAGGTAGATCATATTCGTCGATGTAAATAATGAGAAAAGAAAGGAAAATTGTGCATAAACAAGGTGAAAGAGAGTTTCCTAGTTTAATTGTTAGGGTAATGATATAAATAAAATTTTAATAGTATAAAAGGTATAGATAAAATATATGAAAGTATAAAAAACTTTAATTAAAACACGAACATACGAACATACACGAACGCAAATGAACGAATGTTCACGAACACCTTACCGAACGTTCACGAACACAATTGAACGAACGAGACCTTTGTTCATGTTCGTTCATTTAACTAATCGAACGGAATTTCTTGTTCATGTTCGTTCGTTTATTAAACGAACGAACATAAACGAACTTCCCGCCGAACGGTTCACGAACTGTTCGCTGAACGTTCGGTTCGTTTACAGCCCTACTTGCAGCTTCAGGGATCTTTATCATTTTTTACAAATACATTTTCATTCCGATTATCACTCACAGAAGTCATTTGTTTCTTTGCCACCCAAATTTGACATGTTGAACTTTTCCTTTGATAAAATCATGAATCATTTTGTTTGTTTTGTCTTGTCAAATCAATTTTTGGTTTCCAGATTTGTTTTGTTCAAAGTTGAATGTTTTTGGTTTCCAAGTTTGTTTTGGCTTTGAAATATCATCCTTTTGTTTCCAAATATGTTTAGGTTCAACTTTGGGTGTCGTTGATTTCGGTTTCCAAGTTTGTTTTGATTCAAACTTAGTTGACTTATGTTTAACCTCAACATTCTTTTTCTTTTCAACATCAACAGACTTTGAATGTGGACACTTGTGACCAAGATGTCCAATTTGATCACACTTAAAGCATGTTCTCTTGGAAACATGTTTAGCCTATTGTTGTTATTTCGTTTGAGCATAGAACTCTTCATTAGAGTGTCGCCTAAATTGAAGTTCTTTCTCTTCCTCAGAACTTGTTCCGTGAATAAAGTTCATCTTTTTTTGATAATTTGTCTTTTCGAATCGTTTCTTTTGATATTGTTTCTTTTTATAACCCAACCCAGACTTCATATTTTTCTTTTTATAACCAGGTTTGTTATAAAAAGACTTCTTGTTCTTGCCAGCAAATTTTTCAACTTCAGATTTTTCAATTTCTACCAGTTGGAAAACTTTATCAATCTTTTCTGAAATCACATTCTGAATCGGGACTTCAATATCTAAGAATAATTTACCCGATCCAATCATGGTATGAGCCAATCCTATCAAATCATCATTCGCATTTTTCTCAGATTTTGAATTTTAAGATAACTTTCATGAAAACTTCCCTCATTTTCATTATGTGATTCGGACTTATCTGTTTTGATAGAATCATCTTGCAAAACATTTTCAGCGACCTTACCTACCACCTCTAAATCACCAGTATCATCAGATTTGGAATAGGTTACGTCAGTATTATCTGGCAATTGATCAACCATGTTGAAAGCTTTTTCCACCTTCTCGTAATCATAGAATGTGAACTTTTTCTCAAACGGTGGTGGAACCTGATGATATTCTGAACCAATTCCTTTCTTGTTTCTTTCAGAATCTTTATCATCCGGTTTTATGTTGAAAATACGTTTAAGAACATATGATGAAGCGTGATAACTATGTAATTTGTTATTATCTTGTTCTAAATCAGCCATTTTATGTTTAAGCTCAGCAACTTCTTCTATATATGAATTTACAACATGTTGCTTTATTTCATACTATCGTTTTAGCGCTTGTGATGTTTCAGAATACTATGAAAATCCAGATTGAACAAGCTTCATTTGGCTTTTCACCGCTTCATATGACTCTTTTGTAATATGATAAGCCAATTTTATTGAATCATATTCCTTTTTCATTTCTTGAACCTCATTTTCTTTTTGCAAACATTCTTCAGTCATTGTTGAACATTTTTGTTTCAAAATGTCATTTTCCTTTTCTAGAACTTTACATTTTTGTGTCAGCTTTTCATCGTATCTATCAAAACCTTTTCTTTTTCAAACATCTCTTTGCATTTATCTTTGAAAACTCTTTCAATTTTAGTAAAGAGTAAATTACGTTTTTGGCCCCTGTGGTTATGTCAGTTTTACTATATTAGCCCAAAATAAGAATTTTTAACGTATCTGCCCCCATGGTCCCTATATCTGGTTAACTTCTTGGTCACATGGGTTGCACATGATGGGTAATATGGTAATTTCACCTCCCCCTTTTAATGACTTTGTAAAAAAATCCCAGATCTTCAACCAAAAAAATCCCAGATCTTCAACCAAACATCATCATCTTCAACCAAACATCATCATCTTCATCTCTATGGCAGCCGCAGGTGGCGGCGCACGGTGGTGCACAGCGGTGGCCCCACATAAACTCAGGGAATGATGATGATGGTTATGTATTTGAAGATCTCGGTTTGATGATGATATGTTCTTGAAGATCTGGGTAAGAAGACGAAGTTGTTCTTGAAGATCTGGGTTTGAAAGTGGTTTGAAGATGTTCTTGAAGATCTGGGTAACAAGATCATCATCTTCAACCATCATCATCATCCCCACATAAACAACATCCAAACACCCCCTAAATTCCTAACACAAAATTGTCAAAAAAACATAACAAAATACAAACCTAAAGATGAAAATCCACATAACAAAATACAAATCTTACAAAATAAAGTCTAATATCCACATAACAAAACACAAACACCTGACCACCTTCAACCATCATCATCATCCCCTAATCATCTTCAACCATAATCATCATCCTAACCAAAACCCACATTTCAGTTTCCAGATCTTCATGAACAAGAACAAATCAAAAACAACCAAAACCCAAATTCAATAACATCTTCTCTTCACAAATCAATTTCGAGATCTTTGCGACCGTCTTTTCTTCATGATTTCACCCTCTCTTTCTGCTGCAACTACCACAAATCCCCCAAATCGGTATAAATAACCCATATTTACTTCTACCAAATCTTTAAACGAAAAAAGAATCATTCAAAAAGAATCACACACAACCAACACCTAGGTCTGACATCGCTCGTCGGAGGACCCTCAACCCACCGTCGTTGCTTCCACTGCCTAATCATCTCGTCGCCCTCTCTCTCTCTTCGATCTTTGTCGCTGGAAAACGGGGGTACGGGGGAGGTGTGGGTGTTGTCGGCTGCTGGCCTTCATCGAGAAGGAAGAGGGTGAGCAGGAGAGTGTGTCATGTGTAGGTGTGTTTGAGATGTGAAGGAATTGAGGAGTTGTTTAAGTTTTGTTTGTGTTTTTGGTTTAGGGTTTCTAAGGTAGAAGAAGAGAGAACAAGATTTAAAGGGGAGGGGAAATTACAATTTTACCCATCATGTGCAACCCATGTGACCAAGAAGTTAACCAGGGTTGGGGTTTGGTTAGAATTAGGGGCCAAAATGGTTAGATATAGGGACCATGGGGGCAGATACGTTAAAAATTCTTATTTTGGGCTAATATAGTAAAACTGACATAACCACAGGGGCCAAAAACCTAATTTACTCTTTGGTAAATTCCATGTCTCTGAATCTGAATTTTTCATCTTTTTCAGTACAAGCACTGCACATTTCCATGCATTTCTTGCGCTGTTCAATAGTTTTATTTAATATTTCAGAAGATTCAGTCTGAATAATTACCTCATGAGTTGACACCTTGGCTTCTTCTGCCGCCTGCTTCTGATTTGCAGTGTTCACCTGTTGTTCCTCAGCAACAACTTCACCAACCGGCTTCTCCAGCTTCTCATCATCTTTCTCTTGTTTTTCTTCATCTGTTTCTTCTTCTTTCTTCTTCAAACTCTCATTATCCTGTTGTTTTTCAGCGACGTCTTCTTCTGCTAGCTTCTGACCTTCTTCACCAGCTGCTTTTGTTTCTTTCTATTCTTCATTCTTCTATTCATCACTGCCTTCCTCTGCAGTTTTCTTTAATTCATCCACCAGTTTCTCAACACTGTTCTTCATTCTCTCTTTGTCTCTCTTTTTTAAACTTGTTGTCATTACATCTCTGATTATCTTATTCAGCTTCTTAAGATAATCTTTATCTGCTTCTATTTTCGAATATATTTTCCAGACAAAGGAATAATTGCAAGTACGTCATTATAAACCACTAGGCTTGAATCAACAACCGGTTCTCCATTGTGATTGACATAGCACTCTCTCTTTTTATCCCATCTACCCATTCTCGTAGCTTCATTGTATTCTTTTTGCATCTCATTTATTTGGTAATCTGCAAAACGTCTTTCTCTTTACGTTTTCTCTTCAAGAATTTCCTCTTTCGTTTTCACTTCGGCAACCATTTCAAACTTCTTTTCTTCCGGTATATATTTGCTCTAGTTGAAACCTTCATCATCATGAATCGTCACCATAGCTTGTTTCTTATCTCTAGACGATCCTTCAACAATCTGCTTTTGAACCGGCTTTGACGATTGATCACTGTTTTGATGATAAATGGCTTTCTTATAGTAGTCATCATGAAATGGATTATCATGATCAGCTACTTCCCGGTTGACACATTCTCTTTTGAAATGACATTTTTGTTTAAATCGAAAACATGTAACCTTCAATTTGTCGAACCCTAGCTTTGTGTTAGAACCTTCAAGACACTGCCTACCTGTTATTTCCATAAACCATTGCGCTTTTCTAACGCCACTAGCTAAACACCATCTGATATCGATAAGTTCCATCTCCTCTGGGTCTATCTGGTCATAATCTTCTTTTGTCATTTCAGGGTTTCTGATTCTCCCTGCCACCAGACTCTCATATGACTCCAAAATCGATGCTAGGAAACTCATCTGTTGTTTAGCAGCATTGATACTCATTGTCGGAGAATTTTTCAGTTTTAAAGCAATGTTACATTGAATCTCATCAAGCTCTGCTGCTTTTAATGAACTCTTCTGTGAATCCTTTGTCTTTTCGAGGCTAAAAGCTGTACCATGTTTGGATGATTGATTTGATGAAGGCAAACTTCCTCTGTAGTAAAGGCTCACATTCTGCTGATAATATGAACTGTTGATTTTATTTTGTTTTTGCAGCTCCAGCTCATGCCCCTCAATTCTCTCAATCAAATTATCTAGGGTGAAATCATCAAATTTTGAATCATTTTTCAAAATCATGAAAAAAGTTTTCCAATCATCAACACGTGGTAACGCTTCAATCGCTTTGTCAATAACTTCTTCCCTAGTTTTTGTAATTCCAAACCTCTCAAGTTCAATCTTTAAATGGCAAAATCTCACAATCATTTGTCTCATATTCTCTCCCTTCATACATTCAAACAAATCAAATTCCTTTATTAATAATGAAATGTTATTTTTCTTGATTTGTTTTCCTCCCTCAGCTTTCACACGCAACGCTTCCCACACAGATTTCGATGAACCATCATGATTCAGTAATGCAAAGATATCATCTCTACTCAACTGTTGAATTAAAGCAATCATTCTTTGTTCATCAGAAAATGTTTGTTTATCATCTTTGCTAAAACCTGTAAATGGAATTTCTTCATTTCTGTCATTTACCGGTCTTTTATATCCAAATTCTAGACAAAACCAACAATCATGTGCGTAAGTTTTTACCCAGTTAATGAACCTTTCTTTCCACCAGTTATAATCTTCAATGTTATTAAGTTTCGGTGGTTTAGTGTGAGTTCCGTAAAAATTTTCATGTTTCAGATTTTCAGTAATCCCTTTCGAAAGAGTTTTTGGAGCAGTTGTTGTCGTTTCAGATGAATCAGAAGTGAACGCATTGTAAAACTCATTGTAAAATTCGTCAGCCATGATTACCTACAAACACACAATCAAACACTTGATCAATTTGAAAGACAAACAATATAAGGTATTTGACTATCGTTGGTTCGGATAAACTTGTCCGGATGAACTGGTCCGGATGGGCTTTGGTCCGGATGGGCTTTGGTCCGGATGGACTTTCATCTGGATGAGTCTAGTCATCCGGATGGGAATTATGTTTATTCGGATGTGCAAAAATAAGTCTATCCAGATGGATGGACTTGATGTCTATCCGGATGGATGGACTACGTAAAGTTTGAACACTCCTGAACAAGAACAGCCATGTTTTTCAATGATTTGAGGTCATTTTTGTTGGAATTTTGATCTGAAACATTGAAGGATTGATTAAAACTGGTTTTCACACAACATATTCAAAATTTAGCCAATTTTAATCGTGAAATCTTTGTAAATCTAAGATTTTAAGTTCAAAAAGAAAGTGTAGAAGATGAGTATAAGAAGATATGTGAAGAAGATGATAAATTCAGCTCTGTTGTTGATGGTTCAGCTTCAAACTTGGTGTCTTCAATCCGTGAAAACAATCACCCACTCTAATACCACTTGTGGATTCAAATCCTGGATCGATTCCTTTACCGATGAATGCATACGAACTCGTGTATTGTGCGGAATCCAATCACGTTTGTGGATCAGACACAAAGAAGTAATTGACTGTTATTTCTATTGATAATATGACAAGTACAATACCACGAAATCAAACAGACGGAGTTTCCCCACTCAAGTCCCTAAAGTTATCAAATGACAAGACCCTACACTCCTATTTATAGGCAGACTTCATTCGGATTAATCAGGCTAGTGGATGGACTCCATCTGGACGGATGGGCCTCCATCCGGACGGATGGACTAAACCTTTAAACTTTCCGGATGATGTCCATCCGTTCGGATGAGCTTCAACACATATTAATTTTTTCTTCTGTTCAGCATCAGTCTTGTATCGTCTGATTAAGCTACGATACGTGATTGGCGAAAGTGATAGACATTATGCACTCACAGTATGTATGTTTGTCGATAGGTAATCATAGTGGGAGTTAGTAATGTGAACTTGTGTGTGTGATATATGAATGGGACACGCATGCATATAATTAGTTTGTATGAAATTATATTCACGTGCTGAAGTTGAATGAATGCATACTAATGATACGTGTTCATGCGAAGATATAGGTTTTTAATATGTTAAAGTTACCTGTTACTAATCGTGTTCTGTTAAGTAGGAAATGGAATGCTTGTATGCAATTGTTGGGATCATGAGGAATTGATGTCGGATTGGAGCAAGCGAATTTTGAGAGGATAGTTGAATGAAATAGAATTATATAGTTAGAATGCTTTATGCTCTTTAATATGAAAGCACTATGTCTATCGCTTCCCTCAATCATGTGTTTAAGCGTCAAAATGTAACAAATCGTAGTTAATTAGATAAGACAAGATAGGATGTGTAGTTTCACCCATCCGCACGGATCCACGCAAAGCCCATCCGCACTATTAGGGTTTGGCTAGGTCCGCAATTATGTTAATCCGCACCAGGGTTGCGCATCCGCAATAAGTCCCATCCGTACATATATGTGCGCGTCCGTGTTTGATGGTAGATGCGGATGGGCTCAAGTATAAATAGGGCATGTGTCTTGTCTTTTGGTAGAATTTTTGGTGGACTAGAGAGAGCTGAAGCTCTGTCCAAGTGTTTTCATGGTTCTGTAATTTCATCCAATTAATAGAAACTTGTTATAATTAGCTTGTTCTTGTTCAAGTTACCTTTGTACTTGGATTCCGCACAAGATACGAAGTATTCGCAATCAGTTGTACATTCAACAAGATCGTGATCGGTCCTAACACGTTCCTAGAAGTGGTATCAGAGCAAGAGATTGATTGCAAGGACTAAAGATACAAAATACAAGCAGATTCAAGCAAATCAGAGCAAAAATGATCTGAATTTCATCATTTTTTACTCATTCTTCTTCTACTCTTCTTTTTCAAGCTTAAAACACAAAGTAACGTCGAATTTAGGTTAAAATTGACTAATTTTTTAGTATGTTATGTGAAATCATAACATAATCAAGCCTTGAAAAGATCAGATTAAAATCCGAGCAAATTCTTTGAAAATTCTTTGAAAAATAATGAAAAACATAACCTAGTTGTGCGCAGGTTGAATTTGCGTGAATCTGTGTGATTTGGTTCGCACGGATTAGATATTCTTGTTTGAGCGCTGATCTGGTATTGGTATTTCGTGCAGATCTGTTTAAGTGTATTTAAGCAGATCTAATTTGGTGAATCCGCACGGATCAGAGTTATAAGTTTGCACGGATCAGACTTTATACATCCGCACGAATCTGAATTTCTCATTCGCGCAGATCTAATAGTGTGAACTTGCACGGATTACACTTGGTCTTCTTCATCCGCACGGATTGGTCAAATCCCATACGCGCAGATCTGATAATACCCCATTCGCTCGGATCAGATTTATATTACTTGGTTTTAAAGTGTGTTTGATTGATTGTTGATCTTTGCAGATACTTCTTGAATACCTGAAATTTGAAATCATGGAGCAGTGGTTTTACAACGAATTCTACGACGCTTTCACATCCGCTACAACATCCACACCAAAGAACGTTCAAATGTTATCACTGAAAGTCTAAACTATGATAATGTTTACAGAACTCATCAAAGACCACCCAAACTTATGAACATAGAAGATTATAACTGGTGGAAAGACATATTTGAGAGTTGGGTTAAAGCTTATGTTTTGAAAGTTGGAGTTTGTTAAATTTTGGATATGAATAACCAAAAAATGATAAGAGAGAAGAAATACCATTTGAACAATGTGAAGAAGATGATAAAAAGGAATTTTCTAACAAACAAAAAATGATTACAGTGTTACAAAGGGATGATATACTCTCATTGCTCCAACACAATAAAGCTTCAAAATCTATGTGGGAAGCTTTAAGAATTAAGGCTGAAGGTGGAAAAGAGATAACGAAGAACAAAAAATCATTGCTTAAGAAAGAGTTTGATTTGTTCAGCTGTCTGAAGGGTGAGAATGTCCGACAGATGATAGAACGTTTGTCTCACCTAAAACTTGAGCTGGAAAGATTCGAGATCAGAAAAGACAAAGAAGAAATCATTGACAAACTCATTAAAGCGTTACCACATGAAGATGATTGGCGAATGTATATCATGATTCTAAAAAAATGGTGCAAAGTTTGATGAAATAACTTTAGACACATTGATTGAAAAGCTTGAAGGCCATGAGCTGGAACTCCAAAAGCAAAACAAGATTAACAGCTCAAATTATCAGCAGAACATGAATCTATATTATCATGGAAGCATGCTGTTGAACAGTCAATCGTCAAAGATTGGCACCGCATATAGTGCAGAAAGTTCAAATGATTCACCAAAAAGTAGTTCTTCAAATTATGGTTTTGGTTACTAAATTTCAAATGCCAAGAATCAATTATCTTCAGCACCAAACAATTCCAATTCAAATGTGGTACAATGCAACATTGCTATAGATTTGAAAAATTCTCATAGTTTAAATGCTGATTCAGCCAAGCAACAGATGATCTTCTTAGCATCAATTCTGGAATCCTACGAAAGTCTAGTGGCGGGTAAAATAGGAAATCCGAACATGACCAAGGAAGACTATGATCAGACTGATCTGGAGGAGATGGAGTTGATTGATATCAGATGGCGTATGGCAAGTGTAATTAGAAGGGCTCAGAGATTCATGGAAATTACTGGTAGGCAATGTCTTGGAGGTCCTACAACAAAACTAGGATTTGACAAATCCAAAGTTACTTGCTTCAAATGTAAACATAAAGGACAATTCAAGAGAGAATGCTCAAATCAGGATGTGGACGAAAGCGTGAATCCGTTCCATGATGATTACTACCGAAAAACAATCTATCATCGCAACAAAGAGCAACCGCCAAAGATTAATCGATCATAAATCGATGAAGGTTCTTCAAAATAGAAAAAAACAAGCTTTAGTGGTGACTCAGGAAGATGAGGGGTTCAATTGGAACAAATATATTCCGAAAGAGGGAAGTGCATTGGTTACTGAAGTGAGATTTAGTCGAGAAGAACGCATAGCACGTAGGAGATTGGATGAAGTGTACTATATCTTCAAAGAGGAAAAGAAGGCCAAGAGATGGGATGATGAGAGGAAATGTTATTTAGATCCTCAAGGAAATCCTGCAGTGGATCTGAAGACGGTAGATTTTGATGAATTGCTTGTTGTTATTCCTACTGTAGCAGAATATTATTCAAAGAAGAAAGAAGATAATAATTATGTTGAACATGTGGAGAAACGTATAGAAAAAGTGATTAATGCGAGTCTAGAAAAGTCTATAGAGACTTTGAAGAAGAGAGTGGAAGAAACCATTGATGAGAGCCAAAAGAGGATGGATGAGAATCTGAAGAAAACGACTGACAAAACAATGATAGCAGATCAAACAGAGGTAAAAACTCAAACTGAATCTACTGAGTCATCAAATCAGGTTAAATCAATGGATACAAATGATGAAATTGATGAAAAATCTGTTGGGATTGAACCCTACCAAAGGAACAGTTGATTAAAGCCAAAACTGGATCAGATCAGTGGACCCAGAATAAGCAGTTGTTTGCACTTTGTCTTTCTCCTTGAATGTGGCCTAACATCTGATATCCTCTAAGTACTGCCCTTCTACAACAACTGCTGGTCACCCAAAGACTGTTGAAGACTAAACACTAATTGATCAATCTGCTGTTATGGTTCAAGTACTGCTGAAGACACAAAGCACTGCTGGGGCTAAAGCAGTGGAATAAATAAGCAGCAGTTAGACTGGTATTTGTATTTGTTTATTATAAACAGTTGTTAGATAGCAGTGTTTGTAATAGTCAGTGGTTAGAGGTTGTTAGGAGGTTAGATGTCACTTTCATGGTGACATCAGCAAAGATGCCACAGTGGTTTGTTCTGTACTATAAATAGAACAGTACCATGTACTGTTCTATTAGCTCTCTTCTTCACCAAGTCATTATGTACGAACAATCACTGTGAGCTCAGGCTGAGGGGGAGACTTTGTGCATGCATGCAATAGCTTTTTTTTATTGTAATCAAAATACAATCATTCGATTCTATGATAAACATGTTTGCTTAAAATTGTTCTCTCTTTGATTGTGTTGAAAGTTTATTCATCTATTTCCGCTGCAATTGTTTCTGATTCATAATTCATCTTAGTTAAACAAAACACAATCATATCAAACTCAGATCCTAACAATTGGTATCAGAGCTTGGACAGTCAAACTTGATCTAACAATCATTTTGACGTAAAAAGTTCAGCTCAAAATCGTTGATACTTTTAATTGTTCGTTTCCTTGTAAAACAGAGTAAGGTATAATGTCACACCCCGACCACGTGAGACAACGAAACGTGACGGAAACGTCGGGGAGTGTTGTAACAGAATTACTTGTTTCAAATCCATGGCAATTAAAGTTTCGTTTTATTAATCAAACAAGAGAGTTTACATCGTTTTAAACAAGAAACAAAGAGTACATAACACAAATTAACTAGTTCTTGCTTTGTTTTAAGTCACTAAGGCACAAGTCTGCCTAGGTGTATCTTGATCAATCCTATGCATCAATTCCTGAAAACACATGTGAAAATAGGTATGTCAGCATAAAAATGCATGTGAGATACATAGGTTTTGTGAAAATAAGATTCATGACTTAAGTTTAAGAAAATGTTTAATAAAATTTAGCCATGGACCTTGTAAATTGATTTGTTTTTGTAAATCATTTGAAAAGCAATAAGACCAGATGATATGTATAAATAAGAGAATAATGTATGGTTAAATGAATAACCAAGTAAAATGAGTTTGTATAAGATAAGTTGTTTGTAAAACAATGTCTTGTGAAAAGTATGTTATTTGTATAAAATGTTATATGTCTCAAATTGAAATGATTCAAATAACGCTACGATATGTAATACCATACAAACACTTATATATAGGAAGTACCAGCGGCGTATTCACCATGCTTGTATCATATTACACACGCCTCATTACTTAAATCACTTACTCAAACCAAACCATCATATTACACACGCCTCATTACTTAAATCACTTTTCCACCTTATAAAACCCTGATCAAAACCCAAAACATGGTTTTCATTGTCGAATCGAATTCAAAATTCTTTTCTAAAAGCAGTTACCATCAATTTCTCTCAAATCTTTCATCGTCTTCTTCCTCTCGCAATCACACTCAAATCACCATGGCTCTTCCATTCAAAACCCCTCATAACTACCTGTGCATACTTGAAAAACCAAGTGAAAGCACAATCTTTCACTCCGTTATTGACGCACTTTCGTCTCCAAGGTACAAAACTTTGTTGACCTGCAACCCATCTATCTACCTCGATACCCTTCGTGATTTCTGGAAAAATGCCCAACTTGAAGTTCAGGACAAAAATCCCTGGGCTATTACTTCTACGGTAAAGGGAATTAAGGTTGCTGTCACACCTAAAGACATTTCTGAGGTTTCGAAATGAATGACATTACAAGTAAAACTTCTTTCCCAAAAACCGATTATCAAACTGATTTCATTGAGAGAGGGTATGCAGAAGAAATGAAAAAAGATACTTTGCAAAAAGGCAGTTTTCCACCTGCCATGAGGTTTTTGTTTCATACCTTCCTCATGTGTGTTTCAAACAAGACCACTGCTTTTAATGAAATTCCATTAAAAATACAATACTTGTGATATGCTATCATGCAAAACGAAAATTTTAATTACTCCCAAGAGATTTTTAATGACATGGTTAAAAATGTTAATAATATCAAAGACAATAAAAAACCATTTCTATTGTTTCCAAGGGTTTTGAGCTTTTATTTGCAAAAGAAGATTCCAAACGATAGTGCTCATGTGCTTATCCAAGGAAATCCTCTTCAAATCAACAACCTATCTTTTGAAACCTTCACAAGGCTATCAAAACCTTCAAAAACACAAACAGAGGAACCTGAGCAGAATTTAGCAGCAACAACTGCTCCTCAGGTAACTGCTGTTGAGCCCACTACTCAAGGTGATCATAGTAGCAGACTCACTGCTGTGAAACCCACACCTAAAAACACCAAAAAGCTCAAACAGAAAAAATCACAAAAGCCCCCTAAACCCATCAAAAAGGTAACTCTAGAAGATGAGATCCCATAGGTTATACCTGTGACAACACAAAAGTCACCCATAACCACTGTTGCTACTTCCTCATAGCAGTTGGATGACAGATCTCAACCTGAGTCTAAAACTCCTCCTGCATCCTCTCAAAAGGATCAGGTTGTATCCACAAGGACACCACAATATGAAGCAATGGATTCACTTGAATCTATCTTCCACAGCCTAGCTCCCGGGGCAAATTCTCTTTCTACACCCATCCTTACTACACAACTCCTACCATCCATGCTACCGTTGTTGGATGCACTTGATATAGCCCAGACAGAAATCAGTTCTTCTCAATCACCTATCAATGAGAATATACCACAACAAGTGATTGAGTCTGGTGTCTTTATCTCTGCTAACCCACCAACAACTGAGGAGGTTACACTACAGGAATTCCAAGTAATTCCTGTCAGTAGTTCAAGTGGAGCAGCTACTACAGGTGTTGAACCCACTGGTTTACACCTAGACAGTAGTTTCATTAGTAAGACTCCCTTGAAGGCAATTTCTTCTTTGGGAACCATAATATCCACTGGTGTGTATCCAATATACACTGGTGAGCTTAGAATGGTAACCTCTGCTGAAGAAAGAAGACCCCAGTACCAAGAAAAAGGGGCATCAGTGGATGACTTTTGGGACACTTTTCCTAAGTCAACCACTGATAAAACCACCACTGGTGGGAAATCAGATGATCCCATTAACTTCGGTGATGGTTTAAAATACAAAGAATTGACGGAGAGGGTTAATAAAATTGACACATCTGTTGCAGAAATCAAATCTATGCTGCAACAGTTGTTACAAACTCAAAAGGCTACACCCACTGCTGCAACAGTTGTTACAAACTCAAAAGGCTACACCCACTGCTGCAACATCTGCAACATCTTCTCCATCCCCTGATGAGCTGCGGCATCTGTTTCAACCTCTGTTTCACCAACAAAGACAGTATGTAGATCACCAGCATGAAGTTCAACTTCAAATGGTCAGAAATGTCATGGAAGCTCAGTACAAAGATACTCAAGCAGATATCAAAGCCATAAAAGCTCACTTGCTTCAAACCACTGCCACTGCTCCTCATTCAATCATCTTTTTTGAAACTCTTGATGATGCCAAAAAGGGGGAGAAAGGTAACAAGGGAAAAGAAGGTCTATATCTGCCACCAGATCCAATGTCCAAACTTTTGGTAGAAATCCCAAGGCCAGATGGATCAAAGAAGGTTGATGAGACTCTAAATGCCTTTGCTGAAGAAAAAGCAAGGTTAAAAGAGAAAATGAAGAGAAAGGGATAGAAAAGATTTGAGGAAGAGGAAAAGGTTATGATGGAAAGGGAAGAGCAGGGTACTTCTAAAACCAAAAGAAGACAGCCTACCAGAAAAGTAAGCCAACCCAAATCCACACCTTCCAGAACCACCAAATCTACTACTCGAATCCCCAAAACTTCCTCTCATCAAACCCCCAAAACAACAGATGTTGAGACACCTGTTGTATCAACAGCTGTTGATACTTCAGTGGTTTCAACAGATGTTACTCCAACCACTGCCCACATCATTTCAACAACCACCATACAACCCACTGCCACACCACAAACAAAACCACCATCACAAAAATCACATACCAAAGAGCAGAAGACAACAGTTGATACATCAATTGTTGTAGTGACAACAGTGGTTGAAACACCAGTTGTTTCAACAACTGTTAGTCAGTCACCCATCACTCCAAAAATCTCTACCTCCATACCACAAACAAAATCCCCTTCACCTAAAAAGTTTTATACAAGGAAAAGGAAATTTCAGGTGAATGATGATGATATACCAGCACCTATTCCTTTATCCTCCACACCTTACAAGGTTATCAAACCCCAACCTTTCATTCCTCCAAAGTTGGCCAATCCTATCAAAGATCCAAAAACTCTAGAAGGATTTAACCTTACTGATCTTATACCACTAGCAGCCACTTATCCACTAGAACTTCATGCATTAAAAGAAGAAATGAAACAGTTCTACTTAGTGGATGATCCTTCCAAGAGAAAATTCCCTTCTCTTGCCGGTTTTAGAGATCCTAAAAACATGGATGAATACCTAAAACTCAAAGGCAAGCAAGCTGAATGGAGAGCCAAATATGAATGCAAAGGGCAAGGTGATAATGCCTTCTCAAGTAGGATGCCGTTCTTGCTCACCAAGGTTAAACAAATGGAAGATTATGCAAGAGACCTGAGTAAAGAAATGTCCAACTTGCCACCAGAGGCTGGGTTACAAGTAGATCTGAAAGAAGATCTCATCAAGCTGATCATGAGTGAAAAATTTTACCCTGGAAAAGCTGAAAATTTCCAAGACTGGCCACTCATTGCTCTCAAAGAAGAATTGAAAAGAATTAAACGAATCAAAAATACTCCAGGTATGAAAAGAACAGCACCAAATTGGAGCAAATTCAGTAAGAAGATTGCTGATCTTACCCTGGAATATAAGAGAAAAAGAGAAAAGTTGGTTGCAGTAGACTATGGAACAGCCAGACAGATAGCAAGGTGGTCAAAACAAACTATTGATCAAACCTACAAAAGGCTTGAAGAGCTAAGAAAGAAAGACCCCACTACTCCAAAGAAACCAATCTACAAGACCACTGATAAACCAAAGAAACATGCCCACACTTCTGAACCACTGTTCACATCTTCTGACACCACTATCGTTGAGCTAAACCAAAGAAAGAGACAAAAATTGATTGATGCAGAAAAGAAAGACACAAGAAGTTGTGTATTTCAAAGAGGCCATCAAGAAAATGGCTTTAGAGGAGGATGACTCAGCAATACTTAAAGATCTAGCCAAAAGGGTTCTGAGCAGGCCTTCATCTCTAAACTCATCAACAATAAAAACTCTCCTAAGAAACCCATTAAATTCAAAAATACTAAAGTGGAAGTCTGATCAAAATACCCACGTATTGACTTTGCTCAAATCCAATCGGAAGGTGGAGCATATATCAAGGGAACAAGCACTTGGCCTGGGTGTTGAAGATCTGCAAGATCTCCTTGAGCTCACACTGTGCAGGGATGAGGATGATACAGATTCCTTGGACTTTGAATTACAATTCAAAATACAAGTCAGGGAATTATTGATGAGACAATAAAGATCCAGAATAATGAAGAGTTTTGGCATCATCTGTTCCAGGGGGAGATTGTTGGGATTGAACCCTACCAAAGGAACAGTTGATTAAAGCCAAAACTGGATCAGATCAGTGGATCCAGAATAAGCAGTTGTTTGCACTTTGTCTTTCTCCTTGAATGTGGCCTAACATCTGATATCCTCTAAGTACTGCCCTTCTACAACAACTGCTGATCACCCAAAGACTGTTGAAGACTAAACACTGATTGATCAATCTGCTGCTATGGTACAAGTACTGCTGAAGACACAAAGTACTGCTGGGGCTAAAGCAGTGGAATAAAGAAGCAGCAGTTAGACTCGTATTTGTATTTGTTTATTGTAAACAATTGTTAGATAGCAGTGTTTGTAATAGTCAGTGGTTAGAGGTTGTTAGGAGGTTAGATGTCACTTTCATGGTGACGTCAGCAAAGATGCCACAGTGGTTTGTTCTGTACTATAAATAGAACAGTACCTTGTACTGTTATATTAGCTCTCTTCTTCACCAAGTCATTCTGTACGAACAATCATTGTGAGCTCAGGCTGAGGGGGAGACTTTGTGCATGCATGCAATAGTTTTGTTTATTGTAATCAAAATACAATCATTTGATTCTATGATAAACATGTTTGCTTAAAATTGTTCTCTATTTGATTGTGTTGAAAGTTTATTCATCTATTTCCGCTGCAATTGTTTCAGATTCATAATTCATCTTAGTTAAACAAAACACAATCATATCATATCAAACTCAGATCCTAACATAATCTGAAAATAAAAATGAAGTGCAGTACAGGAAATGCATGGAAACATACAGTTCCTGTACTGAGAAGGATGAAAATTTAAGATCTAGAAACATTGAATTCACTAAAATTGAGAATGTACTCAGAGAAAAATGTAAAGAAATGTTTGAAAAAGAAGAAGTTTTGAAACAAAAAGTAGAGGGGCTGACACTGAAAAGCAAAGATTTTGAAAAGGAACATGAAATTTTAAAGCAAAAGTGTTCAACAGATTGCAACGAATGTTTTCAAAAAGATAATATAATTCGAGAGATGAAAAAAGAATATGATGGGATGAAATACTCACATCATAGAGTAAAAGAAGCATATGAAACTTTGAAAAGTCAAGTTAAACGTCTTGAAGGAAAAGTTTTAAAATATTCTGAAACGACAAAATTTCTTGAAGCCATATATAAAGGTAAACAATTGGTTTTAAATCAATATATTGATGAAGTTGCTGAGCTAAAATGAGAATTGGCTGAAAAGTACAAGAAAAATAATAAACTTCAAAGTTATCATGCTTCTTCATATATTCTCGAACGTATTTTCAACATTAAACCAGTTGATAATGATTCTGAAAAGAATAAAAAGGGAATAGGTTCAGAATACCATCAAGTTCCACCACCGTAGGAGAAACATTATACATTCTATGATGACTAAAAGGTGGCAAAGGCAATGAATATGGTTGATTAATTGCTTGAAAACATTGATGTGACATACACCAAATCTGATGATGGTGAATCAGAGGTGGTAAGCAAGGTTGTTGAGAGTGTTTTGAAAGAAGAAAATCAAAACAATTCCACCAAGAATGAAAATTATGAATCACAGATTAAAGATGAAGAAAGTTTTCATAAAAAATATCTGAAGAATTCAAAATATAAGACAAACATGAATGATGATCCAATAATGTTGGTATATTACATAGTTGGATCTGACAAATTGTTCTCAGATGTTGAATTTCCGATTCAAAATGTGATTGCGGAAAAGATTGACAAAGTTTTTAAATTGGTGGAAATTGAGAAAACTGAAATTGAAAAATTTGCCGGTAAAGCGAGCAAGAAAGCTTTTTATAACAAACCAAGTTACAAAAAGAAAAAAACAAAGGCTGGGTTGAGTTATAAAAAGAAACAAAATCAAAAGAAAAAGTTTGAAAAGACAAATTTTCAGAAAAAGATGAACTTTGTTCATGGAATAAGTTCTAAAGAAGAGAAAGAACTCCGATTTAGTCAACAGACTAATGAAGAATTTTATGCTCGATAGAAACAATAGCAACAAGCCAAAGATGTTTCAAAGAAAACATGTTATAAATGTCAACAAGTTGGACATATCAGTCGTAAATGTTCACAAAATCTAAAGCCTGTTGATGTTGAGAAAAATAAAAGGAAATCTGAGTTTGTGAAATAGAAGTCACCCAAATTTGAGCCAAAACAGATTTGAAAACAAAAGGTTGATATGTCAAAACCAAAACAAATTTGGAAACCAAAGATTGATTTGTCAAAACGAAACATTCAAAAAGATTCAAGATTTTATGAAAAGAATGTTTCAAAAGGAGAAATTTGGGTGATAAAGAAACAAAGTATTTCTCTTGATGAGAAATGGAAAATCGATTCAACCAAAAAGGTTGAAGTCAAGAATGAAAAAGTTTTTGTGAAAAATGACAAAGATTTTCCAAAACTGAATGAATCGTATTGTGTCAAAATACCCAAGGTCATATAGGCCTGGGTTCAAGTGATTGAGTTGATTGAATGTGCAGGCGTTTCAGAAATCAACCAAAGTTCAATATGGAGAATGGAGCAGCCTGGCAGGCGAGGAGGACTCCTGTGACTGAAACCATGAGGTGTTGGTTAATAATAATAAATAAAAATATATAAATAAAAGAAAATAATTAAAAAATAAAAAAGGGTTAAGGGAATACGCCGAAACCCTCACGGCTGAACAAACAAAAACATGATAAAACAAGATTGAAAAAATGGTTTCAAAATGTTAAAGATCAGTGCTTTTCTTATTCATGGGTGTGTGTGTGTGCTAAAAAGAGAGTGTGAAACAGAAACGGATGGCGAGATGAAGCTGTCTACATCAGTTTGTCAAATTTTCTTTAAAATGTTTTGGATTTTAGGGGGAGTAAAAAATATTAAAAATTCAAAAACATCTGAAAACTTGAAAAAACTCAAAACCATAAAAAAAATTAAAAGAGTTGTGTGTAAAAAGAGTAAATGATAGTACATCAGTAGACAATCACGGCATGCTAAAGAAATGGAAAGTCATAAAGTGTTAAACGGTCTCACTGGTGATGTGCCAGTAGGTTTTTACACATTTAGTAAATTGAATTCGAGATATGAACCTAAAACAATAACTTTCTTATTTCGTGGGGAACATCTCTCGGATATATGGACTTAGTACTCCGAAATTTTGTTTGAGAGGTTGCCTGATTCTGAGATACTAGGTTTTTATACTTATTGATATCTGGGGTATTATACTTGGTCTTCTGATTTTGCGTCAGCAATGGCCTAGACCTTGTATAATACTTTAGCGCTTAAAATTCCCCCACTGCATAAAAAATTGAGAAAATATCGAAAGATGTATATCAAGTGCAGTTAAGAAGATTCCTAAGTGGAACACACCTTAAGTCGAGCCTTCATCTCTTTGTCTGAACGGAAGTTCTAACCTGAGCTCTCAAGGTCTCGCATTAACCCAGAGACAGATATATCATTAGGTATATTCACCTGTAAGACTGAATCTAGGGAATCTTGATATGGGAGTATATTCTGAGATGGGACACGCGATTAAGTTAGTTCTTTAAACACTAATCTCGTATCTTGAATCAATTGAAATTTGTGTGAGCATTTAAGTGGAACAGTATACTGACAATCTAAGTGAATCGTTTAAAGCTTAAAGTTTATGTAGATCAACGGTGCTAGTGATTTGTCATAAACTGATATGATTCTCTGACACAAACTCAACAAAAATATGTTTGTAAACATTTCTTTATTGCATTTCATTTCAAGAAAAAACACAAAAAGATTTTCAGTGTGTTTTAGCATAAAGTTTAAGAAATACAAAAAGATTTTGTTTCTACTTTATGTTTCGACAACCAATGTTGGAAAGCTGAATTTCAAAATCTAAGTATGCTGAACATGTCTCAGAAAATAACAAGTTCATTAATTTGAAACTTAAGGTTTCTTAATGAAAAATCAATAGTTGTTTGAAAATTGTTTCCAATGTCATTAATTTGGACTTGGTAGATAATCAGATAAATCAAGGTTATTAAATTGAACTTGATCATCTATGAGGGTTTATGAAGTTGGATGCTTTAAAGTCAAATATAAAGTTATTTGATAGGTGGAGCTGAGTCAGGTTCAGATCCTGAATTCACAAGTAATTCTTTTGTTTTAATGTCAAAATATTTGTGTTTAAAGCCAGATAAGAATCCTGGAAATCTCAAATAGTATTAATTGTCAAATTAATTTTTTGGAGAGGCAGGTTTGTGATTCTGAAATTGCAAGAAATTCTTACAAGTGTTTTGAACTGTCAAATGTACAGATACTCAATGAGTCAGGTACGAATCCTGAAAGATCAAAGCAAGGAGAAATTCACAGAGAGAGAGTCTGATGAAAGGGGGAGCTGATGATTCAAAGAGAAAAGAAGACTTTGTGATTCAGAACTGTCAAAGAATTTTGAAGACTTAGAGATAAAGAAGATTAGCTGCGAGATTGACTGCAGTAATATCCAAGTGGGAGTCTATGAATGCATTATGTTTATCATTGTCGTTAGTTATGTGTTTAAGCGTCAAAATGTAACAAATCGTTGTTAATTAGAAAAGACAAGATAGGTTGTGTAGTGTCACCCATCCGCACTATTAGGGTTTGGCTAGGTCCGCAATTATGCTGATCCGCACCAGGGCTTGCGCATCCGCAATAAGTCCCATCCGCACATATATGTGCGTGTTCGTGTTTGATAGTAGATGCGGATGGGCTCAAGTATAAATAAGGTATGTGTCTTGTCTTTTGGTAGAATTTTTGGTGGACTAAAGAGAGTTGAAACTCTGTCCAAGTGGTTTCATGGTTTTGTAATTTCATCCAATTAATTGAAACCTGTTATAATTAGCTTGTTCTTGTTCAAGTTACCTTCGTACTTGGATTCCGCACAAGATACGAAGTATTCGCAATCAGTTGTACATTCAAGAAGATCGTGATCGGTCCTAACACATTCCTACATTTAAAAATGTATGTACTTAATTATGTTGATATTACCAATTACTAATGAGTTGGTTGTATATGGTGACTGCAGGATTCGCGCAAATTTTCTCTATCGCCATCAAGGACAATTGGGTGTAAATCGAGCTAAAGAGCAAGGATTATACGAAAAGGGTGGTCATGTAATTTGAATTTATATATTGCATTTTGTACGTTAATTAAGAATGAATGTTCTAATACTTTTAGAGAAAACGTACATCACTTTATAAATGGACCTTCAAGTATGTCAAACCTTTAATAAAGAAAGAAATTTTTAAGTCTGTAATTCCGCTGTCTCTTTTCGCTTAAAACATGTTAGGGCCTTACACTTAAAAAAACAAAAGTGCGGAAATCATCAAAGGATACATGAAAGATGAGTCGGAACCAAATGATTCTATTTTGTTTATTTGTTTCTTTTACTACTTAGTTTCTTACTTTATTTTACTTATTAAAATTTTTTCCTCAAAATGTGTGTCGATTAGACAATGACGATAATCCAGTATTAAATGCTCTTGTGTCCTTGGATGAACTCGGTATCTTACTATCACTATACTACGCCAACGATGGGTGCACTTGCCCTAGCGTGTTGTAGAGAGTGATAGTGTTATATCGTGTTTTATAATGTAAAGCTTGATAAACGAGTTAAAATTGGTTAAAAATATAATAAAAATATACACACCCTCGCTCACGTCACTTGGCAATGCTATTTTATGCAAAACTCCCATTCAAACTTTGGGTTAATGCCTTTTCCTCGGTTGTTTACATCATCAGCTGCCTACCGACACCCACTTTAAATGGGAAATCTCCATTTGAAATATTATTTTCCGATCCACCAAATTATAATAACTTTCGAACCTTTGGTTATCGTGTGTTCCCTTATTTGCGGGACTATTCGGAACATAAACTAGCTCCAAGAAGCATACCATTTATCTTCGTTGGTTATTGCACCATTTACAAAGGTTATCGGTGACTTGACCCTATCTCATCACATGTGTATATCACACGTCATGCTCGATTAATGAAACCCTATTTTCCATGCATTGACACCGTTGATGAAAAACATATATCTTCATTTGAATTAAGCTCATTTGATGAAAACCCTTATTCTTAAACTCATGTTCAACCCACTCACTGTACCAACCCACTACCCATCCCTAACCCGCCTAATGCTCCGTGTTATATATGCATGGATTTACCTGCTCCACATATACCCGAATACCACCCCACCTTTTAATCCAGATGCTACCACAACTAAGCCCCCTCCCTAACCCATCTCGTTTGCCCAAACCTCCCCTCCTTTCAGCCCTACACCTCCATCCCCTCGCAACTCTCCCACCTCATCGACCAGCTCTAACAGTCCAACACAACCTATGCCCTCTCCTTTACCAATTGATCCGATTATCACTCATGCGAAAGCCGGTATCTGTATACTTCGTCATCAAGCCGATCTATCACATGTCATTTGCAATCCGCTCCATCATGCCCTTTTTACTTCTCATGATCCTAAGGGATTTAAAACCTCTATTAGAGATAAAAAAAAAATGAACAGATGTGATGCATAAAGAACTTGATGCACTTTATAAAAATAACACTTGGACTTTGGTTTCTCGCCCCGTAAATCGGCACATTGTTGGCTCTAAGTGGCTCTTTCGAACTAAATATTATTCGTATGTCTCTGTTGAAACGTCACAAGGATCGTCTTGTGGCCCGAGGTTTCAGTCAACATCCGGGCATTAATTACTCTCACACTTTTAGCCCTGTTGTGAAAGTGTCCATAGTTCGCATCATCATCTTTCTAGCTGTCCTCAATGATTTGAAATTACATCAACTTGATGTAAATAATGCATTCTTAGATAGCCATTAAATGAATACGTCTATATGGAACAACTACCGGGTTTTGTTAATTATGACTTTCCCAATCATGTGTGTAAATTCAATAAGGCATTGTATGGCCTTAAACAAGCCCCTCGTGTCTGGTTTTAATGGTTGAGCAATTTTCTAATCACAAATGGGTTCACATGTAGCCGCTCGGATCCATCTCTTTTTATTTTTAAGCAGGGTTATTGTATTGTGTACCTGCTTGTGTATGTGGGTGATTTGATCTTAAGATGTAATCATGCTCACATCCTCAAGACATTTATTCATCGTCTACACAATGAATTTGCTATTATGGATCTTAGTGAGCTTAGCTATTTTTAGGCCTTGAGGTCACTTATACACCTATTGGTTTATTTTTAAACTAATCTGAGTATGTGCAAAAGATTCTGGATCGTGCCCGTATGATGGATGCTAAGCCTGCTGCTATACCACTTGCCTCAAATGTCATTTTTAGTAATACAAGTGATCCTTTTTTAGATCCTACACACTACACGTCTATCATTGGTGCTCTCCAATACTTAACCATCACACGTCCAGATATCTCTTATGCCTTTAATCAAGCAAGTCAGTTTCTTCATGCTCCCACCATTGAATATTTTCAGGAAGTCAAATTGTCACACCCCGATTTCCGGTGGGCCCGGATGGGTATAGTCGTGACGGTTGGATAACATATATCACATTATAATATTATGCAGCGGAAGTATAGGAGTAAAAATAATAAATTTAATAAAGCTTGAATGTATAAAAATATTACAAGCGTTCGATACAAGCCTACGGCCGGGATCTAAATAAACAGAGCTTTAGACATCATAGGCCTTAAGCATCAGGAGTTGCAAATTCCTTATCCTTCATTCTAGCCGACCCGTATTCCCAGACTATAATAAGGTTCGGTACCTGCGATTTCAATCTTTTGAAAATACGTCAGCCAAAGCTGGTAAATACAATTAACTGACTCTTTGGAAAACAGTTTTTCGAAAAGAGTTTTTATGCATATAGGAAACCCGTAGGTGATCCTTTAAATATATCTTGGGATTATTCTTGTTAGCAGATTTACATACTTGATTAACCCATTGGGAATTCCGGACACGGTATCATTAACCCCCAATCATTTCAATTATCAAGTAAACGGAATAAACTTGATTCTTGCATTTTTGGGCAATCATAGGCGACTTACTTATGTAATACCCGCTCTAAGTGGCATAATTTCCATCCCAAGTTTACACTAAAATAAGTCAAGAGTATTTACCTTTTTGCTAGCTTCCAATCAATAAGACTATATTTGGCAAAAAGCCGCAAGTCTAAGTATTATTGACCCAAGTCCGATTATCTAGGGGTACTATAGTCTGGAATGAACATATTTATTATCTATTAGAATGTATACGGGCCAAAGGTAGTTCCTTTAGATATGACCCGATACTTAAGAATAGGTTCGCTAGATTAAGCGTATACCAAATAGAATGTGGTTTAAACCCAACAAGTACTAGGACTTGTATAATATGGGTAAATAAAGTACATTCTGGATTTTGAGATAAAAAACAATAAGGTTAAACCCGTTTTGACAGACGCATATAAGCGATATCGGGTAACCAGATGAGTCACGAACAAGTTCCATATGCCAATATACTTTAAACAAGTTATAATATCAGTAGGATATCATCTTGTATGCCCGTTAAGGTTTTAAAATCAAACTATGCCACAAAAGGGTGTTTTGGTCATTTAGCGACGCATAAAAGGAACTTGCGAATAATCTGATGTACAATCATAAAAATTTAGTGAAAACACTTTATTTATGATACAATATCAGTAGGATATCAAACATATGTGTGTTTTTTTATTTAAGACCAAACTATGCTCCGTAGGGGCATTTTGGTAATTTCACACATAGTTTTGAAAGCTAATTTGGGAATCTTAGTTTATATTATGTACCTACTGTAAAAATATTTAAAATGATTTATAAAATCTGTAGGTAACAAGTCTTGGTTGGTAGTTATGGTTTAAAACCATACTACGCGCCGAAACGGCATTAAAGTCGTGAAATGACGATGTTTACGATGGTTATGAAGTATGGGGTTATGACAAGGTTTACATGACCAAAATACCAAAATATGTTATTTAATATGACATATCAGTAGTCAAAAGGTTTTGTATGAAAATTATGCTTTAAAACCATTTTTGGTGCCAAAAGGGCATTATCGTCATTTTATAGACATAATACAAGAACTTGTATGTAAACTCAGTTTATAAACTGACTTTATATCCCAAAATATCCTAAATATGATATTACATCAGTAAGCAATGAGTTTAGTATGAGAAATTACGTTTAAAACCGTTCTATGCGCAAAAAGGACATTTTGGTCTCTTTAAAGCGTAATTTACGATATAATACGAAAACTCGGTTTATGATCAGATTTGTAACATCAAAATATGTTAAACATGTTAACATATCAGTACCTATATGATCTGCAAGTTCGTTAGGGTCTAAAACCTATTTTTTAACAAAAAGGGCATAATAGTCAAAGTATGGCATAACAATGGAACATGCAGAAAAACTCAGTTTACTAGTATGATCGTGTAATATAACCTTATAGGGTTATGATACATCATATTATGATCATAATGGAAACTTAAATCAGTAGCATACTAGCCTAGTTCGGTTCATAATCGAAAGTCAAAGCAGAAGTCAAACTTCGCGACTTTCGGTTGCAAACCGACCCTAAAACTGGAATTAACGAGTCGAACATGTTTACACATGTCCTAATAATTATTACTAACTTGTTTAAGTGATAAAAACATATTTTCAAACACTTCTAAACTCAGATCTAATTATTTCAAAAACTAACTCGTTGACTTTTTAAAATATTAATATGTTGACTCGTCAATTGACCAAGCAAACGTGATTCTTAGGAGGTGCCCGTTTGGGGATTAACACCTACCTAATTACGATCACGTAGCCGTTGCGAACAATGGCTGGACCAATAAGGTCTAAACCGAAAGTCAAATTGTTTATCAAAAACGCTTGACTTTCGGCTTTAAAAGCCTACTAAATGAACAAGTCAAGAAAGGAACACTTACAAGTGGTCCTAGGGACTGAATAGAACTCAGATGGATGCTCCATATTGCTCAGGAACTTCCACTAGAGGAGAATAGAAGAATTCAAGAAAGGTGCAAGTTGGAAAAGAATGGATGCACCTATTTATAGTGTTTGGAGGATATTTGGGATAATTACAGGTGTTATGGGGCTTCAAGGGATTACTACAAGTGTCCCCTAGCGTGTCACAAACAATAGGGAAGCCCATGGTTTCGCTTTGGTGGTTTGTGGCAGCCTGGAGTGGCCACAAAGTAAGAATTTTGAACTGGTGAGGGTATGGCTACCCGCGATGGGATAAGCCTTAGCCCTTCATGGGCCGCCGCGACCTCAAATAAGTTTCCAAAGTTGGCAGTTTTAGTCCTTATGCTCTAAAACTCAATATAACTTTCATAATTTGCACTTTTAACCCCTCAAGACCAATTTTAGGCATACCCGAGAGTATAACCAAACATCATAAGGCTCCCGGTTCGTTAAAAGGTCACTCAGAGGTATAAATTAACATATTGACGCTTTCAACCCTTTAATTAACAAACTTCCAGTTAAAATTACAAACGGTATTGTTCGTCCAACAAGTGGTTCGTTTGAGAATATGATTATCGTAAAGGGTCACTCAGAGGCATAGTTTAAGCATGTTGACACTTTTAGTCCCTCCACATCCATAGTTTTTAATTTTGGCAAAAATAGTCCCTCCTAGCCAACGTTAGGCATCATTAGGATTAGGGACACATGTCAATGCATTATTGGACACGATTTTACAAGGTGTTACATAAATGAATTCTTCGTTATCTAAAAGTACGTTGGCTTTCGGTCTCACTTTTTCAAAACCAATCAAATCATCCCTAGTTGGTTTTCCTGATGTTGATTGGGCTCGTTGTATAGAGACACACCATTCAACTTATGGTTACTCTATTTTTCTAGGAGGTATCTTAGTCTCTTGGATTGTTAAAAAAACAACCTATTGTCTCGCGCTCAAGTAGTAAATCTGAATACCAGGCCATGGCTAACACAACAGCTGAAATCTTTTGGATCACTCATTTGATTTGTGAGCTCATGCTTTTCCAGCGACTTGGCCAACACTTCTATGTGACAACCAAAGCGCTATTTGTGACAACCCTAAAAAATTACATGTATTCCGTATAACTTATTAAATGATAATTAAAGTACTTGATGACTGTGCTGAATCATTTAACTGCTCTCTGATTACTGTGATATACTTACATGTGTTTGTTAACGTACTTGGCTTGTGCAGAAAACTTGACTAAATGGTCCTGAATATTTTCCTATGTGTTAGGAATTAATTGTGTTACAAAAATATATGTATAAGACGCCTTACGGAACAATTTAACAACTTAACGGAACAGTATCCGATCGAACAACCGGACATTACCCGGGACACCAAATATTAACCAAATACATTGTGTTATTATTTTTGGCTAGTCATGATCCCCGTTGGTCATAACACCCATTGAAAACCTAATAACTAGTAGATACCATCACATTACTTGGATTCTAACTAGTAATTGCACCTTGGTTGAAATTTTGTAAACAAGACCCCCCCCCCCCCCAACCGAATTTTTGGTCCATGTGGACCCACCAAATATACTTGCCATACTTCCTATCTTCCCATAGATTATATTTCAATTCTTTATTAGATTGTTGCTTCCAAATCTAACCAAAATATGTGAAGATGATTATAAGGCATGGCCATGAGATCTTACAATCAATTCAAGTCTTACACACTCTCACATTACTACTCCCTCTCTCTAATTCGGTTTCCCCCAAAACCGAAATCCATCACCATCACCACCACTATCATCATCCATCTCTTCCATTTTTACAAGTTCCATTCAAGTTTGAAGGTGATCTATGGATGTGGCAACTTGAAGGACTTTCTAAGGAGCTTGTTCTAGTCTTTTTCACCATCATATTCTCAATAGATTCTACCCTAGCTATAAGCTAGTAGTAAGTCCTTTGTTACACTCTTGTTAATTTTGTTTCATCTCGTTTCTATGATCAAAAGGGTGTAGTATGTTTAAAATCACTAAAGTGTCAAGAACAAATAGATAAATATAAAAAGTTTACTTATGATTGATACATAAAGATGAAAACTTGTTGGTTTAAGGTTAGTTAATACATATATGATGATTGATCGTCGAACTCTTGATAAATCCGTTGTTCGGACATGTGTTGATACAATATAGTAACATTTAAACTATAAATAACATGCTGAATCACATTTCCAGCCGATTTCATCAGGCTGTAAACAGGCCATAAATTCAATGAAAAACCGATATTTTGAATCTAAAATATGTTGTTATGAAATACGGTTCTAATGGCACCGGAATCATAATTTTTGGACTCCGTTTACTATTTTTAAAGTATTAATTTGTAACAGCAACTTAAGCTGAATTTTGACAGCAATAAATGGGTGTCATACTTTCAGTCATAACCTGAGTTTTGTGATGAATCAACTCATGAAATTTATACAGTAGATGAAAACTGATGTATTTGTAATTATCCCACTGGAATTTCGTAAATCGGACGCTCGGTGAATTTTTAATAAATTGTTCCGTGGACTGTGGTCAGAAAATACATAAATCTGAGTTCAGTTCGGAATATGAATTTTTATAAAATATTGGTAATGAACCGGACCCCGATATTTTTACACAATAAAATATGGAACGTTTAAGACATCCTGTAAAAATTTGGGAATTTTTGGAATAATTTAACTATTTTATTTAAAGGTCCGAAAAACAGCCGGTTTTGAATATTAAAGCTGAATTGACATAAGTTGTGACTTGCGTGTCTAAATGTCGAGTATGCTATCAGTGAATGATTTAACATGTATTATGTGTTACGTGCAATATCGTATGTTTGTTTATGAGTGGGGAATGGATGGGAAGTTTATATGGGCATAAATCGTTAAAGTGTGTACCTGTTATGTGGACGAAGTCATGTGCAAATAAACCATACGTAGGATACGTGTTATGCATGAGAAACTGATTGTTATCCGTACCTTATTAGGACGTGATTGACCGACCTTGACTGTTAACTATATTTGAGAACCTAACCGAGCAAACCGAGGTGAGTTCACACTCTTTCTAAGGCATGGGATTCCCAGGGGTTGGGAATGGGATTGAATAACTACTTGTACTATCATTACTATTAAACTACTTTTTACTATCCTCGGATTGAAGGGCACGTACGTAAAACCTACGTACACGATCATAAGACCATCAACTCTATCACTTTAAGTCCCTCATTTATCGACTTAATCGCCGAGGCCTATGGCGAGCGGGTCATTAGTTAATAGCGCTATTAGGTTTAACAAACCTCACACCGTGCCAGTCGGACGGGCGTGTACTAATGGACTATGGGCAAAGGGTCAATGCTGATAGACATTGACTTAGGGCACCTCTTATATTTTCGTAGCAGTCGATACGCGTGGTCTAGTAACACATGGGAAACCCCCACTAATCTTCGCAAACATGTCAGAAAGACCGCGATGCAAACTTATACGATACATGGTTTTCAAAACGAACAGATGATTTACGAAACGAATGCTATAACTAAACAACCAACTGTGAATTCACTCAACTTTGTTGTTGACTCGTTGTTACATGCCTTACAGGTCGCTAAACATTTGGAGCTTGCACGAGGAAGGAGTCGTTGTGGTGTGCGGACGGTTATGTCCAGTGTTTAATGTTTAAAACATTATGAACTTATTAAACCTATGTGTTGGACTTTAAACTTATGAACTGCGAACTTATGATTTGAACTTTACGTTTATGCTTCCGCTGTCTAAATTAAAAACCTGGTTAACTAGCTTTTGGTCACCAATCGTATTGTGGTTGTCTTTATTTACTTAAGTACGTTGTTCAGTATGATTGGTGGCTCGATCCTGGTCACGTCACGCCTCCAAGCGGTGGAACTCCGCATGGTGGATTTTGGGGGTGTGACACTATTTTTCTTACTCAAATCTCATTTCACATAAGAGGGTAATACATCTTGATATTGACTACCACTTTATACGAGAACTTGTCACCGCTGGAAAGCTCCACACGCGTTTTATTCCATCCAAGCTTCAAGTTGCTGTCATTTTCACCAAGAGCCTTCCACGTTCTCAATTTGAAGGTTTTAGATCTATGCTTTGACCTGTCATCGTTTGGCTTGCGGGAAATATTAATTAACACCTTCCTAATTAATTATAGTCTTTTCAGTTTAAGGGTATATTTGTATTTTCTTGTATTCTTGTATTAGCTAAGTGTAGTTATTTTCAGTTCAAGGGTATATTTGTATTTTCTTGTATTCTTGTATTAGCTAAGTGTAAGTTTGTACTCTTATATATTCTTTTTGCCCTGTTATTTCTTAGGCATCAGTGAATAAATCATTTATACATATATTCGGGGAGATCGTGAAGCGAATGAATAATTGCTAGAAGAAAAAGTTGTGGTCGAATCTATCAAAGTTAGTTTATATATATGAACTAGGTTAGAACCCCGCGTATTACACGGGTTGAATAAATGTAATTTTATATACTAAATTAAAACAGTTATTCTTTAAAAATCTCGTTTATTACACGAGTTGAACAAATGTAATTTTATATATTAAACAATAAAAAAATTATCTAATAACCCCATGTATTGTACGGGTTGAATAAATCTAATTATATATACTAAATAATAAAAAAATCATATCTTTAAAAACACTGTGTATTACACGGGTTAAATAAATGTAATTTTGTATAGTAAATAATATGCTATTGGATTCGTTTAAAAAATCATAAATTTGGTTCGGTTTAATTCGAATCAATTCACACACTTGGTTAAGTTTAATTCGAATTGATTAGAACCCCAAATTGAAAAATCAAAAACAGAATTATATTATTAGCTTCTCTTCCTAATTAGTGTTTTTTTAAGTTTGATCTAATGTCAAATAAGTTATTTTGTATATTTTGTTTGTACTTTAAATTTTTTATATGAGCTTATTTTTTTTTAAAGTTTAAGATTATTGTTTTGTGTTATTATTTAAAAAATATATTTAATTTATAACTTAAATTTGAAGATAATATATTATTAGAAAAAATAGAATGATTCTATCCGACATTCAAAGTAAGATAAGATTTAATATTAATTGATTATTTATTATTTAATTAATTGATATAAGATAAGTATGAAAAGACAGGAAATTACAAATGTAGACGTCTTCAATAAATGACACGTGTTACTTATTGGTTTCTTTTATTATAGTAAAATACTAATGAGGTTATATTTACATGAATAATAATGAGGTTATATTTATTTGTGAAATAAAGTTTCAAAAATGTTACAATCAGGTCACTCAATATTCATTTTTTTAATAAAATTAATAATTTTTTCATCTATTTCATAGGTAACCGTGATTATTTGGATTTTTGTTTCTTTTTTCCCTTTTATTTGATGTTAACGTCGAGTAATGATGTGGATCGTAACTATTTTTTTTTTAATTTTTAATGTAATTAAAGTGTTTTTATTTTTAGTAAATATAATTTCATATATTAAAGTAATACGATCCCAACATGTTATGCTCCATTTTTTTCTTGACACATGGAAAAAATGACATGGTTCGATTTGAATGGTAAGTTATCTAATTAGGACAAAAACGATACGAGTGATCTAATTATAACACTTTTAAAACTTGGTTACTATTCTGTGATATTTTCAATTTTTTTTAATAACTTCAAAAGGGGATTTATGTATCTAGTTATTCGATTAGGTTATGCACATGTCATTCCGGGTGTTTATTTATAAGTATTTAACGATAAGATATTTCGAATTAGCTGAAAATTATCTAAAGTTATTTAATCGTTTGTATCACTTAAATCAAAGGTATTTAAAAGAAATACATTATTATTATTATTATTATTATTATTATTATTATTATTATTATTATTATTATTATCTAAAGTATAATGTGTGTCACTTATCTATCAAATTTAAAAATACGAACAAAAAGGTATTTGAAATAAACCCGACTCATTTTGTGTGGTGTATATAAAATAAATTATAACTAAACCTTTTGCTCGAAACCTCAACACGTCCGAGCCATACAATACATGTTGTCAACCTTATCTGAATTGTTTGTAAACTCACCAGTCTTTTGTTGTATGGCATGAAAACATAGAATCTTTTTTGTTTGGTTTTCAGATTATTAAGATAAGAATATTAGAATCTTATTTTTTTCATGTGGCCCTTATATTGGCCACGAGTCTTAAATTTTGTAATGATATAGGATTCTTTTTAGAGTCAATTATATTATATATAGTTGGAGTAGGCGTATGCCTGGAACAAACAATTTGGTTTCCTTTTTTTTCTTTCCATATTTTTAAGTGTTTTCGAATTGTGTTTCGAGTATAGGGCTGTAAACGAGTCGAGCCGAGTCGAGCCAGGGTGGGGTCGAGCTCAAGCTCGAAATTAATTCAGGAGGCTAAACTTGGCTTGAGCTTTACGTCGGAGTTAAACGAGCCTAAGAACGAGCCAACGAGCCGAGCCATGGGCCGAGCCGAGCTTAGCTCGAGCTGGGCTTGGTTACAAAATGAGCCAGCTTGGTTCACGTTATCTCAAATTGAGTTTTTTTAGCTAGTTTTTCTCGAGCTTCTTTCGAGCGAGCTACGAGCCGAGCTACGAGTCGCGAGCTTTATGAACAGCCCTATTCGAGTATCATTTTATGTACTTACTAACAGTGGCGGATCTTGCCCGTTGAACCTGCCAGGGCCGAAAGACACGGACACTAAAATTAGCACTACGGCCGAAAAACTTGCCAGGGCCGAACATAGCATATATACAAAATTTCGATCGAAATGCGGAAAATTAACACTACGGCCGAAAAACTTGCCAGGGCCGTGGCCCTGCCACTGCTCCACTAAGATCCGCCCCTGCTTACTAAGTAGCATTGCTTATGTGTTATAAAGATATATACTTTTAGGTAAAAATAGTCAAGTGGATGATCGAGTTAACTCGGGTCGGATCTAACTTAAAATTTTGAATTAACATCTAGTTGTATGTTATGTAAGCCCTTAAAGTTTATATCATGAATCAATTTCTGAAAAGTTTAGGACCATTTCTTAAAACATAATACAAAAAAAAAGCATTAAAGAAAACTAGGGTGTTACATAAAATAATAAAATAACAGAAATATGACATTTAATCAACATGTTAAAAAAATAATTCCAAAATTATGGTTTACAAATTATAACAACTTTTATTATTATACTATGTTATACACTCATCTATTACATGAGATTGTATAATAGAAAACCAAAAGTATGATAATACTATAAAAATTTTGCATAACTAAAGAATTTTAACCATGAGGGGGCCTTCCAAGATATACATGTCTTAACGAAGGCTGACTGAGTATCAGAAATAAGTTTGCCAATGACCTTTAATCTATTTGCCAAGATTTTTTATACCACTTTGCTAATAATGCCAATCAAATTAATTGGGCGATAATCATTAAGACTAGCATGATCTTCGACTTTAGGAATTAAAGATATAAAAAATGGAGCAGCAGCCCATGCTAAATTCCCCACACTCAAAGAACTTGTCCATAATCTTGATAAAATCGGCCTAATAAAGATCCCAAAACATCTTGATGAAATGGAAATTGAACCTATCTGGGCTCGGGGCCCTGTCACAGTCAAATACCGCCACTTTAACATTATTTTCGAGAAACGACCACTTAGCCAATCCGCATCTTATGAGTTGAGTTTTTTTGACATTCGGACACATCAAAACTAGTTTCTCGGAGAACCGCTCGCGAAACCTGCTTCTAAAGAAAAAAAGAACTTTTTTTATTAATTTAGGTTTAATAATCCACTCACCATTTATCGTAATACCAGGAGTTGAAATTTTTTGAGCGCTTGTTGTTGATAATGCCATGAAAATATGCCGTATTATCATCTCCACTCAAAGCCCATCACGTCCTTGATCTTTGCCTTAAGTCTTTTACCCAGCGGTTTTCAAGCTCAATAATGTTTTTTTTACATTAACTCTTGACCCACCACTCCTCCTCAATAAGATCTTGATATTCCAATTCTAAATCCAACTTCATTAATTACAGTCACAATCCTTTTTTGTCTAGTCCACTGTCACACCCCCAAAATCCACACGCGGAGTACTACCGCTTGGAGGCGTGACATGACCAGGATCAAGCCACCAATCATATTGAACATAAGTATATAGTAAAAGTCATTCATCAATACGATAGGTGTTTCCAAACCAAATATAAACAAGTGTGTAGCGGAAACATTAATGTAAAACCCAACATCAGTTTAAGTACAAAAAGTCATAATGTTTAACAACACATTCACGATCCATATCCACAACGACTGTGCCTCCCGTGCAAGCTCCAAAAGTACCTAGGGTCCTGCAAGGCATGTAACAGAGAGTCAACAACTAGTTGAGCGAGTTCACAGAAAGTAATGCGTAATAGTAAGTTTGTTTGTAACACGTGGCTCTACTGGGCCGGTAGTAAGTTCTATTGGTGGGGGCTTCCCGTGTTGTATAACCACTAGACTATTTGTAACCACTATGTGTTCTTCACAACCGAGAAAAGTAATACGTACCAGTGCTACGTAGGTTTTACGTAAGTATCCTTCACAACCGAGGATAGTAAATAGCATAAGTATACGTAGGTTTTACGTAAGTATCCTTCACAACCGAGGATAGTAAATAGCATAAGTATACGTAGGTTTTACGTAAGTATCCTTCACAACCGAGGATAGTAAATAGCATAAGTATACGTAGGTTTTACGTAAGTATCCTTCACAACCGAGGATAGTAAATAGCATAAGTATACGTAGGTTTTACGTAAGTATCCTTCACAACCGAGGATAGTAAATAGCATAAGTATACGTAGGTTTTACGTAAGTATCCTTCACAACCGAGGATAGTAAATAGCATAAGTATACGTAGGTTTTACGTAAGTATCCTTCACAACCGAGGATAGTAAATAGCATAAGTATACGTAGGTTTTACGTAAGTATCCTTCACAACCGAGGATAGTAAATAGCATAAGTATACGTAGGTTTTACGTAAGTATCCTTCACAACCGAGGATAGTAAATAGCATAAGTATACGTAGGTTTTACGTAAGTATCCTTCACAACCGAGGACGATGGTATGGTAGTCTAGTAATAATGTCCGCATGAATCCATTCAACCTTATTCCTTAAATCCCATTCCCAAGCCCTGGGAATCCCATGCCTTGGTAGAAGTGTGAACTCACCTTGTTTGCTCGGTATGCTAGGTATGTGCTCACGGTTAATCAATCACGTCCCTAGGTAGGCACGTATACATAATCAGTTTGTATTAAAGTTGTTTGTGCGTAAACATAATCATCATGAACATCGCATCTTCCGCATTACACGTATTTACAATCATACAAGTAATACTTATATACATAACAGCAGTTGACTAGCTCAGTTAAGTTTTATCAGAAACAGTTACTGTGCAAATAACCCAGGTCGGCGAAACACCCACTGTTTCGCCATACAAGTCTCGGCGAAACACATTGTGTTTCGCCATGTCAGTTTCATCTTTAAAATATGTTTCGCCGGTACCTCAGATTCGTCGAAATACATACAGTTTCAGCAATAATAACAATTCCTCAAAAACTAAAGGCCTAATGGCCGACAACTAGCAATCACCTCCAATCCTCATTGGACCTCCAATAACATAAACCGATTGGACCATTAATATCACAAACCGATTGGACCTTTGTTATGCATTATCAACACTAATAAACATCATCATAAAAAAAATAAGCGGTTCACATATCCCCACCCCTTTGACCACCGATTTTGTCCACCAATCACGATTTAATAAACAACCCATTTTACTTTCCATAACCTTATCAAATCTAGCCGACAATATCCATGTGATGTTTCTTTATTTTACAAAGCAACAACTTATATACAACAAGTAGCACATGATTCATGAATAACATAACCTGCCAAAACACATGGGTCGCAATTAAGAGCATTCATCAAACAGACTTTATGGTCAACAACAAGTAATCGGTTCTTTATAATACACACTAACCGAGATGAAAAGAATGATGAATAAGCTAAGGGGGCTCCGAGAATTCCAACAGCCGTCTCACAGAAAAGGGGCGCTCTAGGGTTTCTATTTTGTTAAAGTGTGACGAATAAGACGGTTCCGTGTACTTTATATGCGTACAAGTGAACTGGGCCCTAATGGGCTTCGCGTAATAATGGGCCGGCGAAACAGCATGTTTCGTCGAGTTGGGTCATGGCGAATCACTTAATTTGTCGGGTCATTTCAGCTGTTAAAAGTTCAAGTGTTTTTCTAAAATACCAAGTCTCATGTTTTAATAATAATCACATACGTGCAAAATTCGCAATACCATACGTTTCATGCTATAATCTAAATTACATAAACATGTAACAATCATAGTGCCTTTCATTAACATAACGGATAGCTACAAGTCAAACAACAAAACAATCGAAGTCAACGTGCATTTAATACGAAAGTGAAAGTCGGAAACTCGAGTTGTCACATTATCCCCAACTTGAAAGAAATTTCGTCCCGAAATTTAGCATGCGGTTACTGAGGAAGCTAGGTAAGTTATCGTTTACTGGTTTTCCTGGGGTGTCACATCATTCCCCCGTTGAGTTGGAATTTCGTTCCGAAATTCCGTAGTAGCTTCAGCCTCAGTAGTAGTTGCATTGTTTTCGAACAACTGGGGATATTTGAGTTCCATTTGATCTTCGCGCTCCCAGGTGAACTCTGGGCCGCGACGGGAGTTCCAACGAACTCGTACAAGAGGTATTCTAGTGTTCTTGAGGACCTTAACATCCCGGTCCGTGATTTCAACTGGTTCCTCGACGAAATGCAACCGTTCGTCGATAGTGAGCTCCTTCAAAGGAACTATGAAGGTCTCATCTGACTGCCACTTCTTCAGATTCGACACATGAAAGACGTTGTGAACTGCACTGAGTTCAGCTGGTAAGTTCAGTCTGTAGGCCACTTTGCCTATCTTTTCTATGACTTCAAATGGTCCAACGTAACGCGGATTGAGCTTGCCTCGTTTGCCAAAACGAACCACACCCTTCCAGGGCGAAACTTTGAGTAGTGCTCGATCTCCAACTTGGAATTCGAGTATTTTCCTGTCTTTATCAGCGTATACTTTCTGACGGTCACGTGCTGCCGCCATGCGTTGTCGTATTTGAGCAATCTTTTCAGTAGTATCAACTACCATTTCCGGACCTGTGATCTGACTGTCACCCACCTCTGCCCAACAAAGAGGTGATCGGCATTTACGCCCGTACAATGCCTCAAATGGAGCAGCTTTAATGCTGGTGTGGTAACTGTTGTTGTATGAAAATTCCACAAGTGGCAGATGCTTTTCCCAGCCCTTGCCAAAGTCAATTACGCACGCCCGAAGCATGTCTTCTAGAGTTTGAATAGTGCGCTCAGACTGCCCATCGGTCTGAGGATGATAAGCTGTGCTCATGTCTAATCGAGAGCCAAAAGATTTGTGCATTGCTTGCCACAGTTCTGAAGTAAAACGTGCATCACGATCAGAGATAATAGATGTGGGCACCCCGTGCCTCGAAACAACTTCCTTAAGGTATATGTCTGCTAGAGTGGAGAACTTATCCGTTTCCTTGATAGCCAAGAAGTGAGCAGACTTTGTGAGTCGATCCACGATCACCCAAATAGTATCATTCCCACGTTGAGATCTGGGTAGACCAGTAACAAAATCCATGGAAATTTGCTCCCATTTCCATTGTGGTATCTCAGGTTGCTGGAGTGGGCCTGATGGTTTCTGATATTCTGCCTTGACTCTCGCACAAGTCAAACACTTTCTAACGTAAGTTGCTATGTGGGCCTTCATGCTAGGCCACCAATATGTAGTTCTAAGGTCGTGGTACATCTTATCTGAACCAGGATGTACTGAGTAGCGAGACTTATGAGCTTCATCCATTACAAGCTCGCGTAGGTTGCCATAGAGTGGGACCCAGATGCGTCCGGTTACATAATAGGCGCCGTCTGCCCTTAGTTCTAACCGTTGCCTTGAACCGCGTAGAGCTTCAGCCCTGACGTTTTCTGGTTTCAATGCTTCTACCTGAGCATCTCGTATCTGTGAAGGAAGACTAGACTGAATAGTTAGTTGCAATGCTCGTACACGCCTAGGTATAGTATCCTTTCGACTGAGGGCGTCGGCCACCACATTGGCCTTGCCTGGATGGTACTTTATAGCACATTCGTAATCGTTCAGTAACTCGACCCATCGACGTTGTCGCATGTTCAAATCTTTCTGCTTGAAAATATATTCAAGGCTCCTGTGATCGGTGTAGATGGTGCACTTGGTGCCATACAGGTAATGTCGCCATATCTTGAGCGCAAAAACAACAGCTCCAAGTTCTAAATCGTGCGTAGTGTAATTCCGTTCGTGAATCTTAAGTTGGCGCGAAGCATAAGCAATAACTTTATCCCTCTGCATCAACACACATCCAAGACCTTGGATAGATGCATCACAGTAGACTACAAAGTCGTCCGTGCCTTCAGGCAATGAGAGGATAGGTGCGCTACAAAGTCTATCCTTTAAGTGCTGAAACGCTGTATCCTGTGTATCACTCCAACGGTAAGCAATACCTTTTTGTGTCAGCAATGTAAGCGGCTGTGCAATCTTTGAGAAGTCTTTGATGAATCGTCTATAATAACCCGCCAAACCCAAGAATTGGCGTATTTCTGTCGGTGTACTAGGTGCAGGCCAATTCTTGATCGAATCTACCTTGGATGGATCAACATGTATCCCATCCTTGTTTACCACGTGGCCTAGAAAGTGGACTTCACGAAGCCAGAAGTCGCATTTTGAAAACTTAGCGTATAGCTGTTCCGTTCGAAGAAGTTCCAGAATAAGTCGTAAATGCTGCTCATGTTCCTCCCGATTCTTCGAATAAATTAGGATGTCATCAATAAAAACAATAACAAACTTGTCAAGATAAGGTTTGCACACCCTGTTCATAAGATCCATGAAAACCGCAGGCGCGTTCGTTAGCCCGAATGGCATGACCAAAAACTCGTAATGACCGTAGCGAGTTCTGAATGCTGTTTTGGAGACGTCCTCATCCCGGACTCTCAGTTGATGGTAACCTGACCTTAGATCAATCTTTGAGTAATAGCTCGACCCTTGTAACTGGTCGAATAAGTCGTCGATGCGTGGAAGTGGATAACGATTCTTCACCGTCACCTTGTTTAGTTCGCGGTAATCTATGCACATACGAAAGGTACCGTCTTTCTTCTTCACAAATAATACTGGAGCTCCCCAGGGCGAAGAGCTAGGACGTATGAAACCCTTTTCCAAGAGTTCTTGCAATTGCTTAGACAGTTCTTCCAGTTCAGTTGGAGCTAAGCGGTAAGGCGCTCGAGCTATAGGTGCTGCTCCTGGAGCTAGCTCGATCTGAAATTCGACCTGGCGATGGGGCGGTAACCCTGGTAACTCTTCCGGAAACACTTGAGGAAAGTCGCGTACTACAGGAATATCCCCAATCTTTTTCTCTGTCGTCGATGTATCAGTAACGAGTGCTAAAATAGCTACGTGGCCTTTTCGCAGACACTTCTGAGCCTTCAAGAAAGAGATGATGCCACTCACGACACCACTCTTGTCGCCTTGAACTTCGAGAGGTTCTTTGCCAGAACGAGGAATACGAATGATCTTCTCCTTGCATAGGATCTCTGCTTGCTGTTGGGATAACCAATCCATACCGATGACAATATCAAAGCTACTCAGAGTTATAGGAATGAGATCGATAGAGAAAGTCTGACCGGCGAGGATAAGATTACAACCCTGAACTATGTGTGTGGCTTCTAGACTTTTACCGTTAGCTAACTCTACGACATGTTTGGTGTTCAAAAGTGTTGGTGCACGTTTAAGCATTTGACTAACTTTCAGAGACATATAACTGGTATCCGCACCCGAATCAAATAATACGGTAACATAAAAGTCGTCAAGAAGAAACTTACCCGTAACCACATTAGGATCGTTCCTTGCGTCACTCTGACCAATCACAAACATACGACCCTTTGCACCATTGTTGTTGTTGTTTCCCCCATTGTTGTTCCCAGTGCCCTGATTATTATTGTTGTTGTTGTTGTTCTGGTTTCGGTTTAACTGAGGGCAGTGTCTTTTGAAGTGACCTTCAGCACCACAATGAAAACATCCTTTGTTACCCTGTTGTTGGTTCTGCTGCGTTTGCTGCTGCTGTTGATTCTGAGTTACAGGCCGTGGGCTCCTACAATCCTTGGCCTCATGGCCCATCCTGAGGCACCTCCGACAACGACCCTTGTTGCACTGGCCACTGTGATGCCTATTACAGTTGTTACACCTTGGGAGGTTCCCTCGATAACCACCCTGCCTGTGACTGCCCGAAGATTGCTGACTAGGGCTCTGATAGTTGTCAGTCTTTCGCTGCTGAACTTGAGACTGTACTAAAGCTGAACCTTTGCTGGAATCCCCCTCCCATTTTCTCTTGTTATCACTGGGGGTAGCAGGAGTAGTTGCTGAAACAGTAGCAGTAGTAGTAGCGCTGATACGTTTAGGCAGTTTGTTCTGTTCCACTGCCTGATCGGTGAGGCGATGAGCTAGCTTGACGATCTGTTGAATAGTGCCAAGATTCGCTGAGGTTACATGGCTTTGAATCTCCGGCACCAGACCATTGAGATACAGTTCGATACGCTTAATAGGAGGGTCCACCATAGTAGGACACAGAATAGCCAACTCATTCGATCTTCTAGTGTACGCTTCAATTTCTGACCCCGTCATTTTCAAGTGGTAAAACTCTACCTCCAACTTATGAATATCATCACGGCTACAATATTCCTCTTTGATCAACTCCTTGAAATCATTCCAGGGTGTGGCGTTAGCAACAGCCAACCCTAACATCTGAATTTGCGCATTCCACCAAGTCAGCGCGATGCCTTCTAGAGTACCAGTGGCGTACTTCACCCTGCGAGCCTCAGGGCATTCACACATTTCAAATACGGACTCGAGCTTTTCAAACCAATGGAGGAGTCCAACCGCTCCTTCCGTGCCACTAAAAGTAGTAGGACGACAGTCCATGAAAGTTTTGAAGGTACAAACAGGTGGCTGGGCGTGCTGACCTCCTGCTTGTGCGGCTGCAAGTGCCTCAGCAACTCGCTCGTTAATGAGAGCCGTCAGTTGGGCTTGCGTCATGTTAATACGTCCAGACATGATCTTCATAGCAAATATGACATAAGTGAGAGAAGTTCGAGAGTAGTGCGATAACAAAAGAGAGTAAGCACACCAATGTTCTCATGCAATAGTGTTAAGTTAACCTAAGCATACCCGGAGCAAAGTTCTATGCGATTCTAGCAAGTAGGCAATAAGACATATACCATATTACCTATAGTGATGAGTCTTGCACGTGGAGCGAGGCGTCGTTGTGGATCGTTGAGCACTGTTCTGGTTATAGTCTGGTTTTAATAAAAACGTTTTCCCCTTATTAAAACCGAGTTCTCTATAACCAATGGCTCTGATACCAATCTGTCACACCCCCAAAATCCACACGCGGAGTACTACCGCTTGGAGGCGTGACATGACCAGGATCAAGCCACCAATCATATTGAACATAAGTATATAGTAAAAGTCATTCATCAATACGATAGGTGTTTCCAAACCAAATATAAACAAGTGTGTAGCGGAAGCATTAATGTAAAACCCAACATCAGTTTAAGTACAAAAAGTCATAATGTTTAACAACACATTCACGATCCATATCCACAACGACTGTGCCTCCCGTGCAAGCTCCAAAAGTACCTAGGGTCCTGCAAGGCATGTAACAGAGAGTCAACAACTAGTTGAGCGAGTTCACAGAAAGTAATGCGTAATAGTAAGTTTGTTTGTAACACGTGGCTCTACTGGGCCGGTAGTAAGTTCTATTGGTGGGGGCTTCCCGTGTTGTATAACCACTAGACTATTTGTAACCACTATGTGTTCTTCACAACCGAGAACAGTAATACGTACCAGTGTTACGTAGGTTTTACGTAAGTATCCTTCACAACCGAGGATAGTAAATAGCATAAGTATACGTAGGTTTTACGTAAGTATCCTTCACAACCGAGGATAGTAAATAGCATAAGTATACGTAGGTTTTACGTAAGTATCCTTCACAACCGAGGATAGTAAATAGCATAAGTATACGTAGGTTTTACGTAAGTATCCTTCACAACCGAGGATAGTAAATAGCATAAGTATACGTAGGTTTTACGTAAGTATCCTTCACAACCGAGGACGATGGTATGGTAGTCTAGTAATAATGTCCGCATGAATCCATTCAACCTTATTCCTTAAATCCCATTCCCAAGCCCTGGGAATCCCATGCCTTGGTAGAAGTGTGAACTCACCTTGTTTGCTCGGTATGCTAGGTATGTGCTCACGGTTAATCAATCACGTCCCTAGGTAGGCACGTATACATAATCAGTTTGTATTAAAGTTGTTTGTGCGTAAACATAATCATCATGAACATCGCATCTTCCGCATTACACGTATTTACAATCATACAAGTAATACTTATATACATAACAGCAGTTGACTAGCTCAGTTAAGTTTTATCAGAAACAGTTACTGTGCAAATAACCCAGGTCGGCGAAACACCCACTGTTTCGCCATACAAGTCTCGGCGAAACACATTGTGTTTCGCCATGTCAGTTTCATCTTTAAAATATGTTTCGCCGGTACCTCAGATTCGTCGAAATACATACAGTTTCAGCAATAATAACAATTCCTCAAAAACTAAAGGCCTAATGGCCGACAACTAGCAATCACCTCCAATCCTCATTGGACCTCCAATAACATAAACCGATTGGACCATTAATATCACAAACCGATTGGACCTTTGTTATGCATTATCAACACTAATAAACATCATCATAAAAAAAATAAGCGGTTCACATATCCCCACCCCTTTGACCACCGATTTTGTCCACCAATCACGATTTAATAAACAACCCATTTTACTTTCCATAACCTTATCAAATCTAGCCGACAATATCCATGTGATGTTTCTTTATTTTACAAAGCAACAACTTATATACAACAAGTAGCACATGATTCATGAATAACATAACCTGCCAAAACACATGGGTCGCAATTAAGAGCATTCATCAAACAGACTTTATGGTCAACAACAAGTAATCGGTTCTTTATAATACACACTAACCGAGATGAAAAGAATGATGAATAAGCTAAGGGGGCTCCGAGAATTCCAACAGCCGTCTCACAGAAAAGGGGCGCTCTAGGGTTTCTATTTTGTTAAAGTGTGACGAATAAGACGGTTCCGTGTACTTTATATGCGTACAAGTGAACTGGGCCCTAATGGGCTTCGCGTAATAATGGGCCGGCGAAACAGCATGTTTCGTCGAGTTGGGTCATGGCGAATCACTTAATTTGTCGGGTCATTTCAGCTGTTAAAAGTTCAAGTGTTTTTCTAAAATACCAAGTCTCATGTTTTAATAATAATCACATACGTGCAAAATTCGCAATACCATACGTTTCATGCTATAATCTAAATTACATAAACATGTAACAATCATAGTGCCTTTCATTAACATAACGGATAGCTACAAGTCAAACAACAAAACAATCGAAGTCAACGTGCATTTAATACGAAAGTGAAAGTCGGAAACTCGAGTTGTCACATTATCCCCAACTTGAAAGAAATTTCGTCCCGAAATTTAGCATGCGGTTACTGAGGAAGCTAGGTAAGTTATCGTTTACTGGTTTTCCTGGGGTGTCACATCATTCCCCCGTTGAGTTGGAATTTCGTTCCGAAATTCCGTAGTAGCTTCAGCCTCAGTAGTAGTTGCATTGTTTTCGAACAACTGGGGATATTTGAGTTCCATTTGATCTTCGCGCTCCCAGGTGAACTCTGGGCCGCGACGGGAGTTCCAACGAACTCGTACAAGAGGTATTCTAGTGTTCTTGAGGACCTTAACATCCCGGTCCGTGATTTCAACTGGTTCCTCGACGAAATGCAACCGTTCGTCGATAGTGAGCTCCTTCAAAGGAACTATGAAGGTCTCATCTGACTGCCACTTCTTCAGATTCGACACATGAAAGACGTTGTGAACTGCACTGAGTTCAGCTGGTAAGTTCAGTCTGTAGGCCACTTTGCCTATCTTTTCTATGACTTCAAATGGTCCAACGTAACGCGGATTGAGCTTGCCTCGTTTGCCAAAACGAACCACACCCTTCCAGGGCGAAACTTTGAGTAGTGCTCGATCTCCAACTTGGAATTCGAGTATTTTCCTGTCTTTATCAGCGTATACTTTCTGACGGTCACGTGCTGCCGCCATGCGTTGTCGTATTTGAGCAATCTTTTCAGTAGTATCAACTACCATTTCCGGACCTGTGATCTGACTGTCACCCACCTCTGCCCAACAAAGAGGTGATCGGCATTTACGCCCGTACAATGCCTCAAATGGAGCAGCTTTAATGCTGGTGTGGTAACTGTTGTTGTATGAAAATTCCACAAGTGGCAGATGCTTTTCCCAGCCCTTGCCAAAGTCAATTACGCACGCCCGAAGCATGTCTTCTAGAGTTTGAATAGTGCGCTCAGACTGCCCATCGGTCTGAGGATGATAAGCTGTGCTCATGTCTAATCGAGAGCCAAAAGATTTGTGCATTGCTTGCCACAGTTCTGAAGTAAAACGTGCATCACGATCAGAGATAATAGATGTGGGCACCCCGTGCCTCGAAACAACTTCCTTAAGGTATATGTCTGCTAGAGTGGAGAACTTATCCGTTTCCTTGATAGCCAAGAAGTGAGCAGACTTTGTGAGTCGATCCACGATCACCCAAATAGTATCATTCCCACGTTGAGATCTGGGTAGACCAGTAACAAAATCCATGGAAATTTGCTCCCATTTCCATTGTGGTATCTCAGGTTGCTGGAGTGGGCCTGATGGTTTCTGATATTCTGCCTTGACTCTCGCACAAGTCAAACACTTTCTAACGTAAGTTGCTATGTGGGCCTTCATGCTAGGCCACCAATATGTAGTTCTAAGGTCGTGGTACATCTTATCTGAACCAGGATGTACTGAGTAGCGAGACTTATGAGCTTCATCCATTACAAGCTCGCGTAGGTTGCCATAGAGTGGGACCCAGATGCGTCCGGTTACATAATAGGCGCCGTCTGCCCTTAGTTCTAACCGTTGCCTTGAACCGCGTAGAGCTTCAGCCCTGACGTTTTCTGGTTTCAATGCTTCTACCTGAGCATCTCGTATCTGTGAAGGAAGACTAGACTGAATAGTGAGTTGCAATGCTCGTACACGCCTAGGTATAGTATCCTTTCGACTGAGGGTGTCGGCCACCACATTGGCCTTGCCTGGATGGTACTTTATAGCACATTCGTAATCGTTCAGTAACTCGACCCATCGACGTTGTCGCATGTTCAAATCTTTCTGCTTGAAAATATATTCAAGGCTCCTGTGATCGGTGTAGATGGTGCACTTGGTGCCATACAGGTAATGTCGCCATATCTTGAGCGCAAAAACAACAGCTCCAAGTTCTAAATCGTGCGTAGTGTAATTCCGTTCGTGAATCTTAAGTTGGCGCGAAGCATAAGCAATAACTTTATCCCTCTGCATCAACACACATCCAAGACCTTGGATAGATGCATCACAGTAGACTACAAAGTCGTCCGTGCCTTCAGGCAATGAGAGGATAGGTGCGCTACAAAGTCTATCCTTTAAGTGCTGAAACGCTGTATCCTGTGTATCACTCCAACGGTAAGCAATACCTTTTTGTGTCAGCAATGTAAGCGGCTGTGCAATCTTTGAGAAGTCTTTGATGAATCGTCTATAATAACCCGCCAAACCCAAGAATTGGCGTATTTCTGTCGGTGTACTAGGTGCAGGCCAATTCTTGATCGAATCTACCTTGGATGGATCAACATGTATCCCATCCTTGTTTACCACGTGGCCTAGAAAGTGGACTTCACGAAGCCAGAAGTCGCATTTTGAAAACTTAGCGTATAGCTGTTCCGTTCGAAGAAGTTCCAGAATAAGTCGTAAATGCTGCTCATGTTCCTCCCGATTCTTCGAATAAATTAGGATGTCATCAATAAAAACAATAACAAACTTGTCAAGATAAGGTTTGCACACCCTGTTCATAAGATCCATGAAAACCGCAGGCGCGTTCGTTAGCCCGAATGGCATGACCAAAAACTCGTAATGACCGTAGCGAGTTCTGAATGCTGTTTTGGAGACGTCCTCATCCCGGACTCTCAGTTGATGGTAACCTGACCTTAGATCAATCTTTGAGTAATAGCTCGACCCTTGTAACTGGTCGAATAAGTCGTCGATGCGTGGAAGTGGATAACGATTCTTCACCGTCACCTTGTTTAGTTCGCGGTAATCTATGCACATACGAAAGGTACCGTCTTTCTTCTTCACAAATAATACTGGAGCTCCCCAGGGCGAAGAGCTAGGACGTATGAAACCCTTTTCCAAGAGTTCTTGCAATTGCTTAGACAGTTCTTCCAGTTCAGTTGGAGCTAAGCGGTAAGGCGCTCGAGCTATAGGTGCTGCTCCTGGAGCTAGCTCGATCTGAAATTCGACCTGGCGATGGGGCGGTAACCCTGGTAACTCTTCCGGAAACACTTGAGGAAAGTCGCGTACTACAGGAATATCCCCAATCTTTTTCTCTGTCGTCGATGTATCAGTAACGAGTGCTAAAATAGCTACGTGGCCTTTTCGCAGACACTTCTGAGCCTTCAAGAAAGAGATGATGCCACTCACGACACCACTCTTGTCGCCTTGAACTTCGAGAGGTTCTTTGCCAGAACGAGGAATACGAATGATCTTCTCCTTGCATAGGATCTCTGCTTGCTGTTGGGATAACCAATCCATACCGATGACAATATCAAAGCTACTCAGAGTTATAGGAATGAGATCGATAGAGAAAGTCTGACCGGCGAGGATAAGATTACAACCCTGAACTATGTGTGTGGCTTCTAGACTTTTACCGTTAGCTAACTCTACGACATGTTTGGTGTTCAAAAGTGTTGGTGCACGTTTAAGCATTTGACTAACTTTCAGAGACATATAACTGGTATCCGCACCCGAATCAAATAATACGGTAACATAAAAGTCGTCAAGAAGAAACTTACCCGTAACCACATTAGGATCGTTCCTTGCGTCACTCTGACCAATCACAAACATACGACCCTTTGCACCATTGTTGTTGTTGTTTCCCCCATTGTTGTTCCCAGTGCCCTGATTATTATTGTTGTTGTTGTTGTTCTGGTTTCGGTTTAACTGAGGGCAGTGTCTTTTGAAGTGACCTTCAGCACCACAATGAAAACATCCTTTGTTACCCTGTTGTTGGTTCTGCTGCGTTTGCTGCTGCTGTTGATTCTGAGTTACAGGCCGTGGGCTCCTACAATCCTTGGCCTCATGGCCCATCCTGAGGCACCTCCGACAACGACCCTTGTTGCACTGGCCACTGTGATGCCTATTACAGTTGTTACACCTTGGGAGGTTCCCTCGATAACCACCCTGCCTGTGACTGCCCGAAGATTGCTGACTAGGGCTCTGATAGTTGTCAGTCTTTCGCTGCTGAACTTGAGACTGTACTAAAGCTGAACCTTTGCTGGAATCCCCCTCCCATTTTCTCTTGTTATCACTGGGGGTAGCAGGAGTAGTTGCTGAAACAGTAGCAGTAGTAGTAGCGCTGATACGTTTAGGCAGTTTGTTCTGTTCCACTGCCTGATCGGTGAGGCGATGAGCTAGCTTGACGATCTGTTGAATAGTGCCAAGATTCGCTGAGGTTACATGGCTTTGAATCTCCGGCACCAGACCATTGAGATACAGTTCGATACGCTTAATAGGAGGGTCCACCATAGTAGGACACAGAATAGCCAACTCATTCGATCTTCTAGTGTACGCTTCAATTTCTGACCCCGTCATTTTCAAGTGGTAAAACTCTACCTCCAACTTATGAATATCATCACGGCTACAATATTCCTCTTTGATCAACTCCTTGAAATCATTCCAGGGTGTGGCGTTAGCAACAGCCAACCCTAACATCTGAATTTGCGCATTCCACCAAGTCAGCGCGATGCCTTCTAGAGTACCAGTGGCGTACTTCACCCTGCGAGCCTCAGGGCATTCACACATTTCAAATACGGACTCGAGCTTTTCAAACCAATGGAGGAGTCCAACCGCTCCTTCCGTGCCACTAAAAGTAGTAGGACGACAGTCCATGAAAGTTTTGAAGGTACAAACAGGTGGCTGGGCGTGCTGACCTCCTGCTTGTGCGGCTGCAAGTGCCTCAGCAACTCGCTCGTTAATGAGAGCCGTCAGTTGGGCTTGCGTCATGTTAATACGTCCAGACATGATCTTCATAGCAAATATGACATAAGTGAGAGAAGTTCGAGAGTAGTGCGATAACAAAAGAGAGTAAGCACACCAATGTTCTCATGCAATAGTGTTAAGTTAACCTAAGCATACCCGGAGCAAAGTTCTATGCGATTCTAGCAAGTAGGCAATAAGACATATACCATATTACCTATAGTGATGAGTCTTGCACGTGGAGCGAGGCGTCGTTGTGGATCGTTGAGCACTGTTCTGGTTATAGTCTGGTTTTAATAAAAACGTTTTCCCCTTATTAAAACCGAGTTCTCTATAACCAATGGCTCTGATACCAATCTGTCACACCCCCAAAATCCACACGCGGAGTACTACCGCTTGGAGGCGTGACATGACCAGGATCAAGCCACCAATCATATTGAACATAAGTATATAGTAAAAGTCATTCATCAATACGATAGGTGTTTCCAAACCAAATATAAACAAGTGTGTAGCGGAAGCATTAATGTAAAACCCAACATCAGTTTAAGTACAAAAAGTCATAATGTTTAACAACACATTCACGATCCATATCCACAACGACTGTGCCTCCCGTGCAAGCTCCAAAAGTACCTAGGGTCCTGCAAGGCATGTAACAGAGAGTCAACAACTAGTTGAGCGAGTTCACAGAAAGTAATGCGTAATAGTAAGTTTGTTTGTAACACGTGGCTCTACTGGGCCGGTAGTAAGTTCTATTGGTGGGGGCTTCCCGTGTTGTATAACCACTAGACTATTTGTAACCACTATGTGTTCTTCACAACCGAGAACAGTAATACGTACCAGTGTTACGTAGGTTTTACGTAAGTATCCTTCACAACCGAGGATAGTAAATAGCATAAGTATACGTAGGTTTTACGTAAGTATCCTTCACAACCGAGGATAGTAAATAGCATAAGTATACGTAGGTTTTACGTAAGTATCCTTCACAACCGAGGATAGTAAATAGCATAAGTATACGTAGGTTTTACGTAAGTATCCTTCACAACCGAGGATAGTAAATAGCATAAGTATACGTAGGTTTTACGTAAGTATCCTTCACAACCGAGGATAGTAAATAGCATAAGTATACGTAGGTTTTACGTAAGTATCCTTCACAACCGAGGACGATGGTATGGTAGTCTAGTAATAATGTCCGCATGAATCCATTCAACCTTATTCCTTAAATCCCATTCCCAAGCCCTGGGAATCCCATGCCTTGGTAGAAGTGTGAACTCACCTTGTTTGCTCGGTATGCTAGGTATGTGCTCACGGTTAATCAATCACGTCCCTAGGTAGGCACGTATACATAATCAGTTTGTATTAAAGTTGTTTGTGCGTAAACATAATCATCATGAACATCGCATCTTCCGCATTACACGTATTTACAATCATACAAGTAATACTTATATACATAACAGCAGTTGACTAGCTCAGTTAAGTTTTATCAGAAACAGTTACTGTGCAAATAACCCAGGTCGGCGAAACACCCACTGTTTCGCCATACAAGTCTCGGCGAAACACATTGTGTTTCGCCATGTCAGTTTCATCTTTAAAATATGTTTCGCCGGTACCTCAGATTCGTCGAAATACATACAGTTTCAGCAATAATAACAATTCCTCAAAAACTAAAGGCCTAATGGCCGACAACTAGCAATCACCTCCAATCCTCATTGGACCTCCAATAACATAAACCGATTGGACCATTAATATCACAAACCGATTGGACCTTTGTTATGCATTATCAACACTAATAAACATCATCATAAAAAAAATAAGCGGTTCACATATCCCCACCCCTTTGACCACCGATTTTGTCCACCAATCACGATTTAATAAACAACCCATTTTACTTTCCATAACCTTATCAAATCTAGCCGACAATATCCATGTGATGTTTCTTTATTTTACAAAGCAACAACTTATATACAACAAGTAGCACATGATTCATGAATAACATAACCTGCCAAAACACATGGGTCGCAATTAAGAGCATTCATCAAACAGACTTTATGGTCAACAACAAGTAATCGGTTCTTTATAATACACACTAACCGAGATGAAAAGAATGATGAATAAGCTAAGGGGGCTCCGAGAATTCCAACAGCCGTCTCACAGAAAAGGGGCGCTCTAGGGTTTCTATTTTGTTAAAGTGTGACGAATAAGACGGTTCCGTGTACTTTATATGCGTACAAGTGAACTGGGCCCTAATGGGCTTCGCGTAATAATGGGCCGGCGAAACAGCATGTTTCGTCGAGTTGGGTCATGGCGAATCACTTAATTTGTCGGGTCATTTCAGCTGTTAAAAGTTCAAGTGTTTTTCTAAAATACCAAGTCTCATGTTTTAATAATAATCACATACGTGCAAAATTCGCAATACCATACGTTTCATGCTATAATCTAAATTACATAAACATGTAACAATCATAGTGCCTTTCATTAACATAACGGATAGCTACAAGTCAAACAACAAAACAATCGAAGTCAACGTGCATTTAATACGAAAGTGAAAGTCGGAAACTCGAGTTGTCACATTATCCCCAACTTGAAAGAAATTTCGTCCCGAAATTTAGCATGCGGTTACTGAGGAAGCTAGGTAAGTTATCGTTTACTGGTTTTCCTGGGGTGTCACATCATTCCCCCGTTGAGTTGGAATTTCGTTCCGAAATTCCGTAGTAGCTTCAGCCTCAGTAGTAGTTGCATTGTTTTCGAACAACTGGGGATATTTGAGTTCCATTTGATCTTCGCGCTCCCAGGTGAACTCTGGGCCGCGACGGGAGTTCCAACGAACTCGTACAAGAGGTATTCTAGTGTTCTTGAGGACCTTAACATCCCGGTCCGTGATTTCAACTGGTTCCTCGACGAAATGCAACCGTTCGTCGATAGTGAGCTCCTTCAAAGGAACTATGAAGGTCTCATCTGACTGCCACTTCTTCAGATTCGACACATGAAAGACGTTGTGAACTGCACTGAGTTCAGCTGGTAAGTTCAGTCTGTAGGCCACTTTGCCTATCTTTTCTATGACTTCAAATGGTCCAACGTAACGCGGATTGAGCTTGCCTCGTTTGCCAAAACGAACCACACCCTTCCAGGGCGAAACTTTGAGTAGTGCTCGATCTCCAACTTGGAATTCGAGTATTTTCCTGTCTTTATCAGCGTATACTTTCTGACGGTCACGTGCTGCCGCCATGCGTTGTCGTATTTGAGCAATCTTTTCAGTAGTATCAACTACCATTTCCGGACCTGTGATCTGACTGTCACCCACCTCTGCCCAACAAAGAGGTGATCGGCATTTACGCCCGTACAATGCCTCAAATGGAGCAGCTTTAATGCTGGTGTGGTAACTGTTGTTGTATGAAAATTCCACAAGTGGCAGATGCTTTTCCCAGCCCTTGCCAAAGTCAATTACGCACGCCCGAAGCATGTCTTCTAGAGTTTGAATAGTGCGCTCAGACTGCCCATCGGTCTGAGGATGATAAGCTGTGCTCATGTCTAATCGAGAGCCAAAAGATTTGTGCATTGCTTGCCACAGTTCTGAAGTAAAACGTGCATCACGATCAGAGATAATAGATGTGGGCACCCCGTGCCTCGAAACAACTTCCTTAAGGTATATGTCTGCTAGAGTGGAGAACTTATCCGTTTCCTTGATAGCCAAGAAGTGAGCAGACTTTGTGAGTCGATCCACGATCACCCAAATAGTATCATTCCCACGTTGAGATCTGGGTAGACCAGTAACAAAATCCATGGAAATTTGCTCCCATTTCCATTGTGGTATCTCAGGTTGCTGGAGTGGGCCTGATGGTTTCTGATATTCTGCCTTGACTCTCGCACAAGTCAAACACTTTCTAACGTAAGTTGCTATGTGGGCCTTCATGCTAGGCCACCAATATGTAGTTCTAAGGTCGTGGTACATCTTATCTGAACCAGGATGTACTGAGTAGCGAGACTTATGAGCTTCATCCATTACAAGCTCGCGTAGGTTGCCATAGAGTGGGACCCAGATGCGTCCGGTTACATAATAGGCGCCGTCTGCCCTTAGTTCTAACCGTTGCCTTGAACCGCGTAGAGCTTCAGCCCTGACGTTTTCTGGTTTCAATGCTTCTACCTGAGCATCTCGTATCTGTGAAGGAAGACTAGACTGAATAGTGAGTTGCAATGCTCGTACACGCCTAGGTATAGTATCCTTTCGACTGAGGGTGTCGGCCACCACATTGGCCTTGCCTGGATGGTACTTTATAGCACATTCGTAATCGTTCAGTAACTCGACCCATCGACGTTGTCGCATGTTCAAATCTTTCTGCTTGAAAATATATTCAAGGCTCCTGTGATCGGTGTAGATGGTGCACTTGGTGCCATACAGGTAATGTCGCCATATCTTGAGCGCAAAAACAACAGCTCCAAGTTCTAAATCGTGCGTAGTGTAATTCCGTTCGTGAATCTTAAGTTGGCGCGAAGCATAAGCAATAACTTTATCCCTCTGCATCAACACACATCCAAGACCTTGGATAGATGCATCACAGTAGACTACAAAGTCGTCCGTGCCTTCAGGCAATGAGAGGATAGGTGCGCTACAAAGTCTATCCTTTAAGTGCTGAAACGCTGTATCCTGTGTATCACTCCAACGGTAAGCAATACCTTTTTGTGTCAGCAATGTAAGCGGCTGTGCAATCTTTGAGAAGTCTTTGATGAATCGTCTATAATAACCCGCCAAACCCAAGAATTGGCGTATTTCTGTCGGTGTACTAGGTGCAGGCCAATTCTTGATCGAATCTACCTTGGATGGATCAACATGTATCCCATCCTTGTTTACCACGTGGCCTAGAAAGTGGACTTCACGAAGCCAGAAGTCGCATTTTGAAAACTTAGCGTATAGCTGTTCCGTTCGAAGAAGTTCCAGAATAAGTCGTAAATGCTGCTCATGTTCCTCCCGATTCTTCGAATAAATTAGGATGTCATCAATAAAAACAATAACAAACTTGTCAAGATAAGGTTTGCACACCCTGTTCATAAGATCCATGAAAACCGCAGGCGCGTTCGTTAGCCCGAATGGCATGACCAAAAACTCGTAATGACCGTAGCGAGTTCTGAATGCTGTTTTGGAGACGTCCTCATCCCGGACTCTCAGTTGATGGTAACCTGACCTTAGATCAATCTTTGAGTAATAGCTCGACCCTTGTAACTGGTCGAATAAGTCGTCGATGCGTGGAAGTGGATAACGATTCTTCACCGTCACCTTGTTTAGTTCGCGGTAATCTATGCACATACGAAAGGTACCGTCTTTCTTCTTCACAAATAATACTGGAGCTCCCCAGGGCGAAGAGCTAGGACGTATGAAACCCTTTTCCAAGAGTTCTTGCAATTGCTTAGACAGTTCTTCCAGTTCAGTTGGAGCTAAGCGGTAAGGCGCTCGAGCTATAGGTGCTGCTCCTGGAGCTAGCTCGATCTGAAATTCGACCTGGCGATGGGGCGGTAACCCTGGTAACTCTTCCGGAAACACTTGAGGAAAGTCGCGTACTACAGGAATATCCCCAATCTTTTTCTCTGTCGTCGATGTATCAGTAACGAGTGCTAAAATAGCTACGTGGCCTTTTCGCAGACACTTCTGAGCCTTCAAGAAAGAGATGATGCCACTCACGACACCACTCTTGTCGCCTTGAACTTCGAGAGGTTCTTTGCCAGAACGAGGAATACGAATGATCTTCTCCTTGCATAGGATCTCTGCTTGCTGTTGGGATAACCAATCCATACCGATGACAATATCAAAGCTACTCAGAGTTATAGGAATGAGATCGATAGAGAAAGTCTGACCGGCGAGGATAAGATTACAACCCTGAACTATGTGTGTGGCTTCTAGACTTTTACCGTTAGCTAACTCTACGACATGTTTGGTGTTCAAAAGTGTTGGTGCACGTTTAAGCATTTGACTAACTTTCAGAGACATATAACTGGTATCCGCACCCGAATCAAATAATACGGTAACATAAAAGTCGTCAAGAAGAAACTTACCCGTAACCACATTAGGATCGTTCCTTGCGTCACTCTGACCAATCACAAACATACGACCCTTTGCACCATTGTTGTTGTTGTTTCCCCCATTGTTGTTCCCAGTGCCCTGATTATTATTGTTGTTGTTGTTGTTCTGGTTTCGGTTTAACTGAGGGCAGTGTCTTTTGAAGTGACCTTCAGCACCACAATGAAAACATCCTTTGTTACCCTGTTGTTGGTTCTGCTGCGTTTGCTGCTGCTGTTGATTCTGAGTTACAGGCCGTGGGCTCCTACAATCCTTGGCCTCATGGCCCATCCTGAGGCACCTCCGACAACGACCCTTGTTGCACTGGCCACTGTGATGCCTATTACAGTTGTTACACCTTGGGAGGTTCCCTCGATAACCACCCTGCCTGTGACTGCCCGAAGATTGCTGACTAGGGCTCTGATAGTTGTCAGTCTTTCGCTGCTGAACTTGAGACTGTACTAAAGCTGAACCTTTGCTGGAATCCCCCTCCCATTTTCTCTTGTTATCACTGGGGGTAGCAGGAGTAGTTGCTGAAACAGTAGCAGTAGTAGTAGCGCTGATACGTTTAGGCAGTTTGTTCTGTTCCACTGCCTGATCGGTGAGGCGATGAGCTAGCTTGACGATCTGTTGAATAGTGCCAAGATTCGCTGAGGTTACATGGCTTTGAATCTCCGGCACCAGACCATTGAGATACAGTTCGATACGCTTAATAGGAGGGTCCACCATAGTAGGACACAGAATAGCCAACTCATTCGATCTTCTAGTGTACGCTTCAATTTCTGACCCCGTCATTTTCAAGTGGTAAAACTCTACCTCCAACTTATGAATATCATCACGGCTACAATATTCCTCTTTGATCAACTCCTTGAAATCATTCCAGGGTGTGGCGTTAGCAACAGCCAACCCTAACATCTGAATTTGCGCATTCCACCAAGTCAGCGCGATGCCTTCTAGAGTACCAGTGGCGTACTTCACCCTGCGAGCCTCAGGGCATTCACACATTTCAAATACGGACTCGAGCTTTTCAAACCAATGGAGGAGTCCAACCGCTCCTTCCGTGCCACTAAAAGTAGTAGGACGACAGTCCATGAAAGTTTTGAAGGTACAAACAGGTGGCTGGGCGTGCTGACCTCCTGCTTGTGCGGCTGCAAGTGCCTCAGCAACTCGCTCGTTAATGAGAGCCGTCAGTTGGGCTTGCGTCATGTTAATACGTCCAGACATGATCTTCATAGCAAATATGACATAAGTGAGAGAAGTTCGAGAGTAGTGCGATAACAAAAGAGAGTAAGCACACCAATGTTCTCATGCAATAGTGTTAAGTTAACCTAAGCATACCCGGAGCAAAGTTCTATGCGATTCTAGCAAGTAGGCAATAAGACATATACCATATTACCTATAGTGATGAGTCTTGCACGTGGAGCGAGGCGTCGTTGTGGATCGTTGAGCACTGTTCTGGTTATAGTCTGGTTTTAATAAAAACGTTTTCCCCGTATTAAAACCGAGTTCTCTATAACCAATGGCTCTGATACCAATCTGTCACACCCCCAAAATCCACACGCGGAGTACTACCGCTTGGAGGCGTGACATGACCAGGATCAAGCCACCAATCATATTGAACATAAGTATATAGTAAAAGTCATTCATCAATACGATAGGTGTTTCCAAACCAAATATAAACAAGTGTGTAGCGGAAGCATTAATGTAAAACCCAACATCAGTTTAAGTACAAAAAGTCATAATGTTTAACAACACATTCACGATCCATATCCACAACGACTGTGCCTCCCGTGTAAGCTCCAAAAGTACCTAGGGTCCTGCAAGGCATGTAACAGAGAGTCAACAACTAGTTGAGCGAGTTCACAGAAAGTAATGCGTAATAGTAAGTTTGTTTGTAACACGTGGCTCTACTGGGCCGGTAGTAAGTTCTATTGGTGGGGGCTTCCCGTGTTGTATAACCACTAGACTATTTGTAACCACTATGTGTTCTTCACAACCGAGAACAGTAATACGTACCAGTGTTACGTAGGTTTTACGTAAGTATCCTTCACAACCGAGGATAGTAAATAGCATAAGTATACGTAGGTTTTACGTAAGTATCCTTCACAACCGAGGATAGTAAATAGCATAAGTATACGTAGGTTTTACGTAAGTATCCTTCACAACCGAGGATAGTAAATAGCATAAGTATACGTAGGTTTTACGTAAGTATCCTTCACAACCGAGGATAGTAAATAGCATAAGTATACGTAGGTTTTACGTAAGTATCCTTCACAACCGAGGATAGTAAATAGCATAAGTATACGTAGGTTTTACGTAAGTATCCTTCACAACCGAGGATAGTAAATAGCATAAGTATACGTAGGTTTTACGTAAGTATCCTTCACAACCGAGGATAGTAAATAGCATAAGTATACGTAGGTTTTACGTAAGTATCCTTCACAACCGAGGATAGTAAATAGCATAAGTATACGTAGGTTTTACGTAAGTATCCTTCACAACCGAGGATAGTAAATAGCATAAGTATACGTAGGTTTTACGTAAGTATCCTTCACAACCGAGGATAGTAAATAGCATAAGTATACGTAGGTTTTACGTAAGTATCCTTCACAACCGAGGACGATGGTATGGTAGTCTAGTAATAATGTCCGCATGAATCCATTCAACCTTATTCCTTAAATCCCATTCCCAAGCCCTGGGAATCCCATGCCTTGGTAGAAGTGTGAACTCACCTTGTTTGCTCGGTATGCTAGGTATGTGCTCACGGTTAATCAATCACGTCCCTAGGTAGGCACGTATACATAATCAGTTTGTATTAAAGTTGTTTGTGCGTAAACATAATCATCATGAACATCGCATCTTCCGCATTACACGTATTTACAATCATACAAGTAATACTTATATACATAACAGCAGTTGACTAGCTCAGTTAAGTTTTATCAGAAACAGTTACTGTGCAAATAACCCAGGTCGGCGAAACACCCACTGTTTCGCCATACAAGTCTCGGCGAAACACATTGTGTTTCGCCATGTCAGTTTCATCTTTAAAATATGTTTCGCCGGTACCTCAGATTCGTCGAAATACATACAGTTTCAGCAATAATAACAATTCCTCAAAAACTAAAGGCCTAATGGCCGACAACTAGCAATCACCTCCAATCCTCATTGGACCTCCAATAACATAAACCGATTGGACCATTAATATCACAAACCGATTGGACCTTTGTTATGCATTATCAACACTAATAAACATCATCATAAAAAAAATAAGCGGTTCACATATCCCCACCCCTTTGACCACCGATTTTGTCCACCAATCACGATTTAATAAACAACCCATTTTACTTTCCATAACCTTATCAAATCTAGCCGACAATATCCATGTGATGTTTCTTTATTTTACAAAGCAACAACTTATATACAACAAGTAGCACATGATTCATGAATAACATAACCTGCCAAAACACATGGGTCGCAATTAAGAGCATTCATCAAACAGACTTTATGGTCAACAACAAGTAATCGGTTCTTTATAATACACACTAACCGAGATGAAAAGAATGATGAATAAGCTAAGGGGGCTCCGAGAATTCCAACAGCCGTCTCACAGAAAAGGGGCGCTCTAGGGTTTCTATTTTGTTAAAGTGTGACGAATAAGACGGTTCCGTGTACTTTATATGCGTACAAGTGAACTGGGCCCTAATGGGCTTCGCGTAATAATGGGCCGGCGAAACAGCATGTTTCGTCGAGTTGGGTCATGGCGAATCACTTAATTTGTCGGGTCATTTCAGCTGTTAAAAGTTCAAGTGTTTTTCTAAAATACCAAGTCTCATGTTTTAATAATAATCACATACGTGCAAAATTCGCAATACCATACGTTTCATGCTATAATCTAAATTACATAAACATGTAACAATCATAGTGCCTTTCATTAACATAACGGATAGCTACAAGTCAAACAACAAAACAATCGAAGTCAACGTGCATTTAATACGAAAGTGAAAGTCGGAAACTCGAGTTGTCACATCCACATTCGGGATCCCACTATCCACACAAGAGTTACAAGCGTTTCTAGCCAGCTCTTCAAAATCGACTCGGTCCAACCTAGAATTGAAGAACCGGAAAGCATAAGTCCCAAAATTTAGATCTCCAATGACTAGAGTAATCGGACTATAATCCGAGTGGAGATTATGAAGCACCCTGTAAGCCACATCTAGCTATTCGTTCACAAAGTCTTGACAACATAAAAACCTATCAATTTTGCTCATCTTTTCCCTTGTCATATTCCGCTAGGTTCCACTCGTTAATGAATCATTAAGTCTCTACCTTCTTAAGCATGGACTCTAGATTTTCGTCTTTCCTCTCTTATTAGATATCAATCAATCAATCATACACAGTAAAATCCCACAAATAGCAAAGCTATTGGTAGGGTTTGTGGAGGGTGGGATGTAGGCACACCTTACCTCTACCCCTAGGGATAGAGAGGTTACTTCCAGTGAGACCCTCGGCTCCAAAACACCCAGGAAAGAAATAAATAGAACATGAGGTGTGTGTGTGTGTGTGTGTATGAAGCTACCAATATAACATGAGTGGTGAAAGAGTGCATGGTAAATAAGACAAATATAATAACACAAACATCCTAAACACATAGATACATATCTACGACCATACACTACACCTAAAAACATAATTGTACCCTCTCTTAGAAATCCTTAACCTTAATCCTACGTCTCCACGAGCTCCTATCATGGACCATGTTCTCAAAGAGCTGCAATCTTTGCAAATCCTGCCTAATCCGCTCATCCCAAGTAATTTTGGGTCTGCCTCTACTACTCCTCCCCTCCACCTCGAGAGTTTCAACCACTCTAACTGGCTCTATCGTCTGCCTCCTTTTCACATGCCCAAACCATCTCAATCTTCCTTCCTTTATCTTATCTGATATACTAGCTACTTCTAACCTCTCCCTAAAAACATCATTTCTTATTCGGTCTAACCTTGTGTGCCCACACATCCATCTTAGCATTCTCATCTCTGCCACCTCCATCTTGTGTGCTTGTACTTCCTTAATGGCCCAGCAGTCGGTTCCGTGTAACATAACAGGTCTAATTGCAACCATATAAAATTTCCCTTTCAATTTTGTTGGGAACCTCCTATCGCACAATACCCTAGTGGCAGCTCTCCACCTACACCATCCAACCTGGATGCGGTGGGCAACGTCACTATCTATCTCCCCATCCCTCTGAACAAACAATCCTAGATACTTGAACTTGTCACCTGCGGAACCACTTGACCGTCAATGGTGATCTGAATGTCCTCATCGTTGTCTACTCCACTAAAGTCACAATACAAGTACTCAGTCTTAGATCGACTAATCCTTAAACCTCTGCCCTCGAAAGCTGTTCGCCACTCTTCCAACCTCGCATTCAGACTTTGTTTACTATCAGCAACTAACACAATACCTGGTGATTGTAGCTTTTGGACTGCAGATGATTCAAGCAAAATTGAGAATTAGGGTTTGAGAGAAGAGTCATCACCTTACCTTGAAGAAAATCAAGAGGTGCAAGAACACACGATGATGAAGGGATTATCACCGGCAGTGAAATTAAAAGAGTCAACCCAGATGATGAAACAGATACGATGAATGAAATATGAAGAATCACCTTGAGAGATGAGAGGAACGACTTAATTGTGAGAATGAATGATCTAGGGTTTCTGCTCATCCATCAGACAATAAAGGCGTATGGGAGTTTGGGTGGGAAAACGAAAGAATTGTAGGCCTCATCTACTATCTACTGACACGTGGCCCTTACTTATTTTCATTTGTTATATATAATAGAATAGATTATCATAATCATTTATATTTATTGATTTAAACCTGAGATTATAATTATATAAACGACATAAATCTCTGAACGTTAACTAGTAACATATCATTCTTTTGTTTTTATCTTAACTGAACCATTTTAGCTCGTTTAAATATGAATCAATTATAAGTAGACTTTTACAAAAACAACCCTAAAGCTACTCAAAAGTGTAAAAAAATACTATATAAAAATATGTATAATTTAGAGCATATCCTTCAACTGAAAAAGAGTCGATCATAATATGAAACAAAATAAGGCCGTGGTTCAAATGATTTGAGGCAATAAGATCACATAATCATGATTAAATTAATTAGGCTAAAGGGTGTGGGTGTATGGGTTGGGTCATCAGCCGTCACGTAGGATCATTAATGGATTGCTACACCACCCCTTTGTTTCATCCACCATGGTTGGCATGAATTAAACCATGACAACCATGAACCTCCTTTCCTTTTTTAATTTCTCACTTTTATTTTCACAAAAATAAATTAAAATAAGAGAATAATGGTTTGGGTCATGACCACACCCTTAGGGTAATGTTTTGGATGATGGATTAAAAATGGGTGACATGGCGTTGATATGGAGGATCATGATGACCATGAGAGTTATGACCACACCCTATAGCCCTATGATGGTTAGAGCTTTCTATAATTAAACATTTATAGAATAGAGATTATTGTTATTATTATTATTATTATTAAAGGAGAGCTATTCATATCTCACTATGACTATTTCTTTCATTATTTTTTTATAAAACAAAATATCAAATAAGATGCATAACCCTAAAAAAGTAAGAATATTATGAAAAAAAAAAACAAAACAAAACAAAAACAAGATATTGGATTGGGCTTGGGCCAACAAAAGTGTTTGATCATTAGTCCATATCCTAGTCATACCACAAACAAAAGATCACATCTTCCCATTTCTAGGGCTGATTGATTAACTCCAGATCTCCACATTCTTCGTCTTCCTCTTCTTCTCCGTTCGGCGGTCAACACATTCGATTCATTTCACCGATGGCCCCACCTCCCGGTCCTTACTCCGGCACCAGCACCCTCGCTCTGGTAATTTTATTTCATCGATTCGATTCGATGCATCAAATATTTGTTTTCTTTTTTACAAATTCATCGATCTATTGCTCTTTCAGATGCATAGGTTACCTGATCTGTTAGTAAATGCTACAGTTTGAGTGATTTAACTTTCAATTGCTTGTTTTCAGGATTAGGGTTTATGTTTGGTTGTATGTACGTGTGTGTGTGTGTTGTTAATGATTCTTGTAATTAAAATTTGAAACCGGATTTTGGGATAGAGGATTGTGTTTAATCGTTGCAAAGTATTAGACTTGTCCGTTGTATGGGCAAGAAATGTGGACCAAATGATTTTGGGACTAGTTCTCCCATTTGGTTCATAAATCTCACATTTGTGACTCTCATACAACCGATGTTGGGATAAGTCTCGTATCTTGCAATGGTTTCAGTTTGTAACATTGAAGTACAAACATGCATGGTGCAATTCAGGGGTTTGTTCGATGAACACGGCCTGGATGTCTATTCAATCGAAATGTGTGGTTAAGAACTTAACAAAAATGGATGGTGGTTGGCCACTTAGTGATGCTTGTTAGAACCCTGTTATCAGTGGCGGAACCATGATATTTTTTGTGTGGGGTTAGTAATTTTAGGTGGTTGGATTTCTAACAAGCCGATGTCATATTTTTAGGGTCGGATCGGGTTGGGTTAAATAATAAAAGGCAAGACCTTAATGGCTTAATGAAAGTACATTGTCTTTGGGAAAAGCACAATAAAAATACAAAGTCATTTGAACTATAAAAGAAAATACGTTTCATAGTTGTTTTCTACGGGATTTCATGTTTTGATTTGATCGAAAATTAATTGCTAAAGTCACTAACTTTAATCAAGTCTAAACACAAATTTCACATAAACATATAAAATTTCAACATCATACTCTAAATGAACCCATTTACTTTCAAGTTTTAAGCTTGAAGAACAAGAAAAACAAATAAGAAAAAAACTAACCTTGACTCATGTTGGATGGATTTGAAGTCTACAATCGAACAGTCAGTTCACTTATTATCCTTCAATTGGAAGGATTTAGCTGTTATTTGTTCTGTCGTTTAGCAAAAGTCAATTTTCGAGGTTAAAAGTTCACAGCCACAGACTCTCTTTTATTTATTTATTTATTTTGGTTAGGTTAACGAGTTGAAGTTTTATATAATAGTTTTATACATAGTTATTAAAAGCGTTAAGCGCACTCAAGGCGCATAGGCCTCGCCTAGGGCCTAGGCGCAAGGCGCAAAAAAAGGCGCGGGCCTGAGAAAAAAAAGCGTACAACAAAAAAAAACATAAAATATTTTTATATAATAGAAAATTAATACTATTCTTCAAATAAAATAAACTAAATCTATTATATAACATTTAATATCGTCTATTTAGTACCAAAATTTATAAAATGCTAGTTTATTATTGTAGAAAAGTAGTTTCGTTAGATAAAAGTAGAAATCTAGCTAGAATCTTGCAAGGATTTAGAGAATTTGGCCGAAAACTCTCAGGAATCTAGGAATCTCGCCGGAACCTGCGCATGAACCTTCACTTGGAGAATTAAAGCGCAATTGCCTTGACTTAAGGCGCAATTGCCTCGCCTCGCTAGAAAATTGGGCCTAGGCGCAAGAGGCGATGGCTTTTAACAACTATGGTTTTATAAAATGATGGCCAATGAGTTCAAAATATTTTTCATAAAACCAATGGGGTCAGTCGTAAAAAAAGATTGGGGTCGTTTGGAGTTCTCTTATTATGCGTTTCTTGATGAGACACACAAAAGAATGTGGTCCTGGTCGGTTGACGTCCCTCTCTACTTAGATCCGCCGCCAATGCCTATGATTGTTTACCAGCTTATATGGATGAGCCTATGTGACTCACTTCACAGTCTTTGTCTAACAATATGTGTTGTTTCTGGATTTGTTTTTTCAAGGGTTTAGGTGATTTGTGTTAGGGGTGGATATTATTATGGGTGGGTTATTTGGTAATTTGATATTGAAATCTGAACCATTGTAGTCGAAAATTCATTTCTAAGGCATTAACACTATCTTTAAAATTGCAAATTACAATTTGGTAATGAACATGAAAAAGGTTTGGGTTGTCACATCTAATAATTTTAATAAAAAAGTTGTGTTTGGGTTGGACTTGTTTAACCCATTTGATTAAATGGGTTGGGACGATCTATTTGATCTGTTTAATTAAACAGGTCGACCTGTCAACCCAATTTAAATTAGAAAAAATATATTTTAAGGTAAATTCGTTTAACCCATTAATTATTACCACCTGTTTTCACTCGTCAATCAATTTTACTCATTTAGATAAACGGGTTACACGTGTTCTGGTTGTGTGATTTTAAGTATGTTCGGGTTCATGTTGATGTCTCGAACACCAATAAATATGGGCCGTTTTTGGGATCATCAATTCAACCCACCAACTCAACACGACTGCCATCTCTTATCTAATTAAGTATTCTATTATTTTGCTATTTAAGTATTCTGTTTGTAACATTCCACTAAAAGGATTTTACTGTTATGTAATTTATTTAAAGCATGTCGGTTGTTCACAAGGGAACGACCATGTTAAATGGTTTGCAATGCTAAACAGCTATTGCTTATTTTGCAAAATTTGAGATCTTTTAATCTCTTCTATAGCCAAATCTTTTATTTGTTTCTATGCTTATAGTTATACATCATTAAGGGTTCTGGATTTTGTCGTTGTAGGTGGCTCGTGTGTCTGCCTTCTCTGTTGGACTAGTTTATGGAAGCTTGAAACTCAAATACCTTAAGGTACTGCACTGCATCATTTCTTAATTTTTCATTACAAGTTTTCTAACTTTCATATGGTTATCTTAATGGATTATGTTCTTGTGGATTAATACTCGATGAGTTTGGTTTCTTGTTTAATTTCCGATCATGTTACATTTTGCATTCTTGTTCCTCTCTCTCTCTCTCTCTCTCTCTCTCTCTCTCTTTCTCTCTCTCTCTCACACACGTTGCATAAAGTTGCTGATAGGGTGTTAAGTGGGACGTGTTTGCGGGTTGGCAAGCTGGATCCAACACGAATCCATGAACTTGAAAATTGTGTAAACTATATGTACCCAAACATGGCACAAATTTTCGTGAGTTGACCTGTTTAAGTGTTTAATCTTATTCTTTGCATATCGGTACTCTAAAATTACAATTTACCATAGTTATTAAAGGTGCTAGGCGCATAGGCCTTGCCTGCGGCCTAGGCGCAAAAAAAACGAGGCTCTGAGAAAAAAAAAAAAGCGCAAAATGAAAAAAAATATTAAAATCTATTATGTATTAGAAAAATAATAATATTCTTCAAATAAAATAAACAAAAGCTATTATATAACATTTAATATAATCTATTTAGTACCAAAAGTTCTAAAATATTAGTGTATTGGTGTAGAAAAGTAGTTTTCCTTAGATGATATTGCTGGAATCTTCCCGGATTTTAGAGAATTTGTTTGGAAACTCTCTGGAATCTACACCTAAACCAGCACCTAGAGAATTAAAGCGCAATTGTCTCGACTTGAAGCACAATTGCCTCGCCTGCAAAAATGGGCCTAGGCACAATAAGCGACGGCTTTTAACAGCTATGCAATTTACAAATAAAATATGTATGTAAAATATTTACGTTAAACCATAAAATCTAATGCTTGTTTTTTATTTCATCTTTTTAATTTTTGGCTTGAAATACTAGATACGTTAAAGGTTATATATCATATATATATATTTTTTAATAAGTTTATAAAAATAAATGGGATGATGTGTCAACTCGTGAAGAAGCATGCCGACCTGAATCCAACCTGTTTAGGCTAAATGTGCTGTGACCTGAAACTGACCTGAATCGGATTAAACTAAACTTAAACCCGTGAATTTTGTGTTAGGTTCTTGTTGTGTCAAAAACTCACACTCATACTCTGGTTGCTGATTCATTATCAACTTTTTATGCACGAATTGTATATTTTTCAGGCAAAGGCTAACTCGCAAAGAAAAGCTGCTGCCAAGGCACACCACTAAACGGAGAAGTGAGTAGTGATTTTTGTTTTGAATAATTGATGATGATTCCGAGTGGGCCCACACGGGCCGTGGTATTTTATGTTTTGCTTACTGTTCAATGAGATTTTACTCGTTTCTACCAGGACAAATGGTTGTATACAGTTTCTTGACGTGAAACATAATTCAGAAATGGTATTTTAGGAATAATTGTTTGTTTCTCTCATATGTGCTGAAAATGTCTTGATTTGCCATCCACAACTGTCTAGTATACAAACGCAACATATGGAACAAGTGATGTAGATGTGCACAAAAGACCGGGTATCATACTTTAGCCGGAAAACAAACCGAAACAGGGTATTAAAAAAACTAGGTATTTCTAACCCGACTCTGCCAGATAAGAACTTCGAACTTAAAAAAATTTAAGGCAATGTGCACCAAAAATAGCATTGGTTGATCTGTTTGATATAAAATGAAACTTAAATGAACTATCTTGTAAGTTAATGAGTTATTTGCTTACTTAGCTTTGATATAAAATGAAACTTAAATAAACTATCTTGCAAGTTAACGAGTTTTTTGCTTGCTTAGTTTTGAGTTGTAATGCAGGTTTCAGTAAATCAAATTAAAGAGAACAGTTCTATGTTAATAGGAAACTAAATTTATTAAAGAAGTTTAAGGTTAAAAAGAACAGAGATGTTCGCTTTTATTCACAGTGAGAAACCCCGAATCACCGGTTCAAATAAAATGATAAAAGAAAAGATAGATCTACAGTTCGTTTTGGATATAGATGCACCACCAAAACCAACAGTGGGGCTGCGAATCACTCCCGAAGATTTCTATATCACCACTCCAGTTATGAATTCGAGTTTAAGAACACCACTCAATATGCCACAATTGAGCTAGCATAGACACAATCAATTTAACTCAAAATCCATTAAGATAAACCAACAAAAGAGAAACTTTTTGTTTAATCAAAACACAATGTCCTTTTTCATTTACTCATGCACAATACATATAGGAAATGTGGAAACTAAAAACAAACTATGTAGCTAACATTTAAGGAAGTGGGATAACTAACTTGAAAATGAAAAATAAAGAAAACAAAAATAGAAGAAAATAACATAAATGTGTGGTACAGAACGGGGTTTTGCATGAGCATGTGATCCAAAGTCTCGTAGAATCCATTTGAATAAAATGACCCAGGTTTGGGTCACTTTGGTCGACCCACGTATGCCCGATTGTGGCCCGATCGGGTTGGCTATCATTTAGGGCTGTAAACGAACTGAACATTCAACGTGTTCGGCGGGGAGTTCATTAAGCTAAACGAACGAATATGCACATAGGAACGAACATGAATATATGATGCGTTCGTTCGTTTATGTTTGTGAACGCTCGATGATGTGTTCATTTATGTTTGTTCGTTTATGTCCATTTGTGTTTTTTAACATAAAGGTTTTTATTCTATTGGTTTTTATATATAAATCTTGAAACACTAGTTATACTATATGCCTCCGTCCCTCATTCGACCATTTCAATTTTAGTTTGTGATAAAGTTTGAGAAACTTCTTAATTTTTGTGTTAGTTATGTTAATGATAATCATGTCAACTATGTTTAGATAATTACATTAAGTACTTATTTAATTTTAGTGGATTCTTCATAATCTTTGTGATGAGAAATGTAAATTTTATTCTAAAATGAATATATGTTCGTCTATACTCTACATTTGTTTTTGTGCATGAATGTTTGTTTGTGTTCATGGACATTTGCTTTTGTTCTTTTGTTCGTTTACGTTCGGTAAGTTTTCGTGAACATGTTCATTTCTTTAATGAACGGACACAAACAAGAAATCCCGTTCGATAGGCATTCGTGAACAATTCATGAACATGATTCCTTAACGTATGAACACGAACAAGACCTTGTTCATGTTGGTTCGGTTTGTTTACAACCCTACACATGTCCAACAATTAGAACTCATCATTTACTCATTACAAACAACCCCATTTTTACCACCATGCCAACGTAGCAACCTACATCTAGTCTGAGTTTCCATTACATTGGTGAACTCTCTATCTTTGAACACCATTGGGGCGTTTTTGATTTTCACTACCATTGATGAACCTGGGGTTCAAAGAGGGTCGCGCCTCTAACATGGTCCAAGAGAAAGAGACCCTTGGCGGGCATTCGGAGGTAGCATCCCAAGCGGGGTAACGAGGTTGAGGGTGGTTGCTTGTTTCACAAGTTATTACTGATTGTTGGTAAGAATTGATTGGGTGGTGGTGGGTGTTTAGGTTTTTTTTATTGTGTAGCGAGTTTATTTTTAAGAGCATTTGTATACTTCTCATTTTTAAGAGACTTTGTATTTGATCCTATACCTATAAAGATTAAAGTACTTTGTGAAACGTCACAATTGGGGAATTAGTTTGTGACATGGCAAGCAAGTTGAAAAAGAGGAGAAGTTTAAGGGACATGAATTTAGGAGATAATAGAAGATGAGGGTGAGGGTTAAATAGGAATTTTATTTTGGCTATTAAGCAATAGAATTATGAGATGTGGCAAAATTTAAAATAAAGAGGAAGGGTATTTTAGTCAATTGTATCCAAATCTTCTTCCTTCTTCTCCCCCAGTAACTTCAAAACCCACCATTTTCAAAACCCACCATCTTCAACCTTTTCTTCACTTTCTATCTCATTAATCACTACATTATAGTGCGATTTTCGTCACAAATCAATGATTCAAACACCCAATCAACGTGTTCTTCAACTTTTTTTGAAGAAACCCAGCTTAACTTCATACAATATCTCATTTTTTTCCGTGATTTTGAAGGAATCACTCGATCCGTTTGATTTGATCGCTGATAAGTGTTTCTATCATTCAAATTTCGTCAATCGTTGAAGAAATCGGCTTCGATTTCGATCCATGTAAGAAATTCTTGAATTGCATTTTTACGATATGGGTTTTTGAATTGAGTCATTGCGTTTTACGATCATGGTGGGGGTCCGGGGGCAGCGCCCCTGGGAGCAGGGTCCAAGGGGCGGCAGCCCCTGGCAGGGTCCAAGGGGCGGAACCCCTGGCTGGGGTCGAAAATTTAATTTTCTGGAAATTGCCTCATTTCGTAGACAGTTTTTGATCTCCTAGTTCAGACAATTCACAGACAAAACATACCCTGGTTCAATGCGTTTTAGAGAGAACACTTTCTTTTGTGTTTTTAGGCCAGTACGTATTAGAAATAATATATTTTTATGTGTTTTCTGGCCATTGCGTTTTAGAAAAACACATTTTTGAAGTGTTTTTAGTCATTGCGTTTTAGGTAAAACATATTTTTATGTGTTTTCAGTCCATTGCGTTTTAGAGATAACACTTTCTTTTGTGTTTTCTGGCCATTGCATTTTAGAAAAAACACATTTTTGAATTGTTTTTAGTCCATTGCGTTTTAGGTAAAACTCATTTTTATGTGTTTTCAGTCCATTGCATTTTAGAAAAAAGACATTTTAAGTGTTTTCTGGCTATTGCGTTTTAGAAATAAGACATTTCTTTGTGTTTTTGGTGCATTGCGTTTTAGGTAAAACACATTTTTGAAGTGTTTTCAGTCCATTGAGTTTTAAAAAGTACACTTTCTTTTGTGTTTTTAGGCTATTGTGTTTTAGAAATAAGACATTTCTTTGTGTTTTATGGCCATTGGGTTTTACAAATAAGACATTTCTTTGTGTTTTTTGTGCATTGCGTTTTAGAAAAAAAATCATTTTTTACGTTTTTTTTCCATTGCGTTTTACACAACTGGGTTTTCTTCCATTACGTTTTACGCAACCGGGTTTTCTTCCATTGCGTTTTACGCAACTGGGTTTTCTTCCATTGCGGTTTATGCAACTAGGTTTTCGAAAATATTGGTTTTAAAGATAAAAAACGCTCGTTTTTTTGGTGCAATGTTTATAAAAAAATAATGTCGTATGAAAAAGTTATTAACGTTTAAAAAATTGGGGGGGGGGGGGGATCGGAGGAGAGAGAAACTATTGTTCTTGATTGACTACAATGTCCTTACATAAACCCACACGCCTCTTTTCTTCTCTTCAATTTCACCCATTTAATCTTAGCCTTTGATTAAATCAATTGATGATTAAGATTACTTCCTAGTCTTTCTAGCGAAAAAAACTTTCTATTATATTCTAACCCTTCATAACTAATGTTAATCGATGTATATTTAAATATGAGATAGAGATACGTTATGTAGGGACATCGCAAGTCAACTAACCCAAACACAAAAAGGAAAAAGAAACATAAAAATCTATGTCAAGTCAACTAACCCATACACAAAAAGAAAAAGAAAACATAAAAATCTATAGATATAAAGAAAAGATAAGAGATACATGTAGGGAGGGAAATTTTCGAGTCGACTTGTGGGACAGTGTACAATGAATTAGAACCGGGTTTTTACAAAAATGAAAAAGAAGTTGACCAAAACGATGTAGTTTTGACATTAATGATTACCGATCATAGCCAACAAAATGACCACCATGTATGGTGGAAGAAAAGCAATGTTTATGAGCAAATGTGTGTTGTTTTTAAGGTTTTGACTTTGAGCCAACATGGAGGGTTGTGTAGACATATATTTGGGGATGAAAGTGGGGGTGGGCAGGTCAATGGATTGAGACAGAAAAAGAAAGTCAGAAGATTGATAAACAGAATAACGATTTAGGGTTTTAAATGATTTTAACCAGGGCTGATAATTCTTGACACGATTCACCAATCCAATCCGACCTTAACTTGACACGGAAAAACAGATTTGGATCGATTAACATGACTCGGGTTTGGGTTGACCCGTATTAAAAACGGGTCGGTTCGGGTTGACCCGTATACAAACGGGATGACCCATTAACCCGTTTAACTATTTAAAAAATATTTTATATTTTTGTTTTTGTTTTTGCCGTTTCTATATTACATGGTTAGTTACAATAATATTAGTTTAGACACCTTATATTATTTATTTGTCACACTCATACTTATCATTAAACATGTTATCGATAACCCGCTTAAAAGTTAAAACCCAACAACTCGCTTATAATTAGTCAACGTGTATGACTCATTTAAAAACATGGGTTAAACAGGTCGGGTTCGGGTTGACCCAAATTTATGTGGGTCGGGTTAGGGTTGAAATCTTTGAACCGAATAATAATATGGGTCGGGTTCGGGTTGAACATTTTAACCTGCCAACCCGTAACCCTCAACCCATTAACCCAACACGATTGACACCCCTAATTTTAACCAAAAAAAAAAAAAAAAAAATTCAAATTGATGAGATTATCAAACAACCCAGTTAGACCACCCGTAGTGGGGGGTTCTTTTGGCATTTTTTCCAAAAAAAAGCCCAACAACGCTGCCTGACTGACCCCGGGGGCGTTTTTTTTTTAATAAAAATGGAGGAGCGTGCTTTTTTAAACGCTTTCTTCTTTTTGTTTGGCCAATAACATTTTTTTGATGGTTTTTTTTATTTAATTTTATTACACCCATTTTAACATAATGCATCACAATGGTCACATCCCCACTACACCCCTTTTAACATAATGTCACACAATACTCACATGCTGACTGGACCGCCACATGACACAAAATGTCCAAGGGTCTTCCCCTCCCACTACACATGTTCTTATCAGCTTGAAAAGTCAACTTTGTAATTTGAGTTGAATTGGACTTTCTGTACAGTGTAAATTAGAGAACTTTTATCAATGACATATGATCGAGACATGTATTGAAAATTCAAATCTTCTTTTTAACGTTAGATAAGATGCCTATTTTGCCATTAAACATCTTCAATGATCAATTCATTGTTGAATCAACACAGCCCACTTCACTTGAAGATATAAAAAAAATTAAAGGCTAAGGTGTCTACTTCGTCATTGATCGCCAACGGATGAACAAAGCTCACTTCATTAACGGACGTAAAAGTTCCATTTTTTTAAACTTAACTGGTGATCACGGACGAATCAACATAACTCACTTCACTAATGGACATAAAAAAATTTCAATATTTTCTTTCTTGTTGGATAAGTTGCTTACTTCATCAGTGATCAACGGCAAACATTAAAGTAATACTTTTTTTTTTTTTGTGTTTTCTTGAAATTTGGTTTGATCTTTTGCTGGTGATTTATTTTTGTAAAACATTTGCTTTCGATATCTATGTAATATTTTTTTAAAAAGTTTTAGTTCTTTCCCGTATGTCAGTGGTGGATCTAGAAAAAAACGTCAAGGGGCAACGTTTCAAAAATTTCTTTTCTAAGGGGAGTAAAATTGAAAAACGTCAAATTTTTCCAAATTTTACAGTAGCGGACTATCCCTACTCTCAAGTTACATCTGCCCCTACCATATGTCCTCCTGGTCGAAACTGCCGCATATCCCCTACTCCCCTAAATAATGTACATTTTTATTATGGTATGCAAAACAAGTCATTTAAACACTCGAACCAACTGAGCCAAAAAGTGTTAAATAGGTTGTTCAACTGAGTTTTGATAATTCGTAGCATTTTGGTTTGTAAAAAAATCAAATTGAGGTTACCGGTTTAGTTAATATTTTATTCTTTAATCCAGCGTAACTAGGCCATTAACAACTAAAATAATAAATAATAAAATAAATAAGAAATAAAAAAATAAAATGATATAATATAGGAAATTTAAAATATAAAATATGTAGTTTTTAAATATAAAAGGAGCTGGGATTAATAGTTTATAGATGTACGAGTAAGGTTATTGTATAAATGGTTTTAAAACACCAAACGTGAAAAGTGAATTTTTTTTTTAATATTTTTATCTAATCTAGTCAAACACGTATTTTAGTCTCCAAAAAAATATATTTTATTTATTTTAGTATAGTAATTATGTAATCACTCTAGAGTAATTGTATATAATTACTCTACTAAAGTGAATACACGATATATATACTCACACACTTACATTTTTCAACTAAACATCATGCTTCGTTTCAAAAAAAAAAAAACTAAACATCATGGTTAAGTAGATGGAAAAAAATTCAAAACAAATTTAAAAAAAAAGAATCTTCTTTCACTTCTCAGGTTTAGTTTATTAAAACCCATTAGTATTTAATCTTTACCCATAGATCTATAAAACTAATAATAATATTGTATTCATCTCTTTAATCATTTTAACTAGGGTTGTAGTAACCTGTGTGTTATGTCGTAATGCGATTGGAATCCGCTACGTATCACACACAATGACAACCGATAAATAAATTCATAAAATTAAACAAAATGATATCTAAATATGTTAATGTTATGTGCGTCGTAGCTCGGCCTTGAACATCAAAATAACAAGAGAAGATAAAACAATAAGGTAAATAACAAAGGTAAACGTAAAAAAACGATATGAACTCGGTCGGTTTCGGTTCTTCGCTATAGCAAACGAAAAAAAAGTTAAAAAATATGCTTGCGCGTGTTCAATTCGTTTAAAAAAATTCGAAGAGTAAAATGCACGGATGGTCCCTGTGGTTTTGTAAAATAACACCTATAGTCCCTAACTTTTGAAAATTACACCGGTGGTCCCTCTGGTTCGACAGTTTGTTACTCGGATAGTCCCTAGAGTGGATGGAGGTTAGTTTTCTCTGTTAAATCCATCTGAAATTACTTATTTACCCCTTCCTATAAAAAAAAACCAATATGAATTATTAAAAGTGTGGACCCACCTTATTCACCTACAAAAACCCACACCACCACCACATTCATCTGCAAACTCATATTGAAATATGGTTTCAGATCACAGTTCGATGAAAAGGATATTGGAAGAATTCATATAAAATTCAATTTCACAAGTAAAAAAGCAAGTTTCTTCTGATCACAGATCACTATAGAAAGAAACTAAATAGTGAAATTTCTGAAATCATATGCAATCTCTGGATTCACCTAAAAAACAAATCAAAATTTGTAGAGTAATATGGGTAGAACAAATCTTGAACTCCATGAAACAAATTGAGTAATCGCTATGAAACCCAATTTTGTGGCATTAATTAGAAAATGACGAACCGGGTTTGTGGGTGTGAGATGTCGATGTGAATTTTTTAGCAGTAGAAATTAAAAGACGGCGGCGATATAGTAGATGATGATATCCATCTGGGTTACAAATTCGTGTTGCCATCTCCATCGCAACACATCACGATAACACCCAGGTTTGAAATTGAATCAGAAACAAGCAACAAGCGACTGAAATCGACGTTCATAAACCACCGTCAAAATCGACAGTGTTGGGTTTTCAGTTACAAATTCGTTTCTGGTGCTGGTGATCTCATGGCGACAATAGTTTGTGGTGGTTTCTTGGCGTGTGTTTATATCGGAGTAGCAGTGGTGGCCGAAGTAGGTGGTGTGGCAGTGCTTGTGTGGGGAGGGTGGTGGTGGCCGAAGTAGGTGGTGTGGCAGTGCTTTTGTTTTTATAGGTTGAAGATAATGAAGGGTAATTTTGTCATTTCACATACACTTAACGGAGAAAACTAACGGACATTCACTTCAAGGACTATCCGAGTAACAAACTGTCAAACCACAGGGAACACCAATGTAATTTCCAAAAGTTGGGGACTATAGGTGTTATTTTGCAAAACCACAGGGACTATCCGTGCATTTTACTCAAAATTCGAACGTTAAAAACAATTTTTCCATATCGATTTCTTTCGTTAAAAACACTAAACTCAAAAAAGAAAAGAAAAGGCTCATGTTCGCATACTTGCTCAAGTCAGCAAGCCTCTAAGGGTCATGTTATCATGTTGACACTATTCAAACTTTTAAACTTTTTTTTATTTTATGTAGTTTTAATGTTAATGGTGATGGTCATTATATAGACAATGACACGGAACCATTTACATATTATAGGGGTGTTGTACACAAAGTTTAGGGGTGTTTTCAAAAAAAGATCAACATTGCATTTTGAGTAAACTACAGGGGTGTAAACAAGCCCAGAGGCTCGAGAGCTACTCGTGATCAGCTCGGTTAAAAGCTCGAACGAGCCTAGCCTTAACGAGCCTGAGCCCGAGCTCGAGCCTGAAATGGAGCTCGTTTTGTTATCGAGCCCGAGCTCGAGCCTGAAATACAAAGCTTGTTTAGGCTCGCGAGCCTAAACGAGCCCATACAAAATTTTAATTTTTTTATATATAATGCTGATTCCAGGATCCGGTGAGTTCGACGGAGCTTCGGTCCCGAAACGACGTGTTCGGTGCGTTTATTACGACTAAGAAAGGAGTAGAAGATAGATAGAACACTGAGCAGTCAATTTCAATATGGTCTCTATTGATTATACAACGTTTACAGCACCGCGAGACCAGTTGGACAGCATGTCCCCTCTGGGAACCAAAAGCTGTCCAAATGGAACCCCAAGGTCCCTATTTATAGACATCTCACACATGTGCCACCCGATCGGATTGCCACCCGATCGGATTGCCACCCGATCGGCTTGCCACCCGATCGGATTGGCTTTGACAATTACAAAACCTGTCCAACTTTTCTCTATTCTATACAATATTCAACACACGCTCTATCTAACTATTCGCACAGTGGCAGACGTACGAAATATGCACCAACAGATTCCCCCTCGGATGTTACTGTCGAATCGTCTTTAACACTTTGAGAACCTTGAGCTGTGTTTGAATATTCTGCAATCTTCAATTTTTCTGCAACTTCAATCAGGTATCTTGAAATCTGACTATCCAAATTCCCTCGCGATTGATGATTCCTGTTTGCTTATGTCAGAGCAAAGCACAAATTCCCCCTGGAATGAATCTTCAGGTCTTTTGCACAGCTTACGACTCTCCTCTGATTTGCTAAACTGCAACCTTCACGAACAATCACCAACTTGAAACTAATCAATGCAGCATCCTCTGTTTCAACTTTAACCGCATCCGAGCTCAGTTTTTGATATTACAAGTAAGCACCACGATCTTCGCATTCCTCCTGCTCGATCTAAGAATGTACAAAAACTCAACCGGCAATTGATAGAAACTTCAAATACCCCACTGGTTAACTTCAAATCCGTGATTCCCCCTGAAGATCTGATATCCCGTTTACCGTGATCCACGTTAACGCACCATAAGAATGACAGATCCGTGTAAACGGTATTCTCCACAATCAGCAAATCTTCATTGGAAAACAAATCATCTGGGAATGTAATCTGATCTACGAAGCATTCGTCCACAATCAGATTCATCTCCTCGGATAATCTAGATCTCAGAAGCTATCATTCACGATCACTCTCAGATCTTTGATGCTTTCGTCCACGATCAGATATCAACACCTTGGATCATCCTGATCTCGAAAGCTTACACTCACGATCAGATTCACATTCCCCCTGACAATCTGAAGTCGAAAACTACCCAAATACTGTTGCAGTGTCACGAATTTCAAAAATGCCGGAATTTCAACATACGACAGTGAAATTTTTATTCCCCCACATTTTTGCAAATTCTGACGGTTCTAATACTGAATTCCCCCTCAAACTTAATTCAGTTTCTAAATCTCTTCTCCGAAAAACTTGACCAAACTAGAATATCACAATATTTGCCACAATTGTCAGTTTTTCGCCGTTGTGGATTTTTCTTTTTGGCCCATAAATAGTCATATACCCTGAAAGATAAACTTTCTGCACCAATAACATGACTACCCCACTAATTTCCACAATCTGTAATCGCATCATCAAATATGTTCACTGAATCCCCCGACGGTGTCCCCGAACAACCCAGCTTGGTCGTTAAAAATCCGAAAAAATTGACAATCACCAAATTTTTTCTGGAGACTCTCCTCGTCGTTGCGATAAAAAAAAGCCTTTTTTATTTTTTATATTTTAGGCATTTGATTATCTGGTCGAATGTCAAGTGTCGGATGGTCATCCGATCGGATGGGCCATCCGATCGGATTGCCACTCGATTGAAGGACATGTGTGGGCAGACTTGTGTTTGTGGATCGGATTGCCACCCGATTGAAAACAACTTAACTTTCAAACACCCCTTAGTGACATGGATCGGATGGTCATCCGATCGGATTGCCATCCGATTGAAAGGCAGTTAACCTCCAATAAGCCTTCAAGATAGTGACGTGGATCGGATGGTCATCCGATCGGATTGCCATCCGATTGAAAGGTAGTTAATCTCCAATAAGCCTTCAAGATAGTGATGTGGATCGGATGGTCATCCGATCGGATTGCCATCCGATTGGAAATCTTCTAACAGCTCAAGAACACTCCAAATCACGTTTTTTCGATCCAGAATATTTGTTTGTGCGAATTTCATGATGAAATTTCACAGGATTGTGCGCGAATCAATTCCGAACAGAATGATGTCTTCAATTCCAAAATCCATCAGTGAATTGACATTTATTTTGATGATTTTCTCAGTTTAACGTCAAAACTCCCGTTTAACCCAAAATTGATGAGCTTTGGGTGATTTAACCAACTGTTAGATCGATTAAATCGGTACCGTAGCTCTTATACCACTGCTGATTCCAGGATCCGGTGAGTTCGACGGAGCTTCGGTCCCGAAACGACGTGTTCGGTGCATTTATTACGACTAAGAAAGGAGTAGAAGATAGATAGAACACCGAGCAGTCAATTTCAATCTGGTCTCTATTGATTATACAACGTTTACAGCACCGCGAGACCAGTTGGACAGCACGTCCCCTCTGGGAACCAAAAGCTTGTCCAAATGGAACCCCAAGGTCCCTATTTATAGACATCTCACACATGTGCCACCCGATCGGATTGCCACCCGATCGGATTGGCTTTGACAATTACAAAACCTGTCCAACTTTTCTCTATTCTATACAATATTGAACACATGCTCTATCTAACTATTCGCACAGTGGCAGACGTACGAAATATGCACCAACAGATTCCCCCTCGGATGTCACTGTCGAAACGTTTTTAACACTTTGAGAATCTTGAGCCGTGTTTGAATATTCTGCAATCTTCAACTTTTCAGGAACTTCAATCAGGTATCTTGAAATCTGACTATCCAAATTCCCCCTCGATTGATGATTCGGGTTTGCTTATGTCAGAGTAAAGCAAAAATTCCCCCTGGAATGAATCTTCAGGTCTTTTGCACAGCTTACGACTCTCCTCTGATTTGCTAAACTGCAACCTCCACGAACAATCACCAACTTGAAACTAATCAATGCAGCATCCTCTGTTTCAACTTTAACCGCATCCGAGCTCAGTTTTTGATATTACAAGTAAGCACCATGATCTTCGCATTCCGCCTGCTCGATCTAAGAATGTACAAAAACTGTAACACCTGTGCCTCCACGGCCATCAAACAAATACCAAACCAATGAAATATTATATTTCATACTTGGGATTTGTAAAAATATGTGTATCATTTGCACATATCAATTCTTGTTCAATTTCAAACTCTAAATCGCTTTCTGGAAGGTTATACGCGCACTGATGCGTAAATATAACCAGTTTAATGCAACGAACACTCCGGAATAGTGAAATAGGCTTAACATACCTTAAATAACCTTTACATAACTTAGAAATAAGATTTGGAAGGTTTGGTATGCCGAAAACAAGTTAAATCGCTTACAGGGACTAAAGTTGACAAACTGCGAAAGTATGCCAATTTGAACTGTAACAGACATTCCGGAACATGACCATAAGTTAAACATACCATAAATATCCTTTACATAGCTTAGAAATAGGCTTTGAGGTGTTCGGTGTGCTAAAATAAACTTTTGGGTCATTCAGGGACTAAAAGTGACAAAGAGTGCACAAGTTTGCATTTTCGCGCATAACTTACGTTCTGAATACATCCGGATATCCAAAAATTTATGTAAGCATGACTATATTATATTTTAGTGTTCTCCATAAGAAAAATCCATTCGTCGCGTCATTTGGATCGTTTTTCGCGCTTGTGCGCATTCCGTCGTAATTAAGCGAACATCGCGTTCGTACGGCTAAACGAACCGACATCCAAGATATTTTTGAGCATATTTTAAGTCCCCTATACTTTAACTTCATTTTAGAGCTTTGAAATGGGGTTAACGGGCCTTAAACGTGTCGAAAATGGGCTGAACGCAGGACAGGGACCAAAAGTGTAAATCTGCCAAACTATGGCCTAGCGGTGCGCTACACTTTTAACGTAGCGGTGCGCTAGCCTGGGACAGACCAGATGCAGAGTACTTAACAGCCTGTTTGCAGCTGTTTGAACCACCACCACACATTCTCATTTGCCTAGTCATGAAGATAAGGATCACTTTTAGCCACCATAAGGTTCCGACAAGTGTACGCCTTGGATCATGGCACGTTTTCCATGAAACGATCTTAACGGTGGACCGAATACTATAAATACCCCATGCCCCCCATTGCATAACTTACAAGAATTCTGATTTGAGAAACTCTAAGTTGAAACCATTGTTTCATACCTGAGATTCTTGGATCGGGATTAGCATTCGGGGACCCTGGGTAAGTATTCTTTCGTTCTTTTCCTTATTTTATTGCTTTTCGAGTCAGAAAGTCAAACTTTGTTTGACTTTCAGCGTTGACCAGCTTATGGTCAATGCGAAGTTCGTAGGAACTTCGCAACGTGAGTGTAATCACGTTGGTCATAGTCCCTTGGGACTATGCCCACTGATTACCACGTTGTCTAGGGTCGTAGGGTAGGCGATCTAATAAATCGCCTATACCTTTGAACCCGACCCAGTTTGGTCGATCATTAGGATCCGACCAAATACATTAGGTGACCATAGTAGGTAGGGAATAACCTTCCGAGGTTATACCCTATGGTCACATCGTTTAAGTAGTTGTATGATAGGTAGTTTATATGCCTTAGGTAAATTACCAGAAAACCGTTTTCATGTATAAATGGTAATTAAGCATATGTAACCTAAACTTTTGTCACATAACTGATTATGTAACATGTTTAGGCATATAACACTTGTCGTAGAACTAGTTAGGTGGTCCGAACGCGTTTCACGCGAACGACGCGTTAAAGTAGCATAAGCTACCTAAACGGGTCGTAATGGGTCGTAAGCTTTTAGGTTGGGTTTCATTTAGCATGTAGGCTTTGATAAACCATATGACACGAGTCTCTATACTCGTTTGGTTTACGAAACCTCATTCTATCCGATCTTCCGATTTAGGTCCGGTTTATTAATGTAGTTACCTATATTAGGTGCCGTTTGATTTCCGTGATCTCTAGCATTGTTTGGTTGTCACTCAAGGACTACTGAGCATTCTCAAGTGAGTACATAGACCCCTCTTTTACTGTTTTCCAAACTGTTTTGGGGTGAAACACATGTGCCTACTTGTTACTTTCATGCTTTCCTGTTTTCACATCATATACTTGCTATGTTCATTAGTACATTTATAGTACATGATTTCATGGTGTTCTATGCTTTGTATGATGACTTTGCATACTTAGTACATTGTTTTACATGACTTTTCTACTTTGTATGATGACTTTGCATACTTAGTACATTGTTTTATACTGCATCTCTGTTGCATATGTTCCAGTAACATATGGACACATTGTTTTACAGCTCTACCCTGTATGTTTACTCTAGCATACTAGGTACATTATCTTCATAAAACATGCTTACATTTTGGTATGACATTTGGTTTGTTTAAACTATACTATACATTCATTAACACCGATCATGCCGCTCGGTAGTAGGTAGTGGTACCATAGGACTTGACAAATCCCGTTCCGGACATTCCAGGGAAAGGGGATGAAAGGAATGACCGAATCCGAATACATATTCTCTTGATAACTCACTTTTACATAGTTATCCGTCTGTCTCAAGGCTTGGATGTATGAATTTTCACAATACCGCATAAATGTTCATATTCAGTATAGCATGCATATATCTTACAAAACATAACTTTGATTTAAACCAAGTTTTACTTCAATACTTTGTTTTGTACATTTTACTTATGGTTTAAGTAGTCTTAATTTTACTTACCATACATATCATTTTGGTTATACATTACTTGACTACTTTTGGACTATCAACATTTGACATGGTTTATACAAGGACTTTTGACTATTGGTTTAAACATAGGCATCTTACATTGTTTGGTTTGGTTTGATTAAGTGATTAAGTAACGATGCGTGTGTAATATAATACAAGCATGGTGGATACGCCGCTGGTACTTCCTATATATAAGTGTTTGTATGGTATTACATAACATAGCGTTATTTGAATCATTTCAGTTTGATACATATAACATTTTATACAAATAACATACTTTTCACAATACATTGTTTTACAAACAACTTAACTAATACAAACTCATTTTACATGGTTACTCATTTAACCATGCATTATTCTATTAATTATACTTATCATCTGAACTTATTGTTTTTCAAATGATTTACAAAACAAAGCAAATTACAAGGTTCATGACTAAACATTTTCTCAAACATAAGTCATGAAACCTATTTTCACAAAACCTATGTATCTCACAGGCATTTTTATGCTGACGTACCTATTTTCACATGTGTTTTCAGGAGCTGTTGCATAAGATGATCAAGATACACATAGGCAGACTTGGGCTTTAGTGACAATAAAAGATGCAAGACTAGTTAATTATGTTGTATTTCTTTGTTTGTTAAGACATTGTAACACTTTTAAAATCAATAAAACGAAACTTCAATTGCCATGGATTTGAAACAATTAATTCTGTTACAACACTCCCCGATGTTTCCGCCGCGATTTGTTGTTTTACGCGGTCGGGGTGTGACAAAAACTCAACCGGAAATTGATAGAAACTTCAAATACCCCACTGGTTAACTTCAAATCCGTGATCCCCCCTGAAGATCTGATATCCCGTTTACCGTGATCCACGTTAACGCACCATAAGAATGACAGATCCGTGTAAACAGTATTCTCTACAATCATCAAATCTTCATTGGAAAACAAATCATCTGGTAATGTAATCTGATCTACGAAGCATTCGTCCACAATCAGATTCATCTTCTCGGACAATCTAGATCTCAGAAGCTATCATTCACGATCACTCTCAGATCTTTGATGCTTTCGTCCACGATCACATATCAACACCTTGGATCATCTTGATCTCAGAAGCTTACACTCACGATCGGATTCACATTCCCCCTGACAATCTGAAGTCGAAAACTACCCAAATACTGTTGCAGTGTCACGAATTTCAAAAATGCCGGAATTTCAACATACGACAGTGAAATTTTTATTCTCCCTCATTTTTGCAAATTCTGACGCCTCTAATACTGAATTCCCCCTCAAACTTAATTCAGTTTCTAAATCTCTTCTCCGAAAAACTTGACCAAACTAGAATATCACAATATTTGCCATAATTGTCAGTTTTTCGCCGTTGCGGATTTTTCTTTTTGTCCCATAAATAGTCATATACCCTGAAAGATAAACTTTCTGCACCAGTAACATGACTATCCCACTAATTTCCACAATTTGTGATCACATCATCAAATATGTTCACTGAATCCCCCGACGGTGTCTCCGAACAACCCAGCTTGGTCGTTAAAAAACTAAAAAAATTGACAATCACCAAATTTTTTCTGGAGACCCTCCTCGTCGTTGCGATCAAAAAATGCCTTTTTTTACTTTTTAGTTTTTACGCATTTGATCATCTGGTCGAATGTCAAGTGTCGGTTGGTCATCCGATCGGATTGCCATCCGATCGGATTGCCACTCGATTGAAGGACACGTGTGGGCAGACTTGTGTTTGTGGATCGGATTGCCACCCGATTGAAAACAACTTAACTTTCAAAGACCCCTTAGTGACATGGATCGGATGGTCATCCGATCGGATTGCCATCCGATTGAAAGGCAGTTAACCTCCAATTAGCCTTCAAGATAGTGATGTGGATCAGATGGTCATCCGATCGGATTGCCATCCGATTGAAAGGCAGTTAATCTCCAATAAGCCTTTAAGATAGTGATGTGGATCGGATGGTCATCCGATCGGATTGCCATCCGATCAGATTGCCATCCGATTGGAAATCTTCTAACAGCTCAAGAACACTCCAAATCACGTTTTTTCGATCCCGAATCTTTATTTGTGCGAATTTCTTGATGAAATTTCACAGGATTGTGCGCGAATCAATTCCGAACAGAATGATGTCTTCAATTCCAAAATCCATCCGTGAATTGACATTTATTTTGATGATTTTCTCAGTTTAACATCAAAACTCCCGTTTAACCCAAAATTGATGAGCTTTGGGTGATTTAACCGACTGTTAGATCGATTAAATCGGTACCGTAGCTCTGATACCACTGCTGATTCCAGGATCCGGTGAGTTCGACGGAGCTTCGGTCCCGAAACGACGTGTTCGGTGCGTTTAGTACGACTAAGAAAAGAGTAGAAGATAGATAGAACACTGAGCAGTCAATTTCAATCTGGTCTCTATTGATTATACAACGTTTACAGCACCGCGAGACCAGTTGGACAACATGTCCCCTTCTGGGAACCAAAAGCTTGTCCAAATGGAACCCCAAGGTCCCTATTTATAGACATCTCACACATGTGCCACCCGATCGGATTGCCACGTGATTGGATTGTGTCACGACCCCCGACCCACCCTGGACGGAATCGGGAGTCGCGAACAGCCCAGTGGTACCGGTGATTATTTTGAAAACGTTGCAGCAGAAATTTCATCAGGACCGTGAGTTAGGAAAAATATCAGAGTTTAGAAACACCGGATTTTATTTATTAAATTGATGGAATAAATCCATGTTTTACAAAGGTGGCTTTAATAAAGATAAATTTTATTACATAAAACAATATTTCTTAATTTGATTTAATTAATTAATAAGCCACTTCTTCATGCCTTTCAGTGCCGTATCCATCTCTTAATCCAATCTACTGTAATTACCTGAAACATGTTTGAAAAAGGTTTTGTCAGCGGGAAATACTGAGTGAATCATTCATTTTGCTAAAAATATTCATTTGTTATAATATACAGTATTAAGAGCGATTACAATGTTTTTATATCAACCAACTACCCTCGGTACTTGTCACTCGACTCGTTTCTGTGACTATGGTCATATCACCCATTGGCTAACTCGTTGTCCAATGGTGAAGATTATCAAGTAATGTATACAAAACTCCACATACCGGCTGTAATATGGTGACTACAAAGACTTAATCCCTGTAATTATAACTTTGGAAATATTTAAGAATTTATAAAACACTTTGATAAAAAGAGAATGACTCACATTATAATCATGCAGATTCATACGGCCAAAGTTTAGTCTACAGATAATCCTTGATATATTGCAGATTTATATAGGCAGAGCTTAACCTATTAATTAGCCTCGTAACCTAGTGCACACGAACCAGGTAAGTAACTAATACAGCATTTACGATAACTCACGAGATTAAAACCCTCACAACGAATGACAAAGTGCAATCACTTAAACATCCATCGGATTCACAACGAATGACAGAGTATTCCCCAAATTCGGGTGGTACTCAAACATCCGATCGGAATCACGACTAATGACAAAGGATAGCGCTTAAACATCCATCGGATAGTTTAAATCGATCGGACATTGAATCGTAGCAGCGATCGAGTTAATACCCGGCATCGTAGCAGCACCCCGCTATACTAATTAGTGATTTGTGTGTGTTTTTAGAGTATTTGGACGATATCTCTGCGTACAATTTGAATTTTATCGTCGTTCAATCGCCAGAAATCAAGTGCCAATGCCTGCTATTTATACACGATTTTTTACATGCTTACGGATCGTAAGACTCCTCCCTTACGGTCCGTAAGGGTTGCATTTTCACTATAGGGCAGCCACGTGTGGGAGTAGGCTTGCTGAGTAGAAAATTTCATAAAATTCAATTTAGACAGCAATTTGTGAGGATAATCGTCGAGTAGGGAATACCCCCCTGAGTTTTAGGGGCCTGGATCCTGATTCTAATTGTTCTGAAATTTGTAGGGTTTGTGCAGAATCACTTGGGTGTCTCAATTAGGGTTTCCTATTGGATAAAATAATAAAATAAATAGGACTTTTAATGAGGGTTGTTACATTCTCCACACCTTAATAAAAATCTCGTCCTCGAGATTTGGGTTATGATATTTCTTTTAGACTTATGTTATATTTTAGTCAATAAAACAATATTAAGATAGATGTCACAGAATCAAAATATCTAATTTTGTGAATACGAGTTGTACCATAAGTAGGATTCAAAGGTTCAACTGAATTAGTTCAAGAAATTGATGACAAACGAATGAGATGAAATGATATAATTTCTAAGATGACTAGGTTCAATCCAAAAGATATATGATTAATAGATATTTAGAATGAATGTGAAAGACTTTTAGAATCAATAAAAATTCTTGTCAAAAGAAAGCTTACTTTGATTGGCAATTGAGTAAGACTTTAGAATTGACAGGTTCCAATTGAAATAAAGGCATGAAAAATGATTTGTCAAATATTAAATTATGATATGAGAAAATCAATGTGCTGAGATGAGTGAATTGCAAAGATACACCAAAAGACAATAGAGTTAGTGTATCAATATTTAAAGTTCCAAGTTGTTTTAATTGTGAAATAATGTGATAGTACACTATTAGTGACCATATTTTTCATATTATATCCTAGAGATTGAAATATAATAAAAATAAGTTGTTTTGGCATAACCAACCATTATTATATTTGTAAAGGAAATGTAATATATTATTTGTGTCCATATCTGAATCTTATCTTATATATCAAATATAAATACTATGTAATATATATTATTTGTTACACATTTTTACTATACGTAAATGGTCACCACTTTTAAATAAATATTATTTTAGCATTTTACTATAACTTATATTTTCTATGTAATATATATATTACAAAACACCGTAATGAATTTATTACATTACAAAATATTTTATTATTTTGTAAAAGAAATCACTATTATTTATAATGTTAAATGAAAATTGTAAATAAAAGGTGTAAAAAATATTTATTGTACAAAAGTATTGGTAAAATATTTTATAAATATATATCACTTAATGGGTCGATTCTATGTGATTACTTATTTTTCATTTTGAAACCATATAACGTTGTGAATGTATTTACAATTGTTGTAAATAAGTAAAAATGGAAACTATTCTTATATTTTACAATGTTCTCCTAACCCAACGTAGTTGATGACTACTATATTATTCTTATATGGTTACTTTCTTGCCAGAGTGTTACGGTACATAATTACCCCAAAATATGTAATACATAATTATTCATATAATTTTATTCGTCTCTCTAATTCTTGTATTTGTTTTACGAAAATATGTCTTCTCCTTACAGTACAAAGTATATATAAAAGAAATATTTTTATATATATTTAAAATTTGCTAAATAAGTATGATGACTTAATTTATATATATTAACTAGTCATTATCATGGTGGATATTGGTTAGTGCTGCCTTGTTTAAGCATAGGTGGCCAGTCCATGCCTAACTAAGGCTAGGCTATTCAATATCTGCCCCTGACAATAACCCTAGTACTTAAAAATAATACTAACACTATTATTCTTATTAATAAATTATTACTAATAATATTAATTATCAATAACTTAAACATAAATTTTAAATGTGAGTATACCTCAAATAAAAATATAAATTCTTCACCTCAATGGTTTAATAAGAATATAGAAATACTATTTTGTAAATTAGGTAATCACTTATGTAAGTTTCCATATATAATTAATTTTATATAATGTTTTTCTATTGAAGATTATTAAAGCAATAATTATCATGAAAGGATCGATTGATGTTGTAAGAATCATTAAGAGATACACTGAAATATGACAAGAATTTGTGTATCATTATCTTAGCACACGATTTGTGTTAAGATGGTTTTTATCAACAAATCAATTTAATATATAATTAAATAAATAATTAAATCCGTATATGATATATATAAACGAGATTAGTGCAAGCTTTAAATTTTGTGAAAATGTTAGTACAAGGTGATCATGATCAAAGAAATGATTCAATGAAGTCGAAGATTTAAACAAGCCTATTACGGTTCAAAACAAATGAAGTGCTTGTTGGGACTATTTAGAATATGATAGCTTCCATCCATCATATGGAATCTTGAAATGAATATGTAATGTGAGTGAGTCAAATAATTTGAACTTGATTTAAACAAAACAAGTTTTAATAAGAAAGTTCAGACATGGTTACTATAGAAACTATGTATGCCAAAGAAAATTTTTCAATAAATTCATTGACTTGATATCAAGGAGTTATTGTTTTGCAATAATATGGTTCACAGTACAAAAAGCGGAATGATATTTGAGTTTGGATAAAATAACAAATCGGAATGAAGCCCTCCAGTGGTCTTTGCATAACAAATAATGCATGTGTAACGTGTGGATTTACCAAGAAATGAAATAGATCAATATTTGCTACTATGAAAGAAATCTTCATGGTATGATGACTATTAGGGGAAGTAAAAACACGAAAGTTAATTTATTATATGCAAAAGTCAGAATTTCAACGAAAGAAATATAAGAACTTCCATCTGGAATTTCGTGTAATAACTGTTGTTAAGTGACATTACCAGGGAATGTGAATAAAATGAAATAGGGACTTTGCAAAGGTATGTGACTCCTTTTTCGGCGATAATAATTATGACTCTGATTAGACTGTGCACCGATGATTGTGAAATCTTGTTACAACGTACCTCAGCGAAATATGTGGCAAAGTGCTTCTTTTTTATTAGTAGTCCTTCTTACTGACGGAATTAACATTGGTGTCATCATGTCTAATTTATATTTTCCAAAGGCCTTGCCTTGAAAATTGTGTGTGATATACTTCAACTTCTGTGGATTTATAATTAAATTTTCATGTGGTTTTTTTTTTTTGTACATTATCACAACTTTACATGCTTCTTACTTGCGTTAATAGTTTATGATAATGCTTTAGAAATTCCTTATACTTTTGTTAGCGTCCCAACTTAAAGGGTTCTCATTGTACGAGTTACGAGGTAGATAATCAAACGAAATAATGTTTGATATCGGAAAATAGATTCTTGATAAAGAAATCTAGACACATATGCTTGTGTTTTATTCCTATCTGACTTTTGGAATTTCTTATAGATATACATATCTATATAATCACATATTTCACATGCTGTAATATACATATCATTCATAAGGTCAATGTATTTAACAGATTCATATTTCCAAAAACCAGTCAGATATCTGGTCATAATACTATTTAGGGAAATCTTGTCATTCGTTTAACATATTATATACCCCGTCTTACCCGGTTCGCGCTGGAGAGGTAACCTCAGTATATCCGGACAAACTGGAGAGTCTGCTACACCATACCCAGTCTTGCCGGAGAAAATGTTCTATTTCCCATAAATAGTATCTTTTCAAGATTTTAAAAGTGCTTTTTTTTTTATTAGGGCTTTTATCCAGAATCAAGGAAATTTGTATTTCCATAACATATCTTTATTTTAGCCCAAGTAATATCAATAAGCAATAATTACTATTAATTCTTGCTTATTTATCATATCTTGCAATATTCTAATTACCATTCTTATGGCATACAAAAACCCATCATAATTTATTCACATAAGTACTTAGCTTATCTTGAAGTTTATACTAAAGCATCTTTTCTTAAGTTCAAGTCTAAATGCTATCATGTGTGCTACTAGTTAATAGCAATCTCCTAACTCTTTTATATGAACTTAGGTATTATTGTCACAACACCTAAAGGCTTAAAGTAGTGGCTCTGATACCACCTTCTGTCACGACCCCCGACCAACCCTGGATGGAATCGGGAGTCGCGAACAGCCCAGTGGTACCGGTGATTATTTTGAAAACGTTGCAGCAGAAATTTCATCAGGACCGTGAGTTAGGAAAAATATCAGAGTTTAGAAACACCGGATTTTATTTATTAAATAGATGGAATAAATCCATGTTTTACAAAGGTGGCTTTAATAAAGATAAATTTTATTACATAAAACAATATTTCTTAATTTGATTTAATTAATAAATAAGCCACTTCTTGATGCCTTTCAGTTCCGTATCCATCTCTTAATCCAATCTACTGTAATTACCTGAAACATGTTTGAAAAAGGTTTTGTCAGCGGGAAATACTGAGTGAATCATTCATTTTGCTAAAAATATTCATTTGTTATAATATACAGTATTAAGAGCGATTACAATGTTTTTATATCAACCAACTACCCTCGGTACTTGTCACTCGACTCGTTTCTGTGACTATGGTCATATCACCCATTGGCTAACTCGTTGTCCAATGGTGAAGATTATCAAGTAATGTATACAAAACCCCACATACCGGCTGTAATATGGTGACTACAAAGACTTAATCCCTGTAATTATAACTTTGGAAATATTTAAGAATTTATAAAACACTTTGATAAAAAGAGAATGACTCACATTATAATCATGCAGATTCATACGGCCAAAGTTTAGTCTACAGATAATCCTTGATATATTGCAGATTTATATAGGCAGAGCTTAACCTATTAATTAGCCTCGTAACCTAGTGCACACGAACCAGGTAAGTAACTAATACAGCATTTACGATAACTCACGAGATTAAAACCCTCACAACGAATGACAAAGTGCAATCACTTAAACATCCATCGGATTCACAACGAATGACAGAGTATTCCCCAAATTCGGGTGGTACTCAAACATCCGATCGGAATCACGACTAATGACAAAGGATAGCGCTTAAACATCCATCGGATAGTTTAAATCGATCGGACATTGAATCGTAGCAGCGATCGAGTTAATACCCGGCATCGTAGCAGCACCCCGCTATACTAATTAGTGATTTGTGTGTGTTTTTAGAGTATTTGGACGATATCTCTGCGTACAATTTGAATTTTATCGTCGTTCAATCGCCAGAAATCAAGTGCCAATGCCTGCTATTTATACACGATTTTTGACATGCTTACGGACCGTAAGACTCCTCCCTTACGGTCCGTAAGGGTTGCATTTTCACTATAGGGTAGCCACGTGTGGGAGTAGGCTTGCTGAGTCGAAATTTTCATAAAATTCAATTTAGACAGCAATTTGTGAGGATAATCGTCGAGTAGGGAATACCCCCCCTGAGTTTTAGGGGCCCTGATCCTGATTCTGATTGTTCTGAAATTTGTAGGGTTTGTGCAGAATCACTTGGGTGTCTCAATTAGGGTTTCCTATTGGATAAAATAATAAAATAAATAGGACTTTTAATGAGGGTTGTTACAGATTGCCTCCCGATCGGGTTGCCATCCGATCGGATTGCCACCCGATCGGATTGCCACCCGATCATATTGGCTTTGACAATTACAAAACCTGTCTAACTTTTCTCTATTCTATACAATATTCAACACACGCTCTATCTAACTATTCGCACAGTGGCAGACGTACGAAATATGCACCAACATATAATATATTAATAATGATGATAACATTGATGAGCAGAGCTCGAGCCGAGCTTTGGCTCGTTTAAGCGATGTTGAAGTGAGCTCGAGCCAAGTTTTTAGCTCGTTTAAGGTTGTTCTCAGAATAGTTCGAGCCGAGCTCGAGCTTTGCGTTTTACTTGCGAGCCGAGGCAGTTTTGCTATTTTAGTCCAAATCTCAAACTTTTTAAATCTGGGTCTCTGTGGTTTTACTTTTATTGTTATTTTAGTCCAAAATCAAAAACTCCCTTTTTTACATTTGCAACCTGCCTATTTTGTCCTTTTGTGCAGGGGTATTTTTGTCCAACTGTTTTCATTTAACATTTTCTTAATTAAAAATCTAAATTAAATACATTATTAATTCCTTTAAATACCCTTATTTATATTCATCTTCCCCATTTACACCTGTTCCCCGTCCTTCACCACCACCGTCAACATCGACGCCCATCACCACTATGAACCACCATTGCACACAACCTCCGGCGAAACCAACCACAACACATTCTGTTACCCAACATCCTCCCACCACTTTGTATCACCACCTTACACCTCTGCCACAAACACCTTCTAAACCTCCGCCCACCACCGTCGTTCACCCCACCATTCCATGATCTGCTATGACCAATAGATCCACATATACTTCTCCGCCATTGATTCATCCATTACTTGCTCACTAATCCACCCCCATCAAATCCCCATTTCATCTTCCTCACAAACCCACCACCAATGGCGTTAGAATGGGTGGTTTTGGGCTACGCCGCCACAGCAGAAGCCATCATGATCCTCCTCCTGACTCTCCCGGGCCTCGACTCCCTCCGCAAAGGCCTCATCGCCGTCACCAACCCTTTCTCTCAGTGGTCCCCTTCTGCCTCTTCCTGTTGACCGACATCTACTGGAAGTATGAGACCAGACCCAGTTGCGAATCGGTTAATTGTTCACCGTCTGGACACCTTTGTCACCAGAAGTCAATCATGAAGAGTCAACGCAACGCTTTGCTTATTGCTACTGCTCTTGTCTTTTACTGGATCTTGTATTCTGTTACGAAGCTTGTTGTTCGTGTTGACCAGCTTAATCAATGGGTTGATCATAACGGGTGGAGGTGGTGGCTGATTACGGTGATGGAGGTGGCTAATTAGGGTTTGAATTGGGGTTTTTGAACAGGTGAAGAGGGAGATGGATGCTTTAAATAGGGTCAAAGATTTTTGGATTGGAGTTTTTGAACTGCTGATGATTCACATACGGCTGAGATCAACAAATTGAAGAAAAGAAATGATGAACCAGAGAGAGAGAGAGAAAAGAAGTGTAGAGATATAGGGGTGTTTGGGATTTTGTATATGTTATCATAAAATTAAAATGACCAAAATGCTTCTGAACAAAAGGACAAAACAATCAGCTTTCAACAGTCAAAATAAGAGGTTTTTGGATTTTGGACTAAAATGGCAATAAAAGTGAAACTACAGGGACCCAGATTTAAAAAGTTTGAGATTTGGACTAAAATGGCAAAAATGCCCAAACCACAGGGACCAAAATGACAGTTTACTCTTACATTTTTAATTCAAAAACATGCATATGCATTGGGGTGGTGTACACAAAGCTTAGGGGTGTTTTAAAAAAAAAAACCTTAATATTGCACTTTTAATCTAACATTTATTTGATTTTTCATTTTTAACCCAAAAGTTTTCATCTTTTGCAATTTAATCTCACTTTTTACTTTCAACTTTGTTCCCGTGTACTTATCATATTTAGCAATTTTTTTTGTTTTGTTTTACGTTTCATTCTAAATTTTGCGAGTTAACACGGTGTAACGTGCGTGTGTGGTTCAACGTTATTATGTTTCGTTTCACACTTCGTTCTAAATTTGCGAGTTAATACGACGCAACATATGTGTATGGTTCAACGTTTTTAGGTCGTTTTTTTTCCCGTTTAACATAACAGGTTGGTCACAACGAGCGGGTACTAAGTCGACTTAATTATTATTTTCTATGTTTTACGTTACGATTTAATTTCTTCACATTAATACGTGTTGGTTGTTGGCGATAGTGTGACATCGGTACTACTTAAAATAATTTTACACCCCACCGCGTTGCGGTGGGGCTTAATACTAGTTCTAGTTTATACAACATGTCAGATTGAATACTTTTGAACCGTTAGCATGGCGCCGAACATTTCAATTTTTTTAATCTTTTCTAAATCTTGTTTACTAATTCTTTTATCATTTCAGACTTCTTATTATGTTTGTTACATGATCCACACTTTGTTAACATCGTCAATCTACACCAAAAGATAAGGAAGTTCCATATTTATATTTTTTTTTAACGTCCAACATAAGAATCGCCGGGTACTCCGTACGCGGCACCCATTGGCCGAAAGGTAGCCCGCGGCAGCCCAACCTGCACGCACGGAGCCCCTAGCCCACCATGCCACCACTTCCGGGGAAAACCCGACCCTGCACCCGCCCGAGGGCACGACAATGCAAAGCCGGTAAAACCCGGGTGGATCAGGAATCGAACTCAAGACCTTTCGGTCAGGAGTCTTCCCTCATTTCCATAACCACTGAGCTATAAGCCCAGGTTATATTTATATTAAATTATGGTTATATATATAGGAAAACTTTAATAGTTAAATCAATCAATTAGTTTTATCAATTACCATAGATTAGGGTAAAATAAAGATTTAAAATAAAGATTTAATCATATAATTATGTACCGGTGGCATGTTCTTTAACAAATTTCATGTCACTTGATGATGATACATGGACAAAGTATATCCCAATCTAAAGATTTGGTCCCATGTTATATTGATTACTCCTTTTTTGTATATTTAATCATTTTTTAATAATATTCCTTTTAAGCAAATATGCCATTTTTATGTGATAAATGTTTTTTTTATTAGTTATTAGTTATTACTTAATATAGACAACTATATCTGAACCAAACTAATTTGAATTGTCACATATATTAAAGCCATCACAAATCAGTTATATTATTGACTTTGTTAATCATCATTCTACTAAACACACCTTAAGATCAAAACAACTAAGATCACGGAATCCCAACCACGGTCACCTTTTGGGACAATATACTTCATTAGGTCGTCGGGCCATGTGTCATTGGAGATGGAAGGGGAGTTGAGATGAAGCCATGTAGGACAATGGGTGTGAAACACCGCCTCATCGTGAGAGGAGCGTGGTTAACAAGGGCGTGGAAGTGAGCCACGTAGGACAATTGGCAGGACCCTCTTTGTCAGTGACGGAGCTTGACTAAAAGTTCCGAGAGAGCGGAAAGTCATGAGACTCAATTTATATATTGTATGAATATTTAGGCAAAATAATTGGGAGGACAATCTTATATAATTTTAAAATTTCCGGACGAAAAATAAGAAATTTTACACTTCTAACCGAAACATTAGGGGGGACGGGAAAATGTTTGAACTTTCCGGACGAAAAATAAGAAATTTTAAAAGCTCTACCTTCAAGTGGTTTGCCTCACCCCTTTTAATAAACTTTCAAAAAAAATTTAATCTAGTGGAGTGTTTGGATCTTTAAGTAAAACCATCAAGACCTTCTTAAAGGTTATTCAATCTTGTCTTTGGGTTATTTGACAATTCAGAATCTCACTCGCTTTAGTATTAAAAACATAATAAATGTATTTATATGTAAATAAGTTTAAATTTTAAATATCTTAAGCTGTACGCCTGTACTGTTCTAGAGGGTGTATTTGTTTATTTATTTATATATTTTTAACATATAAATAGTTTGATTACTTATTAAGTACAGTAGAGACAAAATCAAATCATATTATTCTCAAATCTTTTTTCGTAATTAATCATCAAATATGATCACTTATAAAAACTATTGGAGACAAAGGATCATGGAAGAATAAAAATGGTTTGAAATGTAGGGTTAGTAAAAGAACAAGCCAATAATACTGGATCATGATTTTAGTATCTTTATAATTTATAGTAAAAAAAATAAACTATAACTCAAGAATATTGCATGTTGGATGGTTGTCATTATGTATCGTTTCTTTAGTAACTGTTTTTCAAACTAACATGTTTAGCTTTCACTAGAAATGAATCGTTATTCTTACATATGTAAATGGTTCATAATTAGTATTAAACTAGAAGATTAACCCGCGCGAGTTGCGCTGCGGCCAACGAAATTGACATGTTGTTGATCAGATTCACATTTACATTGTGTTAAACATGTTTTTTGTCGGTTAACTCTGTATTACTATCTTATACAAATAAGTAATTCACTAAATAATCTCAATAGAATTAATGGTATCATAATTACTACGTTACATGACTTTTATCTATATGAATAACCTATCGTATTAAGCTCCACGCGTTGCGGCGAGGGTGTAAAACCGTGACAAATAGCACCAATGTCACACTATAGCCAACGACCACCAACATTGAAGTTGCGGCGTCTTAACGTGGAAAAATTAGACCGCCATATAAAAATAGAAGATAATAACTAACTCGATTTAGGACTCGCACATTGTGATGAACTTATTAAATGAGAAAAAAATAGATGACGTAAACACACTGAACCACACACGTACGTTGCTCCATGTTAACTTGCAAAATTTAGAACGAAGCGTATAACAAAACGTAAAATCATTGAACCACACACACACATTGTGCCGTGTTAAGTCCCAAAATTTATATCCAAACGTAAAACGAAAAATTTTGCAAAATATGAAAAATATAGGGGATCAAAGTTGAAAGTAAAAAGGTTGTGAGGTTAAATTGGAAAACTAAAAACTTTTGGGTTAAAACTACAAAATCAAGTAGTTTTGGGTTTAAAGTGAAATATCAATTTTTTTTTTGAAACCCCCCCCCCCCCCCCAAAACATGGGGTACAACACCACTAAGCATCATGTACAACACAACTATACACAAAAAAACTCATTAAGCATCATGTACAAACTCATTATGCACAAACGTCTTTTAAATTAATAGTATATAAATATAAATTATCATCATCATCATCATACTCTGTAAATCCCACCAATAGCAAAGCTAAGGTAGGGTCTGAGGAGGGTAGATGTAGACAGCCTTACCTCTACCCCGTAGGAATAGAGAGGCTGCTTCCAGTGAGACCCCCGGCTCGATTGTAGTTTTGTATCAAGCATTGGACCTAAGTCACATAACACTCAAACAATCGGAATAGAGACTGATTGGTGCATGTTCCCCCATGTCTTTCAGCGATCAACGTCACCACATGATGCATGATTAACCATCCGTCGCTTTTAACGTTATTTTCACGAAATTAGTAAAATAACGTAAAATTAGTACCATTTCACTTTTGGCCCCCGAGCGTCTACACATATATACATTATATGTGCACACCGCAAACGGGCCTAATAAATATAAATTATATGAAGAAAAAAATAAAGTGAAAACTAAGATCAATTAAATAATAAAAATATATCATCTGTTGGTATTAAATTATATGAGGAAAAAAGCAAACAACTGAAAACTAAGATCAATTAAATAATCAAAATATATCATCGGTTAGCCTGAACAGACCAGTAATCAACTAATCAATGGTTGTAAAAGTGTAAATTATTCAAGTTGCTTGTAAGTTGTAAGTTAAGGGTGTAGGAAGTGGTTAGACACTTGAAAGTGGTAAACTTCAAAATCAACCAATAAGAGTGTGTCATGTCATTCAATGAAAAGTGTTTAAACTGTCACACCCTGCTAGTAGCGGAAGCGTATTGTGTGTGACGTAAGAAAGGTAATCATTGCATCCAAGTGTATTTAACAACATGAACCAACAACGATGCCATAGTTATATAAATTCCCACGAATATTTACATATTTTCCCAAAAGTAGTTTCAAGTACCATACATGTTCACAACATTAGACATAACATAGTTATCAGATTGTTTTACACATCACAAAAGATAGTTTTAACATAAAACTTAGTAAGGTTTTGTTTCCTATATACCCATACGAAGTTGCGATATAGAAGACAAACCCTTCAAAAGTGGCAATCGTTGTCATTTGTTTTCCCGAATCGCATAGTGAATCACCGGCTCAAAACCTGTTTCCTGAAATACATGTAGTTTTAAAAAGTCAACAAAAGTTGAGCGAGTTCATGCAGTATTTGTTATCATATGAAATCTCGTAAATGATATCTTGTAATCATGGTATGTTCTGATTCATTCATGGAGTCTGTTAAGGATCTATCAGTGGGTAGCGAGCCCCCTGACATAATGTACCATAAGTAAATAACCAAACCGAGAACACTTTGTCATCATTTGGGATCACAAAAGCACTCCAGGGTATACCAACCAGGAGTAGGGCGTGCCTCAAGCCCAATAGATCTACACCTTTTGCACCTTGGTCACTAAGTGATTAATGGTTACTACTGTTATCTCCCTACTTATGCACATTGATCATGTTATCTACTACTCCGTAACTAACATACCAATAGTTTTAGCATGTATTTCCCCTCGATGTTTTTGAAAACAAAACATTGAAATCAGTGAAAGGAGGGACATGAACTCACAGGTTTGCGTTCCGTGTATTATGATATCGAAGTGAGCGTCCGTACGTGTCAATAACCTACATGTGTACTAATCTCGTTAGACACTAGGTCTTTCGGACCTCGTACAAGTTGTTCATCTTGAATTCTTTATTATGTTCTCATTTGTTATCTTTGGAACAACTTTGTATTTTAGAGCGTTGGTAGCTTACTCGCTCGATTGTTATGTGTATACATATATTCTATACATATTGAATTCATAAGCGTATTCATGTATTCTATGTGTATTGACTTATGTGTGATCGGCTTCGTTCTTCACACGTTCTCGTGCAGTGCACGCATGTCACTGAGCCTTTGCTCATGTCATTGGGCCGAGCCCATGTCATCTATGTTATCGTATTTAACCCATGTTTTAATGTTATTGGGCCAAGCCCATGTCATTGGGCCGAGCCCATGTTATTTATGTTATTGGGCCGAGCCCATGTTATATTGCCATTGGGCCCTAGCCCATGTATTAAGGAATTTGGGCCTAGCCCATTACTAACTTTGATAGGCCCAATCCCAACTTCATGAGTCCATTAACATAATCTTGCAATTTTTGCCAAAATGTTACCAAGTAGCAACTTTAAATAAGTTCATTTTTCCTATGAAAAATACTTGGTAATTTTTATAGTTTTCGACTTTCCGGATTCTTGTTATAGGTCACTTATATATGTGATCATTTTAACGTCCGAAATATGTTATTTTAGACTCGACTTTGTAGTAACTTGTTCACGATGTTAATACGCCCAATTTGTCATCATCAAGTGTTATGTATTTCCGTTTCGACCATTCTATTTAATTGTCCGATTTTACTAGCATTTCTTGGACCATGTAGGAACATGTATGTGTATTTATTTTGATCACCCTTAGGTATCTAATACATACACATATACAGCACACATTGCAAGCACTTAGCAAGTTTCCAAAAATATATAATTTTTCTTACCAAAAATTATATTTACACATTGTTATATTTTTACCCATTTCTTTTTGTAAACATATAAGTTTAAGTTCATAAGAACTTCTTGAATATTTAAACTTTAAATATTCCCGTTAAAGTTTCCATAATGACGTTTAAGACCACTAATCGTGTTTAACATTGTTAATCACCCTTTAATCCCCTCTTTAATCGCGATTATATTTTTAGAAAAAAAATTCGCCATAGTTTCCCCTAAACTATGACGTTTCCCACGTTATAAAAACGCGTTTAAATCAATAATCAATTCACTAAACCACCATTATTCACCAAGTTTCTTTTAAACATGTTTATATGCTAACATAACTTACACATTTCATGAACCTTCATAATACACTTTTTTTTAGATAAATCTTCTTCTAAAAAAATCCAAGTTTATATATTCTTCAAAATCAAGTTATAAACCTTTTTAAACCCTTGTTTCTTTTAACATTTTCAAGAAATATATACATAACTCACGAACATGAAGGTGATGATCTTACATGATTTAAACATAGTAATGTTTAAATCATATTTTTGTGTTCATCATACTAATATTATCATGCTTGTAAGTTACTACAACTTACAAGCTTCAAGATCATCATGTCTTCATTTTTTCTATGAACTTGTTCTAGCATAAACAACATGATCATTATAAATTTCATGAACAATCAACATAAATATAACAAGTAAGCACATAATAATAGTTATATTTAGTGATCTTTATGTTTATGTTTAGGGTTTTTTATTATGATTTTTATTAAGCTTCAAGATAATCAACTTGTACAATAATAATCTACTAATAATATGGAGCTTAAAAATGATGGTTAGAGATCTTACAAGATTGCACTAGTTAGACAAGAAAATAAGAAGAAATTAAGCTCCAAAAGTGCTCCAAATAATGCTCCAAGTTTACCCCATGAAAGGATGTTCTTAGGATGGCTAGATTATGTGAATTTTGAGGAGTTTATGGAAGGTTTAAAGGTGTTTTCTTGGGGAGTATAGGGCTGCCGATTTTGGGTCTCCAAAAGGGGTTTCCTTTGCAAATTTTAAGTCATGAAAAGGTGTTAAAAGGTCAAGTGTTGATATGTTGCAAAGGTAAGGTGGTGTGAATACTTTTCAACAACAACTACACACTTCCATACTCAAAATCTTCTCAATTTCAAACTAGGATATGGTGGGTGGGACCCACCTAAATCTCGGTCATCATGAGGGGGGGGGGGGTATATTAGTTATTTTTTTATAAAATATAAAAAAATAGATATTTTAGTCATTAAGTGAAGTTCGGTGATTAGGGGTTTAATTACACCGTTAAGGGGTGGTTAGTGTTTCGGAACCAAAATTATTATTAACTAGTTCCCTAAACTAGTAAACATTGTATTTCGATGCTTAAAATGTCTTTCGTTTGGTCCTCGCTGGGTTTACGACACTTTTGCGCCGTACCGACAAACAATTCCGCAAGTTGTTATTTCACATCCGAAAGATGTATGGAATGATTCCGAGTTCCAAATTTTGCTTAACTAGTTCACTAGAGTTTTTATTTGGTTGCTACGATGACGGAAATATTGCTTACTAGCTCGTCGGTTCGCTAACGGACTAGTTTAGTGCATAGGGATGTAATACCGGAAACTTGTGATTATGAACATTCCGTTGATATCATCTTATTGTTTTAGTGTGTTTTTCATCAAGTGACATAATTCCGAAGTCCCGGAAATGCTTTGTTATAGGTTCAGACAAGTTAAAAAGTGCTATATTTTTAGCCGAAATAGACATTTTTGAGATTAGGGCGTTAATCCGGAAAGTCTTGTTTCTTTGCAAGATGTGTTTTCATAATAATGTTTTCTTTTATAAATGGACTTAGTTATGTTATCCGAGTGTCATTTTTCAGTGCTTCGGTCTGATTTCACGGTTTGTTGGCATGAATAGTGTAACCGTGAATAGTGCACGTGGCACTTTCTACCAACACTTTTAGGACATTGTTTGCCTGATTTCGCAATGTGGCGAAAACCAACATATGTTTTAGCATTGTTTCCTTGTCCTAACCTTGTTATCCAATTAACGACACTGTTACGTAATTAAATTACGCTAAATGCATGAGATTATGTAAATAAAATAGTGATTAGTTTGTACGGAATTGCCGGTTTATTGCCATTTGTCACATAAACTATGCTCAAAAGTGTTGGTAATGGTTAGACAGTTCGTGAATTGGTAAACTATTTAAAAAAACAAAAAAGATGTGATTTGTTGAGATGGCATAGACCCCACCACACACACACCCTCTCTCTCCTTCCCTCCCTTCACCGCTTCGGCAACCGGTCACCAAATCACCTTTGTTACCGATCGGCAAAATGGGTCGGCGGTGGTGTTCCCGCACAGCAAACCCATTTGCCGATGGTGGTTTGCCTCCCACTCCCCATACCCTAATGGAGGCCAACTATTTTAAAGTCGAAAGGAATGGGTTTTAACAAGCTCGAGCTTGGTCTGGAGCCTCTATTTAGAAACTCACTAAATAAGCGAGTTTGAGCCCGTACTCACATTTCGAACTTGACTAGGCTCGTAAGTCTAAACGAGTCTGTTATTTTATAAAGTAATATGTAATATATTAAATATATATTCACATAATAGTATATTATATATACATATAAACAAATTAAAATACACATGGTAAAAGCTTATTCTCACATGGTGTATACGGGCCGTATAAGGTTATACGACCCGTATAGAATAAAATGAACTGACAAAGCAGTCTTTGTCAGTTTATTTTATTCTATACGGGTCGTATAACCTTATACTGCCCGTATACACCATGTGAGATAAGCTTTTAGGGTGGTCGTATATAATGCTCGTATAATGTTATACGGCCCGTATACATTTGGTCGTATAACATTATATTGCTCGTATAATGTTATACGTCTCGTATACAGTTGGTCGTATAACATTATATTGCTCGTATACAATTGTATACAGCTCGTATAATGTTATACGGCCCGTATACATGTAAAACAAAAAAAATTCCATTGCATTTATTTCTGTGCAACAACATTCTATACGGGCCATATGATGTTATACGACCCGTATACACCTAGGGATGTGAAAATAAGGAAATGGGGGTGTGAAAATTGAAGGACCCTTAAAATAATCACATGCATATTCAATAATAAAAGAGTTGAAACCAAGCCAAACTTAAGCTTAGATTTGACTCAGCTTGTGTAGGTACACCCTTAAATGATCGTATATATATGGTTGTTTTACGTAAAAAAGGACAATTAGAGATGTATAACCCCTCTTATTATATGCGATCAATACAGCGTAAAAGTTTTAAGTTGTGAAACTATATGTAATTTTATGGAATTTTATATGTATGTAATTTTATGGAATTTTATATGATGAATTCCGTTTTCACAAAGATTCCTAAGTCAAGTTTGTAAGTAGATATTAGTTAAATTGAAAATAAATAATATAATAGATAACTAGTAGAAGATTACTTGTCGGGGTTTAGACAATGATCTAATTAAATCCTACTAAAGTCAAGTTGGTCAACATAACTGAAATAGTTTTTATATATTAAATGGTATATTAAAGTTAATCAAATATTCTCTATGTCTTGTAATCCATGTTAGTTATAACTTTTAGGGTTATTGGATTTTATCACCCCAAACTATTGGCTATTGGCCGTTGTCCCCCAACTATCATTTTAACTTCTGCCACCTCCAACTTAATATTTAGTGTGTTCTGTCACCATGTCGTTAACTGATCACTAACTTTTGATCATTTTACTATACTCTTTGGGTGTCCTAAGATACCTAAAACCTTCATAAGATCCTTATTACACCCCCAAAAGTATAGTAACATGATCAAAAGTTAGTAATCAGTTAACCACGTGGTGACAGAACATAAGTGTTAAGTTGGGGGTGACGAATGTCAAAGTGATAGTTAGAGGTGGCAGCGGCCAATAGCTAACAGTTAAGGGTGATAAAATCCAATAACCCTAACTCTTATTATATACGTGGAAAACAAGTAAATATGATATTTATTTATTTAATTAAAGAACAAAATTTGGAAACAACCCCTACAATCCTAGTTGGAAATATGCCAATGCGCGCACATAGTTTTCTTTTTCATGTATTATGTTTAAAATTAGTAGATGCCCCGCCTGCGTTGCGGGGCAATGACCGAATAATTCTCAATCAATTAAAAAAAGACTACTATAATTTAGAGTTGGGGGCGAAACAATAATTTGTCATGATCAATTAGCGAGTGCTAGGCAGTTGTTTGGCATGAATAAAAACAAAATTAAGTCAATAAAATAAAACACTACCATGGATTTGCCAAAGGAAAAAAAATACGATGGCAAGATTGCAATTTTTAGCGGAGGTAAAATCGTAATTTTAAAATGGAGGTAAAATAATATTTTTAACTGAGGGCAAAACCATTTTTTTTTATTTTGAAATGGGGGCAAAATCGTAATATTTTAGCTGCGGGCAAAATCGTAATTTTTAGCTGGGGGCAAATTCGTAATTTTAAAATGGGAACCAAATCGTAATTTGACAGGAGAGCTGAGGGCAAAACCATAATTTTATTTTGAACTGGGGGCAAAATTGTGTTTTTAAACTGAGGGCAAAATCGTAAATTTAAGCAGGGGACAAAAGCAAAATTTTATTTTAAATCAAGGGTGAAATCGTAATTTTACACATGCGATAAAATTGTAATTTGACATCACTTATAAATAACTATTATATGAAAAGAAAAAAAACACACTAAAGTCAAAGTGGCCGCCAAAAGTGGCCAACCATTTATGAAAACTATTACCCGATGACGTCATCCACTTCTAAATGTATATGTTGAAAATTATTTGTTTATTTTTGAACGATCCTAATTAATTTAATCCTGCTCTCTTTTTCAACCCAAATCTACTTTAGGTATCAAATAAGACTAGAGCCCAACCCCTCTTGGGTGAATATATTTTCTTATATTTATAATATGTTTTTATATTCTATAGTATATAATCTTTTCATGATGAATAAATGGTGTCAAAGGTTTACTTTAATGTCCTATATCTGACCACTATTGCGGTTGCTGGAGATGATGAACAACTCCGGTGTCCGAGGAACTTAGGCTAATGGGTATGGGCTTCGGCTCCAGGCCCGTCCCCCCATTAGGACCGTCCAACACCGCCCCTTTGGGGCCCGTCGCGGCAAAGACGTCGGAAATCCGACGGTGGAGACGGGGCATTTATGGTGGGGTCCATTCAATATATCCGTTGGCTATTTAAAAAAAATATATATATATTCAAATTAATTTAAAACCTTTATAAATACCCACATATCTATCCACTTTTATACCAAAATTCACCTACTTTCTTCAAACAACTCCCACATTTTTATACAAAATACCCACATAATCTTCTCTAAAAAATACACCATGTCATCTTCTTCTTCATCGGGTTCGACGGACACCATGGAAGCCGTAAATTTTTTTATAAACAAGGTGGTAGAGGCGACACAAATAATTTTGGAAGAAGAAGAGGAGGAGGAGGTTTCGTCACAACCACGAAACAGGAACCCACACATCGAGCGAGACCGAGAAAGTTAGTGATATTTTTTTTCTTATATTTATATTCTTATATATTTATTCTTAATTTTTTAAGTTTATGTTTTTAGTCTTATTTTTTTAATTATAAGTTATATATATATTTTGTATAACATGATCCTCGAAGACGAAGGACATGCAATTTGTGAGTATGACGAGAACGCGGTGGAGGAGAATAATGTTCCGGTTAGCGGAGAACAACAAGATTTGAACAGGTTCTCGTTACATAACGATTTCACACATGTCAATCTTCAATCGGACTTGATCGATCACATTTGGAGTCTCGGAGAAAACAACGCGTAGTTTTTTTATTTATTTGTAACTTTAGGCTTTTTTTTAATTTAAGTTTAGGTTTTTTTTTTTAATGTAGCTTTAGGGTTTTTATTTTAAATGTAATTTTAAGTTTTTATTTAAATGTAACTTTTTTTAATTTTATTTACTTTGTTTTAATTAATATGGCAAAAATAAATAATAATAAAAAATGGAGGAGGAGCATCCCCACACCCTTGGATAGTCTCCAAGGGAAGGGTCCTTCTCCTTTGCCTACGTGGCGCTTATGTGGAGGATGTTACTGTGTATAAAGAAAACCACCCACTTCTTCCTTTATTTATTAAAATCCATCCCCATTCCTACCCCACCCTACCTTCTCTCTCTGCATAAAGAAAACCACCCACTTCTTCCTTTACCCACAGACAACCACCACCTCCAACAAGCGGAAAAATGAACAAGGTGATGGTGACGGTGGTGCGAGGCGTCCACACTCCACAAACCCACCAACCTCCGGTGACCAACACCGAAACAGTTGTCAGCAACGTCATTGTCAACCTCCGTCGAAGGTGATGTCGCCGATGTTACTGAGGAAGAAGACGGCGACGAACTTGCTGACCGGTACGGGTGGATCTGAACAAGAACCTTTGTGGTGTGGGGCGGTTATGGTGGTGGATTTCGTATTTCTGATTTGTGAAAAAAATGGGAAGTTTTAGTGTACACTTGGTGAAATAGGTATTTGGTTGATGATTTTATAATAGTGCGTACTAGAGTAAAGTTTATGATGTTGTTGATGAGAATTGGTTCTAAGTTTTGATTTTTGTGTTGTCGTCATTTTTCCAATCTTCTAGTTGGAGTGGTGGTGGTGTATGGATGAGGACGGTCGCTGGAATTTGGAGAAGTCGGAAGTGACGGTCGTCCATGGTGACTCCGGTGAAAGTGGGCTGTGGGGCGGGGGAAGTTTTATAATTTTTATTCTTATGTAATAAAAGAACATTTTGTTTTCTAAAATAAGTAAAGAAGGTATAAAAAGGAAAACAAAAGCAAATATAAAAAATTGGATGAAATGACAATTATACCCTCACATGCAAAACATGTGAGAGGTGTTTAACTGAGTTTTTCAACGATGTTAGTTGTAAATGTTATAGATGTAACAAAACATGAACATAAAGGTTGGGTTTGGCCGATTTCATAGTGAAAGGTATGAAGTGTAGTTTAGGTATAACATAAAGGTTGTTTTTTGCAATTTAGTCATAAATAAATGAGTAAAATGCACGGATAGTCCCTGTGGTTTGGTGAAATTTCACCTTTAGTCCCCAACTTTTCAGAATTACACTCTTAGTCCCTGTGGTTGACAAGTTGTTACTCGGATAGTCCCTAAAGCGGATGAAGGTTACTCGGATAGTCCTTGTGGTTTGAGAAGTTGTTACTCGGATAGTCCCTGTGGTTTGAGAAGTTGTTACTCGGATAGTCCCTGTGGTTTGACAAGTTGTTACTCGGATAGTCCTTGTCATTTCACACCCACTTAACCTGAAAAACTAACCTCCATCCGCTTTGGGGACTATCCGAGTAACAACTTGTCAAACCACAGAGACTAAGAGTGTAATTTTGAAAAGTTGGAGGCTAAAGGTGAAATTTCACCAAACCACAGAGACTATCCGTGCATTTTACTCTAAATAAATAAATTACTTGGTTAATAATTTAAGTATACTAATTGAACATTTGGTTAAGTAAAAAAAGATAGGTGGCTTTAACAAATGATGTAAATATACAACATGGTTTGAAAATTTATAGGTTTATATGTAAATATAAATAAATAGTTTTTTTAGTTAGTTGTTTAGATAAAATTAACATTATTATTGTGGTTCATGTAAGACCCGATCTTATTTAACTAAAATTTTGCATTTATATATGATATAATGCAAATGCAAATACATGTCCATACAAATTTCGGACTTTCCAAAATTTATAAGTAATTCAAAATATTTAAACTTGTTAACACAGTTTGGTTTATAAACAAAAGGACAAACACGTGGAAGCTTGATCATTAGATGTGTTTAATTCTTCGGTAAGCTTGATCTTCATCTAAAACGTCATAGCAATCACCTAATTACAAAATTCATCATAAATGTTTGTTATATAATGCTTAAAACATAAACAAATGGCTCAAGCACCCCAAAACAACAATGCAAAAATTTCAAGATGGGACCCGCTGTAGGCTACGGTTGATTGGCCGTAGCTTACGACAAACAGGCAAAACGAAATCAGGATGAGGCTGCCGCACTGCTGCTGCTCCCCTTTTTTCTGTTTTGCCATTTGATACGAAAATTCCTGTAACTTCTTGAAAACTCATCCGTTTTACACAAAACTTGTTCCTATTTGATCGTGAAACATTTGCCCACATGCTTAACATGTAAACCCATAATCCCGGATTCATAACCTTATGTTTTACGCCATTGAGTCACAATTTGCATGTTTGATTATTTGACCCGTTATCAAGTTAAAGCACATGAACTTAAGAAATTCAGCTCTTTTTCACAAATAAATCCTTTTTACAACTTTGCGCCAATATCCGGGGTATGAACCTTGCGTTTCACGCTTCCGTTACCCAGTTAACGTTTACACTTATTCTACCCGTTCAACCTTTTAATGTTTAAACTCTATTAATCCGAATTCTTTTTAAGAATTCGCAATAATTCGATTATGACCCATTACTCAGGTTCATCAATTTATTGTTCGTGTTCCCGTTACACGGTTTACGCTTGCCTTCGAAATTTAACCCATCAACCGGGTTTATGTCGAAGTCATTGCTCACGCACCCATTCCTGTATGCGATAAAACTTTGCTTTGACCCGTTTGGTTGTTTGTGTGAAATCCATCACTTGTGAACTAACAAAACATATCATTATTCGTTATTTATCCATTCGTTTCATTTGTGTGAAATCTATCACTTGTGAATGAACCGAATTTCATGAGTATATCTTCATTTTTCAACATATCAATACAAAAATATTAACAAAATTCTACGAAGCATAAAGCCACGTACCTTATAGTTTATCCTTCAACCGTGCCTTTGCTCCGGCTTGACTCCCCGATGCTTCACTTGTGTTGCCTAAAGTGTACAAGCCAAGTGTCGTTAGGACCACCGCACATGATTAAGGCATATAAATTGCCAAACACACTACATCGTGTTCTCATCAACATTTTCCGTTCGTTAATTAAATTGGCAATTCTCTTAGGCATATTGTCAAACACCTTACGTGCATAACTTTTATCTAGCTATGTTTAATCAAATTTAACAAACTTCTAACCATGAAAACTCATTAAACAAGAAGGTACATTCGTTACAAATGCTTTAGCATCACAATTCAGTTTGTTATGAGTTCATATACCCAAATTTAACCCTCCAATTTCATGGATTCAATCATTTATCAAAACCCAATTACACATACATGTGTATATTACCCTAATACTTATTCATAGCATTTGTTCTACCTTCATTCATCAAGGGTTTGCCTAAAATCATGTAGGCACTACAATTTTTATCACAATTTCAGCAATTCCTAGTTCAATGTACATCATAAGGTTCATCAAGAAATCACTACTTCAACATACACTAGATTTTCGACATGCCTTATGATGAGATGATGTTGTAGACTCTAATTTATCAAGCATGCATCAAAATCACTTTGACTTATAGTTGAATTTGGTGGATTTTGTGGTGATGAACAAGAACTAGGGCTTTCCTTCTTTTTCCCCCCTTCTGGTCGCACACCCATACACGCACACATTAGTGTGCTGTGTATTTTTGTTTCCCTATTTTTTAATTAAACAAGTTTTCTCATTGACACACTTTAATCCCTCATGTTTGTTTCCTTTTAAAATACCACCAATCCATTTCTTTATAAGTTTACTAAATATTAACTAGGTTATTTACCCCTAGTTATTTTACTTTAATTAGTAATTTAAAACATATTCTTAACCATATATTTTGATATTTTTGGGGTGTTACAGTTCGTTAACTAGTCTTGTGGATGAAGAAATTATATTGAAAGCAAAAGTAGATGCTTGGTTTATTTTTGGACGGCAAAACTTCTAAAAAATATAAAAAGACTGGGCTAGCAACAAACTGGGACCGAATTACACAATTATATCTTGGATATTAAAATCAATCCACCTATCCCACTTGAGATTACAAATTTGGATCTAGACTTAATCAAAAGAAAAGAGTTCTCCTTGATAGTATATGTCGATCTATAGAAGTTGATTTGTCAATTATTGAAAGTCTTCTCGTTTCTCGCCACATATTTCCCAAGCCGCTACTTGTAAGACCGCTCCAATAACTTTTTTTCATGTACTCAAATATTAAAGATAAAAAAAAAGGAATGAAAAAGGTGAATATGCATCATATGGACATTAAACATTTAAAATGGATCCATCCATATATTATGACAGGACGTGTTGGTGATGGACGTAACTTCACCTTATGGTGACTAGCGTAATTCCACCATATATGATTGTACATACATGTTTGGAGAGTTTGTGGCAATCAACACATGATATATTCTCTTTGTTGAGGTCCACATGATGATTACATCTATTGTTTTTATGCTCTTTCATTTAGTCGGATATAGCAAGCTCTCTCAGGAAGAATCTATGTACCCATTGCGCATAGTGTAATCAAGTTGGTTCATATAACTCGAGAACTATCGTGCACGTGGTTTCCAATGATGTGAAGTTACGAACAAACAAAGAATAAAATCATACCATATATGAAAGGATGAAGCATTTATGTAGTGATAAAGATGATAAGATGTAAACATTAACGATGAAAATATTGTTTGAAGTGATAGACAATTCTAGTATGGCATTATGTCATGCTTGATTGAATCATAAAACACGATCATAAGAAACAAACGTGTTCAAGAAATGATTTGAAAAAGCTTTTAACATAAGATTTTTTTGTTTCTTTATAATTATGACACTTTAGCTAAAATTTTCAAGTGACAAATGTGTTGCAAACTTGATGTGTACTTGCATGATAGTTAAATTGTTACGAATGTCAACAGGGGGGTTAGCCAAAGATAAGGATAGCCATTTTAGTCTCATACCTGATTGTAATATCATGTTTCATTGAGGAAGAATCCACTAAAAATGAGTTTTGTCTAAGTAGCCTAAGAAAGATTGTGAAAATAAAACGTTACACTCTTTATAAGTATGATGGAAGTGCATTTTGGTCCTAAAACACAAACTTTCACCCTTTTTTTCTTAAAAATACGGTAAAAAATCTAGTACGAAAAAAAATCTAACACAAAAAAATATAGTGCAAAAAAATCTATTATAAAAAAATCCAGTATAATAAAATTCAGCACAAAAAACTCTAGTACAAAAAAATTAATACACAAAATTTAGCACAAAAATATAGTACAAAAAATACAACACAAAAAATATGGTGCTCAAATTAAAGATAAAAAATGCTCGATTTTATGGTGCAACTTTAAAAAAAAAAATATTGCCGTATAAAAAAGTTATGAGCATTTAAAAAATAAGAGAGAATATGCATGTGCCTTGCATGTGTAGAGAAAAGTCAACAAATAGGCTATTCCAAAAGGGTGTACCTATCTACACACCATTTTGCCTATTTACACACCAAAAAGGTGTTTTTTGTCCTTATATGCACACCCTGCAGTGTCGAACTGTGGCCAAAACGCGGCGTTTTGGTCCGGTTAACCAGACAAAGACTGACGGGTGTCTGACGGGTTTGTTGACCGGACCAAAACGCCGAGCTTTGGCCGCGTTTTGGTCCTATCAACCAGACAAAAGACTGACACCCGATCTGGTTGACAGGACCAAAACGCGGCCAAAGCTCGGCGTTTTGGTCCGGTCAACAGGCCCGTCAGACACCCGTCAGTGTTTGTCTGGTTAACCGGACCAAAACGCCGCGTTTTGGCCACAGTTCGACACTGCAAGGTGTGCATATAATGACAAAAAATACATTTTAAGGGTGACTATCTACACACTTGGTGTGTAGATAGTTTGGCCCTTCCAAAAATACCTTTATATTCCCTTTTTTCCTATACATTTATCCTAACCATTTATTTGAAAAATGAAAGGTTAAATAATTTTTTATTTGACCCTACCCCATGGTCTAATACATGTGAGTGTTGCTTTTAAGTTTAAAATTGACAAATTGCATATATATCATCATCACCATAAAATGTTTAAGATAATCAAAATATATATCTTAAAAAGAAAAGTTTATTTTCATGTAATAAAAATGCTAGAATAAAGCATTACTAGACAACGCTTACAAGCATACAAATTTAAAAAGTTTGGTATATTGTTCTGGTATATTGGCCGGTAGATGAGTATACAGTTTCGGATAACTGGACCGAGTATCATCCAACCACAAACCCATGAATTTTTTTTTTCAATCTCATACCTGAATATCCGTTCCACATGTTTTAGGTATTCCCGCCAGGATTGTCTTCTTTTTTTACATCACTAGCCACAAAAGTTTTATGACTTTGTTGCAACAATTCAAGACTCATGTGTAACAATTCAAGATCAATTACATGTTTTAGTTAAAAACATAATAACTAATAATCAATAACATATAGCAAAAGAGGAGCATCCGGTAGTGACCAAATATATTGTAAACAAAATCAATATTTGGCCATTGATCACAACCACAACTTTTGTAGCGAACAAATTAGTGATTTCCTGAGTCATTGGGATTCCGAACAAAATGATCTATCGATTACGATGATTAAGATTCTGTGATTACATGAACGGGTACATATTGGTACGTGTACGACTCAACTTCAACAAAAGCATATTTATTTGAGTGCTATTTTTATTCTTTGTATTCGTTAATCTTATATTACTTACTATTATTCCATCACATAAAGTGTAAAGCCCAACTTCACAATATCATTCAAACGCTACTTGTTTTCCAAATAGAATACTAGGACTTTGGAATCGTTATACATATGTCATATTAATATGTAACGCAAAAGAATATCATACTTTTTATTGAAAAAACATGTGTTGCCTAACAAACTGAAATTATACCGACACATACATTAAAATAAACGTAAAAGTCAATTATTAAATCTTTAGAAAGTTAAGGAGTTGTTAGTGTTAATACTGAAAAATATAAAATAAACAAAAAGATAAAAAAGTCAAAGAAAGCACTATTCACCCAAATTACTAATTGTAATATAGTTAGTATCAGATTTATATGATAGATCTACATAGAACGAGAATGGCGGTGATAGACGTTCTTGATCTTTTAGATTAATTCATCATGCGAGTGGGCCCTTGAGGGGCAAAAGTGAAATTGCACTAATTTAAACGTTAATTTTCTAAATTTTGTGAAAATAACATTAAAAGCGGCGGACTGTTAATCATGCATCTTGTGTGGCGTTGATAACCGAAAGACAAAAGGGTACATGCACTAATCGGCCTTTGTCTTGATTGCTGAGTGTTATGTGTCTTATGTCTAAGGCTTGATGCAAAACTATTATCTAGCCGGAGGTCTCACTGGAAGCATGGCCGGCCCTAAGTGTTGGAAATTTTAGTGAAAATGAGTTTTCACTAAATATTTTGGACATCAATAATTATATTTATATATGTGTGGTATAAATAATAATTAGTGGGTTTGTGTTCTATGTTGTGAGAGCATCATAATAATGAAACAAACTATGTCCAAAATGGAGCTAAGATGAATAGAATATCGATGCTTGAAGTTGGGTGATTGAAGTGAATATTTCTAAACTTTGGTAACTCTAGTATAAATTAATCTTTGTCATAAATTGGTGGTTTTATGACTTTTAATCTCTATTCAAGAGTCATGATGTAAGTTTTATTATGTCTTGTTATTTTATTTAATATGACATTAATATGTCATGAATGTAAATTAATCCATTTTTTACTCATAATAAATTATTAGACTCATAATCAAGGTTTTTATTGTTATAATTATCATTGAACAATAGAAATTAAATATGGAGTTTTAGTTTTGAGTATAAAATGAACCTTATGACTCTTTGTTAGATGCATGAAAGAAAATAGAGAAAAATGAGATGAAAGAAATATACTGGAGAAAATTATGTACAAAGTTTTATAGAATTTAGAGAGGAGTACTCTCTAATTCTTCCATCATCACCAACTTATTTTTATTTTTCCACGTAAATTAGAACACTATGATACCCGGTGTTATCTCGGGCGCGAGTGCCATCTCCGGCAATACACATACTGTTCCGGTTGTTGTACCCTGGGAGACAGAACCGTCTGAGAGGAGACGCGGAATCTGTTTTAAGGGAAGCGTGTTGAACACGTGCCTCAACCAAAACCGTCAACAATTTTGCTTGTCTTGCAGCGGAGTTTCGATCTCGTAGGTGCGGTTCAAGTTTTCAAAGACATTGGCTTTGAATCAAGATTGATACAATTTAGTTGTATTTTATATTCGTTTATTTAGTTTTGTAACCGGTATTGTGCTAGTCGAATTTCCCACAAATAACGAGAGTCTCGTTATTATTTATTATTTATTTTGTAATATATTTTAATAAAAAGTGAACCTAGTTCCTACAATCTTAAAACAGACTTTCGTGAAGATTGTTGCTACAATTTTAAATCTCTTCTCTACGAGGATTTAGGTTCACGAAAGTTAAAATTTTAATTGAGATTTTGCTAAAAGCTTATAGTTTTTTTGGGAAATATTTATTTAGTACAATGAGTCGGATTAATTTTAATGATTGGAGTACAATCTTTAATCCGAATACCGTGTTATAAAACCATACAATTTGATTCAAGTTTTAGAATGGGTTTTGTTCGTCTTTAAATAACACGAATTTTATACAAAAAATTAATATGTATTTCGAATGGTTGGAATACTAATTTTTCTAATGAGCGAATTAGAAATTTGGTAATTTTTGTAAACCCATATAATGTGTATCAACGATGGAAATTCTCTAAGGAGAATGCTAGATGTAATTTGGTAAAATAATATTGGTTTCAAATGTCTTGAAACATATATATTTTCTAATGAGTGTATTAGAAAGTAATTATTTTATAAAATTACAAGTTTTAAAACATTTATGTATTCTAACGAGCGTGTTAGAAACAATAGTTTAATACGTTTAGATTTTCTAACGAGCGTGTTAGAAAAGATTATTTTTCCAAATAGTTACCAACGAGCGTGTTGGGAACAATTATTTTGGATAATAATTAACCTTGTAACGGTTTCGTCTAAACCATTAAATTTCTAACAAACAAGTTAGAAACGGTTTTTTACATAAATGTGAAAACAGTTTCGTATTTGTTTATTTCTAATGAGCGTATTAGAAATAGCTATTTTTATAACTTAAAAAAAATTGTAATAAGTTATTTCTAACGAGCGTGTTAGAAACGATTTAACGACTTTGTCAATTATTTATTTCTAACAAGCGGGTTAGAAAACATTTATTTCATATAGGCCAAAAACGGCTTATGACAATAAATGATCGTTTAATTTTCTAATGAGTGTATTAGAATTAGTTTATTTTATAACCAACTATTTTAACGATTTGCAATCGTTAAGTTCTAACGAGCGGGTTAGAACCGGGTTAACTATGATAAACTATTTAAGATGATTTGTAATCGTTTTATATATTTTCTAATGAGCGTGTTAGAAAAGATTTGTGTTCATTTCTAACGAGCGTGTTAGAAAACGTTCATTTATATAAACCAAAAGTGAATAAATGTATTTCTAACGAGCGCGTTAGAAACGGTTTACTTTATAAAAACTAAATATTTTGAATGTTTGATAAACATTTAAATTCTAATTAGCATATTAGAATTGGTTATCATACAAACCACTCATTTTAACGATCGGTAACCGTTAGTATCTAATAGCGGTTAGAAATAGTTTAAATATGATAAACCAGTTATTAAAACGATGTGTATTCGTTTTATTTTTCAAACGAGCGAGTTTGAAATTGTTTTATTTAATAAACTATTATAAGGTTTATTGTCTTGATTTTTAATCAAAACATAAATATATAGTTTGTTTTTAAAACACTTGCTAAACGAGAAATGTTTTGAACGAATAAAACATGTCTTTGCAAATTATAAGTGATTCGATATACTTCCACAAGAAGTCTAACGTCTTGAACCATATAATAGTCTCGGAAAGACTATTTAGTGAAAAACAACTCGATGGTGTTATAGACATATAAGTTGTTTAACTACTTGCGAGTAGTTAATTGTAAACAACTTTATATTTTTGGACAGCTTGTGATTATTCAAGTTTAGAGTTCCAAGATGAGGGAGTACCTCAAAACATGACACCGAACGATATAATTGCGTTTATTTCGGTCAAAGTGTTGAAGATAATAACACTTTGGCATTTGATGTTTAGACATCTTTAGTGTATCCGTTTTACTTTTGTCCACTTTTATTTTATTATAAATTGTAGACTATCATTTGGGTTTATTTCACATAAAAAAATGGTTTAAATATAATAAAAGATAAATATTTATTTTGGACTACTAATAATTTATCAAAAGGATACACATTTTGGTACTAAGTGTAAAAAGTAATTTACACAAACACAACGAGCGGGTTGTGATCATGACTTATGTAATAAGTCACAAATCAAACATCAAATGCATAACGGCGTCGTAAGAAACGTGGTGAATGGTTTGAGATGAAATGCACGAAAACGAGATATGTCATCTAATGTTGAGAGCATCAACATGGAAATGCACATGTAAGTTTTCAAAGAATATAACATATGAAAGGAATATATGTTGTTATTGTAAATGATTTTAATGAATTTAGCAAATTTATTAACGGAAATTTACAATAGTGATGGACTTGTAAATGCTTCAACCACCATCAATGTTGTTTAAACTATGTGGAGGCTTGGTCCTCAATTTGGGAGAGTATGTTTTATCGCTTTATTGCAATCGCGCTCGCAACTCGAATTACGCGTTCTGGTTATTGTTCTTATGTGTGTGTGCCTTTTATGTGTTACTTGTGCATGTTTATTTATGTTTATGTTGTGGTGATTAATCGAAACACAATCGAATCGCAAACGCTAAACGCAAGTTAATTATGATGATTGAATGTTAGATATAGTAGTTGAGATTAAAAGTAATTCGAAAGGGAAACTCTATCGCATCGCAACGCTTAACACGCGAATCGAAACAGCAAAACTCGTCGCGCCGAACACTCGAATCGAGTGGCTAACCGATCGAGTTGCCACCCGATCGGGCTGCCACCCGATCGAGTTGCCACTCGACCTAGCTGCCACCCGATCGACCAGCCACTTTCCCCCACTTTCCATTTATGGAAACCCTATAAATACCCTTCATATGTCACATCACTTGATGTTAACAGCTCTCTCTCTACTCAACTCGCTCCAGCCCACTTTTCTTCCGATTTCACGCGATTCTTGTAAGTTTTCAACCTAAATCTTGTACTTTCTTGATCTACACGCACTTCTACACCTTTCTATCATCTGAATCTTAACTTTTAACCGTGAAATCACTAGATTTGAGGTGTTCTAGGATGATGTCATCATGGTGTTCATAAGAACTTCATGTTTTGGCTTCAATCCACCAAGAACAACTTAGATCTGGACGATTTCCACATAAATAAACAAAGATCTTGCATAGATCTGAACATATTCATGGTGAAAAGGATTGAAAGATGGTTTTCCAACTTTCTTTTAACTCTTTTACACTCAATGCACTCAAACCCGATGGAATCGGAGCTTGTTCTGATCTTCTACTCATTCTTAGTGATGCATTAGTTCAAGATCTGGATTCTATCCAAGAGATTACTGATTTCGGGTTAAACATGAAACACCGTCTCGAACAGTTAACTGGTCAGACTAGGGTGGTTCCTATCCGATCAGGTCACTAAGTCTTGACGAGGTTTCTGTTGTTTGACACGTTATCGAACAGTCTCGAGAAAACTTCAAACTATCAAAACAACCAAGTGTAAAGACGATCAGGTCGTCTGGGACGGATTGTCGTCCGATCGGATTGCCACCCGACCGGACAACCACCCGATCGGCTTGCACCTTGGTCCCACACTTAAACTATTAACTCACCCTTATCAAAGTTTGGAACGTCGAATGGATTGCCGTCCGATCGGGTTGCCACCCGATCGAGCGACCATCTGACCATGTGACGTTTTGAACTTCAACACTTAAACAATTTTCAACATGTTCAATGCATACGGATTACCACCCGATCGGATAGCCATCCGATCGAGTGACCGTCCTGCGATGAACCTGTTCTCAACCTGAGAAGCCTCGCCAATCGGATCGCCGTCCGATCGAGCAGCCGTTCGATCGACCGGCCTGAAGGGTAGAGATACTTCTCTGTTTTCAAAATGCTACAACGAAAACTTCAAAAGACAAGCCATCATACAAAAACACATCCATCCCAAGTGAGGTAACAATCCAATTGAGTGGTCGTCTGATCGGATGACCATCCGAACGGATTGTCACCCGATCGACTGGCCATCCGATCGGATTACCGTCTGACCCATTGACACTTGTATCGTTTTACACGCCGCTTATCGTTATTGCTATCATTCTGATCAGGCTAATCTCACTCTAGCGCTCCCTTCAATCCATTATCCCTGTGAGTATACTCGAACCCTTTTTGCTTTAACGCACTTTTGGGTGTTACATACGTTACTTATTCTAAATCACATCGAACACACTACGCAATACTTTAACGATAACTGTTACCGCATGTTATACGTGACTTAATGAATGCTTGTTTGTTATGTTTACACATGGATTGATGTCTACCTGCCTTAGCAACGATAGTACTATAGTTTAGACTCAGCACCTGTTCACTCAGGGGTTGTTAAGGACAATTAATTACATGGCTCACAGTGGTGAGTGTGTATTACGAACTGCCTCGGGCAGTCAACCCGCAGTCATTGGTATTGATAGGATCATGTCGATAACTTACGTGCTTCATTTCACACTGTGTACGTGATGGTTATGCGTAAACGATTTCGAACTCTATTATATCTATTAAACTTGTATACTCACCTTTACACTATGTGTATTGACTTTTACTTTAACGTATGTGGCAGGTGCTTAAGATGTTTAAATGCTTGGCTTGCTGTGAAATCGAGGCTAGGAAAGGTCTAGAAACAAATAAACGAATTGTCTGTATTTAAATTCTGAGTTGTCGAAACAGAACAATTTGTCTTGACTTTGCCTGTAATAATTATGTTACTTTTTATGTCATGGTATGGGACGTGATGCTTTAAATAATTGGTAATCATAGTTGTTATGGAAACTTCTGGACAATCTGTTTCGCTCAGTGCCGCGCCCCGATGTTTCCGCCATCGGTTGGGGTGTGACAAAAGTGGGATAACTAACTTGAAAATAAAAAATAAAGAACATAAAAATAGAAGAAAATAACATAAATGTGTGTTACAGAACGTGGGTTTTTGCATGAGCATGCGATCCAAAGTCTCGTAGAATCCATTTGAATAAAATGACCCAGGTTTGGCTCACTTTGGTCGACCCACGTATGCCCGATTGTGCCCCGATCTGGTTGGCTATCATCTAGGGCTGTAAACGAACTGAACGTTTGACGAACAGTTTGTGAACTGTTCGGCGGGGAGTTCGTTAAGCTAGACGAAAGAATATGAACATAGGAACGAATATGAATATAGGATGCATTCGTTCGTTTATATTTGTGAATGTTCGGTAATGTGTTCATTTATGTTTGTTCTTTTATGTCCATTTGTGTTTGTTAACATAAAGGTTCTTATATGTTATACTTTTATTCTATTGTTTTTTCTATATAAATCTTGAAATCCTAGTTATACTATATGCCTTTGTCCCTCATTCGACCATTTCAATTTTAGTTTGTGATAAAGTTTGAGAAACTTCTCAATTTTTGTGTTAGTTATGTTAATGATAATCATGTCAACTATGTTTAGATAATTATAGTAAGTGTTTCTTCATAATCTTTGTGATGAGAAATGTAAATTTTATTCTAAAATGAATATATGTTCGTCTATACTCTATATTTGTTTTTGTGCATGAACGTTCGTTTGTATTCATGAACATTTGTTTTCGTTCTTATGTTCGTTTGCGTTCGTTTACATTCGGTAAGTTTTCGTGAACACATTCATTTCTTTAATGAACAAACACGAACAAGAAATCTCGTTCGATCAACATTCGTGAACAATTCATAAACATGACTCCTTAACGTACGAACACGAACAAGATCTTGTTCATGTTAGTTCGGTTCATGATTCCTACACTTGTCCAACAATTAGAACTCATCATTTACTCATTACAAACAACCCCATTTTTACCACCATGCCAACGTAGCAACCTACATCTTGTATCTGTTTCTCTAAGTTTCCTTTACATTGGTGACCTCTCTATCTTTGACCACCATCGAGTCGTTTTCGATTTTCACCATTGATGAACCTGGGGTTTAAAGGGGGTCACACCTCTAACATGGTCCAAGAGAAAGAGACCCTTGGCTGGCATTCAGAGGTAGCATCCCAAGCTGGGTAACGAGGTTGAGGCTGGTTGCTTGTTTCACAAGTTATTACTAATCGTTGGTAAGAATTGATTGTCAGTGGTAATGTGTTTATCGGTGGGAATTGTGATCGGTAGCAACTTTGATTAAAAATAACGACAATGAACAGTAACATCTATTAACTATAACCGGGTAGCCAACAACTTCGGCGATCATCAGTTATTAAGTTACTAGTTACTGCTACCAAAAGCCAAGTATCAACAATAACTATGTTGACAACTAAGTTATTGATGACAAAATCTAACTTTTGTAACCGTCAACCGACACTGTTTCAACTAAACATTGTGTTACTTCAACTAAATGCTATGATGGTTTCGTAATTATAAAATGTTAAGTCTTTGACGTCGTTTTCTTTCTAAATCATCCGCTATGATGGTTTCGTAATAATAAAACGTTAAGCCTTTGACGTTTTCATGACATAATACACGTTTTTTTCTTTCTAAATCATCTGGTTAAGATTGCGATAGTACAATCGAAAAACTTTAATTTGACATGGATCATACGCAATTCATAGAGACATCCATGAACATTCCAAACTATACAGCTTATAAAGATTAAAGTACTTTGTGAAACGTCACAATTGGAGAATTAGTTTGTGACATGGCAAGCAAGTTGAGAAACGGAAGTTTAAGGGATATGACTTTAGGAGATAATAGAAGAAGATGCGCTTCTAATCACCCTAAAGATGTCAATGTGAGGCTAGCCCATTTGGTAAAGACACATGCCTTAAATGGGAGATCTAAGGTTTAAATTTGGGCAAAAAGATTTATTTAAATAATTGGTGTAAGATAATGAGTGACAATTTATCTTAAAAATCATCATCATCATCATCATACTCAGTAAATCCCACCAATAGCAAAGCTAAGGTAGGGTCCGAGGAGGGTAAGATGCAGACAACCTTACCTCTACGGCTCTACCCCGTAGGAATAGAGATGCTGCTTCAAGTAAGACCTCGGCTCGATAGTAGTTTTGCATCAAGCCTTCGACATAAGGCACATAACACTCAAAATTGAGACAACTGCCGATTAGTGCATGTACCCCCTTGTCTTTCGGCTACTAACGCCACCACATGATGCATGATTAACCATCCCCCTCTTTTAACGTTATTTTCACGAAATTAGTAAAATAACGTTAAAATTAGTGCACTTTCACTTTTACCTCCCGAACACCAACACATATATGTATATATTATATACGCATACTGCAAGCGGGGCGTTTTGATGTTTATCTTAAAAAAACCACCTTAAATATGGTGTCGTGGTCACATCTTTAAACACCAAGTGTGACTCTTCTTTTGATGTTTATTAAAATGTTGAACGTGTAAAGTAATTATGAGATTCACAAACAATTTTACATTGTAAATTGACGTTAATTCACATGTAAATTAAAATGTGAATTAACATTGTCAATATAAACTAGTGTAAATTCAAATATGAATTTTACATTGTAAATTGACGTTAATTCACATGTAAATTAAAATGTGAATTTACATTGTTAACAATATAAACTAGTGTAAATTCACATATGAATTAAAAATAATATCTAAAGTTTATTCAAAATGTAAATTCACACCTTGAAAAAGTATTTCGTAACGAATGTTAATCGATGTATATTTAAATATGAGATAGAGATACGCTATGTAGGGACATCGCAAGTCAACTAACCCAAACACAAAAAGGAAAAAAAAAAACATAAAAATCTATGTCAAGTCTACTAACCCAAACACAAAAAAAAAAAAAAAAACATAAAAATCTATAGATATAAAGAAAAGATGAGAGATACATGTAGGGAGGGAAATTTTCGAGTCGACTTGTGGGACAGTGTACAATGAATTAGAACCGGGTTTTTACAAAAATAAAAAAGAAGTTGACCAAAACGATGTAGTTTTGACATTAATGATTACCGATTATAGCCAACAAAATGACCACCATGTAAAGTGGCAGAAACGGTGGCAGAAACGATGTAGAAGAAACGGTGACACATATTTTATGGGATTGCCTCTTTGCAAAATCAGTGTGGTGGGCCATTTTTGTATGGATAAAGATTCCGTTTCCAGATCAAGCGTCGTCTTTTAACCAGATTTTGGGAGTTCCTTTGGAGATGAACGGGTCGAGGCCTTGGAAGAAAATAATTGGGGCGGTTCTTCAAGTTGCGGCTTGGGAGATTTGGAAAGCGAGGAACGAGAAGACGTTCAACGAACGGCATATTGATTTTAATAGAACAACGGATATTATTAAGGAGAACTCTTTCCTTTTCGTTAGTACTAGATCTAAATATTGTACTCTCGAGTGGAGTAAGTGGTGTGATTTTAACATCCGTGATGTAATTGTGTAACTCGGGTCCCAGTTTCTTGCTGGGCCGTCTTTCTATATTTTTTATAGAAGTTTTGCCGTTCAAAAAAAATGTAAAGTGGCAGAAAAGCAATGTTTATGAGCAAATTTGTGTTGTTTTTAAGGTTTTGACTTTGAGCCAACATGGAGGGTTGTGTTGACATATATTTGGGGATGAAAGTGGGGGTGGGCAGGTCAACGGATTGAGACAGGAAAAAGAAAGTCAGAAGATTGACGATCAGAATAACTATTTAAGGGTTTTAAATGATGGGTAAGGATCAAATAGAAAATTTATTTTGGCTAGTAAGTATAGGAAGCAATAGAATTAGGATATGTGGTAAAATTTAAAATAAAGAGGAAGGATATTTTAGTCAATCTTATCATTTTCTTCTTCCTTCTTCTTCCCAGTAACATCAAAACCCACCATTTTCAAAACTCACCATCTTCAACCATTTCTTCACTTTCTATCTCAATAATCACTACATTATAGTGCGATTTTCGTCACCAATCAATTATTCAAACACCCGATCAACGTGTTCTTCAGCTTTTTTGAAGAAAACCCAGTTTAATTTCATTCAAAATCTCGTTTTTTCCGGTGATTTTGAAGATAATCACTCGATCCGTTCGATTCGATCTCTGATAAGTGTTTCAATCATTCAAATTTCGTCAATCGTTGAAGAAACCGACTTCGATCCATGTAAGAAATTCTTTAATTTCATTTTTATTATCTGGGTTTTTGATTTAGTCATTGCATTTTACGATCTTGGCGGGGGTCCGGGGGCAGCGCCCTTGGTAGCAGGGTCCCAGGGGCGGCAGCCCCTGGCGGGGTCCAAGGGGCAGAGCCCCTGGCTGGGGTTGAGCTGCATTCGTAAAGTTAATTTTCTGTAAATTGCCTCTGGAAAACTGCATTGGTTCAGACAATTCACAGCACAGACAAAACTATTGTCCTGGTAAATGCGTTTTAGAGAGAACATTTTCTTTGGTGTTTTTAGGCCATTGCGTTTTAGAACTAAGACATTTTTATGTATTTTCTGGCCATTGCGTTTTAGAAAAACACATTTTTGAAGTGTTTTTAGTCATTGCGTTTTAGGTAAAAACACATTTTTTGGTGTTTTCAGTCCATTGCGTTTTAGAGAGAACACTTTCTTTTGTTTTTTTAGGCCATTACGTTTTAGAAAGGAGACATTTTTAAGTGTTTTCTGGCTATTGCGTTTTATAAATAAGACATTTCTTTGTGTTTTTTGTGTATTGCGTTTTAGGTAAAACACATTTTTATGTGTTTTCAGTCCATTGCGTTTTAGAAAACAGAGATTTTAAGTGTTTTCTGGCCATTGCGTTTTAGAAATAAGACATTTCTTTGTGTTTTTTGTGCATTGCGTTTTAGGTAAAACACATTTTTATGTGTTTTCAGTCCATTGCGTTTTAGAAAGTACACTTTCTTTTGTGTTTTTAGGCTATTGCGTTTTAGAAATAAGACATTTCTTTGTGTTTTTTGGCCATTGCGTTTTACAAATAAGACATTTCTTTGTGTTTTTGGTGCATTGCGTTTTAGAAAAATGTCATTTTTTAGGTTTTTTTTTTCATTGCGTTTTACGCAACTGGGTTTTAAAAAAAAATTCGAAAATATAGCAATAGTATACTCGTTTTAAAGATAAAAAAACGCTCGTTTTTTTGGTGCAATTTTTATAAAAAATAATGTCGTATGAAAGAGTTATTAACGTTTAAAAAATTAGGGGGGGGGGGGGGATTGGAGGAGAGAGAAACTATTGCCTTGGATTGACTAGAATGCCCCTAAACAAACCCACGCGCCTCTTTTCTTCCTTTCAATTTCTCTCATTTAATCTTAACCCTTGATTAACTAAATGGATAGTCAAGATTACTTCCTAGTCTTCTTAGCTAAATAAACTTCCTATTATATCCTAACCCTTTAAATGATTTTAACTAGGGGTGGCAATTGACACGATCAACCAACCCAACCTGATCAGAACCCGATACAGAAAAAAACAGGTTTGGGTCGACTAATACGACTCGGGTTTGGGTTGACTAGTATTAAAAATGGGTCGGGTTCGGGTTGACCCATTAACCCGTTTAACTATTTAGAAAAAAATATTTTATATTTTTGTTTTTGCCTTTTTCTATATTACATGGTTAGTTACAATAATGTTAGTTTAGACACATTATATTATTTATTTGTCACCCTCATACATACTCATCATTTAACAGGTTATCGATAACCCGCTTAAAACCCAACAACTCGCTTATAAATTGTCAACTTGTATTACTCATTTAAAAATATGGGTTAAACGGGTCGGGTTCGGGTTGACCCGAATTTATATGGGTCGGGTTAGGGTTGAAATCTCTGGCCCGAATAATAATATGGGTCGGATTCGTGTTGAACATTTTAACCCGTCAACCCATTAACCCAACACGATTGACACCCCTAATTTTAACAAAAAAAAAAAAAAACAATTCAAATTGATGAGATTATCAAACAACCAAGTTAGACCACCCATAGTGGACTTTTTTGGCGTTTTTTCCAAAAAAAAAAAACGCCCAACAACGCCTCCTGACCGCCTCCGGGGGTGTTTTTTTTGAAAAAAATGGAGGAGCGTGCTTTTTTAAACGCTTTCTTCTTTTTGTTTGGCCAATAACATTTTTTTGATGATCTTTTTATTTAATTCTATTACGCCCATTTTAATATAATGCCTCACAAAACCCATATCCCCACTACACCCATTTTAACATAATGCCCCACAATACTCACATGCTGACTGGACCGTCACATGACGCAAAATGCCTAAGGGTCTTCCCCTCTCACTACATATGTTGTTAGACCAAAGGGTATGGTGAGGATAGTCCCCAAAGGGACCATCCGCCACGTAGGCGCCAAGTAAGCAAAGGCGGAGGACCATCCCTTTGGGGACTACCCAAGGGTGTGGTGGATGGTCCTCCCCTATTTTTTTTTTATTATTTTTTATTTAATTAATTAAATAAAAAAAGTAAATAAAAAACAAAAACTTACATTTAAATAAAAACCTAAAGTTACATTTAAATAAAAACTAAAAAAAACACACTTAAAAAAAACCTAAAGTTATATTTAAAAAAAAACTACACTCCCCCATTCTATTTTTTCCTTCATCATTTGTAAAATGGGACGGTCTTCCGGTGGATATTCGCTAAGGTCTGTGGTCATTATTTGCCATTCCTCCAACTGTTGTGCTTCTTCTTGCCTCCTTTGCTTTTCACCGGCTTGTTGTTTTTTCACCTTTACCTTCTCGGTTTGCGTCTCGGTAAAGGTTTGGTTGAATGATTTCAACTCGGCCATAATACCAGGGCCGGCTCAACCATTTTGGTGGCCTTAAGCGAAGTACAAAAGTGAGGCCTTGAAAAAAAAAACTAGTTGTATAGTTAAGAATGGAAAACATACCTTGATAAAAACCCTCCTCCTTTATCCGGGCTTGGGACCGGCAAAATAAACTAAATAGTTTATAGTTGGCGGAGTTAATTTTTTTTTTGTATTCGTATATATTTGTTGTATGTGTAAAGATATGTTTAGATTAAGTTTACTTTTCTAGCTTTAACAGATGCAAACTTTTTAATAAAATTTTCATAATCATTTTCTTCTAACAAATCGTTTTCAATTGACAAAGTAGCTAATCCATTCAATCTTTCTTGTGACATTGTAGATCTTAAGTAATTTTTTAACAATTTTAATTTAGAAAAGCTTCTTTCGGTGGAAGCAACAGTCACAGGAATAGTTAACATAATCCTATAAGCAATATAAGCATTTGAAAAAGAGTTAAAAGTGTTAATATAGTTTAGGATATTAATAGGAGTGTCACATTCTAAATGTATGATATGTCTTAAAACTTTTAGTTCTTCAAATAAATCTAAACCATCAATATCTATACTAGTATCGTGTTTTAAAGAACTTTCAAGATTAATACAATGTTGTTTTAAAGTATTATCATCCAATAATTTCAGCTTTTTATACTAAATAGAAAACCAAAAATACTTTCAAACATTTTAAATTGATCAAATCTAGTCTTGATTGAAGAAATAGCTTGATCTACTATATATAAAAAGTAATCGGTTTTAAATAATTCAATAGGAGTTTTAGTAGTTTCATTAGCAACATTTTCATCAAATCGACTATTTCTATGGATGATACGTTTTTCACGAAACATAGGTTCTTCATCCATCTCTAAAGCGATTTCTTTTGCATCAATAATAGCATTTTCGAATCCATTTTCTCTATAATTTTCAAAATAACACAAAAGGCCATCTAATTTTTTTATAGCACTATCAATACACATATCTTTTTTCTGTAAGCTCTTGCTAACACGATTAATAGCACACAAAATTTCATACCAAATAACTATTCCTAATAAAAATTCAAACTTATTGAATTCAAAATCTGCCAAGGATTTAGCTTCATTTAGAACTTTTGCATCATCATCACCATATAATTTCATAAGTGCCTTTTTTATTTGTGGTGCTTGATATCTAATTGCCTTAACACTTTCTACCCTACTTTCCCAACGTGTTTGTGATAAAGGTTTTAGAGTTAATTTTGGTAAACAATCTTGTAGTATTTTCCACCTTTTGGTTGAAGAAGCAAAAATTGTATAAGTACGTTGTATAATTCCAAAAAACTCACCAGCTTTTGTACACGAATTAGCCATATCACAAAGAACTAAATTTAAACTATGACAACCACATGGTGTATAAAAGGCTCTAGGATTAATATCTAACAATCTTTTTTGAACACCTTGATGCTTTCCTTTCATATTTGAACCATTGTCATAGCCTTGTCCTCTAATATTATTTATGTCAAGACCTATATTACTAATTTCTTCAACCATAGCATCAAATAGACCTTTACCAGTTGTATCATCTACTATAATAAATTCAAAAAAATATTCTTTAACTTCAATCGGTATTGATGAGATATCTAAGCATCGTAAAATAATTGACATTTGTTCTTTATGACTAGTATCGGGTGTGCAATCAAGTATAACTGAAAAGTATTTAGCTTCCTTAACTTTGTTAACAATTTTATTTTTAACTTCACATGCTAATAAACTAATTAGTTCGTTTTGCATATTATGATCAAGATAATGATTGTAGATTTCTTTGTTCTTTGTTCGTCTAACATGTTCTTTCATTACGAGATCAAATTCTGCAATCATTTGAACAATAGCTAAAAAATTACCATTGTTTTTTTCATAAAGTTTTTCGTTATCTCCACGAAATGGTATATTGTTCATGCTAAAAGTTTTTACAACGCCAATAATTCTTTTAAGTACATCTTTCCAATGTTCCTTATCTTTATTTATAAGAATTTGAGTTTCTTTATCAATTGTATTATTTTTCGCTAATCTTGATTCTAACTCAAACCATTTGCTCATATTCATAATATGTTCTTTACTTGATTCATGTTTTTTTAGTTTATCATTCATATTTCTCAAATCCCTACTACCTCCTTTTGCTAATTTACTTTTACAAGAATTCACATCAAATAATTTGCAACAAAAACAAAATACCCTATCTAACTTTATTGAGTAAAGCAACCATTTTCTTTCGTATTTTTCCCCATTTGCCATTTTTTGCATATAAAAAGAAGAGCTAAAGTTTCTAGAATATTCATCTTTTGGAAAACCATAATCATAAATCTTTACCGGTCCCTTTTCTACAAGCAAATCTCTTAAATTAGCATTAATAACAGTCCATTCACTTGGATCATCTAAATTTATAGTTTCTTCTACATTCAAAGGTTCATCGCTATCATTTTCATTAGCATTCAAAGGTTCATCGCTATTATTTACATCAACATTCACAGGTTCATCACTATTATGTTCATCCACATTCAAAGGTTCATCACTATTATGTTCATCCACATTCAAAGGTTCATCACTATTATGTTCATCAACATTTAAAGGATCATCGCTACTAAGGTCATCCACTTTAAACGGTTCATCACTATTGTTATCTTTCATGGTTGTTACATATTTTAATAACGATCCTTTTAATGATTCCATCTGAGCTTCTAATTTTTGCTTCTTTATTCTCTTAGAATGACCCGATTCATGCTTTCTATATCTATTAGACATTATAGATTCAAAACCTATCAATTATCGACAATCCACACAAAATCTAATCTAACAATTCAATTATCAAATAAATCAATAGTAATCTCAAAATCAACAGGAATCAAATTAGGGCAAGTATTATAACAGTACCTAAGAAGAACAAATGTCGGATTAATTGGCAGTAATCTCAAAATCAACAGGAATCAAATCTTACAACTTTGAAATTGGCAGACTCCAAAGTCCAAACCAACATCCAACAACGGCTCCCTTAGTCGCCCTGTATTTTATATTCCGAATTTGATTGTCAGAAGAACTCGAAACAAAAACAATTTTGCAAAATCAACTATCACTATTCACTTGATTCAATTTAGAAGAAGAAATCTCGGATTAATGAATATATCGATTATAGAGAGAGTAAACTGAACACTTAGTCGGCTCCTGTATTTTATATACCAGACTTACCAGTGAGGCAATAAATCGCCGCTACAATATCGGCGCTACAATCTCAATCTCAATCTGCTTCGATTCGTTTTCCAAAGGACTGATTGATTACATCTTGGCTGTGATTGGGATTGGGAATCGCGACTGTGTCGCTCGTCTTCAAACATTCTAATTTGTAATTACCTTAAATGATTATAACAGATCCTATTCACGCGTGTTTCAATTCCAACAGATATTACCCTAGTGGCCCAAATACTGCTTTGTTTTAAGGCCCAATTCGATAATATGGCTGTATAATAGAAAAAATTATTGGAGGCCCTAAAAATTTTGTGGCCTAAAGCCCTAGCTTGAGTACGCTGGCCCATGGGCCGGCCCTGCATAATACCTTCCAACTTCGAACCGCCACCACTTCCTGATGAGGCTTGTTTCCTTTTTTCAGCAACTATCTTTTTACTTTTGTCCCTTCCTGGGGGACGTTCTTCCTCTCCAATCGGCTCCTCCTCATACTCGGGCTCGTCGTTGATATTTATTTGGCAACGACCGGTTGAGCCTCCAACGCTATAACTTCTTGACTCGGAAGTTTTAGACCGTTTGGTTGCTCATTTCGCGCTTGCAACCTTATTTGGAGTTCCCTTCCATTTTGGATGATCCTTTACAATTTGCCAAGCACGGACATGTGGGAGAGAAGTTTTTTTTTGTCATTTTTGTATAAACGCAACGCTTCATTGAAAACATTTTCGTTGTTCCACTCACTCGGTTTGTTGGCGAGCGTTGTGTTATGAAACCCACAAAAGCGTTGGATCAACGTATTCATCTTGCGCCACTTGGAGCTGATAGAATTAACGGTTCTGTACTCGCCTTGTTCAATAATCGCGTGGAATATATCAAGGGCTTCTTGCCAAAACCCGTCGCTTTGTTGATTGTTACCTACAAGTTAGTAACAATAATAATAATATTTTGTTAGAAAAATATAGTGAACAAATAAATGTTAGTAACAATAATAATATTTTCTAATAAAAATATAATGTACAAATAATATTTAATAACAATAATAATATAATGTACAAAAAAATTAATTTTTACCGATTATAGTAGATGTTGATGAGCCAATATATGCCTTCGCCAACGCTTCTTCCTCAATTTTTGACCATGGCCGTTGTTGTTGTTTGGCGGCTGCGTCTTCTTTTTTACCCTTTTCCTTTGTATTTTTCTTTTTTGAAGGTTCAGGTTGCGTTTCTGGCACAACCTCTATGTCATCATCTTCTTCCTCGATTTGTGTTGGACGCGCTTGTGGCGGTGGTTGATATGACATATTTAGCAGGTTTTGCATAAGTTGTTGCATTTGATATGGCATTTGGTTGAACGGAATGTTGGGTTGTTGCATTTGCATTTGCATTTGGTTGAACGGAATGTTGGGTTGTTGTATAGGGTATTGGTTTCGTTAGTTGAAAGGGTTGGGCATTTGTTGGTAACCCGCAAAAGTGTTTTCCATGACGGGTGTGTAGCCGGGTGATGAAAACGGGAGTGAAATTGAGTTGGGATTATTCGGTTTGTAGGGATCCATAATTTTTTTTAAGGTTGGGAGAATGTTTTATAAAAATGGGGTGAAAAGTGGAAGGTTTTGGTAAAAAAATGAGGTGAAAAGGTGGATTATATAGTGGTGGGAGTGATTTTTTTTTTATTTATAAAATAGGGAAGTTTCCGTTAGAGGGGCCCACAATTTTCAAACCTTTTGGTCCGTCTCCAATGTCTCGGAGAGGACGGACAAGCCGCGACGGGCCCCGGGGGGCGGTGTGGGACGACCCATGACGAGGGGGACGGGCCGGCGACGTGCCCCGTACCCGGTGGTCTTATAAGGCTTGAAAAGTCAACTTCGTAAATTGAGTTGAATTGGACTTTCTGTACAGTGTAAATTAGAGAACTTTTATCAATGACATATGATCGAGACATGTATTGAAAATTCAAATCTTCTTTTTAACGTTAGATAAGATGCCTATTTTGCCATTAAGCATCTTCAGTGATCAACTCATTGTTGAATCAACAAAGCCCACTTCACTTGAAGATATCAAAAAAATTAAAGGCCTCAACAAAGCTCACTTCACTAATGAACGTTAAAAGTTCCATTTTTTTTTAAACTTAGCTAGTGATCACGGACGAATCAACATAACTCACTTCACTAATGGACATCAAAAAATTCAATATTTTGTTTCTTGTTGGATGAGTTGCTTACTTCGTGAGTGATCAATGATTGATCAACGGCAAACATTAAAGTAATACTTTTTTTGTGTTTTCTTGAAATTTGGTTTGATCTTTTGCTGGTGATCCATTGGTGATTTATTTCCGCAAAACATTTGCTTTCGATATCTATGTAATATTTTTTTTTAATGTTTTAGTTTTTTCTATATGTCAGTGGCGGATCTAGAAAAAAAAAGTCAAGGGGCAACGTTTTAAAATTTTCTTTTCTCAGGGGAGCAAAATCGAAAAAACGTCAATTTCTTTCCAAATTTTACAGTAGCGAGCCACCCCTACTCTTAAGCTACACCGCCCCTGCCATATGTCCTCCTGATCCGAACTGCCGCATATCCCCTACTCCCCTAAATAATGTACATTTTTATTATTGTATACCAAACAAGTCATTTAAACACTCGAACCAACTGAGCCAAAAAGTGTTAAATAGGTTGTTCAACTGAGTTTTGATAATTCGTAGCAATTTGGTTTGTAAAAATATCGAAATGAGATTACCGGTTTAGTTAAGATTTTATTCTTTAATCCAGCGTTAGTAGACCATTAACAACTAAAATAATAAATAATAAAATAATAAAATAATAAAATAAATAACAAATAAAAAACTAAAATGATAAAATACAGGAAATTTAAAATATAAAATATGTAATTTTGTAATATAAAAGGAGCTGGGATTAATAGTTTATAGATCTACTGAAAAGGTTATTGTATAAATGGTTTTAAAATACCAAATGTGAGAAGTGAATAAATAGTTTTTTTTTTTTTTTTAAATTTTCCCAATCTAGTTAAACACGTATTTTGTTCCCCAAAAAAATATATTTTATTTACATTAGTATAGTAATTATGTAATCTAGAGTAATTGAATATAATTACTTTACTAAAGTGGGGGAAGGTTCTATGCAGAACACTAAATATTGCGAGAACGCGCAGAACAAAATGAATCACTCATTTTTTCAATCCTAAAAACCTAAAAAGTAAATGAAAATTTTATAAGTGTAAGATTTATCGTTTCTCACACTAGAATTTAAAACAAAATATAAAAAATCTTCAGTTTTTAAATAACCTACACACATGTAGGTTATGTGTAGGCTAAATTACCTACATGTATGTAGACTATGGGTAGGAAAAAATATATGATTTTTATGTATATATAATACACATATAAATGTAAGAAACATAAAATTCAAGAAATATGAACCTTAAATCCCAAAATTTAGTGATTTAGAATTGTTTTTTTTTTTTCTCAATAATTAGTGTTCTGTAATGATCCTTATCCTATATAATCCTATATATATATATATATATATATATAGGGAGCCGCTAGAATGAGAACCACCACGAGTTATGAGAACCGCGAGAACCACGTGCCACGGAGGGGCGTTGACCACGATTTTTTTTACAACTAGATCCGTATATTTTAACAACATTCGTAAAAAAAAAAATTCAAACGGCGCGCCCGAGGGGGTAGTTTTTTACACCCAAAGTTTGGTGTTTTTATTATTTTTTCTTTTTTTTTACAAACTTTGGGTGTAAAAAACTACCCCCTCGGGCGCGCCGTTTGAATTTTTTTTTTACGAATGTTGTTAAAATATACGGATCTAGTTGTAAAAAAAAAATCGTGGTCAACGCCCCTCCGTGGCACGTGGTTCTCGCGATTCTCATAACTCGTGGTGGTTCTCATTCTAGCGGTCCCCTATATATATATATATAACTCTCTCTCTCTCTCTCACTAAAACACAGATACACACACACACACACTCTCTCTCTCTCAGTTCTCTCTCTCTACACAGATCCGCCATCCATCACCCTCAACTCTTCATCTTCCTCTTCCTCCTCAACTTCATCACCCTCATCCTCTACTTCTCCTCCCACCCCCACCACAGTCCCAACACCCCCACCCCCACCCCCACCACCACCAATTCACCATCTCCGACCACACCCACCTCCTATCTCCCCCCCAATTCCAACAAACCCTGTCCAATCTTACCTTCCTACCTCCCATGGTCCTTAAACCCCAACACCCACTTCAGATCATGCGAATCCTACTTCGGCAACGGCTTCACTCGTCGCATCGATCTCCTAAAACCGGTTCAAACCGGTGGGTGGTTCAGATGTTTTTATAGTGAGACGTTGAGGAGTGAGAGAGAACTGAGAGAGAGTGTGTGTGTGTATCTGTGTTTTAGTGAGACAGAGAGAGTTATATATATATATATATTATATAGGATTATATAGGATAAGGATCATTACAGAACACTAATTATTGCGAGAACAAAAAGAACAATTCTAAATCACTAAATTTTGGGATTTAAGGTTCATATTTCTTGAATTTTATGTTTCTTACATTTATATGTGTATTATATATACATAAAAAATCATATATTTTTTCCTACCCATAGTCTACATACATGTAGGTAATTTAGCCTACACATAACCTACATGTGTGTAGGTTATTTAAAAACTGAAGATTTTTTATATTTTGTTTTAAATTCTAGTGTGAGAAACGATAAATCTTACATTTATAAAATTTTCATTTACTTTTTAGGATTGAAAAAATGAGTGATTCATTTTGTTCTGCGCGTTCTCGCAATATTTAGTGTTCTGCATAGAACCTTCCCCTAGGGGAAGGTTCATTTGAGAAGAAATTTAATGTGAGAAGAAAAAGAAGAAATGACATATTAGTAAAATACTATTTCATTTATAACTCATGTCATTAATTTTTAACTCTTTAATTAACTAGTCAAACAAATCATTAATTATCCTACATATAATCTACAAAACCTACACATATCAATTTTTCCTACATTTACCTACACATTATAGAATTTTATCCTACACAGTCGAAATTTATCCTACACACCTCGAAATATATCCTACACAACTTGTAATTTATCCTACACAAGTAGTAATTTATTCTACACTTGAAATTAAGTTGTTTTTTTAATTTGGAAAAAGTTTATATTTTGAAAAGGAGTTACAAATTTAATTTAGTTAGTTATTAAAGTGGAAGAATACAAATTAATGATTTTTGTAAGTTATCAATATACCCTTATATTAAAATTAAATGCAAATATTAAATGAAGTGAAATGAAACATTTTTATTGATTGAAACTTCTTCTTTTCTCTTCTTACAAAAAAAAATCCTCTCATTTGAACCCTCCACTATATATATATATATATATATATATATATATATATATATCATGGTTGCAAAAGTCGCTAGGCGCTCCCTTGTCGGTCGACCGGGGAGTTGAGAATACTCGGCCTAGGCGGAGAGTACTCGGGGAGTACTCGGACATATTAAATTATAAAGAAATTAGTTTTTGGAAATTAAATATATGTCAAATAACATAAATTTACTAATATCTATAACAAATTACGTGAAAATGATATTCATTCTGTAATACGATAGGCATAGAAATTATGTTTTATTATTTTTTAAGTCAAACTCGGCCCGAATTGACCTACTAGATACGATTCTGGCCAAGGTTGACCGCGTTTGACCGATTCCGAGTAATTAGGCGGAGTCAAAGAAAGTCGGCTCGGCAGCCTACCTTGTAGCGACTACTCGGAGAGTACTCGGCCTTGGAAACCTTGTTTTACAACCATGATATATATATATATTCAAATTAGTTTGGTTCAGATTATGTACTACATCATAGTTGTCTATATTAAGTAATAATTAATAACTAATAAAAAAACATTTATCACATAAAAATGGCATATTTGCCTAAAAGGAATATTATTAAAAAATGATTAAATATAGGAGTAAGCAATATAACATGGGAGCAAATCTTTAGATTGGGATATACTTTGTCCATGTCTCGTCATCAAGTGACATGAAATTTGTTAAAGAACATGCCACCGGTACATAATTATATGATTAAATCTTTGTTTTACCCTAATCTATGGTAATTGATAAAACTAAATGATTGATTTAACTATATATAACCATAATTTAATTATGAGATATGCTAATTCATTGTAACGCATTCTTCACGTCCATAATTATAATGGGAAGAAAATGGCACATTCTTTTACTTCTCATTTTATCTAACGTGTTTTATAGGTCGGATCTGTTTTAAAAGTTAAAATTTTTAACACACACATGACTAATTTAAATATAGATATGGAACTTCTATATCTTTTGGTGTAGATTTGTGATATTGGTAAACGTTTTAAAAAGTATATTAGTTTAATTTTTTTACATAATTCGGTCCATCTTATTGTATTTTTTTTTTATATTTTTAAAAAATATAACATTATGTGTATTTTTGTAGCAAATTATCAAACATCACCATTTTTTTTGCAAAAAGTTTGTGAAACCTTCTTTAAAGCGATGGGGAAAGACGAATATCGGGATAAAGATTATATTTCGAGCAAATGGACCGATATCAACTTTAAATGTCATCAGTTTCAAGAGGTCTTCCAACGCACTTGAGACAACTAGGGAAGCAGACAAAACGATGGAAATATTTTAACAAGAGCGTTGGAAGAATACAATCAAACGATAGGTGGTTTCACATATTTGAGATGTTGGGAGCTTTTACGAGGAAGTCCCAAATGGTCAAATGTACCTACGATGACGTCCAGCGGTAGACGTAAATCAAAGCGGTCCAAAACATCATCGTCGGTTGACCCAGACACACACCAACTTTAGATGCTCGTAACGTTGATTTGAACATTAATTTGGAGGACGACCAGTATTTAGAGTTGGAACGACCGCCCGGTAGAAGAAGTGCCAAAAATAAGAGGAAAAGGCGGAGTCGTCTTCATCTAATCCCGACACGATGAAGCAAGATTTCGAAGAGATGAACCGTCGCCGACAAGACATTCGAGATCTTGGTCATAGACGTTTACAAACCATGGAAGAAAGAAACGCCGAAAACAAAAAATTTGTCGCGATACAAGAATCGAGGCAAATGAAGAAAAATATCGAATTTTGTTTAAACCTATCGACCATCTCACCGGCGATGCATTGATCCTAGCGCAAATGCGTCGGCAACAAATCTATAAAAATACGGACTCTAGATCATTAGTTTTTTTTTTTATTTTTTTGGTATTTTATTTTTGAGTTAATAGCCAAAATGATCCCTGAGGTTTGTTCACTTTTACCACTTTAGTCCAAAATACAAAATTTTTAAATCTGGGTCCCTGAGGTTTGCATTTTGTTGCCATTTTAGTCCAAATTTCAAAAACCCTTTTTTTGAGTATTGAAACCTGATTTTTTTGTCTTTTTGTGCAGGGGCATTTTGGTCATTTTAATTTACTCTTTTAATAAACTAAAACAAAATTAATTACATATTATATAATATGGGGAAGGTTCTATGCAGAACACTAAATATTGCGAGAACGCGCAGAACAAAATGAATCACTCATTTTTTCAATCCTAAAAACCTAAAAAGTAAATGAAAATTTTATAAATGTAAGATTTATCGTTTCTCACACTAGAATTTATATATATATTTATATATATATATATATATATATATATATATATATATATTATATCTATTAAAGTCATCACAAATCAGTTATGTTATTGACTTTATTAATCATCATTCTACGTTAAGATCAAAACAATTAAGATTGCGGAAACCCAACCACGGTCACCTTTTGGGACATCAATATACTTCATTAGGCCGTTAGGCCATGTGTTATGGGAGTTGAGATGAAGCCATGTAGGACAATGGGTGTGTAACACCTCCTCATCGTAAGAGGAGCGTGGTTGACAAGGGCGTGGAAGTGAACCACGTAGGACAATTGGCAGGACCCTCTTTGTGACGATGAACTTGAATAAGAATTTCATTTGTTTGTCTTGTCAGATTCGTCCTTTACCTTCAAGTGGTTCGTCTCACCCTTCTTAATAAACTTTCAAACATTTTTTTATCTAGTGGAGTGTTTGGATCTTTAGGTAAAACCACCAAGACCTTCGAAAAGGTTATTTAATCTTGTCTTTGGGTTATTTGGCAATTCAGAATCTCACTTGCTTTAGTATTAAAAACACAATAAATGTATTTATATGTAAATAAGTTTAAACTTTAAAATATGTTAACGTGTACGCCTGTACTGTTCTTGAGGGTGTATTTGTTTATTTATTTATTTTTAGGAATAATGGATTTTAATAATCCTAACTATTGTCCATTGGCTGGCAACGGTCCCAACTTTAAAAATTCCCATTGGCTGTTCCATCTTTTCACATATTGGCCTTCAATAGACCCTGACTAACAGAACCCTAACGCCGTTAGTCTCCGGTCGCCGGAAAAAACGGTTTTGGCCGGAAAACTCCATTTTGACCGAAAGACTCAACATTTTCGTCTCAAACCTCTTTGTAACCTTATTACGCACGTTTAGAAACCTTTTCTAATAAAAAGCCCCATTTATTAAGGTCGTCGGAAAAACTATTTTTTTGTTGGAAAACTTCTTTTTGGCCGGAAAACTCAACTTTTTAGCCGGAAAACTCAAAGTTTTCATCCCAAACTTGTTTGTAACCATAGATCGAACCTTCGAAACCTTTTTCCGACCAAAAACTTTTTTCCGACGACCAGAGACTAACGATGTTAGGGTTCTGTTAGTCAGGGTCCATTAAAGGCCAATATGTGAAAATATGAGACTGTCAGTGGGAATTTTTAAAGTTGGGACTGTTGCAGGCCAACGAACAATAGTTGAGATTATTAAAATCCATTATTCCTTATTCTTATCATATAAATAGTTTGATTACTTATCTAATTAAGTACAGTAGAGACAAAATCAAATCATATTATTCTCAAATTTTTTTCTTAATTCATCATCAAAGATGATCACTTATAAAAACTATTGGAGACAAAGGATCATGGAAGAATAAAAATGGTTTGAAATGGAGGGTTAGTAAAAGAACAAGCCAATAATAGTGGATCATGATTTTAGTATCTTTATAATTTGTAGTAAAAAATAAACTATAACCCAAGAATATTGCATGTTGGATGGTTGTCATTATGTATCGTTTCTTTAGTAACTGTTTTTCAAACTAACATATTTAGCTTTCACTATAAATGAATCGTTATTCTTACATATGTAAATGGTTCATAATTAGTATTAAATTATATGAAGAAAAAAATAAACTGAAAACTAAGATCAATTAAATAATCAAAATATCTCATCTGTTAGTATTAACTTATTTTGATTAGAGCCCATTTTGACCCGAAGGGGGGTATATTCACTTCTTTTTGTAAGAGTCTTCTGATTGATTTGATGGACAATTTAACAATGAAATCAAAATATGGAAAGGAAAAGTGATGTACAAGATTTCATATATTACCAGGTTAGATTACCAGGTAAAGCCTTTTAAATTGATCCCTTTGATTTTAACTTCTTTTAAAATGTGACAAACCATCCAAAAACATACCTCTTATTTTGATGCAGGGGAGTTTACCTGTATGTATATTAACTTCTCTATTTGACATGTGATGTGAGACAAACCTTTGTGATCCAGTGTTATGGTTGGAAATTTTAGGTCAAAGTGGCGATCCCGACAAGTTTGTTTATATCGTCATGTGTACTCATATCTTTCGTTCACATATAGATACTTGATATTTCTTATATATAGTTTTAGTGCCATTTTCTCTTGGTATTTTTCCCGTGAAGAACAAGGCTCAGAAGAAGGAGTTCATCGGATGACGAAGAGCTTTAGAAGAAAAGGAGAAAGGTTATTGTTCTGTTTGGATTCTTTCTTGAACTTATTTTCTTCACTGATTATTAACAATGCATGCATCCTCTATTTTTTTAAGTGTTGTGGATCATTTGAGGTGAACAAAGGTTGGTTCTAAAAAAGCTTGGTTTGAATGAATTGCCTAAGCTCGGTCCCTCACTTTGAAGAAGGGCCTGATTTGGGTATAGTAGTCGTAACCGTAACCGTGATTGTTTCTGTTTTCAGTTGTTTAAACTGTTTATTTTTAAAAGTTATATTCTTATTGTTTAAACAGTTTTTTTTTCTTTTTTCTTTTTCTGCATGTATGTTTATATAAATTTTGCAGACATTAATGAGCTAATAAAACATCGCATATGACAACAGTTCTTCGGAAGAAAGCAGGGTGGGAACGGCTAAACAAAGCAACGTTCTTTTTTTAGGGTAAATAACTAACGGGTATATCAATAAAAGCTTTTGGGCCCCAATTAACCCCTATCAAAACTGATTTAAACTATTGGGCCCAAATAAAAACCCAAAAGTGACTTGATTGGGCCTGGAGCGTTGCTTCACACCCATGGTGCTTCGGGCTTAAAGTAGAATGTTGCTTAAGATAAAAAAGCGCTATTCCAAACGCTTCGGGCGCTTCACGAAAGGGAATATCCATATACTCAAGTTACAAGACCATCTAGGAAATGTGAAAATGACACCAATGGTAAGTGGATTTTTCCAAATTCAATAGTAACATTTATATAAATAATATTTAAGATTTGAGTTTGTATCAAGAGCTAACGAATCTACTCATGAATTTGTAGCACCGAAGAAGATCCCAAAAGAGAAGGATCCAGTTCCTGATCATATTCATCATCCTTATTTTATTGGCATGTTGAACTCTAAAGATGCGCAATATAAACTGGTAACTAGACATCTAATAGCCATTTTTTTGGTTTGATCATGGCAAATGTGTGATTAATAAATATTCTGGTTCAGTATGTTCCAATCAATTTCGTAAGGGCAAACCGATTAAGCACCGGGGGGATGATTCTTAGATATGGTCAAAGTCAAACGTCGTGGATGGCTGAGATAAGGATTCGTGCGAATAGTTACATAATAGGAGGATGGCATGATTTTTATATTGAAAATGGGCTAAAAGAAGGAGACCAGTTTAAGCTTGAACTCATTCAATCTGGGACCAAACCTGTTGCAATATTTTATAGTATGTCTTATCAGTTATCATCATATTTCTCTTGCTGACATAAACAGAGTCATTTGACTTTTGAGGTCAACCACAATACTTCCACATTTCAAAACTAATATGCTTTTTGTTAAGAATCAGATAAAACTTTTATGTTTTGTGGTCTTTGTTGAGAAATATACCGTATTAATCAAGTTTTGTGTATTGTATGCATTAGATCTTGGCACCAATGAGTCTGGAAAGGTGAAGACTCCGAACTTTGCTCGCACTTTGCGGGGATCTTCTAACTCACAAGTTCCCTTGGTAATATTTTTATGATATCATTTTGTTGTTGATCTTCTTGTGGAAATAACCGCTATTTCCACTATTTTTTATGTATTATATATATTCCGAAGGAATTTGCTCAAAATGGATTAACTAATGGAGAATTGATCCTAAAAGACGTGAAAAATGAAGGCGCGTGGACTATTAACATAAGCAACCATTTGGGCAGATTCTACTACATTCATACCGGATTACCGGATTGAACGAATTCGGTATTGCAAATGGCTTAAAGAAAGGAGATCATGTTAAATTTGAACTCATCCGGAGTGGGAAAAAACCAATTGCCATTGTTTCAAGTATAACTTTTTGTTATTCGGATTGGATTATTTTTATTTTATATGATTTTGTTATAAAAGATATCTGATGGGTTCGTGTATTTTTTTTAGTATACAAGAATGAAGTGGCTTCTGTGCAGTCACTCTGGACGGCTTGCTATTCGATGAGAAAGATGTGGTAGAGCACCTGAGAGTAAGATCTTTTATTGAGGCAGTATATGATAGTTATAGAAAATATACTAGCATTTGGTTGTTTTGGCGCGTATACGCAACGGGCTCTGGAGAACTACATAACTGATACACGATCGCCCTCCACGTGTTTTACCATAGTACTTCTGTCTTCTGATCTTCACGTGCTTACTTTCAAGATACACAATCACCGTAGCTTCAAGTGAAAATAACAGTTCTTATTGGCAAAGTAAATACTTCCTCTAACCACTAAAAGGAAATTATATTTAAAAATGAATTTTGCATTCAAGAAACCACTTTATGTCCGTAGGGTGCATATGGTGAAGTTTATAAAGTAAAATGGCATGGTACAGAAGTTGACGCAAAGACAATCCGGTCTTCAATTGCATCAAGTGAGAAAGTAAGGTTAGCTTTGACCAATGAAAGTCAAACTCAATACTCTTCTGAAGTTGACTGTTTGACCCTTAGAAAATTAAACATCAACTCATTGGTCTTCATATATTCACCTTAATTTTCGTTTTAAAATGTGTTTTATAGGAAAGGGTTTCTGAAGTAACTATCGTTATGGAAGAAGTTGTGCCACCCGAACATAGTGCAACAGCTTCCTGTTTTGGAATACTCAGACCTAGCTATTAGTACATATCTTTTATTGTTTAAAGAAGTCTTGGTTGTCTGCTGCAAAGAAGTTTTGGTTGTCTGCTGCTATGGTCTTGATGACATAGACATTTTTTAGATATAAAGTATATTATACCAAGTTTTCACTTGTCTTGAATTACCATGTTATTAGTTTGCCTATCTCTTTAGTGATTTCTTATAATTGTATAGTTATAGTATCCAGTTATATTTTCCGCTGCAATTCAGTCATAGGTTTGTTTCAACAATAAATGTTAGATTTGTTCATATAATGCATTAGTCGAGGTGGAAAACTGGTCATGACAGCAGATCGGGTAATGGGTTGGGTCAGGTTGAGCGAGGTCACTAGCTGCTCTTGATATTTTGATCTTTCCTTTAAAAATAGTGTCACCTGCGTCACTATCAGGTGGCGGTACTTCGATCGTAGCAATCTTTATCATTATTTATCTATTTTGAATGGTAAGAAGCTCCCCTACCGATCGCCAGGCTTTCCTTATGGTTTTTTGTCGTTTTAAGGTTTGAATTATATTCTCGCTCCTTATTATCGACTCCGCCGCAACGCGCGGGTTCCCCACTAGTGAGGAAAAAGGCAAACAACTGAAAACTAAGTCTAAGATCAATTAAATAATCAAAATAAATCATCGGTTAGCTTGAAAAACAGACCACCAGTAATTAATGGTTGTAAAAGTGTGTTAGATATTTTAGTGTAATTGTGATTAATTTGGTGATCAAAACGAATAACACTACACATCAAGCAAGTTAGAAGGTCCGAGAGTGCACATTTGTTTGAGTTATTATAATTCGAAGTGTACGGGCGGAACCCGTACTTTACGGAAGTTCCAAGGGGGCAACGCCCCCTTGACGGGGGTCCGGGGGCAGCGCCCAAGGGGCAAAGCCCCTGGCTGGGGTAAATTTTATTTTGAACAAATTGCTTTAATAAAACTACAACAGAAATTTTATTTTCTGGAAATTGCCACATTTTCGAAATGTTTAAACAATGACAGTTTTCTGGCAGTTTTGTCTTAAACTAGAGATAACTGCCATTAGGCAGTTACATTTCAAAAACCAAAAATTCGTAGACAATTTTTGATCATTTCTTTTTCCTGGTTCAGACAAAAATTCGCAGATACACACATACCCTGGTTCAATTTTCTCAAAATCAAAGTTGTATCCGATTAAATTATTCGGGTGTACCACCGAAATAATTTGATCTGAGAGTGATTACACGCATCTCTGATCATCCGGTTTTCTAAAATTCCCCAACAAAGTGTAAATGAGTTAAGTTGCTTGTAAGTTAATCGAGACCAACTATTTTAAGGTCGAAAGGAATGAGTTTTAACAAGCTCGAGCTTGGTCTCGAGCCTCTATTTTTAAACTCACTAAATAAGCGAGTTTGAGACCGTGCTCACATTTCGAACTTGACTAGGCTCGTAAGTCTAAACGAGTCTGTTATTTTATAAAGTAATATGTAGGGGAAAGTTATTGTAAAAATAAACTTAACTTACAAAACATACGAATTGCATGAAAAGGAAAAAGTAGGCGGTGACATTTTTGTAATTATCAGTAACTATCAAAGTTACTCTACAAATGTACCTGTAGAGTAATTTTGATCTTTTGTAGAGTAATTTTGTCAAATGGTCTTGTAGAGTAATTTGTTCTTGTAGGGTAATTATCAAAATTACACTACCCCCCCCCCCCCCCCCCCCCCAAAAAAAAAAAAAAAAACTGTAGAGTAATTTTGATCTTTTATAGAGTAATTTTGGTCTTGTATTTTAATTATCAAAATTACACTCCCCCCCCCCCCCCCCCCTAAAAAAAAATTCTAAAAAAACCTACCCCCCCCCCCCCCCCAAACTAAAAGCTAAAAACTAAACCATAAAGCTAAACCCCATAACTAAATGCTAACAAAATTACTCTACAAGATCAAAATTACTCTACAGGGTCATTTTACAAAATTACTCTACAAAAGATCAAAATTACTCTACAATTTTTTAGGGGTTAGTTGAAATTTTGATAATTACTTTACAAGACCAAAATTACTCTACAAAAGATCAAAATTACTCTAGAGTTTTTTGATAAAGTTGCAGGGTAATTTTGATTCACTTGTAAAGGTATTTTTGATGCAGAGTAATTTTACAAAATTAATCTACAAAATATCAAAATTACTCTATAAAAGATCAAAATTACTCTACAAGAGTAATTTTGATAGTTACTCATAATTACAAAAATGGCACCGTGCTTTTTTCTCTTTTCCTTCAGTTTGTATGTTTAGTTAGTTAAGTTTATTTGTATTTGACCTTTATCCGTAATATGTAAAAAGGGTAAGATCAAATAAAAAGTTTATTTTGCCTAAGTATGATGAGAATGAATCTTAACCATTCATTTTTCAAATCAATGGTTAAGATGAAAGTGGAAGAGAAAGGAGGTAGGAATGGCAATGGCCAGGCTTGGGCCTGGTATTGGTAATCCCAGGCCCATACCCGGTTGTAATTCTTTGTCCCATACCCGGCCCGTTACCCGTCGGGTATTTTTCATAATGTGATGGGACAACCAAGAGTATGTCATCATACACATGGTCCGGCCCACTAAGTCGTTTCCGTTCATTACTTATGAGATCCGTAACTCCGAATGTAAGAAAAGTAATGTCCTTTTTTAACTCGGGCCCTTTTGTTGCCGACTTGCCTTTTGTAAGCACAACGTTGGAAAATGGAACAAACTGAAGCATGGGATCAAAACTATCAATCAAGTTTTCATAATGTGATGGGACAACCAAGAGAGTTACATGCGGCCCTATTTCACTCGGTCAACAACATGGTTCGGGCTACCAGTCGAGGGTGACTACTTCACATTTGTGTTGTTAGAATTAGAAGTAATCTGTTTTTTATTAGATTTGTTAATGTTCGGTCAATTTGTAACTTTATTTTAGGGGAACATCTTTGTTTGACTGATGGGTCAAAATGGGTTGGGTCACATTAGGGTGACATGTCAACGCCTTTTGTCCATTCTTTTAAAAAAATATTTTGTACATGATTTACTATTACTGAAAATATATTATCAAAAAATGATATAAGTTTTTTTTTTTAATACGATTAAGACCATTGTAAGCATTTGAATACTATTGACACATTTGTTCATTTCACCTTCTTTCTCCCGAAAAGACATATTACCCTAAGTAATTCAGTTTCTTTTTTTTTTCTTCTTGGTAAGGTTTGCCAAACATGGGTCTTAGCATGAAGAGATATCAGGTTATAATCATACAAAAAAAAATACTTTAATAGATATATAGATTTTTTTTAACACAACCCATAACCCGTGAAGTTCACGGGTATAAAACCTAGTATATATATATATATATATGTATATATGTATATATATATATATGTATATATATAGGGTGGGAGTTGGCTACAAAGTCCATTTTTCCTACAAAGTGTACAAAGTCATACAACACCACAATTTCAGCCATAAAACACACTCAAACCCCACAAATAATAAAGTAAAGATGACTAAAACGCCATATTTGTGGGTTTTGTGTTGTGTTTTGGATGATAAGACTTTGATTTTCGAATGACTAACATTAGTGTGTTTTAAGATGATTATTGATGTGCGTGAATTAAATATATTTTTAATTGAGTTTTTCTTCACACAAATTTAGTTTTAAAAAATGGTTTTTCACCTAGAAACTAACTACACACACAAAAGGGCAAGTGTACCCGTCGGGTGGTAATATAGCTAATCGGCAAGAACCGGATATCAATCCGTGGATGCGGTGTCTCGATACTAAACTTTTGCTACTTTAAAGCCTTTTCAAATGATTGGGTTGATTTTTCTAACTTAGCATGCAAAGAAATAAACTACTAAAGATCTAATAAAGAACAATATCGAAGAAAGGGTTGCCTAAACTAAGTTTCCACTAACAAACATATGACAACAAGGTGGAAGGAATTGTGATGATGCAAGCTCTAAATTTAACTAAGTCCCCACTCAAGGCTTCCTAGTCTATAATTCTTAGGAAAACTAAAAATGAATTAACATTCTAATCACCTAAAAATTATTCTTTTAAGCTCACTTGCTAAGTTGATGTTAATCTTTAATCATGAGTTATTTGTTTGTCAAAACTCCTAACTCTACAAATTAGGGAAAACTAATATGAACAACACACTAATCACCCTAACTTGGTTTCAAGTAGTTGGCACTATCATCATGTTCTTGTTATGAACCACAAGCATGGTCATGCTAGCTAACAATTTTGGCCTAAATCATCAAACTAACAAGAACACAAACTATAGAATCCACATAAACATACTTATGATCTTTCCAAATCTATATGCAAGAATTCACACATATGCTCAAATCATCATTCAATCACATTAGCAATTACCATTCCTAGTTTCATGCTATGAATCATACTAACAAGTTAACAAGATTCAATAATCATAATCTTTACATGGGCTTTCCAACACAACATGTAAATACTTATGAGCAAACATTCAAGAACAAGAACTTTAAGCATACACATGAACTCCAAGAACAAGATTAAATACCAACATGAAGATTAACAAGAACAATCATCACATCTACTTCCATGTTATCACATATTCATTAGCTTCAACAAAGTTTAGACAACTCAAATGTTTAGCCCATAAGGCTCATGGCTACCAAATCAAGTGCAAAGAAACATAAATTGTTCATAATGTAATAAGCTAACCAAGTTAAAGACAAGATTAAAATGATGTTTGAGTAGATCTTCAAGTGATTAAGTCCTCTTCAAGGCTCCCTCTTGGCTCCAACAAGCTTCCAAGACCAGATTCTTGAGAGAAAAAGTCACCAAAATGCTCCAACTCTCCTCCAAATGAGCTAGAAACTCGTATTTAAGCTGCTGGGAGAATGGCACGACCATGCCACCTTTTGGCACGGTCGTGCTTGGCAAGTGTCAGAGCCACTTTCTTGAATGTTGACCAAGTATGCTACCATTTTGGGAAAAATCGCGCTCAAAAGTTCCCGAGGTGGCACGACCGTGCTCGGGCATGGTCTGGTCGTGCCAACCGATAGTGCTCGGCTATGATTCACTTATTCTCGGAAACAAGCTGATCTGGGGCCAAAATTGACCTGGCACGGTCGTGCCACCATATGGCACGGTCGTGTTCCCTTGATTTTTGATGGTGCTGGTGCTGGATGATGGTGCTGATCGAGAGTGCCGATGTCGAAGTGGCTGGCACGGTCGTGCTCATGGGTGGCACGGTCGTGCCATATCTGGCAGTTTGCTGGAATGTTCCGTTTTTGCTCCATTTTGCTCCAAAAGTCTTCGTTTCATCACCGGACCGAAGCCCGGACCTGTATTTTCACAAACAACTCAAATGAGTACCAAAATCAATGAAAATACAAAGAGTTTTCGCATAAACGGGGCGTATTTGACGTTTAAAAGATGTATAAATTCTTATACATCAATTATCATGTTGTGTTTAATAGTCATAGTTCTAAGATTCTGTGTTTGAAGTTTTTATGGAATGTTAGGGTTTGGGTATTGTGTTTTAGTGATATTCACTCTGTTATTTGTGGGTTTGAGTGTGTTTTATGGTTGAAATTGTGGTGTTTTATGACTTTGTACACTTTGTAGGAAAAATGAACTTTGTAGCCGAACCCCACCCTATATATATATATATATATATATATATATATATATATATATATATATATATATACCCCCATGATTGTGAACACTAGTGAACTAATCCTAGACCTTGATTATCAATACATAAGTGTAAATCAATGGCTAGGATTTGATGATGAAAATACACTAGTATATTTTACAATTTGATGATGTAAATCAATGGTCAACATTTGTTCACTCAATTCAAAAATACACTAGTGTTTACTCTAGAACCGCAATGCAGAGGCGTTTGACAAATCCATCTATTGTCTGAGCTCTACTTGATAAAACACCTACTCAAATTAGAGCTTTGGTTAACTCCATACCTGAAGACACCAAGCACTCATCACAGGATGAAAGTGGTACACGGATGTTCCACGAACAATAAAGGATTAGGTTCAAGAGTGAACACTAGTGTATATAAAATTGATTTGTTTTCATTATTAAAATTGTTTTGATAAATAAATAAGTAAAAACACCCAATCTACCCTTCACTTAACAGTTAAAATTAACTGGGTTAGAGCCAAAGGACATAACGTACAAGTGTTTGCAAACATCGAGTACGTTTTCTGTACTTTTTGAAGATAAAGAACATAGTTAGCAATTTGGTGCCAACATAAAGGACGATTTTTATAATTTACTCTTCCAAAAACTACCGGTAACATATGCTCTTACTCTTAAGCCGGAGTTCAGACACAAAAATTTAAAATAATCTCCAATCCCTATTATGGCGAGAATAACCGCCGCTACTTGTACAATTCGATTGCATTCCCCAACTAAAATCGATAATTCATATATCCAAACTTCAACATTGCTATCTAACACCTTAGTCCAACCACACAAATTCTGTTAACAAGTTGTTAACAAGTATAATCAAAACTATTACACAAAGCATCATACATAAACCAATACACATAAATAACCTAAACATTACTTAATATACATAACACAATCATAACCAATCCAAATAATATTTAAATATATATTCAAATTTGAAAGAATAAAACCTTTACCACGATGATTACAAAAAGAAAAGAAAAACTCTAAACGGGGACCAGCATCCTCCATCACATGGCGGACAACATAATACACGTAAATATCACAAACCCTAGGGGCAACCTGGTCTTTTCACACACACCAACCATCCTATAAAACTCAACCTCTCTTTTTTAACGGAAACCAAAACAAAATCACACACTAAAACACACACTAAACCCTCACTCCGCCACCGTAACCTCCACCGTTCCGACTGCAAGATGTCACCGGCGATCGAGAAATCAAGCAGGATTCAACACATTGTACGAGTCCGACAGATGCTCCGCCGCTGGCGCCGGAGATCCTCCTCCACATCTCCTCGCCGGTTCATCGCCGCCGATGTTCCGGCCGGACACGTGGCGATCTGCGTCGGCAGCAATTTACGGCGGTTTATTGTCCGAGCGACGTACTTAAACCATCCGATTTTCCAGAAGCTTCTAACGGAAGCTGAAGAAGAATACGGTTTTAACAACATCGGTCCGTTAACGATTCCGTGTGAAGAAACGGAGTTTGAACAGATCCTTTGGTTAATCGATAACGGCAAAAAGTCCGGCCGTTACGTGAATCTCGAGGAGTTTCAGAGATGCTGCCACGTGGACTACGTCGGTGAATCTAAACCGCTCCTTCATGGATCCGTGTGTTGAAACTTGTAACGAATATTTGAAATGATAGTAGCGAGTTAGTAACTGAGTCGACTCGTCCGAGTTAGAGAATCTAACTACTATTCTAATTTTTTTTTAGTAGAAGTAGTTAGGAGATCTTTTTTTTACAAATACTTTTTTTAGATGTGTTTATGCTTGGATGTAGGTTAGTTAACTCAGACTGTGGTGTATCGTGTATGTGTTTTTTTTTTTGCTTGGGAGATGGCAAGGTTGAGTTGTAACTTGACTCGGACTGAGTCATCCCGAGTTGAAAAAGGAAAGAATTGAATTGAATTGAATGAAAATTAGTTTGTTATATTTAATAATTGTTGATTAATGGCTCCTCTCTTTTTTTTCTGTTTGTTGACGTTAAGATTTTAGATATATTTATTCATTGTACATGTTAACGTACAAATATTCTACAAGGTTTATACATGGAAAAAATATAACTTCAAAATGCCTTTTTTACAACTTGATATTAGTGGTGTGTATACATACGAGCAATCTTTTAAAATCCGGTTTTTATACCCTACCGGATTTGGTTTAAAAATGATTTAATCGGGTGTATCGGATGGTTCAACCAGGTTTATCGGACGGTTTAAGCGGTTCTACCGGCCGGTTCAACCGGCCGGTTTGAACCGGTTTTTAAAACATTGCATACGAGTATAGATGCTTGTGAACTACTTGAATTATCCGAGTTACGAAATCAACTCATTTAGAGATTGAATGAAGTCGTGTTTGCAGTGGCGAATCCAGAAATTTTTTTCAGGGGTTCCTTTTGATGGATTCTCACTAATTTTTCCCAAATCATCTGAGGTTTCTACTACCTTTTTCCAAACCGAGAGGGTTCCTCGGAACCAAGGAACCCCGTGGATTCGCCACTGCGGGTTTGAACTCATTTAGTGATTGAATAAAGTCGTGTTTGAACTACATTTACTATCTGAGATCGATTCGTTTAAGGATTGAATAAAGTGTGGTTTAAACAACATTGAGTCATTGATTATAAGCTTAATGCTCATGTTGTATGAACCAGGTAATTTTTTATGATTATGTGTTGTTATGTGCGCTAAAACTGTATATTTTTCATAACAAATGTTATCTTAAGGGTGAGGGGGTGCATGTTTGACCCCTTTAGGCAAAGTTTCCCCATACCCAGTTGAATTTTGCTATGTAATTTGCTTAAACTTTTTGCCTATTACCCAAAAAACACAAGGGATGCATGTCTAAATTAAGATTAGGCAAACTAATTAAAAAAACAAAAAACAAAACATGTGATTGGTTGATTTGGGTATGGGCCCCACCTTCTCTTTCACGCAGCGGCAACTACTCGCCAAATTATTTCCCTCTCTCTTTTGCTGATCACCTATATTCATTTGGTGGTGGTCATGCCCAAGCGACAAAGGGTTGCCGAAAGGGGTTGCCTATTGCACCCCGTTGGTCCTAACAAATAAAGAATTATAAGGCCACAAGAATGAAAGCCTCGATGCATGCCGCACTTGTCACAGCATCTATCTCCTTCACATCAACATTACATTAAATTTCATGATTATTTGCCTCTTACTTGACACAATTTGCCATGCATACTGATGAAACACAGGTTAACACTATGGTTAATCTGTGGGGTTATTTCTTCTGTGGGTTCAATCTCTCTTTCTACTCGTGAGATGGCACGGTTCCTGCAAAACAGCAACACCGTTAGTCTCGTTAAGAGGGGAATATGGGGGTTTCCCTCTTAACCAGGCTCCGGTGTGAGAATAAGTACTGTTCCGAGGAGGAAATAACAGTGTGTGTTAAGTGTGAGAATGGAGAGAGCCAGATCCTTTTACCTGAATGATGAAGGGTTCTATTTATAGCCGGAGGGTGAGAGAGGGAAGAGCAGCGATGCCAGCTGTGGTTGCGCGCCAGCTGTCTGACCAAGGGGAATATCCTCTTGGTCTCCTCTGCTGTGGTCAGTGTAGTGGTACACGTGGCGCGCTCGCATTCGCTCATCTTGGAGACGTCGTACTGGCATTGTCGGGCTGTCCTTAGATTTGTTACAGGCCTACGTGGCGCCTGGCGACTGGTGACACGTTGTGTCCTTTATGTCGGGTGGAGCATCTTTGGGGCCACCTAGATATTTTCCAGAAGCTTCTAGAAGCTTCTGGATGACTTCGTCGATGTCAGCGCCACGTCTGATGGAAAAGGTGGTGTGGTCCTTGTCATGTTGGCAAGGAATTGGGACCATACCTCTTCACATACGTTTCTCATGCAACAACCAATTTATAAAGTATATTAAAAAAAAACTAACTAGTCAAGGGAAGCAAAAGCTTACCCTTGCCTACCGCATGCCACCACTCATTGCACGACATGGGATGGAGGCTGCCGAAGTGCCGCTAGTTTCCGAGTGGGTTTGCTGAACCCACTCCGTGTGACCAGACTGGTAAAAAAAATTGATATAATCTGTTCACCCCATAAGTAGATTCCTAGATTGCATTGTAGTTTTTTATACATAGCTTCAAGACTTAAATTTTAGGTTTTTATAGTTTTTATATATTTTTGTTTTGAGATTTGACTTTAAGGTATTATGTATTAGTTTCTTTTTAAACTCGGAAATTGCTAAATTCTATTGTTTAAACTACATTATTGCATAGTGCTATTTACTACTATTCTTATTGTTAATTATTGAAATTATTAATTGTTACTTTAGAAGAAAAGTAGGGGCGGATGATGACAGTTTTGGTGGAGAATCTTTGAGAGGACATTAGCTTCAATAACAATTTCAACTGATTTCAATGATTTTCCTTTTGACTCCGTTGGATAGGGAAAAAAACTAAAAAAAATAAACCTAATAAAAAAAGTTAATATTCAAACACCCTTTTTCTCTGTCTCTCTTTATATATATATATATATATATATATATATATATATATATATGGATTATGAGAAAACTAGTTTAAATAAGAAAACCAAAAAACTAACCAAAAAAGCCTAAAAAAACCCTAAAAACATACCAATTTTTTTTTTTTACAATTTTTAATAAAAAAATCGCTAGTTTTTATGCCTAGAAAAAAATTTTCAAAAAAAAATAATTTTTTTTTTTTTGGTTGTACTGCACATGTGCATTAATACATAAAGCTTAAACCACTTAACCCACCCCCACCGACACCCCCCAAAAACCTAAACCCCCCACCCCCCAAAAACCTAAACCCCCCCCCCCCCCCCCACCTTCCCGAAAACCTAAAACTAAACCCTAAACATAAACCCGAAAAAAACCTAAACCCCCCCCCCCACCCCCACCCCCCAAAAACCTAAACCCCCCTCCCCCCCACACCCAAAAACCTAATCATAATCCTAAACCTCCAAAAGAACTAACCCTAAAAGCTAAACTAGACTCTAAAAGCTAATTTTAAGCATGTAATGCAATTGTAAACCCGAAAAAAACCTAAACCCCCCACCCCCACCTCCCAAAAACCTAAACCCCCCCCCCCCCCCCCCCACACCCAAAAACCTAATCCTAATCCTAAACCTCCAAAAAAACTAACTCTAAAAGCTAAACTAGACTCAAAAAGCTAATTTTAAGCATGTAATGCGATTGTAGTACATGTTATATTGCACATGTGCACTACTATAATAATAGTATTGAAAACAAGACGACACCATAAATCTTTTTTTATGTCATAAAAAATATGCTCGAATATACTTGAATGAAAGACACAAAAATTTGTGATCTTATGGTGCCATTTTTGTTTTAAAATGATAACGTATGGAGAAATTGGAAATGTTTGAAAAGTTATATATATTTTTTTTTCCAATTTTACCCCTCCTTCATTAAAAGTCCCCCCCCCCCCCCCCTCCTTCATTAAAAGGCTCCCCCCTCCCTTTTTAGTGCTTTTTTTGGTTAGTTTTTTGGTTTTCTCATTTATATATAGTTTTCTCATGATCCTCTCCCTATGTATATATATATATAGGACAAAGATCCGTTAGAAAACCACCCCTTATTGCGAGAACCGCGAGAACCAATGTGAACACAACCAAAAATGTCTAAAAATAGCTAAAAAACACACAATTTTTTTTAATATTTTTTATGTTAAAATCGCTACTTTTAGTAGCAAATTTTTTTTTTTTAAACTTCTTTTAAAAAAAAAAAAAAAAATTTGCTACTAAAAGTAGCGATTTTAACATAAAAAATATAAAAAAAAAATTAGATTTTTTTTTAATTTTTTTTAGATTTTTTGGGGGTTTAGTTTTTAGCATTTTAGCTTGGGGGTGGGGGGTTTAGGTTTTTTTTTTTTTTTTTTTTTTTGGGGGGGGGGGGGGGGTGGGGTGGGGTTAGGTTTTTTTTAGGTTTTTTAGGGGTTTTAGTTTTTATCATTTAGCTTGGGGGGGTTAGGTTTTTTTTTTTTTTTGGGGGGGGGGGGGGGGGGGGGGAGGGGGAGGGGTTAGGTTTTTTTAGCTATTTTAGGTTGTGTTCACATTGGTTCTCGCAATAAAGGTGGTTCTCACATGAACCTTACCCTATATATATATATATATATATATAGAGAGAGAGAGAGAGAGAGAGAGAGATGGAAAAGAATGTGAATAAGATTTAGAGATGTGGAAATAGTAGAAGATTAAAGAAATATGAAATCAGAGCATATTGGGTTAGAGGAGTAAGTCAATTATTAGGTAGTGATTGTTTCGTATATATAATGTAATGGAATTGGAAATAGATTTTAAGAACTCCTTTTGAATCCTATAATGTTTGATCGGTAATTATCAACGGAATTGGAATGTAAATGGCATAACGACCTTGTATCAAAAAAGAAGGAAGTACACTGGCGATTTAGATTCAACTCCAATTGGTTCTTTTGTTTAAACAAACAACATAAAGAATGAGATATAAAGAATGTAATTTGCCCTGATGATTGGAATGAAATTAAAACGAAAGCTAAATTAAAAATTTTATTCAGAATCCAATTCATTTGTGAAACAAACACTATCTTATAGTTAGCTATGGTTTTGCTTGTTAAGTTTGTAACAACCGATGTATGTTTTAATGCATGTAAGCTTGTGAAGTCGTATGTAATCGAAAGGATCAAGGGCGGACCTAGTTGGCTGGCTTTGGTTGACTACTTTAATTAAAAAAATTCACATGGTTGGCCACGCCAAGCCAAGCTAAGCCATGCCACACCCCTCATTTTTCACCATAAGCTTGTGGATCTCACACTCGCCACGTGTCGAACAATGCCCCCAACCCAAGCCCCTCCACTCCCCACAATCTTACATTTAAAATACTTATATAATACATTATTTATCAATAGCAATCTATTTTAAAATATAATAGTATCCTTATATTAAAAAAGAAATGCAATGAACAGTAAATCAAACAGTAAATCCGGGAAATAAGGTATCAAATTTATTAAACCGGGTATATTTTCTGTACCGAATCGGTATCGACTTTTGACATTTTTGGGATCGGTTCGGCACCGATATTCAGCAGATTTTACCCTCAAATACCGGTACCGTACCGGTACCGAACCGTACCGTACCAAGTATATTCGGTACCGGTACCCACTTTTGGGGATTTTCGGTAACGGTTGGCACCGAGCTCATCAATTTCTGTAGCAACGCAAGTAATTGCACCGGTTTAGATTATTTGTCATACACAATCCAATGAATAGTAACATCATCAAGGGGATGAGCAAATGGTATCGGGTACCGGTACTGGTATCCGAATTACCAAACCGTGTATATTTTCGGTACTGAATCGGTACCGACTTTTGACATTTTCGGTATCGGTTCGGCACCGGTTTTTACCCTCAAATACCAGTACCTACTAGTACCGTCCGGTACCGAACCGTACCGTACCAGGTATAATCGGTACTGATACCCACTTTTGGGGATTTTCGGTAACGGTATTTTCGGTACCGGTTGGTACCGATCTCATCAAATCCTGTAGCAACGCAAGTAATTGCACGGTGTAGGTTACTTTTCATACAAACTGTAAGTAAACTGTAAACTGTATTTCGTTTGATTGAGGTTTTATATACACAACAACTTATTTTGTTTTCTTTTTTGTCTTTTTCTATAATGAATGAATTGTAGCATGTAAAATTAACTTGGATATTTAGATTATTGATGAGTAAATCGTATCAAATCCTGTAATGAAACCGGTATCGTATCGGTACCAAATTTACTATACCAATCATTTTCAGTACCAATTTGGTACCCACCTTTTGCCGTTTTCAGAATCGTTACTTTCGGTTTCGACACCAGTGTAGCACCATACCTGTATTTACTGATTTTTACCTTCAAATACCATATCATACCATACCGTATCGTACCGAGCATTTTCGGTGCAGGTACCTAACTACGATGATTTTCTGGATCGGTACTCTCGGTGCCGTTACCGGGACCGAGCTCATCCATATTTTAACGTGTTAGCATCGTAATAACTAAACTAAAAACAACTGAATTTTCAACATGTAGGACGTGTGGGGTCCTATTATTATATATTAGTTTATTTAAAATCGTTTTTTTTTAGGACGGAGTGACTATCGTTACCACGTCATTGTTATTTATGTTTTGATTTTCGTTATCTGCTTGCCGTTGCCGACACGCGTTTTGCAGACATTAGGTCCCCGCCGCAACGCGCGGGCGGAAAATCAACTAGTTTTGTTAGAAATCTTGAAAATTTTTAGGGATTACAACATCAGTGCGATGAAAATTTTGTCCAAACAATATCGGTATCGAGATCCATGACGTGATTTCGGAACCATTGCCGATTTTGTTTTTCTAACTGTAGATCGATGTAAAACACATGTCAACTTCTTTTTAATTATATAACGACTTTTTCTTTTTTGCATTATCTTTTCCAGTTTCTGAGCTCCGCTACTGTAGCAATATCATAACGAAATAACTAATACACAGGTCGAATTTCCGCCGCGTAGCGCAGTGGAAATTTACTAGTTATTACATAAACGTAAAGTAACAAATACTAAAAAGTAAAAATAAAAACTATACTTTATGTGTACCCACCAACAAATATGATAACTTTAGCAACATTTAAAATTTTTGAGTTAATTGCCAAAATCTTCCCTGAGGTTTGGGCACGTTTGTCATTTTCGTCTAAAATGACACTTTTGTACCAAATTGCCTCTAACGTTTGTAAATTTTTGCCATTTTCATCCAAACCACTAACTCAGTTTATTTTTTCTGTTAAATTGAGGATATTTGGATGAAACTGGCAAATATAAAACCACAGGGACGATTTTGGCAATTTACTAAAACCCTTTTTAATTTCTTTTTTTAATGATTTTTGTTACATATATAATAAAAAAGAATATACATGGAGTTTTTAGAAAAATAAATTAATAGTTTTGTCACATAATTTTTATAAATTTTAATCCAAATCACTAACTCAGTTTATTTTTTCTGTTAAGGTGAATGATGTTTTAAATTTTATAAATTAAGACAGAAGTTAATTTACAGCTTATTTATATAAATCAGTTTTATAAAGAGAAAACGTCATTGGTGTGCAACACATAACAATCGATTACAACTTTTAGTATTTATTAGTTGTAGAGATTATAAAAAATTGTAAAACGTTACTTATTTTTTAAATGTGTTGAGCACCTAGGAAATATGTTGGCAGAAATAAAATATTTATTTATTTAATTAAGATTATGAGGGTAACTAACTAATACTTATTCTGAGTGGCTTGAGTAAAGAAACTTTTGGTTCATAGCATTATAATTACAATTTGGTGGGTATTTTTAAGGTTTGGTAACGATACGTTGTTTGATGGGGGGGGGGGGGTGGCTTCTGTTTTTCCTTAGGAGCGAATTTAAAAGAGAAGAAGATGAATACAAACTTGGTACATGTGATAAGTTTTTTTATTTGACTTTTTTCAATAAGGTTACCAGCATTTTAATTTTATAAAATTTAGAGGTATAAGTAGATTTTATTTTTATAAAACTGATCTATATAAAAAATTAGAAATTAATTTCTGTGTTAGTTTACAAACATCCTTCGCCTTAATAGAAAAATTAACTTAGTTAGTGGTTGGATGAAAATTTATAAAAATTATGTGACAAATCTATTATTTTTTTCATATAAAAATTGCATGTATATTCTTTTTTATTATATATGTAACAAAATTAATTAAATAAAAGAAATTTAAAAGAGTTTGAGTAAATTGCCAAAATCGTTCCTGTGGTTTTATATTTGCCAGTTTCATCCAAATATCCTCAACTTAACATAAAAAATAAACTAAGTTAGTGGTTTGGATGAAAATGACAAAAAGTTACAAAGGTTGGGGGCAATTTGGCACAAAAGTGTCATTTTGGATGAAAATGACAAATCTGGCCATACCTCAGGGACGATTTTGGCAATTAACTCTAAATTTTTTAACAGTAAACAATGAAAATAATATACTAACTAATAGATATAATAATATAGGGAAAATATCAAATAGGAAGTTTATTTTGGCTAGAAAGTGTAGGAAGCAATATGATTAGGACATGTGACAACATTTAAAATAAAGAAAAAGGGTATTTTAGTCAATCCAACTCTTTCTTCTTCCTTTTCAAAACCAGTAACTTCAAAACCCACCATTTTCAAAACCCACCATCTTCAACCATTTCTTCACTTTCTATCTCAATAATCACTACATTATAGTGCGATTTTCATCACCAATCAATGATTCAAACACCCGATCAACGTGTTCTTCAGCTTTTTTGAAGAAAACCCAGTTAAATTTCATACAAAATCTCGTTTTTTCCAGTGATTTTGAAGATAATCACTCGATCCGTTCGATTCGAGCGCTGATAAGTGTTTCAATCATTCAAAATTCGTCAATTGTTGAAGAAATCACTTCGATCCATGTAAGAAATTCTTTAATTTCATTTTTATGATCTGGGTTTTTGATTTAGTCATTGCGTTTTACGATCTTGGCGGGGGTCCGGGGGCAGCGCCCCTGGTAACAGGGTCCCAGGGGCGGCAGCCCCTGGCGGGGTCCAAGGGGCAGAGCCCCTGGCTGGGGTTGAGCTGCATTGGTTCAGACAGTTCACAGCACAGACAAAATTATTGTCATGGTTCAATGCGTTTTAGAGAGAACACTTTCTTTGGTGTTTTTAGGCAATTGCGTTTTAGAACTAAAACATTTCTATGTGTTTTCTGGCCATTGCGTTTTAGAAAAACACATTCTTGAAGTGTTTTTAGTGCATTGCGTTTTAGGTAAAACACCTTTTTAGGTGTTTTCAGTCAATTGCGTTTTATAGAGAACATTTTATTTTGTTTTTTAGGCAATTGCGTTTTAGAATGAGTCATTTTTAAGTGTTTTCTGGCCATTGCGTTTTACAAATAAGACATTTTTTTGTGTTTTTGGTGCATTGCGTTTTAGGTAAAACATTTTTTTATGTGTTTTCAGTCCACTGCGTTTTAGAAAACAGACATTTTAAGTGTTTTCTGGCCATTGCGTTTTAGAAATAAGACATTTGTATGTGTTTTTGGTAAATTGCGTTTTAGGTAAAACACATTTTTATGTGTTTTTAGTCCATTGCGTATTAGAAAGTACATTTTCTTTTGAGTTTTTAGGCTATTGCGTTTTAGAAATAAGACATTTCTTTGTGTTTTCTGACCATTGCGTTTTACAAATAAGATATTTCTTTGTGTTTTTGGTGCATTGCATTTTAGAAAAATGTAATTTTTAGGTTTTTTTTTCATTGCGTTTTAGAAATAAGACATTTCTTTGTGTTTTCTGGCCATTGCGTTTTACAAATAATACATTTCTTTGTGTTTTTTGTGCATTGCGTTTTAGAAAAATATGATTTTGTAGGTTTTTTTTCATTGCGTTTTACGTAACTGGGGGTTTTTCTATTGCGTTTTACGCAACTGGGTTTTAAATTTTTTTTTTTGAAAATATAGCAATAGTATACTCGTTTTAAAGATAAAAAACGATCGTTTTTTGGTGCAATTTTTATAAAAAAATAATGTCGTATGAAAGAGTTATTAACGTTTAAAAAATGGGGGGAATTGGAGGAGAGAGAAACTATTGGCTTGGATTGACTAGAATGCCCCTAAACAAACTCACGCGCCTCTTTTCTTCCCTTCAATTCCATCATTTAATCTTAGCACTTGATTAACTAAATGGATGGTTAAGATCACTTCCTAGTCTTCCTAGCCAAATAAACTTGCTATTGTATCTCCACCTTAATAATATATGGAAAATAATATACTAACTAATAGATATAATAATCTATGGAGTTGATTAAGGCGTGGGCTCAACTTTGTAAAGCGAGTCAATTTGTCTACTCACTCGCACTATATCGTACGCACACAGTACTTTCCTACGTCTCCTTTTCATAAATTTATCAGTCACTCCTAAACTTTTTTACTTTAACATTTCTAGTCTATAAGTTTTTTGTTTTTACAATTAGACCCCATAAATATTAATGAAGGTTTCCTCTGAAACCAAAATGTATGAGTTGAAACTAGTAGTGCTTTAAAAGTCAACTGTCTACCTTATTTTTTTTTGAAATGTAAACTTCATTAGAAAAACACCACCCTAGAAACCGGGGGGGCCCAAAACTGCTACAAAATTACATAATCACAAATTTACACCAATTTTCCCACGAGATATTCTTAAACTTCGTTCTATTCTTAACCCAAAGAAACCCCAAGGATTTCACCTCACTAATGATCTTCTCTACTCTAAAAGAGCTATTCCTGAACCTCGCTTTATTTCTCGCCTTCCAAAGACTCCAACACACAATAATTATAACACCTTGGAAAATGAGCTTCTCCGGCTCCTTTAAACCACACGTCTTTTGAGACTCCAACAGATCTTGAAAGGAGAATGCGAAAATTTGTGGGACACGACACCACTTACTAACATAATTCCATACAACATTGGCCGCAATACATCCCGTAAAAAGGTGACTCACCTCATCTTCTCCTTCGTTGCAAAAGCCACAGCTCGAGTTCTGAATAATGATATTTCTTCTCCGCAACGCTTCAACGGTAGGAATCCTATTAAGGTTCGCCCGCCAAGCGAAAATATTACACTTAGCGGGAACCCATTTACACCACTTGAAAGCCGATTCGGAATTCAATCCCCTACCCTTCAGAATAGATCTTTTAACAGCAGCAACACTGAATTCTTCAAATCCCTCCCCAAGCCAAATCCATTTGTCTGCACTATCCGACACCGCAACCGGTTCCAACTGTCTGTCTACCTTATTAATAATAAAAATTTTAGACATAGTTATCAAACTTTTTAAAAAGTATTTCTATAAATAAAAGAAAAGTAGAAAACACAAGTCCATCTTGATAAAGATTTCATGATCAATATATTCATCAGTATAAAGAAACATAGCTAACACATTACTAACATACTCTGACTTAGGTATCATCATGGTATACTCTGACATAGCTAGCACATTTTGATTTGTTCATTGTAAAAACATTGAAACCATAGTTGAATTAACTACTAAAGTCATTATTTTTCTAATGATTTTTTGTAATGATTTGGTAATGTTAGTTGGTTTTAGACTTTAGTAATAGTTTATCAGGTTATAAAATGAAAGATACAATACAATTTTGTTACTAATTATTATAGTGTATTACAATTATAATTACAAGACTTAACAAAATAAAATGGTAAAAGTAAAGGAAAAGAAAGGATAAGGGCTCCAACTTGCAAAAACAAGAACAAATACAACATGAAAGGACTTTAGTGTTGATAAGAGGTGGGGGCAACATACTTTTTTTTTAACGGTAAGGAATCATGTGCCAATCACTGTGGCACAGGATACTGTGGTCAAGGTCGACTACTCGACTGCTACCAGCCCTTGGCTTTCTTAGATGCACGGAAACCTGACTTTCACCTGTCCGAAGGCACGATAATGAAATAATCGGTAAAACCTCGACTCCAATCCAAGACGAACCAACGCCACCCGTATTCACCCTTCACTTGGATGCTACAGAAAATAATAGGGAGAGTAGGAGTCGAACCTGGATTACAAGGAACACCAAATCTTTTCCCAACCACTCCACCACTATCTCATTAACGTGGGGGCAACATGCTAAATGTCTTTTTAATACAAGGAAAGGTTGGATTCTCCCATTGGATTGGGTTGGATTCACTAAACCATTTGCCAAGTGGTTAATTCAAAGCCTAAAGTAGGTCCACCAATTTCGATGGAAAAAACAAAGTCAACAATTTTGACTTAGGTGGTTCAACTTTAACACTTTTAAGTAAACATTATCATCTCTTAGTTGTGCTTTACCACTATGATCCATAATGTTTCCATTGTTTCTACAAATATTTTATATTTAGACATAACCAGTTTGGCCTGAGTATAGATGCTAGTCATGAGTTACGAATTAAGGATATAAAATTAAAGAGTATTTTGATATTGATTATAGAGTAAGGAGTAGAAATTTATGGGATTCAGTGTAAATGATAAAGTCGTTCATGAGCTACTTGAAACCGGGTCGCTAAAAGTTTAAATTAAGCTAAGTTTAAAGCACATCGGGTCCAACTGTCCAAGCTTGAGCTTAAAAACTAAACGGGTTTGTATACTATGATGCCCGAGCTTATATAACAAGTTTGATTAGACTCACAAGCCTCTTATTTATATTATCAAATATTATTATATTTAATGGATAAGGATCCTAAGAGAACCTAATAAAATTTGATGGGTAAGGATCCTAAACCTAATAAAATTTGAGAATTGTAAGAGCATCACCAATAGAGGTGTTTTTAGGTGGTATTTTTTGGTGCTAATGTGGCACCTGCCCAACCAATGAGAGCATTTCTCTCACCTTCCCCTCTCACAAACAAATTTCTTCTCCCTCTCCTCTCTCCTCTCTACACTCACATAACTTACACCCATCCATTTTTTCTCGTTTTTTCTCACCAACATCTTTACACCCTCACTCCTCCACATCACTTTCTCTCTCCCTAAAAACACCAAAATATTCCCTTATTGTGGATGCTCTAAGAGCTCTTGTGGGCCACACATTTTCTGTATGTATTCTTTTTTGCTTAAACATTCTTTCTCTGTTTTTTTTTTTTTGAAATTGTACACATAGTGCATTTTTATTTCTCCCTCTAGTTACATAATTTGTTAATATGTACATTATCGTTTGTTATTTTGTACATATACGTACATTATCAAACCCTTGTTAAGAATAATCACTTCTTATATATATATATATATATATAGAGAGAGAGAGAGAGAGAGAGAGCGGTTAACATACATTATGAGTAATCGTACTTAATGTACGGGACAATCGTGACCGTCAGATCAGGGGATTAAAAGCGTGATTAATTAGATGATAAGAAGCGGGGTCAAAAGCGTAATTACGGTAAGTAAAGGTTAAAATCGTCAATTTACTATACCTATATTCCCGGCTAAATCTCTGTATCAAATCAAAAACCATAATTAAACCCCAAAATTGACGGTGAGGTTGAAGGCGATTACGACCAAGGGAGAATGACGACAACAACGGTGAACAACAAACGAGCATCGATTTGAAGTGAGGATGACGAATACGGCATTAAGAGGTATCGATTAAATCATCTTCTCATCCGTTTCTTTTCTTGTTCAATCACAAGGTTTTAGTTGAAGAAATTGTCATACTAATCGGTGGTTTCATTGTATGGTGAACAAAAATTGAAGCTAAGCGAGAGAGAAGGAGCAAGAAACGAAACGATCCGGTGCACACGGTGCACACTAGCGGCATAAATCCAGGTATCTTCTAAAAAATCCGGTTTGATTAACTAGCGATATTTGATATGAACTAGCGTAATTTGATGTTGATTCATGTTGATTCATTGATATGAACTAGCAGTATTGTTGGATATGAACTAGCGGTGTTACATTGTTCATCCCCCATCCACTGTATTATTAGGTTAAATTGTGAAATTGGGGATTTTGAGCTAACTTTCCGTTTTGTTTAAAAAATTATCGAATGTTTTATTAGGTTAAATTTTGATATTGGGGCTTCTGATCTAACTTGCCCTTTGTTTTCATCCGTTTTTAAAGCAAAAAATTTGATTTAGCAGGATGAAAATAATAACGCATCCAAAGAACATAATCACGCCTGGTGTAAGTTTTCATTCTGTAATACAAGTATTAACATGTCAAAAAGGGTCTTAAGGTTAGAATTAGTTAGTTTTGGTGGGGAAATCATTGAAACTGATGCAAGATGGACAACCTGTGGCTTGTTTTTGTCCACTAAACAACTTCTGTTATGAAAAAGAATTGTTGGCAAAATAATAACGCCTATTGTAAAATATTTGTTGAGCAATGTAACACCTTTGCTATTATTTAACGATTTTCGTATAATTTAAGTCCATAATCATGTAATTACGGTTACATTTACAATGAAAAATACGGGTTTATTAAAAGCTTTTACAATTTAAAGTAATACAACATAATGTGATTTAATTCATCGTTTTAGAATAACGACGAAACAACTTGCGGAAGCTTCATTTAACGTGTGTTCGGTCCATTGCCATCGCTTGATCTCCATTCGGGTACACTTGATATCACCTATGATCAAAACCAACGTAAAAGTTAGTTTTGATAACCAAAATATAAGTTTAAACAAGTTCTACGCGTCAAACGATAATTAAAAATAATTTTTCCAGCTTTTATGTCTCTCGCGTGTCGCGAGAGACTCTGACAAACTTGTCGCGTGGCGCGACGTCTGTCGCGTGTCGCGCCCCACACATTGTGACCCGTCGCGTGGCGCGGGGGAAACCAATTTCCAGCGGGTTTGTTGCTGAAACCTGCATTTGCCCAGCTATAAGTTTAATCGAAATTCAACTTTAAAATGTCATAACTTTTGTTCTACTTATCCGATTCGTGTGATTCTTTTTCCTACGCGACCGTAATTTAGTTCTCCATTTCATGGAGTTAAAATTCAATATTCAAACTAATAAAATTCTAAATTTCTAAGCATTCGGCTTATTATTTAAAATCAACATTTTGACCCGTTTGTATTTAAAACCACCAACTTGTTTCTAACTAATCAAAATACATGTTCCAATGTATTTAACACAAAATATTTAGCTCGGGTTCGTAATTGCTATAATTTGCGCGACTAGTACGCAAGCTATGTGCATAAACTGTTTTGACCTGTTTAGGGAATTTAAGCAGTTTAGTCTAAAACTTGCTCTTTTCTTTTTGATACTACAATATTTCCATATTTAAATAACTATATATAATCCACCACAACTATTTTGTGGTGGATTTAACATAACGAACCCCTTTTCCTCAATTCTACCCTTCAACTAGTCCTTTTTCGCAATTGACTATTTCTAGACACTCGTCCCACAACGTTTTTGCCTATATTTTTTATATGTATCTAAGGGTTTCAAAATCAATAAACAAGTTTCTAAACAAACTCTAACGATCGTTTCCCGGTTCGCCCGTTAAGGGCTTTTTGGTCAATTCTAGTATCTTATTTTACGACGAAAGACTCTCACCAATTATTGACCAAATTAGCACTTTTAACTACAACATAATTATACGTACCTGGCTCGGATCAATACATTGACCCGTTTTAATACCTTGTCTTGAAAATTTGCTAATTCACAGCAACGCTAATTCATAAGCCGCTTTATCCTGTAAGCATAACACTCGACAAGTGCTTATTAGTCAATATTTGTCAAATGGTATCCACATTACCATTTGACCCGTTTTACTCTTTTTATTCATTAGACTTACTTATAGCAACCGTTCAAAAACCCATTTTTATAATTAGCTTTTCATGGCTAATTTACCGTTCTATCTCTTTTACCATTAAACATGGTTTTTATCCTTTATATTAGTTTCGACCCGTATTATTTCGCGTCGGGAACCATATCTTGAATATTATCCTTATTGTAATTGAAACTTATAGGATGAACATTTATTTTACTAAAAGGTGTAAGTTTCACTTACTTTGCATCCGGTTATGTCCTTTTTCCGCGTACTCGATCCGTTTGACCCGCTTCTTTCCCAAGTCTTCATCTAGCTTGTCTAGAGTCAAACTATCATCATCACAATTCGTAAGACGGTTAGATTTGTCATAATTGTTTACGACTATTCCATCCTACGGGTTTTATGTCGAATTTATCATTCGACCATATCAAAATTATCATTCGATCTAATCATTGGTCGGTTTGACGTTTTGAAAGTCAATTGACTTATCAACATATTCAAATGCACATTTGGTTCAATGAACTCACTTAGGTATATTTCATCTGAACTCTTAACGAAATCAAATTTTACATACTAACTAGTAGGCCGCGATTTCATTTAGGCATTTCATATCACTGAAAATGAGCTGTTTTTGGTGACTTTTTAACCTGTTTACAAGTCTTCAAAAATTATCATTTTTTTATGTGGCGTACCTATCGGAGGGTTAGGCCTTGTGTTAAAATTTCAAGATCTAACTCTTTACCAAAAATTCATAAAAATTCATTTACTAAGCTGCAATCAGATTCGTCACTTCTGACTGCAGCTTACGAAAAAATTCATTAAAGATTCCTCGTTTATCCGATTGACGAAATTCAAATTGGCGATTCTTTTAATCGCTTAAAACTATCTACAGTAAAAATTTGAGATCATAACTAAATTCTTAAATTGAGTTATGACATTCGTAATGGGCTGCAAATTCTGCCAGAAAACGCAGCTTGAACCTTTGATACGGAAAAATTCATAAAACGCTCAATTTCCGTCGAAAAAATGCGATTCCAGTGGGGTTTTAAAGATATTTCCTGGAATTACATTTAAGACTCAAGAAACACACGTTTTTGTCAAGTTTTGTTCAGGTTACAGCCAATACAAATTGGCTGTAAATTCTGATCAGGAGCTGTTTGAATTCAGCTTTCAATTTAAGCATGTTCTTGACATCATAACACTAATTTTTAGCAATCAAAACCCTAAAAACACCTCATACATGAATTTAGTATCAACAAAATCTGAATTTACTTGAGCTAGGCATGATTTCAATATATTCTTGTCTAGGGTTTACTCCTAAATACCATTTCACTTCAATATCATCCATACCACAATCATGCAACATCAATTTCGAATTTCTTATGTACATCAAGAATTCTCAACTTCATAAATATCAAAAATTCGACATACCTTACGTTTCCCTTAGCTTGGTGATCACGATTTTAGTTAAAGCCCTAATTTCTTTACTCGATTTCTCCTTGATTTTGCTGGATTTCATGAGCTTTAGGGTTTTGAAAGAACCCCCTGGTGCTCCTGATCGTCCCTGCGCACACACACACTTACCAAGTGTGTGTCGTGTTTTATTTTTAGTTTTAATAAATAAGTATCCTCCATTTGGCACTATTAGCCCCTCATGTTTTGTTTTTATAAAATGTTTAACTATTTCTAGTTTCCTTTATTGTTCTGACAACACATAACTAACTAGGTTAATATTCCTAGTCACTTAGTGGGTTCGGGAAGTCATAACCCGTTTTATTTTAAGTCCCGTTAACTCGAGCCTTCTATATACTTTGTTTTCTCAAAGTATTTATTCTCCTTTTTAATTAACATCAAGTTTATTTATTTAAATCCTAATATTTACCGGGTTAATTTTTACCACTAACGGTATTTTACCCGTCTTTACTATTAACGTGGTTTGATTACCAAACCCGTTTTTGGGGTGTTACAAGTCTACCCCCTTAAAGAGGTTTCGTCCCCGAAACCTTATTTACATAGTTCTTTTAATTTTAGACTAAACAAACTTAGTTTTGTTTTTATGATATTCATTCCTTCGGTGTCTTTTATGTGTAATTCTCACTGACCGAGGCTTTCACCTCTTATTTCTTATCCTTTTCACCTTTTTAACTGAGTTGTCACTTGACCACTTAGTCTCACCAGTTTGTTAACATATTTATACCGCGCTTGTCTTATATTAATAAGCGCTTTGTATTTGTCATGACATTTTCTTAACTTTGAATAGTTTTACCGGCTAGACTAATTAGTCGTCGTCACTTCATACCCCAACACTCGGGTATACCATATTGCCATTTCCGGCCTTATGCGTGTTTATGATTTCTTAATTCATCTCATACTACTTATGTTTGTTAAAACGTTGCCTTTGACTAGAAACGAAATTTTTAGTTTACGTTTTCCCTGTCTTACGTCTCTTTTTATGTTTGGAATTATTTACTTTTAATTTTTTTTTTTGGATTTCATTTAACCTTGACTGTAGTCTAAGGCTACATTTGTTTTCTTTCGAATTATCTTTCCAACCTTATGACTATTATCGTCATTTACACGTCGGTTTGTCCTACACTTACCGTTACTCGGTTCTTACCTATACTTCTTTACGACCCGCTACCCGGTTTCTTTATCTTAGTGTTTTTAACTTTCTTGTTTCGCTAGTTTGCGTTTTTCCTATCTACATTCCTTTACAACCCGTCACATAGGTTCATTAATATTTCGCGCTTCCATTATTAGGTTTGCGCTTACTTGCACTACCAAGCTTTTACACTTTATTTATCTCGTTTGACTTATTCGTGTGAGATTTCATTACTCATGAACGTCAAACTTCATCCTTCATTCGACTCGTTCAACTTTAAAATAGTTGAACGTAGTTATCAAAATTTCTGTTTGTAATTTCTCATCGTCTTTTAGTCATGACTCTTAATCCGAGTCCTTTGACTTTCTATTTCGCGTTCCCGTCTCTTGGTTTATGCATACTTTCAAAAACCTACCCATCTATCGGGTATCTTGTAACAACTCTCATCAAAAGTCATATTTATTTAATTAAATTGTCCAATAGGAAACCCTAATTGAGAAACCCAAGTGATTCTACACAAACCCTAAATTTTTCAGAACATTTGGAATCAGGATTAGGGCCCCTAAAACTAAGGGGGGTAAACCCTAGTTAGAGTTATCTACTGAAAACGCTGTCAAAAATTCGAAATAACACGAAATCGACTCAGCAGGCCTATACTAGTGACAAGGCTACCCTAGGGTAGGTTGGTACCCCAGGCGAGTCGCGACAGCATCCATGACATCTTCCGCGACACGCGGGAGATGTCAATTTCACGTATAAATAGGACAGTCTGTTTCATGCAATTGAGTGTTCGTTCGACGTTTAATTTCAAATTCTACGCTGAGTTATAATCAAAACAGTCCCAAAACACACACTGATCACGAAGTGCTGCCACAATTCAGGGTAATAACTCGATCGCTGCTACGATTCAATGTCCGATCGATTAAACTATCCAATGGATGTTTAAGTGCTGCCCACATTAGGGTTTATGCTTTGTCATTCGTCGTTAAATCGATGGATGTTTAAGTATCGCACTTTGTCATTCGTTGTGAAGGTTGTAATCTCGTGAGTTATCGTAAATGCTGTATTAAGTTACTAACCTAGTTTGTGTGCCTGATTATTTAAACTAGGTTATCAAGGCTAATCAGTAGAATAAGCTCTGTTAAATCTGCAATGTGAGTCATTCTCTTTTTATCAAATCTGTTTACAAAAAGTATGTTTATTTTCAAGATTATAATTACAGTGATTAAGTTTATGTAGTCACCAAATTACAGCCGGTATGTGGGGTATTGTGCACAGTATTGCTGTTTTATCACTTTAGGTGGGCGTACCTAAATAATGATACTCGTTACTATTGGGTGAACGGACTCAATAGTAATATGACCACAGTCACCGAAATAAGTCGATGACAAATACTGTGGGTAGTTGGTTGAAATAAACATTGTAATCTCTCTTAATACTGTAAATTATAACAAACGTATCGTTTTAGTAAAAAGGATGATTCACTCAGTATTTCCCGCTGACAAAACCTTTTTCAAACATGTTTCAGGTGATCTGTTGTGATCCAGGAAAAGTGTCGTGAAGCACTATCAGCTTAAGGAAGTGGCTCAGTATAAAATAAAGAAACATGTTTGTAAAATAAAAGATTTCTTCGTGAAATCTCAATATTGTAAATTACCGGGTTTTATCCCGAATTGTGAAATAAAATAATCGGGAAATATTTTAGTTTAAAAAAAAAAGATCCTGAAGAAACTTCCGCTGTTAATTAAAATACCACGGGATTTCTGTCCCGCGGCTCCTGAAACGGGTCAAACCGGGTCGGGGGCCGTGACAGAAATAAGGTGGTATCAGAGCCACTGATTTAAGCCTATTAAGTATTTAGAAATACTTAATTTTACTGATTGCCAATTATGTGATTATGTGTTTTATTAACTGATTATTTGTTAATTACAGTATGGGTAAACAAAAGCTGTCAAACATCTATCTTAAACTAGATAGGTCATCCAACGAGAAAGGAAGTTCATCCCAAACAAAACCTTATGTAATTCCTGAAGAAGGAATATTTGTCCGTAAAGCACAATATGAAGAGCCACTTTCTCCTAATAAAAGAAGTTTAATTATTAGGAAAAGTCAGGAGGAAATAAGGAAAAACCGAGAGAAGAAAGTTAAACAAGAAACCCAGGACTTAATCAATAAATTACCTTGGGAGGACAAATTAGATGAGAAATGGGCAAATCTTTATATGCTAGCCACAGTAGCAGAAAATGCAAATCTCTAAATACTCAAAAGTTTTAGCACTTTTATTTCCAGAAACCTTATTTAGTAAATAAATAAGTTACAGTAAATCGTAGTATAATTTACTTGTCAGTTGTTTTATGTATGCAATAATATTTATGGGTTATCTATAAAATTTTGTTATTTTAACATTTGGTATGTATTTTGCATATATGCTAAACAGCATGAATGAGATATCAGAAGGTTTAGAAAATCTTAACCTCTATCCCGTTAAGATAGAAGTTTCCAAGGAATTCACCGGTTACTTCGCCTATAAAGAAGAACCCATGGAATTTCAATCCAAACCACTGGCAAAACCTAAACCCAAGAAAAGAAGCAGATTTGTGGGCTGGAGGCGTGTACGAAGGAAAAAGCCAGCAACAAGAAAGGTTACCAAAGCTGAAGAACCAAAAGACAAAGGAAAAGGGGTAGAAATTGAGGAAAATGTTAATCAAGTAGAGATAGAAGCTGAGAAGAGTTTTAAGCAAACAGAAATAGAGGTCGGAGAAAGTTCTAGACAAAAACAGAAAATGACTCCTTGGGAAGTTTTAGATCATAAATTAGTAATGAGTGACCTCATCGGACCTGCCGATGGAAACCTTGAACCAGCCAATCCAAACATTATATTTACTGAAGAAGATCTTTTCAGCTACCCACTAGAAGCTCCAATCCCAATCAATCTGGAACCTACTATTCCAGATCCTATTGTCCAACCTCAACCACTACCAGTAGAATTAGATGAATGGTGGACAACTGATTGGCAATACCAAAATCTTTTAAACAACCCTGATACATTTTTCCCACAAGTTGACCCAGAACCTCCACTATACCCAACTATGAGCCCAGAGAATCTGACTGAACTTCGCCTCTGGGGCGAAGAATTAATTGATGCAGGAAATCGGATTAGGGATGTGGGAGAAAGGGTTACTTGGAAGTATGACGAAAGGGAGCGTCGTTTTTAAGAAATTAGCTGACCAGATAATGAGAGTTTGCAGGAATATGTGTGAATAAATAATCATAATAACCAATATGTGTAATAACTTAACAATAAAACGTTGTATGATAATCGTGTGTACGAGGCATAATATAATATATAGAAATGAAACTTGTGAAATCGATAATTTTTTATTATACATGTTAATGTGATTATGTGCAAACTATTTTATTATATTTATATTTATACTAATTATTTACATAAAATTTATTATCAGATGTCAAACATTGGGAACAAACCAGTAAATGAGGTTAATCAGTCTGAGCAACATCCAGGAGATCAATATATGACTCGGCAAGATATCGAAAATATTGTTGCTCAAGGAATAGCTAATGCTATTCCAGCATTCGTTGCTGCTATAAAGAATCCAATCGAACCGCAACAAATTGTTCCTAGTAAACGTATTTCTGAAGATAACTTCAGTAATAGTGTAAACGGAGGCAATGATAATGTCAATCATAATGCAGAACCACATCAAGCTCCATTTCCTAAGAAAATGAAAGCCGCAACGCCTGGTTGCACTTTCAAAGAATTCCTTGCTTGTAAACCCACTGAATTTGCAGGCAATGAAGGAGCAACTGCATCACTGCGTTGGTTAGAGAAAACCGAAGCAGTCATTGCAATAAGTAAATGTGCTAAAGATGATCAGGTTATGTACGCATCAAATCTCTTCAAGGAAGGAGCACTCGAATGGTGGAACACTGTGTTACAATCAAAAGGAAGAATAATAGCTTATGCCATGACTTGGGAAGAATTTAAGGGTTTTGTAGAAAGAAAATTCTGTCCCGAGTATGAAAAGGAACATATGACAAATAAGTTTCTAAATCATCGGATGATGGGTGTAGATTGTCGCGGTTATACTTCGACATTCTTTGAATATGCTAGAGTGGTACCAACGCTGGCTTCGCCAGAACCGGTACTCATTTCTCGCTACATTTGGGGACTGATTAGTGAAATCCGCAACATCGTTAAAGCTGCGAGACCTCGCACTATTGACGATGCTGTGGAATTAGCTAATACCCTAACTGACGAACTGGTACGTACGCAAGATGAAAACAAGAAGAAAGAATTGGCTCAGAAAATTACCCAAGGATTTCGTACGGGTAATAACAACAGCTTTAAAAGAAGAGGAACAGGGCAATCTTCAATTTTTCCTTTCTGCAAGAATTGCAAAAAGAAACATTATGGAAGATGTAATATAACCTGCAATTTTTGCAAAGTTTTAGGACATCGGGAAGAAAACTGCAGGAAGAAATTCACAATTTGTTATAATTGTGGAGAAACAGGACATTTCAAAACAGAATGTCCTAAATTAGGCAAACCAGCAGACAACAAAACCAAGGCGACAGACGGAACTATTAAGAAGAATGCCAGGGCATTTCAGCTAACCACTCAAGAAGCAGAACTCATCCCAGATGTGATAGCGGGTACGTTCCTAGTTCACAACATTTACGCCAAAAGTATTATTTGACTCTGGTGCAAACCAAAGTTTTATAAATACTTCATTCTGCCAAGCTCTTAATTTACCTTTAACCAATATTAGGCAGATTTTTACAGTTGAAACGGCAGACGGAAATTCAGTTAAAATAGATAAAGTTTTGCAAGAAGAAAACATAGAACTTTTAGGACATAAATTCTTTGCAAAACTATTGCCGATGAATTTAGCTGAATTTGATGTTGTATTAGGAATGGATTGGTTAGTAGCCAACCATGCTAGAATCCTTTGTGATCAGAATTCCATAGAAATTCAATCACCCACCGGAGAAGTAATTAGGATTACAGGAGATAAACCACGTAAGCCCATGAAGTTCATATCAGTAATGAAAGTTGCTAATTATGAACGAAAACAAGGAATAGTATATATGATTTCGGTAATCATTAGTACTAAGGGTAAAGAACTTAAGGAAATTCCTGTAGTCTCAGAATATCCAGATATATTCCCAGAAGATTTACCGGGATTACCTCCAGATAGGGAAGTAGAATTTAGGATTCATCTAATTCCAGGAACTACACCGATAGCCAAGGCACCTTATCGGTTAGCACCCACAGAAATGTTAGAACTGAAAAAGCAATTAGATGAATTACTAAGTAAAGGATTCATACAACCTAGCTCATCCCCTTGGGGAGCGCCAGTGTTGTTTGTAAAGAAAAAGGATGGTTCAATGAGAATGTGTATCGATTATAGAGAACTGAATAAGGTTACAATTAAGAATCGATACCCATTACCTAGGATTGATGATCTATTTGATCAACTTCAAGGAGCTAGATATTTTTCTAAGATAGACTTACGCTCCGGATATCATCAATTGAAGGTACAAGAAGAAGACATACCTAAAACTGCTTTCAGAACTAGGTATGGTCATTATGAGTTTACAGTCATGCCCTTTGGGTTAACGAATGCACCTGCTGCATTCATGGACATGATGAATAGGATATGTAAACCATATTTGGATAAATTTGTAATTGTCTTCATAGACGATATACTTATTTATTCCAAAAGTCAGACAGAGCATTGTGAACACCTTCATGCACTCTTAACTTTGTTAAGAAAAGAAAAGCTTTATGCCAAATTTTCGAAGTGTGAATTTTGGTTGCAAGAAGTGCAATTCTTAGGACACATGGTGAATCACGAAGGTATTCACGTAGATCCTGCTAAGATAGAGGCAATTACCAAATGGAAGGTTCCACAAACAGCAATGGAAATAAGAAGTTTTATAGGTTTAGCTGGCTATTATAGACGGTTTATTAAGAATTTTTCCAAGATAGCTGTACCATTAACTAAGCTAACCTGTAAAGCAGTTAAGTTTGATTGAGGACCTAAACAAGAAGAAGCCTTTAGAATTTTGAAACATAAATTAACCAATGCTCCAATCTTAGCCTTACTAGAAGGAACTGAAGATTTTGAAGTATATTGTGATGCTTCAAAACTAGGATTTGGATGTGTGCTTATGCAACGCAAGAAGGTAATTGCGTATGCTTCAAGACAGTTGAAAAAGCACGAAGAAAATTATACGACTCATGATTTAGAATTAGGAGCCGTAATTTTTGCCCTTAAGATTTGGAGACATTATCTTTACGGAAGTAAATTTACTGTCTACACAGACCATAAAAGTTTAAGATATATATTTGGGCAAAAAGAGTTAAACATGAGGCAAAGGAGATGGATGGAAATCCTAAGTGACTACGACTGTGATATTCAGTATCATGAAGGAAAGGCAAATGTAGTTGTAGATGCCTTAAGTCGTAAATACCATGAGAAACAACGACGAGTTCGGCCTCTTAGATTAAATCTACAATTAGATTTAATGGAACAAATAAAGAATGTTCAGGAAACAGCAATCCAAGATGATGCTGAAGGAATGAAGGGACGAATAAAAGAATTAGAGCAAGGAGCTGATGGAATTTGGAGATTCCACAAAAGCAGAATATGGGTACCTAAGCAGGGAGAATTAAGAAATAAGATTCTAGAAGAAGCTCATAAATCTAGGTATACTATGCATCCAGGAAACAATAAAATGTACCAAGATTTAAGAAAGAACTTTTGGTGGATAGGAATGAAAAAGGATATAGCGCGATATGTTTCTAAATGTCTCACTTGTTCACAAGTTAAGGCAGAACATCAGAAACCTTCGGGGTTACTACAACAATTAGAAATGCCTGTATGGAAATGGGAACTTATAACAATGGATTTTGTTACTAAGTTACCCAAAACCAGAAAAGGTAATGATGAGATTTGGGTAATTGTGGATCGATTAACCAAATCAGCTCACTTTCTACCTATGAAAGAAACCTTTAGTATGGAAAGGTTGGCAAAATTGTATGTAGATGAAGTTGTATCCTTACATGGAGTTCCACTCTCCATTGTTTCGGATAGGGATAGTCGTTTTACTTCTCATTTCTGGAAAAGTTTCCAGCAAGCTATGGGAACTCGATTAAATCTGAGCACCGCATATCATCCCCAAACAGACGGACAAAGTGAAAGGACAATCCAAACTCTAGAAGACATGCTCCGAGCATGTGTAATAGATTTTGGTGGAAATTGGGATGATCACTTACCATTAATTGAATTCTCTTATAACAATAGCTATCATTCAAGTATTGAAACCGCCCCATTTGAAGCACTGTATGGAAGAAAGTGCAGAACTCCAGTCTGTTGGGCAGAAATAGGAGAAAGTCAATTATCAGGTCCTGAAATAGTGCAAGAGACGACTGATAAGATTACTCAAATCAAGGAAAGACTGAAGATGGCTCGTGATCGTCAAAAGAGTTATGCAGACAATAGATGCAAGCCGTTAGAATTCCAAGTTGGAGACAGAGTAATGTTAAAAGTTTCTCCTTGGAAAGGAGTAGTTAGATTCGGGAAGAAAGGAAAGCTAAGTCCAAGGTACGTAGGACCATTTTCAGTGATCCAACGTATAGGCCCAGTTGCTTATCGTTTACAACTACCAGAAGAATTAGCAGGAGTACATGATGTATTTCATGTATCCAATCTCAAGAAATGCTTATCAGATGAATCACTGGTAGTACCTCTTCGCGATATAGAGGTAAACGAAAAACTGAAATTTGTTGAGAAACCTCTTCAAATTGAGGATCGAAAGATCAAGTTTCTCAAACATAAACGACTAGTTTTATTCAAAGTCAGATGGGATTCAAAGAGAGGAGCTGAATACACTTGGGAGCTGGAATCAGAAATGAAGCGAAAGTATCCTCACTTATTCCAGTAAATCTCGAGGATGAGATTTTTATTAAGGTAGGGAGAATGTAACAACTCTCATCAAAAGTCATATTTATTTAATTAAATTGTCCAATAGGAAACCCTAATTGAGAAACCCAAGTGATTCTGCACAAACCCTAAATTTTTCAGAACATTTGGAATCAGGATTAGGGCCCCTAAAACTAAGGGGGGGGGGGGGGGTAAACCCTAGTTAGAGTTATCTACTGAAAACGCTGTCAAAAATTCGAAATAACACGAAATCGACTCAGTAGGCCTATACTAGTGACAAGGCTACCCTAGGGTAGGTTGGTACCCCAGGCGAGTCGCGACAGCATCCATGACATCTTCCGCGACACGCGGGAGATGTCAATTTCACGTATAAATAGGACAGTCTGTTTCATGCAATTGAGTGTTCGTTCGACGTTTAATTTCAAATTGTACGCTGAGTTATAATCAAAACAGTCCCAAAACACACACTGATCACGAAGTGCTGCCACAATTCAGGGTAATAACTCGATCGCTGCTACGATTCAATGTCCGATCGATTAAACTATCCAATGGATGTTTAAGTGCTGCCCACATTAGGGTTTATGCTTTGTCATTCGTCGTTAAATCGATGGATGTTTAAGTATCGCACTTTGTCATTCGTTGTGAAGGTTGTAATCTCGTGAGTTATCGTAAATGTTGTATTAAGTTACTAACCTAGTTTGTGTGCCTGATTATTTAAACTAGGTTATCAAGGCTAATCAGTAGAATAAGCTCTGTTAAATCTGCAATGTGAGTCATTCTCTTTTTATCAAATCTGTTTACAAAAAGTATGTTTATTTTCAAGATTATAATTACAGTGATTAAGTTTATGTAGTCACCAAATTACAGCCGGTATGTGGGGTATTGTGCACAGTATTGCTGTTTTATCACTTTAGGTGGGCGTACCTAAATAATGATACTCGTTACTATTGGGTGAACGGACTCAATAGTAATATGACCACAGTCACCGAAATAAGTCGATGACAAATACTGTGGGTAGTTGGTTGAAATAAACATTGTAATCTCTCTTAATACTGTAAATTATAACAAACGTGTCGTTTTAGTAAAAAGGATGATTCACTCAGTATTTCCCGCTGACAAAACCTTTTTCAAACATGTTTCAGGTGATCTGTTGTGATCCAGGAAAAGTGCCGTGAAGCACTATCAGCTTAAGGAAGTGGCTCAGTATAAAATAAAGAAACATGTTTGTAAAATAAAAGATTTCTTCGTGAAATCTCAATATTGTAAATTACCGGGTTTTATCCCGAATTGTGAAATAAAATAATCGGGAAATATTTTAGTTTAAAAAAAAAAGATCCTGAAGAAACTTCCGCTGTTAATTAAAATTCCACGGGATTTCTGTCCCGCGGCTCCTGAAACGGGTCAAACCGGGTCGGCGGCCGTGACATATCTTTACCGAAGTTATCATCAAGTAACCATTCTTATATGGTTTTAGACGTCACTTTAATTTATTTGGTCGTCTTAGCGAAATTCATTGTTTTTATTCAGTTGAGTCCTTTATTCTTTAGTCTACCCCCTTTGACTTGTCTGTGTGAATTTCATCACTTATGACAGTCAAACTTTATCCCCTATGTCTTAGCATTCACATTAGTTGGTTCGTGTTTTCATTTACTTTAATCTTTGTCTCTTCTCGGGCTCGTTATTCTAACGTAATACGCTTCCGTCGTCCGACTTGCGTTTACGTTTACTATCAACATTTTACTTATTTGACTCATTTGGGTACCTTTTTAATTTGTCCCTTTAATCCCGTCCTTACTACATCATATGTAAATGTGTCCGCTATAAGAAGTTCATGGTATCATATGCCACTACTTACTTGGCCAGAGTAAGCGATTAGCACATGACACGCATGACCTTTTTATAGTTTTCACATCACGCCCTATGTAAGTAACGCCTCTATTTAGTTTTCTTGGAAATAATATCCTCGGTAGGTATTCTATTCAGGTTTTCCAAGTTTCTAATTTACATATGCAACAATCATTCTCTACATGTTTGCTGCATATTGCTATTTGTGCGATTAAATTTAAAACATGCACCTGATAACGCTTGGCCCGACGGGCTTTCCTTGTCATTCACCTTGTTCGCGATCGTTACGCGATTTAGGTCCTTGGTGAGTATACTCAGCTTGTCATACCTCGGACCGTTCCACCGTCATATCCACAATTCGTTCAACTCTCGTCATCTTCATATGCGAGCGTCCTTCAACTAAACATTTACAAAAGTTAGTAATTTCTACATTAATAAATGCCCGTATTGTAATACAAGGCTTTTTACTATACATGTCAATGCACGTAATATCGTTAACTGTATCAATCATTTTAATTGGGGTAGCGTGTATTACGCGATAACCCTAGGTGTTGTTTACAACACTTTAACGTGCTAAACCATTAATATACATGTACTTTCCGGATTTGCGATCGAGCCTCGAACCGAACACACTTTATTCTTTAACCATGAGCTCTGATTACCAACTTGTAACACCTTTGCTATTATTTAACGATTTTCGTATAATTTAAGTCCATAATAATGTAATTACGGTTACAATTATAATGAAAAATACGGGTTTATTAAAAGCTTTTACAATTTAAAGTAATACAACATAATGTTATTTAATTCATCGTTTTAGAATAACGACGAAACAACTTGCGGAAGCTTCATTTAACGTGTATTCGGTCCTTTGCCATCGCTTGATCTCCATTCGGGTACACTTGATATCACCTATGATCAAAACCAACGTAAAAGTTAGTTTTGATAACCAAAATATAAGTTTAAACAAGTTCTACGCATCAAATGATAATTAAAAATAATTTTCCAGCTTTTATGTCTCTCGCGTGTCGCGCGAGACTCTGACAAACTTGTCGCGTGGCGCGACGTCTGTCGCGTGTCGCGCCCCACACATTGTGACCCGTCGCGTGGCGCGGGGGAAACCAATTTCCAGCGGGTTTGTTGCTGAAACCTGCATTTGCCCAGCCATAAGTTTAATCGAAATTCAACTTTAAAATGTCATAACTTTTGTTCTACTTATCCGATTCGTGTGATTCTTTTTCCTACGCGACCGTAATTTAGTTCTCCATTTCATGGAGTTAAAATTCAGCATTCAAACTAATAAAATTCAAAATTTCTAAGCATTCGGCTTATTATTCAAAATCAACATTTTGACCCGTTTGTATTTAAAACCACCAACTTGTTTCTAACTAATCAAAATACATGTTCCAATGTATTTAACACAAAATATTTAGCTCGGGTTTGTAATTGCTATAATTTGCGCGACTAGTACGCAAGCTATGTGCATAAACTGTTTTGACCCGTTTAGGGAATTTAAGCAGTTTAGTCTAAAACTTGCTCTTTTCTTTTTGACACTACAATATTTCCATATCTAAATAACTATATATTATCCACCACAACTATTTTGTGGTGGATTTAACATAACAAACCCCTTTTCCTCAATTCTACCCTTCAACTAGTCCTTTTTCGCAATTGACTATTTCTAGACATTCGTCCCACAACGTTTTTGCCTATACTTTTTATATGTATCTAAGGGTTTCAAAATCAATAAACAAGTTTCTAAAAAACTCTAATGGTCGTTTACCCGGTCTTTTTATTCATTAGGCTTACTTATAGACATTCGTCCCACAACGGTCTTTTTATTCATTAGGCTTACTTATAGCAACCGTTCAAAAACCCATTTTTATAATTAGCTTTTCATGGCTAATTTACCGTTCTATCTCTTTTACCATTAAACATGGTTTTTATCATTTATATTAGTTCCGACCCGTATTATTTCACGTCGGGAACCATATCTTGAATATTATCCTTATTGTAATTGAAACTTATAGGATGAACATTTATTTTACTAAAAGGTGTAAGTTTCACTTACCTTGCATCCGGTTATGTCCTTTTTCCGCGTACTCGATCCGTTTGACCCGCTTCTTTCCAAAGTCTTCATCTAGCTTGTCTAGAGTCAAACTATCATCATCACAATTCGTAAGATGGTTAGATTTGTCATAATTGTTTACGACTATTCCATCCTACGGGTTTTATGTCGAATTTATCATTCGACCATATCAAAATTATCATTCGATCTAATCATTGGTCGGTTTGACTTTTTGAAAGTCAATTGACTTATCAACTTATTCAAATGCACATTTGGTTCAATGAACTCACTTAGGCATATTTCATCCGAACTCTTAACGAAATTAAATTTTACATACTAAATAGTAGGCCGCGATTTCATTTAGGCATTTCATATCACTGGAAATGAGCTGTTTTTGGTGACTTGTTTAACCTGTTTACAAGTCTTCAAAAATTATCATTTTTTATGTGGCGTACCTATCGGAGGGTTAGGCCTTGTGTTAAAATTTCAAGATCTAACTCTTTACCAAAAATTTATAAAAATTCATTTACTAAGCTGCAATCAGATTCGTCACTTCTGACTGCAGCTTACGGAAAAAATCATTAAAAATTCCTTGTTTATCCGATTTACGAAATTCCAATTGGCGATTATTTTAATCGCTTAAAACTATCTACAGAAAAAATTTGAGATCATAACTAAATTCCTAAATTGAGTTATGACATTCGTAATGGGCTGCAAATTCTGCCAGAAAACGCAGCTTGAACCTTTGATACGGAAAATTTCATAAAACGCTCAATTTTCGTCGAAAAAATGCGATTCCAGTGGGGTTTTAAAGATATTTCCTGGAATTACATTTAAGACTCAAGAAACACACGTTTTTGTCAGGTTTTATTCAGGTTACAGCCAATACAAGTTGGCTGTAAATTCTGATCAGGAGCTGTTTGAATTCAGCTTTCAATTTAAGCATGTTCTTGACATCATAACACTAATTTTTAGCAATCAAAACCCTAAAAACATCTCATACATGAATTTAGCATCAATAAAATATGAATTTACTTGAGCTAGGCATGATTTCAATATATTCTTGTCTAGGGTTTACTCCTAAATACTATTTCACTTCAATATCATCCATACCACATTCATGCAACATCAATTTCGAATTTCTTATGTACATCAAGAATTCTCAACTTCATAAATATCAAAAATTCGACATACCTTACGATCCCCTTAGCTTGGTGATCATGATTTTAGTTAAAGACCTAATTTCTTTGCTCGATTTCTCCTTGATTTTGTTGGATTTCATGACCTTTAGGGTTTTGAAAGAACCCCCTGGTGCTCCTGATCGTCCCTGCACACACACACACACACTTACCAAGTGTGTGTTGTGTTTTATTTTTTGGTTTTAATAAATAAGTATCCTCCATTTGGCACTATTAGCCCCTCATGTTTTGTTTTTATAAAAGGTTTAACTATTTCTAGTTTCCTTTATTGTTCTGACAACACATAACTAACTAGGTTAATATTCCTAGTCACTTAGTGGGTTCGGGAAGTCATAACCCGTTTTATTTTAAGTCCCGTTAACTCGAGCCTTCTATATACTTTGTTTTCTCAAAGTATTTATCCTCCTTTTTAATTAACATCAAGTTTAATTATTTAAATCCTAATATTTACCGGGTTAATTTTTACCACTAACGGTATTTTACCCGTCTTTACTATTAACGTGGTTTGATTACCAAACCCGTTTTTGGGGTGTTACAAGCAAAACCAATGAAAATAATAACGCAAGTTGTATAAGATTTGTTGAGTACAACCAATAAAATAATAACGCCTGTTATTATATGAAAAAAGCTAATTTGCTTGATTTAATTTGTTTTGAAATATGAATGTAGGGGTTGCTGATGATGATGATGATTTTGAGCTCCCCATTCAGCCGATGATAACAAACCAACCTCGCAAGTTAAACGTAAATAAAAAGCAAAAAAATTTAAATCTTCAAGATGATGATGATGATTTTGAAGTACTGATTAAAGACTTGATAGTCAAAAGGGCCGAAAACACAAAAAAGAGGCCAAAGACTTCAACTGACCAAGATGATGATGACTTTGAGCCAGTAAAAAAGAAACCATCGAAAGAACACAAGCAGATAGATCCTAGAAAGGGGAAACAGACGAATACCGAAGCGGAACCAATTAGGACGGAACCAAGACCGTACTATGAATATCATCATGATGTAATAAGCCTACAATGTAGCCCTTCAGGTTTCTTGGATACAGTAAAACAATTTACAGAAGCACAGGTAGCGGATGTGAAAAGCATTAGATTTGGTGATGTTCTTGATATAAAGCTTAATCATATAAGCACACGTCTAGGTTATTGGCTCGTACGAAACTATGACGAGCAATACAGCACACTAAACATAGGAAATTATAAGATAGAAATCACCCGAGATTCAGTACATGATGTGTTTGGTATTCCAAAAGGGCATGTTATAGTACGGGAAAAAAATAAGCCTCGGAAAGGAGAGATAGTCGAAAAAAATACTGCTACTCAAGGGGCAGAAACAACTATTGATGAGTTCAAAAACCAGTGGCCGGATACCAACAAAATTACTCATACGTTAGTTGCAAAAACTATGAAAAAACAAACAAATGGCGGCATATTATTCAAATTAAATTTTCTAGCCTACTGGAACACTTTGTTTGTAGAGATAACAAAGTCAACAACGGTTAAACAAAGTTTTCTACTTGCCATTGACAAAGAGGAAGACATTTCAAAGCTGGATTGGTGCTCCTTTGTTTTAGAATCGCTCAAACGAACTAGACAAGGTTGGAAAAAACTAGACTCACAATACAATGGACCAGTTGCATTTCTAACGGTATGTTTTGTAGACATCTTTAAAATTTATGCTAATACAATATTGGTAGTAGTAATTTGTTTTTTTTTCAAACAACTATATGCAGCTTCTATACAACCATTATTTCAACAAAAGGCACAAAATTTTCGATGAAGTTGTCAAACTGCCTGTCATAAAGTATATAACATCTTTGATGATCGACGACGTGGAAGAATATTTATACAACAATGGGCCGCTGAATGTTGAAGATTGTGATGAAGTTGATAAAGACGAAGAAACACATGACAATCGCCAGGATCAACATGTGACTGCCTCGGACATCAATGGCGATGATCATCAAAACGAAGAGGCTCCGACAACGCCATTCGAAATCGTAAATCAACAAACTTTGACGTTATTCACGGACCTGTTCGCTGACAACATCCCATTACACGAGGCATCTGCGGTAAAAGAAAACCTCACCGCATTCGATACTTCAGATCAGCCTACTGCAGATACGGACGACTTCACAATACCACCAGTGGATACCACACAGGTCTACAAAAAAAGAAACATGGCTGGTGAAGATTCGATTGACGAATGTTACATACCATCAACTACCGATTGGTTTGAGGGCTGGAATCCTAGGGAACATATTTCAGATTTGAACCTAGAAGAAATGTACATAGGGACACAAACGCAAAAAGAGCTTGACTACTGCAACACTCCGCTTCAACTAACCGGTGTGATCTATGATCATGCTATGCGGGAAGCCTCAAACAAAAATAAGAAGGTAAACTGTATTTTTGTTTATGATATTCTGAATAACGCATGCTTTAAGAACCTCGTATTACAGTATAATGCTTGTTTATGATGTTAGAAAAATAACGCCTGTACATCTAGAAAAATGACGCTAGTTAAAAAAATTAATAACGCATGTTAGTTTAACAAATTAATACCGCATGATTTGAGTCACCCTTTTGTATTAATACCGCATGATTTGAATCACTCTTGTGCCGCTTAGAAGCCATCTTGAGACTGGATGTTTACTGGTGGATAAATCTAGGTATAACGGGCCAGGTTTGAGCTGCTTTGGGGCGTCTAAATTTTTTCAGATGGGTTTCAAATTGGACGTATGCTGCTGCTGGTTACAAGACCTGGGCTTGGACAACTACTGTAACTGGGTCAAGTTAGATTAAGAAATTAATAAGCCTGTACTAAGCCCAAATATATATCACTGGCACAAAAGGCCCATTAGCATATAGGGGAAGGTTCATTTGAGAATAAAATTTTATTAAGAATAAAAAGAACAAAAGGGTACAATGGTAAAACACTAAATAGTTTTTTGTCATCTCATTTATTATTATATTTGACTAATTAATTAGTCATTAAGACTATCATCCTCCACACTAAAAAAATTTAACTATACACATCAATAGTTATGCTACACATTTCGAAATTTATCCTACACATATTGAAATTTATCCTACACAACTCGTAATTTATCCTACACGCCTCGTATTTATCCTACACTATAAATAAATTTTTATTTTTATTTTTTGAGAAAAATATATATCTTAAAAATAAGTTACAAATTTAATATAGTTAGTTATTAAAGATGAAACTACCAATTAATGATGTATGTAAGTTTACCAATATACCCTTATAGTTACATTAAGTACAAATATTAAATGAAGTTTAATGAAGCATTTCTATTGGTTGAAATTTATTCTTTTTTCTTCATATAAAGAATTTCTTCTCATTTGAACTCTCCACTTAGCATATAAGTCTTGATGTCATAAATAGTGCAATGGGCTTCTAATAATATCGACTACCAACTAGATTAAGCTGTTGGGCCATTTTATTAGGAGAGACATTGGCCTGTTTGGGCCAATTTATTAGGAGTTACAATGGCCTGTTTGGAAAAAATTGAACTAAATTTGCTTTGAAATCAAGCCCATGATTAACAACAAAAATGGACAAGAACATAAATAAAAATTACGCTAGTTACCTAGATAATGACGCATGATATTGCTAAAAATGAAAATTACGCTTCTTAGATAGATAATCACGCATGATATTGATAAAACTCCAATTCTGCAGCTGTTGTTGAAAACAATGGAAAAGAATATAAATAAATACATTTCTCTGGTTATGGAAATGAATAATCTCGTTACGGACGTAAAGGAAAAGTGTTCCTGGGATCCAGAAATAATGAGAATGTGTAAAAGATGGGATGATGCGGTTAAAAATACCGTGCCGACGAGAACTGATCAAGTAAGCTCTGGAGGTGATGAGGCGGTTCAAAACAAAGTTGGAGAGGGTGGCGATACAAATCAAGAGTTAGGAGGGGATGGAGATGCAACCGTGGAAGATGAAAACACAAGAAAAACAAAAGGTAGATAAGAATTTGTGTTATTTCTTAAGATTTACGGGAAATTATGTTTAATAATAACCAAAACGTTTGTGATTTTATAGGATGTCATGATGTTGATAATATGACATATGACGATGGGGGTATTTCAGACTCATGCCTGGCCGCATTACAAACCATCGAACCAGGTGTATACAAGCAGACGACAGAAGGTAACAAATACGATCATTGCTAAATTATTAACCGTATTCTAACTTGTGTTTACAAAAAATTAACCTACTCGAACATACAAACAGTGACACACGCAGATGTGGTACACCAAATGGACCAAGCTGTAAATTTAGCATAGTGCAGTCAGCAAAAAGCACAAAGTCAGAATACAATAACCAAGCCAATGTTGAATGAGCTTGAAAAGATAAACCCTGACGTCTGTGGTAAAGAAATGCCTCCGACCACACCCGCTGAAGAAACTGATGAAGTGACGGATGCAGAAATGCAGTCGGTGGAGACGCTTTTAAAATTGGCTCCCATCCTACAAACATCAAATGAAAGTAAGCAAAACACTCCCGTGTCTGCGAACACAAAGAAAACGGATGACGAGAGACATACACACCTAACGGATGACGAGAGACATACACAACTTGTCACACCCCGAATTTCCACGTGTCACCGGTGGGCCCGGTGGGGAGTATCGTGACGTGGTTGGCAACATAATAGTCAAACAACACAACATATATGAATGCACAGCGGAAGCAAAAGATAAATATTATTACATTTCCGAGTATAAAGTAATATCCAGTATTACAACGGAAAGTAAGGGATCCACAGGCGGATCTTAAAACATATCACTTGTTCAACAGACTTTAGACGCCTAGAACTTGCAAGATTCCTTATTAGCGCCCTGAGCTTCCAGCCAATTACGTTCAGTACCTGTCACTTAACCCTTTTGGAAAATACGTCAGTTTTCACTGGTAAATACACTCAACCGACTCATTTGAAAAGAGTTTAAGAAAATTGATTTGAATGCACGTGGCACAAAATATCTATTATCATTTGATTAAAATGCACAGAGGCATAATTAACCTTTTTAACTTGGAACAATTATAGTTATAACCTTGTATACAGATTTACATGTTCGTTATACATTTAGGGCCCGATGTAGAAACCGAGTCAAGATTAACAGACACGCCACAAGCATAAGCCCACAAGAGAGTGAGATACCGTTTCCCTTTAAGCAACTTTCAGTGTATGCCTACACCGCGTGCTTAAGGCGTGGCCATTTTATAATACAATGATGTCAGGGATATCCGGGACATGGTCATTAACCCCTAAAGGTCTTTATTTCAAACAACACAGATTAAACCGGGTTACCTCAATAATTTAACCATAATAAGATTAAATATTCAATACCCGACCAAGCGGTATCATTATACCGTATTCCAAGCCCGTATAGGGAAAATAAGTTAAGAGTATTTACCTGAGCTAGCTCCTGTCTTAAATAGTAAGAATTTAATAACTCAGCCGTATTCACTTTAAGTAAGTGTAGGTACCATTTACCGGAAGGCTCTAGTCTGGAATGATTGTATAAATAATTAATTAGGATGCTAACGGGTCTTTAAGTAAGCCTAAGCTTAGACCGGTTAGTCTTAAGGAAATAAACGGTTCAAACGCATGATTAAGCGAAGACCGGAATAGAACGTGTTTTAGACCCGACAAGTTTGAAGACTTGTCTAATATGGGTATTTCATACACACTCTGAATTTTGAGATAAAACCGATAAGGTTTGACCCGTTTCGGCTAACTTATATAAACTAGTTATGTAAACCGATCCGAACGCGAATAACGCGTAACGGGTAACCGAATAGGTCGCGAACAGGTTTCCAAAGTTAATATGCTTAAAATATGTTGTGATATCATAATGATACCTTCCATAATGCCCAAAACGAGTTAAAACACTAATTAAGCCCCGTAGGGGTATTTTGGTCATTTTTAAAGATTATAAAAGGGATTTATTTGACTTCTGTGATTCGGGTCTGATCAAATCAGTAAAATAACTTATTTTAATAAGTTACATCAGTAGGTATTTAGTCTTAGGTGTTTAAAATAGTTTTAACGCATACTACGCGCTTAACACGCGTAAATGTCGGTTTAAAGCGACTTTCAGGTTTAAATGGGAATCCTGAGTTTCTAATCAGGTTTTAAAGTTCAAAATACTTCATTTAACATATGTGATCAGTAGCCAAAGGTTCGGTGCCTAAATGTTATGAAAAACTCGTTTTATGACGAAAAGGGTACAATCGGTATTAACCGAATCGAGGCTATAACCTTTGGTTATGATCCGTTTTAAAATAATTAAAAATCTTCAGAAATCCTAAAATATTATATTACATTAGTGGGTAAAAGTTTTGGTACCGAAAATCGGGTTTAGATAGGCTATGCGCTAATCGCGCCGTTTAATTAATAAAAAGCTTATTATTTACGCTAATGCGCATATCTCTTAATCTAGACTTCCGATTGACGTGAAAATTTACGTACATGTTTAATAATCAGTAACTAAGATTATTGTACTTCCACATTTTCAAAATTCTCGTTGTAAGGTTATAAGGGCATTACGGTCCATTTTAAGCATTTCACGGAACCGCGCGAACGAATCGGATAATCAACGAAGCAAGTACAGAGGCTTATACCATCATGTAACCCAACCCTAATGAAGCACTAAGGCAATTCCAAATCAAACTAAAACGGGTCAGAACCGAAGTCAAAGCAAAAGTCAAAGTTTTGCGTCTTTCGGTTTCGAACCGGGTTTAAACGGAAATTTGTCGAGTCGGACAAGTATGAACAAGTTTTTATACTTATTACCAAGTTATATTAAGGTTAAAACAGGTTACACGCCTCTCGGATTGCTAATCGTGTATTAAATCGTAATTTACAAAACTGTTGACTTTTTTGGTCAACGTTTGACTCGGCAAACGACCTATTTAGGTCTGGAATCAGTACGTGCCCTTATAAGGGTTTAATACCCATATAATTACCTATCTAACGGTACTTTTAATTCGGGATATTACTGAGCTATCGTTAATTAATCACGAAGTCAATCGCTAATTACGATATGTTGACTTTTAAGCTAAATATAAAGCAAGACTTAATTAAGAAGGGTCTAGCATACTTACAAGTGATAAATGATGATTAGGAAGGCCTTTGATCTGCTTGGAAGCCCCTTAAATGATCAGATTTGAGAATGAAGGTGTGAGAAACAAAGGTTGCTACTAAGGCCCTTTTATAGTGGTTTAAACACCACAAATCTTTGACATCTAAGTCTACCATCCAACCACAACTAATCAACAAGTGTCCTAGTTGTTCTAGAGGTTGTTTTAGGGGCCAAGGGTTGTGAAAAATCGATCAAAGTTGCATCCAAGTTCAATGGGCAGACAAAGAATCAAGAAATATATGTTTCTGTCCAGATATGGCAGTCGCGTAGCGCGACTGCCTGAGCCTATACGCTCGCGCTACGCGAGCCCCTAAGGTCTTCCAACAAAATTTTGATAAATTGCAGTTTTAGTCCTTGGCTCTTCAAACTTTGTACAGACACTTGTTTCTTGCATTTTGAACCCTCGTTATTGATCTATAAGGGCTTCAAGACATATACCCACTTTGTTAAGTCCCCGGGTAACTTTATCGTTACCCGAAAAGGCCTAACTTTCAACGTTGACGCTTTAACCCCTCGCACACGAATTTTATCACAACTTGCATACGATAACGAAACTTGGTGAAATTTTTATGGTACATTCTAGTGAGCATATTTAATTGTTACAAAGCTTCGGGTTTGCTTAAAAGGTCACTCAGAGGTATATCTTAACATGTTGACACATTTAACCCCTGTCGTTTGTAATCTCTCACTTTCTTTCACAATTCGCTTCGTATGATCCATGATCTATTCGTTTTAGGTTATAAACATTATGTAGGGTTATTGCAAAGTGTATTTATTCATTGTTGACACTTTGAACCCTTATATTTACATAGTTTCATCGTTTGTCAACTTTAGTCCCTCTAAAGTATTCTTGCACACGTTCAAAGCTTATGACACGTGTCAATACATTATAGGACGTGAATTTTTGAGGTGTTACACAACTAGTGAGAACGCGTCTCAAAATATTGAGGGAAAAGAATGAAAAACGAATGGCAGAATTAGGTGACGCATACATATCACCTTACTGCAACAGGATAACCAGCTTATACGAGCCGCTTCTGGACCGTGACCAAACGATCATCTGCTATCTCTTAGCTCCGGTCGAAGATATTAGGTAAGATGTTTTGTCTCTTATAAACAACCTAAAATTTTCATCTCTTTTTAAACTGTCCTTTTTGGTTCTAAACAACAGGACATTGATATACAAGTCTGAAAGTGGAGTCGAAACACTAAAAATCATTTTTGAAAGCTTTCACCGATCGCAATACATAGCTTCAAGTGGAGTGGACGCGTTTGTAGATGTGTTAAACTTTGAAGAGAAAAAAAGGGACAAAAAATCATCACCCTACATGCTGTTCTTGCCAAGTACAATATTTGTAAGTTTTTTCACAATAATAACGCATGTATGAATTATACTACGTTAATTATGCATGTTTGAACTTTTATATGTTACCCACACATATTGAAATGTAATCACGCATGTTAAGGTTGTTAACCAATCATACTATATGATAATCACGCATGTTTAAAGTTAATGCACATAATATGTTAAGGTTAACCAAGCCTGCTATATGATAATCACGCATGTTGAAAGTTAAATGAATACATTTTTAAGGTTAACGAAGCCTTCTATATTATAATCACGCTTGTTTAAGCTTAATGGACTGATGGAGTTTAATGAAAAAAATCACCATAATTTTTGCAGCAAGACGAAATGTTTGGGCCAAAATACACAGATAATGATCGATTGAAAGTATTTGCACCAAGCGTAGACGATATACTGTGTAAGTATCAGGTGAAGAAAGTTGACACATTGGATCTAATCTTCATTCCAGTACTACTATTTGATCATTTCTGGTGCCTATGCTTTCATTTGAAAAATGGCGAAATCGAGTTAATTGATAACTCTAGGTTTGACGAACCGTTTAGCAAATGCTACCGTGGGCGCCCCGAAAAGCTGGTAATTCTAACTAGCTTTATATTACTACAATGAATAGGTACTAATATGAATTTTTATCGTGATTATAGCGAAGAGTTCTAGTACTATACCTAAAAGGCAAGATTCGACAAAAAGAGTGGATAACAAACTTGGAAACAGCAAGCATAATTCGAAATGAAATGGATTGGAGAACTCTTCAAAACGGTTGTGACTGTGGTGTCTTCACTATGAGACATATGGAGACATACAAAGGAAAATCTCCATGGAATCCGGGGTTTGAGATAGAAGATAAAAAGAAGATTCAAGATTCACAACTTCGATTCTTGCGGTATCGATATCTTAGTAAGATTGTATTGTCCGACTACAATCTTATAAGGAAAGAAGTATACGACAAAGCTAAGGAATTTACGAAGAAAGCGAGCACCGTAGATGTTTTGCTCGATCTAGATAACAAAATTAAGGACCGATTGGATCAGTTCTTCAACCTTAAAAAGGTGAAACAAAATGCTAAGTCGTAAAACTACTTTGTTGCAAACATCTTTGACATGTTGGTTTTTTAATTTTATTATTAATTCTTAAATTTGCTGATTAATCATAAACTAATGGGACAATTTCCTTATTCAACACACAATTTCCAAACAAAATAAAACACTTAGATAAACATAAAAAACGCATGATTTCACTACCAAGATGAAAAATGATACAAAATAACCATCAGAAATAGGACTTCAAAAACTCGATCTTCGTGTCCATAGAGCATCCTAAGACGGTTATTGCATCCGCAAGCTCCTTTAACTGTTTCTCATCCCGCTTGCCAAGATCAACCAAAAACATCATAGCCACCCCTTTGACACTTGAATCTGTCATACCAGACAACAAATTGAAAATCTCTTCTCGCCTTTTCATGTTCTCTCTGACCCTAGAAAGGTTAGTTTCCAACAAGTCTTTACAAGACCTGTCTTCAGCTATTTGACCCTCGATCCTCTTTTTGAGATAAACACGCATACCGGAAGATGAAGAAGAACCACACGATGAATTACAAGAATCTGCCATTTTAAGATAATATTTGAATGGTCTTCCAATGATATATAAAAGGAAATAGCAAACAAGAGGACAACTAAAATTATTAAGCATGATAACTGTATGGTTCAGGAATCATCCTAGCAGTTTATTTGGAGTTTTCTTGGTCTAGTACAGATATTATGTAACAAAATCACGCATTTAGATATTATCACGCTTTTATAAAAAATCATGCATGTAATAAAAATGACGCATGTATCAAATTATCAAACATGGACATAAGCCATTGAAATAATCACGCATGCATTAAATAATCACGCATGTGTTTAATCACTGTGCATTGTAAGCTACTGCATTATGTAAGCTACTGAGATTTGTTAAATATATTAAACAATATTCAGGATACAAGTTGATATAAAATATAATTCCTAATAATAATGAAACCTACAAATAGACTCCTAAATCGATATGACTAGTAATTATGTAAGATATTTAATTTTACTTACCAAATCTCTCTCAACTACCATATTAATTCACAATCTGTATACATATATTGTAACACCCCGTATTTTCGAGAAGTCAAAGTTAAGGTCAAAGTCAACGACCGATTTCGCGCGACCGACTAGTAATAGATTTCTTTTATTTTAGCTATTATGTGGAGTAAGTGTCTATAATTACAATAATCGACGTATGATTTTCGCAACTTAATCGACTTACGACTGTGAACTGTAGAAAGTAACAATGCGATAAAGTTAACTAAACGATAATCGAACTATGCTAATCGAATCAAATCGCAACTCGAACTACGCATTTTAGTTATTGTTATACGTGTGTGTGTGCCTTATGTGTTACCTGTGCATATTTATTTATGTTATGTTGCGGTAATCAATCGAAACGCAATCGAACTCGAAATGCAATCGAACTCAATCGACATCGAACTCGAATCACAATCGAACTATGATAATTAGTGGAGAAGGGATAATGCTCGATATGAGTGATTGGGACTGAAAGTAATTTGACTAGGAAACCCTATCGTATCGAACCGCTCACAACCGAAATCGAAACGTCAAAAATCGTCGCGTCAAACACTCGAACCAAGTGCCATCCGACCAGATAGCCATCCGACCGGATAGCCACTTGGGGCATGAGTCAGGTGCCATCCGACCGAGATGTCATCCGACCGGACAGCACTTTCCTCTTTTGGAATCCTATAAATACCCATGTCACTCTCAAACTTTTCTACTTTTGGAAACCTCTGTCCGAACAACACGCTCAGCTCGCCTTTTCCTCGATTTCTCCCGATTCCGGTAAGATCTCTCCCTAAATCTTGTACTTTCTTGACCTACACGCACTCCTACACCTTTCTACCTTTTGAATCTTAACTTTTAACCATGAAATCACTAGATCTGAGGTGTTCTAGGATGACGTCATCATGAGTTCTTGAAGAACTTCATGTTTTGACTTCAATTCATCAAGAACAACTTAGATCTAACCGATTTCCACATGATTACACAAAGATCTTTCATAGATCTAAACACCTTTATGGTGAAAAAGGATTGGAAGATAGATTTTAGCTTTCTTTCAACTCTTTTACACTCAATGCATTTAAAACCGGTAGAATCGGACCTTGTTCGAGTCTTCTACTCATTCATGGGAATGTACTAGTCCAAGATCTGGATTCTCCTCACGAGACCACCGATTTTGGGTTAAACAAGAGCAACCGCCTTGAATCGGTTAACTGGTTGAACTAGGGTGATTCCTGGTCGATCAGGTCACTTGGGACAAGAAGGGGTTCCGTTGGTTAACACATTGTCAAAACGTCTCGATAAAACGACAAACAATCAAAACGACCAAGTGTAGGACGAACGGAACAATCAGAACGGAATGCTGTCCGACCGGACTACTGTCTGAGCGGATAAGCCATCCGAACGGATAACACCTTGGGTCCCACACTTAGACAACTTTATTTAAAGTTTGGGTATTGAACGAATTGCCATCCGATCGAATTACCATCCGACCGGATTACTCTTCGGATCATGAGATACTAGGACTTTAAAGACTTAAACGATTTTCAACATGTTCACTAACAGAGTTGCCACCCGGTCGAATGGACATCTGACCGAGTGACCCTTCTGCGGTGAAATTGTTCACACAAAGTAACCTCATCAGTAAGGTCGCCGTCCGACCGGATTACCGTCCGACCGGATGACAATCCGAACGGATTGTTATCCGCATGATTGACCGTCCGATCGACCGACTTGAAGGATAGAGATACTTCAATGTTTTCAAAATGCTACAACGAAAACTTCAAAGGTCAAGCCATCATACAGAAACACATTCACCTTATAGGAAGAAACAATCCACTCGAATAGTCATCCGACCGAATTACCGTCCGACCGGATGACCATCCGAACGGATAGTCATCCGCACGAACAAGCCGTCTGATCGGATTACCATCCGACCGAACTGCTATCCAACTCATTCACACTTTGTAACGTTTTACGCGTCACTTATCGTTATGTTATCAATCCATTCAGGCTAACTTTACTCGCTAAGCGCTCCCTTCAATCCATCAACCGCTGTGAGTATACTCGATCCCTTTTTGCTTTATGCACTTTTGGGTGTTACATACGTTACGACTATTTAAATCACATCAAACACACTACTCAATACTATTTGAACGCTAACCGTAATGCATGTTATACGTGGGTTATGAATGCTTGTTTGTTATGTTTACACATGGAATGCTGTCTACCTGCCTTAGCAACGATAGTACTATAGTTTGGACTCAGCACCCGTTCACGGGGGTTGTTAAGGACAATTACTTGCATGGTTACGATGGTGATCATGTATTGCGAACTGCATTTGGCAGTCAACCCGCAGTCATTGGTATCGATGGATCTATGTCGATAACTAACGTGCTTCATTTCACTATGTGTACGTGCTGGGTATGCGTAAACGAATTCGAACTTTATATGCTATTATCAAACTTGTATGCTCACCTTTACATTATATGTATTGACTTTATTTTAACGTATGTGACAGGTGCTTAGGATGCACATCTGGTAGGAAATTGAAGCTAGAATAAAGCTTTAGAGCCCAACAAATAGTTGTCTATAGTAAATGAATCAAGGGTCTCTAGAAGCAGATAAATAATTGCTCTATTTAAATTTGAGTTGTCGAAACAGAATGATTTGCCTAGACTTTATCTGTAATAATTTGTTTACTGTTTGAGACATGGTATGGGATATGTTATTTTAAATTGAATAGTAATGATAATTGTTATGGAAACTTCTGGATAATCTGTTTCGCTCAGTGCCATGCCCCGATGTTTCCGCCATCGGTTGGGGTGTGACATATATGATTCCCCCTATTAGAATTATGCAAAAAAAAATTAACAGCTTTCTTCAAGAAAACAACAATGTCTAGTGATCCAGCAAGCGAAGCAATCAAGGAGCTCTTGTCCACCCGCAGGTTGACAGAGCTTGCTTCTAATGTTAACTCTTCTAACTGTATTCTGGATGTGCATGGGAGGCTCTTAGAACAGCAAAAGATGAACCAGGAGGTCTGGGGGAAACTACTAGAAGAACCAAAATCTTCGTTGAGGGACAACGGGATAAAGATGATGAAGGATCAGTCATCTGCTGATAACTTGGTTTACTCATATCTCAAAGATGCAGTGGAGACGGTTAAAGAGAAGATGGAGACGACTGAGAAGGAGCTTGGGAAGATATTGACACGGAACTAGGTGGTATGGCAGATTAATCCACTTTTTTGTTGATTTTTGGAATGTTCTAAACTCATATGGTGGTTTTTGGTGTATTAAACTCATATGTGGATATATTTAGGACAGTTATCCAGGGCTTAATTATAACATGCTTTCAGACCTTTTTGAGGCATATGTGAATGTTGTTTTAGCATTATTAATATGAAATATGCATGTTACAAATAATCACGTATGTGCCTTTTTTTATGACGCTAGTTATGATGCTGAAAATCTGTGTTTGGGTATGTTTTGGGTGGAAATCGCTGTGAACAAGGGTTAAGACAGGTTATGCAAAAATGTTAGAGAGGGTTTTAATGGTCATTTGAGATCTCCATTTCAGATAGTCGTTTATAGTTATGATTAATCACGCATCTGCATATCGAAAAGGGGTAAAAAAGAATCAATTGAGATATTTAATCTTGCATATCATGGTAAAATGTTGTGAATGTCACATATTACATAAAGTTGTGTCTTAATAAAAGCATGAAATATGGAATGTTTAAATGAATGCAATTGTGGTCCAAAAATAACTCGTCTTCCCATTCAGAATCACTATCATCTGCTTCGTCAACCTCCTCATACTCCTCCTCTTCCTCACCAGTTTCTACCTCCTCGTCCACTTCGTCAACTAAACCAGGATCACTCTCTAACTGTGTTGCTCTTCTTTTCCTCCCCTTCTTACCGGCATTCTTATCGGCATCACTAGCTTTACCCTTTAAAACCTCGCAAGTTCGAATATCATGACCTTTGATATTGCAAACACTGCATGTCCGACTTCTCTTGCCTTTTAGACTAATAATTTTCTCTTTTTTTGATTTAATCCGCTTATGTGAACCGCGTCCTTTGTTTCTAATACCGGTTGGCACACGGACTGTAGGTGGAGCATTAGTGTTCGGTTTCTCGTAACCGATTAACTTGAATATCTATCAAGCTTAGGGTCAATGGGCTTGGTTATGCGAAGTTCATCAACCATTTCTTTCATCTCCCTCATCCGATCCCTGACTATAAGTAGATGATCGAAATCTTTCATCAAGTTACCAATAAGATACTCTCCGGTCTGCATTATCTCATACGCAACCTCTTTGTCCTTTTTATGCGCATCATTATCATCAACACTTAAATCAAATGTATTATTTAGATCATTCGGTACCACGTCTTTGGTCCATCTCCTCATAACATACTTGTTGGGAATTTCTTTCACTTTGAACATCTTGAACACAAAATATATATGTTTGCACAACAATCCATATTGTTCAAACCTCCGACAACTGCATGATGCAATTACATCCTCCCCCTTCTTGAAACAAACCTAAACAAAATCAATTGAAAATTAAAAATCAAATAAAAAAGGCACGTTGTTATGTAATAACGCATGTTAGCTGGTCTAGATAGAGTTACCTCTAATAAACCGTCTCCGTGGGCTTTCCAATCCTTCATACTTATCTTCAAAAACGGTTCCTCAACTTTAGTCTCCATAGAAAGGAACTCGGACAGTGTTCCTTGTAACTCTGACTGTTGATCAGCAAAAATTGACCTGGTGTAAATTTTCATAGCATCATCCTCTCTGGGATTGTATTTCTAGGTATATGGTCATTCTTCCGATGGTTGAATCTTTGCACGTTCATTGCACCATCAAAATGGTTAAAGAACTCAACAAGGGTAAGTTGAGAATTTGCTACTTGACATAAAAAATGGTTTTCGCTCTCTGATCTGGAGGTGGTCCGCATAAGCCCAGACATAGGCTCATATCGATAGAAAGCTGGAATCCACGAAGATCTCATGCCAAACATATCATCAATCCATTTATTCTTGGTTAGACCGAATTCAATCATTATCAGCTTCCATTCTCTCTCAAACGTTTCTGGCGCAATCGAATCAGTCCATACAATGTCACACATACGTCTCTTGAACTCTTCGTTGTTACACAACTCATGATCCACCTATTAAAACAAAGAATTGGAACTTATTGAACAAGGAAATAATAACGCAAGAAAAAAAGGAGTGTATGAAATAATAACGCATGATGATGATTTTTGTACGAGGGGCAAATAAAATTCAGAAATCAATATAGTTATTACGCAGATTGTAATAATAATAACGCAGGTTGTAGTTGAGCCTAACCTTATCAGCAAGTTTCTTCATATGTGCCACATACATAATCCGTGCCTACTCTTATCGAACACTGCTTCGATAGCTTGTTTCATCGCGAGATCCTGATCAGTGACGACCACCTTCGGCTGCTTACCAAATGAGTCCAAAAATGATTGTAAAAGCCACTTGTATGATTCAATGCTTTCGGATGCTAGCAACCCGGCTCCAAGCGTCACATTCCGAAAGTGGTTATTAATACCAGTAAAAGGTACAAAAACCATTTTATACCTTCAAAATGTGGATTAAAAAATGAATAAAAAACAAGAAGATTATAAAAAAAAAAAGCAGGAATAACATTGAAGTGAGGACTAACTTGTTGGTTTTAAATGTAGCATCAAACGATATGACATCTCCAAACTCAGCATAGTTACGTTTGCACAAACCATCGGCCCAGAACAGGCCAGTTAATCGTTTGTTTTCATCGACTGAATGAACGAATGAATAATCAACCATAAACTGCTTTTTATCGGTCAACCTATTGATAACCATATCTGCATCATACTCTCCGATATAACTATGTATCCTAGCTCTAAAATTCTTGCAATCGTCTTTAGTTGCGCCAACATTTTCAAAACCTTCGTATCTTTGTCTCGTTATATTGAAGGCTTTCACTGGCCCAAGATTCAATGTACCAAGCTCCCACATCATCTCTTCTTGTGTTTCGGAAAGATGTCTATAAGCTGGTAATAAATGCATATCTTTGGGGCACACGAATGAATGATTATGCGACTGAACAAACTTATCAACCTTATACAACACCCCATCTGTCGAACAAAGCTTAATTTGTGCTTTACAGCCGGTTCGAATAGTCGGTCTGTTCCTACGTTTATATGGCTTAGACAACTTCGAATAAGGATCATCAAATTCCTGTGGTTTATGCCCCTCCTTTGAACACACAAAGTATTTAGTCTTGATAATACCACCAACATGATGTTCACCTCCTTTTCGAGCAGAGAACCCCGCCTTCTTGGCATATGTCTGATAAAAAACATATGCTTGCTCTATGGAAGAGAATTCCATTCCGATAACAGGAACACATGATGAAGCTACCTCAGGAATATACAATCTTTCATCTACACATTTTAAAAATGACAAAAAAAAAAAAATTAAAAACATGACCTAATAACCAAAGACACACAGGAAAAGAAACAAATCACGCATCAAAAATAATAACGCAATTTCGTCAATAATACCGCATGAAGGAAAAAGCATCCAGTAATGTATACTTCATAATAATAACGCATGGTTAGTGAAATTACACAGGACTTCTTCAATACATAGCTTATAAACACGCATGATTTATTACATTTCAAAAAAAAAACAAACTAATAATAAAAAAATGATGCACGAGCAAAAACAACAAATCATACAACAATAATTTGGTTGAATTCTGGAAAATTGAAACCATTAATTGACGACTTACTGGTCTGATCGTCTAATAGAACGTGGTTGTCTGATGTCGGATTCCTATATTGCTCTGCAGCATCATGACCGGCATTGACCTCAGCATCTTTAAATTCAATATCATCTATGTTTCGAGCATTACTACTCTGTGGATCCTTTAGAAACAATAAGTGATGGAAACCCTAATCGCCCACCAATAACCGCTAATTTGATAATTTGAAAAACGGAAATTATTTGAAACTGATACGAATCAAAATTACCGGGATGCAGGAGATAACGAACTCGCATACTTTCCTTGATGTTAGTAAATGTCTGAATTACCCTGACTCAAGAATGAAAAATGTCTAATTTGCCCTTAATGAGAAATCTTAATCGCTGCGACGTGTTAATTGTTTAAAATTAATCACGCTTTTAATCCCCTGATCTGACTGTCAGGATAGTCGCGTACGTGAAGTATAATTAGGGCTTTTGTACATTATACTTTCTCTCTCTCTCTCTCTCTCTATATATATATATATATAATAGTTATTTTTAAATTTTAAATACACATATGTGTACATTAATCTATATCTATACTATATAATAAAAGAAACAATGAAGGGACACATGTCATTTATTGGAGCCATCTATTTTTTAGTTTTCTTATCTCTATCTCCTACTTAATTAATTAAACTAATTATTATGAATATTATTTAACAAATAGTGTATTAATTAACGTAAAAGGACATTAATCAATAGGGATAAAATAATATATAAAAAATGGTGTTACACAAAATTTGGTGTCGTATCACTAATTAACAATTTGATAATTTGCTTAGTGCTTTTTTAACACCAAAACAACAAATTTGATGTTTTGATGCATACAACACTAATGATTTAATAAAATAGTCGTACTAACATCCAGGTAATACAAGCATAGTTGATTATTAATCATTATTTTTTAAGGGCAAATTTTATTAAGAAAAAACAAAAACAGAATACAAAGAAGAGAAACGTACAACAACTAATTTCATACAGACTTGGATTTTTAGCTTTTGAATTTAGATTTTTTATTTATATAATTGTGTCTTTTTTCCTTAACATTCTATTATATTTTATGATTTATTATGTTTTGTAACCGTTCTAGATTTAAAAGATTTTTTAGAATTACTTTATCTTAATAAGCCACCTACTATACATCTGCTTTTACTTTTCTCATTTATGGTTAAAAAAATATGTTGGGATCTTGGCTAGGGTCGCCGTTTAAGGTACTCGGTATCATTCACCGAATGCATGCGGGGAGAGGTTTTCACCGAGCGGTGAATTGGTGCCGCCCCCTTTTCGGTGATCGGGTAGTGGGTAAATCGGTGTATAGTCACCGATGCGGGAAGAGGAGGGAAGGAAGAGAGAGGGGGGGGGGGGGGGGTTTAATGGTGGGTTCCAACCCCTTTCAATCAATCATAATTTTTTTTTAATTTTTTACCACTCTCCAGGTGTTTGAATCACTGCCAGTGATTGAGTGTAAAATGGGGACTTGACATGGCATAATATTATTCGCTAGACAATTACTCAAACACCCTAAAGTGTTTGAATCATACCATCCACCCTTTGGCGGTGTGACATTGGGTCACTCAAATTGAAAGTCACCGTTCAAAAAAAAAATCGTTCATGTGCAAGAGCTAATTTACTTGTGGTCTTATCGGTTCTAGAATAACGGAATTACTTGGCTGTAGTTGTTGTCATCTAACATTTTATAAGACCTTAGGCCATCCGTAGTCATAAAGTCCCTTTGTGGGCGTTATGCGACACGTGTCGTGCCACGTCACACAGGGGCTTTATGGGGCGTTATATCACTAGAGCCCGTAGTCATAAAGTCCCTACCCATCATTACCTAATTTTTTATTTTATTAATTAATTATAAAAACCCTAAACATTTTTTGATTGGTCAAACTTTTGAAAATCCCCTCCATCACGCCGCGAAGGAGATGGCGCCCCCCCCCCCCCCCCCTTTTGCCCCATAACGCTTTTCGTTGTGGTGTTCCAGGCGCCATTGGGGCTTTATAGACACGCATATGGCGCCCCACTACACACAACCTTAATGTAAGAAGTCAAATTCGTTAAGGATTTACACATACATTGTCTCAAAAAACTAAAGATAAAGATTAAATAAAATCAAAATGTATTACTTATCATGATCATAAAATTGAAGAATTATAAAAAGAGATACGTAGAAATAGGGGTAACTGCGAGATGGAATCAACATGTTAAATCTTTATATAATCTTTATATCTTCTTTATCACTATATATATCTATATTTGCATCTCTATACCTAATAACTAGAGGGAACACATTATATATCTAGACAAAATATAGATTATATGTATTTTTTAATACTATGTAATCTATATATATATATAAATGAGATGGATTTGGGCTAGGTGGCATTTGATTTTGGCCATTTTTGCTGATGTGGCAAGTTTTGATGATGAGTTTAGGAGGGAATTCTCAAATGGCTTCTACAATCACGATTTTATCAAACCAAATTCTCAAAATACAAACCACAATCAATATGGACGCGAGATCCGGCTTTAGTCGGGTCGGATTTTAAGGCTTCTTGATCTATGGATTGGGATGTACTATAAATTCATTTTTTTATTTGGCTTTACACACCGTCTTCAGAACACAAACACAATTAGGGTTTCTTCTTCAATCCCTCTGCCTCCTACATCAATGTGTGAACTCGATTGGAGAACATGCTCCTTCTCCATGATACAACATCGCAAACACTAATTCTTCAAGCTGAGCCACTTTGTGTCTAAAGATCAAGGTACGTATCTCTAACCCTAATTTCATCTGATTCATTAACAAGTATTCGAAATCTAATATTTCTGTTTATGGTTGTTTTGTAAACCCTAACCTCCATTGTTAACCCCAAAATTGATGTTTCTTTGTAGAAGATTGAAGATCGTTCTTTGTTTTTCAATGAATTACGAAGAATGACGGTCTGTGGTTCTCCCTCTAAACCCTATCTGTAAATACGCATTTTCTTTAGCAAAGCAACAATGGTGTCTCAAGTTAGTTTTTTTACGATCGATTATGTAGATTTGATGTCGCAATTTCATCTGAAAGTAGTGTTTTGAACATTTTCAACTCCTTCGGCTGCCGTCTCTAAGGATCAAAACCCTATTTTCAACTCCTCATTGAATAAAAAAATTCACGTATAATCATCATTTTCTTTCATTCGGAATGTTCTGCAAAGGTAAGCATTAGGTTTGTTTTTTTGTTTCTTCAATTAGGGCTTCATTTTCGTATGATTAGATTCTTCTGTTTGTTTATGTTACATATATATATGTGTCTTAATTGCCAGGCTACGAGCAAATGTAAGGGTTTTGAAGAACATGAAATTAGGGTTTAGTACTCATTAGTACCGATTTGGATATAGAATTAATTTTAAATTAATCCAGTAATTCAATCCCTTGAATCAAATATAGATATTTATCATATTCTGATATTCATCTTATCGTTAATGAGATGAATGCTTGGATTTCAAAATTTGGTTTCATTTAGTTAGCGTAACAAGATAATTTGCTTAATGAAAAGTGAGAAGGAAAAGAAGTGATAGGGTAACTGAAGGATCTATTACTATTGTCCATTCCATTTCCGTCCATTTCCGTGTCTTTTTCATTCTTATTATATATTTATATGTCACTGAACGATGGGATAATGTATCTAGAGACCATGCGTTTATTGTGTTTACCGTTTAGGGATTGTGTATCTGAACCGATTATATCTTTTTGATGTTTCGTTATTTGATTACTGCTGTCATCTCAGATCTGCAAGCCGTATATCAGATAAAATGAAAAAAAGAAATTGAAGGTTAGGGACTTAGAGTTTCGACACACTTCTGGTGTTGGATTATCGACGCCTGCATCTTAAATGAAGATGATTTTATGCAAAAATTCATGAAGCTGCAAAAGTGTATATTCTGACCACATGAGTTTTTGTTTAGAATGGGAACATTAGCATACCAAGTATCATTTGCTCAATTATTGTTTCAGTTTGATACCAGTTTTCTGATTGTTGGATGGGTTGGGGACTCACTTCTAAAATGACTCTTTATGTGAATTCATCTCTATTTAGTTTTGTAGATTGAAGGTTCATATATTGAAGATGGTAAAAGTCTCAACAATTGGGATGTCTTTTCTCTTATACATATATATATATATATATATATAGATTTAGGTTTTATTTATCCATTTTTATGTCAGTTTGTGTATTTTTGTGTTTGTTTTTAATGTGCAGGCAACATTTGAAATGGTGACAATGGATTCGTATCTTAGCTGCTGACCAGTATCACCAAATATTTGGTATCTATCTTTTTTATTCATTTTTCTCTAATCTATATAAAAATGTTACTTTTAGTTTTGGAAAACTATTTGAAGCTGATTAACCAACAGTTGCAGAGACATTGTTTCTCTATATCATGGTCAATAATTCTTCTAGGCTCGATATGCAACTTAAAAAATGTTAAAAAAAGACCGAATATATATGTTTGTTAATCAAAATCTTGCATTTTTTATTCTTTCCGAGTTTATCGGATGTTCCCCGTTTTTATGTGGGCCATACGGATCACCTGTGGGATACTGATTCGGTTGCAGATGCAATGGATCGTGCCTTGGAGCTGATTAATGTATTTCTATGTTATACAAGTCTTAGTTTTTTAGATTTGCAATCTGGATTGGAAACATCATAACTTTAGATTAATGGAACACTTTCTTTGTACCAATTCAAGGGAAACAGTGCGGTTTGATGTTAAATCTTAATTTATTTTGTGAGTTATGTGTTCCTTTTTGTTCCAGAGAGGCGGTTCCCAGGCTGCAAAACTTAGGGATAAATACCCTAATGGCACAAGATTCATCAATTATTCAATTTGTTTTGTTTCATTGTCGATAAGCATATTGTATTTTGTTGCTAAATATAATAAACCTTAGAAGTGACTCCTAAATGTGCAATTTTAGCATCTTAACATTAGGACATTGGGTTCATGGTTAATAATCAGCGACGATGAAGCTGGCGATGCGTCTGTTCCCTTTCCATTTCCAGATTCAAGTAACGCTTCTTCTAACCACTTTCAAAAATGCATATCATTATGGTGTTTTTTTCTTTACGTCTTGCCACAATCGAATAGTTTTATATGTTTGAAGGTCCCGCTCAATCGATGATAGCGATGCAGATGAAAGATGCTAATACCCTGTAAGAAGTCAACTATTTATGTTTTTAAGAGTGTTTGTGTTTTTATGTTGAATTTTGATGAAGTTGATGTTTTTTTGGTAAGGTTATTTTAGGGCTTTACCTTAATGCCATTCCGCCAATGCAATGGTTGTCGTCGTTTGTACATCTGTCAACAGTCAACTGCCTCTGCATGCTTCCATTGGTTCTTTGAATTGTCTGCATATCAGGTACATTTATGGTTTATTTGATATCGATTTCGATGAGTTTTTCCAGCGACATAGATTTTACCTTTAGCTTGGTGGGTGTAGAATCAAGTTAGTGTTCGAGTTTGATAATCACTGTGTTTAGTTAAGTTCATGTTTAATTCTGCTCTGATACCTACTGTCACCTGTCTATTTGATTTTTGACACAATTGATAAATAGGTTCCTTTTAATATTATGCGTTTCTTAAGTTGGTGTGTGTTTGGTTTTTTATGCAATTGAATTTAGCGAGTTCGAATTGCTTGGTTGTAATTAGGTTCATGTTAGGATTAGAGATAGCTTATACATTTATGTTTTCTAATTCATAACTAAGGTAAAGCGTTTGATCAAAGTAGACCGGTCCTAGGTTGTTTGGCTAACCCAAGGCTAGATTTGAGTGGTTCACGGAATGGGTAGCCATGGCAGAGCAACATTTAGCTTCATAGAGTGTCAGATGTGCAATTATTTTAAAACAATAAAATGAAAGTGTGGACGCCAAAGTTGAATAAAGTGTTATCAGGTGTAGACTACGGAGTATAGAAAATTGTTTTATGTTGGGGTTAGGGTGCTATCATGTTCACTAGATATGTGGAGAAGATATCAATTTGGAGCATCAAATTAGAGATTTTGTACACGCCACATCGCATGGACCTACAAATTAAGTGGTTCGATCTACGGGTGATTTGGAATGGAATTCAGTGGGTGCCTCAAATGAATATTTTAATTTAGAAATTTATATTTCAGTTTATATTTAAGTTAAATAACCTCTGTAACATAACTTTGTTATTTACTTGTAGATGGAGCTAAGTGTCGCAATCGATATAGGTCGAATTCCCACCAATTCTAGCACTGCGATACGAATCAAATTTGGAATTACATCACATAATATGGAGTAAGTATGATCGAGAGCAGAGGTGATTATTTCAGCCTGTTTACTTGAATGGATCAATGTTAGTTATGTTTGATAGATGTGCTCAGTGCAGTAAACAATGTAGTCCCCATCTCCGCATAAATGATGAATGACGCCGACATAATTGAAAACTAGATAAAGAGGTGGTGACCGGCAACAGTGATGATCCCCAACAACAAGGAGCGCTACTGACATCTCTTTGGCAGTGACATTAGGAATCTTAAATGACCAGCAATAGCCGCAATGGCAACGTCGGAGATGACCTACCAAGAATCAGTTGCCGCACCAGGTCACAATGATGGAGGATTTCACTTATGTTCGGAGCTTAATTAGCAACGGCCTGGTGTTTTTTAATAAAGGCGGGGCTTTGCGATTTGGTGATTGCAATGGTAGTTTCTACATTATTGCTTAGAGGTGGAAATTTCAATCCATTTTTTTTGTGAATTTGTTGATTTGGGTGATGTTTTATCTCTAACTGGTGTAATGTATAGAAATACATCCAAAGTGTATTTTTAGTTACATGAAACCTCCTAAATTCAAATGGATTAGATTATGTCCTAATTAGCCATTTTTAATACGAGATAAATAAAAAAAAACCTTAACCGGTGTAATGTTTTCGAGTAAAGTATATTTTGACGCATATAAGTAGATAATTGCATGCTTTATTATTAAAACTAGGTGTAGTACCCGTGTAACCACACGGGTAGGTTTAGTAATGATCGAAATCAAATACTAAAAAACAGATTATAATATATCATTTAAATTTTGGTCTTTAGATCTATATCTTTATAAAATAATGTTAAACACAATATGTGTTAGTATTATGATAACTATAATGATAAAAGTTTTTGTCTATGTAAATATGTAAACTATCATGTGAACAAATATTTAATGAATTCACATTCGCATTTTAGTTAAGTATACATTTAAAAGTCCCAACCACAAACTCGGTACATCTCAATACTGGTACTTTGCCTACCGATCTTGGTAATACACATTTTCAACAAATCATCTATGTCTAATAATATCCGCAAACCGATCAAATCTATAATTTTAATTTTCAATGAAACTTTTGTTTTAGCTCTACTTTATTAGCAAGAAGCTTTAGTATATTTTACTTTTCTATACAACATAACTAAATAATAAAAATTTACAAAAAGCAAAAAAAGAAGAATTGATCAACCTATTCCAGTTATCGTCATGATAACATAATGTACCTGGCCATCAGTGTCATCAACATTGAAAACCAACTAATAATTTTTCGTGAGTTTAACATGTAATTCAACCTCAAAAAGGAAAAAAAACTATATAGTAAAAAAGTAGCATTGGCTAAACAGAATCTGTATCTTCCTCATTCCTACCCAGTTGAAGATCAAGGAGAATCACATCACCATCAGATCTGATCTGTGCCTGCAGATTGATTCACTTCAAGCCTTTCTATCACCATTTTCTTGATACCTTCTTTTACAAGTTCATCACCAGCCATAATTTCCTTCAAGGTTTCAGTATGCATCTGCTTTTGTCTTTTTCTTTGATAAATAGCAGCACCTGCTGGATCAGTGCATCTCTTGATTTGTAACTTTGGTGGTCTTTTTGAACCTTCAGTTTTAGGATAGTCAGGTTTTTGTGGAACATTTGTGTCATGACCCCCGACCCACCCTGGACGGAATCGGGAGCCGCGAACAACCAAGTGGTACCGGTTATTATTTTGAAAACTATTGCAGCGGAAATTTCATCAGGACCGTGAGTTAGGAAAAATATCAGAGTTTAGAAAACACCGGATTTTATTTATTAAATAGATGGGATAAACCCACGTTTTACAATGGTAGCTTTAATAAAGATAATTACATAAAACAATATTTCTAAATTTTAATTTAATTAATAAAATAAGCCACTTCTTGATGCCTTTCAGTGCCGTATCCATCTTTTACTCCCATCTACTGTAATTACCTGAAATGTATTTTAAACAGGTTTTGTCAGAGGGAAATACTGAGTGAATCATTCTATTTATTAAAATGACACATTTGTTATAATTTACAGTATTAAGGAAGATTATCAAGTAATGTATACAAAATCCCACATACCGGCTGTAACTTGGTGATTACATAAACTTAATCACTGTAATTATAACCTTTGAAAATAAACATGATTTCAAAAGTAATTTGATAAAAAGAGAATGACTCACTTATAATCATGCAGATTCATACGGCCAAAGTTTAGTCTACAGATAATCCTTGATATATTGCAGATTTATACAGGCAGAGCTTAGCCTAATGATTTAGCCTTGTAACCTAGTGCACACGAACTAGGTAGGTAACTTAATACAACAATTACGATAACTCACGAGATCAACCCTCACAACGAATGACAAAGTGCTATGCTTAAACATCCATCGAATTAACGATTAATGACAAAGCATCACCCTAATGTGGGAAGCACTTAAACATCCATTGAGTACATTGATCGATCGGACAATGAATCGTAATAGCGATCGAGTTAATACCCGGCATCGTAGCAGCACCCCCTCTACTAATTAGTGATTTTGAGACTGTTTCTACTATAACTCGAAGTGTATAATGAATTTCTTCGTCGAACGAACGCCAGAAATCAATTGCCAAAGCCCTCTATTTATACTGAACTTTTGACTCAGTCGCGTAGCGCGACTGGTCAATCCTATAGTCGTCGCGCTACGCGACGGCTTACATATGCTCAGATGGTTGCCACGTGTGTTTGGAGTTCGGCTGAGTCAACGGAACGAGAAATTTCGAAATAGACAGCGAGATATATGGATAATCGTCGAGTAGGGAATACCCCCCATGAGTTTTAGGGGCCCTGATCCTGATTCTAATCATTCTGAAAATTTTAGGGTTTATGCAGAATTACTTGGGTGTCTCAATTAAGGTTTCCTCTTGAGCAAATTAAAATAAGAAATAGTATTTTTAATGAGAGTTGTTATATCAGGGTCCAGGTTTATACTTACGGAACGTTTTAGGACATTTTTGTGTGAGTCGTTACATTCTCCCCACCTTGTTTTGAATCTCGTCCTCGAGATTTAGGCTACGATATCTCTTTTAGAATTATGTCACGTTTTAGTTAGTAAGATCAGTTTCAAGGAAGATGGTACAAAATATCAAATTTTGTGAATATGAGTTTTACAATAAATTGGACTTAATACTCAACTAAATCAATTCAAGAGATCGATGTCAAATGAATAAGATGAAATGATAAAATTTTCAAAGTGACTACGTTCAAGTTAAAAGATATATGATCAATAGATGTGAATGTTTACAAGTTGTAAATGACTTTAGAAACAATAATAGTCATTGTCAAAGGAAACTTACTTGATTGTCAACTGAGGAAGACTCAGAAATGATAGGTTCAAAATAAAATAAAAGCATGAAAATGATTTATCAAATATTGAAATATGATATGAGAAAAATCAATGTGTTGACATTTATTGATACACCGAAATATGATAGAGTTTAGTGTATCATTGTCTTAATATATAATTGTATTAAGACTATTTTTAATGATGAGTCCAACGAAAGACATACGTGGTTTTGAATGATTCGTATGATTATGATTAGCCCAAGCTACAAATTTATATCGACGCCACAAGGTGTCGAAATGATTGAAATAGTTCAATAATTACGGTGACCGAACAAATTCACCGTTAATGAAGAAAATTTCAAATTATAGGTTTTTCGATTGATGATGAATAGATCAATTGAAAATTATAGAATTTTAAATGAAAGAATCTTTAGAGATACACAGGAATATAATATGAATTTGTGTACTCTTATCTTAACAGATAATTGTGTTAAGACTGTTTTAAAAATATTGAACCAATAATTCCGTACATCAGATGTGAAAATGAAATTAGCTCAAGTTTTAATTTAAAGAAAATGCCACCACAAGGTGTCGTAGTAATTGAAATAATAATAGCGGTGACTGAATGAGTTCACCATGCTTGAAACCAAATGAAAGTTCAACGAAGTAAATCCGAATGTTTGTTTCAAAGAATCTAGTAGGATTTTCGATTTGAAAATGAAACAGTTGAATAATGTTTTTCAATTGAAGATGATAAAGCAATACGAAAGGCTCGATTGATGTTGTAAGAATCATTAAGAGATACACTGAATTATGATATGAATTTGTGTATCATTATCTTAGCACATGATTGTGTTAAGATTGCTTTTATAGGATAAACCAATGAAGCAGATTTAATATAAATAAATAATTAATTAATCCGTATATGATGTGTGTAATGAGATTAGCGCAAGCTTCAGATTTGTGAAAACGTCACCACCAGGTGATCGTGATCAAAGAAAAAATTCAATGAAGTCGAAGATCAAGCAAAACAAATGAAATGCTTGTTGGGACTATTTTGAATATGATAGCTTCAATCCATCATATGGGACCTTGAAATGAATATGTAATGTGAGCAAGTTCAAACAATTAAACTTGGTTCAAATAAAATGAGTTCATGTATCAAATAAGAAAGTTCGGACATGGTTACAACAGAAACCATGTATGCCAAAGGAATTTGAGATTTTTCAAGAAATTCATTGACTCGATATCAAAGAGTCATTGTTTTGCAAGAACGCGGTTTACAATGCAAAGATCAAGTATAGCGAAACGATATTTGAGTTTGGATAAAATAATAAATTGGAATGAAACCCTCCAATGGGTTTCATAAATCAAACGAACCACAAGCGCAGCAAACAGTGCATGTGTAACGTGTGGATTTACCAAGAAATGAAATAGATTAATATTCACTATTATGAAAGAAATCCTTGTGGTATGATGATTATTAGAGGAAGTAGAAATGCAAAAGTCTATTCACAGAGGTCAGAATTTTAAGAATTTTATCTGGGATTTTGTGTGATAACTGTTGTTTAAGTGACATTACTAGGGAATGTCAAATAAAATGAAATAGGGAATTTGTAAAGTTATGTGACTTCTTTTGCAGTGCCAATAATTATGACTCTGATTAGACTGTGCACCGATGGTTGTAAAATTTTGTTCCAACGTACTTCAGCGAGCTTCATGTCGTTTGTAGGATCACGTGGCCAAGTGCTGCTTTTTTATTAGTAGTTCTTCTACTGACGGAATTAGCATTGGTGTCATCGTGCCTAATTTATATTTTCCAAAGGTCTTGCCTTGAAAGTCGTGTGATATACTTCGACGTCTGTGGACGTATAATTTAAGTTTCACGTGTTTTCTTGTGCACTAGCACAACTTTACATGCTTCTTACTTGTGTTAATAGTCTATGGTAACGCATTGGAAATTCTTATACTTTTGATGGCGTCCCAACTTAAATGGTTCCAGTCGTTTATTTTGTTGCATGAGTTACGAGGCATATGATCAAACGAAATAATGTTTGATATCGGAATTATAGATATATGTGAGAGATTCTTGATAAAGAAATCTAGATTTATTATTAACACATATGCTTGTGCTTTATTCCAAATTGTCAATCCTTATGGTTTTTGGATTTCCTTATAGATATACATATCTATATAATCATATATTTCACATGCTGTAATATACATACCCTTCATAAGGTCAATGTATTTAACAGATTCATATTTCCAAAAACAAGTCAGATATCAGGTCATGATACTATTTAGGGAAATCTTGTCACTTGTTTGACATATTATATACCCCATCTTATCCGGTTCTCGCCGGAGAGGTAACCCCATTATATCCGGACTCTTAAGTTCAAGTCTAAATGCTATCATGTGTGCTACCAGTTAATAGCAATCTCCTAACTCTTTTATATGAACTTAGGTATTATTATCACAACACCTATAGGCTTAAATCAGTGGCTCTGATACCACCTTCTGTCACGACCCCCGACCCACCCTGGACGGAATCGGGAGGCGCGTACAACCAAGTGGTACCGGTGATTATTTTGAAAACTATTGCAGCGGAAATTTCATCAGGACCGTGAGTTAGGAAAAATATCAGAGTTTAGAAAACACCGGATTTTATTTATTAAATAGATGGGATAAACCCACGTTTTACAATGGTAGCTTTAATAAAGATAATTACATAAAACAATATTTCTAAATTTTAATTTAATTAATAAAATAAGCCACTTCTTGATGCCTTTCAGTGCCGTATCCATCTTTTACTCCCATCTACTGTAATTACCTGAAATGTATTTTAAAAAGGTTTTGTCAGAGGGAAATACTGAGTGAATCATTCTATTTATTAAAATGACACATTTGTTATAATTTACAGTATTAAGGAAGATTACAATGTTTCTGATATCAACCAACTACCCACAGTACTTTATCACTCGACCCATTGGCCCATTCGTCCAATGGTGTCTGTGATTATGGTCATATAACCCTTGGCTGCCCCAATGGTGAAGATTATCAAGTAATGTATACAAAACCCCACATACCGGCTGTAACTTGGTGATTACATAAACTTAATCACTGTAATTATAACCTTTGAAAATAAACATGATTTCAAAAGTAATTTGATAAAAAGAGAATGACTCACTTATAATCATGCAGATTCATACGGCCAAAGTTTAGTCTACAGATAATCCTTGATATATTGCAGATTTATACAGGCAGAGCTTAGCCTAATGATTTAGCCTTGTAACCTAGTGCACACGAACTAGGTAGGTAACTTAATACAACAATTACGATAACTCACGAGATCAACCCTCACAACGAATGACAAAGTGCTATGCTTAAACATCCATCGAATTAACGATTAATGATAAAGCATCACCCTAATGTGGGCAGCACTTAAACATCCATTGAGTACATTGATCGATCGGACAATGAATCGTAATAGCGATCGAGTTAATACCCGGCATCGTAGCAGCACCCCCTCTACTAATTAGTGATTTTGAGACTGTTTCTACTATAACTCGAAGTGTATAACGAATTTCTTCGTCGAACGAACGCCAGAAATCAATTGCCAAAGCCCTCTATTTATACTGAACTTTTGACTCAGTCGCGTAGCGCGACTGGTCACTCCTATAGTCGTCGCGCTACGCGACGGCTTACATATGCTCAGATGGTTGCCACGTGTGTTTGGGGTTCGGCTGAGTCGACGGAACGAGAAATTCCGAAATAGACAGCGAGATATATGGATAATCGTCGAGTAGGGAATACCCCCATGAGTTTTAGGGGCCCTGATCCTGATTCTAATCATTCTGAAAATTTTAGGGTTTATGCAGAATTACTTGGGTGTCTCAATTAAGGTTTCCTCTTGAGCAAATTAAAATAAGAAATAGTATTTTTAATGAGAGTTGTTATATCAGGGTCCAGGTTTATACTTACGGAACGTTTTAGGACATTTTTGTGTGAGTCGTTACATTCTCCCCACCTTGTTTTAAATCTCGTCCTCGAGATTTAGGCTACGATATCTCTTTTAGAATTATGTCACATTTTAGTTAGTAAGAACAGTTTCAAGGAAGATGGTACAAAATATCAAATTTTGTGAATATGAGTTTTACAATAAATTGGACTTATACTTACGGAACGTTTTAGGACATTTTTGTGTGAGTCGTTACAATTTGGATCTTTCTTCCTTAGTTCCTCCAACATTTTCTAAGTGGCCCTGACCCTATCTTCTCTCCACTTTGACACTGAATTCTTTGACCCATAGTCAGCTGCTATCAGCTCCTCTTTCATTCTCTTTAACTCTAAAGCCTTGTCAGGTACATTCTTTTTGAATTTTTTCCAGTCAGGAGGAGTGTGTTTAACCTTATTTTTAAGCATCTCTTGGATCCTGGCTACTCACTTTCAAGCTCAGGAATGGTCCAATCTTTGTACATATGCTTCTCTCCATTATACTTCTTGTGAGCCATGATATTCTCAACATAGTCTTTTCTCAGAGATTCATCTGCTCTTTCTGATAGTTTTTGACAAACATTCTTTGCAAATTGTTCCAGGGAATTGACTTGAGTAAGCAAAAATTGGTAGTGCCTTTGATATTCTTTGTCAGTCTTCCCTGTTGATTCTCTTTTAGCAATATCCTCTGCTTGTTTGGCCTTTAATTTTAAATATTCATCAATATTATTAGGCCTAGGATATCCTTCAACAGACGGTAAACTCCTTTTTGCAGGATCATCCTCATAGTAGAAGGATTTGATCTCTTCTCTGACAGCAATAAGTTCTAGAGGAAATTGAACACCTGCAGGAACAATATCAGTGATTGGCTTTTGTATCTGTATTGAAGAGAGGTACAGGGTTTGGTAAAGTGACAAGTGGTAGAGGTTGTGAAGATGTTGGTGAAGGTGAAGGCTCATCATCAATCAAAATTAACCTTCTCCTTTTTGGATGATGAGAGACTGATGATGTTTTGGGTGGATCAGTGGTTGTGTTTAAAGTGAGAAGTGTTTGACTAATAGTTGTTGAAACAACAGGTGTTTCAACCACTATTGTCGTTACAACTCCTGATGTGTCAGTAGAAGTCTTCTGCACAGTGGCAGGTGGTGATTTGATGGTTGGTGATGTGGTTGTAGTGGTGGTGGATGATTTAGTCAAATCAGGTGTTTGAGTGGTGTGTGTTGAAGTAGCAGTTGTTGTGATTGAGGTGGTGGTTGTTGGTTTAACAACTGCTGAAACCACTGAGGTACCAACAGTTGTTGATACAACAGGAGTTACAACAGCTGTTTGGGTGGAAGATTGAGGTGTCATTAAAACTACTGATGTGTCAGTAGAAGTCTTCTGCACAGTGGCAGGTGATGATTTGATGGTTGATGATGTGGTTGAAGTGGTGGTGCATAATTTAGTGAGATCAGGTGTTTGAGTGGTGTATGTTGAAGTAGCAGTTGTTGTCATTGAGGTGGTGGTTGTTGGTTTAACAACTGCTGAAACCACTGAAGTATCAACAGTTGTTGATACAACAGCTGTTTGGGTGGAAGATTGATGTTGAGGGCTTTTAGATGGTGGTTTTGAAGTATGCTTTGTGAGTATGGATGGTGTGGATTTGGGTTCCCTCACTTTTCTAGTGGGATTTTTTCTTTTTGGGTCAGGATTTTTAACATCCTTTGGCTCAGAACAACCCTGTACATCCAGCTCCATGTAAGCTCTCTTCTCCTCATTCCACCTTGATTTATCCTTTGCCTCTCTATCCCTTTTTACACTTGCTTTTGCTTCAGCAAGTGCATTTGTGCTAGAATCAATCTTTTTGCTCCCATCTGGCAAGGGAATGTCTTTAGTCATACAATCTTTTTGTGGCTCAATGTAGAGACCATCTTCAATCCCTTTCTTCTTCCACGGGTTGATCTTCTCCGCTTTTTTGGCATTATCTGGTGGTGGATTATCAAGGAAGAGAACAGTGGGAGGTGCTTTGCCAGTGGTGTTCAAGATATGGGCCTTTATGGCCTTGATGTCAGCTTGGGTGTCTTTAAATCTGGAATCCATCATGTTCCTCAGCTTTTGGACATCTATGTCAAGCTGCTGATCAGTCAACTGTCTTTGTTGTTGGAGCAGGGGTTGAAATAAGTTCCATAACTCATTTGCAGCAGGTGCAGGTTGTGTAGGTGCTTGAGCTGGAACAACAGTGGGTGGTACCTTTTGAATTTGCAACAGCTGTTGCATCATATTTTTTAGTTCAGCAACAGATGTGTCAAGTGTGTCAATTCTGTCCATCAGTTCTTGGTATTTTAAACCATCACCCAACTTAGTGGGATCATCTGATTTCCCACCAATAGTGGTTGTATCAGCAGCAGACTTAAGGAATATGTCACAAAAGTCATCTACTGATGCCCCTTTTTTCTTGGTACTGGGGACTTCTTTCTTCATTTGTGGACACCTTGAACAACTCACCAGTTGTTAAAGTAAACACACCAGTGGTTGCCTTGGTTGTCTCTGAAGAAATTGCCTTCAAGGGAGTCTTATTTATGGAACAACTGACCCAATGTAGACCAGTGGGTCCAACATTAGTAGTTGCTGCTCCACTTGAACTACTGACAGGAATTACTGGTAATTCCTGCAGTGTAACCTCCTCAGTTGTTGATGGGCTAGCAGAGGTATGAACATCAGACCCAGTCACTTGTGGGAGTATACTCTCAGTGATAGGTGATTGAGAGGAACTGGTTTGTGTCTGAGCTATAGCAACTGCATGCAACAAAGGTAACATTGATTGTGGTAATGTGACGGGTGAAGGAATAGGTGTAGAAAGGGACATGTCCTTCGGATCAGGACTGAGGAAGATGGAGCCGATTGGATCCAGAACTTCATAATATTGGGTCCTTGTGTTTACAACTGAATCCTTTTGTGAGGATGTCGGAGGAGTTTGAGGCAATGGTGGAGATCTTTCTTCCATCTGCTGTGAGGAAGTAGCAGCAGTGCTTATTGGTGACTTTTGTTTTGTCACTGGCAATTGCTCTGGGATCTCATCTTCCAGAGTTGTCGTTTTACTGGGTTTGGGTGGCTTTTTGGATGATTTCTTTTTGGTCTTTTTGGTAATGGCAGGTGTGGGTTTCATTGCAGTGGATGTGCTACTATGATCACCTGGAGCAGTGGGCTCAGCAGCAGATACCCGAGGAGCAGTGGTAGCTGCTAAATTCTGCTCAGGCACCTCTGCTTGTGTTTTGCAAGGTGCTGACATTCTAGTGAAAGTTGCAGCTGTTAAACTTTTAATTTGAAAAGATTCACCTTGTTGGTATACATGAACATCATCCTTTGCAAATTTCTTTGTATAGTAATAACTTAAAAACCTTGGAAATAATAGAAAAGATTTTGTTAAAACATTTTTTGCCAAATCATCAAAGATTTCCTGAGAATAATTAAAATCTTCATTTTGTAAAATAGCAAACCCCAGGGATTGAATCTTTAATGGTATCTCATTGAAGGCAGTTGTTTTATTTGAAACATACATTAACAGGGTATGAAATAAAAATCTTGTTGCAGGAGGGAAATAACCTTTTTCTAACGTATCCCTCTTTATTTGTTCAGCATACCCCCTTTCAAGGAAATAAGTTTTTAACTCATTTTTGGAAAAAGAAGTTTTACCTTGCTAATCATTGAGTTCAAAGACTTCCGAGATGGAGTGTGGTGTGATTTTAACTGGTTTACCCATTAAGGAGGAATTAATGGCTATGATGTCTTCTCCTTGTTTGTCAAGAGTGGCATTTTCCCAAAATTCTCTCTGGGTTTCCTGGTAAATCGGAGCATCTGCTGTTAACAAAGTTTTGTACTTTGATGCAGTCATGGTATCAATGATGGAATCGAAAACATCGGTGCTGCCTGGTTTTGTAAGAATACCCAGATAATTGTGAGGGGATTTGTATGGGATTTCGATGGGTGTAGTAGCCTTTTGAGAGGCCTTTTTAGATGATTTCGAAGTGGATGTTGCAGATGGCTTTGATTTCGACATTTTGATGAAGAAAATAGAAGAATGAATTTGAGATAAGAAGATGGAAACTGCTTTGAGAACAATTTTTTTTGTGAATTCGAATCGACAACCCCTGTTTGGGGTTTTTTATCAGGGTTTTATAGGGAAAAAGGTAATTGCTGACGTGGCAACGGTTACAAAGATCTGACGGATAAGAACTGACCATATGCCAACCTCTGATGAAATGAAGGATAATGGAAGACAGTTGTTGTTAAAGAAACCACTGACGGATGAATATCAGTGGATTATAAATGAAAATGAGGACAGTGGGTAACTTTAACTATCAGTGGATAGCTGTGTCAGTGGTTTAAAGCACTGAAGCTTGGTAACAGTGGAAAACAATGAAAATGATGGAATAGAGGTTGACTTTGAACAGTGGATAGCTACAAACCAACAGATGTTTAAACCAATCAGTGGTTACGACAGACTTTGATTTTCTCAATATGCAGCAGCAACATAGTCTTGTTCAAAACAGTGGTCAATGTCACATCTGCTGTTTGTGCTTAGTTTATCAATATAGCTTAACAATTTATTACTATAGCCTAACAATTTTCTTAAAATTATATTTGAGATCTGATAGGTTAATTTGTATAACAAAATAAGGGAAAATAAACTTATGGGCTATAAAAATGATTGTAGTGTTTAACTAAATGATGTAAAAATAATTACAAAGTTTCCTAAAAAATTGATGATTAAGCACTTTAGAAGCAGTTGTGTATTGATTACAATGAACAAAAAATTACATGTTTGTGACATGATTATCATGTACATCTACTTGTTTTATTTACTATGTAAACTTCTGAATTTTATTTTTTCATATTTTTAATAATTTAATAAAAATAAATAAAATTATTAATTAAATAAATTATAAGTAGACAAACCAAACCACTGAGGCATCTCAGCTGACGTCACCTGTAAACATTGTTCTTATACAAACCCTGCTAATCCTAACCACTGATTCTATACAATACAAGTAAAACACTGAACTACTGCTTTCTTCTTTCAACAGTGCTTTCCTCAAAGTTGATCAGTCTTTGAGTGGGCAGTCTTTTAGCATCAGTAGATTTAACCAGCGGTGTTTCCTTCTTCAGGGTTGTATCAGCAGTTTAAAGGGTAGCAGCAGTTGTATCAAGACAGTGGATGGAGGGTATCAGATGTTATAAGTACTTTCAAGGGGAAAGCCTGTTGTAAACTACTGCTTATTGTTAATCCACTGTTGTGACCCAGTTTTGGCTTTCATTATCTGTTCCTCTGGTAGGGTTCAATTCCAACAATCTCCCCTAAAACAGATAATGCCAAAACTCTTCGTTATTTTGGATCTTTATTCTCTCATTAGAAGTTCCCTAGCTTGTCTTTTAAATTCTGCTTCAAAATCTTTGGAACTTGAGTCATCCTCATCCCTGCACAATGAAAGTTCAAGGAGATCTTGTAGATCTTCAACACCAAGGGTCAGTGCTTGTTTCCTTGATATGTACTTCATTTCACCATTGGATCTGATCAGGGTCAATACATGGGTCTTTTGATCAGAGAGCCATTTTAGTATTTTTGAACCCAATGGGTTTCTTGGGAGAGGTTTATTTACTGATGAGTTGGGAGATTTTGTCCTTGTAAAGATTTGTAAAGCAGTATCCTGAGCTTTTGCTAGCTCAGAATTTTCAGACATTTGTTTGAAAGCCTTGTCTATGACTTCATTTGCTGCAGCTATGTCTTCTGCAACTTCTTTGTCAATCTGCTCTTGACTCTTTTGTTGATCTAGCTCAATGTCTGATATATCTGTTGATGTCTTTGGTGATGATGGTTTGTTCAAAACCTTTTTGGCAAGGTCTTGAAGTTTTGCTGATCTATCTTTATCTAAAGCCATTTTCTTGATGGCTTATTCAAAATACTCAGCTTCCTTTTCCTTTTCCTTTTCTTCTGCAACAGTCAGCTATTTACTTTTTTGTTGGTCAATCATAGTGACAGAGGTATCTGTAGAGGTGATAAGTGATTCAGAAGTTTTGATCTGCTGCTTTGGCTTTTTGTAGTCAGGCTTGTTTGGAGTGTCAGAAACTGTCATCCTCCTTTTCTTAAGCCTTTCATAAGCCTCATCTGTTTGCTATGGCATTGGCAGTATCCACCTTTGCATCCACCAGCTCCTGCTTCTTTCTTTTGTACTCAGATGTAAGCTCAGCTATAAGCTTTTTGTATTTGTTCCAGTTTGGAGATGTCCTCTTCTTGCTTGGATCATTTTTAATTCTTTCAATTCTGTTTGCCTCATGCTTTAATGCAACTATTGGCCATTCTTCGAATTGTTTTTCTTCAGCTGGATAGAATTTTTCTTTCATGATGTATGCAACATATTCTTTTCTCATTTCTTTTCGTAGATCTGCTTCGGGTGGTAAGTTTGACATTTCTTTGCTCAGATCTCGTGCATAGTCTTCCATCTGTTTAACTTTGGTGAGGAAGAATTCCATTCTTTCAGAAATGGCTTCATCACCTTGATGTTTGCATTCAAGTTTGGCTCTTATCTTAGCCTGCCTTGCTTTGAGCTCGAGATATTCATCCATATTTTTAGGGACTATGAAGCCTATGAGAGAAGGAAATCTTCTTTTCGAAGGGTCATCCACAGTGTAGAATTGTCTCATCTCATTTTTTATAGCTTTCAGTTCCAGTGGATATTTTGCAGCATTAGGATCATATTTGTCATCAGTTGCCTGAGTTATTTTTCTTTTTTTGGTGTAACTTTTCTCTAGTGAAGGAGTGCTTTTGGGTGATTTATTAATTGAAGTAAAGATTGCTTGAAGTGAAGTGAGGGCAGTGGTGGATTGTGGATGACTGACAGTTGTTGAAACAACTAGTGTTTCAACTACTGTTGTCATTACAACAGATGTTGTAATATCTGATGTCTTCTCCTTTTTCGCAGGAGGTGATGGTGGTGATGTGACATTGATGAGAGCAGTGGTGGATGACTGGCAAACAGCTGTTGAAACAACAACTGTTTCAACCTCGGTTGTCATTACAACTACTGATGAGTCAGTACATGTCTTCTGCTTTTGAGCAGGGGTTGATTTGATGGCTGGTGATGTAGTTGAAGTGATGACTTTTGGTGGTGAGGTGATTTTAGGTGGAGGTAGAGCAGTGGTTGTAGTGTGTGTTATAGTGGTGTGTGTTGAAGAGATGGCGGCTGTTTGGCTAGCAGTTTTTGAAATCTGCTTTTCTTTTTCTGGTTCAACATAAAGGCCATCTTCTATTCCCTTCTTCCTCCACTGCTTGATTTTCTCCCCCTGTTTGGCATTATCTGGAAGGGGGTTATCAATGAATAGTACAGTGGGAGGAGCTTTGCCAGTGGTGTTCTGGATGCTAGCCTTGATGTCTGCTTGAGTATCTTTGAACCTTGACTCCACCATGTTTGTCAGCATTTGTACATGTATTGCATGTTGAGCATCAGCCATTTGTTTTTGTTTTTCAAGCAGGGGGTGGAAAACACTCCATAGCACATTTGCAGCAGGTGCAGGTTGTGCAGGTGCTTGAGCTGGAACAACAGTGGATTGTGCTTTTTGAGCTTTTAACAGCTGTTGCACCATATCCTTTATTTCAGCAACTGTTGTTTCAAGATTTCAACTCTGGCCGTCAATTCCTGATATTTTAAATCATCACCAACTTTAATGGGATTATCTGATTTCCCACCAGCAGTGGTTATATCAATGTGTGACTTTGGAACTGAGTCCCAGAAATCATTCATTGATGCCCCTTGTTCTTGGTTCTGGGGTCTTCTTCCTTCAACACTTTATAGCCCTTCAATGTTGCCAGTAGTTTTAACATACTCACTGGTGGTTATCAGAGGTGCTATAGAAGGAATTGCCTTCAAGGAAGTCTTATAGATGTAACCACTGTCCAAATGTAAACCAGTGGGTTTAACATTTGTAGTGGCTGCTTCACTTGAACTACTGACAGGACTTACTTGTAACTCCTGCAGTGTAACCTCCTCAGTTGTTGCTAGGATAGCAGAGGTATAATCATCAGACCCAGTCACTTGTAGGAGTATGCTCTCAGTGATTGGTGATTGAGAGGAACTGGTTTGTGTCTGAGCTATATCAACTGCATGCAACAAAGGTATTATGGATTATGGTAATGTGAGAGGTGAGGATAAGGGTGTTGAAAGAGACATGTCCTTGGGATCAGGACTGTGGAAGATGGATCCGAGTGGATCCAGAGCTTCATAATGTGGAGTCCCTGTGTTTACAACCTGATCCTTTTGTGAGGATGCAAGAGGAGTTTGAGGTAAGGGTGGAGATCTTTCTACCATCTGATGTGAGGAAGTAGCAGCAGTGGTTTTTGGTGACATTTGTGTTGTCACTAGCAGTTGCTCTGGGATCTCATCTTCCAGAGTTGCCTTTGCTTTGGGTTGGGTTGGGTGGGCTTTTTGTATGATTTCTTTTTGGTCTTTTTGGTGATTACAGGTGTGGGTTTCATAGCAGTGGTTGTGCTACTATGATCACCTGGAGCAGTGGGCTCAACAGTAGATGCCTGAGGAGCAGTGTTTTTTGCTGAATTCTGCTGAGGCACCTCTGCTTTTGTTTTTGTAGGTGCCATCATTCTAGAGAATGTTTCAGTGGTTAAACCACTTATTTTAAAATAAGCACCTTGTTTGAGTAAATTTTCATTTTCTTTTCCAAATTTTTCTTTGAAATAGTAGCTTAGAAACCTTGGAAAAAGTAGAAATGCTTTGCTATCAACATTTTTCACCAAATCATGAAAGATTTCTTGGGAATAGTTATAATTTTCATTATGTAGAATGGCATAAGCTAGGCATTGGATCTTTAATGGTATTTCGTTAAAAGCAGTTGTTTTATTTGAAACACATGTCAAAAGAGTATGAAATAAAAACCTAGTTGCAGAGGGGAAGAAACCTTTTTCTAAGGTATCCTTTTTTATTTGATCTGCATACCCCCTTTCCAGAAAATCAGTTTTCAACTCGCTTTTAAGAAAAGAAGTTTTACCTTTCTGATCATCGTGTTTAAAGACTTCTGAGATGGATTGTGGAGTAATTTGAATCGCTTTACCCTGTATGGAAGAATTAATGGCAGTGACGGTCTCGCCTTGTTTTTCGAGGGTAGTATTTTTCCAAAATTCTCTCTAGGTTTGTTGGTAAATTGGAGCATCTGCTGTAAGCAAAGTTTTATACTTTGATGCAGCCATGATGTCGATGATTGAATCGAAGGTGTGATTGTTGGTGGGTTTTGTCAGTAGACCCAAGTAGTTGTGAGGGGATTTGTATGGTATTTCAATGGTTTCAGCGGCAGTTTGAGCGACCTCTTTGGAAGATGATGATGATTTTGATTTTGATTTCGTCATTTTGATGAAGAAAATCGAAGAATGAATTTGAGATAAGAAGATGGAAACTGCTTTGAGAACAGTTTTTTTGTGAATTCGAATCGACAGTAAAACCCCTGTTTGGGGTTTTTTATCAGGGTTTTATAGGGAAAAAGGTGATTGGTGACGTGGCAACGGTTACAAAGATCTGACGGATAAGAACTGCCCATATGCCAACCTCTGATCAAATAAAGGATAATGGAAGACAGTTGTTAAGGAAACCACTGATGGATGAATATCAGTGGATTACAAATGAAAATGAGGACAGTGGGTGACTTTAACTATCAGTGGATAGCTGTGTCAGTGGTTTAAAGCACTGAAGTTTGGTAACAGTGGAAAACAATGAAAATGATGGAACAGAGGTTGACTATCAACAATGGATAGCTACAAACCAACAGATGTTTGAACCAATCAGTGGTTACAACAGACTTTGATTTTCTCAATATGGGACAGCAACATTGTCTTCTTCAAAACAGTGGTTGTGGAAACATCTGCTGTTTGTGCTTAGTTTGATGAGTATAAATCTTGACAACTATACTCCAACAGATACAATATTTTTTAGGGTCCACTTTTTGCCCAAAAGATTCTCATCCTTTGGTAAGTGTGCAAGTTATCAAACTTGTTTTCCCTGAACTGTTGAAGCTCTTATTATATGACACTACCCAACTTTCTGTCTTTTAGTGCAAGTACATCATCTGTGATCTCAAGCCTTCAGTTTTAACCCAATAAAAACATAAGACGATAAATACTCGAATTAAGCATTAAGAAAATATATTTACCATAAAACATGAATTAAGCAAATCTTCAATCACATTAGGTTAAAACAGTGTTTTGAAACCAGTGTTCTGGATTAAAACAGTGTTGTTAAAACACTTTTGGGTTAAAACAGTGTTTGAAACCACTGTTGGGTTAAAACTGTGTTTTGAAACCACTTTTGGGTTAAAACAGTGGTTTCAAATTAAACTATTTATAAGTAGATAATTGCATGCTTTATTATTAAAATTAAACTATTTATTGTATTCACAATTGGTAAACCGATTGAAAATTTTCTTTATGATTTAAACTTGTGATAATTTGTGCCTAATAATCGACTGATTGAACGGATTGTGATTTTTAATTAAGTTTATTAATGTGAACCAATTGTGATTATATATTAAACTTTTGATAACTTGTGCCTAAATTCACTAATATGAACTACTGTGGAAACCTTCTCAGGTGGATTTGTTCACTCGATGCTCATACCGCGTTGGGGGTAGCGATGCAAACTGGGCAAGCATCAATGTCACCGAAGGTAAACTAAATAATGGCTACTATATTATTTGTGAATGCGTAATAAATCTCATAAGATAATGTTATTGGACATTCCATGTTTGAAGAATATTGTTTTTAATCAACTTAGTCGCCATAGAATAAGCTGCAATATAGCTTTCAATTGTGAATGTGAATTGAATCAAAGAAAAAGATGAACCATATTTAGTTAGACTACTCTGAGTCAAACAAATACGTTCCAACTTCACCCATCAACACATATTCATTTTTCCGCTATGGCATTAATTAGTCTATAGATACCTCAAAGTTGAGAGTTCATTTCAACATACTTTTTTTTTGTTAACTCTTCATTTTCCTATAAATGCTTTGAAGATCACAACTCTAAACAAGACCTTAATCTTATATGCAGCACAGCTTAGACCAAGTGGTTCGAGTAGTGATGATGATGATGATGGTGTAAGTGATGAAGAGGGTGTGAAGAAGGTAAAATATGTGGGTGAAATGGAAGAAGGGGAGATAAGAGATGAAGTGATTGCTTGGAATGATGATGAAGAAAATAGCGAGGTTGTGAAAGGTCCGATTTGGTCGAAGAATGCACCTCATGTAATTCGTGAGTGTTTATGCTCATACATTTTGTTTGTTTGTTAGTTTTTTGCTTTATTAATTAATGATTAGTAAACCTGCATAATGGACTGGTCAGGTTGGCTGCTGGGTCAGAACTAGCCTACTTATAAATGGTTATTTTGGTTCGGATCAGGGCAAGTTGGGGTAAAAATTGTTTCGTGTCAGAACAAGCCAATTTAAAAGTAGTTATTTTGGCTCGGGACATGAGAAGTTGGTTTAAAAAGATGTATCACATCGGGTCATAGCCTGCAAAAGTTAAATTATGCACGATCGTGTGTTAGGAGTAATGATAATATTTACATGCCATGTTTTTCTATGAAATCCTTATCTTTATTTATTATTGTAGCTTTGATCAAATTCTTTCTACATAAAAGTGATGTAATATATTGTTATCCAAAGGACATATAGCTAATATTCGATTTTATGCTTACATACAGGTTGCTTTGAGCTTTACGGATGACTACTATCCTGTTCGAAATGCATTTTCTCAATTAAACCAAGTAAGCATATACAACCTTATTTTATTAAACTCCAAAAAAATTAATTTGATGTTTTCTAAATCGACCTTCAAGGTGTAACATCAATCAAAGTGCCATTTTATATATGCGAAACATGTGTGTTAAGAAAGAGGAATGGTCAAGACAAAGATAATCACGTGCAAACCAACATTGACTTGAGATTCTTAGAAGGTAATTTGTTTATCTCGGTTTTTTATAGTTATGTTATAGGTACAAATAACTTTATAAAACTTTGTCCTCGGTTAGTTAGACTTTAGAGCACCAGTTTAGTAAGCGTGTGCTCTTGAGTTCGACTCTCAATGAAAGCAATTTTGTGTTTTATTATTATTTTCGTTAGTTTTAAATCTCGTGCACCGAAAGCATCAGATGTAAATTTTGGTGTTTAGGAGTATGATTTTATTTTTTTATGTTTTTGACTCAGATGACTTGATTACCTAGAATAACTTTTCAGTTGGTTCTTTCCCCTACATCATTGAACTTGGGAATCATTTCTAAAACAAGGGATTAAAAGAAATGGTCCCATGAATTAACAGACAATGATATTTTGAAATGAATACATAATCTTATTGAGTTTGTATTAAATTTTGAAGTCTTATCATTTTCCCTAATACTCTTCATATTCATAGCCTTCGTGGATCTTATTAATTTGACATAAGAAAAAGGGAAAATACCTTTTTGAATATATTGTCTAATGAGCCAGTAACAAATGGTAGTGGTAGTAAGTTTTGAAAAAAGAAAAACATGAATGCAAAAATAAAGATTATGTATCACATATATTGTTAACACGTTCTTTATCATTTAGATGTTTATTTACAAGGTATATAACTTGGGGAGGAGAAGTGTCTCATAGGCATGTGGAGGAACTTGCATTTGAACTTGCTCGGTTTTATCGTACACGAGGAATCTTTTTGAATTATTATATGGTATGTTACCAGTAACAAATTCTTAATACATAGACCATGAGTCTTCATAGATTTATGAATTATATTGTTTACTTTTGTATTTTTTATTTATTTATACACTTATGACGTATGTAAAAATAATGGCCCAACCCATGTAGTAAATTGGGTGGGTTGGATAACAGGTCAGCATATAATATCATGCCTAAAAAATTAAGATTTTAAGACATCATATGTTAATTTCTTTTTGACACTTTATACAGGCGGATAAAGCTTCAATGTTAGATGAAGTAATAGACTACTTAAAGAAGCTTCAAGCACATGTGCAAATAATGAAAAACATGTCGGTTCCACAACAACAAATGATGATACCGGTACCATTACAATGAAGGTATGATCGGTCTGGTACTGTTGGTACGGTTATCGGTCGAAGATAGAAGCGAGGAAGTGAGTAGCAAACTCATTCATCTGAGAACCCACTGTTGGTAAGCAAAAACCATCCTAAAGATTTAAAGATTTTTTTGAATCTAAGCACTTTGGGTTTTAATAACACTATAACAGTGCTACTTTTGCATTAGGTACTAAATAGAAGATTTTAATGTGTAAAAGAGGTTATTAGAGCTCCATCATTATTATTGGCTTATGGTGGATCTTTAATAAGATCATTCAATTGGTAAGATAGATTAGTTTAAAAAAAATTATGCTTGATTTCTCCTAAACCAATTTGGTTTAGAGACTTGAGTGCTAATGTTTGTTGAATTCGAGTGTTCTCTCTATCGGAATTTTGCTCTTAATATATTAATAAAAAATCGAGCAATATGTTGCTTTCTTTTTGTTTGGGTCAATCAGTATTTGTCAAAATTGCTACCTTAGTAAAAAAACAGTGATTCAGCGGGGTTATATTTCGCGTTTGAACAACAATGTTACAATGACTTTTATTTCCCACACATATGCAAGTGATTGATCTAACATTATTATGATTAAACTTGAATTCAATCTGATTGCTGAGTTGATCATTTTGATATAGGTTGAATCTTGGTTCTATGGCTTTTGAGTAACTTGAATCTCATCAGTAGTTTCATGTTCAATGATTAATTAGTAAATTATGTTTGATAACATGCTTTAACACTCTACAAGTACAAAAAGTGGTCACATTACATTTAGAGGATAAATGACTTTTTGTTGATGTAATGAGTGAAGCTTTTTATGTTTGGCGTAGATTTTTAATTTTTCTTTTCCAAACATGTGCTATCTGTTTGAGCTAGGGGTGACAATTTTTACTTCAATTAATTCATGTATGTGGTTTGTGCAAAATTTGAAGTAACCTTTAAGTTGTAAACTGTAGTTGGAGCTGATGAAGATGAAGGTAGAATTGAATTGTTACCGAAGGAAGTCAAGGGTAAAGATATCACGGACCTAAATGCTGCCGGCAGGCTTCAGGCTTCAGTTCCCCATTTGGTGGTGGTGTTGCATTTGCTGCTGCAACTGGTGGCAGTGTCGCACCTAATATAACGGCTAAATGGGTGCAATTAAAACGATAGGCCAACGTCTTATACTTGATAAATTAATTTAAGTAGAAGACTATCATTATCATTTATATTGTACATTTGATCAAAATATATTTATTCCTTATTAGATTAGTTAGTAATTATTTGATGGACGTAATTACCCTTATTATCTAATCAAGGGTTTCCATTTGGATCTATATAAGGAGAGATAACTAGAGAGATAAAGGTCACACAATCACAATAACATCAAGAACTCATGAATTCGTTCATACTCTCTCTCTCTCTCAAACGTGTTCATCAAAAACCTTTGAAAACATGTCTTTTTATTTTATTTAACGACAATTAAATTAATGCAAATTAAATTTTCCGATCCGCGAGTATTCGCGGGTGATAACCTAGTATACTAATATATACAAATATGCTATAACAATTTATTCTATGTTAAAAAAAATTAAAAATACAACATTATTATTTAATATATAAAATTACATTTATTCAACCCATGTAATAAACAAGATTTTTAAATATATATTGTTTTATTATTTGATATATACAATTAAATATTTTCAACCCGTGTAATACACGGGGTTCTAACCTAGTAAAAATATATTAAGAACCATAATCTTCTTTATTATTATACATATTATATATACATATGGGCTAAAGCTAGATAGAAAACCCTCCATTTTGAGAAAACCCAACCTCCCGACATTTTTTTTTTTGAAAAAAATAACACATGTAATATACATGTTTTTAAGAGTTGTGGGCCAAAAAAACCAAAAAAGCGCCGAAGGAATGTTTTAAAAAAAAATTTCAGCAAGTTTCTGCCTTTTGTGCCTAACACATGTTAGTCACCCGAAGCATGCTGAAATTTGTTTATTTTTTTTAAAAACATCCCTTCGACGCTTTTTTGTTTTTTTTGGCCCAAAACACTTTAAAACATGTATATTACATGTGTTATTTTTTTTCAAAAAAAAAAATGTCGGGAGGTTGGGTAAAAATGAGGGGAGATTTGAGTTTCCAGAGTTTTCTAAAAACTTAAGGGTTTTCTATATAGCCCTCCCCCATATGTATGTTATCAAAGCATAACATCTTCTTCAATTTACATTATCAAAGTCATAACATGAACGAAAGGTGAAAATTAATGATAGCCTTCTTCATTGTCATAGTATGAGAATGCATAGAGAAAATCAAAACTAAAATCTAAGATACATTATCAAACATATATCTATAATACTTATTTTTTAATTTTAAATACGTTTGTACATTATCAAAAACATATTTATAACCATAATCTCACTCTATATACATCTATGTACAATTAAAAAAACTGAAGAAAGGAAGTTTAAATAAAAATATATAAAAAAATGAATGGTCCACGTTGATTATTAAGATTCTCATTTTCTATGATCCCAGTCCAATATTTAATTATAATTCAAACTACTTGATGTGTGCGGCGTGTTATATAATTTTATGTATATTTTTAGCCTTTTTTTACACTTTAGTCAAGTTTTAAATTAATAAAACACGATATTTTACGAACACTAAACACACATATGGGCAAGTGCACTCATCGCGAGCGTAGTATAGCGTTGGTAAGATACCGAGGCCGTCCAATGACACAAGAGCTTTTAGTACCGGTTTATCCTCAACGTCTAATTAAATCAAAATTTTAGAATAATGTTTAAACATGAAAATAAAAACTAAAAATGCTGAAAATAAAAATTAAAAATAAAAACAGATAGACAAGATAAATCACTTGGTTCCGACTCGCCTTTAGTGTAACCTTTGGTTATTTCCACACTTTTTCACTTTTTAAAAGATTATCTTAGTTATAGTAGTAGGCCCCTCTTTTGAAGGTGACGTTACCCTCAACCCAGTAGTTTGAGTCAGCAAGGATACAATCCTAAAGGGTTGGATTATTGAAAGATAATTAATTAAGTTATTAATGCGTAATGTGGTAGACCCCTCTTTTGAAGGTGACGTTACCCTCGACTAAGTAGTTTGAGTCAGCAGGGATGCAATCCTAAGTAGCCGGGTTAATGTTTTAATAGTAGTTTACATATGGAGGGATCAAGAAATTCGAACCCCCGCCATCCAATACCAGTGGGTATTGAAGGAGGTCCTACTAAGCTTAACCCAGGTCCTTGCAGAATCTATACACTGAACAAGGCAAGACGCTTACCAAACCATTCCCTTAACCCCCGACCAGGTAGCCAACATATCTCCATATAGACCGTGGAGATATGAATGGTGTAAATATTTTATTTTATATAGACAGTAAAATAAAGCAAAGACACCACAGACAAATGATAAGGAAGTTTCACCTTCAACATAAGAAACTAGTTATTAAAGTCATTAATACGTAACCAAATAAAAAGTGCGAAAAAATTAAAAATAAAAAGTATTACACTAAATGCTTGTCTTCACCAAGTGATGTAAGAGACTTGGGCAAACATGGCCTTTGATTGTCAAGAACTCTTACTATCAATCTTGGATCCCGAGACTACTACACACACTCTATGATGGATGATGGATGATGGTGGTGGATGTGGATGTGGGTTTTGATGGTGGTGGTGGGTGGGTGAAGTGTGAGAGAGGTGGTTTGCCAAGGGATGCCTTTGCAATGAACCAAGCACCCCTATTTATAGCCTGCACAGAAGCCCGGACACGGCCCCATGCCTGCTGGGCACGGTATCGTGTCCACCCATCTTCTATTTCTTTATTAATTGTAGTTTGTCTGCATTAGTTGACCACGCCCCCGTGTCCGCTGGGCACGGCCCCGTGTGCAGAAGCGTATCTGTACTATCAAGATTTGCCTGGATTTTGCGAATCTTAGCGTTGACCATGGCCTCGTGTCCGCTGGGCACGCCCCCCGTGTTGGGAAATAGAAGCTTCTACAACTTTGTCTTTTCTGCAGACACTTGGGCACGCCCCCATGTTCAACGAGCACGGGGCGTGTTCAGCCTTCTGATCTCTTGTTTTTGCTTGGGAAGATGCTGTCGAGGGGTCGGGCATGCCACGTTTATTCCTTTTCTTGTATTATTGTTAGATTTAGCTGCATTTTTGCTTCTTTTGTTCATTTAAGCTCTTTTAACCCTGAAAATACAAAAGGAAGACAAAAAATACATTTTTTTCCAACATTAGTACTAAAAAAGGGTTAGCTTTATGCCACATTTGATTTAATTTATATGTTGCATTTTACACACATCAAATACCCCCACACTTGAATCTTTGTTTGTCCTCAAGCAAAACTCCTTATAATGTGACTTACACACCCAAATGGAATGGGTAGAAGAGAAGTTTTTGGGCTTGTCTTGAGTGTCGGGAATCCAATATTTTTATTAGGTTTTTTTTTTATTTACAATCCTATTCGTTATGATTTATTTAGAACATTACATAAGAGAAATTACTTATTTGGGCATAACATGCCTCTTTAAAATTCCATTTATATACAAGTTCACATACCTCATGGGAGATCACTCAACACTCGGCCGAAGATGTATTTTTGTGAAACACTCGGGACCGGCATGAAACTTACTTCTACCATATGCTTGCCAAGCAATCAATCCTCCTCCTTTTTAACTATACACCTTTGTAAATATCAAGAGGACTTTGGGGAAGGGTTAGGCTTGGGTTAAAGGTAGGTGGTTTTGGGTTAGTGGTTAGTAGAAAATGGCGAAAAGGCGTATAAAGCGTCGGTTTTCGTAAAACATTTTGTTTTTGTGACTTTTTATTTTAATGAAGCATTTTTCAAACAAAGTTTCTTTTGATGAACTTGTTTGTTTATTGCTAAACTTCATCGTTTTTTTTTTTTTTTTATAAGGATGTCACAAGAAAACTGAGCTTTAGACTAAAATAAAGGGGTTTAAAATGAAAAAGGGTTTTGGTGGGTAAAGGGTGTTTGTTTTGGGTTTAGAAATGAAAAGGTTTAGGCTAAAAGGGGTTAACTAGGGGGATTTTGGGTAGGTGGTAAAAAAAAATAATGGTGTTGAAAGAAAAAAGGGTTAGTCCTAATGCCTCCGTCATTTACTTACTTGGGTTTAAGTTGGTAAGGACCGGGAATGTATCGTCATGGCAAGTTCTAGAGTCGTAAGAAACCAAGCGGCTATTCACACAAGAAACGAAAAATGAGCATTTAGTTTAAAGATGTGTATTTGTATGCTAAATAAAGGCTCAAAACTCACTTTTTATGGGCATGGGTTTTTAATGTGATCAATTATATATAATCAAAATTTAACTAGATTTGTCACACCGTTTCATAATTTTCTTATGTTGGTTCTTTTTATCACGACGCTATCGATTGTAAATTTATAAAAATATAACCTTTTTAGAATTTGTTATTCTCAATTTAAACCAAGACAAGTAAAGAAAAAATGAAAAATTTTAAAAAAATTTGGGGTGTTTAGCGGTTCCAATAGAGTTTTGTGTAAGGCTTGTAATTAAGATTTGCAAAATTCAAGGTTTTTGCATCCCCCCCCCCCCCCCCCCACTTAAATTATACATTGTCCTCAATGTGTCCCAAAAATAAGTTTTTAGGTTGATTGAATGTGTAAAAAGGTGTGTTTAAACAAATTTTTTCCGTTACTGGGCATCTGGACACGGCCCCGTGTCGGATTAACACGGCCCCGTGGTCAGATTGCTAGTAACAAGGACTTACAGAAGGTGGACACGGGGGCGTGTCTAGTGAACACGACCCCGTGTTGGCACAAGTTAAACAACAATCTGCAGAATTAAACAAACAGCAGGTCTGGGCGGTGGGCACGGGGGCGTGTCGGCTGGGCACGACCCCGTGTGGATAAACTGCAAAAATATAAAACAGGTCTCTGCCTTCGGTTTTGCTTCCCCGGCTTTATTAGCACTAGTATCTAGTGCTTAAAGCCTCGTAGGTACCTGTTTTACTAATAAATACTACACCAAACAACATAACAAACATCCTAATTTACCAAAGTTTAATCATCCACACCACAAGTAAAAAAAATACAGACAATAAAAAGTGTTAAAGGAAACTAAATTGTTCAACAAATGGCACGCAGGCCATGAAATTGTTTATGAGATAAGGGGTTAACCTGTGAGACCTCCAACCGTGGGATGCTACCTCCTACTCCTCCCGCTCAATCCATGTCCTCGTCTTCATCATCATCACCTCCTCCGTGGCCCGCCATATACTCTCGGATGATCTCAATATCATCCTGCATGTCGGAGATGTTTCTTTCTATCGCTCCGACCCGGGCGTATGTGTTGCTGGCATTGTTGTAGGTGTTCCTGGTGCACATAAGGTTTTCCTGCAATAAATCATGTAAGATTTGAAAGTTAGGAAAACCGCCTCCTTGAGAGGAGGATTGACCCGGATCACCCTGGTGCTGGTAGTGGTACTGAGGAGGAGGAGGACGGATGTGTGGAGCGTGTAAGACGAGTGCTTCTTGCGGGTTCCATGCATGCCCTTGAACCCTTTGAAAACTGACCATCCCGTCATCTGCTTCATAAATCAAGTTCATGAAGCGGCATATGACCATGTCTACTTTCCCCGACCATGGTCCCTTTTAAAAGGACCTCGGCATCCTATCAACAAAGTGTTTGAAAAGGCGGTAAATCCACCCTCCAAAAAAGATAGGAGTCGGGGGAGTAGCAAGCTGGTTCAGGTGCATGTTTCAGAGTAGCAGGTGTGGAACATCAAGGTTGATACGGTTGTGGATGCAATGGAGGACTAGCAGATCTCGTAACCCTACAACGCCGATGTTGTCGTGTCTCTGGCTAAGTGAGTAAGTGAGGACCCTGTGGATGTAGCGGTAAAAAGGATCTTTCAACTGGGTGCTCTTAGTTCGGCTCGGGTTGTAGTTGCCCTCTTCGGTTTGAGCCCAAGCAGCTTGGCGTTGATTTTCTTGAAGCTCGCGGAGACCGCCGGTGTTCTCTTCATCCCTAGCATCCTTTTCCGAGTACAACCCCACCAGAGCTCCAAATTGAGCGATTGGAGGTCTCACAGGTTAACCCCTTATCTCTACCCCTTCATTATCAAACGGTTCCGCTCTTGTCTTGAAGACGAACGTGCTGTAAAATTCCATGTTGTATTAATGCACGGAGTGAAGCCGAGTGCAAAGGGCAGCTCGTAGTGGGCCGGTGACAATGTTGTAGAATCGGTCTAATTGGTTCACTGTCTCAAGAGTGTCCATGCACACTTGTCTGGGATTTTCTTCGGGCCTAGTCCTTAACACATCATAACGTGCTTGATCCGCCAACTTGCTTGCGTTGAACCTAGTGAATTTCTTGGCCATCTGAAAGAAAACACACCAAACAATTAGTACGAAACAGTGAAAATTTCGGAGAATAACTGAAAACAGTCGGCTGAACACGCCCAAGTTGGACAAAATTTGGCTGGACACGACCCCGTGCTCGCTGAGCAGGGCCCCGTGTCTAGGCGTATGTTTCCCAAAAATCTCATTTTTCGACCCGATCTCGAAAACTTGAAAATTTTTGGTCCAGTAGGAGCGGTTTTCCCCAAAAATGAAACCCCAAGTGCCGTTTTTCCCAAAACAAACCGTTTACCCCTTCAATTTTATCTTTTTCGGTTCAAAAACAAGGGTTTGGTGTTTTCATGAGAAATCGGGCAAATCTACAAACAATACAAGTTGATTTACTTCCTATAACATGTATCTAAACTAATGCTAACAGATTTATGCAAAAATTTGAGGTTCGATCCAGTTCAAGTTGAAGAACCCTAGATTTTTCCCCAAATCTTGATGTTAAACTACATGCATGAACTTAATCTAACTAATTATAAGGATATAAGCATACCTTGACGTTGTTAGAAGGAGGGGAAACGTCGAAATCTGCAGAAAAACCGCCTGAACCAGAGAGTTTTTGGGGAAACAGGGCTTGTGGAATGAAGAAACTGAATGAAAATGGGGGTTTTATCCCTACAGTTGCGCGGACACGGCCCCGTGTTCGCTGAACACGGCCCCGTGGGCGGGCAATAAATTTTTTTTAAGTGCTCGTGTGAGTGCCCTGTTTCCCAAAACTTGGTTTTAGAGATCTTACCGATTCAGATGTTTTTCCGATTGTTGGTAACTTACCAGGTATGATGTTGATGCTTTCATTCTTCAATCGATTGAAGCGAGATTTCTTCCTCTTCATCCTCAATGAATCCTTTACAAAGCTTTAGCCGTTGGCCGTTGACTTTGAATGGAATTCCATTCCGAGATTTAATTTCGACTGCGCGGTGTGGGAAAATATGGGTGATGGAAAAAGGTCCTGACCACCTAGACTTTAATTTACCAGGAAATAATCGAAGTCGTGAATTAAACAATAGAACTTGATCTCCTACTCGAAATTCATTAGGTTTAATGTGTTTATCAAGCAAATTTTTCATTCTTTCCTTATAAATTTTGGAGTTAGAGTACGCATAATTCCTTAATTCGTCTAATTCATTTAATTGGCAAAATCGATTTTTGACGGCAACCTCTAAGTCTAAGTTTACATTTTTAATTTCCCAGTAGGCCTTGTGAGCTATTTCTACTGGCAAATGACAACTTTTTCCATAGACGAGCTTATATGGGGTTGTACCTATTGTTGTTTTGTACACTGTTCGAAAGGCCCATAAAGCATCGTCTAATTTGTCGGCCCATTCTTTTTTATTTAACCCTACGGTTTTTTCGAGTATTCGTTTTAAACCTCTATTAGTCACTTCGGCTTGTCCGTTTGTTTGAGGGTGATATGCCGTTGAGACCCGGTGATAGACCCCATACCTTGTTAAAAAAATTTCAAGTTGATGGTTACAAAAATGGGTACCTCTATCACTAATTAATGCTTTTGGTGTTCCGAAACGAGAGAATAATCTTTTTAGAAATCTTACAACGACTCTTCCATCGTTGGTTGGAAGTGCCTTGGCCTCGGCCTATTTAGACAAGTAATCTACCGCCACAAGTATATATTTGTTTCCTTTTGACGGTGGGAAGGGTCCCATAAAGTCGAGCCCCCACACATCAAAAATTCCACAAACAAGAATGCCATTTTGTGGCATTTCGTTTTTGGAAGAAATATTACCTGATCTTTGGCAAGCGTCACATGTCTTGACAAGACTTTGGGCGTCTTTGTAAATGGTTGGCCAATAAAACCCTGAATCAAATACCTTTCGTGCGGTACTAGCGGCACCATGATGTCCTCCGTATGGACCTTCATGACAATGGCGGAGAATTCTTCTTGCTTCACTACCATGTACGCATCGGCGGATGAGTTGATCGGCACACATTTTGAAAAGATAAGGATCTTCCCAAAAATAATGCTTCACATCGGCAAAGAATTTCTTTCTTTGATGACGTGGCCATCCTTTGGCGACTATACCGCTGGCTAGGTAGTTAGCATAGTCGGCGTACCATGGCTCTTCTCGGTATTCCACCATTTCCAGGGACTCTGTTGGGAACTTTTCGTTGATTTGCTCGTCCCTGGTTGCCTCCAAAGCTGGGTCTTCCGAGCGCGAAAGATGATTTGCTGCGGTGTTTTCTGCTCCTCTTTTGTCTTTTATTTTAATGTCAAATTCTTGGAGGAGTAGAATCCACCGAATCAAACGTGGTTTAGCATCCTGTTTCTTGAAAAGATATCGAATGGCTGCATGATCTGTATAGACTATTGTTTTAGAAAGAACAAGATAAGAACGAAATTTATCAAAAGCAAATACCACAGCTAGCAATTCATTTTCTGTTGTTGTGTAATTTTCTTGTGCATTATTAAGTGTTTTACTAGCGTAATAAATTGGGTGAAAATGCTTATCTTTTCTTTGTCCCAAGACGGCTCCAATTGCAAAGTCACTTGCATCACACATGATTTTGAAAGGTAATTTCCAATCAGGTGCTATCATGATAGGTGCATTGACTAGCATTTCTTTTAGGGTTAGAAATGCTTGATTGCAATCCTTGTCAAAGATGAAAGGGGCATCTTTTTCAAGTAATTTTGTTAGAGGCCTTAAGATTTTGGAAAAGTCTTTGATAAATCGTCTATAAAATCTGGAATGCCCTAGGAAACTTCTGATAGCTCTAACGGAGGATGGGGGTGGTAATCGAGAAATAGTGACTATCTTTGCTCGATCTTCCTCCATTCCTTCGCTTGAGATTTTGTGACCGAGTACTATTCCCTCCATTACCATAAATGACATTTTTCCCAATTAAGGGCGAGGTTAGTTTCCTCACATCGGGATAGCATTCGTTCAAGGTTATCGAGGCATTGGTCGTATGAATCTCCAAAGATAAAAAAGTCGTCCATGAAGACTTCCATTGTCTTTTCTATCATGTCATGGAAAATGGCCACCATGCAACGTTGAAAGGTTGTGGGGGCATTATATAGACCAAAGGCATGCGTCGATAAGCAAAAAGTTCCATAGGGACATGTAAATGTTTTCTTTTCTTGGTCTTCGGGTGCTATCGGGATTTGAAAGTAACCTGAAAAACCATATAAGAAACAATAAAATTTGTGACCGGATAATCTTTCTAACATTTGATCAATAAAAGGTAAAGGAAAGTGATCTTTCCTTGTTGCCTCATTTAATCTACGATAATCTATACATACCCTCCATCCTGTGACGGTTCTTGTTGGTATTAATTCATTTTTCTCGTTAGTTATTACCGCCATACCTCCTTTCTTTGGAACTACTTGAACGGGACTTACCCCAGGACTATCGGAAATTGGGTTAATGAGTCCGACGTCAAGTAATTTGATGACTTCGTTTTTAACCACTTCTTGGACATTTGGATTTACCCTACGTTGTGGTTGTATTACCGATTTATAGTCATCATTCATCAAAATTTTGTGCGTGCACATGGAAGGACTTATTCCTTTGATATCTACAAGCTTCCAAGCGATCTCATTTTTGTGTTTTTTTTCAAAAGCGTAATTAATTTTTCTTTTTCTAAACTAGTTAATTTTGACGAAATAATTACAGGTGATTTACCATCTTTGTCAAGAAAAGTATATTCCAAACCCTTTGGGAGTTCTTTGAGCTCAAGAGGTGGGTCTTTAGGAGACTCCTTATTTGATTGCTCATTTTTGTCAAGAATCACAAAGGTTTGTTCTATGGCGACCTCTTCTTCAACAAAGTGGTCAATTTATTTTCTTGTATCGGGTGGTTCATCTTCATCTACAATTAGGGGGTCATTATTGCCGAATGGATATTTCATTGAACGCTCAAGATCGACACTCTTTTTAAATGCCCCTAATTGAATAGATAGATTGTTGTACTTCCGATTTTTCAAAGCTTCGTGGGTTTTTACAAAAGGTCGCCCCAACACTAGAGGAGCGTCATCAAGGATGACAAAGTCGGTTGGGATTACCATTTGGTTGGTTTGGACCAAGACATCCTCAACTACCCCTATTGATTTTATTACTTTCCGATTAGATAGAAAAATGGGTATTTGAAGTGGAGAAAAATCACTTATACTTAATTTTTCAAAAATGTAGTTTGGCATTATATTAACACAAAGATCTTTATCAATTGTGATATTACTAATAAAGGAGTTTTGAAAAAAACATGGAACCGGTGTAATGTTAATTTCAAATGGGTCTTCTTTTATTAGCGAAGTTTGATCAATTGTTAACTTAATGCTTACCGTTTTGTCAATTTTAGTGTTAGTGTTTAACTCTTTTAAAAACTTAGCATGAGTGGGTACTAAACAATGATTTTCGAAAAAAGGTGACAAGAGATTAATTTTTTCAAAATTAGACTCTTCTTGAATTTTAACGTTGTCGGACTCACCTTTCTCGTTGTTTAACTCATGTGTCGGTTTTTCACTTACTTGTTCTTCCATTTTTACATTTTCAACTATCTCTTCTTTATTACAAGTTAATTCTTCTCTTGCGCGGGACTCCTCTTCCCTTGCGCGAGATTCTTTTATGCAACGTTCGATAGTTTTAATGTGTTCTATTATCTTATCGGCTATGTGGGTGATAGAGTAAGGATCAGGATCCTCAAAGCTTAAATCTGGATGTTTGATCCTTTGTTCCTCATAATACTCATAGGAAGTAGATGGTTCACACCATTGTTCTTCATTGTAAGTATATGATGGATAAGGGTCGTAATTTTGTTCTTCATAATACTCATATGAGGTGGGTTGTTCATGCCATGGTTCCTCATAATAAGCATATGAAGGTGGAGGCTCATATCTTGGTTCCTCAAAGTATGAGTATGAAGGCTCATACCTTGGTTCGTCAAAATATGAGTATGAGGGAGAAGGTTCATACCTTGGGTCTTCATAGGATGTGTATGAAGTTGATGGCTCGTACCTGGGCTCCTCATAGTAGGTGTATGAAGTGGATGGTTGAAATAAGTCATAATATTGTACCGAGTGAGGGTTACCGCAAATGGTGCAATAGTCTTCCCTATAATCATCCTCCTCATAGGTGTGGTTGTAGCCTCCTGAGTATTGATCCATAAGAATCACTCAGCAGACCACAACAGAGTCTCGAGACCAGAAAACAAAAATAAAAACGGAAACAGAGGCTGGACACGGCCCCATGTTCAGTGGACACGGCCCGTGTTCAGGTTCTGTATCTGGGCGTTTTAATAAAAGTAACTGGTTTTGTGCAGTACGGGGGCGTGTTCAGTGAGCACGAACCCGTGTTCAGACTCTGTATCTGGGTGTTTTATAAAAAAATGCAGCACGGCCCTGTGTTCAGGCTACTGTAAATGCAAAAACTAACTAAAATGCAGAAAATGTGCGCGCGTTTTAAAAAGGTTTTGAAAAACTGATTAGGCCGTCGATTTTAAGCTTTCTTAAAATCCTTGTGTCCCCGGCAGCGACGCCAAAAACTTGATGTGTGCGGTGTGTTATATAATTTTATGTATATTTTTAGCCCTTTTTACACTTTAGTCAAGTTTTAAATTTATAAAACACGATATTTTACTAACACTAAACACACATATGGGCAAGTGCACCCATCGCGAGCGTAGTATAGCGTTGGTAAGATACCGAGGTCGTCCAAGGACACAAGAGCTTTTAGTACCGGTTTATCCTCAACGTCTAATTAAATCAAAATTTTAGAAAAAGGTTTAGACATGAAAATAAAAACTAAAAATGCCGAAAATAAAAATTAAAAATAAAAACAGATAGACAAGATGAATCACTTGGTTCCGACTCACCTTTAGTGTAACCTTTGGTTATTTCCACACTTTTTCACTTTTTAAAAGATTATCTTAGTTATAGTAGTAGGCCCCTCTTTTGAAGGTGACGTTACCCTCAACCCAGTAGTTTGAGTCAGCAAGGATACAATCCTAAAGGGTTGGATTATTGAAAGATAATTAATTAAGTTATTAATGCGTAATGTGGTAGGCTCCTCTTTTGAAGGTGACGTTACCCTCGGCTAAGTAGTTTGAGTCAGCAGGGATACAATCCTAAGTAGCCGGGTTAATGTTTTAATAGTAGTTTATATATGAGGGGATCAAGAAATTCGAACCCCCGCCATCCAATACCAGTGGGTATTGAAGGAGGTCCTACTAAGCTTGACCCAGGTCCTTGTAGGATCTATACACTGAACAAGGCAAGACGCTTACCAAACCATTCCCTTAACCCCTGACCAGGTAGCCAACATATCTCCATATAGACCGTGGAGATATGAATGGTGTAAATCTTTTATTTTATATAGACAGTAAAATAACGCCAAGACACCATGGACAAATGATAAGGGAGTTTTACCTTCAACATAAGAAACTAGTTATTAAAGTCATTAATACATAACCAAATAAAAAGTGCGAAAAGATTAAAAATAAAAAGTATTACACTAAATGCTTGTCTTCACCAAGTGATGTAAGAGACTTAGGCAAACATGGCCTTTGATTGTCAAGAACTCTTACTATCAATCTTGGATCCCGAGACTACTACACACACTCTATGATGGATGATGGTGGTGGATGTGGGTTGTGATGGTGGTGGTGGGTGGGTGAGGTGTGAGAGAGGTGGTTTGCCAAGGGATGCCTTTGCAATGAACCAAGCACCCCTATTTATAGCCTGTACAGAAGCCCGGACACGGCCCCATGCCCGCTGGGCATGACCCCGTGTCCACCCATCTTCTCTTTCTTCATTAATTGCAGTTTGTCTGCATTAGTTGACCATGCCCCCGTGTCCGTTGGGCACGGCCCCGTGTGCAGAAGCGTATCTGTACTATCAAGATTTGCCTGGATTCTGCGAATCTTAGCGTTAACCACGGCCCCGTGTCCGCTGGGCATGCCCCCGTGTTGGGAAATAGAAGCTTCTACAACTTTGTCTTTTCTGCAGACACTTGGGCACGCCCCCGTGTTCAACGAGCACGGGGCGTGTTCAGCCTTCTGATCTCTTGTTTTTGCTTAGGAAGATGCTATCGAGGGGTCGGGCATGCCACGTTTATTCCTTTTCTTGTATTATTGTTAGATTTAGCTGTATTTTTGCTTCTTTTGTTCATTTAAGCTCTTTTAACCCTGAAAATACAAAAGGAAGACAAAAGCACACTTTTTCCAACATTAGTACTAAAAAAGGGTTAGTTTTATGCCACATTTGATGTAATTTATATGTTGCATTTTACACATATCACTACTAAATAGTGTATATTAGGGGTCGGGGCGATCCGTGGTGGGCAGTCCATCACGCGTTGTTTAGCGTGGAACACCGCTTCCTCCATTACCCAAAACGTGTGAACCCCATAAGTCGTGGTAGCCACAACGCGTTGAAGATTTCTTTTGCTTCCTTCTCCTTCACTCCTGCTTCCTTCTCTCCATCACATGTGGTGAGTGATGGGCACCCATACTAAAATTATTCACTAGTGATGAAATCAAGCTCAATGACGTGGTGGACAATAATTGGGTGTGGTGAGTGATGGAAAATGGAGTACCCCTACCCCCTTATGCTATACATACATACATACATACATACATATTTAAAAAACAAATTTTAAATACACAAAATAAGTATATGTGTGTGTGTATATATATATACATATATATATATATTTGCAAAATTAATAACTAATAAACAAGCCAAATTAAACTAGAGAAGTAGCTTAGAATTCTAGTTATAGCTTCAGAATTATAACCCTAAGCGAGTTAAGGTCAAGTTTTAGGCTTATGATGTAGAGATCGAAAATGAGCTGAGATCAAGCTTCATATGTAAAGCTCAAAGTTATCTTAGCTCAAGTTTAAGCTCCATAAAATTGTCAAATCTCTCTTACACTAACAAGTTTTTATAATAATAGAAGTTACATTACTCTTACTCCTAAACTACATTGATAAATACTAAGGTAGTGTTTGTTTCCCAGAATAGAATGGAATCTCGATGGAATTGGAATGTTGATTTCACTCCTTATTTTTTTGGTTTTAACAAGAAAATAAATTGGAATTGAACAACAACATAAGGAAGGGAATCTATATTCCAATTTCAACCAAATTTCATTCCATTTTGCAAAACATACACACCTAGAATACAAATCAAATTTCAGTTTCTGCGCAAATTCCCATTCCCATTCCATTACAATTCATGAAACGGACACTACCTAAATTACATCTATGTTAGGATTTGAACCCTGGTCTTTTCTAGGCAAGCGCCTCTACACTAATCTATACATCCTAATAAAGAACATACCTAGGGTGCCACATGGAATTTTTCTAGCCTCCATTTCACACAGAACATTTTTTAGGCTACATTGACACATGACACTTTTCTAGCCTCCACAATGGTTCTTTTTAGGGACCCGTTTAACAATATGGACCCGTTTAGGAAAAATGGGTAAAAAATGAAACTATATAAATGTTATAACCTGACTTCATATCAAACTCCAATCGCTACCTCCCTCATTCGCATTCTCTCATTCTCTCTCTAGAGAAACCCTAGCCGCCTCCATCTGAATGACCACCACGAAGAAACTGAATCAAGTAATTCATCTTCTTTTTGTATCAATCATATCTAGATCCTAACGAATCAAGTTTTTGATTTTTTTTTCATGCTGCCAACTCCACGTTCAAGCGCACAATTGGGGGAAGACATTTTAGGGTTTAATCGAAATAACCTTGGGTAAGATATTCTTGGATACAATATAGTGTGCTAAAGGAGATGGTCAGAACGACGACAATGGATTGGAATTCAGGGTTCTTCGATCTCGATAAGAGATTCTAGGGTTTTGATCGAAATAACATTGGGTAAGAAATTCTTTGGATCACTAGACTCATGTTTTTCTTTATGAATTGCCCTTTGGATCTATAGTTTCATGGTTTTTAGTTAGCATCACTATGTAATTGATGATTTTGATTTGTTTTCGGGTTTATATGATAAACATAAGAACTACTACTTTTCTATAAACATAAGAACTGCTACTCTTCTACCTAGGAACGATCCAGGGAAAAGAGTAATTCAACTATCATCGAACACGTAAGAAAATGGAGCACTTGCTATGTCCTGTGATTCTGTATAAGTATCAGGGATTACACTTATCCCATTTTTTCACCTTAATACTCACTTCATTAAATTTGGCAGGAACAAAAAACTAGATGATAACACGACTGCGGTGGCCGTTGTACCTCACAGATGGTTGATCGACTAATGCAGGCGGTAATGTATATCAAACACAAATATAAAATTCAAATGTATAATAATTTTTTATATAATTATTATTTTCTTGCTCTATAGGCAACAACTAATGTTGGAAGCTATTATTTAAACACATTTCGTGTGGAACATTTCATGTCAAGACTATGGTATCATTCACCATTTGTAAGTAAAATCAAAATTTTCTTTTTTTGTCTGAATATTTTTAAGTTTTGCATCGGGACTTAATGTATATGGTATTTTATATATTAATTTCATTAGGCTTTCGCAAAAGGTGTAAAGAATGATTACATAACAACAAGAAGTGTATTGAGGTTGGAATTATTAACCTATAAATAAGCAAGTTATATATGCATAAAATGTTGTACCTTTAGCTTTGGGAGTCTTTCAAAAAAAAATGAAAAATTTTCTTTTTAACCCTAAAGTTTTAATGTTTGATAACTTAAGTTTAAACTTCTAATCTTTGTTTCCTTTTTAACCCTAAAGTTTTAATCTTTGACAATTTACCATAAAGTTTTAATTTTTGACAATTTAAGTTTAAGATTTTTAATTTTTGTTTCCTTTTTGACCCTAAAGTTTTAATCTTTGACAATCCAAGTTTAAAGTTTTAATCTTTGGTAATTTAACCCCTTTAATTAATTTGATTTTTTATTTCTAATTCAAAAGTTTCCATCTTTTGCGATTTAACCACTTTGATTTTTTTTTACTTATGTGTTGTAATCTTGGTTTTGGGGGTTTTTCAAAGAAAAAATGGTTATGCATATTGTTGTTGTAACCTTCTCTTTGGGGGTTTTTCAAAAAAAAATTGATTTTTTTTACTTTTCACCCAAATGTATTTCATAAATTACTTTTAACCCAAAACTATTTGTTTTTTACTTTTAACACAAAACATTTTATCTTTTGCAATCTATCCTCACAACTTTTTTTACTTTCAACTTTAGTCCATTATAGTTTTCATTTTCCGCAATTTTCGTTTTATGCTTCGTTCTAAATTTTGTGACTTAACACATCGCAACGTGCGTCTTTGGTTTAGCGTTTTTACGTTTCGTTCTAAATTTTGCGAGTTAACACGACGCAACGTGAGTATGTGGGTGAACATTTTTACATCGTCTATTTTTTTCCCGTTTGACAGGTTCAACATAACGTGTGCGTCCTAAATCGACTTAGTTATAACTAAAGAATCCATGCCGCATTGTGACGGGTCGTAATTCTAGTTATTAAAACCATTAGTAACATTTGCTCTCATGTGGAAGCTGGTCCTCCTTTCTCTAAGTTGTAAATAAGATTCATAAAACAAATTCTTTGTATTATCGACATTTATCATTAATTATGTAAGTTTTCAATAAGATTCATTAAATACATTCTTTATATTATAGACATTCATCATTAAACTTTGTGATCTTTTTTTTAACTAGCTAAAGCAAATATCAATTCTTGATTCGTATGGTGGTCTAAAACGAAAGGTGAGAATCTACACAGTATCTCAAGTTGAAGAGGAGCTTAAAGTTGAAAAAAAAAAGATTATTTACAAGCTGCAACTGGGATTTTAAATACAAAAAAATTATTGTCGGGTTCAAAACTATTGGATTGGGGGTCGATTTTTGTAAATATGTGAACTCATTGCTGGATTGGGTTACTTTAATTACCATATGAAACTGAAAAAAGGCAATGAAATGCCTTTAAACGGGTATTAATATGTGGTGTTTGGCAAGAGTGGCATACTTTAATATAGGACCGTGTTTATATTTAACTGGGGACACATGTAATCAGGTTGAATTTATTATATATTATTATATCTTGTGGAAACCATTGTGATTCATGTCATTTGACCTTTTTTGATTTTTTATTACATTATTGAACTCTGAACTCTAATTCATGCCATTTGACCTTATTATGTGAAGCCTTCATCATGGTATGAAATCTGAACTCTGATCTTAGTTTTTTAATGTTAAACCGCTTACTTTTTTTGGTCTTACTATAGGCATATTGATAATTATATCACTAGCTAAACTTATATTTATTTTAATTTATTTTCAGGAGCACGAAAATGGGGTAAATGTATAATTTTATGCCAAGAAAGCACGATATCGATCTGTTGGCATGGTGATATATGTCAAGATCAGCGGGAGAAAATGCTATCGGGCTTTAGAGACAGTCGTTTTAATGTTTTAGTAACCACTGATATTTCTGCTCACGGAGTTGATGTTCCTAATGTTGACCTGGTCTGTCTACTTCTTTTATTAGGCATAAAATATTTTTCCTTTGTTTTTTACAGGTTTAATCTTTTGATTCGATTAACAAAATGTATTTTTATCTGATTCGAGAACATGTTAGAAGCTGTTGGAAGTATTTGTTTTACGGTACATTTGAAGCCGATCTAGCTAAAGTTATTCGAGTGGTTAAGACCTCAATTTGTAGCACACTTAGACCACCCGTAGTGGGGCGGTATTTTTAAAAAAAAATTGAAAAAAAACGCCAAATAACCCCCGGGGACCATTACACCCGGTTTTTTTAGCGTTATTTTCGAAAAAAAAGTCGTTTGGCGTTGTTTAAACAACGCTTTGAACAAGTTTCACCAGCCAATCAGATGGAGACACCTGGAAATTGTGCCGGAAGGAGACGAAATCGAGTCGGAATGGCTTTGTGGTTAGCTGGAAATTGTGCCGGAAAACCTGCAAATAAACGAAGAAGAAGATGGAACGCAGAGGAGGTTTAAAAGGTTTGGTTTTGACAACTTTGGTCCCTGTAGTTTAGATATGGTTTTAAAGATGGAGATAACTTTTGAATTTTTTTTAAGAATGTAATGTTTTTTATTTAAATTAAAAAAATTAAAAAAATTAATAATTGTGTAATGATTGACGGGGCATTATTGGGCATTATCCCACTACGCCATTTTTGTAAAAACGCCCAATAATGCCCCATGCTGACTGGACTGCCACGTGTCGCAAAACGCCCCATGGTGGGGGCATTATTTGGCTTAACCACTACACATGGTCTTATCATTGGTACAATCCATAGGAACTTTTACAATCTACATTATACGGCTTCGAACACTGAATCGATATCCTTTTTTGTAGGTAAAAAAAATTGGTTACTTTGGCCTCCTACCACTACTGACCAAGGTAAAACTCTCAACTTGCATTCATTGGTTTTCAATTATTCATGGTTTGTAGCTTTTAGTTATTATTTATATATATATTTTACTCAAACCATGTTTTTTTTTTGTTTACCTTGACTTCTTGGTTTAATGTTGGATAAAATCAATCAACTTTCCATTCGAGTCTTTTAGTTCTTTTAATTTTTATTTTAGCCGTTAAAATAGTTTTGAAGACTTAACTTTCTCAACCCGTATTATTATAATTGTGTACATGCCACCCGCATAAGCAAGTAGCGTATGGCGAACCCCTTACATACCGTATATGGTGATCGCTTTAGCTCTAACTTTCTCAACAAGTATTATTATAATTGGATATGGTGAACGCTTTAGCTGTAGCACCAGACGGTTTCTTGGTAAGGCGTCTGTTTCCATATATATGTCATATGTATCTTTTCTTGACATCTTGATCTATATTACATATTTATGTATATTAAATATGATATATATATTTGTCGAAGTGTTAATTTGTAATTTGTCATGCGTATCTTTTGTTGAAGTCTTAATCTATATTACATGTTGAAGTCTTGATTTGTAATACAAATGCTTAGGAATTGTTTCTCTTTTAGCCCTATAGCCCTTTTGCCGTAACCGAAGCCATGTTATCCCCAACCAAAATTTGAAATTTTCGTTTTTCATCATTATGCAAATTCTGAAAACCTCTCAAAGAAGCAGCAAAATAGCTCAAGAGTGACACTAATGAGCATGGAGAGCATCTTTGTGTTGATGTTAAATTTGATACCCTTTATATTTACTTTTTTTCTGATAGTTATAAAGACAAAGTTTTAGAAAAGCATCAAAGTGATTACTTTTTGGGTCAATTAAATTTCATTGTATATAGTAGCCACCAAATTAATTTTGCAGGAACCCAAAGGAATGGACTCCTGACCTTCCCAGAAGATGGACTCTCAAGAGTGGACTGGTATTAATTGTGCTCATAATTTATAATAGAATAAGGATAAAAGGTAAACAATATTACTAATTAGGCTGCACGCAATTACTATTTTTTGTGTGTGCTTACTTGATTTAAGAACAATGGATGGTGGTGCTTTGCTTTATGAGTTTAGAGCGGGAAGAATAGGCAGGCAACAAAAGAATATAACCAAGCTAAGTGATGGAAGACAACAACCACTTAGCATCCGGAAAGGAGACTACTGAATTTGGACAAAATTCATATAATGATCAGCTTCAAGGTGAAAAATATCTATATTTATGTGTGTCCAAAATGATAGTTGAAAAATAGGTCTAACTGAGATGTCGAAATCTGAAAATGAAATACACAGCACCCAACAAGAACCACTTGAAGATTCAGATGTTATGCCATTTAATTAGAAGATATAGTGATCTTGTGGCATTATACTTAAAAAAATGTGATCTGCATTTGACAAATTAGCTATAATCTATGTTTTATCTTAAGGATGCCTGAGTTCAGTTTTTTGTTGTTAACTTAAACAGTTTAACTATTTATTTGACACTTTTTCTGATTTTGTTTATAATTCAGAGAAATACATTTTTAGACAATTTTGACCGTAAAGTACCTGATCACCTGACGAGTCATTTGGATGACTTTTAATCTGTTTAAAATTTTAGTACGCACTGTTTGGGTCATCGTATAAATACATTTTTTTGCCTATTTTTTTAAATTAACTAATGTTTAGTTGTAATTATATAAAAATATTATTAAAATAAATTTTCAAGTTAAATTTTTCAATAATGTGATTTAAAGGCTTTGCGCATTGAAAATATACTTTGGGTGTCTTTTAACCTGTTTGATATGTTTCCCTCTAGCTATATATTTTATGCGAGATGTTTAAGATAATTGGGTCAAAATATAGATGCGCAAGACTTGGTTCCATGCCTAAAAGGCACAGTCCTAACATTTGAAGCTGGGTCGATTCGGTTTGGTCATTTTAGTATTGTTATATTATCTAAAAAGTTGCTTAAAATGGATGCTTTTGTTGTTACTTTTAGTGAAATTGACTTGGAAACTCCAAAATGGAACTGTTTTTGTGAAGATAGAGTATGATGAGGTGCCATTTGGGTTCAAAATAGATTAAAGATCTTTGCAAGATGGACATCAAGAAAGCATTTGAAATTGATCCTCATAATAGATAATCTCTTTCTTCTAGATTCCACAATATACTTATATTAATGAGTGGGTAGTTTGAAATGAAATGGTTTTGTTTAAAATGAAATTCAATATAGTGCATTATGACATTATAGTCGGGCATGTATAAAGATAGTTGCTAGAGTTATTAACACATGATTTGACAATTTTACTTTTTAAGCATATTTACTATAGTTTAATCATCTGACTATTGTGTGTTCGCTAATTAAAATGATAATTATCAAGGAAAAAATAAAGGCCACATAATTCATTAATTTAGAAGTACTTATTCGTGCACTAGACGCCACCTACATGTACAAAATAGAGCTCAATTTTTACTTTTTTTAGTCAAAGATAACAGTTTAGAATTTCAAAATTGATGAGAATAAATGTGTTTTCAAATATGTATTTTATTCTATATTGATTTTCATGAAATATAACTATTTTAGGGAAAAGATTGACAAGAATTTATGAAACCATAAATGAAAATTTTGAATTTAGAAAATGTTATGTTTGACTTTGAAAGTCATTTTACAGATTGTAGGTTCACTATGGGTGCATGATTCATCAGCAAGGAATGCACATATGTTGATAAAAGAATTGACAAATAACTTCATTGATCTTTGATCTTGAAGGTGCAATATGCAAGTTCTCGACGCTATTCATACCGATATGTTTTTTTCTTCTCTTTTTTTTTTGTTGAATTTTCATAAATATATTGAGTTAATTAATTTAATGAACTAAAAACTCTCAATTGGATTATATTATGTTTATTTTGTGATCAGGCTTTTTGATTTCGCTCATCTTATAAATTATGTATAAAAGGTTGATAATTAGTCAAGGTGATGTAAATGTATACTGTATCTTTGAGATATCATATATTACGACTATTTTCCATAATTAAGCTTACACATATACTGGTTGAATGAGTAAAATTTGATGGAGCGATTTTGAAATACTACAACCTTAAGGCCTAACAATATATATAAGCTTATTTGTTTCAAATAATCATAACATATCTATTTATGGCAAACAAAAATGCAATAAGGTGGTTGTTATCTTTCATTTATTTTAGGCTATGGGGTATACTTTTACGCCCCTTAATTACACGTAGGCACCACATCACTTACTTGACCCTCTTTCACTTCACCGCACACCAAGGAAATGGGTTAACCCCATTAATGCCCCTTAAAATTAATTAAAATACACACACACACACACACACACATATATAAATATATATATATAGAGAGAGAGAGAGAGGCCGGTTAACGTACAATACCTCTTATCCTACATTATGTACGCGATGCCCTCAGCCGTACGATCTTCAATCAATCAAACGCGGGCGAAACTAATTTAAATGATTAAATTAATCATTTTAATATATCTAAATCATACCAGGAAGGTTAGAAACGTCATTGCGAGGTCATAAATCTCTGTAATTGACCGATGATAGTTCAAAATCAAACCCTAAAATCAAATTCAAAAACCTGAAAAATCTTCTTCCCCAACCTCCTTTTGTTCCTTTTGGTGTGATATCGATAATAAGAACTATTGATTTGGGGAAGAAGATGAACAGTAACACACACAGATTATACACATGCGATTTGTTTTCTTGAAAAAAAACAAAAAAACATTAAGACGTACGTGCGAATTTATTTTGTTTTGGATTGATATTATTAAATTCATTATTAAGTTATTCGCATGTGACTGCATTATGAATTCAATATAATAGAATTATCATTTTCGCATGATACATGAATTCATTTTGTTTTGGATTTTCGCATGATATTATCAAATTCATTATTAAATTCGCATGTGACTGGATTTGGAATTCGTGTTGGAATTCTCATTTGCTTTGGATTTCGCATGATATTATCAAATTCGCATGTGACCATATGCGAAAATGTTACAAAAAACCAACATGCTATTTCATCAAAATTATCACATGCGAAATTGTTACCAAAAAACATGCGATTTCATCAAAATTTATCACATGCGAAAATGTAACAAAAAAACATGCGATTTTCAATGCGGGGAGATGATCTGACGGCTGAGATTGTAGCGTACGTAATGTACGATAAGGGCATTTGTACCGTACTCTTTACCTATATATATATAGGGAGAAGATCATGCGAGAACCACCTCTTATTGCGAGAACCGCGAGAACCAATGTGAACACAACCAAAAATGCCTAAAAATCACACAAATTTTTTTTTAATATTTTTTATATAAAAATCGCTACTTTTCGAAGCAAAAAAAATTTTTAAAAATATATTTAAAAAAAAAAAAAAATTTGCCACTAAAAGTAGCGATTTGAGCATAAAAAATATTTAAAAAAAATTTAGATTTTTTTTTTATTTTTTTAGATTTTTTTAGGTTTTTTTGGGGATTTAGTTTTTAGCATTTTAGCTTGGGGGGGGGGGGGGGGGTTAGGTTTTTTTTAGGATTTTTGGGGGTTTTAGTTTTTAGCATTTAGCTTTGGGGGGGGGGGGGGGGTGGGGGGTTTAGGTTTTTTTTTTTTGGGGGGGGGGGGGGGTTAGGTTTTTTTAGCTATTTTAGGTTGTGTTCACATTGGTTATCGCAATAAGGGTGGTTCTCGCATGAATAGGGCTGTAAACGAACCGAACGAACACGAACGAGGCCTTGTTCGTGTTCGTTCGTTAAGGAAATAAATGTGTTCACGAACGGTTCACGAACACTTACCGAACGAGATTTTATGTTCGTGTTCGTTCATTAAGGAAATGAGAGTGTTCACGAACGGTTCACGAACACAGGCGAACACAAATAAATTTGGCGAACACAATGAATGATAAAGGTGGATGGCCCAAAGAGTAGCACTAGAACTTGAATCACTTATTGTGGAACGGAGGTAGATCATATTCGTCGATGTAAATAATGAGAAAAGAAAGGGAAATTGTGCATAAACAAAGTGAAAGAGGGTTTTCTAGTTTAATTGTTAGGGTAATGATATAAATAAAAGTTTAATAGTATAAAAAATATAGATAAAATATATGAAAGTTCACGAACATAAACGAACGCAAATGAACGAATGTTCACGAACACCTTACCGAACGTTCACGAACACAATTGAACGAACGAGACCTTTGTTCATGTTCGTTCATTTAACTAATCGAACGGAATTTCTTGTTCATGTTCGTTCGTTTATTAAACGAACGAACATAAACGAACTTCCCGCCGAACGGTTCATGAACTGTTCGCTGAACGTTCGGTTCGTTTACAGCCCTACGCATGAACTCCTCCCTATATATATATATAGCATGTTTTGTGTGTGTGTGGAAATTTTGCAACGGTTGATTCCCTCCCTCTCTCTCCTAGTTAACTTCTTAACATGTGAAGCTTTTAATGCCTCTTAACACCCTTCAGAAGCGGTTTAACATGTGTTAACGGATGACAACTATGATTAACACCTATGGGTATTAGAGTATACCAGGTGACCTTATATCAATGGTACGTTGGTTTGTTGTATTTACTTTATCAATTTCGGGTTTCTGTAATAATTTCATTCGTGGAACTTTGTTATGATTGTCATAAACGTAATTTTTTTTTTGTCAAAACCTAAAAAACATATCATTTTGTTAAAATCGCGATGTTAACAAGATTCTAACGAGAAAATGATTTTTTATCTTCCTTTTTATCGTTTCTCTCTTTTTTTACGTGGACACGTCATACATCGCATGGTGATGATCCAAAAAGTAATTTCTTTTACATAGATTTAAAATATAAAATGCGCCACTTTTGCTTTTAAAATCGAAGTATTATATATTTGGAGATTAATCAATTATAGCATTATAATGTAGGGAAGAAAAGTAACTCCCAAAAGATGCACAATATATACCATTTTAAATATATGTTTAAAGTATTGATTGAATTAAAAATACTAAATAGCTCATAAAGTTTCGTCACTTTCGTAGAGAATAGAGAGAATAAAATTTAATTGAAAGGGCATTGGAAAGTTGGTTCTTGGAGGGAAACATGCAAGACCCTATTTGTGTCTCTAAAAACAAAAGACAAAAATGATTTTGAGAAACATATGGGCTCAAAGTTGTCACTTCACGATAATATAACATGTCTTATGATGCATGCTTATCTATATGTCATAAAACATGTTTTGTAACCCAAAGAAACCTTCAAAACCAAGATTTAAAACTAATAGATAACCCTACTAAAAGTCTATATATATTATCGCGATATTTCGTATTTTCTTTTCCTGATACTTTTAAAACGAGGATTTTTGAATGTTTCTCCATTACATACCGCAACATTTTTGGTCAAGTCAAACGACTAGTGAACTTATACGATATAGGTAAATATAAATGTTCAACAAATATAACATAAATTATTTATAGTAAAACCTTGAAGGAGGTTGTTTAGTGAAATGATTTGGGAAAATATCATTGTAAGCTAAAACAAATTAAAAAGTAACTGTATTTAAACATCCAAGGATGTAAAGCGAACATATGGAAGAAGATATCCACTCATAGAGATAATAATAATAATAATAATAATAATATTCACAAAATAAATAAATAATGAACAATAATAATATTATTCCCCTTGACGCTCCGGCGGTAGTATAAATTTTGTAAACAATTGACATTTTTTCGATTTCGTTATCTCTTTAGATTTTTTTTTTAAAATTTTGCCCCTATAATGATTTTCTAGATCCGTCACTGATAATCACAATAATTATATAAAATCCCAAAATCATACATAGGATATGAACATCCAAACGCATCACAAATTATGTGATCGCGTGGGCAAACACAACGATACACCAAATCATATATATCAAATTATCATATGTGTGATTCATATTCCTCCTATCAATTTGGCTAAGTGCTCTCTCGACATACAAATAGAGAGACATCATAGATAATCACACAAATTACAACCATTAGTGTTGCAATGATATGCATATGGTACCCACAAAGGTGGTTATAGGTCTGGTGTAAGAATCAAATTAAGACATAATTAAAACTGTTAAAGTAATTGTTTATATATATTTGAATACAATATACCACGATAAGTTCTAACAAATCTATCATTTAACCATATTAATGCATGCAAATCATATCCAAAAGCAAAAGCAATTCAAACAAATGTGTTACACTCACACACTACATTTGTTGTTGCTTATACATTAGTTATGTGTTGGTGATTATGCAACATGTCTTAGTGATTATACTATATAGTGTATGCATTGGTGATTACAATACATGTTTGACGTTATGTTTGTGATATATTCCGATTCCGAATAATTCATATGACATTGTTAGTGTCCTCTTTGAATTTATTATCACTCAGATGTTTTTCATTTCGATTTATTCTCTTTTGACCTCTAGTTTAATTTGATTCCAGCTTTTCTGGTCAATCTTTTGATTTATAATAAGATTTGACTATTTATGTGACTTAATATTGTTCTCATCCATTTTGGTTAAATTTGCTCTCATTTGTTTTAAATTGATTCGTAACAAGACTTGGTTTTCGAAGCATATATCGTCAAAAATGGAGAAAAGGGTTAACACAAGACAACCCTATTGGTTCTAGTGTTAAAAAAAGAAGCGTATAGATCCTCTAATCAAAATACGATTGCACGATGCTAAAGCTTTTCCCAACTGTTCTTAAATCTAAGCTTGTTCTTAACTGAAACCGTTTTATATAAGATATTATATAAATCAAAGAGTGATAAACATATATCTAAAAGATGAAAATATGACAAACACATCAAGATGTTAAAAGTTAAGGCATCCGTATATTAAACAATTATATAAATAAAAAAGCGATAAATCTTTATCTAAAGGATGAAAAACAATTATATTAAACAATTCTTGATGTGTTTGTCTGATTTTCATCATTTAGATAAAGATTTATCGCTTTTTTATTTATATAATTGTTTAAGGGTGAGGGTATTGACACACCCCCCCTTTTTGTGTGCACACCCCCCCCCCCCCCCAGAGGTGGCATATAGGGCAATAAGGGGCTTATATAATGTGAAAGCAATTAATGTGCCAGAAAAAAGTGTTTTGATAAGCCTCTCATTGCCCTATGAGAGGCATATAAGGTTGGGGTAGTTGGAGCATTAAACCCTATACGCCTCTCATTGAGCAATGAGAGGCTTATCGACACGACTTTTGATGATTTTAAGGTATAATTACTGACATGAAAGGAGTTCAGTCTGAAAAAGCGTGAAAGTGACCCATATGACCCTTATCGACCTATATGACCCTTATCGACCAAGAATGTTTATTTACCCAAGCATACGGGATTTATGGCTTCCAATTTTTTTCAAACTCGCAAAATTCCGACTGAACTCCTGAAGATTCTTAACTAAAAAATGTGGTTGAGACCGTGAAGCATAAAGATGTCGTTTTGGGGCATTGGTAATATTTTTGGCGAAGATTCGAACCAGTCGTACGTCTCCGAAAGCGTTTGGCTATCCGGCGTTGATCGAGGTGAGGAGGAGGTTGTGTCCGTGCCTCGTTGTGATGACGGGGGTGTGCGACCCACGTTACCTGACTTGAACCAGGGGTTTATAGATGAGGGGGAACCATCTTACAATATTGCCCAAAGTTATCCGCGACACGAATACGGGACTTACCATTCGTATACGGAAAACAAACACAAGTTAGAGTATGAGGAAGGTGCTAAGGAGTATGAGAAAAATGATAAAGAAGTCGAAGAAGGTGCTAACGACTTTGAGGAAAATGATAACGAAGTCAAGGAATGTGCTAAGGACTTTGAGGAAAATGATAACGAAATCGAGGAAGGTGTAATGTACTTTGAGGAGGATGTTGACGACGACGAACCTGCTAACGAGGAAGGTGTTCACGACGACGAGCGTGCTAACGAGGAACCTGCTAACGAGGAAGGTGCTAATGACAAGAAAGAAACAAAAGAGGTATGACATAACCGTCAATTACGTGTTATTCGTGTTACATGATGTTGATATAATTTTTAGAGTGGATAAAATGATTTTGTATACGTGTTATTCGTATGTATATAATTTTTATTAGGTAGGAGAAATCTAGAAAATGTTTGACCCATCCCGACCTTAACCCGAACCCGACCCGAAATTAATTTCATTTATGTGGATTTCTAATGAACCTTTTTTTTTTTGAGGTATTTGGGTCACTTGAAGAATTGAAGAATTGGGTATACAAAAGAGAAGTTGCGAAAGGTTACGTCATTGTCACCCAACGAACGAGGAAAAAAGGCGAAGGTGCGTCAGCAAGGACAGTGAAGATATGGTTGCAATGCGATCGTGGCGGCGAACACAAAAGTAAAGCATCCGTTCGGCGTTCCGGTAGCAAAAAGGTCGGCTGTCCTTTTAGTCTGATAGGGAAACTAGACTCAAGTAGTGGTAGTTGGAGCCTTGTGGAGAAGAAAAACATTCACAACCATGAGCCTGCTGAATTTCTCGAGGGCCACGCGTTTGCTAGAAGGCTAACCCCGGACGAAGAATCACTGGTGGAGAGACTTTATATGCAAGACATGGAGCCTACAAATATACATTTAACCATAAGAAATCAGTACCCACATAGCGTGTGCATTCTACAAGATGTACAAAACGTGATTAAAAAGATTAAATGAAAAATGTACGGCGATCGAACTCCAATGCAAATATTGGAGAGCATGTTGCAAGAAGAAAGGTACGTTTATTTCACCAGAGTGAATCCCTCCACAAACGCGGTCGAGGAGGTTTTTTTCGTTCATCCGGACTCGTACAACATGTGGCGTGCATTCCCACATGTGTTGATGATTGATGCTACCTACAAGACGAATGAGTATAAGCTTCCGTTCATTCAAGTTGTGGGTGTGACATCGACACACAAGTCTTTTTGTGTGGCTCATGCGTTTGTCTCTAAAGAAAAAAAAGATAACTTCTTATGGGTCCTGGAGAAGGTCAAAGAATTGTTGGTAGATTGCATGGAGCCACGTGTAATTGTAACAGATAGGGATCAAGCTTTGATGAATGCTTGCGATAAAGTATTCCCAAAAGCTTCCAAATTGCTATGTAGGTGGCACATCTCACAGAATATTCTAAAACACTGTCGGGCAAAATTTACGGATGAAGACTGGAAAATATTCAAGCTTTCTTGGTCTCGACTGTGTAATTCTCCCATTCCAACGATATACAATTATAACTTTCAGCGGCTTTTCACGCGACTGGTTAACGACGGACGATCAGGTACATATTATATTAGTTTACATACATTCATGCATACATATATACATACAAAGATTACAAATCATTGTATTCAATTTTTTTTTCAGATGTTGTGGATTATTTGTATGATGTGTGGCTGAAAGATTATAAAGAAAAGTTCGTTTCAGCTTGGACTAACACAGTCCCCAATTTTGGTTAACATACAACCAACAGAGTTGAAAGCCAGCATTCTAAGTTTAAGAGATACATTAAAGGGCCAAACAACTCGCTCCATAGACTTGTGTGTCATGTTGGCAAAGTTGTAGAGTCACAAAAGATACAAATAAAACTTAGTTTTCAGGAGAGCAGGTCCGTGCAAATGGGGGACCACAGATTTCTATTTTTTGACAACCTACGCGGTAATGTTTCCCTAAAAGGCTTAGAGTTATTGGTTGTCGAGTGGAAGAAGCTAAATGCGTTGAGGGCAGGAGGGGGGACTTGTGGCCACCAGCTTTCTACGGGTTGTGGGTTGCCATGTGCTTGTCAGATGGAGTGGTGGGAAAATACAGGTAACATAACAACTATAACATATGCTTCGATCCATAGAATATAATCATCATTATACTTCATGTTTTAACAATGATTATTGAAAAACAGGTTGCAAAATTCCACTTGCCGCGATAGATAAATTCTGGACAAAACTTGATTTTTCGACAGAAGAACTTAATCAAGACGAGTGTAATATTCAGGCGGAAATGGATAACCTCACACAGCAACTACATACGCAGCCACCTCTAGTGGTAAAAAGTATGTTGTCGAAGATGAAAGCGGTGTTGAATCCAAGTATGACTGACCATCAACCGCCTGAGGTACAACAAGATACTAGGGGCCGCCCAACTACGAAAGTAAAACAACAAAAGAATAAAGATAAACAACCTGAATCACAGAGGAACGACTACACTCAAAAGCCAAATGTGCGACGTAGTCGTTCAAAGAAAACCAAAGAAGAAAAAAATAAACTTCCAATTATAGATAAAGACTTTCCACGGTTGGCCGGGCACAGGTACATACGTATATACATACATATATTTAGAATTCTTTTTCAATTTTTTATTTTTTAATATTTTTTTTTTTTGCCAATTATAGGTACAAAAACGTGATCGAGCGTTTTAAGGATTGGCTTCCATCTAGCTATCGGAGATACATAACGCATATCGAAGATGCCCAGCCGGACGGTAACTGTTGGTTTCGATCCATAGCTATGGGTTTGGGGTATGACCAGAAAGAGTGGAAGTGGGTCCGCCAAGAGCTACTCGACGAGATGTTCATTAACAGAATGCGTTGGGGGCACATACTCGAATCATTGGACAAGGGATGTTACGATAATGTGTATCGATCGATAAATTGGTTAAATGTTGAACCTGCACCTATGGCATGCTGGATGTGGTTGCCCTACACAGGGTTGTTGGTGGCTCAAAAATTTGGGGTGATTGTTCAACATTTAAGCAACAGTGTTTGTCAAACTTACTTCCCGATGTTCGATGGACCGCAGGTTTACCCGAACCATTCCATTTTAACGATTGCTTATGTCGAAGATAGCCATTTCATCATGGTTAAGTTAGCGGATGATAGCCCGATGCCAGTACCAAATGGACTTTGGAATATATACCGAAGTATGGAAGCTATGGAATGGGAGACTATGTACATGTCTCGTATTGCACAGGGTAGGGCGTTACTACGTAGTAATAGAACTCGACAAAAAGAAGTTATTGACTTGTGTTAGGTGTAGCATCCGTGAAACATAGTGTACGCAACGAACTTATTAATGTTTCTCTTTATTATAATTTAAATATATTGTAACATCCGTCAAATATAGTGTACGCAACAATTTTTTTATAAATTTTTTTTAATTAAAGTGTTTCATTTAAAAGAAAAGAGTACTCCATAAAAGAAAACAATAATAACAATAACAACAATAAATAAAAAATAATAATAATAAACAATAATAACAATAACAACAATAAATAATAAATAACAATAAATAATCAATGAGGGGCGTATAGGGCAAAAAGGGGCGTATAGGAGTTGTCAAATAAAAAAGGGAGGGGTCCTTCTGTATCGGACCGGCCTCCCCCAGGATTCGAACTCGCACAACTCACATAGAACACACAAGCCTTAACCAGTTTATCCTCCGTACAGGAGCTGATGAATTGGTTCTAGTAAATCCTTTATAGACTTCATACGCTTTAAACCCAACAACTTCTATAAGTTGCTCATTGAACCATACGGCCCTCATTGAACAAAAACACTTTCCCAACTTCAATAAAGGGGTAAACTAGATCTAAAATTTGAAAACTCACACACTAAAACACCAAGAACACACACACACACGCTCTGGACCACACGATTTTCACAAGACAAACTCTGGACCACACGATGAAGGTTAGTTTGTATTCCAAATTTTATTGCTTAATCTTCAACCTTTTTTTATTTTTTGGTTTTATTTCCGCCGTTTGTGGTGGTGTTGGGTTTGACGGTGGTGTTGGGTTTGATGGTGGTGGGGGATTGACTGTGGTGGGGAATGACGGCGGTGGGGGATTGACTTTGGTGGGGAATGACGGCGGTGGTGATTGACGGCAGTGGTGGTGGTAGTGGTGGTGGTGGTGGTGGTGGCTGTGGTGGTGCTGTGGTGGCTGTGGTGGTGGCTGTGGTGGTGGTGATTGTTGTGGTGGTGGTTCGGCGGGTGTGGTGGTGGTTGTGGTGGTGGTGGTGGCTGTTGTTGTGGTGGTGGTTAGGCGGGTGTGGTGGTAGTGGCTGTGGTGGTAGTGGTGGTGGTGGTTAGGCGGGTGTGGTGGTGGTTGTGGTGGTAGTAGTGGTGGTGGTGGTGGTGCTTAGTCGGGTGTGGTGGTGTTGGTGGTAGCATAACCCTACCCTACCCCCGGCCCGACACGTTTGCCGGGTCTAGACTTATATCATCGTTTTTTTTAAATGTGCATATGTTATTTTTATTATTATATTTATTATTTTTAACAGTATATTTTCAGATGTCGGGTCTAATGCTATAATTGTATGTTTTATTAACAGGATATCGAAAGTCGGTGTTTTGACGGTGGTGGTAGCGTAATCCTTATGGAGAAGTACACTGCGTTCATATTTCAGATTCAAACGCTTAACTGCGTTCGTATTCCAGATTCATGCACCGGAATGTCCACCAACGACAATGCTTCTGCACCCACAGTCTGTGACGGTGGAAGTAGATATTTACCGGTGACTATGAGGGTGAACTGGAATGTTCTTCCACCTCCACCGACGACAATGCTTCTGCATCAGCAACCTCGAGGGAGAACTCCTTCTGTACGGATTGGTTCTTCATGTGGTAATGGGGAAGCGGAAAGCACGTTTACCGTGGAACGCATCCTTAAACTTGATAGCAACAATATGGTGACCGAATAGAGATCTGAATAACCGATACAGTTTGCAAGAATTTAAGAATATGTAACAGTTAGCGATTTAGGGTTTAGGGTTTAGTCGTTACATTTTGTATTAAAATGACATGTTTTGTGTATTAATATAAAACGATGTTTCGTGTATTTATTGCGTTATGGTTAATAAACGACAAGTGAAAAATAATTAAAGACATAATAATAATTGATAAATAAAAAATTTTACATTTTATAATACACAAAATTCATTTCATAAAATATCGTCATGGGTCAAAGACCGTACCCGATCCACGGCCCGACCCGTTTACCGGGACTAGATATAACATCGTTTTTTTTAATGTGCATATGTTTTATTATTATTATTATTATCATTATTATCATTATTATTATTATTATTATTATTATTATAAACAATAATAATAACAATAACAACAATAAATAATAAATAATAATAATAAACAATAATAACAATAACAACAATAAGTAATAATAAACAATAATAATAATAATAAATAATAACAATAATAATAATAATAAATAATAACAATAATAATAATAATTTTAACAACAACAATAATAATAACAAAAAGAACAATAATAATAAACAATAATAACAATAACAACAATAAATAATAAATAACAATAATAATAATAATAATAAATAATAACAATAATAATAATAATAAATAATAACAACAATAATAATAATAATAAACAATAATAATACTAATAATTTTAACAACAATAATAATAACAATAATAACAATAATAATAATAATAATAATAATAATAATAATAAACAATAATAATAACAATAACAACAATAAATAATAATAAATAATAATAAACAATAATAACAATAACAACAATAAACAATAAATAATAATAATAATAATAATAATAATAATAATAAACAATAATAACAATAACAACAATAAAGAATTTCGCGAAAAATAAATTGTTAACTTGGAAAAGGTGTTAGTTGATGTATCGTATTACACAGGGTAAGGCGTTAGTAGATAGTAATCGAACCTCACGAAAAAGAATTTGTTAACTTGGCAAAGGTGTAACATCCATGAAATATAGTGTATGCAACAATTTAAAAAAAAATATTAATTAGGGTGTTTTATAACATAAAAAACCCTTAATTACCACATAAAATTGTTAAAAAATTTAAGTTCAAATGAGTCGTATAGGGCAATGAGACACATATACAACACCTATAAGGTGCTCATTGATCAATAAGCCTCCCTGGTTGACACCTTATGAGTGTCTCATTGACCAATAAGCCTCCCCTGGTGGTTTCCACTTTTAAAGTAGTTTTCTAATCAATGAGGGGCGTATAGGGCAAAAAGGGGCGTATAGGAGTTGTCAAATAAAAAAGGGAGGGGTCCTTCTGTATCGGACCGGCCTCCCCCAGGATTCGAACTCGCACAACTCACATAGAACACACAAGCCTTAACCAGTTTATCCTCCGTACAGGAGCTGATGAATTGGTTCTAGTAAATCCTTTATAGACTTCATACGCTTTAAACCCAACAACTCCTATAAGTTGCACATTGAACCATACGGCCCTCATTGAACAGAAACACTTTCCCAACTTCAGTAAAGGGGTAAACTAGATCTAAAATTTGAAAACTCACACACTAAAACACCAAGAACACACACACACGCTCTGGACCACACGATTTTCACAAGACAAACTCTGGACCACACGATGAAGGTTAGTTTGTATTCCAAATTTTATTGCTTAATCTTCAACCTTTTTTTATTTTTTGGTTTTATTTCCGCCGTTTGTGGTGGTGTTGGGTTTGACGGTGGTGTTGGGTTTGATGGTGGTGGGGGATTGACTGTGGTGGGGAATGACGGCGGTGGGGGATTGACTTTGGTGGGGAATGACGGCGGTGGTGATTGACGGCAGTGGTGGTGGTAGTGGTGGTGGTGGTGGTGGCTATGGTGGTGGCTGTGGTGGTGGTGGTTGTGGTGGTGGTTCGGCGGGTGTGGTGGTGGCTGTGGTGGTAGTGGTGGTGGTGGTGGTTAGGCGGGTGTGGTGGTGGCTGTGGTGGTAGTGGTGTTGGTGTTGGTGGTGGCTGTGGTGGTAGTGGTGGTGGTGGTGGTGGTTAGGCGGGTGTGGTGGTGGCTGTGGTGGTAGTGGTGGTGGCTGTGGTGGTGGCTGTGGTGGTAGTGGTGGTGGTGGTGGTGGTGGTAGGGTAACCCTACCCGACCCCCGGCCCGACACGTTTGCCGGGTCTAGACTTATATCATCGTTTTTTTTTAAATGTGCATATGTTATTTTTAATTATATTTATTATTTTTAACAATATATTTTCGGATGTCGGGTTTAATGCTATAATTGTATGTTTTATTAACAGGATATCGAAAGTCGGTGTTTTGACGGTGGTGGTAGCGTAATCCTTATGGAGAAGTACACTGCGTTCATATTTCAGATTCAAACGCTTAACTGCGTTCGTATTCCAGATTCACGAACAGTTTCTGGTCAACGGACTGATCGGTAACGTTACTCTACTTATCCTCCGATTTAAGCGGCGCGCTCCGATTTCGGTTGCTTCATAGGACTCACTTGAATCGTCTCGGATGTGGATTTCGGTTGGTTCAGATCTCTTTGGGTATATTCGAAACCAACTAAAATACGTTGAATTACTGAATCAACAGAAATAACTGAAATCGAGAATCAACTTCTTCATCATATTTTTCATGCATTTCTATTAGCCACAGTTGTACGAAGAAACTGTTCGATTTCACGGTTTGTTTGAGAACCTGATTCAGATACACAACGGGTTCGTGTGAATCTAAGTAATAATATGTAATAGTTAGCGATTTAGTGTGTAGGGTTTAGGGTTTCGGCTATGTATTGTATTACATTTTGTATGAAAGTGTTGTGTTTTGTGTTATTTTATCAAAGAATGTTCACTTACATTTGTGTTATGGATTATAGAGAATTTGACGTTTTATAATAACACTTGATAAAACAAATGTAGAAGTTTTATAATACTAATTAAAAAAATGTTGACGTTTTATAATACTAATTAAAGACATAATAATAATTGATAAATAAAAAATTTTACATTTTATAATACACAAAATTCATTTCATAAAATATCGTCATGGGTCAAAGACCGTACCCGATCCCCGGCCCGACCCGTTTACCGGGACTAGATATAACATCGTTTTTTTTAATGTGCATATGTTTTATTATTATTATTATCATTATTATTATTATTATTATTATTATTTGTTATAATTATTATTATTATTATTATTATAAACAATAATAATAACAATAACAACAATAAATAATAAATAATAATAATAAACAATAATAACAATAACAACAATAAGTAATAATAAACAATAATAATAATAATAAATAATAACAATAATAATAATAATAAATAATAACAATAATAATAATTTTAACAACAACAATAATAATAACAAAAAGAACAATAATAATAAACAATAATAACAATAACAACAATAAATAATAATAAATAATAATAATAAACAATAATAACAATAACAACAATAAATAATAAATAATAATAATAAACAATAATAACAATAACAACAATAAAGAATTTCACGAAAAATAAATTGTTAACTTGGAAAAGGTGTTAGTAGATGTATCGTATTACACAGGGTAAGGCGTTAGTAGATAGTAATAGAACTTCACGAAAAAAAATTTGTTAACTTGGCAAAGGTGTAACATCCATGAAATATAGTGTATGCAACAATTTAAAAAAAAATATTAATTAGGGTGTTTTATAACATAAAAAACCCTTAATTACCACATAAAATTGTTAAAAAAATTAATTTCAAATGAGTCGTATAGGGCAATGAGACACATATACAACACCTATAAGGTGCTCATTGATCAATAAGCCTCCCCTGGTTGACACCTTATGAGTGTCTCATTGACCAATAAGCCTCCCCTGGTGGTTTCACTTTTAAAGTAGTTTTCTAATCAATGAGGGGCGTATAGGGCAAAAAGGGGCGTATAGGAGTTGTCAAATAAAAAAGGGAGGGGTCCTTCTGTATCGGACCGGCCTCCCCCAGGATTCGAACTCGCACAACTCACATAGAACACACAAGCCTTAACCAGTTTATCCTCCGTACAGGAGCTGATGAATTGGTTCTAGTAAACCCTTTATACACTTTGTACGCTTTAACAACAACTCCTATACGCCCTTTTTGCCCTATACGCCCCTCATTGATTCAAAAACTACTTTTCAGGTTTGACCAAATAGATAATAGATCTAAAACCCACACACTAAAACACCAAGAAACACACACTGTCTCTCTCGTATAGCTCGGCTTAGAACGTATCAACCTATACGGTCCATATTTTCATAAAAGGTTAGTGTATTATTTCATCTTTCCTTCGTTTATTTTTTATTTTTTTTTAAATTATGGCCGGTGGTGTTGGGTTTGACGGTAGTGTTGGTGTTGGGTTTGACGGCGGTGTTGGGTTTGACGGTGGTGGGGGATTGACGGCAGTGGGGGTTTGACGGTGGTAGTGGTGGTTAGGCGGGTGTGGTGGTGGTTAGGCGGGTGTGGTGGTTGTGGGGGTTTGACGGTGGTGGTTGTGGTGGTGGTGGTTATTGACGGCTGTGGTGGTGGTTAGGCGGTTGTGTTGGTGGTGGTGGTTGTGGTGGTGGTGGTGGTTGTTGTGGTGGTGGTGGTGGTGGTTGTGGTGGTGGTGGTTTGTCAATTATTTAGATGTTAATTTGTTAGAAATTTCTTACAAGTTTATAAAAATTGTAAAAAGTTTATAATATGACACGTATTATATATTATTTTTTGCAGATATGTCGTCAGACGAGGAGGAGTTTAGTGCGATACAGGTGCCTGGATTCGATGAGATGGCCGGGGGTGATTGTTCGGGTAATCCCTTTATGGACTACCCGAACAATTCTAGGGAGTATAAACGTTTTAACAGGTTGCGACAAATGAAGGTGGGTCGGCAGAGGGCGTTGTCATGGGAGGCTTTACGGGAGGTCGGGGAGGAGGAGAGAGCCCGGGGTTTGATTAGGGAGAATTCCCCGTGGGATCGCATGTTTTCGGTGGCGGTTGCGCCATCTTATAGGACCATGATGGTGGAGTTTCTGTCCACATTCGTGTTTCGTCCACGGCCGGCTGACCGGCCCAATTCGGATATGGATGATCCGAACGTGGAAGCACCGCCTCCCGAGGTATCTTTCTGTTTGTTTGGGCAGCGACAAAATTGGTCGCTGCGTCAGTTTGCTGTTGCCACCGGGTTCTATACCGATGATGAGTTGGTTCAGGACATCTATACCACCGCGATTTGGGCTATGCCTGATGATCAGTTGTTTGCTTGGTGGCCCACTCTATGTCCTGGAAGACCCTTCGATAAGAAGGCCCGAGTTTCTGACATTCCTGACCCACTCGTTCGCTACATACACCGCTGCATTGCCACGTCGATCTCTGCGCGTGTCAAAAGCAACGAGTGGGTCACGAAGGTGGATTTGTTCTTTCTGTACTGCTTATATACGGGCACACCGTGCGCCCTCCATCGCTGTCTGGCGGAGTATTTCGCCTCGTACGACAAACGGCAGAGGCGTTGCCGTTTGATTGGAGGGGCGTTTATCACGCGTATTGCCCAGCATTGCGGTCTGTATTACCCATTCCTTGATGATATGCCGGCCCCAGCACCACACGAGCTCTTAGATCATAGGACGATGAGAGGGATGAAGATTGCGGTGAACTTTCCGGATATCGGGCATCGGTTTGTTGACGAACACCAACAGATTTATGAACCCCAACCGATAGTCCACCAGCCACTGCTCGAGGCTGGGGAGGTGGAGATGCCGCATATTGCTGACGTGCCTGCTATGGATGGAGACATGGAGCCTCAGGTTGACCAGGGGCATCCGCAGGAGCCGCCACAGATTCCACAACGCGTTTATCATGCAGTGCGGTTGCCTCAGTCCACCCAACGTCTCCTTGAGAGGCTGGTGGCGGGTCAGGATGGTATGATGGCCAGCTGGACACAGCAGTTTCAGCGGATGGACAGGCGGATGGACCGGATGGAGGATTTGATGGAGTGGGTGATGGCTAGTGAGGCAGAGAGACGTACCCAGGCGGGGTTGCCGGTTCGACCCCCGCCACATCCACGAGTGTATCCGGGTTTCGACATGGAGGCAGGTCCGTCTGGGACGCAGGCAGGTGGTGGGGATGATTCTGACGACAGGGATAAGGAGATGGAGGATTAGTATTTGTTTTTGTTGGGTGAATTTTATTTTGTTAAACATTTGTGGGCATGTATGAACAAATATTTATTTCTTTTTGTTTATTTTGGTATGTTTAAACATTTGTAACTTGATGAATGTTTGTTCGTTTTGTTATTTATGCTTAGTTGTTTATGCTTAGTCGACTTATTTTAAAAAACAACATTTAAAAAAAAACTTAGTATATATAATAACAAGACAAACAACACAATATTCGATTACATTTTTTTTAAAACTTAATATATATAAAAAACGGCATTTATAACTAATATTCGATTACATGTCTTGCATAAACTTACATACTAACAATGAAAAATAACAAGACAAACAACACAAAAAAAATCCAACTGATTATCAACCAACGTTCCCTCTTACGAACAACACTTGAATGAATATCTTCAAATTCCGCTTCTTGCAATTTATAAATTTGAACCTCCTCTCTAAAAAAATTGACTTCGTTTTTAAGCAAAGCCTTCGTATCCATCAGTTCTTTGATGACCACACATGCTCGACGACACATGGGAGGATCGACCCACACAAAGAAGTTGCACTTAGAACGCTGACACGAAAAAAAAAATCACTAATATACAAGGGTTAATGGAAAAAAAATACATTAAAAACATACCATACTGTGACAAGTGTAAAATTGACGTCCGGGATTAGCTTCAGTCCAAGATGTTCTTAGTGCAGCCGTCCTACCACATCTGCAAACAACCATTGTGAATTTGTGATTGTGAAGATGGTGTATATTTCTATGGCAAGTAAGGATGACAAAAATACCCGACATTTGCAACCAACATATACAAGCTTTTAAAAAAAAAAACAAACCAATATGCCGCTCATAGGCCCATACGTGCGTATGGTGGGTACGGATCCTGACAACTTTTCAGCCCATATGCCTCGTATAGCCCGATGAGACCCATATCCACCTACCTTTTCTGAAAAGTTGACAGCACATTTATGACACCCCACTTGCATATGCCTCTCATCGACCCATACGGGTCTCATTGAAGTTCAGTTTCACTTCCTTTTTATACTTTAACCGAGAACAAGTACAGTGTACATATCCAAATACAAAAGTTATTTTTTGGTTAGACGAGTTCTGGACCACACGATGACAATCCGGAAGGGGACCGCACGCGTCTCTCGTAGAGTTTTTGCTCTCGTATCGGTCTATATGGTCGGAATATTCAAGGTTAGTTTACCCTTGTTTTTTGTGGTTTTATTTTGGCGGTTTGTGGTGGTGTTGGGGTTGGGGTTGTGGTGGTGGTGTTGGGGTTGTGGTTGTGGTTGTGGTGGTGGTGGGGGTGGGTCGGCTGGGGTGGTGGTGGTGGTGGTGGGTCGGCTGGGGTGATGGTGGTGTTGGGGTTGTGGTTGTGGTGGTAGTGGTGGGGGTGGGTCGGCTGGGGTGGTTGTGGTGGTGGGTCGGCTGGGGTGGTGGTGGTGGTGGTGGGTAGGCTGTGGTGGTGGGTCGGCTGGGGTGGTTGTGGTGGTGGGTCGGCTGGGGTGGTGGTGGTGGTGGGTCGGCTGTGGTGGTGGTGGTGGTGGTGGGTCGGCTGGGGTGGTGGTGGTGGTGGGTCGGCTGGGGTGGTGATGGTTGACGGTGGTGTTGTGTTGTGGGTGGTAGGCTGTGGTGGTTTTGGTGGTGGTGAGGTCGGCTGTGGTGGTGGTGGGTGGTCGACTGTGGTGGTGGTGGTGGTGGTGGTGGTGGTGTTGGTGTTGGTAGTGGTGTTGTTTGTTTATTATATTTTACAATATAATTTCTAATATCGAGTCTAACACTATAATTCTATGTTTTTTAACAGGATATCGAAAGTCGGTGTTTTGACGGTGGTGGAAACGTAATTCTTATGGAGAAGTGCACTGCGTTCATATTTCAGATTCATGCGCCGGGACGTCGGTCTAGGGTGAGGTGCTTGGCGGTGGGGGATGCATCATCCAACATCATTAGCCAAGTCACTCGGAACTCTGACGGTGCACTCTTGATAGCATCTACCGACGCCCGGTAGTTCCGTGACCACCATATACCATCACGCGTCTGAACCGGCTTTTAAACCGGACGGAATCTACGGAGAAACTGTTCGATTTCACGGTTTGTTTGAGAACCTGGTTCAGATACACAACGGTCTCTTTGCTTCGTCCACTAGAACTATTACCAAAAGAATGCATACACAAATAGTTCTAGTGGACGAAGCAAAGAGACCGTTGTGTATCTGAACCAGGTTCTCAAACAAACCGTGAAATCGAACAGTTTCTCCGTAGATTCCGTCCGGTTTAAAAGCCGGTTCAGACACGTGATGGTATATGGAGAAACTACGTTCGTATTTCAGATTCATGCACTAGAACGCCGATCTAGGATTACGTGTTATCGGAGTAGCCTGTTGCCTCGTCAGCTCCAAGTGACGCTAGCCAACGCGGTCCGCCCCGTAACATGTCCTTCCAAGAGAGGAGTTCATTAGTGTTCTCACGAGCCTTCCACCAACGGGAATGCTACTTCGCTCACCATCCCGAAAAGACGCGGAAGGCTGGACGGTGGTTGATAAACGAAATGCCGACTCCACTACTCCAACCTCCTGATCCCTTATGCCATTTCAGTGTGGTAGATGTGAAGCAGAATCCCGTTGGAAGGTTGGGTTCGGTACACAATTTCAAGACAACCGTGGCTGTCTTTATATTGTGTATGCTGCACCCATCGTTTTCCTGTACAGGAATTCAAAAATATGTAACAATTAGCGATCTAGGGTTTAGGGTTTAGTCGCATTCTGTATCAAAGTTACATGTTTTGTGTATTAATATAAAACGATGTTTAATTACATTTTAAATTACGTTTCTTGTTGCGTTATGGTTAATAAACGACAATTGGAAAACAACTAAAGACTTTCAGAAGTTGACATTTTTTAACATACACATTGCGTTATAGAAACAATTAAACACATAATAATAATTGATAAATAAAAAAGTTGACATTTAATAAAACGTTATAATATACCCATTTAATAAAATTAAACACATAATAATAATTGATAAATAAAAAAGTTGACATTTAATAAAATGTTTAATAATACTTATAAAAATTGGCATTTTATAATATATACAATTCGTTTTATAAAAAAAAAAATTTGACATTTAATAATACTTATAAAAAATTGGCATTTAATAATATACACAATTCATTTCATAAAAATATGAAGTTTTTATAATACTAACACAATTTTTTATAACATTTTATAAAAAGAATTTTAATTTTCTTAATATTTCACAACTTCCCCATATAAATACCCTATCAAAATAAAGTTCCGCACACCCCAATCATTGGTAATCATTGGCTGACACCCAATGATTGACATTAATTAGATGGCAGGGGGGGTGTGTAAATACTTTTCAATCGTATTGGGCAATGAGGGCGTATGGGTGGGGCCAGTTTCAGGCGTATTGGGCAATGAGGGTCATTTAGGGTTAGGGGGGTGTGTAGATACTTTTGGGGGGTGTGTGGATACCTCCTCCGTTGTTTAATATACGGATGCCTTAACTTTTAACATCTTCTTATTCTTGATGTGTTTGTCAGATTTTCATCCTTTAGATAAATGTTTATCGCTCTTTTATTTCTATAATATGTTATATAAAACGGTATTATATTTTCCCTATGTTTGAAGTTTTTTCTATGTTGATAAGTATCATTCGAATCGAATGATCACCCAGTCTATATAGTAGTTCATTCCGAGATTAGATAAATTGCAAGTCCTTATTCGTGTTATATGGTTGAGCAACTTTTTCATTTTAATCTTCGAAGTAACAAATGCTTACACGCACTTAAGTTCTTTATCAATTCCGTTGAACTTTATTAAAATCTATTCGTGATAAACAATTAAACAGGTTTTGACGGTGTACAGATATTCTCCTTAATGATTATTTTCAAATTATATATATCCCAAATCTTTATAGTTATATAAATATAAACAAGATATAATAGAAAGTTTTTTGGCTAGAAGGTCAAAAAGTAATTTTGATTATCAATTGGTTAATCAATGACTTGTATTAAATGGGTATAATTGATAAAAAATAATGAGGCGCGTGAGTTTGTGTAGTGGTATTCTAGTAAATCTAAAGCAATAGTTTCTCTCTCTTCCAATCCCCCCCCCCCCCCCCCGGTTTTTTAAACGTTAATAATTTTTTCATACGATATTATTTTTTTAATAAAAATTGCACCAAAAAAACGAGCGTTTTTTTATTTTTAAAACGAGTGTACTATTTCTATATTTTTGGAAAAATCGAAAACCCAGATGCGTAAAACGCAATGGACAAAAAGCATAAAAAAATGACTCTTTTCAAAAACGCAATTGATAAAAAACACAAAGAAGACAAAAAACACAAAAGAAATGTGTTATTTCTAAAACGCAATGGCTGAAAAACACAAACAAATGTCTTTTTTGTAAAACGCAATGTCCTAAAAACACAAAGAAGCGTCTTATTTCTAAAACGCAATGGCTAGAAAACACAAAGAAATGTCTTTTACCTAAAACACAATGGCCAGAAAACACAAAAAATGAATAATTTACCTAAAACACAATTGACTAAAAACACATAAAATGTGTTTACATAACAATGGCCAGAAAACACAAAAAAAATGAATAATTTACCTAAAACACAATTGACTAAAAACACATAAAATGTGTTTACATAAAACGCAATGGACTAAAAACACAATAATATGTGTTGTTTCTAAAACGCAATGGCTGAAAAATACAAAGAAATGTCTTTTACCTAAAACGCAATTGACTAAAAACACATAAAATGTGTTGTTTCTAAAACGCAATGACTGAAAAACACAAAGAAATGTCTTTTTTTTTGTAAAACGCAATGGGCTAAAAACACAAAGAAATGTCTTATTTTTAAAACGCAATGGCCAGAAAATACAAAGAAATGTCTTTTTCTAAAAAGCAATGGCCAGAAAACAGAAAAAAAAAATGTGTTTTACCTAAAACACAATGGACTAAAAACACAATATAATATGTTGTTTCTAAAACCCAATGGACTGAAAATGCAAAAAAAGTGTTTTTTCATTACTTTGTAAAACGCAATGACTCAATTCAAAAACTCAGATCGTAAAAATGTAATTCAAAAATTTCTTACATAGATCGAAGCCGATTTCTTCAGATTTCTTCAACGATTGACGAAATTTGAATGCTAGAAACACTTATCAGCGATCGAATCGAACGAATCGAGTGATTCGCTTCAAAATCACGGGAAAAAATGAGATATTGTATGAAATTAAACTGGGTTTCTTCAAAAGATTTGAAGAACACGTTAATTGGGTGTTTGAATCATATATTGGTGACGACAATCGTAGTATAATGTAGTGATTATTGAGATAGAAAGTGAAGAAAATGTTGAAGATGGTGGGTTTTGAAGTTACTGGGAGAGAAGAAGGAAGAAGATTGGATAAATTGACTAAAATACCCTTCCCTTTATTTTTAAATTTTTCCATATGTCATAATCATATTGCTTCCTACTATTCCTAGCCAAAACTAACTTCCTATTTGATCATCTCCCACATAAACAAATCTATATGATTCCTCAATTACTAAAATTATGTTAATTGCATACTTACAATTCACACATAAATTTATTTAGTTATTTGTTGTATGAAGTTTTTTTAACCAATAAATTTATTTATTTATTTCTGACAAACTTGCCAAGTTACATCAAAACAGAAGGTAGACGAGCAACAAGTTGTGTCACCATCCCTTTCTGAATTGCAAACCCTAATCTATCAAAGACAAAACCCTACCCCCTGAGGCTGAACAATTGCTGTGGATGACCCGTTAGACCCTGGTCAGGAATTGGATAGCTTCTGGCGCTAGGGAGCCAAATGTGTCAAAGGCAAAATGGACAAAAACATATTGGTTCTCTGCACAAGCTTTAGCGTGCTTATCAAGATTCTGCCTTTCTTGCTGCTTGTCCAGGTACAAACCCGTTTTCCCATTAAACCAACTAGAGGGGAAACCCCCGTGAGGTCCACACAAGCATGTTTCCCCTAGCCCAACCAAAGACGAGTGGATCCGTTGGTCGCAGAGTAGATCTCCTTTCTATAGGGTTCGTAAGGAAATTCACAGGAGCCTCTTTCTTAGCCGAAATCACAGCTCTTCTCAGGATGTCCCACAAAACATCCAGCACCCAGTCGTGCCGATATTTGAATCCAGGGAGCTCTTTACAATGCACTGCGTGCTCTCCGTATTTATCCATACAAGCTTTACGACATATCAGGCAGGTTTCATTTTCTGGGTACATAGGGATCATCAGCCGGTATTTAATGATGACTCTGTATTCTACTGCTGATATACATTGTCCCAGCCCCTCAATTGGGTTAACGGTCAAAAAATCCTGAGCATGGGGACCCTTTAGGCACTCCAACACCGCCTTATAGCGAGATGACAAATCAAACATTTCTCCCAGGATTTAACCGATTTTGCTAAACAGAGCATTCGCCAATTTTTTTTTGTGGTTTTGAGGGGGCGGTGTCCTTGTTAGAGACCGCTGATATCAAAGTTTGGGAGAAAGACATTTAAGCGTTCGAGCGCCTGCAGATAGTCCTGGTCGAGCCCAACAATCCCATTGTTTCGAAGGATATGATCCTGTAGTTTCCAAGACTGAGCTCTGGATGGCATAAACCCCAACATCTCGAGCTGAGAGGAGGCCCAAACCACCTAGACGCATTGGTAGAGATGCCAGACGTCATTTGAGGTCACGAAAGAAGGAGCCACCACCCACGACTGTCTTTTATAGCCTACCGGAGGCCATCATCGAACCGAGATGCCGCATCCACCATCAAATGAGGTTGACAAGTCCGTAGCCCAAAAAGTAACTTAGATGTGTGTTTCAAAGTAAAAGGGTTGAGAAGTGGGTCAAAATATAAAACTATAAAACTCCATTAGATTTAACTATTCGAATCTAATACCAAAATATTCAAAACAAATTATCATTTGTTATTTTAACTTGTACAAATTTATGAGGTATTATTAAAACAAAATTTTAGAAAGGTATAGTGTATAATAATTAATTTAATTAAGCACAATTAGTTTAATCAAATATGATATATAAATTCGTAAGATTGTCGTGCCTGATACAAACGAACTTTAAAAAATATGGGCTTCAAAGTAAAAGGGGTTGAGAAGTGGGCCAAAATTTATCCTGCTGAAAACAAGAGCAAAAGTTGGGCCGGGGTCGTGGATACCTGTTTATATAAAAGCCTCGAACTTAAGGTGGCTGTGTTATCATAGTGTATAATAATATAATTATTAATTTAATCAAACACAATTAGTTTAATCTATAACCATGAAGCCTTCTCACGTTGAGGAGAGATGTCTCCCACCGTTGGCACAATGCGTAGTGGATGGTTTTAATAGTTGTAAGTTGTAACTTGTGAAATCCCTTACGCGTTGCAGCGGGAATTTGTTCGGTTTCGGTTCGGTTCAAAACAATACTGGTACAAATGTTGGTTCGGTTCGTCACGTTACCAGTACGGTGCCGACAATCCATATAGTTTACAATATAAAAACATACTCATTACGAATACAACTCCGTTTTCAACGACATTTTATAACGGAAACCATAAAAACAAATAAATAAATCCCTAAAAAAATAAGAACACCATTCATCATCCTTGTTCTTTAATACACATATCAACGAAATTTTATAACAGGAAACACATAGATAAACACTGAAAATAAATAAAATCATTATTCATCATTGATGTTTTTAATATACACTAGTATTTTTGTTCCGTGTGTTGCGGCGAGAATTTACTTCATCATAAAAATGTACAGGCATGTAGATTTCCAATTCGATATTTTACATATTTTTATAATTGATTTATTTTGTAACTCAAACGATGGCCGACAATCATCATCAAACATTGCATAGTGGATTTTGATTAATCACTTGGTTGGTACCTTTACATTATCATGAGATGGTTTTTTACTTGGTTGGTAAGTTGGATTTGCATCAATATTTGCTGCTATTTCTTCATCGAAAAAATGGATTCAATTTATTTGTTTCAGGAAAAAAAAGAGTAAATTATGTTTTTGGCCCCTATGGTTATATCACTTTTACTATATTAGCCCAAAATAAAAAAAATTTAACATATCTGCCCCTATTAGCTAATATAGTAAAAGTGATATAACCACAGGGGCCAAAAACGTAATTTACTCAAAAAAAAAAATAAAAAAAAACACATGTAACAAGGCTAAATTGAAAAACAAGGACTAAGAACGCATGTGTCTATTGATGCGGAAGAAAGCTGTTGAACTGAAGAACACAACTAGACTACATATATAAATACTCGTAGGAGCTGTATCTACGTAATTCGTATTACATATATGTATGTAAGTCGTAGGAGCTACATATACGTAACTTTTATTACATATATGTAACTCGTATGAGCTAAATATAGGGTTATTGGAAATTATCACCCTTAACTATTGGCTATTGGCCGCTGCCACCCCCAACTATCACGTTGATGCCCACCACCTCCAATTTAACACTTAGTGTGTTCTGTCACCATGTCGTTAACTGATCACTAACTTTTGATCCTGTTACTTTTTGGGGTGTCCTAAGATCCCTAAAACCTTCCTATGATCAAAAGTACAGTAACATGATCAAAAGTTAGTGATCAGTTAACGACGTGGTGACAGAAAACACTAAGTGTTAAGTTGGGGGTGACGGGCGTCAAAGTGATCGTTGGGGGGTGACAGCGACCAATAGCCAATAGTTGGGGATGATAAAATCCAATAACCCCTAAATATATGTATGTACCTTGTATGATGAAATATTACTTAAAAATGGAACATTTGGATGGATACATATTGCTAAACATTCTCCTTGTTCATCTTGCTTTCTCAGTTATCAAAGGGTTAAGAAAGCATGTGTTTATTGATGAAGAAGAAAGCTTTTGATTTGAAGAACAAGACTAGCTACATATAGGTAACTCTCGTAGAAGCTATATATACATAACTCGAATGTGCGATATATATAAAGCTTGTATGATCCACACATCATTTACATATACGTGTGGAAGAGTGGTTGCAAAGCAGCGTTAAAAACATGGTGAAAAGGACCTATAAGTAGTGTATCATACGTTAATGTGTTATATGCTGGCTTACAAGCAAAAATGCCACCAATAACTATCATACGCCGGAGAAAGTTTTGTGGATTGGTGTATAAAGAAGCCTATGTGCTTTTCTATGTTTGTTGTTTGGGTGTTGGGTTGTATTGGCTTTGCTTTGCTTGTTGTATGCTCACCTACTTAACAATTGCTAATATGTAGGTTTCGAGATAATGGGTAGAATGCATCTTTTGTACATGCTGGGTGAAATTAGACATGTTGGGTAGTTAATCAAGTATAACTTTTGGAATTTAATGACAAGTATATAACTAAATTTAAAAAAAAGGCCAAATCATACACCCATCTTATCTTATCTGACTTAATGTTTCTTTATGTAAACTCATTATTCCCAAATGACACGTATTGTTCGTTTCATGGATTGTAATGGAATTGGAATGAGAATTCACGTAGAAATTGAAATTTGATTTGTAATTTAGGTGTGTTTGTTTTACAAAATGAAATGAAATTTGGATGGAATTGACATGTAGATTCCATTTCTTATGTTATTGTTCGACTCAAATTCATTTTCTTGTTGAAACCAACAAAATAAAAGGTGAAATCAATATTCCAATTCCATCAAGATTCCATTCTATTTTGTGAAACGAACACTACCTTAAGTTGAAAAGGTAGGGACCGATTAATAGTGCATATATAGATTATCATGTAAGATTAAATATATTATGGTGTAATATTTAATCTAGTAGCCATTATAATCATTTACATAATATAGATCAAAACATATAACAACCTATTAAATAATTAGTTGGTAATTGTTGATGGACCATATCACCCTTATTAACTAATTGGTTTTCCTCTTGTGTGCATATATAAGGAGACTTGTGTAGAGCCTAGAGGTTACAAGGTTAGACAATTAGTCATCTTGTGATAAGCTCATAGCATCACTAGAAACTTCTCCCTCTCCATAGCCGATTACCCTTTATCATGGTTGCAAAAGTCGCTAGGCGCTCCCTAGTCGGATTCGGGAGTACTCGGGAAGTACTCGGCTTAGGCGGAGATTACTCGGGGAGTAATTGGCCTGGGAGAAGAGTACTCGTGCCTCGGCAGCTTACTTTGTAGCGAGTACTCGGGGAGTACTTGGAGCCTAGGCGAGACTTTTACAACCATGCCCTTTATCGGTTCTCTCATCACCATCATTAGATTGCACCCTAAGGAGGAACCAGATCACATTGACAAGCATGTCGACTTCGATGGCTGCATCACTAACTGGATTCTCTACTGACCTATCTGCAATCACGGGTATGTTTTCATGTTTTCTATTATGCTTAAAACAGAACTGATCAACATATCAAGTCATTTTAGAATCTGGGTGTTACACCTTCGACACAAACTGAAAAGTTCTAATAAAAAGACATGGAGATAAGAACTTTAAACAAAATATGAATCATAACGCAACACACAAAAAAGCCCCGACAAACAAAATCTACAATCAACAATTATTGCTTCCCTTTAATTTAAATATAAAATATTAAAAAGAATTAGACCGTAAAGAGAATAAAGGCTCTTAAAACTTTAAACACTATTATACATTATATTATACATTATACATTATTATTTGAAACTTGCCATGAACAGTTTCAATATTTTAAATTATTTGTTTTAATTTTATAACAAAATCACACAACACTTTCGTTAAAAAGAACACTGCTTGAAAAGTGGTATAAAGATAAAGGACAAAAATTGTAATTTTTCCTTTTAATTATACATATTATTTGAAACTTGCCATGAACAGTCTCAATATTTTAGATTATTTGTTTTAATTTTATAATAATATTTTATTTTATCACATAACTTGATTTTTATATATATTATTTAAAAGCTGTCATAGTAATTCAATATTTTGAGTATATGTTTAAATTTTTATAATAATATTTTATTCATCATATAATTTTCTTTTTTATAACTTATTTACATCAACTTTTTCTTAACTATGATTGTTTTTTTTCTTCTAACATTGCGATATAATTTTTATTAAAAACAGATACTTTGTCATTGTCTTACCAAACCGAACCAAGACCGTCCGAACAACATTTGTATCGGTACCGATATTTATTTTTATTGTTTTTGCTTTCTATAATATGATCCGGTAGCTATGGTATCGTACCAAACAACATTGGTAATGATATATGTATTCATTTTTATGGGTTTCTATTCTGATATTTTTTTATTATACAGCTCTGGCAGCGACGATAAATGAATATCATTGCTACCGATATCGTCTCAATCTAAATTAATCGATATTTTACAAAAATATCGGTGTTGGTAGCAATGATCGTTCTTTTTTTCATTTTCGGTCGATATAAATACATGTTGATTTCTATACCGAGTGAATTATCGTACCAGTACTGAAACGAACCGAAATCAATACCCATTAAATACCCACAATAACGTACCGCCGCAAAGCGTGGAGAAATAACCTAGTTCAAATTTAATTTAAACTCAAAAGTAATACATAAAAAGGATGAGGATTTATCACAGTATAAACAATGATCCAACTCTTTTCTGGACTCAAAATTTATGGATTATAAGATCTATACAACTATTAGAGACGTTATGTCAATGATACATAGGGGTGTAAACGGGCAAAGCTCAGCTTGTTTAACTTACGAGAGCTCGAGCTTGGCTGGTGAATAGTTTTCGATCTCCAGATTAATTCATTTATTTTTTATTAATTAATTATATATATATAGGGTCGGGATTTAGAGAAAACGGTGAAAAGTGTGAGAACGATGAGAACGCTTATTGGTCGTCCGATCAAAACAATCCATGGACTAGATTGCGCGGTGGCGTTTTCGTAAATAACATCAATTTATTATGTGGGACGCGCTTCATTAAGGGTAAAAGGGTCTTTTACCGCTCATATTCAAAACGCCATCAAATGATAACACGCCATTCAAAATAAATAAAACGCCAAAAATTAGTGATAAAACGCGTTGGATATTACAGAGGATGAAACGAACACAGTAACTGAATTTTAGTTATTAACATTTATTAGAAGAAATTCCTTCCTAAATTTCTCGCTAAAAACATCATTATATAAACGAGGTAAAACATAGCTTCCATAATCACTTAAATCTATCCATTTCTGGAAAACATCTTTAAACAAAAAACGCTAACTTAACCAAAACGCCAAAATGGCAACAATCGTTTCGTGGAGATACACTCTGGGAATCAGGCGATTCGTCCCCCGTTTTGACAACAGAAGGAGGGTGTATGTTAAGACGGCCAGGGCAATTTTGAACATGGAAGAAGAGGTACAGAGGGGTATCTTATCACTTGACATCGCTCTAGACAACGAATGCCATGAAACACATATGCTTATGAAAGCATTAACCAGGAAATTTGGACCAATCAAAGCAGATGTGAAGCCAGACCCTGTCATGACATCATGGCGTTTTGATGATGAAACAGACATGGTCACCGTTACATACGACAGCGGGGAGCAGGAAGTCTACTGGCTTGAAAACATCATGACAAAGCAGGGTCTTGGTTTCATGGAAGAATTGCATAACGCCACATGTACGAACACAGTAATGGATGCAAGACATGTTCAAGTGGAGGCTTCAGAATCTTCAGGAACAAGAAGCCGATGAAGGTGAAGGTGATGACATGGATGAAGATCCAGATGAAGACTCCGAGGAAGAAGATGACGCAAGTGATGGATACTTTTCGGATAAAGTACCTTCTGACGAAGGGTTTTAATTTTTTTTCTTTTTCTTCTGTGTAATATTCTTTTTTTAATATATTTAAATGATATATTTCTCTATTTATTTGCAAAACGCAAAAAAAAAAATACTAAAAAAAAGTTATTCCTTACAAAACGCCAAAAATAACAAAAAATATTTTTCCTGCTTAATATTTTGGTCTGCATAACACCATTTAAAGAAAACGCCAAACTTAGAAGATGGGACGTCTGTCACCTATAAACTGATAAAGCTGATCAAAACAGTAAATACAAAAACAGTAACTGAAAAGTCGGTTACTTTATTACTATCATTTATTACAATAAAAAAATTCTGCCTAAACTACGCGCCAAAAAACTCCTATAAGAAAGGGGTCTATACACAATGAATTGATCACACCCAAAAAAACAAACGCCATATCCTCTAGAAACAACTCACTTTAAAACGCCAAAAAATGTTAGTTAAAATAACCACAGATGGCAAAACTTTCACTGAATGGATTCTTCTTCTGAGGGGGTTATCTCAATAATATTTTGCTGAATGAGATGGACAAATATTCAAGAAAAAGAGACTGATGACAGTGATATGCCATCATGTGAGCTTTGTTCTTGATGAATATCGGCATGGAAAAAAGAGATCAACACAAGTGTAAAATGCTATTTTGGACTCCATTATTATAAATAGCATCAAGCAAGAGTTGATCTTCAATGACATGCCACCAAACAAGAATATCACACCAAAAAACAGGATGCCACTAAGCAGCTTCGTTTGAAAAAGACGGGGTTTATGTAGGAAAGTTGACATCTAGCTAAGGTATTCAAAAGGTTCAAAACGCCAAAACAAATCCAAGAAGAAGGAGCTGATGACAGTGAAGACTCGGAAGAGAAATTAGATTACCATTTTTAATTTTTTTTCATTTTATATTGTTTTGTTATAAAGTTATCTGTTGTTTTGTTATCTAATTCTCTACAAATAAAATACATTATTATATAAAACGCTAAAAACTACAAACACCAAAACGCTAGTAGTGTGAAACCTGTGAGAAAGTGTCCTGGCAAAGCAAGTTGTCAAATGTATTAAACGCCAAAAAATTCACTAAACGCCCAAAAACAAAACATTTGGTCTTATTGTTAACTTATGAAAATATTAATGACTCGTAGTGAATTATTATACAAAACGCCAAAAAAATTGACCAAAAAACGCTATATCGCCAAAAAATATCTATGTGACACAAAAACAATTAATTCAACGCCAAAAAGTTTAATAAATACAATTAACGCCAAAAAAAATTTAGACGCCAGAAAATATTATACCGCGTTTGGAAAATAAAAGAAGTTTGAAAAGACAAAAATACCCCTCGGACCCTGATCATGTCCCGCGCCACGTGTTGGGCCGGGATGCGTTCTCACCATTCTCACACTTTTGGGTGTTTTCTCCTTATCCCGTTCCTATATATATATATATATATATATATATATATATATATATATATATATATATATATATATATATATATATATATATGAGTAAATTACAAAAACCTCCTTTATGTTTACATCAAATTGCAAACTATGTCCTTTATCTTCAAAATATGCAAGAAACGTACTCGATGCTTACAAACCCTTGCGTGTTATGTCCTTTAGCCATAACTCACTTAGTTTTCATGTATAAATCTGACCAAGTGGACCTCACATAAGGGTATTTTGATCATTTCACCCTAAATACTAAAAAATAAAAGAGTAAAATGCCATTTTAGTCCTTGTGGTTTGTGCCATTTTGCCAGTTTAGTCCAAAGGTTTCATTTTTCACCTGTGGGTCCAAAAAAGTTTCACCGTTGCCATTTTAGTCAACTGGGTTAACTTCATTCATTTTTTCTGTTAACAAGAATGGCAATTCGGTCATTTTATATGGTGGAATTGTCCTTCTTGTTAGCAGAATTACATATAAAATGACCGAATTGCCCTTCTCGTTAACAAAAAAATGGATGAAGTTAACCCGGTGGACTAAAATGGCAACGATGAAACCTTTTTAGACCTACAGGCGAAAAATGAAACATTTGGACTAAACTGGCAAAATGACCCAAACCATAGGAACTAAAATGACATTTAACTCAAAATAAAAATATATAAAGAATTAATCAGATTCCCTTTCTCTCTCTCTCTAAAAATCCATCATGAAACCCAAAATTAACACTCACAACCACAAATCAACAACAAAACAACCCAAAATCATAACACCCACAACTCCAATTTCAAAATCTCTAACTCAAATGGGGTTGCTTTGCATTTCTCTCATCCCCACCATTATACTCACATCGAACCGATTTCTTCCAAGTGAGAGGAACTTCAACCTTGCAACCTTGCAAAAATATCAGGAACTGGACCTGAAAACCTATTTCGTTCAAGATCAAGTACATTTAACAAGCTACATTTCTCAATTTCATTTGGAACTACACCAGATATCAAATTGCTAGCCACTCGAGCTCCACTAAATTCCACAAACTTCCAATTTCAGTCGGTTTCACTACCGCTACTGACGTCACCGAAAAAGACAAGAACAACATGTGGAACGACAAAGAAGATACCGGCGTTGATGAGATGTTAGCGATGCTAGGTTACAAAGTGAAATTAGCTGATATGGTTGATGTTGCTCAGAAGATTGAGCATTTAGAAGGTGTGTTCGGTAATGATGAGGGTTTATAGCAAATTGCTTCTGATTTCGTGCATTATAATCCTTTTGATTTGAACTCGTGGCTTGAATATGTGATCTGTGAGCTTAATCCTTCACCTGAACTTGTTATCGTTGACGATTCGTTTGTTAACAATTCCGATCTACAAGCTATGATTTATCTTCCGGCGAAGAAAGTAAAACCTAATTCTTCTTCTTCTTCTTCAATGGTTGCTAGTTCTATAAACCTAATTCACTTATTTCTGAGAGGGAGAGAGAGAGAGTTGAGAGAGAAAGAGAATCTAATTTGTTATTTTTTATATTTTTAACTTTTTAGTATTTAGGGTAAAATTACCATAATACCCTCATATGGGGTCCGTTTGTTAGATTTAATCATGAAAACTAACTGAATTAAGGTCAAAGGATGTAAGATGCAAGGATATAGTTTGCAATTTGGTGTCAACATAAATGACTCTTTTTGTTATTTACTCTCTCTCTATGTATATATAACATAAAATACACTCTTTAGTTTTTTCCATGATTATCATTAAATAGTGAATTTCACACGTATTATGAGTTATGTAACATTGATTGTGTACTAAATTAATTTAATATATGTATAAAAATAAAGGGTGAGGATCAAATAGGAAGTTTATTTATGCTAGGAAGGATAAGAAGCAATAGGATTAGGACATGTGGCAAAATTTAAAATAAAGAGGAAGGGTATTTTAGTCAATCTTATCCTTTCTTCTTCCTTCTTCTCTCCAGTATCTTCAAAACCCACCATTTTCAAAACCCACCATCTTCAACCATTTCTTCACTTTCTATCTCAATAATCACTACATTATAGTGCGATTTTTGTCACCAATCAATGATTCAAAAACCCGATCAACGTGTTCTTCAGCTTTTTTGAAGAAAACCCAGTTTAATTTCATACAAAATCGTCGTTTTTTCCTATGATTTTGAAGATAATCACTCGATCCGTTCGATTCGATCGCTGATAATTGTTTCTATCATTCAAATTTCATCAATCGTTGAAGAAACCGACTTCGATCCATTTAAGAAATTCTTTAATTTCATTTTTACGATCTGGGTTTTTGATTTAGTCATTGCGTTTTACGATCTTGGCGGGGGTCCGGGGGCAGCGCTATCACACCCTGACTTTTGCGGAAGCGTGATTATCGGTGTGACTTCTTAATACCATAGCATTCAATCATAACAATGCTATATGATAAAAACCACAAGATGTTCATCCATAAATTTAAGTTTGAAAATAACACAACATAATTGTTTGAAACATCGACACCAAACTTAAGATACAAACCACAACATGTTTAAATGAGTTCACGAAGACTCGACAAAAGACCATAACTAAAACCGAGTTTAGAAACATGTATCCCATCCAGGAATAGGATACATCTCCTAAACCCTACGACCACGGATGACATCCTTTATTCATGACGCAGCTTGACAACATGCAAACACCTGCCAGATCCACTTAGTTCCCTGAAATACATGTAATTTGAAAAACATCAACAAAAGTTGAGCGAGTTCATGTGTTTGTGTATGAATAAACCTTTAAAGTATGTCTGTATGTATGTATGTCCCTGGTATGTAGCAATAAGGAAAAACAGATCACCAATTGGTTTGCAAGGCCAATGGTATGTGTGAAATGGTGCATGAAAACTCAAACCTAGCGAAATTTCGCCACGGCATTTGTATGTGGACATAGTCACCACATGGGCCACCCTGGTCCTCATGGGTGTGAGCTCGCTACACCCAAATAGATCTATCACTCATGTCCCTCGGTCCTACGACGAGGATTAATGGCCTTAAGTGTTATACCTACCTTTCACATGATCAAGCAGTAACCCTCCTTAGCTAACCATACCATGTATAAAAACGTTTGTAAACAATTGTAACATGTCTTTCACCCCCGAAGTTATAAAACTGAAAACAGTTAAAAGAAAAGGGGGACATGAACTCACTGTTTTGCGTCTTCAGTACTCGTAACCCAAATCTCCTCAGCAAACACGACTCCCTACAATGTACTAGGGTCTATTAGACGAACGGGCCGTGCCTTGCCATAGTAATTACGTTCTTGAGTTACGTTACTTTTATGTCTTCAATATTATTCCAAGTTATAATTTCTTGTTAAAATAATAATTATTTTAACTTTAAATTATATTTAATTTTGGAATAATTTGTTAAACAATATTTTGGTAACAATACTTCCCAAGTATTTATTTTCGTATTTCCTTCCTAAGGATGGGGGTATCTCATACATGTATCTTCGTATTCTTGTATTTGTAGTTCCAAGATAATATATTTTTAAGTCTAACTTAGAAAATATATTTAAACTTATTTTGTCCAAAATAATATATTTCAAGAAAATATATATCTTTCTCAAAAATCATATATCTTCTAAATATTCAAGAAAATATATTTTTACTTCAAAAAATAATATATTTTCTCCTTGTCGAAAATACAATATACTCTTGTAATATTTTCAAAAATCATATTTTCGTTTCTTTCGTATCCAAAATAATATTCACCAAAAATATATCTATAACGGCATTTTCCGGAATATTTTGTAAGTTACGTTCTTGCGTTCGATTTCACAATATTAAGTGCGTAACTTATATATTTATTCCTTGTGATTTTTGGTATTATTTTGGATTGTAAATTCTTGGTATTTTGTTAAGTTATATTACTTTAAATCCTAAAATAATATAACTATTACACCAAGTATACAAATAATCACACACAATGTGTTATTAATGTAAATATATATTCTAAATACATATTTATCCATTTTTATTTATAAAAACCAACCTCCGATACTTGTATTTTTGTAACAAAATCTATGGCAAAGTTTGTATTGAAAACCATAGTTAAAACTCACTTGTAAATATTTGTTTAGAAAATATTTTTCTAAGTGTTTGGATTTTTGGAAAATTTTGCCACAGTTTCCCCTAAAAATGGAGGTGTCCATGCTATCAAAGCATATCATTTTCTTTTCAAAAATTATCACAAACAATCAACAATCAATCTACACTTACCAAGTGCCAAAATATTGCTATCTACATAATACTCATGAACTTGAACTTTCATAAAAACTTGTAGTAACTTGGTAGTATGTTTAGTAGACTTAGTTACCCTTTAAAGTGTGTTTATTTCTTTAAAAATCTCATTCTTGAAAGATTTGAGTGTTTACAACTTGTTAGATGATTTTTCAAAAAATCATTCTTTTGAATTCTTCTTGTAAACAAAGTGTTCTTATACTTGTTTCAACACTAGAAACATGATTAGTTCTTTTTAAAACAATGTTCATGTAAATCTTTGTGATTTAGCTTGGTTTCTTTGAAAAACTATTTTAGAAATCATCCACTCACAAGACTTGTATTTTGTTTAAATCATCATCACATGAAAACAACTTTTATTATTCAAGTTCATGCTTATATATGAGGATGATCATCTTGTTTTGTCACATAATCATCCTCTCACTTGCTAGATCATGTGTTTAATCACAATCTAGCAAGTTCCTTATGATGATCAACATCATAATCTCAAGAAAACAACAATCAAGTATCATACATACACTAAACAACATTATTTCATCAAGAGTTCATCATATGACAAGCTTATGTTAGAGTTTTATGATTATGTCTTTTAATGTTCATCAAGTTTATCAATGTACATCATCTTTTAACCAACAACATATGAAGTAACAAGAGTTCATAAGAGCCTTACTACTAGCTCTATGGCTAGGGATGAACACAAGAGATGGTGATGACAAATGTGGAGGATAATAGCAATCGGGGGAGGTCCTCCAAGATCCACAAGCTCCAAGTTTCCTTAATCACCTTCTTACACCTTAGGATGGTCTTGGAATGGATGGGATTGAGTTGGAAATAATGGTGGTGGTGGTGTTTGCTTACGGCCGAGAGGGAGGGAGAAAGGAGGAGAGGTGTGGTGTGATGAAGATGAAGTAAGCTCATGTATTCTTATAACCAAATTTAGCTATTACCCAATGGTTTATGTGTTCCCTAAGTACATGTCCAAATCTTTAAGAAAATCAAGCAAGATCAATAGAGGATTTAGCAAGATATTGAGAAGATTATGGTGGGGTCACTTGTGACCGTCCACCATGGGGTGGGGGAGGGGTCTTGGTTTGGTTTAAATGATAAGTTAGATAATTAAGTTAGATTTCAAGTGCATAGATTAGTGTTTATGCGTATGATATGTTATATAGTGTGTTAAGGTGTTCGGGGGTCATAACTAGCTCAGAAACATTAAAACAATGCTTCTAGTATAATTTTGGTGTTTCGGGTAATGTCCGGTTGTTCGGTTAGATACCGGTTCGTTAAAGTGTCAAACTATTCCGTTTAGTGATCTTTATGTACCCTTTTGTGGCACTTTTAATTCCCGACACTTAGGAAAGCATTCAGGACCATTTAGTCAAATTTTTGCATGTTACTAGCTTGTTAAATTGCTGAATTTTGCTGAAATATGCAGAATTCTGCACTTTATGTGGGTTTTAGGCACTTTCCGGCACTTAAACTATCACCTAGTGAAGCAGTTTTGTGGTCCTTAATTCCCTACACTATATACTAGTGTAGAACTTGGTTTCTGACTCATACTGGGCCTCAAAACACTGTTTGTCTATGCCCTGATCATTGTCAGCATTTTTCTAAGTTATCCGCTAATTGTGCTAGCTGTGCTTTGTGCATCGTTTATGTCACTAAAGTTTGTAAGTAAGAATGATGTGACAATATGAAATGTGATGCACATGTAAGTATGATACAGTAATCAGAAAGCAATCATTTATAATTCAGCACAGTCATTAAGCACTAATCACAATTAATTAATTGTACGGATACATGAGTTTTTGACGGTTGTCACAAGCGCCCCTGGTAGGAGGGTTCCAGGGGCGGCAGCCCCTGGCTGGGGTTGAGCTTTAGAAAGGAGCCATTTATAGGTGTTTTCAGTCCATTGCGTTTTAGAGAGAACACTTTCTTTTGTTTTTTTAGGCCATTGCGTTTTAGAAAGAATACATTTTTAAGTGTTTTCTGGCCATTGTGTTTTATAAATAAGACATTTTTTTTGTGTTTTTGGTGCATTGCGTTTTAGGTAAAAACATTTTTATGTGTTTTCAGTCCATTGCGTTTTAGAAAACGGACATTTTAAGTGTTTTCTGGCCGTTGCGTTTTAGAAATAAGACATTTTTTGTGTTTTTGGTGCATTGCGTTTTAGGTAAAACACATTTTTATGTGTTTTCAATCCATTGCGTTTTAGAAAGTACACTTTGTTTTGTGTTTTTAGGCTATGCGTTTTAGAAATAACACATTTCTTTGTGTTTTCTGGCCATTGCGTTTTACAAATAAGACATTTATTTGTGTTTTTGGTGCATTGCGTTTTAGAAAAAATGTCATTTTTTAGGTTTTTTTCCCATTGCGTTTTACGCAACTGGGTTTTCAAAAAAAAAAAAATCGAAAATATAGCAATAGTATACTCGTTTTAAAGATAAAAAACGCTCGTTTTTTTTGTGCAATTTTTATAAAAAAAATAATCTCGTATGAAAGAGTTATTAACGTTTAAAAAATGTGGGGTGGGGGGGGGGGGGGGGAATTGGAGGAGAGAGAAACTATTGCCTTGGATTGACTAGAATGTCCCTAAACAAACTCACTCGCTTCTTTTCTTCCCTTCAATTTCCATCATTTAATCTTAGCCCTTGATTAACTAAATGGATGGTCAAGATCACTTTCTAGTTTTCTTAGCCAAATAAACTTCCTATTATATCCTAACACTAAAAATAAATACTATCGTGTGCTAAAATCGTGTGCTAAAATCAAGAGAAAAAATATATAGAAAAAAAAAAAAAAATACTTGAGGCTTAATTTTGGTTTTTTGAATGGAGGCATAATTTATTTAACATATGATCGTAAATGGTTACAAAATCAATCAATGGTAACGGTCACGTAACAAATAGTTCTTTCCACAAAATCAAAACTTTAAGATATTGCCCTGATGCTTCATTTAAAAAAGAGTTAACTGCCATTTTCGTCCCTGTGGTTTGGTCACTTTGGCCATTTCAGTACATTTTTCAAAAATGCGCCATTTTCGTCCCCCACGTTCTGGAAAGGTGCCATTTCAGTCCAAAAATCATAACCCAGTCAAGTCAGTTTGTAAATAAGGACTGATTGTGTAAATTTGTAACATAAAGGACTGATTGTGTAAATTTGAAAAATGGACTGAAATGGCAGTTAACACCACCACCACTAGCCCTGCCACCACCACCGCCGCCACCGCCGCCACCGCCGCCACCGCCACCACCGCCACCACAGCCCTGCCACCACCACTCCGCTGCCACCACCACCACTCCGCTGCCACCACCACCACTCCGCTGCCACCGCCACCGCCACCACCGCCACTGCCACCACCACCACCACCGCCGCCGCCAGAACCACCACCATCAACGTCATGGCAAGACCCATATTTTCAGACGTTTGTATGTAATATAAAGTCAGAATTTATTGTATTTAATCCGAAAAGTAAACGAGCAAAACAAAGGAACGAGAACGGTATACCGAAACGAAAAGCTTGCGGGTTACGGGGACTTTATACAACCCCTCTGTTCAATTCATCAGTAAGTAGGGTTTACACTTCACACAGAACCCCCTGTTTCATTCACCACCATTATACAAATCTATACAAAATGGACGCATACGCCTTGCATCTAGCTATGGCGGCACTCATCGGAGCCTCATTTGTGGCCGTATCGGCGTACTACATGCACCGGAAAACCCTAGATCAGTTGCTCGAGTTTGCAAAACTCGTTGAGAAGGAGCGAGATGACGAATCAAACACTCTACATTATAATAATATTGAAAAGAACCGGAAGAAGATAGCGAATGATCGATATCGCCGGTCTGCGAATTCGTTGCCTGACGTCACGGCGGTTCATGGTGATGATGTTATTCCGTCTGGCTTGCCTAGACTCCGTACGCTCCCTGAAGGTAACATAATGTGTCTTGTTTTGTTACAATTTATACAATTGATACATACAAATGATATTTACAAGTAAATGTATATATTGTATATGTATGAATTAATTAATTATTACATATGTTCTGCATTATGTTCTTAAAGTTGAAATCAAGGGTGTTATAGGCTTATAGCTCCCTGAAGGTAACAAAATGTGTCTTATTTTGCTAGAATTTATACGATTGTATCCTCCTGTTCAGATTGTTACAAGCATTTGCCAGTTGATGCTTACATATATATATATATAAAGCATTCGTTTCGGTATACCGTTCTCGTTCCTTTGTTTTGCTCGTTTACTTTTCGGATTAAATACAATAGTCTGAAAATATGGGTCTTGCCATGACGTTGATGGTGGTGGTTCCGGCGGCGGCGGTGGTGGTGGTCGTGGCAGTGGCTGTGGTGGCGGTGGTGGCTGTGGTGGCGGTGGTGGCGGTGGTGGTGGTGGCGGTGGTGGTGGTGGTGGCAGCGGAGTGGTGGTGGTGGCAGGGCTAGTGGTGGTGGTGTTAACTGCCATTTCAGTCCATTTTTCAAATTTACACAATCAGTCCTTTATGTTACAAATTTACACAATCAGTCCTTATTTACAAACTGACTTAACTGGGTTATGATTTTTGGACTGAAATGGCACCTTTCCAGAACGTGGGGGACGAAAATGGCGCATTTTTGAAAAATGGACTGAAATGGCCAAAGTGACCAAACCACAGGGACGAAAATGGCAGTTAACTCTTTAAAAAAAAATAAGTGTTTGAAAATAAAACTCCAAAACACCAAAAGAGCACCCATCACCCACCCTTTCCTTTTGCTTTTAGAGTGATTGGTGCTTTTGTTTTTAGAGTGATTATTTAAAGCTGACTTCATAGAAAAGAACGCACCAACCTGTAAAAATTGTGCGTTCAAAACAAACAAAAGACAATTACATAATTATAAAACTACACCAGTTTTTTTAAGACAAAGTTTTTAACTTTGTTCTATTTCTAACCCATAAAAGCCTGGCTGTCTTTATCTCACTAATGATGTTCTCGACCCGAACCGGTTTGTTTGCGAACCTAAACTCGTTCCTAACTTTCCAAATGCTTCAACAACAAATGATAATAATACCGTAAAGGATAGTTTTTTCCAGCTCATTAAGACCCGAATGATTGTGAATCTCCATCAAGTCTCTGAAAGTGAACACAAAAAAAATGCTTTTAGAGTGATTGGTTCATGATTTTTTATGCACATTTAATTACATACATAATATCTCACTTTCTCACCCATTTTCTATACTCATTTTTAACGGCAAATTTGGATCACTGATGAAGCACCGAAATATTATCGTGTCATTATCGTAACCACCCGATCACATTCATCTCTACTAGGCATAATGCATATACACCAATACTGGAGGAAACCCAATAAATATGGGAAAAACCCCTTGTGGGAATCAAACCCAGGAGCTATTGGACCCAAAGCCTTATCCCACCCCCAAGATGCCATTAAGCTACTATAAGGAAATATAAGGTCTTTCTCAATAAGGAAAATATAAGATCTTTTTCATTTTTATTCATACATTAAAGACTTGTTAGGATCTGAGTTCGACTGTTCTGATAGTTTAAATGGAAACAATGAATGAAGATAAAACAACTATGGAAAATATGCAGCAGAATAATAAACTTTGAATCACAACAATAGAAAGATTGATTTCATCATCATGCTTTTATAAAAGATTGTAATTACAATGATTCACGTATGCATGAGAATTACACACTCCCCCTCAGCCTGATCACTTCTAATTCGTTCGTACAAAATGTTAAGAAGGAAAGTGATAAATAGAACAGTACATGCACTGTTCTATTTATAGTACAAATCAAACATCTGAAGCATCTTGGCTGACGTATCCTAGACAGCGACATCTAACAGTCTAATAAACTCCTAACATTTGCTATTATCCTAAACACTGTTACATTGAAAAACTCTGTTGATCAACATCTGTTGATTATCATCTGTTGAGCTTTAACCTCTGTTGAGCCATAACCTCAGTTGAGCCATAACAGACCATTAGCTTCTTTAGACTTTGTCTTCATCAGCAGAGGATGATCAGACCTTTGCTTCAATAGACTTGGTCTTTATTAGCAGAGGTTCACTTTGGCAGACCTTTGGATAAGCGGACTTTGTCTTCAAGCAGAGTTTCTCTTTGGCAGACTTTGGCTTTGACAGACTTTTAGAGTAGCAGATGTTGAGTCTCTGTCATTGGGGGAAGCAGATCTTCTAAGCACTGTTATTCATGATCAGATGTTGTAGACTATATTGGCTTTCCAATCATCTGTTCTTTTGGCAGGGTCCACTAAATCCAACAAGACTCTATCCTCAAACATCATACCTTAAATTATATGGAAAACTTAAGTAAACCCACATTTTTGGGGTTAATTATTCTTCCCTTGTCCTATATTTTGATGTGGTTGTGAGTGAAATAGTATTATTTAGTTGACTATAAATACATGCAGGGAATCAGATGTGAAAGTTTCTAAAAAATAACAAATGTTATGTATGTTAGTTAAATCATATGAATGAGGATGAGGATAAGGATTACCATATGGTGCCTAACTAAGTGACGGATACATAATTTTTTTTTTGTGTGTGTGGGTGGGGGGGGGGGGGGCACGAGTTAAAAAACAATGATAAATAACATAGTTCATCATATAATCAATAATAACATAGTTGTTAAAAAACACATGAAACAAATGATAAAATAATATAGTTCATCAGTAATAAAATAACATAGTTCATAAAAAACTATCTGATGCATCCAGACCATATGCATTCTCCATTTTCAGCCTTTGAACACTATCATCTGATCTGAGCCGAGTCAATTCGTGGGTGTCTGTGGATGACTTCCACTTTATAATTTTGGATCAAATGGTTTTCTTGGGTGAAGAGTTATTCTTGATGAGTTGGGTGATTGTGGCCTGATGACAAGTTTTGCAACTGTTTCTCTTAGTTTGTCACTTGCAGGATCCGTGTGGTATTTCAGCTGGATTTTAATTCCCTCTTTTTTTGTAGTATTCAAACATCTGTTCATCAGCCTTAGCCATCTGCTTATGCCTTTTTGCTTGATTTAAGGTAGTTATGGATAAGCCAGATGCTGAGGGCAGCTTTTTAGATGTCAGGGTCTGTTGAGGGATAATCACTGTTGGATATACTGGCTTTTGAGGAACTGTTGGATCCTTTCCTCTGAGCTGTTCCAGTCTTTTGTATGTTTCAACAATCTTTGATTCAGACCATCTGGCAACAGACCTTGCATTACCATAATTAACAGCAACAAGCTCTGCTCTCATTTTCTTCAGCTTCAATGCCTTGTTTGGATTAATTTGTTTGCCTGTCTTCCAATCTGGTGGAGTTGGCTTTTGTGAAGGATCATTGAGCAATTTTTTAATTCTTTCAATCTCTTCTTTGAGAGCATCTGTTGACCAGTCTTTGAATTGAGCTCTGTTTGCTTTGTATGGTTTATGCTTCATTATGTGATCAAGGTAATCCTGTTTCAGTTCTTTATCAAGCTCAGCATTGATTGGCTTCTCAGACATAGACTTGCTCAGGTACTTAGCATAATCTTCAATCTTGCTTACCTTGCTAAGTTCTAGTGACAAGATTCCCTAAGCAGTCCTATCATCCACCCCTTTACACTTATCCTTTCCAATATAATTAGCATGTCTAGCCTTTAGCTTCAAGTATTCATCCAAGTTTCTAGGCTTTCTATAACCAAGGAGAGATGGGAAGGTAAGTTGTGATGTATCCCCTGTTGTATAGAATGATTCAATTTCACCTTTAATCACATGAATTTCCAGAGGATACTGAGCAGCCAGTGGGATGAAAGATGGTTGTGGTGCAGCGAGTGGAAGTGTAGTGGATTTAAATGGAAATGATGAGAGTGGTGTGGCTTGAATAGGGCAGATGATAAGGGGATTGGTGATTTAATCTCCTCATCATCTTCTTGCACAACAAAAGTTTTTCTTTTGCGTATGAATTTGATTTTTGGTGAAGGTGGGCATGTAGGAATTCTTTGTGGTGTGGGAGGTGGTTGAGTTGTTGGTGGTGTAGGAAAAATGATCATAACAGTTGTTTGGGAAGCATCTGCTGATACAATAGTTGTACCAGCAGTGGTTTGTGGAACATCTGCTGATACATCTATTGTACCGACATCTGTTGGTTGTATTGGTGATGGCGGTGGTGATGGTTTCTTTTGTTTCTTGAGAGGTGGTTTTTGTGGTGAAGGTTTGGTTTTGGGTTCGGCAGAGGATACACTTTTGGTAGGCCCAACAGAGGTTTTAGGAGGGGTGATGATTGGCTATCTAACTCTTCTTGTTGACTTTCTCCCTTGTGAAGTGCCAATATCCTCCTTTTTCTTCTGCTCTGCTCTGCCTGTTCTTGTTCATTAAGCTGGAAGCTTTGGCTTCAAGTGTATCTTGCTTCTGCTTTTCTAAGGCAATCTATTCAACTTTTTTGTTCAGGGTCTCATCAATCCCTTTTTCTTTTCCAGCAAGCATCTGATGCCTTTGCAGAAGTTTTGGTTGGAGCAGACTCTGGATTTTGTTGTTGCACCTTTGGTTTTGCTTGTGATGAAGGTTGTAATTTTCTAAGCTTATCATTCTCCCCCTTTTTGGCATCATCCTCAACTTCTTCTTGAAGTACTATTGGAGGGGGCAGAGCTAGTAGTCTGTAACAGATGTTCCCTTATGGCCTTAATATCTGCTTGTGTAACCTTGTATCTGGCCTCAACCATATTCCTGATCAGTTCCATGTCAGTGTTATGGTTGATATCAACCAAATTCCTTTGAGCTTGGATAATTGGTTGCACTGATTTCCACAGCCCATTGGCAATTTGCTGAGAAGTAGGTGGACTTTTTGAATGCTCCATCATCTGTTTCATCATATCTTTCATTTCAGCCATTGAAGACATTCTCTCCGTCAAATCCTTATATCTTAATTTATCACCTAATTTAATAGGATCACCTGAATCCTTACCTGAGGTAGTTATATTTGGTTCCTTAACTGGAGAGTAAAAGTCCTACCCTTCAAGAGTAGTAGGTTGACTTTTAGAATGCTAGACACATAGGGATAAAAAGTTTTTTTAGGATTAGTTTTAAAACCAATGGGATAATGTAGTATCCTGCAGACTAAGTCCTACCCTTTTTGATACAATCAAAAGGCAATTTATCCCCATCAGGATTAGGGCAACGCTTCACAAAGAAAATATTTCCTTTTCATATAATTATCGTTTTGAGTGGCTTTCAGGATCAAATGTGTCTAGTCGGATTGGAGTTGGAAAACAAAACAAGATAAACCATGGCTTCTAAGAGTGTAGACACTAACTAACTCAGAGACATTGATGCCAATGGCATGGGTTCAGATCAAAATTTCATAGTGTACAAGATCCTCTAAATCACAGGCATGGTCTGAGAATAACTTAGGACGGTGAGCTTGAAAAACTCATAAATTAGTGGCGGAAAGGGGTAGCTTAAAACTAGTGTGAAGATAAACACAAGGAAAAGACCCAGGTTTGGAAACGAAAACATATTTGATCTTAGGATTAAAATCCCTAAAAATTTTGTTTTCATGGAATGCATCACTAGCCTTCAAGAGTTCGATTTTATGATCAGAGGATGAGCAACATTCTTGATCAAGATGTTCAAGAAGCCTTTGACTTATGAAATCCTCGACGGGATCACCAACAGAAGAAGAAAGAGATCAAGTCATCTTCTTACCCATGACTGAAAGATTAAAAGTTGCAAGAAAGGAACGTAGTTTTGAGGGATTGAAGTTTTTACCTCTGATACTCTATGGAGATGAAGGAAGAAGATAACGAGATAACAATGCAGGAAAAGAGGATAAAGGGGATACTTATAACAGCAAGAAACAGTGTTGTTCCACTACCTAGAATCTCCCACAACGTTTAATCACGTACCATCACATTTCTGTTTTGATATTTCAAAAATTTAACAGTTGTAAATGGTAAATCCAACTGCCAAATTTCAAGGACAATTGTTAGGGGTCAATTTTATAATCCGGATTCCTAGATCCCGAGTAAGTTCAGTATCATGAACACTAACATTGTTAACCAACTTTTGTTCTTTTGGTTTTAACTTGTCTTCGTAGGTGACTAACACTGACTTAGTCTATCCTAAAGAACCAGTAAACCAGTTGAAGAAAACGTGTAGAATAGGCCTCTACCGGTCATGAGTGAAGACTGAATATTCCCAAAAAATTCTCAGAATATACTTATTTTTATTTTTTATATATATAATGAGGCAATGATATCGTAGTAGGACACAACACATCTTTCACTTACTTTGTAACACTTAGAACCTATCTGCTATTGCTCTCGCATTGTAACTTTTACTTCAATCAACAAGAACAACAAGAGGCACACTACCTCACGTACAAATTTGATCACAAAGTTATTGTTTTTAAATTTTTGGTCAAAACAGTCATAAAAACGTTTAAAGTTAACGCCATTGTTTAAAGTTAACACCCTGGACAAGGATAAAAGGGCAGTGCCTTTGTGGCTTGCCTTTGATTGTACAACTACTTATTGTATGCTTATGCATGTTAAAATCCAAAGTGAAGTGTTATGTTTTGTTTTGTTTTGTTATGCATAGTTATTTAATGTGAGGATGTGCCTGATGTTTATTTTATGATCACTATTTGCTAAAATTTATAGTTATCTTATTTTAACAGAACTCACTCAATGTGGTTGAATTTTTTTATGCGCATCATGTTAAAGTTGGTTAGCTAGGAGTTTCTTAATTATCACATTCTTGAAGACTCCCACTAGATTACTAGTATCATGTCTAACGTTTATTTTTTTTTATGTTTGATTCAAGACAAGTATTATGGCTTGTATCTGATAATTTGAATTTATGTTGTAAAGTTTTTTTCTGCCTAGTAATGAAAATTTATTGTTTACGAAATATATGCTGAAGAGTATAACCAACAACTGAGGACCCCGGCGTTTAGAGGCGTTTTATTTATAAAGTTTTGGTTAAACGTTTTTAATTTTAATTTTTATTTGTGCTATAATATAGTTATTATTCAAACTATAACATTTTAATATAATATAATATAATATAATATAATATAATATAATATAATATAATATAATATAATATAATATAATATAATATAATATAATATAATATAATATAATATAATACCACATACATTTTCAACTATAACATATTACACAAACTTATATTAATTAGGTAATGACATTTAAGACATTATAAACTTAACAATAAATTACATTTAATTGGTATATCACCATGAATTGTTAACAAACTAAATTGGTAAATCACCATAACTTGTTAAGATAGATGAATCGCTAGGTGTCTATGGGGTATGCTCAAACAAAAAAGCCGAATACATTTGTTTGTGGACCGTATAACTTCGTTTCCATTAGAGATAGGCATATCGGGTTTTTTTTGTACCCAGAACCGGTTCCTAACGACCCGATTCTTGTTAGAGTGCGGGGGAACCGGTTCTTGTAAGAACCGGGTCCAGTTCCTAACCGGGTTTACAACTTTATTACTGAAACCGATAGTAACCGATTCTGGGTAGGGATGGAACCGGTTTCTCTGAAGAACCGGTTCCACCGGGTAAGTCCTTAAAATCTCTGAAATGTTACTGTGGAATCGGATCTTAAAAAAATTCCTTATATTGAATAAAATACTACAATTTTAAAAAAACATACAAACATATTAAGAAAATACAAACATATGGTATTGTAGCCGGTTTATCTCTTTGACTGTTTACTTGTCGTGGATGCATCCATTTGACTTGCGGCTGTGAAATACAACCTTTCTTTTATAAACTGAATCAACAGGTACAAGTTGTATACAAACAGGAAATGAATCACGGTAAAACTAGCGTTTACAAACAACAAAAAACAGGGCAGAACATCAACCGATGATTCTGCTTTAGTAAGATCAGCAGCAGCAACACAAGGGCACTCGAACAGCAGGAATGATCCAATGCTTGTAACAGTGTTCTAGAGAGCAAGTGATGAAAAGCTGTGTTTGTCGATGAATCAAGGCAGATGAGCGGGCGATAGATAAAGGTGAGGCAACCCTAGGACGAGCCCAATAGAAGCCAGCAGCAGCCCAATGAAGAAGCAGCCCAAAGAAAGGAACGGCCAATTGAACCTCACAAAAAAACACAAGCCAAAAAAAGGAAAGGATATGAGAATTAGAAATGGAAAATGTAATAAGAAATTGAATTGAAAATATATGAGATTTGTATATTTTAACACCCCCCTCAATTGAATACTTGAAACAATCAAACATGTTAAGAAGGGAACAAACCTTTTCATGTGGACCTGTAGATAGGCCTTTTGTGAGAATATCGGCAGCTTGATCCTCTGTTTTGATTCCCACCGTTTGAATAATGCCTTTAGAGATCTTTTCTCTTAAAAAATAGAGATCTATTTCGAAATGTTTTGTGCGTTCATGAAACACGGGGTTTGCTGCTATTGATATAGCAGCCGTGTTATCACAAAATAACTGAACGGGCAGGTTGACATCAACTTTCAATTCCTTTAATAAATTGGAAATCCACATAACTTCACATGTCGCAGCACACATCGAACGATACTCTGCTTCGGCAGAAGATCGAGAGACGGTGGACTGTTTTTTACTTTTCCATGAAACTAGATTGTTTCCTAGAAAAACACAAAACCCAGTAATGGACCTTCGAGTCCCCAAACATTTGGCCCAATCTGAGTCAGAGAAGGCCTTCATTCCCAAAGAGTCCCCTTTTTCAAAAAGAATACCTTTTCCAGGGGGACTTTTTAGATATCTTAACAGCCTTATCGCAATTTTAAAGTGAGCTTGAGTGGGAGAATGCATAAACTGACTGAGAAAATGCACAGGATATGCAATATCCGGTCTAGTGTGAGAAAGGTAAATTAATTTTCCAACCAGTTTTTGATAAACACTTATGTTAGTTAAAGGTTGATTATCTTTTTCACACAAATGGTTTAAAACATGATTGGGTTCCATGGGATAACTAACTGGTTTACAACCAGTCATACCAAACTCAGCAAGTAAGTCCAAGCAATATTTTCTTTGAGTTAGGCAAATGCCAGCAGTATTTTTAACAACTTCAAGACCCAAAAAATATTGTAGGTTTCCTAAGTCTTTTATTGAAAATTTGGACTTTAGTAACAATTTTATTTCATTAACATGTTTAGGATAACTACCAGTAATAATAATATCATCTACATAAACAAGAAGAATAGTAAAACTAGAGTCTTTTGTCATAGTAAACATGGAATGATCACACTTACTTTGTTCAAAACCTAGATTACGGAGAACGGAAACAAGTTTTTCGTTCCACATCCTAGGTGCTTGTTTTAAGCCATAAAGGGACTTTTTTAATCTACAAACTTTAGTCCCATCAGATTGATCATAACCATCGGGCAAACACATATAAACTTCTTCATTGAGCTCACCATAAAGAAAAGCATTATTAATATCAAGTTGGAATATTTCCCAGTCAAAGTGGACCGCTATGGACAAAACACATCTAATAGTGACCATTTTTACGACTGGTGAGAAGGTGTCAAAGAAGTCAATGCCTTCTTTTTGGATAAAGCCTTTAGCGATAAGTCTAGCTTTATATCTTTCTATTTCACCATTAGATTTGTACTTTATTTTATATACCCACTTACATCCAATAGCTTTCCTATTAGGAGGTAAGTCAACAATTTCCCAAGTGTTGTTTTTATGTAAAGCTTCTATCTCTAAGTTTATAGCATCAACCCAGTTATTATCAGTTTTAGCTTCAAAATAGTTTTTTGGTTCACAGCTTTTGTTAAGGACAGTAGCAAAACACATCCCTTCAGGTGATAATTTAGCATAGTTAAGGACCTTTTCTAGACCATATTTAACCTTCCCATCTACCACAAAATCATCAAGTTTAGAAGGAAATTTGATATTTCTAGAAGATCTCCTAAGAGTAGTGCTTGGTTGTTCCTGAATTCCTCCCTCAGAATTGTTGTTGTCCTCATATTCAGTGTCATGCTCAGCCCTGTCTTGTCCTGATTCTTCACTACTGGGTTGCTGATTATCAGCCATCCCTAAAGTAACACTTGAATCAGTCGACTGCTCAGACCCATGTCCTGATGAGGTGCTTGTTTGAATATTCTCATCATTGGGAGTTTGGTCAACATTAGGGTTTTGGGTGTAGTTTAAGTCGGATAAATCAAAAAATTTTAGAGTATTAGTCTCAGGAACATCAAGATCAATAGACATTTTCTTTTCTTTAAAAGGAAAAACGGTTTCATATAACCTGACATCCCTAGAATAAAACATCAATTTTTGATCAAGACTCCAAAGTTTATACCCCTTTTTCTCATTTGAATATCCAACCAAGACACATTTTTCAGCATGTATGTCAAATTTATCAGGGTTATTTAACACAGTGCTAAAACAAAGACACCCTACCACCCTAAGTTGACTTAAAACAGGGGCAAAGCCAAACACTAGATCATACGGAGACTTCCCATTTAAAACAGACGAGGGGGTCCTATTAATCAGATAAGCAGCAGTTAGAACACATTCAGACCAGAATTTGAGAGGAAACCCTCCTTGAAAAAGTAATGTTCTAGCAACATTTAATAGATGTCTATGTTTTCTTTCAACAATCCCATTTTGCTGTGGGGTATAAACACATGAAGTTTGATGTAGAATACCATTTTCATAGCAGAAAGTATTCATTTGTTTATTAATGAATTCTGTTCCATTGTCACTTCTAAATATTTTAACAGGTTTACTAAATTGAGTTTTTAGCATATTATAAAAGCCTTTAATATAGTAAAAAACTTCATCCTTTGATTTCATGAGATATACCCACACAGCTCTAGTGAAGTCATCCACAATGGTAAGGAAGTATCTAAAACCATCCCTACTTGGAACTCTATAGGGACCCCAAACGTCTAAATGAACTAGATCTGTAACACCTAAAAAATTCACGTCCTATAATGTGTTGACACGTGTCATATGATTGAACGTGTGAAAGAATGTTCTGAAAGGACTAAAGTTGACAATCATGAAAAGTATGTGAATATACAAGTTCTAAATGTCAACAGTGAATAAATATATTGTACATTAACCCTACATGATGCTCATACCTTCAAACGAATAAATCATGGATCATACGAAGCTAAGTATGAGAGAAAGTGGGAGATTACAAACTACAGGGGTTAAATGTGTCAACATGTTTAAGTTATACCTCTGAGTGACCTTTTAAGCAAACCCGAAGCTTTGTAACGATTAATTATGCTCACTAGAATGCACGATAAAAATTTCATAAAGTTTCGTTATCGTATGAGAAAGTTATGATCAAATTCGTGTACGAGGGGTTAAAGCGTCAACGTTGAAAGTTTGGACCTTTCAGGTGACAATAAAGTTAACCGGGGACTAAACAAAGTGGGTAAATGTCTTAAAGCCCTTATATGTCAATTTAGAGGGTTCAAAGTGCAAGAAAATAAGTTAATTGACCTTTCGGAGGACCAAGAGCCAAGGATGCAAACTGAAAAAGAGACTTTTGGCCCTAATGACATGCTTGCGCACCTCAACAACCACATCCTTGCGGTGCGCAAGGTATGCCCAGATGCAGAAAGTTGGCTGTTGGCTGTTTTAAACGTTGCAACTAATCTTTATCCGATTTTCCTCATCTTGCTTGGCCCCTAAACAACCCCTAAACACTTAGGGACACTTGTGGGAAGGTTATGGTCAGTAGTAGACTTGTGTGTCAACAATTTGTGGTGATTTGATCACTATATAAAGCCCCTAAATTGCAACATTTCAATCACACCTTCATCTGCACTTTGGATCATTTCTAGAGCTCAAGTCTTCTCTCAAGTGATCACTAATCAAGCTTAGGACTTCAGTAAGTTTGCTAATCCTTTCTTAGTTAAGTTTTAGCTTAGTTTTAGCTTAAAAGTCAAACCGTCGTAATTAACGGTTGACTTTAAGATTAATCACTAATGGTCCAGTGATTAGTCGAATCAAAAGTAGTTATAAGTTGGTAATTATGTGGGTAATAAACCCTAAAAAAGGGTTCCCCCTGATTCCCACTCTAACTAGGTCAAATGTCGGGTCAAACTTGTTAAGAAAAAAGTCAACAGGATACTTAAATTCTAATTTATGCATAATTAGCAATGTAGAACACATACAACCTGTTTGATCATTAATATAACTTGGTAATTAGTGTAAGAACATGTCTAAACATGTTCAACCCGATAATTTACTGTTTAGACCCGGTTCGGGACCGAAAGTCGCATAGTTTGACTTTCACTTTGACTTTCAGTTCTGACCCGTATTGGTATGATTTAGAAATACCTAAGAGCTTCATTTGGACCAGGTTACATGCTAGTATAACCCTCTGAGATTATACACCTCGGATCATTAGTTATCCAATTAATATGCATGATTCCGTTAATTGCCCATATGTTGACCATTATGCCCTTTTCACCTTAAAATGTGATTTTTGAAAATGTAAAAGAGTAGAAACTTTAATTACTAATATATAAACTTGTATGCAAAGTTTGACATCAATTCGTGGTGTAGAATGAGAGTTATGCTCATTAGCGTAATTAAGAAGCTTTATGTTAATTAAACGGCGTAATTAGCGTATAGTCTAGTTAAGCCTACTTTTCGATATCAAAATCTTTAACCACTGATGTAATATATTATTTTGGGATTTTTGAAGATTTTTAATTAATTTTAGGCTGAGCATAACTCATAGTCGTAGGCTTAATCCGGTAATTGTCGGTTTTGCCCTTACGGGCCATAAAATGAGTTTTACATATCTAATCGACTCCAAACCTTTTGCTACTGATCCTAAATGATAAATAAATTATTTTTGGCCTTCTGGAATGATAAAAATATCAGCTTTATATATAGAACCCGGAAACGGCTTCTAATCGCCTTATTAAGCGTTTTTAGCGCATAGTATGTACTAAGACTATTTTTAAACATACAAGGGTGATACCTACTGATATTTTAGGTAAATTATAATATTTTAACAGTAAGCAAAAGTTGTTAAACTCTGACTTCAGTTTTGAGCTTTACGGCTTATGTGAAATTACCAAAATGCCCCTACGGTGCATAGTTTGGTTATAATTGATAAAATTCACATATATACTTTACCCTACTATTACAACTTAGTAAAATAAGTATTTTGGCTGATTATATCAGACCTGTAACTCAGGTTAATACTTAGACTCTTTTACAACATTGTAAATGACCAAACTACCCTTACGAGGCATAGTTTGTGTTTAAATACGTTTCGGGCATAATGAAAGACATCTTACTGATGTCACAACATAATTGAGGCATATTAACTTAGGAAACCTGTAAATGACTCTCATTATTACCCGTTACGCTTATTACGCGTTCGGTTAAGTTTATGTAACTAGTTTACATAAATTAGCCGAAACCGGTCAAACCTTATCGGTTTTATCTCAAAATCCAGAATGAGTATAATATACCCATATTAAACAAGTCTTCATACTTGTCGGGTCTAAAACACATTCTATCCGGTCATCGCTCAATCATGCGTACGAACCGTATCTTTGAAACTAACCGGTCTAAGCTTTAGCTTAATTAAAGACCCGTTAGAATCCTAATAGGTTATTATAAACCTTCGTTCCAGATTAGGAGCCCAGTAAAAGTACTTGCATTTGCTGTATTTGATTGATACTTTGCTCAGGTAAATACTCTTAACTTATTTTCCCTATACGGGCTTGGGGTACGGTACTATAAAAGTACCGCTTGGTCGGGTATGTAGTCATTTAAATCATATTGTGATTAATGTATTTACATAACCCGCTTTGTTCTGTATTATTTGATGTATGGCCCTTGGGGGGTTAAATGACCATCTCCTGGATATCCTTGGCATCATTTTACGAAATGGCCACGACCTAAGCACGGGGTGTAGGCGTACACCTGACAGATGCATTATGTAAAAACTGGTAATCCACTAAAGGAATCAACCTTGTGGGCACTATACCTGTGGCGTGTCAGTTAACTTAAACCGGCTCTTCTAACCGGTGCTAATGGACGGCAAATAAGTAAAACTGTATACAAGATTATATACAAATAATTGTCCCAAGTTATAAAGATATTTTGTGCCGAAGTGCATTCAAATCAATTTACAAACTCTTTTCAAAATGAGTCAGTTGAGTTGTATTTACCAGTGTAAACTGACGTATTTTCCAAAAAGGCTAAGTGCAGGTACTAGAAGAAATAGGCTGGCTACTCCAGGCATCATTACTCAAGTCTCGCAAGCTCTAGATGTCAAAGTCTGTTGAACAATAATTTCTTTTCATTTGATCCGCCTGTGGATCCTTTACTTTCCGTTGTAATACTTGGATATTACTTTATATTCGGATTGTAATATATTTACCTTTTGCTTCCGCTGTGCATTTATATAATTGTGTTGTTTGACTATTGTGTTGCCAACCACGTCACGATACTCCCCACCGGGCCCACCGGTGACACGTGGAAGTCGGGGTGTGACAAGATCACCTAAGAATTTTGATTTGTGGTCACTTAAGGGAAATGGTTCTCTATGTTGTTTAGCCCTATGACAAGTTTCACAAGGTGCAAGCTTAGAGTTAGTTTTAATATTTAATTTATTTCTTAAAACATGCAGAACTGGTTGAGCAGGATGTCCTAACCTAGCATGCCAGAGATTAACATCACAATTAGCATTACACACCTTATTTGAAACAGAAGAACTACCACAGAAGTAAAGACCATCAAACTGATTACCAGTCACCGGGACTTTCTTTAGATGAGAATCCTGAATATAACAGTTATTTTCATCAAAGGAAACAGTAAGCTTACAATCTCTAGCAAGTTTATGAACAGAGATTAAGTTAACACTATAATTGGGAACAACGAACACATCATAGAGAATGACTTTGTCACTTAATTTTATATCACCAATTTTAGTTACCAAAGCACTTGTGCCATTACGGTGTTTAACTTTGATATTGAATTCAGTGACATCCTTTTGATTAATAAGGCAATCATCAGTCATAACCATATGCTGATTAGCACCAGAGTCAATTATCCACCCAACCTTTTCCCCATTGTTTATAAAGTTTGAAAAACAATAGATAGGTTTAAATTCCCAAGCGGGTTTGGATGTAATAAAGCTATTTAGACATACATAATTTGCACACATACCAGCAAAGTTACTATTCTGAGTGTCACCCTTAGGTTTATCATTCAAGAGACTAAGCAACTGAGCAACCTGATCATTAGTTAATGAACTCACAACAGAAGATGAATCAGTAGTATCAGTAGTGACATTATTACTAACCCTGTTACCCTTGTTCCCACCAGGTTTTGACTTCATCCAAGAGGGATACCCAACAAGTTCAAAACACTTCTCAATAGTGTGTCCAGTCTTATTACAATGAGAACATTTGAGATTAGGGTTAGGTGTTCTATTATTCTTTTTCCTTGAATCAATAACTTGACCAGTTTTAACAGAAAAACCAACAGGGTTATTAGAAGTTTTATCAAAGATATTTTTAGAGTGAAGGTGAGATTCTTCTCTAGAGATGACTGAAAATGCATCCTTCATAGAAGGAAGAGTTTCTCTAGTTAATAAATTTGTTCTCACAGACTGGTAGGAACTATCAAGACCCATTAGGAACTGCATAAGCTTAATAAGATGATTAAAGTCATTAAATTGTTTTGATGCATCACATGAACAGGCATGCAAAGCAAGCAACTGATCTAATTGTTTCCACATACAATTTAACTTATGATAATACTCAGAAACAGGCATGCCATTTTGACTAAAGGAGTTAATCTTTTGATACAAATTAAACACAACAGACCCATCTATCTTATCATAAGTATCCTTTAAGTCTTTCCACACATCTGAAGCAATTCTAGAATAAACAAGACCAAGATATAATTCCTCAGATACGGAGTTAAGAATCCAAGTAAGCACAATAGAATTGCACCTATCCCATTGTCTACCCAAAACCTCATCAGTTTTAGACCTAAGGCAAGAACCATCAACAAACCCTATCTTATTTTTTACTTGTAAGGCAAGATACATGGCATTATACCAGATCCTATAGTTTTCTGACCCTTTGAGTTTTACACTGACTATAGATAAATTGGCAGAATCACTAGGGTGAAGAAATAGAGGATCATCAGCATCTATTTTGCTAACCAAGGTAGCACTAGGAGGTGTTATAACAGAGTTATCATCACCAGACATATTGATAACACAAACAAAAAAACAGTAACTTAAACAAAACAGGCAAAGCAAGAACAGATAGTGAAAATAAAAAAAAGGACAGCGAAGCCTGAACAGAGGTCCGATCAGAGGTTCGTCACTCAATGGTGCATCCGCAGACGATATTCAGGGAGCTTTGACACTCAAACTAAACAAGATGCAATAGATAAGCAAATAAGACTCGATCAAGTGCCGGCCCGACTAGTCCGGTAAACAGGGGATGCCTAGACACACGACTCAGTGATGCAGGGAACAAAAAATAAAAAAGAGCAGAGGTAGAACAATCTCACAGTGGGTGCGATTAACTCCAAAAAAAATCACACTTGTAACCTTCACTCAGGGTTACAAGTCTGATTTCAAGCAAAGAGGACCAGTGACAAAACTCTGTTGGTTTGCTCTGTAACAGAGACCAACAAGAGCCCTTTCAGAAGCACGAACAGAAACCCTAGAAAGAGTTTCAATCTTCCAGCCGGTCACAACCCAACAGCGATCCAGAGAACTCTCAACCACAACTGTTCCAAACCCTAGATTTAGGGTTTCAGCCTTTAATCAGATGTATCTTCAGGTGGATGATCAGGAATCGGCGGATTCAAAGTACCACCAAGATTCCTTAGACTTTTAACCACAACCCTAGATCTGAAAGGATCTGTTCGTTCAATAGTAGCAGCAGCGGAAAGCGATGAGTACCAAAGAGCCGATTGTCTCTGATACCATGTGAAATACAACCTTTCTTTTATAAACTGAATCAACAGGTACAAGTTGTATACAAACAGGAAATGAATCACGGTAAAACTGCCGTTAACAAACAGCAAAAAACAGGGCAGAACATCAACCGATGATTCTGCTTTAGTAAGATCAGCAGCAGCAACACAAGGGCACTCGAACAGCAGGAATGATCCAATGCTTGTGACAGTGTTCTAGAGAGCAAGTGATGAAAAGCTGTGTTTGTCGATGAATCAAGGCAGATGAGCGGGCGATAGATAAAGGCGAGGCAACCCTAGGACGATCCCAATAGAAGCCAGCAGCAGCCCAATGAAGAAGCAGCCCAAAGAAAGGAACGGTCAATTGAACCTCACAAAAAAACACAAGCCAAAAAAAGGAAAGGATATGAGAATTAGAAATGGAAAATATAATAAGAAATTGAATTGAAAATATAGGAGATTTGTATATTTTAACAGCGGCTCGCTTTGGTGGTGCCAATTCGGTACAATCGTCTTCCGAATCTTTAGTTTCTAGTTCTTCATCAACTATCTTGTTCTCTGATTCCACTTCGGGAAGTTCCAATACCACCTTAAGACTCCATCTTGGTTTCCCTTGTTAAATTATTGTGCATAAGAGACAACATCACCACAAAGAAACGGCATTTTGTTTCCTCAACCACAAATACCAACATTTTAATCACAAAAAAACAAACACCGATAGTGTAAAAAAGGAGGTTTTGGCGGGGGATGTAAACAATAACAAAAACAAATCAACATTATAGATAACTAACACAACTTGTAGTTTGCAACTTATAATGAATAAAAAACTGGTTTATATAGAGACTAATTTTGACCCGGGGTTTCCGAAGGACATACATAAGAAAATGAAAACCTACAATTTCTAACCCATTTTTTGGAAAGTTAACTATTTATCGGGGTAGAAGTTCTATGTTTTCCGATGGAAGACCCATCAGAAACCATTACTGACCACAAATATTCGGGAATCAATCCCAAAAAAGCATGATCGTTGGACAATTATTGGTCAGTTATCGTAGATTTAGATTTCTGACGGATCACCAACGGTTAGGTGATATTTATTAAACCCATTTTTTAAAGGTTATTTCACGATATCCATCGATGTTACTGATAGATAGCTCTAACAAACTTTTTCTGTCATTTAAACGCCAATTTTCTTGTAGTGGTGTTTTACACTAGGCCAACAAAGGGTTCCTTTTGTGAACAGTAAGAATGATGACTACGTGCTGGTTAATAATATTAGAGAGTAAACTGCCAGAATGGTTCCTGAGGTTTGGTCACTTTTGTCATTTTAATCCAAAACTTAAACCTTTTAAATATGGGTCCCTTTGGTTTCAATTTTGTTGTCATTTTGATCTAAAAGCAAAATCTGGTCAGATTTTTAGTTAACATCCAACTTTTTTTTTATCTTTTTCCTAACTTTCAATGAAAGACAAAATGGTCAGATTTTTTTAATTTGTTATAATAAAACGTTAAAAGACCATTTTTCCTTCATTAAAAGGGAGAAAAAAGACAAAGAAGTTGGATATTAACTGAAAAATTTGACCAGATTTTGATTTTGAATGAAAATGGCAACATAATTGAAATCGCATGGACCTAAATTCAAAAGATTTGAGTTTTGGACTAAAGTGTCAAAAGTGACCAAACCTTAGGGACCATTTTGGCAGTTTACTCAATATTAGAAATTAAAGTATTTTAGACTTAAAATAAGAGTAAATTGCCAAAATGGTCCCTGAGGTTTCGTCACTTTTGCCACATTAGTCCAAAACTTAAATATTTTAAATCTGGATCCCTATGGTTTCAATTTTGTTGGCATTTTCATCCGAAATCAAAATCTAAACAGATTTTTCAATTAACATTCAGTTTTTCTGTCTTTTTTCTCCCTTTTAGTGAAGGACAAAATGGTCTTTTAGCATTTTATTATAACAAATTAAAAAAATTTGACAATGTTGCCCTTTATTAACGGGAGGAAAAAAACAAAAAAGTTGGATGTTAACTGAAAAATCTGACCAGATTTTGATTTGAATGAAAATGGTAACAAAATTAAAACCACAGGAATCCAGATTTAGAAGGTTTGAATTTTGAACCAAATGACCATTTTAACAGTTTACTCCTTAAAATAATGAGAGCATGTACTAGGGTTTTTCAACAAGCAAACCAAGTCTAGCATGTGTTATCTTTCGCTTGAGCTCACGGAATGGGCCAACTTCAATCTGAGCAAGTAGCTGGACTTGTACTCTACTAAAGTTGACACATTAGTCATTAGACCATAGGCTATGGTTTGGGTAGTCACTTTGGGGATTATCCGCCATATAGGCGTCACGTCACATTCGATGAAGGACCATCCAAAGGGGACTATCCAAGGGTGTGGGAGACTACCCAATAATAAAAAAACTAATATATAAATAGATGAGAGAGAGAGAGAGAAGAAGTAAACGGGGCCCACCATCAGCCAATCAATGGGCTCGTCTCCAACGTCCTGGAGAAGACGCCAAGGACGCGACGCCAAGGAGGGGGGCGGTGTGGGACGCCTGCGACGAGCTGGGACGGGGGGAGCCGACCCCCATACCGCACGGTCTTAGTGATGAATTACTTTTTTTTTTTCTAAAAATATTTTGTATATTCTTTAAGTCTTATGTAGATTTTTTAATTAACATTATATTTAGACCGGAATAACAAACTATCAAGCTATCGATCAGGATAAATTACCTTCAGTCTAAGTAGCCCGAGTTAAGTCAAAAAAATTTCTTTCATCGAAAAAAAGTATATAGCTATATGAAGAATACATAAAGAAAGAATTAAGATCAAATACAAAGGCTCCTAATTGTAAGAAGAGTACAAAGACTTCTAAAAAAACACATTACAAAAAAAAAAAAAAAAAAACTGAACCACCACCCAAAAATCTAAACCCCCACTCCACCCTCCCCCATCACCCACCTTTTTTTTTATTAACCGAGGGGGGAGGGGGTTTAGGTTTTGTGGGTGGTGGTGGGGTGGGGGTTTACTATTTTTTTAGGTTTTTAGGGATGTGGGGGGGGGGGGGGGGGTTAGGTTTTTTGGTGTGGTGAGGTATAGTTTTTTTGTTTTTTGCTTGGGGGGGGGGGGGGTGTTTAAGTTCTGGATGGTGATGTAGTGAGTTTAGGTTTTAGAAGACTTTGTAGAAGACCTTGACCCCATAAAGAAAATGTTTATAATTTCATTATGTAAAAATACATGATATTATACAGGAAAAAAATCAATATCCAAAATTTGTGGGTCAAATAAGCTGTAAAGCAATTTAGTATGAATGATTGATCGTGTCACCATCAATCAAAGAAAAATAGTTACTAATTTGTACAAATTTATGAACATAAGTCTACTTTTGTTGATCCTGTCACCTATAATTTGATTTTAATGTCTTATTAGAAATCAAATCTTTGTCGGCATGAAATGGGAGAAAATTATATTTAGAGATGAAGTCGTTTTCAAAGAAACCAACTTAATTTGTCTATATTGTCAGGGTGATGCAACGTTATGAGTAATAATATGACTTGGTGCAAATATGCTAGATATAGAGAGTGAGGAGTGTAGCCAAATATCGTGCATGATTTCGAGGATATGAATTTATAAAGTAAAATCATATACAACCCTTATTTTTTTTTTTTTAAAACGGTGAGGAACCATTAGTTTGTTGACATACGAATGATTTAATGACTAAGTTTTAGAGGTATTATTATAATAGCCAAAATGTTTTGTTTTAATAATTCCTATATTTATGCTTTTAAGTTATGTTCTTCTAAATTAATAAAACAAATCATACATTTGTTTAAAAAAAGAATGATCATCATGAAATACGCATTTGCAATTATCATGAATTTCAACAAAAACAATTTTAAATTCCTTATATCATCCCTTTCATTATACCTTCCCTTTGTTTTGTTTTGTTTTTTAAATCAATGAAACATATTATGGTATCATCCCCTAAGACTGTGGGGTATGGTCTCTTTCCCCCCACCTCCACATTACCTTCACCTCAGCACCCTTTTCTTTTCATTCCTCTCTCCCTCATCAAGAAGAAATGGTCTCTCCATCCATCCATTTAAATAATATTAAGAGAGAGAAGCATTTCGGGGCAGACAGGGTGAGTCCCCGAGCTCACCGGGGGGGGGGGGGGGGGATGTTCCCTGACGGGGAAAGGCTCCAAGCTGGCTCCCCGATCCCTCTCCTGATACCACATCCTGCAGTCTAAAATCGTTTTATGAAATCCATTTAGGTTTCTTTAAAATCATATTACGCTTAAAGAAGAACAAGAACCTAATATAGTTGATGTGCTGATTACATAAACATAGTTGTGCTAATTAGGAAATATATTTGTTTTTTTATAGTTGTAATGATTATACACGTATATTTACACTTTATGCTAACAAACATAATCAACAATTTTAGTTGATGTGTTGATTAGAACAAACCGAACCAACACTAACATGTTCGAAATTAACACAAACAATATTGAAACTAAAACATATAGTTTCGAAATTAGCATAAGCAAAATGAGCACAAAACAAGTTTGAAGATGGAACTGACATAACCAACACCATCAAAACCAGCACAAATAGTTTTGAGTGCTACTTTATTACTTTTTAAAAATGTCATTTTATTTAAAATAATATAGCAATATTATAAATTAATGCTTAATTTTATAGTGTATTTTTTAAAGAAAATAATAAAGTATATAAGAGTTATTTTATATTTAAATATATTGATGGAACTAGTTGAAAAGGTCAACATTTTTTTTTGGAACGAGACTTTCTCTGTACAAGAAGACCGATTGGTCTCCGGGGGCATGTCTAAGACATATCCCCGTCAACCCCGCTCTTCCGGACGCGATGTTCGATCGGACCCCAGCCGGCGCGTAAGCTGACTTCCGCCCGGAAACCATACTGCCCCCACACGAGAGACTCGCTGGGGTAACAGCTGGGTAAAACCGGGTTGCCCTCAAGACCGCTCCATGCCTCGATAGGAAACGATCCATCATTGGGACAACCCGCCCCACAAGCCGTAAGCTCCGGGAATCGAACCGGGGTGGCCATTGGCAAACCCCCGGCCGACAACCAACTGAGCTAGGAGGCGGGTTAGTTGAAAAGGTCAACATAACAAAATTTGTAGTTTTAATCTTTTTATTTAATCAAATTAACACAATTACTAAAATACTCATAAAAACTACTAATTGACACAACTAATAGTACGTGTTAATGTGTAATCAAAGATATTCATTGATTAAATATTTAGATGGTCCAAATATGTTTCATAATTTTTATAAATAGCATGGTTTGTACCAGATCTTTAACTTATGAATTTATATATAAACTATTTTTAATCTGTTTTTAAAAAATATTAAAAAATTTAAAAAAACTAGAATGAAATGAATCCCAATAAATATCTTCCACAAATTATAAATCCTACACCATGGAATGCATACGAACTTTAACAAAGAACCTTTTGGGAACTTTAACAAAGAGCCTACCCAATGTGGTGGGCGAGGTTAGGGGCAAATCTTGTTACATGTATGCCATCTAGGTAGTGAAGGCTTTACCTTTCAAAACACAAATACATGGAGTGATGGGCAAAGAGCATATTATTTTTTTAGATTAAATGATTTATTAAATCAGTGATTGGTCAAACCCCACAAACCTCCATGCCCATGAGAATTATGCCGCCCCAAGGGGCAACACCCAGCCAGTTTTTGGTGCGGAGTGGTGTTTGAGGCGTGGAGAGGCTTGCCCAGTCTTTGGTGTGGAGTGGTGTTTGGGGCGTGGAGGAGCTTGCTTTTGTAACAACCCGACTTTCCAGGTCATTACTTGTATCTGTCATTTCTTGCTTAATTACTTGTACTCCAGAGATTTCGATTATCGCAAGGGTTTAAACTATATTATTACTCATACTAAACGCATTTCAAACGCTTATTCAAAACGCAGTTATCGCATTTAAACGTTGTTTATAACGCTTACTATTTAAACGCATTTTATCGCTTGCTTAGATTAAACGCTATCACAACGCGAACTTGTGAGATTAAATATATTATTAATATAATATTTAATCTTTTAGCCATTATAATCATTTATATTATATTAGATCAAAATATATTAATAACATATTAATAATTAGTTGGTAATTGTTGATGGACCATATTACCCTTATTAACTAATTAGGTTTCCTCTTGGGTGTATAAATAAGGAGCTTATTAGAGAGTTAAAGGGTTACACAAGTTAGACAATTAAACAACCCTCATAACATCACAATCGGCTCTCTCTCCCTAATCGAAACTCTCCCTAGTTTCGGTTCATCACCATCATAACCTTACACCCTAAGGAGGAACCAGATCATCCTGACAAGTATGTCGAACTCAATGGCTGCATCTCTGACTGGATTCTCTACTGGCCTGTCTGCTGTAACAGGTATTTTATTCATGTTTTCCATTAAGTTTAAACAGAACTGATCAACAGAACTCAATGCAAACTCGAAACGCGGATTGTTTTATATTATGTTTTATGTGTGTTTACTATGTGATTATTTGTTTAAAATGTTATATGGTTATCAACGCAAGGCTTATACGCTCAAACGCTTACTCGCAACTCGATTAAACGCAACGCTACGCTTAACACACGAAACGAAAGTTGGAAAACTAACTCGCACAACACGACTGTCCGAATGGACATCCGATCGAATGGACATCCGTCCGGATTGTTGGATCGTTGTGTGATCCTAACGAGTCAATCAGAAGAGTTTAGCATCTATTTCAAAGGCGTAATAAGAGAAATAGACGTGTAACAGCTTGATATTATCTAATTATCTTCTTTTTATTGATTCCAAAGCTTTTACAGATCGTTTGACAAACTGGCAACACCTCGGCTCTGAATCGGAAACGTTACAAATGAACTAGCAACACACCTATTTATACTTGTGTTAATTTCGTTTGAAAGTGGCATGGCCATTTCAAGCGAAATTAGAATGTTTAATTTCGTTTGAAATGGTCAGTACCATTTCAAGCGAAATTACCCTAAATCACATAAACCCTAGTATTTAACTTGTGATGTGCTAGTTTATCCTATCTAGACACAAGACTCTATAAAGACGAAGTTAACAGACATTTGTGCACCAACAGACTCCCCCTTGGATGTTGACGAAGTCTTTAGCATCAAATCTTCAGTCTTTAGTCTTTGTCTATCTTCTTATTCTGTCCAATTTGTATGACACTGTAAGCATCCTTCAATTCTTCTCTTCTTTTATCAACAGCTAGCATGAATCACAGAAACTGAATCTTTAACAACCTTCAAGCTCTTCCTTGAATGTAGATCCAGGAACTGTATCTGACTTGTAAGTCTTCAGACTTCCCCTATCATTTAGCTGGGATTTGCTATGCTGCTTTCATAAATTCAAACTTTTTTTCTGCACAATCTCTACCTAAACATAAGATTTATGATTTTAACAATTTCAATCTAAATTTGACTTCATTTATTAGTTTTGTCAGAATTTAGAAATCCACTTAAGTATACAGGTCCAAATTAATGACCCTGAGCACTCAATTTGTCTACCAAGTCCAATTTAATGACCTTGGTTAACCTGAGACAAATCACACTGACATTTTGTACAAACTAGTTCAAATATTTTTTCTGAAATTTACAAGTTTCAAATTAATGAACTTATTATGACTTTTTAATTTCCAGGTTTAACAAGATTAGCTCACAACTCATCTTCTAGCTCAGAAACTTCCTGCATCTGCTTCAACTTTCGAATCTAAAGATCAGCTTTCCACTTTGGTTTATCAAAAATAAAGCAGAAATGTAAAATCTTTTTGGATTTTTAATAAAGTTTCTAAACTAAAAATGAAATACAAAAATAAAATGCAGTAAATGTAAACTATTTACACACATATTTTTGGTGAGCGTGTTAGGGAATCATATCAGCTATTCGACAAGTCACAAGTACCGTTAAGCTTTTAATTTCATATTCAGAATTAAACAATTCGCTTAGATTGTCGATATACTGATCCACTTAAATTCTCACACAATTTTCAATCTGTTCAGGATATGAGTTAAGTGAATTAAGAACTTAAACTCATTCATGTATCCCACCTCTTGAATATACTCCCGTATCCAAATCCCAATATTCAGTCTTACAGGTGAGTATACCACAGATGATATCTGTAAGGGGTTAAATTGCAAGGGCCATGAGAGCTCAGGTCAGAACTTCCGTTCAGCAGAGAGATGACGGCTTCGACATTAAGTGGGTCCCCTTTAGAGGATCTGTTAGTGAAGTATGTCTATCACCTCCGTCATCTCAAGATCGTAGCTGAAAATGTTTAAGTCTAGTCTTATATTGTAATATTAGATAGAAAAGGGCAAGGTGGCATATTTGTAAATAAGGAAAGATTCCTTATTGCCTTGACCTATATAAAGAAGTCTTAGGGCTTAGTTTGGTGACTTTTGGCATTTGGAGCTTTGGAGATCTAGAGCTAGAGAGAGAAAGCCTAGAGAGAGAAAGTTCCGTGTACGTGATTCAGGTGCTGTACGTTATCAGATCTTTCAATAGAATCATGGTTATAATTACGTCACGTGTGTTCGGTCACGATCGTGTACGGATTCCGCACGTCACACGTTCGGTTCGCAATTGAAACGGAGTAAAAACCGGTCCTAACAAGTGGTATCAGAGCAGGAGCTCGATTGCACGGATCAAACGCACGATTTCGCACAGAAATTCATCAGATTCAGAGTCAAATTCATACAGATTTGTCAAAATTTCTTCATCTTTTCATCTATTCACATTTTTATCTGATTTTTGTCAAATTGAACAGGTTTTAACGGTCCAAATTAGCTGATTTTCGGATATGTTGTGCGAAACTATCAGATCTACAAGCCTACAAATTTTCAGATCTAAATTCCAAGCCGTTTGAGAGAAATCTAAGATTTTTTTGATCGAAAAAGTTGGAAAAATGTTGAATGTTGCTGCTGTTATGGTTATTGTTCACCGCGCGGATGGCAATCCGTGCGGATGACCATCCGTGTCAAGTCATCTCCATGCGCAGTTCATTAAAAGTGTTGACTTGTTGACTGATTGTTCGCGCGGATAACAATCCGAGTCTCGGTATCTCTTTAACATCTCATTAAATGTTTGACTTTATTGACTGATTCAAATCACCACCCGTGCGGATAGTATCATTTCCCACTTGTGCGGATAGCATAGAAGTCCACCCGCACGGACAGCAATCCGGGTCTCAGCACCTCCTTAAATTCATTAAAAAGCTTTGACTTTATTTGACCAATCCGGACGGACACTTGTCCGCACGGATAGCAATCCGCGTCACAGCAATCCGAGTCTTGTGTTCTTACCCGAGCGACTTTAACTTGGTCAACATTATCAGCTTTTGAAAGTCAACATTAAATGTAGACGGTGTGCATGTGATTTTCACTACTGTTGTCAACATTGTCAGGTTTAATCATTCAACTTTATCAGCGGTCATCATTAATAACTACAGCAGAATACACGTTTAAGGTGATTCAAGGAGATAACATCATGGCTAAAATGTTTGATGAACAGGAAAACGAGAATCTTAAAGATTTAAACGTTTGGATTTCTGATTCTTGGATTGATAAGAAGAACAAGAAGGACGTTTGGATTAAAAGATCCGAAAATTTCTTGTGCATGAAACATGAATCTTTGGAACAGTTGGATAGACGTTTTGATGAATTGATTGATAAGATAGATAGATATGAGATAAAGTTTTCAAATGCTGAAAAAATTTCAAAATTTGCTGATGCATTACCTCTAGAATGGGATGAATTTTTGAGTGAACTAAAAAGGAATGCAAATTTCTCAAAGTTTTCATTTAAAGAATTCATCAATAAGCTTAGATCACATAAGTTTGATAAAGAAAAAAGAAAAGAAGAGTTGATGTATGAGATGAAGAGGGATTTAGAAAAGATAAATTTGGAAGTGATCATCGAAATGAGAAAAAGATTTTCTGTATGTCTTGCTGCAAAAAATGTCATGAATTATGATATTAAGAGAGGTTGTTTTATTGATGAATATGCAAACCCTCTTGATTTTGTTAAAATTTTTTGTGCAGGAACATTCAGGATGGAAACAAAGAAAGAAGCTGATGTTGAAAAGATGAATGAAAAATGCTCAAAATGTGATAAACTTGAAGCAGACAATGCCAAATTCTTAAGTGACGCGGAGAATTTGACATTGGAAAACAAAGCTTTGAAAGATGGGAAGAAAGATGATGATGAACAGATTCTGGAGATGCGTTTGAACTACGAGAAATTGAGATCTGAAAATGACAAACTTTTGAAGAATGTTGAGAGTTTGTCATCAGAAAACAAAAATTTTAAAAAATTAGAAAATGATTTCAAAAGTCAGTTAAAGATTTTAGAAGATGAGAGAGATATTTTTGGTAAAAATAATCTCGAAAAACAATGTGCGATAAATTCTCATCTTGATAAAATCATTCGTCTTGAGCATGAAGCCGAAAATAATAGAAAGAAAATTGATGAGTTAGAGAATAAGTTGAAAAGTTTTGTGACTTCTGCATCGTATGTTTGTCCAAAACCAATCAACGTTGTTCCAATAAGTGACAATGTCACAAATTTTGACAAAGTCAAAATTGAAGATTGTGATGACAAAGCTGATGATGAAAAAGAAAAAGAAAAGAAAAGAAAAATATTTTTAGATTTACAAGAAGAATTTAAAAATACTGTTTTGCAATCTACTGAAACAGGTGAATGTTCTAAGCAAAAACCTGTTAAGAAGAATGTAGAACAGAACCAAAAAGTTAAAAATTCGAAAAAATTTAAAAATAAAAATAAAAGCTCATCAGTTCAGTCATCCAATCATTATAAAAAATCACAAAAAATTGTAAATGAAAACTCACAAAATGACGGTAATAAGTGGTGCAGGTTTGACCACAGTGCTCAAAAGACAAATCCAGCATTGAAGAGGAGAAATGATTATCATCAAGCCAAACAATGTTATGATCTGAAGGTTTGGACTGAAAGAAGTGGATGGTACGATAACAGAGTGTGCTACACCTGTGGTGTTAGAGGACACATTGCTGTTGTTAGTGCATTATGTGTCTATCGCCTCCGTCAATCAGAGCAGTAGCGAGAAACCGAAGAAATCAAGCTTATATTGTAATATTTAGATAGAATTAGCAAGGTGGCATTTTGGTAATTAATGAGAAGTCTCATTAATTCCAAGGGGTATATATAGGAGAGTTATGTCATAGTTTAGAAGACTTTTGCTCATTTGGTGGTTTAGGAGATCTTATCTTCGAGAGAGAAAGTCTAGAGAGAGAAAGTTCTCTTGTGTGATTCTCGGCTTTGTATTCGTCATCATATTCAATAGAATCACGATTATTAGTACGTTCTTGTGTGTTCGGTCACGCACGTTCACGGATTCCGCACGTCGAACGTTCGTTACGCAATCGTACGGTGTCAAAACCGATCCTACAAGTGGTATCAGAGCAGGAGCTCGATTGCGCTGATCAAACACATAGATTCATACCAGATTACATCGATTTTAGATCCGAATTTCATTATTTCTTCATCATCTACTCATTTTTCACGATCTGAACGGTTTTTCGTCAAATTGAACATGATTTTATGGTCGAAAATTCATGATTTTTTAACATGTTGTGCGAAAACACTTGATTTACAACCCTACCAAATATCATATTCAAACTCCTAGCCGTTTAGGAGAAATTCAAGTTTTTAGGTCCGATTTTGATTGAAACAGCCAGGTTTCGCTTGAAAAAGCACATTTCGCTTGAACATTTCAAGCGAAACCTCCTTAAAATTGTGACCTCGCTTGAAAAGTGTGGTATTTTGAAGCGAATTGGTTCTGTTCGTTTGAAAATACCTAGTTCGCTTGAACAATTGATAGCAGTTTCAAGCGAGAAGGTGTGTTTGCTTGAAAGTTTGTGATCGCTTGAAAGTAATCAGTGTGTTCGCTTGAGTTGATCGCTTGAACTGATTTTGATTGAACGTGAACATAACAGTTGTTGGTCCTATCAGAAATTTGTTGAAAAATTTGTTTGTCGGCTGCACGAGAACTGATTCAATATACTCAGCCAATTTATTAAAATTCATTGAATATTAAATATTTGCAAAGTTCAAGATTTGCATGTGATATTGAATTAGTGTTGTGTCAGTTAAGTGATCATTAAGGTCAAATTGAAATCGAGTATCAGCCCATGTGAGTTAATAAAAAACTGCGGCCTAATTAGATATATGATGAATTAATTGATTTGTCGGCTTATATGACCATGTGATCATTCAATTTGGAGGTTCATTCAGATTAGAACAAATACATCGGCCAAATACACTTGTTGATATCCAGATTGCATGTGATTGTATTTGTTTGCTTGAGGAATCAATTTGTGATAATTGATCCGATCATCACGGATTATAGTTTGCTTGTGAGCATGTGATTGTTTGAGTAAAGAGGTGATTCGAGGTGATTTACAAGGCGCAAATACCAAAAAGTTGTTGGCCATTGTTTAACAAAGAAGTTGAAATTTTGTGGACTTTGAACTTAAAAACGATTTTAGAATTCATGTCACTTAACAAAGAAGTTGTGGTCAAAATGTTTAACGAAAAGGAAAACAAGAATCTTGAAAATTTAAATGATTGGCCTAGTGAATCTTGGTATGAGATTAGAAGTGATAAGAATGTTTATGTTAAAAGATTCGAAAATTTTTTGTGTATGAAGAATGAATCATTGGAGAAATTGGAAAAACAATTTAATGAGTTAATTAACAGGTTAGAAAGACATGGGTTATATTTTTCAAATGATAAAATGATTTCAAGATTTGCTGATGCATTACCTTTGGAATGGGATAAACTTTTGTGTGAACTGAAACGGAATTCTAGTTTATCACGCTTTGGTTTAAGAGATTTCATCAATAGACTTAAATCACACAGGGATGATGAAGGATCAAGAAAAAGGACGTTAATGGATGAAATAAAAGAAGATTTAGAAAAGATAAATTTAGATGTAATCATTGAAATGAGAAAAAGAATCTCTGTGTGTCTTGCTGCAAAAAATGTTATGAAATACGATATTAAGAGGGGTTGTTATATTGATGAATATATGAATCCTCTTGATTTTGTTAAAATTTTTTGTGCAGGTACATACAAGACAGAGACACATGATATTTCAAAGATTGAAGAATCCAAGAAAAATGAAACTTCAAAATATGAAGTGATGTGCTCAAAATGCGAAAAATCCGAAGCAGAAAATGTCAATCTCTTGAAAGATGTGGAGAATTTGACATTGGAAAACAAAGTTTTGAAAGACGAAAAGAAAGCTGATGATGAACAAATTTTGGAGTTGTGCTTGAACTGCGAAAAACTAAAATCTGAAAATGACAAACTTTTGAAGAATGTTGAGAGTTTGTCATTAGAAAACAAAAATTTTAAAGAAAAAGAAAATGTTTTTGAAAATGAAAAATTAAAGATTGAAAAAGATTTTCAAAGTCAAATGAAGGTTTTAGAAGATGAAAAATCTGTTATTTTTAAAAATAATCTTGAGAAACAGATTGAAATAAATTCTAATCTTCAGAAAATTATTCGACTTGAAAATGAAGCTAAAATTGCTCGAAATAAAATTGATGAGCTTGAAAGTAAATTGAAAGGTTTTGTGAATTCTACATCACATGTTTGTATAAAACCGATCAATTCAGTTCCAATAAGTGACAATGTCACAAATTTTGACAAAGTCAAAATTGAAGATTGTGATGATAAATCTGATGATGAAAAAGAAAAAGAAGAAAAAAGAAAAACATTTTTGAAATTAAATGAAATGTTTAAAAATAGTGTTTTACATTCTACTGAGAAAGGTGAATGCTCAACGCAAAAACCTGTAAAGAAGAATGTGGAACAGAAACAAAACGATAAAAAATCAAAAAAATTTCAAAAAGAAAATAAAAGCTCATCAGATCAATCATCCAATCACAATAAAAAATCACAAAAATTTAAAAATCAAAACTCAAAAATAGTTGGTAATCAGTGGTGCAGGTTTGACCACAGTGCTCAAATGCCAAATCAAGGATACAAGAGGAGACATGAGTACCACAAGTCAAATCAATGCTTTGATCTAAGTGTGTGGTATGAAGACGGTGTTTGGTATGAAAGTAGTGAGAGGTATGATAACAGAGTGTGTTACACTTGTGGCTATCAATGACACATTGCTGTTAACTGCCAAAGTCAGAGAGTCGAAACAAGAAGGTGCTATGAATGCCACATCAGAGGACATATTGCCAGAGATTGCCCAATGAGATCAAAAGGAAGATTGAGGGCTGAATCTCAGAAAATGGGAAAGAAACCAGTCAATGTCAAGCCCAAAGAACAGAAAGTTCAAGAACCTAAAGTTCAAGAACAGAAAGTTCACGAACCGAAAGTGAAGCTTTCACAGGGGCAGAAAGACAAACTGAGGAAGAAGAGAAAGAAGGCAAGAGAATACTTGGAGAAAATTTTGTCCTCGGATACAACTGGTAATCCGAGAAAAAGTTCTGATGAATCACTTTCCTCAACTGAAAAGACAAACAAAACGAATTCATCAGATGCAAATCTGAGGACAAAAGAGAAGAAAAAGAAAGTTGTTAGCCATGAATTTGTTTCTTCAGAAACAAAGGAGCAACATGTTGGCGATGAATTTGACTTGTCAAAGTCAAAAGAGCCACATTCTGGTAATGATTCTGACTTATCAAAGTTAGAGGAGCCATGATCAGGCAATGATTCTGGTTCGTTAAAACCAGAAGAGCCATCTGTTGAGGTAAAAATTGTCAAACCCAAGGCTGGTCAGGCTTGGGTGTATCTTTTCAAATGAAAAACCAGACTTGCCGGAACTCCCAGGTTGGTAAGTGTGGAGTAGGAATCGGCATCTTTCTTGAGAAATTCACAGGTTGGTAACTGTGATATTTCGAATTACAAAAGACTAATCAAGGACATTAAGTTGTACTTGATTTATCTTTTCGACAAGTGGTTAAAAGAGAACAAGGTGATGAATGATCCCCATGTTTGAGAAATGACTCACAAAACTAATTTTCCGGAAAAACCATTTTGATTAAAACAAACTTAAGTGTTTTGAAATCACTATGGGAAAATGTTTTGTTGTCAGGGGGAGTTCTGATTGTTTATGCCAAGTGAATGGAGAATTGAAGTGATTCTCATCATGTTGTCAAGTTTGTATAGTCTGTTTTCAAATTTTCCTTGAAAATCAGAATTGAAACATATTTTGATTTTAGGGGGAGAAAAATTAAAAAAAAAATTAGAAAATTTGAAAATGCCAAAAACATTGAAAAAGCAAAAATGAGTTTTGGGGTATAAAAGAGGAAATGATAGTACATCAGTGGACTTTCACTGCATGCTAAAGAATTGGAAAGTTAAATGTGATAAACGGTCTCACTGATGATGTGTCAGTAGTTTTTGCACATTTAGTAGATTGTGACGAGATATAAACCTAAATTCAAACTTGCTTATATCGTGGGTAACATCTCTTGGATATATGGGTAACCCCCGAAATCTCGTTTGAAAGATTCCTTTTTCTGATATACTTGGTTTTTATACTCAGTGATATCTGGGGTATTATTCCAGGACTTCTGCTGAATGGAAGTTCTGACCTAGTCCTCGAATAATACTTTCCGCAATACTTGAAACATAGCATCACCCTCAGCATAAATGATAAGACAATAAAATTGCTTAGCAATGCTGTTGTAAAAAAGATCCTCTAAAGGGGACACACCCAAAGGTTGAGTCATGATCTCTCTGCTGAACGGTAGTTCTGACCTGAGCTCTCATGATTCTTCATAAATTATGAACCCCTTACAGATATCATTTGTGTTATACTTACCTGTAAGACTGAATATTGGGATCTGGATACAGGAGTATATTCTGAGGTGGGACACGCGATTAAGTTTAAGTATCTAAGACATTAAACTAGTATCTCGAAGCAGTTGAACTTTGTGTGAAAATTTAAGTGGACAAGTATACTGACAATATATGTGAATCGTTTAGAACTTAAAATGATTAAAGCTTAACAGATGCTAGTGATTTGTCTCATAAACTGATATGATCCTCTTACACAAACTCACCAAAAATATTGTCTGTATATATTTGTTTACTGTATTTCATTCATAAACAAAAATCCAAAAAGATTTTCGGAGTGTTTTAGCATAAAATTTTGAAAATTCAAAAAGATTTTCGACAACTGATGTTGGAGAGTTGATTTTCAAAATTCCAAGTGCTAAACTTGATGAACTAGTGGGTTGGGAGAATATGTTGAATAATTTGAATGTTATATAAAAATGTTTTGAAAAAATTGTGTGATTAGTTAATCAAGGCCATTCACTTGAACTTGATGTAACTATACATATTGATGAATGAATGATTTCTACCAGTAAGTTTCTTAAATCTGAGTGTTATAAATTTGTGAAACTTATGTTGAGGTAGAGGATTTGCAGGTTAACCAGGTTTCAAATCCTGAGCATATGCAGAATAGAGCCAGGAATTGATCCTGAATTTGTGAACTTGTGAAAGCCAGACTACGATCCCGACAGCTGAGTCTAAGGGGGAGTCTAAAGACGAGCTCAACGCAAGAAGAAGCGTGGATTCAAAGAGCCAGATATCTATCTTGGAGGAGCTTGTATTCGGAAAGGAAGGTGTCGATCCCAAAAGCACGGAAGCTTAACGAAAGGGGGAGCCTGAAGGAAAAAGAGTCTAAGAAGAAGGGGAGCAACGGAAGCTCGAAAACAGATCCACGGGGATTCTGTTTGAAAAAGAGAAAGACAAGACGCTACGAGATTGACTACGGAAATATCCAAGGGGGAGTCTGTTAGTGCATTATGTGTCTATCGCCTCCGTCAATCCGAGCAGTAGCGAGAAACCGAAGAAATCAAGCTTATACTGTAATATTTAGATAGAATTAGCAAGGTGGCATTTTGGTAATTAATGAGAAGTCTCATTAATTCCAAGGGGTATATATAGGAGAGTTATGTCATAGTTTAGAAGACTTTTGCTCATTTGGTGGTTTAGGAGATCTTATCTTAGAGAGAGAAAGTCTAGAGAGAGAAAGTTCTCTTGTGTGATTCTCGGCTTTGTATTCGTCATCATATTCAATAGAATCACGATTATTAGTACGTTCTTGTGTGTTCGGTCACGCACGTTCACGGATTCCGCACGTCGAACGTTCGTTACGCAATCGTACGGTGTCAAAACCGATCCTACAACTGTTAACTGCAAGAATTGGAATTTTGAAACACGAAGATGCTATAATTGCAATATCAAAGGTCACATTGCCAGAGATTGCTCAAGGAGATCGATGGGAAGATCGAGGGTTGAACCTCAGAGAATGGTAAAGAAATCAGTCAATGTCAAGCCCAAAGAACAGAAAGTGGAAGATAAGAAAATAAAGCTTTCACAGGGGCAGAGAGACAGACTGAGGAAGAAGAGGAAGAAGGCAAGAGAATACTTGGAGAAGATTTTGTCCTCGGGTTCACCTGTTAGTTTGAATAAGAGTTCTGATGAATTGATTCACTCGACTGCGAAGCCAAGCAAATCAAATTCTTCAGATGCAAATATGAGGACAAACAAGAAGAAAAAGAAAGTTATTGGTGATGAATCTGGCTCATCCAAGTCAGAAAAGCCAAGTTCGGGCAATGAATCTGATTCCACAAAATCAGATGAGCCACAAGTTGAGGTAAAAAAAGGAAGAAACAGTTCCTTTAATAAATGATGAGAAATTTCCACCATTACGAGCTGCAAACCTAAAATCAAAAGGTGTTGATGCTGAAAAAATGTTTAATAGCAATGTTAAACATATTTTTAGTAAGATGGCTGATGGTAAGGAAAAAGGAGTAAAAGAATTTTATGAAGAAAAGATAAAAGCTCAAAATACACCCAAGGACAGTCAGGATTGGGTGAAACTTTTCAAATAGAAAAATCTGACTTGCCGGAGCTTCCAGGTTGGTAAGTGTGAAGCAGGTATCGGCATCATTCTTGAGAAATTCACAGGATGGTAACTGTGATATTTCGTCTTACAAGTGGTTAATCAAGGACATTAAGTTGTACTTGATTTTCTACAAGTGTTTGTGATGTTTGATCTTATATTATTAAAATTTTACAAAATGATTAAAAGAGAACAAGGTGATGAGATGACCCCGAACCCACAAGTGATGGGTAAACAAACTAATTTTTCCAGAAAAAACCATTCTGATTAAAACAAACTTAAGTGTTTTGAAATCATTATGGGAAAATAGTTTGTTGTAAGGGGGAGTTCTGATTGAATACGCCGAAACCCTCACGGCTGAACAAACATGATTAATTTCACAAGATTGAAAAACGGTTTTCAAACTGTAAAAAATCAATGTGTTGTAAATCATGGGGGTACGTTATAATTTCTGCTTCTCATGCGTATATTTTCTGCAAATCAGAGCACTTTAAGCAGAAAATGGATGGCGAGACAAAGCTATCTACATCGGGTTGTCAAATTTTTCTTTAAATGGTTTTGCATTTTAGGGGGAGTAAGAAATTGTCAGAAAATCCAAAAACATTAGAAAATTTGAAAAAGTAAAAAACATGATAAAATTCAAAAATTGAGTTTTTTGTGTAAAAAGAGGAAATGATAATACATCAGTAGACAGTTACGGTACGCTAAAGAATTGGAAAGTTTAAATGTGTTAAACGATCTCATCGTGGATTTGTCGGTAGGTTTTTATACATTTAGTAAACTTTTTCGGGATATAAACCTAAATTCAAACTTGCTTATTTCGTGGGGAACACTACTTGGATATATAGGTAACCCCTGAAATCTCGTTTGAAGGACCCCTCTTTCTGAGATACTAGGTCTTTATACTTAGTGATATCTGGGGTATTATCCCGGGACTTCTGATTTTGCGGAAGCAATGGCCTAGTCCCTGGAGAATACTTTCTGCATTGCTTGAAATATAGCGCCGCCCTCAGCAAATTGATGAAACAATAAAATTGATAGTCATTGCTGTTGTAAACAAAAGATCCTCTAAAGGGGACACACCAAAAGTCGAGCCGTCATCTCTCTGCTGAACGGAAGTTCTGACCTGAGCTCTCACGGTTTCATACTATAATTTATTCCCCTTACAGATATCATCTAGGTATACTCACCTGTAAGACTGAATATTGGGATCTGGATACGGGAGTATATTCAAGAGGTGGGACACATGAATGAGTTTAAGTTCTTAAAACATCTAATTCGTATCCTGAATCAGTTGAAATTTGTGTGAAAATTTAAGTGGATCAGTATATCGACAATCTAAGTGAATTGTTTAATTCTTAATGTGTAACTAAGCTCAACGGTACTTGTGACTTGTCAAAAACTGATATGATCCTCTGACGCATACTCAAACAAAAATATTGTCTGTAAATATGTTTGTAAATATTTCTTTACTGCTTTATGTTTCAGAAAAATACAAAAAGATTTTCATTTATGCTTTATTTTCGACAACCGATGTCTGAGAGCTAAGTTTCAAAATCTAAGTATGCTGATTGTGTTTCTGAAAATAAACAAGTTCATTAATTTGAAACTTGAATTTTTAAAATCAAAAATCAAAAACAGTTTGTGATATCTCCAAGGTCATTAAATTGGACTTGGATGATTAACTGTGAGGGATTTGGAAGTTTAGATTGTTAAAATCTGTAAAAGAGCCAGTTTCCGATAATGTTCACTAAAACTGCCAAATCTTTGAAGTTTGTTGATAGGGGGAGACAATCAAGTTAAATCCTGGATATATTCATATTATTATATCTTAGTGCCAGGATCTTGATTTAGATAGTTTAATAGAGCCAGGATACGATTCCTGGACAATTGGTCAATCAAAACATTGTTCCTTATAAACGTTTGAGGATTGCAGATTCCAGACTACGATCCCGATAGCCGAGTCTAAGGGGGAGTTTGAAGACGAGCTCAACGCAAGAGGAAGCGTGCAAAGAGCCAGGTAACGTTCCTAGAAGAGCTTGTAACCGGAAAGCCAGGTGTCGATCCCAAAGCACAGAAGCTTGACGAAAGGGGGAGCCTGAAGAATCTACCGAAAGGAAGAAGCTGAAGCTGAAGACAGATCCACGGGGATTCTGTTCGAGCTAGAGAGAGAGAAAGAAAAGAAGCTACGAGTTTGACTAAATGTTTGAGATTGACTGCGGCAATATCCAAGGGGGAGTCTGTTAGTGCAGTATGTCTATCACCTCCGTCATCTTAAGATCGTAGCTGAAAATGTTTAAGTCTAGTCTTATATTGTAATATTAGATAGAAAAGGGCAAGGTGGCATATTTGTAAATAAGGAAAGATTCCTTATTGCCTTGACCTATATAAAGAAGTCTTAGGGCTTAGTTTGGTGACTTTTGGCATTTGGAGCTTTGGAGATCTAGAGCTAGAGAGAGAAAGCCTAGAGAGAGAAAGTTCCGTGTACGTGATTCAGGTGCTGTACGTTATCAGATCTTTCAATAGAATCACGGTTATAATTACGTCACGTGTGTTCGGTCACGATCGTGTATGGATTCCGCACGTCACACGTTCGGTTCGCAATCGAAACGGAGTAAAAACCGGTCCTAACAGGATCTTTTTTTTACAACAGCAATGATTAGCATTTTTAATGTTTCATCATTTTTGTGCTGAGGGCGGTGCTATATTTCAAGCAAGCAGTAAAGTATTATACGGGGACTAGGCCATTACTTCCGCAAAATCAGAAGTCCCGGGATAATACCCCAGATATCACTGAGTATAAAGACCTAGTATCTCAGAAAGAGGGATCTTTCAAACAATATTTCAGGGGTTACCTATATATCTAAGTAGTGTTCCCCATGAAATAAGCAAGTAAAGATTTAGGTTTATATCCTGAACAAACCTACTAAATGTGTAAAAACCTATCGGCATATCATCAGCGAGACTATTTAAGACTTTTTTAAACTTTACATTTCTTTAGCATACTGTAACTGTCAAGCCAATGTACTATCATTTTCCCTTTTTACACAAGCTCTTTCCGGTTTTCTATTGTTTTTGTATTTTAAAAAATATCTCATGTTTTTGGATTTTTGAATTTTTTATCGTTTTTGTATTTTCTGAAAATATTTCCCTATACTCCCCCTAAATACCAAAACAAGTAAAAAATCAACAAACCATTGCAGATTGCTTCTCAACATCATCTACAGTGGTACCTTCATCTACGCCAAGAATCTCCTCCAACACCGATTAAAGCTTCATACCGTTCAATTTTAACAAATATTGAAAACGAGTTTTATCAAACGCTTTGGTATGTAAATAAGCTTTTTGTTCGTCAGTGTGGATTTTCTCAATTCGTATCAACTTCTTCTCGAAACAATCGCGAATGAAGTGATGACGAATTTCAATGTGTTTCGTTTTAGCGTGATGAACAGGATTTTTAGTAATGTTTATAGCTGCCTCATTATCAAAAAAGATAGGAGTGTTAAGAAATTGCAAACCGTAGTCACGCATCTGTTGCTGGATCCACAAGATCTGAGAGCAGCAACTGCTAGCAGATACATATTCAGCTTCACATGTGGATAAAGCTACAGAGGTCTGCTTCTTGCATTGCCAGGTAACCAATCGTGATCCGAAAAACTGGCACCCCGCTGTTGTTGATTTAGCGTTAACTTTGCAGCATCCGAAATCGGAATCAGAATACCCTTCGAGCGTGAAATTGCCTTCTCTTGGATACCACAACCCCAGTGATGGAGTTCCTTTCAGGTAACGTAATATCCGTTTCACAATCACCATATGCGAAGCTCTCGGGTTAGATTGAAATCTTGCTGCGAGGCAGGTTGGATACATGATATCGGGTCTTGAAGCTGTCAAGTACATCAGTGATCCGATCATGGAACTATACAACGTTTCATCTACCTTCTCTCCGGTGAGATCAGGATTTATCCCATGGTTCGTCGGTAATGGGGTGGAAGCTGGAGTAGATCCTGACATCCCAAATTTCTCTAAGATATCATGAACATACTTCGTTTGATGTATGAAAATTCCCTTAGGAAGTTGATCAACCTGAAGTCCCAAGAAGAATTTCATCTCACCCATCGATGACATTTCAAATTTTTGCTTCATAACTTTTTCAAAATCTTTGCACAGATTTTCATTTGTAGACCCAAATATGATGTCGTCCACATATATTTGAACTATCAGAAGATGTCCATCGACTTCTTTGGTGAAGAGAGTGGCATCCACTTTTCCAAGGATGAAGCTGTTGGCTAGTAGGTGTTAAGACAATGTCTCGTACCAAGCTCTCGGGGCCTGGTGTAAACCATACAGCGCTTTATCCAGTAAATAAACCTTGTCTTTGTGGATTGGATCGGTGAAGCCCGGTGGCTGTCCGACATATACCTCTTCTTTTACCTTCCCATAGAGAAACGCCGATTTAACATCTAGCTGATAAACTTTAAAACTTTTCCAAGATGCAAATGCTAGGAAGATTCTGATTGCTTCAAGTCTAGCCACGGGAGCATATACTTCGGTGAAATCTATACCCTCCTGCTGACTAAAGCCCTGGACTACGAGTCGAGCTTTGTTACGAATAATAACCCCTCGATCGTCTCTCTTACACTTGAACACCCACTTGGTGTTTATCTTCCTTTGACCATCAGGCAAGTCTACCAATTTCCACACTCCCAACTTCTCAAACTGACTCAGATCCTCTTGCATCGCGTTGACCCAAGAATCTTCAGTTAGTGCTTCCTTATATGTTCGCGGTTCAATCTGCGAAAAAAAACTACTAAGTGAAAACTCAGTTTGTAACGGAGCAACTGTAGAATAAAAACAAGTAAGGCCTTGGTCAATTTGTTGTCTTGTGCGAACGCCTGATTGTAATTCTCCAATAATCAACTTTTCTGGATGATACGAAAGAGTTCTCGGCATCACCTCGCCTGGAACATCTACCTCGCCTTCCAAATTTGTAACATTCTGATTTGCACCTTGTTCACTGACTGGAATTGTTTGACTTGAAATCTGGATTTGCTCCCCCTCAGAATCTGAATCACCATGATCGAATATAGGTCTGTCATCAGATTCTTGATTATCATTGACTGCCGTCTGATTCTCAAGAGTTTGCTGAATATCATCATGCTCTCCAACATTACTAGGACCAGCTTCATCATCATTAGAAGCTCGATTTTGCTGTCTAGAATACTCAGCTAGGAATCTTTCTTGTGATTCTTCATACTCTCTTAGAATATTCAGCTCGTCAAAGAAATCTGTTTCTTCTTCTTCTTCTTCCATGTTAAACGAATCCCATAAAGTATTGTAATTAAAACGCCATGAGTCGCCTGGATTCTGAGGTGGCATTGTGTAACCTTGGCATTCAACATTGTGTGCTTCGATAATCCGCTTCAAGCTTGGAACAAAGACTCGCTTTAATGGTCTTGAGTAACCCACAAATATTCCTTCAATGCTCTTTGCACCAAATTTACCAAAAGGCTCTAGAACTGTGCAGGGAGACCCAAACGGTTCTAAATACTTCAGGTTCGATTTGCGGTTATTGATCAGCTTGAAACATGTCTTGTGGAATTTCTTCACTGTGAGAACCCGGTTGAGTGTATAGCATGCGGCTGACACTGCTTCTGCCCAAAAGTTGATAGGTAGTTTAGAATCAACAAGCATCGTCCTGGCCGTTTCAATTAGCGTCCTGTTCTTTCTTTTAGCTACTCCATTCTGTTGCGGAGTGTAAGGCGCACTAAATTCATGCAATATACCTCTTTCATCACAATATTCTTCCATTTTGAAATTCTTGAACTCAGTACCATTGTCACTACGTAATCTTCTGATGCGGGTTTGGTACAAGTTTTCAATCTTCTTGAAAAGCGTTATCAAACAATCAAATGTCTCATCTTTTGACTTCGAAAATAATACCCATGAAAATCTTGAGTAATCGTCTGTAAATACTAGACAATAGAGATCCCCAGTTATGCTTTTGACGTTCACTGGACCAAACAGATCCATATGGAGTCTCTCTAAAGGTCTCGAAATTGAGTTTTCCTTCTTCCCAGGGTGAGATTTCTTCTTTTGCTTGCTTTTGACACAGCTAATGCACTCCTCCTCAAGATGAAAACATTTCACATGAACACCAATTACTAAGTCGTTATGTACCAGATGATTCATTTTTCGCAAGTGAATGTGACCCATCTTTCGATGCCATAACTGTGATTCTTTTTCCGTTGCTCTTGATATAAAACAATGAGCCTGACCCGTGGTAGTAGTTGCTATACTCATGTCTAATACGTACAGATCATTGACTCTGGGCGCTCTCATGATAACCCATTCTTCGGGAACAACAAATCCTGGTTTCAAGATCAAACATTCTTTGTCTATAAAGTGCGTTGTATACATTCTATCACAGATTTGCGAGATACTCAGCAGATTATTTTCAAGCTCAGCAATGTAGTTAACTCTTTCAAACGTGACAATCCCATTCGATAAAGTTCCTTCACCAACTATTCGACCACCTTGATTACCTTTAAATCCTACATATCCTCCATTAAACCCTCTAACATCATACAATAGGGTCTTCTTCCCTGTCATGTGCCGAGAAGCTCCACTATCCATAATCCAACGTGAAACGGATCTTGGAAGCTCCTGCACATATCACAAACATTTTAGTTAGATTTTGATGCCACCCAAGCCTCTTTCGACTCAGGTAGCTTGACATTTAGGTGAGTTTTTGCAATGTAAAGTGGCGGAAAATTCTTGTTATTCATCTTTAAGCTTTCCTCAGACCCGATCTCAACCTTTTTGTACAAAAAGAAATCATTTTTAAGAGGTTGATCAGATGATTGGTCTTTCTTTGGTGCATTCTTCTTTTCAGAAGTAGTATCCTCTTGTGATTCAAGTTTCTCATAGTAATCCAAAGGTACATGCATCTTCTTAGTTGAAAATGATGATTTTGCGGTCTCAAACACCTTTGGTTTTGGAGAACTTAATTTCTTTACCACTGATTTTGGCTTCCATGCTTGTTGAGGCGAAGCAACCCGTTTGTAAAATTTGTCAGTTTTAGTTACCACATTCTTAACAGGTTCAGTTTTGACTTTGGTATTTTCATTTTTCAAAACTTTTTGCTCAACAATCATTGGAGCTTTTCCTTTTGCATCAATTTTCTTTTTCCAATTCTCAACAACTTCAGTCTTAGACTTCAAGTTGGTACACTTTCGTGCAATATGTCCAACTTGATTGCATTTGAAGCATGTTCGGGTGTCAACAACCCGACTTGTGCCTTCGGACTGAGGCTATGAGGCCTTCTTCTCAAAGAATTCTTCATTTGTTTTCGAAAAAATCTTAGATTCTTCATCAGAAAGTGAACTTGAACTCGAAACAAACACCTTTTTCTCAACACACTTCTTGTTTTGAACATTCCTTCTTTGATAATTCTTACCACCCTGATATCCACCCGACCATCTGTTTTGATTGTTGTTATAAAAACGCGGTGGTACAACAGGTTTTTTATAGTAAGCCTTATCTTTTTCAAAGTTTAGTTGCCTTTTGGAATGTTTTAAACCTTCAATTTCTGACATTTCAATTTCAACTAATTTGAACACACTTGTCAATTTAGCAACATTAACATTCTTCAGTGGAAACTCAGAATCCGAATACAACTTATCCGATCCCGACATCTTGTACATGACAAGAGTAGATTCTTCATTTAAGTTGTTTTTGGATTTTTTGTTTCGGAATGTAATTGTTCAGAAAACATTCTTCATCCTCAACTGAATCACTTTCAGACTTCAAAACATTTTCAGCCATGCCTTTAACAATTTTTGACTGAACACTATCTTCATCGGATGATGTATTGAATGTAACATCAATTGACTCTGGAAGTTTAACCTCATCAATTTCTTCATCATTAACCAACCCTGATTTTTTCTTTGAAAAATTATTTAACACTGGCGGTGGAACCTGATGAAACCCAACCCCGGTTCCATCCGAGTAAACATCTTCGCCTGCTTTGTTCTTCCCAATTGGTTTAGGGACAATATGTTGAAGAACAAAACTTGCGGAGTTGTAACTGGTCAATTTCAACTGAATGCGTTCATTTTCAATTTTAGCTTCTTGAAACTGAAGCTTCAACTTAGCAATCTCATCCAGTTGTTGGTTGATTTGCTCTTCTTTTACTCTAAGAACACTGGTCAGTTGAAGATTTTCTTTGGTTGTTTTACCATTTCTTTCATCAGAATCTTTTACCGTTCGTTTTAGCTTCTCAAAATTTTCTGAAATTTGACGATTTTCAAGAATCAACTTTTCATTTTCTTTCCTAATTCTTTCTATGTCATTTTTATCAATTTTGATTTTCTCAGTTAATTCTTTTCATCTGTCGTTCGAAGCTTTCAACATTTTGTCACGGTTTAAAATCTGATCTTCAACATTTCTGACTTTTTCAGTCAGTTCTTCAAGCTTCTTACCGCTGAGGTAAGCAATTGTACTACAAACTTTGCACTCTTTCATGCAATTTTTGCAGTCATTCTCAGTTTTGACTTTCTTACCTGACTCATGTGTATCATTTGAACTGACCTTGTTTTCGGACTCGGTTCCAGAACCAGAAACTACCTCTAGTTCTTTTGCAGCAAGAACTTTGTCAGCCATTTTCTTCAAATTTTCAGCAGTGAATTCTTGTGACGTATCAATAATCCTGTCATCAACTTTCTTTGGCTGCGGTTCTTTTTCTTTCTCTTTCTCTTTCTCATTAGCTTCTCCTCCTCCCCACTACATTCTTTGCCTGGCTTCTTCTTCTTCAGCAATTTGTTTGGTGAGAGTTTCAACATCGACAGTATCTGGATCAACAGTTATGTTTCCATTAGGATCAATTTAACATTCTCTATCAGGATCCCATCGATTTGCTTTCTTTGCTTCCATCCATGTATGATAGATTTTGCCTTTCATAAATTGAGCTGTTGCCTTCATGTTGACATACTTCACTTCTTCAGATCTGGTATCTTTAAAAGGAACAATCTTTGCTGTTGTAAAGGCATATCCAACTGCATCTTCCTCTGGCAAAACATCACTCCAATCATAACCTTCATCATCATGAAAAACAGCAAGTGCCTTGGATTTTTCTTTTGGTGCCTCCTATATCTGCTTCATCCTGGGAGGTTCTGCTTTATTTTGATGATAAATTGCTCTTTTGTAATAATCCTCTCTAAAAGGATTTGCAGTATCATCAGTGTAAGCATTTTGGCACTCACGCTTAAAATGACCTTTTTGTTTACATTTGAAGCACGTAACTTTTGACTTGTCAAAGCCTAACTTGGTTGAAGGTCCACCAATAGACTGTCTTCCGGTAATCTCCATGAATCGCTGTGCTCTTCTCACTGCACTCGCCATACACCACCTTATATCGATCAATTCCATCTCCTCAGGATCGATCTGATCGTAGTCTTCTTTTGTTAGGTTGGTGTTTCCTATCTTTCCTGCAACGAGGCTTTCGTACTATTCTAACACAGACGCTAAAAACACCATCTGTTGTTTGGCAGATTCTTCACTAAAATTCTGACCATTCTTTAAATCCACAGCAATGTTGCATTGAAATAGATTTTTCGGAACAGATTGACTTTGAGCAGTTGATGAAGATCCACTATGATAGCCACTACTAGGAGTTTCTTGATTCACTGTATTTGAACTTTCTACAGAAAATGCTGTTTTTGGTGATGCAGATTTCGGGATCATACTTCCTCTGTAATACAGCTCCACATTCTGCTGGTATGATGTGTTGTTGACTTTATTGGATTTTCTGATCTCCAATTCATGGCTTTCCAGTCTTTCGATAAGCAAATCCACTGTCAAATCTTCTAATTTGATTGTGTTTTTCAGCATCAAGGCAAAGTATTGCCAGTCTTGCTCATTTGGTAGTGAATCAAATAATTTGTCAACCAACTCCTCTCGAGTGTATATGATTCCGTGTCTTGCAAGCTCCATCTTCAAATGCCCAAATCTTTCAATCATTTTAGACACAGATTCGTTTTTCAAACATCCAAACAAATCAAATTCCTTTCGTAACAACTTCTTTTTGTTCTTAACTATCTCGGCACTACCCACACATTTCACTCTTAGTTTCTCCCATAAATGTTTCGAATCTTTGTACTCAATCAATGAAATGATGTCGTCTCTCACTGACTGATGAAGCAAAGCAATGCACTTTTGTTCAGCAACATATCTTTCTATTTGATTTTCTTCTAAATTTTCATAATCCGTTCTCCCCAAATCAAAACCATTCTTCAAGCTTTTCCAACTGGAATATGCAAATGCTTTAAGCCATTCTTCAAATCTTGTAGCCCACCTATTATAATCTTCAATTACCATCAACTTGGGCGGCTTATTGTATGTTCCATATGCACTGTCTACACTCATAGCATCAGAAAGAATTTCTTTGCACTCGGTGTTGGTGTAGTTTCATTCGTGTTATTTGATGTGCCATCTCCCGAACCACTGGTAAACGCAAACACGTCACTAAATGGATTAATAAAATCATCCATCTTTCAAGTACCTGTAACAATCAACAAACACTTAGAAAATTTTTTGGATTTTATCAAACACAATTTCAAACGAAATCAGGACTCTAAACGAAATCAGCTTTCAAGCGAAATAGGCTTTCAAGCGAAACAAGCCTTTTCACACGGAATAGAGTTTTCAAACGAAATCACCAAACGGAATTTAATTTCATGTGGAATTAGCTTGGTTTCAAACGGAATCAAGTCACTTTGAAGTGAAATTAGTAATTTCGTATGAAACCTTCACGCGAAATCTGATTTCGTGTGAAATCAAAGGCAATTTCAAACGAAATTAGTGATTTCATGTGAAATAAGCAGCACTTTCAAACGGAATTAGTGATTCCGTGTGAAATAACAGTACTTTTCAAACGGAATTAGTCACAAAAGCTAATTTCGTGTGAAATCACAAGTGCACTTTCGAGCGGAATTAGGATGACATCATCCCTTCGGCCACCAATTTGTCAAATTGACCCGGATTTTGATTGAATTTTGGTCCAATTCTCTCAAGGATTCGTTAAAACAGTGTTTTACGTGATATATGTGAAATTTAAGTCATTTTGTCCGTTAAATCTTGTTTAATTTTGAAAAGAAGGAGTAGAAGTGATGAAAACAAGCTGAATTGGTATAAACTCTTCTTCCTGAGCTCTGATACCACTTGTTGGATCGTTGTGTGACCCTAACGAGTCAATCAGAAGAGTTTAGCATCTATTTCAAAGGCGGAATCAGAGAAATAGACGTGTAACAGCTTGATATTCTCTAATTATCTTCTTTTTATTGAGTCCAAAGCTTTTACAGATCGTTTGAAAAACTGGCAGCACCTCGGCTCTGAATCGGAAACGTTACAAATGAACTAGCAACACACCTATTTATACTTGTTTTATTTTCGTTTGAAAGTGGCATGGCCATTTCAAGCGAAATTAGAATGTTTAATTTCGTTTGAAATGGTCAGTACCATTTCAAGCGAAATTACCCTAAATCACATAAACCCTAGTATTTAACTTGTGATGTGCTAGTTTATCCTATCTAGACACAAGACCCTATAAAGACGAAGTTAACAGACATTTGTGCACCAACACGGATGACCATCCGATCGGATGGCAATCCCACCAGACGACCCATTCGACCGACTGCACTTTCACGCACTGCCTTAACTCTCTCTCACTCGCCTATAAATAGCCATACGCCCCTCATTCTCTGATGTTGACACTTCCATCTGACCACACGCACTCATGTCACTCTCAGTCACTTTTCATCGCGATTCAAGGCCATTTCGTAAGTAATTCTCCTCAAATCTTGTACAATCATCATCACCAAACACTTCTACATCATTTTCTCCATCAGAATCACACACCAACACTTACTTTTTCTCTGAAATCACTGATTTGGGCCTCTTGAAGGTGTTCTTCACTCACTTTGCTTATGCAACCTGTTGTGAAATACCAACTCATCAAGATTGGTTTAGATCTAAGAGATTTCCACAACTTTTCAACTAAGTTTTGCAAGATTTCAACATTTCTCATCTATTTCAAACTTTTCTTCAACTTTCACATGAGAACCAATGGATCTGGGTTCATTCAGAATCTTCACTCAATCTTTAGTTGAGAGCCGGCTTGAAAACGGATTTTCACCGGAAAGATGACCGAATAACGGGTTAGACATGAAACCCCGTCAAGAACAACGAATCTGATCGAATGGGGTGATTCCCATCCGATCGAATGAGCTGGACCTTGGTGTGTTTCCATTGTTTGACACGTGGTCACGCCGTCTCCATTAAAACTTCAAATTTTTACTTAGAAATTTTACAAGTTTTCAAATATTAGATCGCCTACTCGAGTGGCCATCGGATCGGATGACCATCCTATCGAATGACCATTCGACCAGGTGACCTGTCTCTCATCCTAATTCTTGTTCAAAACGATTTGATTAAACTTTGAATTTTAACAACTTTACAAACACCCACATACCCACTCGAATGGCCATCCGCTTGGATGACTATCCGTCCGGATGGGCTATCCCCACTCGCTCGGATCACCATTCGACACTCTGTTACGCACTATTTGACGCTTACGCTACTGTTCTATGCTCAGGCTAACTCAACGCGCTCCCTTCAATCCAATCAAGGTTGTGTTTACTTGTTAAACGCATACTATGAGTATACTCGAACCCATTTTCATTTAACGCACTTTTGGGTGTTATATACATTCTCTATCAAACATAACAACACACAACGCAAACACTTTATAATGCTAACCGTTGCCGCATGCTATACGTGTACTTTGAATGCTTGTACTATGCTAAACACTGTTACACTATACCGCCTCTAGCAACGATAATACTATAGTTTGGACTCAGCACCTGTCAAGGACAAGGGTTGCTAGGGATCACTTTACCTTACTTCACGTGTTCGCAGTGGTGAACATGTGTCGCGCATACTCCAAAACGCAGTCTCATGGTTAAGTTATAGACATTGTTTGATAGTTACATGCTTCGCCCGTTACGTGTTACATGCTGGTTATGCGTAAAACGCTTTCTCTACTATATGCTAGGCAAACTTGTGTACTCACCTTTACATTATATGTATTGACTTTATTTTAACGTATGTGACAGGTTGATGAGATCTTTTGCGGAATCAAGATAGGCAGTCTAGAAACTACAGTAACAGAAATCTAGGTTGTCGGACTTGTTTTGTTTAAGAGAAACTCTTTATCTGTAATAATTACTTGTTGAATATTTGTTGATTGGTATGGGCCAATTGACCTTTAAAAATATTGGTAACAAATAGTTGTTATGGATCTCTTGAGCAATCTGGTTCGCCTAGTGCCGCGCCCTGATGTTTCCGTCATCGGTTGGGGTGTGACATGCTTTCCCTCTCTCCACGCCCCACACCAATAGCCTAAATCCATGGGAAGATCGTGTCAGAGGGAACTTAATGTGAGAATAAATGACACAATAGTAAAACTATAAATAACTTATAACCAGTGGCGAATGCAGGATTTTATTTTGCGTATGGTTTCTCTTGATAGATTCTCACTATTTTTTACAAATCATACAAGGTTTCACTAATTTTATTTATTTATTTTACAAATCGAGGGGATTCTCGGAACCCCTAAAACAACCCCTGGATTTGCCCCTGTTTATAAGTTCTCTCATTATTTGTTTCTCTCTCATTAATTAGGTGTAAAATACTTTATCTTACACATTTTAAAATTTATTTTACGCATATCAAAACTTATCGTATATATATACTATGTATATCAAAATTTATTCTACACATATTGAAAGCTGTTCTTCAACATAAATTAGGTTGTCTTGAAGGAAATTATTTTAAAAATGAGTTATTGTTGGTGCATACGTCTGTCAACTTCGTCTTGTATCGAGTCTTACATTGCTCATGGCACGAAGTTCGAGAAAACAAGTCAAATGCTTAATTCCGCTTGAAGAAAGCATGTAATTCCGCTTGAAGAAATCACATGTAATTCCGCTTGGAATTACAATGTGATTCCGCTTGAAACATGTAATGTTGTTTAAGTTTGTGATTTCGCTTGTAATGGTATTTCGCTTGAGTCTGTTCAAGCGTAATCAGGTGATCTATATATAGGTGATAGTCCGGTTCATTTGGAGCGGAATTAGAGAAGAGTGTTTCCGACGGCGAAGCTCTGTCGAAGTGTCGTTTTGCTGTAAAACTGTTCCAGATCAATATAAACGACAGTTAAAGTGTATATCTAGTTGAATTCAACTCAGAATGTCTGTTTCCGCCATTCATTCTGAGTAGAACGCCTCTGATCGACTCATTTCGGGTCCAACCACGATCCTACAATTGGTATCAGAGCTCAGGAGGAGGAGTTCTGCAGTTTTCAGCCTGATTTCATTGTGTTTTCTAGTTTCTACACCTTCTTTTATCATTTGAACAACTTTTCATGGATAAAATGGCCTGAATTTTTCACAACATAAGCGAAATTGTGTTTTAACAAAGCCTTAAAAGAATTAGACCAAAATTCAGCTTAAAATTGACAAAAATGGACCAAAGTTCTAATTTCGCTTGAACGTATCATTTAATTCCGCTTGAAAAGTCAAGGCCATTTCAAGCGAAATAACCTGTTCCGCTTGAAAAGTGTTATTCCGCTTGAAACATCACAAGCGAAATCAGTGATTCCGCTTCAGTGTGGTATTCCGCTTGAAATCTTAATTTCTCTTGAAGTTGTTTGCAGGTTATATCGCTTGAAAGTTAATTTCGCTTGGGAAGGGTGATTTCGCTTGAGACCTTATTCCGTTTGAAAGTACCTGTTTTGTGAAAAAGTTTCTGAATCATGAGTGAAGAATTTTACAACGCATTTGCAACATCCCCAACTACTCCGGTTACCATTGCTCAAAACATGAACTTGGAAAATGAGACTGGAACTACACAAAAACCCCCGAAGCTAATGAGCATTGAGGAGTATTCTGGTTGGAAAGATCGGTTTGAGAACTGGGTTCAAGCTAATCACTTGAGATCTTGGGAATGTATTTTGAAAAAATATGTACTACCACGTACTGATCTGCAAGTTGAAAAAGAAATCTCTGAATTCACTGACAAAGAACGAGACATGTACAGAGCTGAAAAGATGATGATGAGTCTACTTCAGCAAGCTATTAAAGAAGACATCTTTGTGCTGCTTCAACATGACAAAACTTCAAAATCAATTTGGGATGCTCTTAAGATCAAGTTTAAGGGAAGTGATAAGATGATAAAAAGTAAAAAGTCATTGCTTAAGAAAGAATTTGATCTATTCACAAGTTTGCCAGGGGAAGATACAAAGAAATTGATTGAGAGATATTGCCGCTTAGTGCGTTCTATGTCGTTGTTAAGCATAACCAAAGAACGAGAGGAATGGGTTGACAAATTAGCTGATGCATTACCTCAGAAAGAATGGGGTACATTTTTGATGATCTTAAAGAATACCGGAGTATATGATGGTTTGACAATTTCTCAGTTCATCGAGAAGATTGAGGGTCAAGATCTTGAACAACAAAAGATTGCGAGGATGAGTAATCCGAGTGGTCAACAAGATGTGAAAATGTATTACAAAGGCAACGTTCAAGAAGCTGAAAAGAGTCCAAAAATTCAAACTGCTTTTAGTGCTGGAGACTCATCTAGACCTGTTGATCAAAAGTCAAATAGTAGCAGTGGATTTTCTTCATATCCGAATGTTAATCCAAATAGTTCAACTACAAGTTTTCATTCTCAAAGTTCAAAAAGTGGAAATGGTTGTGTGATACAGTGCAACATTGCATTAAATCTTCCAGATGGACAAAGTTTTTCTGAAGAAATTACGAAAGATCACATGGTGTTACTTGCAACTGTGCTACAATCCTATGAAGGTTTGGTTGCAGGAAGGATCGGAAATCCTATGTTGACGAAAGAGGATTACGATCAGATAGACGCTGAAGAGATGGAGCTCATGGACATCAAATGGTGTCTAGCTAGTGTATTGAGAAGAGCAGAAAAATTTAAAATGATCACAGGAAGAAATGATTTCTTGGATGCACATGTGTCTACTTTAGGTTTTGATAAATCTAAAGTTACTTGTTTTCGATGCAGGGAGAAATGTCATTTCAAAAGAGAATGCAAAATAAGGAAGCTAATGGAGCAAAGAATCCTTTTGGAAAAGATGATTACTATCGAAAAGCCATATATCAACAGGTTGCTCATCAACCGCATCAACAAAAAGATTCACAAACTGCTCATGGGAAAATGATCGAAGATGCAAACAAGAAAGCCTATTTTGGTATCATTGATCAAGATGATGAGAAAATGGCTCCAGGATTTAGTTGGGATAAATTTATGGATGAGAATGGGGAGTTTAAAGCCTTCCTTGCAAAGATAGTTCAAGAACCTGATTTGTTTACAGAGTGGATGAAAGTGATTGGTGTTCATGTGAAGAATCAAGAAGAAGAATCTGTTTCATCCGATGAAAGTTTAGAAGAAGCAACTGTTCTTGATCAAACATCATCTGATTCTGTTACTTCAGATGATAGTTCTGAAAAGACATTAGATTTTGATCAAACACCATCTGATTCTAGTTCTTCAGATGATAGTTCTAAGAAGATAATAGATTTTGATCAATCACCAACTGATGACAGTGGTGATTATGAAGAAGAAAGACATATTAATGTTGCAAAAATTCATTTATCTCCTGAAAGTTTTCAATTCTATTTTCCAGATCGCTTGGAGAAGCTGAAAGAGAGACGTGCAGCAAAAGAACAAAAGAAAATGAAGAATGAAAGTGTTGATAAAAAAGGAGAGACTGTTCAAAATGAAGAAGTTAAAGCTGAGGAGATGGTTGAAACAGAAAAGGTGATTGAGATTGAGAAAGTTGCTGAAGTGGAGAAAATAATCGAAGTTGAAAAGATTGTAGAAGTTATCAAGTCTTGTTCAAAGTGTTTAGAATCTTGCAAGCAATGTGTAGAAAAAGATGAGAAACTGAGTGAGCAAGAAAAGATGAAAGAACAATTATTGTTCAACCTCAACTATGTGAAAGAGTCATATGATGTGTTGAATAGAACGGTAACTGGTCTACAAAAGACTAATTCAGAAAGAGAAGATGCATTGACCATGGTGAATGCTGTGATGATGACAAAGCAGAAGGCGATAAATCACTACATTGAGGAATGTGCCAAGTTGCAGCGGGAGTTGGAAATAGAAAAATAGAAAATGAGAGAATCAGACGTTTATTACAGAGTTATTCTAGTTCTGATTATCTTATTGATCGAATTGATCCAACTGTTGCAGGTTTTGAAGCATTTAAAGAAGAGGAGTCAAAGAAAGAGGATACTGGTAAGAAACAGAGTGTTAGTTATAACAAGTGTCCGCCTCCAATTTGGGAAGGGTATTCTCCTAGAAAACCGAATGAGGAGCAAGTCGAAAAAGCAGTCAATATAAAGTTAAAGTCCGATATAACCGATGAATTACCAGAAAACATTGATGTTGTTTTTTACATTGTCTGACACTGATCATGAGTCCGAGTTAATAAAAAAGGTGGTTGATCAGGTGTTGGATACAGATGAGGAGTCGAAGTTAAAGTCTGAGTCAAAGTCCGAGTCTGGGTGTTCAAGTTCGTCCGTCAAAAGTTCGAGTTCGTCGGTCAACGGTTCAAAGACATCAGTTAAACGGGTGTACAATAAAGAATTCCTGTTATCAAAATCTAATTTGAATGATGAAGCAATCAAAGTGGCATATACATTGATTGATTCAGACAAATTATATTCTGATGAGGAATTTCCAATAAGAAGTGTGAATTTTGAAAAGATCAAAAAGGTTTTCAAACTAACAGAAATCAATATTTCTGAAATAAAAGATGTAAGCCTTACTAAGAAACCTAAAAAATACACTTCAAGAGTTCAACAACGGTTAAACAAGAAAAAAGGTTACGGTTCTGGTTCTGGTTTTCAAAAGAAACCAAACCATAACGGTAATTTCAAAAAGAAAGGTCTTGGATTTATTCCACCAGAGAATTATAAAAATGAAAAATATGTCCGCAATTTTAAATCAAAAATGACATTTGTTTCAGGGACAAGCTCGGAAGAAGAAGCAAAAAGCCCTTTCTGGAAGCAATCAAACAGAGAATTCCTTGCCAAGAAGCAAGAGAATGTGAAGAATGGAGCTAATCAAAGAAAGGAGACAAGAACCTGTTACAAGTGCAATGAAGCTGGTCACATTGCATGGAACTGTTCTCAAGCATCAAAAACAAAACATGAAGTCTCTAAAAAACTCAAAGAAAAAGTTGTTGAGAAAATTGAACCACCAACTGAAAAATTCAAAATTTTTGAAAATTCAACATATGAAGTTGGTGAGTGTTCAAAGACTCATTTTTACAAAAAGAGAGCTAAGGACAATCAAGTGTGGGTGGTTAAGAAGATTCATGGCGATGAATCTAACTCCACAAAGTTAGACGAGCCACAGTTTGAAGTAAAAGAAGAAAACTCAGTGCCTCCAATGGATGATGTTCATTTTCCACCATTGAGGACTGAGAATTTTAAATCAAAGATTGGGAAAGTTGATATCTCGAATCAGTTCTATTCTGAAAAGAAAGAATTTGATGTCGATAAAGCATTTAATGGGAATGTTAAAAAGATTTTTGGGAAAATGGTCGAGGGTAAAGTCAAAGGGGTAAAAGAATTTTATGAAACAAAGAAAGCAACATACACCCTGACTGAAAGTGAACATGATAAGCTTACATCCAAGCTTGCTGAGGCTTGGATGTCTGTGTTTAATATGTAAAAAAAACTGGACTTGCCGGAGCTCTCAAGTTGGTAATTGGGGAGCAGGAATCGGCATCTTTCTTGAGAAATTCACGAAAGTGATTTCGTCTTACAAGTGGTAAATTAGGGACATTAAGTTGTACTTGGTTTTCTACAAATGATTGAGAAAAACAATATGATGAACCCATAATCTTCAAATGGTAAAATCAATCAACAAACCTTATTTTCCGGAAAAATCATTTTGGTTAAAACAAACTTAAGTGTTTTGAAATCATAATGAGAAAATAGTTTGTTGTAAGGGGGAGTTCTGATTGTTTATGCCAAGTGGATGGCGATTTAAAGTGATTCGATATCAGTTGTCAACTTACTTGTACAGTTTGTTTTCAAATTTCCTTAAATGTGTTTGCATTTTAGGGGGAGTAAGAATTTTTAGAAAATCCAAAAACATTTGAAAATTTGAAAAAGACAAAAACATGATAAAATACAAACATGAGTTTTGGTGTCAAAGAAGACGAAATGATAGTACATCAGTAGACAGTTACAGTATGCTAAAGAAATGTAATGATTAAATAGCGTTAAACGATCTTACTGATGATATGCCGATAGGTTTTTACACATTTAGTAAACTTTTTCGGGATATAAACTTAAAATTCAAACTTGCTTATTTCGTGGGGAACACTACTTGGATATATAGGTAACCCCTGAAATCTCGTTTGAAAGATCTCTCTTTCTGAGATACTAGGTCTTTATACTCAGTGATATCTGGGGTATTATCCCGGGACTTCTGATTTTGCGGAAGCAATGGCCTAGTCCCCGGAGAATACTTTACTGCTTGCTTGAAAAATAGCGCCGCCCTCAGCATAAAATGATGAGACAATAAAATTGCTAATCAATGCTGTTGTAAAAAAGATCCTCTAAAGGGGACCCACCAAAAGTCGAGCCGTCATCTCTCTACTGAACGGCAGTTCTGACCTGAGCTCTCAAGGTTTCGCAATAAACCCCTTACAGATATCATCTGTGGTATACTCACCTGTAAGACTGAATATTGAGATCTGGATACGGGAGTATATTCAAGAGGTGGGACACATGAATGAGTTTAAGTCATTAATACACCTAACTCATATCCTGAATCAGTTGAAACTTGTGTGAAAATTTAAGTGGATCAGTATATCGGCAATCTAAGTGAATTGTTTAATTCTTAATGTGTAACTAAGCTCAACGGTACTTGTGACTTGTCAAAACTGATATGATTCTCTTACACAAACTCACAAAAAATATTGTATGTAAATATTTCTTTACTGCATTTTATTTCATTCAAAAATCCAAAAAGATTTTCAGTGTGTTTTAGCATAAATTTTTGAAAAATACAAAAAGATTTTCGACAACTGATATTGGAGAGCTGATTTTCAAAATTCCAAATGCTAAACATGATGAGCATATGATGAGGGGAAATGTGTGTCTAAAATGAGAAAATATTTTGAAAATTTGCCTACAAGTGGTTCATCAGAAATCATCATTGATAAATCATTCTGGTTTATTTGAGGGGGAGTTTGTATATATTTTTTAAAATGTTAAATTTGTGAAATTTACTTTTGGGTAGAGAATTTGCAGGTCTCTGTGATAGAGAGCCAGGTTCCGATGCCTAAGGACTTTATGATTTCAAAAAGCCAGATTGCGATCCCAGCAAATCGAAAGGGGGAATCTGAAGTCATCCAAGGAAAGATTGTTAGAAAGGAGTCTGTTGGTGCTGATGAAGAAAGAGAGCGATCAGACTTATATAGACTGAAGATTGAAGACTCGACACTTAAGACTCGTCAACATCCGAGGGGGAGTCTGTTGGTGCATACGTCTGGAAACTTCGTCTTGTATCGAGTCTTACACTGCTCATGGCACGAAGTTCAAGAAAACAAATCAAATGCTTAATTTCGCTTGAAGAAAGCATGTAATTCCGCTTGAAGAAATCACATGTAATTCCGCTTGGAATTACAATGTGATTCCGCTTGAAACATGTAATATTGTATAAGTTTGTGATTTCGCTTGTAATGGTATTCCGCTTGAGTCTGTTCAAGCAGAATCAGGTGATCTATATATAGGTGATAGTCCGGTTCATTTGGAGCGGAATTAGAGAAGAGTGTTTCCGACGGCGAAGCTCTGTCGAAGTGTCGTTTTGCTGTAAAACTGTTCCAGATCAATATAAACGACAGTTAATGTGTATATCTAGCTGAATTCAACTCAGAATGTCTGTTTCCGCCTTTCATTCTGAGTAGAACGCCTCTGATCAACTCATTTCGGGTCCGACCACGATCCTACAGTTATAAATTTAATTAGTTAGCTAATTTAAAGGAATACAATAAATTAATTTAAATTATAAATTTACCAGTATGCACTTACAATAACATTAAATACACGTATTAAATGAATCATTTCTATTGGTTTAAAACTTATATTTTTTATTTCTACAAAAAAAATTCTTTTCGTTAGAATCCTTCATTGTAAACCCATTTCTATTGTTCTTCACATTTCGATCTCTCGTTCACTTCACAAATTTATTTTCTTCTCCACGTCTATTATATTCACTTTGAATTCAATTTTTAGTTATCTTCTGAGAGTCCAGGATCCAGCGAGTTTGACGAAGTTTTGGTCCCGAGATAACCGATTCGGTGATAAGAAATGAGTAGAAGTAGAATCGACACCGAACATGTCAATTTAATCTGATTTCTATTCAATGTTTAAAAGTTACATACCCGTGAAACCAATTGGACAACATCTCCCCTCAGGGAACCCAAAAGCTCGTTCAACACAAGACCCCTCTACCCATATATATAGGCATCATAGGTTCGTACGAACCCACTATGCTTCCTTCGTACGAACCCACTATGCTGCATTCGTACGAACCTGGGTTGGTCTTGTGAATCCGTACGAGTCAAGACTATTGTCCGTTTGTACGAAGGGACTCCCTTCGTACGAAGGAGCTGTTACATCACAAAACCTTTTGATTCGTACCGGATTTCACACTATTCTATACAATATTCAACACACACTCTATCTAGCCTATTCGTACAGTGGCGGATGTAACAACCCTCAAAAAGATCCATAAACAAAACCAGAAGTGTGCACGATGAAACTTGAAAACCTGACGGTTGATGAACCAACCCGCACAAAAGTACCTTTATTAGACTCACATTTATAAACCAAACTAATTAGGATCAAGACCCGAACATACGCGATAAGTATCGGCACGAAAATCGAGGGAAAACACACGATTGTACGAGAAGGGCGGCCAAGGACACGCGTCACGACACTACGACACGTGTCAGACCTACGTGGGACACATGGCAGTCGAAGCCAGATCGACTATCCCCGCGACACGCGCCAAGAACGACGGAGCCGTGCGTGACACGCGGGAGAGATCCAAACTGGCCATTAATTTAGGGGTCTGGCACTTGCTCAGATTTCACATTTCGATGGAAAAATTTGTCTTTTTCGTTGATCGTTTCTCTGTTTCTTTCAAATTTACAATCAAAGTCTCGAAACTCTGCTTCGTTATTAGGGTAATAACTCTAATCATTGGTACGATACTATATCAGATTGATTGAAACCGGCCATGTATACGGCTATACGTTGTCATTTGTTTTGGGTTTCGATCTCCTGATTATCGTTAAACTTGAATTAGGTTAATACGCTAATACGAGTTCCATTGTATCTAGAAATTAGAACACATAACCAAGGTGCTGTTAAACTAGAATACTTAGCGATTAAGTACTTAGTGTTTAAGTAAACTTAATGGTTAAGTAAAACTTAGCGGTTAAGAAACCTTAATAGATAAGTAAAACTTAACAACTAAGTAATATTAATTAATCAACAAAGTAAGTTAATCAGTTAAACGGTTAAGTAAAGTTAAACAGCTATAATTTAACAACAAGATATACATGAGGTAGATAATATCTAAATAGGTATATACGGGGTATGTATTATCTAAGGAAAATATTATCTAAGGAAAGTAATATATAAGGAAGGTATTATCTGAGGAAGGTTTTATCTATGGAAGGTTCAACTGAGGAAGGTGTATATGGGTAGATAACACCTAGGGAAGTTTTATATGGGGTAAGACTTATCCCTTACCTATAAATAGGAAGCTTAAGATTCATTTTTCTTTACTCATTTCTTCTATTCTTCTCTCTATACGTTGGTGTTCTAACCAATAATCACCGATACGATATTCTTTCCGATCGATTCGGACTAATGAATGCCAAGGTGATGTCCAAATAAGACTATACTTTGTGAATTTCGTTAAGGTCCTGATCTCGTGACCATCGTTAGGTTTGATATGGTTTTACACTGAAACATATTCCACTCTGTTAAACTAAATGTTTAACTATCAGAAAAACTCCGATCCATAAACTTAGTATCAAACAAGATGTTTATGTGACAACCCAAAAAATTACAGGTATCCGTACAATTAATTAATATTTAATTTGTGCTTAATGACTGTGCTTGATTTCAACTGTGATTAAACTGCTTTCTGATTTCTGTTACATACATACATATGCATCACATTTTATACTGTCACTCCATTTATTACACACAAACCTTAGTGACAAACTTGATGCACAAAGCACAGTTAGCACAGTGAGCGGATAACCCAGAAAACATGCTGACAATGCCAGCACCTAGACAGACAATGTTTTTGAGGCCAGTATGAGCCAGAGACAGGGTACTACACTAGTAGGGAGTGTAGGGAAGTGAGGACCATAAAACTATGTCACTAGGTGATAGTTATAGTGCCGGGAAATGCCTAAAACACACTCTAAATGCAGAATTCTGCACTAAATAACAAAAATTCAGCATTTAATAATGCTAGTAAAGTGCAAAAACTTGGCAAAATAGTCCTAGATACTTTCCAAAGTGTTGGCAATTAAATGTGTCACTAAAAAGTATTATAAAAGACACCTTATGGATTAATTAAGCACTTTAAAGGGACAACACCCAACCGAACAACCGGACATTACCCGGAACACAAAAACATTGCCATACACATTGCTTTTATTTTTCTGAGCTAGTTAGGGTCCCCGAACACCCTAACACACTATATAATTAATAACACACAAAAGACACTAACTACACACTTGAATTCAAACTAGATTAGTAACTAAATCACTAACTATAAGTTGCAACCCAACCCTATACCCCCCCCTTGGGCGACGGTCACCATGGGTGACCCACCCATTGATTTCTTTCATTATTTTAATTGATCTTGTTAGTGGATAATAGAACATGTTACCCAAAGGTTAAAGAGGATTAAGAGGATTATAAAGAAGACTTGTAGTCCATCATTCTTATCATCACCATCATTCAAGCTTCATCTTCCAATCTAAAGACATCCAAAGGTGCTAGGGATCATACAAACAAGCTTGGTGCGTTCGGAAGCTCAAGGACCTCTTACATCTTCTTTTATCCATCACTTTTATACTCTTGAACTCCCCTAGCCTTGTGCTAGTGGTAAGTGTCTTAGATCTTCATTCTCTTCATGTTGTTGATGGTTAATAGTTAAAAGAATGGTGAAATCTTAAGAAACACTAAGAACATAAACAAAGTCTTCAAACATAAACTAACAAAATGATGAAGTAGTGTTAAAAAGATGAAGAGATCATATTATTCTTGTGTTGTTATGTGTGTTGAATGTTATTTGCTAGTAAAAATGATATGGTCCATCATATGGACTTGCTAGATCATGTTTAAAATATGAACTAGCAAGATTTGAAAGTAAGAATGTTGTGGATGATGGAATCATCCACACATAAACTATGAACTTGATTAAATGGGTGTTTTCTTAAAAAATAAAGATCAAAGTAAGTTCTAATATTGTAGATCTAAAGATCCATGAGTGTTTTTTTTCGAAAGAACCACGTGAAAAGTGTGAGTTTCGTTAAAACTTGGATCTTACATAAACCTAACACATTTTTAGTGGATAAACAAGTGTAGAAACACTTATGTAATAAGAAAATTTCACAAAGAAATATTTTTAGAAAATATGACTAGAAGTTGTGAATAATCAAACTCTTTAAAAATGAAGTTTTTAAGAAACTAATCACACTTTTAAAGGTAACAAGACTTACTAAGTGTGCTAGTAAGTTACTACATGTTTCATAAATATTCAAGTTCATGAGTTTATGGTTTATGCTTGATTTTGACAAGTTTGGTAAATAGAGGTTGTATGTTGATGATTGAGAATTGATTGAATGATTTTACTAAAGAAAATGATATGCTAGTAAGCATGGACGCCTCCATTTACAAAGGAAACTCTGGCGAATTTTTTTTTTTTTAAATTTCAACACCTAGAAAATATTTTTCTAGTAAGTGTTTACAATTATATTTTTAACCTTGTTTTCAAAATAAACTTCGCTATGATCTTTATTACAAAAATACTAAGTACCGGAGGTTGATTTCGTAAATAAAAATTTGATAAATATATATTTAGAATATATATTTTATACTAAAACTCTTGTGTGATTATTTGTTTACTTTGTGAACTAGTTATATTATTTTTGGGTAAAATAATATAACTATTATATACCATAAAATTACGACTCCCAAAATGATACCAAAACTCTCGCGAAGTAAAATATAGTATTTTTGGGAAAAATATATATTTTGAATTAAGATGTTTTAGACAAATAATTTAAATATATTTTTCTAAGTGGGACTTAAAATATATTTTTCGGAATTACAAATGTGCATGTATAAATACCCCCATCATTGGGAAGGAAATACACATATAAAATACTTGAGAAGTGTGGATACGAAATAGTTGCCTAACTATTTTTCCTAAAAACAAAAGTTAAGTTAAAATAATTATTATTATTTTAACAAGAAGTCACAAACTGGATATAATATCAAGTAACGCAACTCAAAACGTTAAACCCTAAGCCAAGGCACGACCCATCCGTCTAATAGGCATTAGTACATGTAGGTCATCGCGTAGCAGACCGAGTTTGGATTGACGATTCTATTCAGGAGATGCACTTCTGTTAGTTCATGTCCCCCTTTTTACTTTACTGTTTTCAGTTTTATACTTCGGGGGTGAAATACATGCGACAACTATTACAGACAATTATTTACATGGTATGGTTACCGTAGGGAGGGTTTTTCTTTTACTACTAGATCATGTGAGGGGTGGGTATAACACTTAAGGCCATCAATCCTTGTTGTTAGGATCGAGGGACACAAGAGTGATAGATCTATTTGGGTGTAGAGAGCACACACCCGTGAGGCCGGGGCGGCCCATAGAGGTGACTGTGTCTTACAGCCGAAGCCCGGTAACAAATTTGCTAGGTTTGAGTCTTCCTGCACCTTTTCACACATACCAGTGGCTTTGCAACCCATTGGTGATCTCTTTTTCCTTATTGCTACATACCAGGGACTTTTACTCATACATGAAAGGTTTATACATACTCACTTTTACATGAACTCGCTCAACTTTTGTTGATTTTTCAAACTACATGTATTTCAGGAAATTAATGGATCTGGCGAAGTATGCAATTGTGTCAAGCTGCGTAGTGAATAACGATGTCATCCAGGTTTAGGAGGTGTAACCCTTACCTGGACGGGTTACATGTCTTTAAACCATGTTTTCATTCAAGTCTTTTGTTGTGTCATGTGAACACGTTTTAATTATGTCATAGTTGTAACTTGTTTTATGTGTCAACAATTTAAACAATGATGTTGTGGTAACTTTAAATTTAATGAATGGATGATCATCATGTGTGTTATGATTGTTGCTATGGTATTAAGAAGTCACACCAAATTAAACCCACGCTTCCGCAAAAGCCAGGGTGTGACAGCTTGGTATTAGAGCCTCGATCACAACGAACAAGGATTCTTTCTCGAGTCTAGGCTATGATCACTAGGGTTCTCACGAAATTTTTTTTACATTGCATACACTAAACGTCCAGATCCAGGGTACAAAACATTTTTACAAACAAAAAAGGCACAAATACACTTTTCAAAAATTTATATTTCAGTCTTAGAGACTGAGGGAGTTCAATCTTAGAGACTGAGGGAGGTTCAGCCTTAGAGGCTGGGGAGGTTCAGTCTTAGAGGCTGAGGGAGGTTTAGCCTTAGAGGCTAGGGAGGTTCAGTCTTAGAGACTGAAGGGTTCAATCTTAGAGATTGGGGAGGTTTAGTCTGAGAGACTGGGAGGTTGGTCATAGAGACCAGGGATTTAGTCTTAGAGACTGGGAGGATGGTCATAAAGACCAGGGATTTAGTCTTAGAGACTGGGAGGTTGGTCTTAGAGACCAGGGAGTTAGTCTGAGAGGCTAGGAAGTTCAGTCTGAGAGGCTGGGAGGGGTAGTCTGGGAAGACTAGGAGGATTGCTTGCTTGCATTATTGTGACTTACATGTTTATTTTATTCTATGTTGATATATATGCATATGTGTGGTTGTGTTACAGACACCATGCCGTCATCTTCAGATACTGGAGTATCGGACACTTTGGATCCTTTAGCGATCATGTCAGACGATGAGATTATGTCAGAGAGTGAGGTGTACACGCCAGACACTACTAGCACGGATGAGGATGATTTCCACCCGTTTGCTCTTCCTGATTTTGGAGATGATATTCCTATTGCTGATGGCCCTTTCGGTGGGGACCTACCTCTTCTTCAGGTCCCTGCTCCTCTACCGCTTGCCGCAGTTCCTCTCGAGGATCTGCCTCATGATGAGTTCGCTGACGATGACATCGACTTATTCCTAGAATGTCCCCCCGGAGGGTGACCAGAATGGTGTGGCCCTCATGGATGCCGATGTCCCTTTTGCTGATGATCCTGTTGTCGACCCTGTCGTTCCCTTGGCTGAGATTCCTGCTGATGTGCCCATTGCTGATCCTGTCATTCCCGTCGAGGCTCCCATTGAAGAGGCTCCTTTTGATCTGTTTGGTGCTCACTCCTTCGAGTCTGTAGCGTCCGTTTCACCGCACGCCCAGGGCATACAACTTTATTCCTCTGATTCCGACTCAGACATGGCGATGTCTGTTGCGCCCCTCGACGTTGACCCAGAGCCAGAGATCGAGTTTTTACCCGATGAGCCTGCTCCTGTTGGTCCGGAGCTGGTCGTTGCTTATGACCCCATTGAGGCCCCAGCTGTTGCACATTTGCCAGACCCTTTACCTAAGCCTGGTCATGTCGATATGCCAGACATAGCACCACCCGTCATTGTTGCGCCCGTCGAGTTACCACCGATTCCTGATGTTCCCGTTATTGATGCACCCATTATTGCGCCGGTAGTACCTGTTTCACCCCCTGTGCATGCTGACCATGCACTGTTTTCCCCTCACATTGACCCTCGATACGCTGACACCCATAACGGGTGGATCGAGGATGATGACGACTACCCACCGTTTGTGCTACCCGTCACTCCTCCCGTAGCACCTGTTTCTGCACCTATTGAGATTCCATTGTTTCACCCACACACTTCTGACGTCCATCGCACTGATCTTCCCATCACATTCCTCCAGGACATACCACAACCTCGTCCTGGGGAGGGTTCATCGAGGCAGCCGCCTGTTTTTGTTCCACCTGTACCGTCATCAGTACCGTTCATGTCCCAGTTCCCTCACACTGCACCATCATTCGTACTTTCGGGCGAGCCGTTTCTGTGGGCTTCGCCCAACATTATGCCATTATCGGATCCGTACCACCCTTATCATGCAGGGTACACGACAGAGGACGTACTCATCTCTCTTCAGCTACAGCAGGACGCACTGAGTCGTCTCATTCAGGAGTTAGAGAGAGCTCCACGTCCTCCATGCCACTGTCAGACTCCTTTTGCTGCACTGCACACCCCCTTCCGTTTCCACCTGATTCGGTTGTTCGTTTCCTTACATCTGAGCAGCAGATTGCCTATTTGCTGCGCGTCATTCATGCCTTAGAGGAGGATTAGGTGCACATGCGCCGGTTGCTTTTCTCTTATCTTCCTCCTCCTCCTCTGCCATCAGCATAGATATTTTTGGTTTGATGCAGGTCGATCATTTTGGTGAGAAAGTCGCGATTAGGCCAGCTTGCGAAGACTTTTTGGGAGACCACACTTTTGTACATGATTTGTGTAGACAGATTTGTATTTTTGGGGGTGATGTAACCCCATGATCTTATTTTGATATGTGATGTACTGTAAAACATGTAAAAACGATATGGTGGTCATGATTTATGAAAGCCCAATGGCAACTTTCTCACTACATGCTTTGTTGAATTATTTGTTTTATATTATAACATGAGATGTTATGTGGTTAATGGATGTTACTATATATGCATATTTATTATACTTGCTATGACCTGACCAATATGATCATCTTTTAGAAGATGCCTCCCCGACGCGATTTACGCATGCCTACTACAGAGGCAGAACTCCAGGGGATAATTGCCGCCGCTATAGCACAGTATGCGGCCTCCCAAGCAGGAACAAGCGGGAGTATCTCGAACAACAACGGCAACAACAATCCACCCAATGGTAATGTCAAGTCGCTTGAGACATATTATGATACATTTGGATATTTCTAGCACGTCCGCTGATACCATCTGTAAATTTTAACGTATGTGCAGGGTGCACCTACAAACAATTCCTTAACTGTAAACCCGTAACTTTCGACGGCACCGGAGGTGCTGTTGCATTCGTCCGGTGGGCTGAGAAGACAGATTCTGTTCTAAGAATGAGCAAGTGTGCTCCCGAGCAACAAGTCACATACATCTCGGGGATTTTTCTGGATGGTGCCCTATCGTGGTGGAATATGCAAGTGCAAACATTGGGAGAAGCGGCAGCTTATGCGTTAACCTGGAATGAGCTGAAGGAGCTCATGAGGAAGAAGTACTGCTCGCGAGCTGAAATACAGAAGCTAGAAACTGAGTTCTGGCACCTAAGAATGGAAGGTCCTAAGATTGCAGAATATGTTCAGAGGTTTCATGATTTGTCCCATGCAGTGCCGTATATGGTCACGCCCGAGTTCAAACGTGTGGAGCGATTTATCTGGGGATTAGCACCTCAGATTATGAGCATGGTTACCTCGTCAAAACCGACAACCATTACTGAAGCCATCGATCTGAGCATATCTCTGACTGAAGAAGCCATCAGGCTAAACAAGTTTTCAACTACTGATCAGAAAAGGAGACTCATGTGGAGTCGTCTGGTGAAAACAAACGGAAATTTTCCAACTTCAAGCAAGGTACTAGCCATGTGAGCAAGAAGGGTGAGTCAAGCACACCGGCCAGAGCCACAACCGGTGTCGAAAACAGAGGGAAGGGTTATATGGGCACTCTGCCCAAGTGTGATACATGCCAGCGCCATCATTCTGGCCCGTGCAGATCAAGGAAATGCGAGTCATGTGGGAAGAACGGCCACTCGAAGGATACATGTTGGGCCGGAACTGGTGCTGGGCGTGTTGGTAATCGAGGCTATGGGAATGGTAATGGAAACCGCCAACAAGGAGGGAATGGCGGAAATGGAAACCGTGGAAATTTTGCAAACCAAGCTGGGAGTGGAAATCGCAACAACACTCAAGGAGGAAATGAGAATGGTAACGGTCGGGGACCGGGATCTTTCAATTGTGGAGACGTCGGGCACTTTAAGAGGGAATGCCCGAAACTGAATCAAGCTCGTGGGAGGGTATTCCAAATTGGCGCAAGGGAAGCGCGCCAGGATCCAAACGTTGTCACTGGTACGTTCCCTATAAACTAACGCTTTACATCTGTTCTGTTTGATACGAGTGCTGATTATAGCTTCGTATCGTTAGAATTTAAGAATATGCTTGGATTAACTACTAGTAAGTTAGACGTTCCGTACTCGATTGAATTGGTGAATGGGAAACTAGTTGAAACGGGTGAAGTCATCAGAGGATGCGTGATAGAACTGGGAGGGCACGAATTTATGCTAGATCTACTGCCAGTCGAGTTGGGAAGCTTCGATGTGGTAGTAGGGATGGATTGGTTGTCAAGCAACAAAACCGAGATCGTTTGTCACGAGAAGACCATTCGCATCCCAATGACGAATGAAGAAACGATCGTAGTGCACGGAGAGAAGCGTTATACGCCTCTGAGGATCATTAGCTGTCTGGAAGCTAGAAAGTGTTTACAAAAGGGATGTGTTGCATTCTTGGCACATATCATGGATAAAGAAGCTGCGGAGCTAAAGATCGAAGACATTCCAGTCGTAAAAGAATATCCTGGAGTCTTTCCAGAAGACTTGCCAGGATTACCGCCTTAAAGGCAAGTCGAGTTCCACATTGACTTGGTCCCAGGTGCCGCGCCAGTAGCTAAGGCACCCTATAGACTTGCGCCTTCGGAATTGCAGGAGTTGTCGACGCAACTTCAGGAGCTATTGGATAAAGGATTTATCAGGCCAAACTTCTCACCTTGAGGAGCTCCAGTTCTGTTCGTTAAAAAGAAAGATGGCAGTTTCCGCATGTGTATCGACTACCGGGAACTGAACAAATTGACAATCAAGAATAGATATCCTTTGCCGAGAATTGATGACCTGTTCGATCAGTTGCAAGGTTCAAGTTTCTATTCAAAGATCAATTTGCGATCAGGTTACCATCAGTTGAGAATACAAGAGGAAAGCATTCCCAAGACTGCATTTAGAACTCGATATGGGCATTACGAGTTCCTGGTTATGCCGTTTGGGCTGACAAACGCACCGGCAGTTTTTATGGATTTAATGAACAGAGTTTGTAAGCCGTACCTCGACAGGTTCGTGATTGTGTTTATCGATGATATTTTGATCTACTCGAAGACGAAGGATAAACACGAACAACATTTAAGAGCTATTTTGGAGCTACTTAAAAAGGAGAAATTGTATGCCAAGTTCTCGAAGTGCGAGTTCTGGTTACGCGAAGTCCAATTTCTTGGACATGTGGTTAATGGAAATGAAATCCATGTGAATCCCACAAAGATCGAAGCGATAAAGAACTGGGAGACTCCAAAGACGCCGACCGAGATTCGACAGTTCTTAGGTTTGGCTGGTTATTATCGAAGGTTCATTGAGGATTTCTCAAAAATCGCTCAACCTTTGATCTCCCTCACACAGAAAGACAAGAAGTTTGATTGGGGAGACAAATAAGAAGAAGCCTTTCAGTTGTTGAAGAACAAGCTTTGTGATGCACTGATCTTATCGCTACCCGAAGGAACAACCACTTCGTGGTATATTGCGAGCTTCGCGTCATGGATTAGGCTGCGTGTTGATGCAGCGACAGAAAGTTATAGCATATGCTTCTCGCCAGTTGAAGGTCCACTAGAAGAATTATACCATGCACGACTTGGAACTAGGCGCGGTGGTATTTGCGTTGAAGATCTGGCGACATTATTTGTATGGCATTCGATGCACGATCTTCACTGATCACAAGAGCCTGCAGCACATATTTGACCAAAAGGAGCTTAACATGAGGCAAAGACGCTGGGTTAAACTATTGAACGACTATGATTGTGAGATCAAGTATCACCCAGGGAAGGCGAATGTGGTCGCTAATGCCCTGAGTCGAAAGGAAAGGATCAAGCCCATAAGGGTAAGGGCTTTGGAAATGATTGTCCAGATAGACCTCTCATTACGCATTCGTGCCGCGCAAAGAGAAGCACTTAAAGAAAGGAATATTGAGGATGAGTATCTCCATGGGATGGAGAAGCAGTTGGTACCCAACGAGGAAGGAACTTTATGCTTCATGAAACGAATTTGGGTTCCTCTGTTTGGGGGATTGAGAAAGGTTATTTTCGATGAGGCCCACAAGTCACGGTACTCGATTCATCCAGGAGCGGATAGGATGTACCAAGATCTTAAGGATTTCTATTGGTGGCCAAGAATGAAGGGCGGTGTTGCGATATACGTTGGTAAATGTTTAACTTGTGGCCAAAGTGAAGGCCGAGTACCAGAAGCCTTCAGGTCTTCTGCAGCAACCTGAAATACCCAAGTGGAAATGGGAACAGATTTCAATGGATTTCATAACGAAACTGCCAAGGACGCCCAAGGGCCACGATACAATTTGGGTAATATTAGACCGTCTAACAAAGTCTGCGCACTTCCTGCCAATCAAGGAGAAAGACAACACGAGTGAACTTGCTGAAATATACATGAGGGAAATTGTTGCACGACATGGAGTGCCTCTCTCGATTATCTCTGATAGAGATAGACGCTTCGTGTCAAGGATTTGGCAATCCTTCCAAGAAGCTTTTGGTTCACAGTTGAATCTAAGTACTGCTTTTCATCCACAAACTGATGGCCAGAGCGAGCGAACAATACAAACACTGGAAGATATGCTAAGAGCATGTGTAATGGATCTGGGTGGTAGCTGGGATAATCATTTACCATTGGTCGAATTTTCGTACAACAACAGCTACCACACAAGTATTGGGAGCCGCGCCATTTGAAGATCTTTATGGACGCAAGTGTCGATCACCGCTATGCTGGGCTGATGCGGGTGATAGACAGCTTGTTGGTCCTGAAATAGTGCAAGAGACAATAGACAAGATCTTTCAAATTCGAGAGCGCATCAAGGCGGCTCGCAACAGACAGAAAGGCTATGCAAATCAAAGGAGGAAACCTTTGGAGTTTCAAGTTGGGGATATGGTTTTGTTAAAAGTTTCACCCTGGAAGGGTGTGGCGCGCTTTGGGAAGCGTGGGAAGTTGAATCCACGTTACATTGGCCCATTCAGAATCCTGCAAAGGATTGGGCTTGTGGCATACAAGTTGGACCTACCCGCTGAACTTAATGGTGTTCATGATACATTCCATGTATCAAACCTGAAAAAGAGTCCAACACAAGAGACAGTGGTCATCCCTGCGAACGAAGTTCATATTGACGACACGCTCCACTTCACTGAAGAACCCGTTGAGGTTACGGATTGGAAAATTAACAAAATACGCAGGAGTAGTGTCAAGCTCGTCAAAGTTCGATGGAATGCAAGACACGGGCCAGAATTACACGTGGGAACGTGAGGATCGTATGAAGGAGAAATACCCATATTTTCTTAACGGGGGGAGAATGTGACAACCCTAAAAATTACAGGTATCCGTACAATTAATTAATATTTAATTTGTGCTTAATGACTGTGCTTGATTTCAACTGTGATTAAACTGCTTTCTGATTTCTGTTACATACATACATATGCATCACATTTTATACTGTCACTCCATTTATTACACACAAACCTTAGTGACAAACTTGATGCACAAAGCACAGTGAGCGGATAACCCAGAAAACATGCTGACAATGCCAGCACCTAGACAGACAATGTTTTTGAGGCCAGTATGAGCCAGAGACAGGGTACTACACTAGTAGGGAGTGTAGGGAAGTGAGGACCATAAAACTATGTCACTAGGTGATAGTTATAGTGCCGGGAAATGCCTAAAACACACTCTAAATGCAGAATTCTGCACTAAATAACAAAAATTCAGCATTTAATAATGCTAGTAAAGTGCAAAAACTTGGCAAAATAGTCCTAGATACTTTCCAAAGTGTTGGGAATTAAATGTGTCACTAAAAAGTATTATAAAAGACACCTTATGGATTAATTAAGCACTTTAAAGGGACAACACCCAACCGAACAACCGGACATTACCCGGAACACAAAATTATTGCCATACACATTGCTTTTATTTTTCTGAGCTAGTTAGGGTCCCCGAACACCCTAACACACTATATAATTAATAACACACAAAAGACACTAACTACACACTTAAATTCAAACTAGATTAGTAACTAAATCACTAACTATAAGTTGCAACCCAACCCTATACCCCCCCCCCCCTTGGGCGACGGTCACCATGGGTGACCCACCCATTGATTTCTTTCATTATTTTAATTGATCTTGTTAGTGGATAATAGAACATGTTACCCAAAGGTTAAAGAGGATTAAGAGGATTATAAAGAAGACTTGTAGTCCATCATTCTTATCATCACCATCATTCAAGCTTCATCTTCCAATATAAAGACATCCAAAGGTGCTAGGGATCATACAAACAAGCTTGGTGCGTTCGGAAGCTCAAGGACCTCTTTCATCTTCTTTTATCCATCACTTTTATACTCTTGAAATCCCATAGCCTTGTGCTAGTGGTAAGTGTCTTAGATCTTCATTCTCTTCATGTTGTTGATGGTTAATAGTTAAAAGAATGGTGAAATCTTAAGAAACACAAAGAACATAAACAAAGTCTTCAAACATAAACTAGCAAAATGATGAAGTAGTGTTAAAAAGATGAAGAGATCATATTATTCTTGTGTTGTTATGTGTGTTGAATGTTATTTGCTAGTAAAAATGATATGGTCCATCATATGGACTTGCTAGATCATGTTTAAAAATATAAACTAGCAAGATGTGAAAGTAAGAATGTTGTGGATGACGGAATCATCCACACATAAACTATGAACTTGATTAAATGGGTGTTTTCTTGAAAAATAAAGATTAAGGTAGGTTCTAATATTGTAGATCTAAAGATCCATGAGTGTTTTTTTTTTCGAAAGAACCAAGTGAAAAGTGTGAGTTTCGTTAAAACTTGGATCTTACATAAACCTAACACATTTTTAGTGGATAAACAAGTGTAGAAACACTTATGTAATAAGAAAATTTCACAAAGAAATATTTTTAGAAAATATGACTAGAAGTTGTGAATAATCAAACTCTTTAAAAATGAAGTTTTTAAGAAACTAATCACACTTTTAAAGGTAACAAGACTTACTAAGTGTGCTAGTAAGTTACTACATGTTTTCATAAATATTCAAGTTCATGAGTTTATGGTTTATGCTTGATATTGACAAGTTTGGTAAATAGAGGTTGTATGCTGATGATTGAGAATTGATTGAATGATTTTACAAAAGAAAATGATATGCTAGTAAGCATGGACGCCTCCATTTACAAAGGAAACTCTGGCGAAATTTTTCTAAAATTTCAACACTTAGAAAATATTTTTCTAGTAAGTGTTTACAATTATATTTTTAACCTTGTTTTCAAAATAAACTTCGCTATGATCTTTATTACAAAAATACTAAGTGCCGGAGGTTGATTTCGTAAATAAAAATTTGATAAATATATATTTTATACTAAAACTCTTGTGTGATTATTTGTTTACTTTGTGAACTAGTTATATTATTTTTGGGTAAAATAATATAACTATTATATACCATAAAATTACGACTCCCAAAATGATACCAAAACTCTCGCGAAGTAAAATATAGTATTTTTGGGAAAAATATATATTTTGAATTAAGATGTTTTAGACAAATAATTTAAATATATTTTTCTAAGTGGGACTTAAAATATATTTTTCGGAATTACAAATGTGCATATATAAATACCCCCATCCTTGGGAAGGAAATACACATATAAAATACTTGAGAAGTGTGGATACGAAATAGTTGCCTAACTATTTTTCCTAAAAACAAAAGTTAAGTTAAAATAATTATTATTATTTTAACAAGAAGTCACAAACTGGATATAATATCAAGTAACGCAACTCAAAACGTTAAACCCTAAGCCAAGGCACGGTCCATCAGTCTAATAGGCATTAGTACGTGTAGGTCGTCGCGTAGCAGACCAAGTTTGGATTGACGATTCTATTCAGGAGACGCACTTCTGTGAGTTCATGTTACCCTTTTTACTTTACTATTTTCAGTTTTATACTTCGGGGGTGAAATACATGCGACAACTATTACAGACAATTATTTACATGGTATGGTTAGCGTAGGGAGGGTTTTTCTTTTACTACTAGATCATGTGAGGGGTAGGTACAACACTTAAGGCCATCAATCCTCGTTGTTAGGACCGAGGGACATAAGAGTGATAGATCTATTTGGGTGTAGCGAGCCCACACCCGTGAGGCCGGGGCGGCCCATAGAGGTGACTGTGTCTTACAGCCGAAGCCCGGTAACAAATTTGCTAGGTTTGAGTCTTCCTGCACCTTTTCACACATACCAGTGGCTTTGCAACCCATTGGTGATCTCTTTTTCCTTATTGCTACATACCAGGGACTTTTACTCATATATGAAAGGTTTATACATACTCACTTTTACATGAACTCGCTTAACTTTTGTTGATTTTTCAAACTACATGTATTTCAGGAAATTAATGGATCTGGCAAAGTATGCAATTGTGTCAAGCTGCATAGTGAATAACGATGTCATCCAGGTTTAGGAGGTGTAACCCTTACCTGGACTGGTTACATGTCTTTAAACCATGTTTTCATTCAAGTCTTTTGTTGTGTCATGTGAACACGTTTTAATTATGTCCTAGTTGTAACTTGTTTTATGTGTCAACAATTTAAACAATGATGCTGTGGTAACTTTAAATTTAATGAATGGATGATCATCATGTGTTTTATTTCATATAGCATTGTTATGATTGTTGCTATGGTATTAAGAAGTCACACCAAATTATACCAACGCTTCCGCAAAAGCCAGGGTGTGTCAGTTTAATCATCAGAAGATTCAGAACTATAAAGTAGACGCTTAGTTATCATAAGACATCAAGAGGCTTATTTAATCAAGACTATATGCTAACAAGGTGAGTCATTATGTTTTTATCAAAGTGCTTTCTAAAACCCTAAAAGTTTTTTCGTTATATTTACAGTGATTAAGTCTTTGTTATCTGAAATTACTGACAGTAAGTGGAGTTTTGTATACATTACTTATCTAGCGTCACTTTTAGGTGAACGAACCTAAATAGTGATAAACGTCACTTTGGGACAACGGACCCACTAGTGATATGACCACAGTCACAGATCCGGTCGAATGACAACAGGGTCAGATAATTATAAGATATAAGCAATTGTAATCGCTCTTAATACTGTATATTATAACAGTGTGTCTTTTCTACAAATTGAATGTACTCGCCAGTATTTGCTGCTGATCAAATGTTTTTAAAACGCGTTTCAGGTGATTACAGTAGATTGGAATAAGAGTTGGATACGACACTGAAAGGCTTAAAGAAGTGGCTTATTTTATTAAATTAAATCAAGTAACATTGTTTTATATAATCAGGTTTATCCCATATTAAAGCTACCTTTGTAAAATATGGGTTTATCCCATCTGGTTAATAAATAAAATCCGGTATTTCAAAACTCTTATATTTTTCCTAACTCACGGTCCTGATGAAATTTCCGCTGCAATACTTTTCGAAATAACCACCGGTACCACTTGACTGGCTCGCGGTGCCCACTCCAGGATGGGGTCGTGGGCCGTGACAGAAAGTGGTATCAGAGCCACTGGTTTAAGCAATTAGGTGTTGTAATAATACCTAAGCTTAAACAAAGAGTTAGGAAATGGATATTATCTGGTAGCACCCATGATAGTATTTAGACTTGAACTTAAGAATGATGCATTAATATAAGCTTCAAGATGAGCTAATTACTTGTATAAGTATAATGTGCCGTAAGAATGATGACTAGAACATTGCAAGTACGATAAATATGCAACAACACTTGATCGCTGTTATTTCTTGCTTATTGGTATTACTTGGTTCTGGAATATGTTCCGTCATGTGAATACAAATTTCCTTGATTCTTGATGAAAGCTTTAATAAAAGTGGCACCTTTAAAATCTTGATTTGAGAAGATTCTATTTATGGGAAATACAATGATAATTATTTCTCCGGTGAGACTGGGTAAGATGGGGTTACCTCTCCGGGGACACCAGGTAAGATGGGGTATATGATATGTCAAACAAGTGACAAAACTCCCTAAATAGTACCATGACCTGATGTCTAACCTGTTTTTGGAAATATGAATCTGTTAAATACATTGACCTTATGAATGGTATGTATATTACAGTATGTGAAATATATGATTATATAGGTATGTATATCCATAAGGAAATCCAAAAGCCATAACAATTGACAATTTAGAATAAATCACGAGCATGTGTGTCAATGATAATTCTAGATTTCTTTATCAGGAATCTCTAGCATATATCTATAATTCCGATATCGAACATTATTTTGTTTGATCATCTGTCTCGTAACTCGTGCGACAAAATAAACGACGGGAACTCTTTAAGTTGGGACGCCATCGAAAGTATAAGATTTTCCAATGCGTTACCTTAGATTATTAACGCAAGTAGGAAACCTGTAACTAAAAGTTGTGCTAGTCACAAAACATCTAAAAACCTGAGTTAATGAGAGTAATTCTACTTTCATTAAGAACTCTTCAGAAGATGAGAGTAAACTACGACTAGATGTACCTACCAAGACTTTCGTCACCTGTGAATCCTACTACGATTTTCATTAATAAAGGAATTGTTGCAGCAATACATGGGCTGCAAAGGACTAAAACTGTCCTAACTAGTAATATATACACTATTACGCCAATAAGAACGAAGCATTGTAGGCTTCAAAAATAAGGCATTAAGATAGTGAGACCTGATTTTCGAAACACACGATCAAGACATATGCCATAAAATGAAAAGAATGAAAAGAATTGACAGAAAAGAAATTATGTCTGCTTCATAAAAGGGAACAAAAGGAAACAATGATTCCTGAGGTGATTACTAAGATTTGCAAGCCAATCAGAAAAGTGATCACAAGGAGATAAGACAGACAAGCCGACAAAGTTCAACTTTGTGATAAAAGCTACAAGTTATGCACGGAGGTAAAGAATAGTATTAAGGGTCTTGGTGATTATTAATACTAGAGGCAAGAAACTGAAAGAAATTCCGGCAATATCGAAATACTCTGACGTTTTCCCAGAGGATCTACTTGGACTATCATCCGATCGCGGGGAGGAACAATGCAAGAGGAAAAACCCCGTCTGTTTTAACTGTGGAGAAACATGCCATATCCGCCCTTATTGCCCAAAACTGACGAAGGCACCCGACAACAACAGACGGAACTAAGAAGAACGAGCGAGTATTCGTACTTACTACACAGGAAGCAGCAATGATTCCAGATGCGATCGCTGATATGTGACATCTGTTTGAACCTAGTATAAATCAAAGTTATTAAATAAATTCATCCGGTCAAGTACATCATCTATTCAGAATCATAATAGACCTGTTTGGTCTTCACTTTCATTGAATCATTTCTTTGGTTACGACACCTTGTGGTGGCGTTTTCATTAACTTGAAGCTTGAGCTAATCTCATTTTCACTCTTGATGTACGGATTTATTTATTTAATTTCAGTTGGTTCATTATCTTAAACATTCTTAATACAATTATGTGTTAAGATAAGAGTACACAAATTCGTATTATATTCCAGTGTACCTCTAAATATTCTTTCATCATTGATCGAAAATTCTATGATATTCATTTGGTCTTTCATTTGAAAATCCTATAATATTTATTTGAAATGAATATCCAAATTTACTTCATTAAACCTTTCATTCGATTACGAAAACGGTGAACTTGTTCAGTCACCGTAATTATTGAACTATTTCGGTCATTACGACACCTTGCGGCATCTGCATAAAATTGTAGCTTGGGCTAATCATACTCATACGAATCATGTAAAACTACATATGTCTTTCGCTTAACTTATCCTTAAAAGTAGTCTTAATACAACTGAGTGTTAACACAATGATACACTAAACTCTGTTGTATTTCGGTGTATCCTTGTAATTCAATAATGTCAACATACTGTTTTTTCCTCATATTATGATTCGATAGTTGACACATCATCTTCGTACTCCTATTCAGTTGAGCTTGTGGATTTTAAATCTTCCGTAATTGACAACCAAGGTAAATTTTCCTTTGACAATGAATTCTATTGTTTCTGAAAGTAATTCACACTCGATTTAGACATCTATTGATCATAAATCTCTCTTTCAATTTGACCCATGCAAATTTAGTCACCTTGGTAATCATATTGTTAAACCTCGTTTGTTTGATACCGATTTCTGGAATTTATTCAGTTGAACCATTAGGTTCTATTTGTTGTAAACTGTTCTCGTATTTAAAAAATTTGAACATGTCTTGACTCAATTACAGTGTCATAACACTAATCATAGCCTAAATCTCGAGGACGAGATTTAAAACAAGGTGGGGAGGATGTAACAACCCTCGAAAAGATCCATAAACAAAACTAGAAGTGTGCACGATGAAACTTGAAAACCTGACGGTTGATGAACCAACCCGCACAAAAGTACCTTTATTAGACTCACAATTATAAACCAAACTATTTAGGATCAAGACCCGAACATACGCAATAAGTATCGGCACGAAAATCGAGGGAAAATGCGTGATTGGACAAGAAGGGCGGCCAAGGACACGCGTCACGACACTGCGCCACATGTTAGACCTACGTGGGACACGTGCAGTCGAAGCCAGGTCGACTATCCCTGCGACACGCGCCAGGAACGGCGGAGCTGTGCGCGACACGCGCGAGAGATCCAAACTGGCCATAAATTCAGGGGTCTGGCACTTGTTCAGATTTCACATTTCGACGGAAAAATTCGTCTTTTTTGTTGATCGTTTCTCTGTTTCTTTCAAATTTACAATCAAAGTCTCGAAACTCTGCTTCGTTATTAGGGTAATAACTCTAATCACTGGTACGATACTATATCCGATTGATTGAAACCGATCCAATGGATGTTTAAGTGCTGCCTGTATACGGCTATACTTTGTCATTTGTTGTGGGTTTCGATCTCATGATTATCGTTAAAGTTGAATTGGGTTAATATGCTAATACGAGTTCCATTGTATCTAGAAATTAGAACTCATAACCAAGGAGCTGTTAAACTAGAATACTTAGCGATTAAGTAAACTTAGTGTTTAAGTAAAACTTAACGGTTAAGAAACCTTAATAGATAAGTAAAACTTAACAACTAAGTAAGATTAATTAATCAGCTAAGTAAGATTAACTAGAATTACGACCCGCCGCAACGCGGCGGGGATTCTTTAGTTATAACTAAGTCAATTTAGGACGCGCACGTTATGTTGAACCTGTCAAACGGGAAAAAATAGACGATGTAAAAACGTTCACCGACACATGCACGTTGTGTCGTGTTAACTCGCAAAAATTATTTACTTTATCTATAAACACAATTCACCCCATTTTCAAACCAATCCAACCCAATCTCTCTCTCTGTTTTTTTTTATAAAATTCTTCATCTTTTATAAAATTTTAGCCTTGGATCCATACAATAAAAACAACCCTAACCCGAACCCGAACCCATACGTTTTCTCGGTACCCGGCTACTATCCGACGATGGATCCGAGTTGGTCAGCTTCGCAATTCTCTTTTTCGTGTTTCTAACATAGCCCCAAAGCTTTCGTTCAAATGAATCAAATGCAATCGATGCAACAAATGTTAATGTGAAACCCGTTTAACTAGCAATTTCCATCGCAACCACAATCTTCACTGCCACCAGTAGAATCGTCTCAACCCGTAAAAGACTAGGTTGAAGATTATGTGCCAGAGACGCAACCCCAAACCTCCAAACGAAAAAAAAAACGGAAGCAAGTGTCGCGTCTAGTCGGTGATCAACCTTCGAGACCAAAGGCGCAACCATGGTCAAAGATTGAGGAGGAGGGTTAGCTAAGGCATGGATTAGTACGTCAAAAATGCCCAATTGTTGGTATGTAAATATATATAAATTTTTAATGTCTTGTAATATACAAATTTTAAACTTTTTAATATACAAATTTTATTACGTTTTAAAAATATAGGAAACAACTAAACCGGCGATGGTTTTTGGAAGGAAACACTAACAAAATTCCCTTCGATTATGGAACAAGGTCCGTATCGCGATCTCGATTCCGTCGCTTCGAAGTGGCGAAAGATACATCCGGTCGTCAGCCTTTTTGAGGAATCGTCCAAGTGGGTGGAGTGACGAAAACGTTTTTAAAGAGGCTATGCGTAGATCCGAAGATGAGCATAGTCGGGTTTCCCACACGTCTGGGCATGTGAACTTATGAAGAACAATAAGAAGTGGGTGCCAGTTCCAAATGAAATTGTAAGCGCTAAACGGACGAAAACCCCGGAGATTTGAACTTATAGCGCGGGGGGCTCGGTCGCATGATGTCAGATAAATATAAATGATGAGCTGGAATTTGACGACGAAGAGAACTTAGTTTGAGAGGAGGTAGGTCCCCCGGAAGGGAAAGTCAAAAGGGCAGTGGCTGCAAAAAAAACAAGCCTCATCAGGGGGCAGTTCAAGAATGGATGACTTGATGGCCTAGTGCAAAGCATACACCGAGTTCACAGCCAAAAAAGGTACAAGTGAAGCAACGTGAAGTAGACGAAGGTCGAAGCAAGATGCGGCAAAACAAGAGCAATGGAAGATAATGACAACCGATATCAAGGCGTATCCGGAAGAAGATCGTCACGTTTTGCGTAAAATGAAAGAAAAGATCGCTAAAAATGGAATTCTTAGGATTTTTAATTTTTAGCAATCTAGTATTTTTTTAAGTTAAGAGGTTTTTTTTTTAAGTTATGTAATGTTTTTTTTTTAAATTATGTAATGATTTTATTTTATAAGTTATGTAATGTTTAAAAAAATGTTAAATTATTTTAAAAAAATAAAAATTAAAAAAAGGGTGAGACCCATCCTCCACATCCTTAGTTCATCCTTGGAGAGACATTCTACTTAGGTGTTGACGTGGCAAATGACGTGGAGGGTGAGACCCATCCTCAAAGGATGAGGCCCCTCCACGCTCATTAACGAGGATTAATGTTTCTATTAGTTTTAAATCGTCTATATATTAAACCGTTTCAGTTGTTTTATACTTAATTCAGTTTGATAGTTTTCGTTGAATACAATTAAATGATTCGTCAATTTTTATTTTGATATGACTTCAAAACAAAGCTTAGTACGACGATATCTAAAGACAGAAAAACACATGATAACAAAGATTACATTAAACCCACAAAATCTTTCAGCAACGATACATATTATTTTCAGTGTTCTTTTTCAGGCAATATCTTAAGACAGAAAAACACATGACCTTAACTATTCTTCCTTCTTTATTATTCTGTTTAGTTTTTTTACTTTTGTAACATTTATCTAAACTTGTTATCATATTCATTTCTATCTTTCTTAATTGTGTTTGTTAATTATAAATGATATTCATAAATAAGAGTGTCATTAGATGAATATGAGAAGTTTAAAAGTCATCTTATTATTTAGGACCACTTAACTTGAGAAGATCCAACACTTCATTGAAGAACAGAACGATGCATAATACAATTTTTATATATTATCATTTTTTAAGATTGAAACGAGTAACGTCCGCTTGCGGTATGCGCATATATTGTATATATGTGTGGGCGCTCGGGGGACAAAAGTGAAAGTGCACTAATTTTAACGTTATTTTACTAATTTCGTGAAAATAATAAAGAACGGGATGGTTAATCATGCATCATGTGGTGACGTTGATAGCCGAAAGACAAGGGAGTACATGCACTAATTGGCCTTTGTCTTAATTGCCGAGTGTTATGTGCCGCGCCTTATGTCCAAGGTTTGATGCAAAACTAACATCGAGCCGGGGGTCTCACTGGAAGCAACCTCTCTATTCCTACGGGATAGAGGTAAGACTGTCTACATCTTACCTTTCTCAGACCATACCTTAACTTTGCTATTGGTGAGATTTACTGAGTATGATGATAATGATAAGATTGAAACAAGTGTATGGACCTAAGAATATCTTATTTTTGATATACGATAAATCATTATCGCTTACACACTATAATGGTCAAACTTTATTGAATATATTTCAATCATGAAGTGATCATGCATGTATAAAAAAGCTTGAAACCTTCCATCAAGTAATCACTCAACACACTCTTGCCCAATATGGCAAAGCTTCAATGGGCTATTTTTGCAGTTTTACTTATAAACCTAGATACCCTTATCATAACAACTGCTTGTGCAACATGTGAACCACCATCTCCACCTACTAAACCACCACAATTGCCACCACACTTCCCACCAATTGTTGTCAAACCACCACCAAAATCATCACCACCATATGTTCCAAAACCACCAACCACCACTCCACCCACAGTTAAACCACCTTATGTCCATCCGCCCATCGTTAAACCCCCTTATTTTCCAAAACCACCCGTCGTACATCCACCAATTGTTAAACCGCCATATGTACATCCACCTGTCGTTAAACCGCCTTATATTCCAAAACCACCCGTCGTACATCCACCGATTGTTAAACCACCTTATGTACATCCACCTGTTGTTAAACCGCCTTATATCCCAAAACCACCAGTAGTACATCCACCAATTGTTAAACCACCTTATGTACATCCACCTATTGTTAAACCGCCGTATTTCCCAAAACCACCCGTAGTACATCTACCAATAGTTAAACCACCTTATGTTCCAAAGCCACCATTGGTACATCCACCTGTTGGAAAACCACCCTTGGTACATCCACCTATAGTTAAACCACCTTATGTTCCAAAACCTCCGTTTGTACATCCACCCATAGTTAAACCACCATTTGTTCATCCGCCAATTGTGAAACCACCCTTTGTCCATCCACCCATTGTCAAACCACCCTTTGTCCATCCACCCATTGTCAAACCGCCTCCTTTGTTTCCACCGGTGGTAATACCACCTATAACATTTCCACCATTTTTTCCACACTACGCATCACCACCACCACCGCCACCACCACCAGTGATAAAACCATCACCACCACCTCATCCACCAATCGTATATCCTCCACCACCAACCACTAAACCTCCACCTCACCCACCTATAGTATATCCTCCACCACCAACCCCAAAACCTCCACCTCACCCACCAGTAGTGCATCCTCCACCAACTACAAAGCCACCACCAGTTGAAAAACCATGTCCACCACCCCCTCCGCCACCACTACCGTGCCCGCCACCACTAAAATCAGTGCAAGAAAAATCTTGATCATGAACATTTGTAATGCAAAATAAAGTGTGTAATTGTTTCTTACATATGTACGTCCGTAATAATCAGGATTCCTTACTCAAAGGAAAACTCGAAGCCTATTAAGAAGTTTGATTCGTGTATTTCTTGTATCATGAAGTTATTTCCAGTTGCTTTATGTATTTCTTATCATTAGAAGTTTTTCAAATAAATGTATCATGAAAGTTATAAAAAAAGATATATGATATTCGTGCAATATTAATATTAATGTAGTAAACAAACAGTGGCGGGTCTAGAAAAAACCTAAACAGGCAACGTTTCTATAAAAAGGGGCAGCGAAATCGAAAAAACGTCAATTTTTTTTCCAAAATTTACATTAATTTTACACTACCGCCGGAACGTTAAGGGGCAACGGGGGTTGCCGCTTGTTCTATGCTAGGTCCACCCATGTAAACAAAGCATTTTCTTTAATAAAAATATGTAAAGGAAATATTAGCAGTACTAATGTCGGATAATTACGAACACATGCAAGAAACTCAAATAGATAACGTGAGGGTTTAAGATGAACCTTAAATTGGGTCTTGTTTTTTAGTTAAACATAAACCAAACGTAATCACGCCAAAAGAAAACGATACTAACAGTTATTGGTGTGACGAATAAATTATTAGTATTGAAAATTGTTAGAAGATAATATATTAGTTAGAATTTATTATTACTAGTCTTAAGCCCCCGCATTGCGGGCTGGGGGCGTAAAACCGTGTTAACAGTGGGGAGCGTAAAACCGCGTTAACCGAACGACGACCAAAACCGAGGATAAACGTAAAACAAATACATGAATTTATAACACAAAGTGATCAATTGAAAACATACATAAAAATATTTATAACGACGAAAACACGTTATATTTGACCTGACAAATTCATGAAAAGATTTACATCGAAACATAACCCAATTATCTATAACTTAAAAAGAAAGGTCGGTGGGGTTTCCCCACGGACAAACTAACACCCTCAAGTTTGACCCTTGACATAAAAAACCCCTTTCAAAAAGACAAAATAGCGAATAAACTTTAGAACTTCACAAAACAATCCTTAAACTTTTGAAATTGACATTTTTACCCCTTGAGTTCTAACCTTTTAAATTTACCCACGTATTTTCATTATTTAGCTTAAAACAAAAAAAAATCTATTTTCGGAAGTAATTATTTTTATGTACGTGTCGGTGTAAATTCACAATGCATGCTTATTTTTATGTACATTTCCAGATGGTCTGCGTCTTGAAGTTTAAATGTATGTGTCGGTATATATTTATGTTTAATCGATAAAAATTCATGTTTCAAAGTTTTTTTTCGAAAAGAGTCTGGTCAAATATAATATGTTTTCATACTATTTTTGCATACGTTTTCGGGTAGTCTATGTTTTGACGTAAACAATGTTTAGAAACGAGTCGCGTCAAATATAATACGTTTTCTTTCAATGATATAAATTCGATTTGTACGTTTTGACTTCGCTAAGTCTTGATGCAAAGATAAGGGTGGTGAGGTAGTTAGGTGAAACGCTCACTAAACAAACCAACTCGGGTTCGATTCTGTTTCTTTTGTAACAACAACGCTTTAGATCGAATAGGTTGAAACACACGTTTTCATATGGTTAACGCTTCACATAACGTGCCTCCAAGGCACTAACTTTAAACAATCAAGGCGTCACCACCGCAACGGTCCATAATAACAATCTAGTTTGTATGTATAACGACGCGCAAATAAAAGAAAGCACATAAAACTCCAGGGAGTAAAAATGACATTTGTAATACCCTTCTAATTACTACTTGAATTTAATAATAATTCATACAATTTTATATAAAAGATGTCCAACTTATAACAATAGTTCCATAGATAAAGTTCACAAGTAGCAAAGCATTAGTCAACTAACGACTAATTCAAACATTCATAAGTTGTTTAGCAAATAGTCTACATTTTAAAAAACATTGTCTATTAGAGTTAGATAACGCGGAAGCTTCAAAAGTTCGTGTTCGGTTCTTCAAAACATGCTTGATCATCGTCCACATACTTGCAAAACCTGAAAACTGAAGATTTTTAACAAATGTTAGTGTTAGAGTTCTTATAAATATAACATAATCGAAACTACAATCAAAACGGATTCGATTAACTATAATATGCAAAAACTTATAGAAATTCCAGGACTCTACCGTAACTTACGGTATCTACCGTAAGTTACGGTAGTCCCTTGAACTTTCTGGTCTATCGTAAATCAGTAGAAAACCACCGTAAGACTTTTGTTTTCCACCGTTAATTACGGTGGAGACCGTAATTTACGGTGGACTCTGCAACTTTGCCATTTGACTATTTTTGTTAATTTCACCCTATTCCACACATTGTTTTAGGCGATTCTTTTCCTGTATATTTGTAAATTTATTAAGGACATGTTCCTTACGACTATCATACCACAATTCGACTCACCGATTAATACGGCTAAAAGCCACTATACTATCATTCGACCCATTCTAACTTTTTTCTATTTTACTACATTACACTAGTAAGCCTATGGCGCCTTATACCCATCATCCGGGGCTTAGCATCACTTGCGCTTCTTTACCAATTCCATGGTTTAACGCTCTTGTGATTTTAACGCCAATGCTAACTAATTAGAACACCAATACTACAATTTACACTATTGTTTGACCCGTTGGCTCATCTTGTGGAAATCCTCCAATGTGATGACTACCAAACGGTTCCTTATTAATTTTAACTCTATTAATTCAAGTAGCAACCATAGTCGCAAAATCAACACAATTTCTATTCTAAAATGCGACTATACATAATATAACCACAAATCACTTAATGTAACGGGTCAAGTTACATACCTTCAAAGTACGCCCTTCAGACGCAAGTCGCCACCGGCTTGTCCACTCGATGTTCCGGTGTCCTTTCCTATAGAGTTCAATCACATTACGTTTAGAACTCTTTTAAATTCACATATCGCACAATTTGCCAAAACATCATAATTATGCGTTTTACTTTTAGATTTTAGGTTTAAGTCTTCTTTGAGGCATTTATACAAACACCTTAAGGGCAGAATTCTAATTAATTCATTAACAAGCTCATGACTTGCCATATAACCCGAATTTTCATCAATCAAACTATCTAACATACATATTTGTCTTTATAATTCTGAAATAGCTTTACTTAGGTCAAATTACACTAGAACAACTCCAAATTTCCTAGTGTTTATCAATTTCTACATAACCCACTAGTCACCTACAATGGTGACCATGGATTTCACTAAAATTTAGTATAATTTCAACATGTACTTGTCTAGGGTTTACTCCTAGACATTTTAAGGTCCCCAATTCATCTACAAATCACACATGCATCATCAGATTTCAAGTTCTCTAAATTCATGAGAATTTCAAGTAGAGAATGTTTGTCAAATTTTACATACCCTATGATCTCCTTGCAATGGAGATCATTAATCTATGCTCAAATTTCGATTTGGGACCGATCTTGACCTTCAATTTGTGAGATTTAACTGAGCTAGGGTTCTTGGGGAGCCTGGGGTTCGCCCCCTCCTTCTGGTCGATATCAGTAACACACAAACAAGTGTGTTTTGATTTTAATTTTCATGTTTTATTAATATTAGTTTTCACTTTAACACTTTTGGTCCCTCAATTTTCATCCTTTATTAATTTTCACTCCTAAACTACTCACAACTCATTCTCTAACTAGGTTAACATTATTCCTAGTTAGTTTATAATTCTTATTTATTCGAAATGTTATTGTAATATAAGAATTTGTATTTTCGGGTTGTTACAAGTCCACCCCCCTTAAAAGGGTTTCGTCCCCGAAACCAAAGTACGTACCAAATAGTGTAGGGTAGAGACGCCGCATCTCCTCTTCGGACTCCCATGTAGTGTCCGAACCCTAACTATGTTCCCATTTGATCTTGACTTGATCGATTCTCTTATTCCTTAAGGTTTTTACCTTATGATCCAAAACCGCAATGGGCTTTACCACATAGTTTAGCCTGTCATCCACCTAGATGTCGTTGTAGTGGATATAAATTGTCTCATCCGCTAGACATTTCCGACGGTGTGACACATGAAATGTGTTATGAATTCCGCTTAGTTCCTCAGGTAGTTCAAGGCGGTAAGCTACCTTTCCTACCCGTTCTACGATCGCAAACGGCCCGATAAACCTCGGGCTCAATTTTCCTCTTTTTCTAAACCGGATAACCCCCTTCCATGGGGATACTTTAAGCATGACTTTGTCGCCAACCTGGAACTCGATCGGTCTCCTCCTTTTGTCAGCATACGACTTTTGTCTATCTTAAGACGCTTTCAAGTGTGCCCGAACCACATCAATCTTTTCATTAGTGGCTCGTACTATATCTTGGTGGGCGAGTTCTCGTGGGCCCACTTCACCCCAACATACCGGGGTTCGGCATTTCCTACCATAGAGCATTTCGTATGGTGCCATCCCAATACTAGCATGGTAGCTGTTATTATACGAAAACTCGACCAATGGTAGGTAAACATGCGAACGTCCTCCAAAGTCGATTATACATGCCCGTAGCATGTCCTCCAATGTTTGTATTGTTCTTTCACTCTGTCCATCCGTCTGAGGATGGTACGCAGTGCTAATGAACAACTTAGTTCCCATTTGTTCTTAAAATTCACGCCAAATGTTTGAAGTAAACCGAGTATCTCTGTCGGACACAATGGATACCGGTACTCCGTGACGCGTCACTATTTCATTAGTATATACTTCTGACAACCTTCCTTAAGTAGTCCTTTGGTTTGGACCCAACTAGCTTAGTTTCATTTTTAAGTCATTGTTTCTTCTAGTCAAAAGTTATCATACGCATGTGTCTTTCACGAGTAAGTCCTCATGGACTGTAACTTTTATCTTGTATTTCTTATTTTGTCACCTATTTGACCCAATTGTCAATTGACCACTCAATAGTATGAGTTCATCAACATGTTCGCCCCATACTAATCTTATATTGACAAGTGATTTGTATAAATCACGTCACTATTTTTTACTCTGGATGGTCTTGTCGGCTAGATTGATTAATCACTGTCATTTTATGCCCCGTAATTCGGGTCTTCCATATTGTCATATTCGGTCTTACATGAGTTTATGATTTCCTATCCCGTAACTCGCGTTACGACATGATTATATTCTGTATTTCTATGTCACTTTTGTGACTATGATCGCATCGCATCACATCATGTTTAAGTTTTCATTAGCTCTTCATTATCATGAATCTTCTTTCGAACATAGTGTCTCACACCTATCGGTGTTGAGACCTATATTCATTAATATTAGCTATTTTCTAATTTCTCTATAACATTCATATTTGTTAAACGCCACTTCTTACTAAAACTGAATTTTAGTTTAACGTCTATCTATTTTACTTATGTCGATTACTCATATCCAGGAATTGACGACAAGAATTTATTCTTTTCCGTTATTATATTGCACGGGGAATCGTAACCAGTCTCCATGCTTAACCCCAAGTGACCCATAGATTCCTTCACTTTGCCTCGTAGGATATTTTATTAGATCTTCACCTTTTTAAGGTGGGACCCTATAGTTTGTTTCTTCGTATTTGTGACCCGAGGGTCATTTTGGTCCCGTAGACCTTTATATTGTTTATGACCCGAAGGTTATAGTGATCCCGTAGATCGCTTTCTACTTGTGTCCTTATTTAATTGTATATATATACATATGGCGTCAAGGCACCCCCTTTTATGTTTAGAATAATTTATTTTCGCTTTTGAAATTCATTTGACCTTAACCATAGTCTAAGGCTACACTCATTTTCTTTCGGATTATCTTTCCGACTCTTTGACTTCTTACGTCGTATTCACGACTGTTTATCCCACTCGTTCCGTTATTTGGTTCATGCCCCTACTTTCTTTTCAACCTGTTACCCGGGTTCTTTATCTTACTATTTTTAACACTTCGGTTTCATTGGTTTGCATTTTCCTTTCCATACGCTTTTACGACCTATCACATAGATTCAGTAATATTTCGCACTTCCACTATTCGGTTTGCGTTTACTTGGAATATCAAGTATTATACTTTATTCAACCCTATCAACATTGAAATAGTTGAACATAACTTTCAAAATTTATGTCTTGTGAAATTTTATTGTCCTTAGTCACAACTCTAAATTCGAGTCTTTTGTCTTTTTGATCCGCGTTCCCGTCTCTTGGTTTATGCATATATTTGAAATCATACCCATCCATCGGGCATTTTACTGACATCATTATCAAAGCAACCATTTCGGCATGCATTTAGACTTCATTTAGATTTATTTGGTCATATTAGCGAAATCCATCGCCTTTATTCAACCACATAGTTTATTATTTTATTTATCTTGTTTGACTTGTAGCCTTTTCATTATTCTGAATTAAACGACTTCAGTAGCCTTTCCGACTTTCCCATAGATCTCTTCGCGTATCTCCTCAGTCATGAGGGATACCGTATTGTCGCCAACTATGGTTGACGCCATATTATTGTAACAATAATAGAAATCATTTAATTTCATTTTATCATTCCATGTCGTTGTATGGAATTTACCCTCATCGTTTATCAATATGAACGATGTTTCTACATGTTTTTATTTGGTTTGGCCAAGTCTATAACCTTGTCCTTGTCTTCTATTTTGTTGCAAATTTCTGGGTTCGGGTGTTATTACACTCCTTCCCAATACGTCAGTTATTCACTTTATTAAGTTCCCGGGTTCGAGTGTACCCGCACTCCTTCCCATGACAATATTGACCATGATTACTTTTGCCTTGGTTTCACATGCTCACCAAGTCACCATTGTTTATTTTTTTTATGCATATATATTTCTTTCATATAATTCGCCCGTTTCACTACTCATGTATGCCCCTATGCAACTATTGTTCACACTAGTATTGAATAAAATTTATAATGGAATTAAATTTGTAATAAGCATACCTGGAACAACATCAGGTTCAGCTTTAGCCTCCGCGACTGTCGTGTGGGAAGACCTTGTCTTCTCTTTCGGGGTATCAGGCTTTGATTTCTTTACGGGTCTTGGGTCCACATCCGACTCACTCCCGTCATCTTTTTCTTGTGAGAGACTATCTTTTAATTCAGTTATCATATCCTCTACTGCTAGCAAAATTGTGGTTTGTAGTCTCTCGGCAAACTGTGGTAGACTGGCTTCTATTGCCTTTCCGACTTCCTCAGAAATTTTAGCTTCCATCTCTTCAGTTAATTGAGATGCTAATTCGCTCTCGGTTACACTGGACATTTCTTTCATTTGTTCGGTGACCTTCGGCACCGTATCATTATCATTTCTTTCCGACATCTTTTAACTGAAATGTTTGCATTAAACGTTAAACATTTCATTTATAACATAGCTTTATTTGCTTCGGCTTAGCCAAGTTCCTAACTTGCTTTAACCGTTCACTTTTGGTGCACTTTCCGGGTTTGAGTGAGTTAACACACTCTTCCCATGCACATCAATTCACATCTCATTTCTTGCATAAGATATAATCTATTAAAATAATAAATTAATTCTTACCGGACGATCGATCAAGCTTAAACCGAACACTTTGTTGACAACCTTAAGCTCTGATTACCAACTTGTAACACCCTTCTAATTACTACGTGAATTTAATAATAATTCATACAATTTTATATAAAAGATGTCCAACTTATAACAATAGTTCCATAGATAAAGTTCATAAGTAGCAAAACATTAGTCAACTAATGACTAATTCAAACATTCATAAGTTGTTTAGCAAATAGTCTACATTTTCAAAAACATTGTCTATTAGAGTTAGATAACGCGGAAGCTTCAAAAGTTCGTGTTCGGTTCTTCAAAACATGCTTGATCATCGTCCACATACTTGCAAAACCTGAAAACTGAAGATTTTTAACAAATCTTAGTGTTAGAGTTCTTATAAATATTACATAATCGAAACTACAATCAAAACGGATTTGATTAACTATAATATGCAAAAACTTATAGAAATTCCAGGACTCTACCGTAACTTACGGTATCTACCGTAAGTTACGGTAGTCCCTTGAACTTTCTGGTCTATCCTAAATCAGTAGAAAACCACCGTAAGACTTTTGTTTTCCACCGTAAATTACATTACGGTGGAGACCGTAATTTACGGTGGACTCTGCAACTTTGCCATTTGACTATTTTTGTTAATTTCACCCTATTCCACACATCGTTTTAGGCGATTGTTTTCCTGTATATTTGTAAATTTATTAAGGACATGTTCCTTACGACTATCATACCACAATTTGACTCACCGATTAATACGGCTAAAAGCCACTATACTATCATCGACCCATTCTAGCTTTTTCTATTTTACTACATTACACTAGTAAGCCTATGGCGCCTTATACCCATCATCCGGGGCTTAGCATCACTTGCGCTTCTTTACCAATTCCATGGTTTAACGCTCTTGTGATTTTAACGCCAATGCTAACTAATTAGAACACCAATACTACAATTTACACTATTGTTTGACCCGTTGGCTCATCTTGTGGAAATCCTCCAATGTGATGACTACCAAACGGTTCCTTATTAATTTTAACTCTATTAATTCAAGTAGCGATCATAGTCGCAAAATCAACACAATTTCTATTCTAAAATGCGACTATACATAATATAACCACAAATCACTTAATGTAACGGGTCAAGTTACATACCTTCAAAGTACGCCCTTCAAACGCAAGTCGCCACCGGCTTATCCACTCGATGTTCCGGTGTCCTTTCCTATAGAGTTCAATCACATTACGTTTAGAACTCTTTTAAATTCACATATCGTACAATTTGCCAAAACATCATAATTATGCGTTTTACTTTTAGATTTCAGGTTTAAGTCTTTTTTGAGGCATTTATACAAACACCTTAAGGGCAGAATTCTAATTAATTCATTAACAAGCTCATGACTTGCCATATAACCCGAATGTTCATCAATCAAACTATCTAACATACATATTTGTCTTTATAATTCTGAAATAGCTTTACTTAGGTCAAATTACACTAGAACAACTCCAAATTTCATAGTGTTTATCAATTTCTACATAACCCACTAGTCACCTACAATGGTGACCATGGATTTCACTAAAATTTAGTATAATTTCAACATGTACTTGTCTAGGGTTTACTCCTAGACATTTTAATGTCCCTAATTCATCTACAAATCACACATGCATCATCAGATTTCAAGTTCTCTAAATTCATGAGAATTTCAAGTAGAGAATTTTTGTCAAATTTTACATACCTTATGATCTCCTTGCAATGGAGATCATTAATCTATGCTCAAATTTCGATTTGGGACCGATCTTGACCTTCAATTTGTGAGATTTAACTGAGCTAGGGTTCTTGGGGAGCCTGGGGTTCGCCCCCTCCTTCTGGTCGATATCAGTAACACACAAACAAGTGTGTTTTGATTTTAATTTTCATGTTTTATTAATATTAGTTTTCACTTTAACACTTTTGGTCCCTCTATTTTCATCCTTTATTAATTTTCACTCCTAAACTACTCACAACTCATTCTCTAACTAGGTTCCTAGTTAGTTTATAATTCTTATTTATTCGAAATGTTATTGTAATATAAGAATTTGTATTTTTGGGTTGTTACAACATTTTACAAAGTTTTTGGAAAATTGAAAGGCTATAAGTGTCAATGTCAAAGTAAAAATAATAAAACAAAAAAAAAAAAGTAAAAAAAGACCAAAACAGACACTATTCATTATATATTATTAATTAACTAGTCAGTTTCCCTCGTGCTTCGCGGTGGGCATTCAGTCGATATCGGTTTAATTCGTTACGGGACCACCACTCACTATAGTAATCAAAAGAGCAAACCTTACCTTGATCAAAATATCGATACTTGTACTAATGTTGTTTAGTGGATATACGTCCAGTGTGTTCTATGTTTTCTTTTTCCAACATTGCGATATAAATTTTATTGAAAATGAATAGTGTGCCGCTATGGTGCCAAATCGAACTGAAACCGACTCAACAACATGTGTATCGAAACCGATATTTATTTTCATCATTTTGCTTTCGATAAACTGATATTGTATCGTTATCATACCGTGCCGAACATTAGTACTGGTATGTTATCATTTTCATGGTTTCTTGTTTGAAAACGGACACCGTGCGAGTAGTGAACCGAAACGAACAACATCTGTTTTGGTACCGGTATTTATTTTTATTGTTTTTTTTTCTTTTGATAAATAGACACTGTAACGATTAAAAAAACATAGGTAGCGGTACTGGCATTGATTTTTATGGTTTTCGGTTTCGAAGTTTTTTGAATCGATACCGATCCAATAGTGTAACAAACTGAACCGATACCGATCCAATGCTTGCGGTAACGTACCGTCAAATGTTCAAAAATTAAACATAGATGTGGAATTAGTTTTTTTTTAAGTTAGAATCAAAGTAGTTAAAATACTATTAAAATTTAAAAAACAAATACTTAAAAAATTGGAGTTATTTTAATTTTAAGTTCAAATAAAATTAATTAAATTAAATTACTATTCAAATTGAAAAAGCAAATACTTAAAAAGTTATAGTTATTGTTCATTGGCACTTTGTAATAATATGTATAATATATACAGGGTCAGGATCTAGAGAAAACGGTGGAAAGTATGAGAATGGTGAGAACGGTTATGGATTATCCGATCAAAACAATCTATGGACTAGATTAGCGCGGTGGCGTTTTCGTAAATAACATCAATTTTATTACGTGGACCCGCTTCATTAATGGTAAAAAGGGTAAAACATCATTTCTCACATAAAACGCCGTTGAAATATAAAACACCAAATAAATAGAAAACGCCAATTTTATCACTGCTTAGTTTTTTCTGTGTTTTTATTTAAGCTCTCAAGCTACAAAAACGCCACAAAATGTGAAACGCCATAATATATAAACGCCAAGCCTTACATCCGGATAAATGTTAATTACATATTTTGTTATAAAAATAATATCCTGCCTAAACTACGCGCCAAAAAAATCCTATAAATAGAAACGTGTCACCACCTTCCGTTTATCACACCAAAAAAACACACACAAAACACAGTGGTTCCTAAAAAAATACAACTCAATGTAAAACGCCAAAAAATACAACGATGACAAACATCCTTTCTTTGATACTCAGTAATGTTCTACATGAAGTTTCGCTGAATGATTTGTTAGGTGAGTGGAGTAAGATTTTGCTACATGAGATGGACAAAATTCAAGAAAGAGGGACTGATTGCACCCATATGTCATTTTGTCTTCTTTGTTCTTGAAGAAGGTTTGGATGATTAGAAGAGACCTATCCCAGTGTAAATGCTACTTTGGCTTCGATGATTATAATGAAGACGACGGGCAGATAACATCTACCCACACGGAGTCGATCTATGTCTCCAACATCTACAAAGACACTTCAACACATGAACAAAGAACATAAACCACGCCAAATCCAAAACGCCATTTGTTTGTGACAGTTCTTATAGTTTCAAAAGAAGAAAGAGACTGATGACACTGAAGATTTAGATCATAAATTGCTTCTATTTGTTTTTATTTTTTATTTTTTTTGTTGTTTGTTATGTAATTTCAGCTAAGAAACAACAAAGTACATTAATCCAATAATGAAAAATATTATAAAACGCCAAACGCTTGTAAAACGCCATCATGCCATAAAACGCCCCCAAAATTACAAAACTATAATAAAATTACTTTGAACACGTACTATTATAATAAATCTAAAACAAAAAGCTTAAAACAATGTGCAAAGAAAATAAAACAAAAAAGTCACATCATTATCTAAATGCCATTGGAAAACAAAACGCCATAATTACAGCCGTCAAGATTAGACGTGTTACACCATAAAAACAGATGAATCTGAAAACAAAACATGGTAACTGCAAAACAGTAAAATGAAACGATGGAAACATAATTACTAACATTTATTATATTGAAAGCCAAATACTTGGGGAATTGAATTTAATTATCTTTTTTAAAACGCCATAATTACCTGTCATGCGCGGGAAAAAAGTCAATATAAAAGAAGACCATGAGAACACAACCTCAAACACACCAAAAATGGCTAAGGTTATTGCATGTAGGTTTGAAAGGAAAGAGAAAGGATTCATCATAAAGTTCTCTGATAGGAGAAGGGTGAAGGTAAGGACAATCAAAGCCATGCTTGGTATGAATGAAGGGGTTCAGAGGGATATCCTGGCCCTTGGGGTTCCAATGGCCAACGATTGTGAAAGAACCCGAACTGTAATAAAAAGATTGAAGAGAAAATTTTCGGTAGAAGATGATGATGATATTGATGATACTCCTCTACCAACACTTAGCAGTTGGGTGATGTATGAAGAAGCAGGAACGGTTGAAGTGACTTATCAACACGGGGTGCAATATTCATTGCCAATGGAGGAAATGCTGAAGACAGGGAGGCTATCTCTCATTGAACAACTCTGTGATTTAGCACCTTCAAACGATCCAAAATCCAGGGTTGCAATGATATTCAAGAATAGGCTGCAACAAAGAAGAGACGAGCTATTGGCGTTATACGCCAATCTAAAATTTGATGATGATAAATATGAAGAAAGTGATGAACAAAGCGATGGGTACATCTCTGATGTAATCCCATCCACGGAAGACTATTAGTTTATTTTGATTTCGTATTATTGTAATTTTATAAAGTATTAATCTATGGTAATCAGTTATTAACAAAAAGACCCAGGACGCCAAAAAAATGACCTGGAAAACGCCATAACGCCAAAAAAGTTAACTATGTGACACAAAAAGAATTAATTCAACGAGAAGAAATATGGGAAAAACAGTAAAACGCCAAGTAATTAATGATTCTAGAAAAGGCCAAAATTATCTTGCACGCGAAAAATGAAGCAGCATGTCACACGCGAAAATCGGGAAAGAAGAAGAATATTGAAAAGACAAAAAAACCCCTCGGACGCTGATCATGTCCCGCGCCACGTGTTGGGCCAGGATGCGTTCTCACCGTTCTCACACTTTTGGGTGTTTTCTCCTGATCCCGTACCAATATGTATAATCAATTATTTTTTATCACAGTTCGAACTATTAGAAGATATGATTTGCTCAATTTTCCTTTATGGTTGTTTTGGTAAAAAATTACCGAAGCAATTAACTGATCAAACTTAGTTTGTAAGGTAGTGTGCATTTGATGTTTGCAAAAATATGTTAAGTTGATTGTGTATGAAAATAGTTTCAGGATATAGCTCGAGGATATCAAACTATATCAATAATCAAACAATTGAGTGATAAAGGTAAAAGTTGACACAGGATGTACGAGGAAAGCCCTTGATCAATCTAGATCGCCGGCATAAAACCTCTGGAGCTGACAATCGTCGGCTGCCTTGTTCTTCTTATTGCTTGAATAACCAGGATACAGTTGCAGGATAATGCTCAGATCGAATCTAAGTGTTACAATGATTGTGAATTGTGAGTGTTAAAGTGTAATCGCTGCTAGAAATGAGAGTGTACGAGTAAGAGAGTTCGAAAGTGAGTGTGCTCCAATGATCCGACGTCCCTTGTTTATAGTTATACAAGTAAACAAACTATCCTACAATCTCAGGATACTTTCGGATATTCCTTCACGACCATTGTAGACCTTTTCTCCCGGCTTCAACGTCTTTCTTCCAACAATATTGAGCGAGTCTTCAGGAGAACTAGTCCTTGTTAATGTTATTATCCTGCAACCATAGTCTACAAGCAAATTATTAGTAATAATCAAGATACTGCCTCAGGATGTTACCAATATCCTGGTTCGGTATCCTAATCATGAATAGCTAACATAAAATCAAGATGTATTATCAGGATATGGGCTCAGAATTTCACCCATAACAATTATCCCCAAAAAATGTTGCCGTTGGGGATCCCTGATCTAACGGCTATATTTTTTTAATCTTATCGAGGCCTTTAAGTGATTTGATGATATGATTTGACATGGTGCAACTTCCCATGCTATAATCACTCATTAGTTGCCTATATCTTCTCATTACTTCTTCCTTTTAACTGTTATCCAAGAAATTCAAAGAGGTAATTTTTCCTTCTTATCTCTAATCCCTTTCATCTTCTTCTTCTTCTCTGCTTCCGATCAACCATGGCAAGAAAAACTCGATCGTCTTCCGGCGACTCGGTCCCCACCTTCATAGCTCAGAACTTGCTCCAAAATCCGGAGCGGGAAGTCTGCACGTTCGATAATGCTTACTTATCGGCCCTCCAATCATCGGATATCTTCCCGGACGGAGTAGTTTTCTGGCCGTTTGATCGAGATCTCCGATTAGACGCATCGTCGACTGAATGGCTTTGTTTTCTTGCTTTTCCCTTCACTTTGGGCCTCCGGTTCCCTTTCTCCAATTTCATCATGGATTTCTTTCGTACTACCAACCTTAGTTTTAGCCAAACCATGCCCATGCTTTGGAGGGTTTTAGTTGTTCTTGATCGCATCAAGAATAATCATACCCCTGACCTTTGTGTTAACGATCTCCCTGTGGTATACTGGCTAAGATCCCATGGTTCTGGTAGGTTTTTGTTTTATTCCACCACCAACAACCCTCTCGTTCTTCAGGCTACCAGGAACGAAGATGAATGGAAAACAAAATTCTTCTTTGTAAAAAGAAGTTCTATCCCTAGTGGAGAGAGTTTTCCAGTGAAATGGTTAACAAGGGGTAGGAGCTAGGGTTTTAGGATTATCCCCCAAAAGTATCATGTTTAATATCTTGGACTAACATCTTCCCTTCCTTTTGTGCAGCGGACTTCAGAAAGTTAGCACCTCCCCTTATTGACTCAGTAAAGAGGATTGAAGCCATCTACAAGTGGTGCATGTCGAGCGTGATATGATTTTATTAATATTTTAAGCCCATTTTACGCATTAGTCAAGTTTTAAATTTATAAAACACGATATTATACTAACACTAAACACACACTTGGGCAAGTGCACCCATCGCGAGCGTAGTATAGTGTTGGTAAGATACCGAGGTCGTCCAAGTACACAAGAGCTTTTAATACCGGTTTATCGTCAACGTCTAATCAATCTAAATTTTTGAGAAAAGAGTTTTTAAACATGAAAATAAAACTAAAAACAAAAAGATGAATAAAATGAAAACCAAATAGACAAGATAGAATCACTTGGATCCAACTCATCTTTAATGTATCCTTTGATGATTTTCGCACTTTCGGACTTTTTAAGAGATTATCTTAGTTATAGTAGTAGGACCCTCTTTTGAAGGTGACGTTACCCTCAACCCAGTGGTTTGAGTCAGCAGGGATATAATCCCAAAGGGTCGGAATATTGAAAGACAATTAAGTAAGTTATTAATGCGAAAAGTGGTAGGCCCCTCTTTTGAAGGTGACGTTACCCTCGGCTAAGTGGTTTGAGTCAGCAAGGATATAATCCCAAGAAGCCGGTTTAAAGTATTAATAGTAGTTTACAAATGAGGGGTTTAAGCTATTCGCACCCTAGCCATCCAATACCTTTGGGGCATTGAAGGAGGTCCTAGTAAGCTTGAACCAAGTCCTCGCATGATCTATACACTGAACGAGACAAGAAGTTTACCAAACCACCCTGCTAACCCCCTTCCAGGTAGTTAAACTCGCTTTATATAGACTGTAAAGACACGAATGAGCAAATCAATGACAACATGAATAAATGGTAAAGAAAATTCACTTTCAACATAAGAAACTAGTTATTAAATTCATTAATACAAACCCAATTAAAAAGTGCCGAAAGATTAAAAATCAAAAGTAATACATTAAAGACTTGTCTTCACCAAGTGATGTAAGAGATTAGCCAAACATGACCTTTGATTGACAAGAACTCTTATGATCAATCTTGGATCCTGAGACTACTACACACTCTAAAGATGATAGATGGATGATGGTGGTGGGTGTTGGTGTTGTAGTGGTGGTGGAATGGTGGCAAAGTGGTAGAGAAGTGGCTTGCCAAGGGATGCCTTTTAAGTGAACCAAGCACCCCTATTTATAGCCAGAACAGAGCCCTGGCCACGGCCCCGTGTCCACTAGGCACGGCCCGTGGCCATCCTTCTTCTCTTCCTTCATTTAATGCAATTGTCAGCAGAGGGCCCCACACTACCCCATGTCTTCTGGGCACGGCCTCGTGGTCAACTTTTTGCTGTATTATCAAGATTCTGCAAATCTAAGAGTTGACCACGCCCCATGGTGAGTTGGGCACGGCCCCGTGGTGGGTGTAGAAGCTTCTGCAGAGTTTGTCTTGTTGTGCAGGGCCTGACCATGCTCCATGCCTGGCGGGGGAGTGCCTCGTGGTCAGGTTCTGTTCTCTTGTTTTTGCTTTGGGGATGCTGCCGAGGGGTCGGGCATGTCACGTTATTCATTCTTCTTGTATTTATGTTGGTTTTGGCTGCTTATTTGTTCCTTTTGTTCTTTTAAGCTCGTTTAGTAGTGTAAATTCAAAAGAAAGAAAGAAACGTGCTTTTTCCAACATTAATACTAAAAAAAGATTAGTTTTATGCGTCAATTGATGTAATTTATATGTTGCATTTTGCACACATTAAATACCCCACACTTGAATCTTTGTTTGTCCTCAAGCAAAACTCTTTAATATGTGGCTTACACACCTAAATGGAAGAGGTAGAGGAGAAGTTTTGGGGCTTATCTTGAGTGTCGGGAATCCAAGATCTTTATTAAGTTTTATTTTTATTTTATTTACAATACTATTCGTCATGATTTATTTAGAACACTTGTTAAGAAAAAAATATTTATTTGGGCATAACATGCCTCTTTAAAATTCAATTTTTATACAAGTTCACATGCCTCACGGGAGATCACTCAACACTCGGCCGATTGTGTATTTTTGTGAAACTCTCAATTCCGTCATGGAACTTATTTCTACCATATTATTTCCAAATGATCAAACCTCCTCCTTTTTAACTATAAACCTTCGTAAATATCAAGAGGACTTTTGGAAGGGTTAGGCTTGGGATAAGGGTAGGTGGTTTTTGGTTAGTGGTTAGTAAAATGGCGAAAAGCGTAAAAAGCGTCGGTTGTCGTAAAACTTTTTATTTTTGTGACATTTATTCAATCTAAGCATATTCAAACAAGATTTCTTTGAGTGACTTGTTTGGTTATTGCAAAATTCTCTATTTTTTCATGTCACAAGATAACCGAGTTTTTTACTAAAACACATGGGTTTGAAAGGAAAAAGGTTTTGGTGGGTAATGGGTGTTTTTTTTACGGGTTTTGAAACGAAAAGGTTTAGGCTCAAAGGGGTTTACTAGGAGGATTTTTGTTGGTGGTGAAAAAGAAGGAAAATAATGGTTTTGAAAGAAAAATGGGTTAGTCCTAATGCCTCCATCATTTACTTACTTGGGTTTAAGTTGGTAAGGACCGTGAATGAATCGTCTTGGCAAGTTCTAGAGTCGTAAGAACCAAGCGACTATTCACACAAGAAACGAAAATGAGCATTTAGTTTAAAGATGTATGCATGTATGCTCAATAAAGGCTCAAAACTCACCTATTGTGGGAATGGGTTTATTTTGTGATCAAGTATATATAATCAAATTTTAAAAAGATTTGTCATGCCTTTTCATAGTTTTCTTATTCGGTTCATTTTATCACTATGCTATCGGTTGTAAATTTGTAAAAACATAACCTTTTTAGAACTTGTTATTCCCAAATTAAACCAAGACAAGCAAAAAAAATGAAAAATTTAGAAAAGATTTGGGGTGATTAGCGGTTCCAATAGAGTTTTGTGTAAGGCTTGTTATTAGGACTTGTAAGATTCAAGGTTTTAGCACCCCCCCACACTTAAATTACACATTGTCCTCAATGTGTCCCAAAAATAAGTTTTTAGGTTGATTTGAATGTGTAAAAGTGTGTTTAAAAACAAATTTTATGTTATTGGGCATCTGGACACGTGTGACAACCCTCAAAATTACATGTATTCCATACGATTCATTACTGTTAATTAAAGTGCTTGATGTCTGTTCCGAATTACTTAACTGCTTTCTGATTTCTGCGTCATACTTACATGTGCTTATTAACATACTAGTCATGTGCATAAAAGTTACTAAATAGTCATGTATGCTTTCCTGAGTGTTGGGAATTAATTGTGTTACAAAAATATATATAAAAGACACTTTACGGAACAACTTAGCACTTTAACAAAACGGTATCTATCCGAACAACCGGACATTACCCGGAACACTAAAATATTGCAAGAAACATTGTTTTATTTTTCCGAGCTAGCTATGGTCCCTGAACATCATAACACGCTATATAAATATCTAATAACTAAACACCTAACTATATACTTGAAACTTAACTAGTTCTCCTAACTATTAGTTACAATTCAACTCTATACCCCCACCTACGGCTCCAACAAGGGTGGCCCACCCATGATTTTGTTATAATATTTTATTGGATCCTTTGCTTGAGAATTTGAACAAGATATAAGATGCATCTTATAAGTATGGCATGAAGATTTGAAGAGATCATTCACATCACCTCCATATCTTCACAAAGATCACACACCATCTCTCACTAACTCTCTCTCCCTTTCTCGGCCACACTTCAACCGCCACCACTTTCACCATTTCACAACCATCTCCTTCCATTTTAAAGCTTCATCTAAGTGCTAGAAGGTTATCCTTGAAGATTGAAGCTTGGAGGTCTTGAAGGAACTCCATACTTTGCTCTACACCTCATCTTCATCATCATCCCTTGTTCATAAGTTCATCCCTAGCCTTTGAGCTAGTTGTAAGTCTTTGATTACACTCTTGGTTACTTGTATGTTGATTATTCGAAAGATTGTAGTTTGATGTTTAACTCAAGAACACAAAAAGATAATGAACAAGGAACATGAACATAAGTTTACATAAAGATGAAATCTTGTTGGATTAGGGTTGGTTAAAACATGCATGGTATTCGATCGTTGATTTCTTGATAAACCCGTTGTTAGGACATTTGTTGATGCGTTTTAGTAACATTTAAACTCTAAAAAAAAGCATGCTGATTGGCATTTTCAGCCAACTTCAACAGGCTGTAAACGGATCATAATAAATCGAAAACTGATTTTTCTGAAGCCTAAATTATGTATTTTCGAAAAACAGATCCAATGGCATAGGAATCGAAATTTTTCGAGGTCGTTTACTATTTTTAAAGGTCTGTTTTTGGACAGCAGCTCAAGCTGCATTTTTCTGCATAAAATATGTGTTATGTTTTTCATCATAACTTAAAATCTGTGTAGAATTAGGTCATGAAATTTGTACTGTAGATGGACACTGATGTCGTAGTAATTCTCCCACTAGAATTTCATAAATCGGACTTACGAGGAATTTTAAATAAATTATTCCGTGGACTGCAGTCAGAAAGTGATGAATCTGATTGCAGTCCGGTAAATGATTTTTTTGTAAAATATTGGTAGTGAATTGGATCTCAAGATTTTTACACAATAATAATTGGATCGTTTAAGACCTTCTGTAAAAAGTTGGGAATTTTTGGAGCAGGTTAACTATTTTATTAAAATTCCCGAAAACAGCCTAGTTTTGAATGTAAAAGCTAAAACGACATAAGTAGAAATTTGCGGGCCTAAATGTCGGGTAGGTTATCTGAGAATGGTCTAACATGTTATATGTCAATAAAAGTGTTATGTGCAATGTCGTATGTTTGTTTATGAGTGGGAATAGATGGGAAGTTTATATGGGTATGAACCGTTAAAGTGATGCATGTTATGAGATAGATGCATGTAGGAACTTCGTGCTTATTTGAAGTCATTAATAAACTAAGTGGTAATCATACTAGGACGTGATTGACCGACCTTGAATGTTAGCTATTTTTGAGAGTCAAACCGAGCAACCGAGGTGAGTTCACACACTTTCTAAGCATGGGATTCCCGGTGGTTGGGAATGGGTTAATGAATTAAAACGGAACCTACATATCCTCCTTGGGTAGGATATGTACCGCCATCCTCCATAGGTAGTATGCCAATATAAATCCTGCGTATTCTCCTTGGGTAGAATGCGTACGTTCGTCTTCCTTGGGTAGGACAACAACCTTAAACTTACTAGACAAAACTCTATCATGAAGTCCTTCATTTTTATATCGACTTAATCGCCGGGCCAATGGCGAGCGGGTCATTAGTTAATAGCGCTATTAGGGTTGACAAGCCTCACACCGTGCTGTTCGGACGGGCGTGTACTAATGGATCTGGGCAAACTGTCAATGATGATAGAACATTGACGTAGGGCACAACTATTGTTCGTCAGTTGTCGATATGGTAAAAGTCTAGTGGTTAACATGGGGAAGCCCCCATGGGTCATGGTTTGGGAAAGAAGGAAATGGTTAATCATATTTTCAACTATGGGGTAACCCCCACGGCAAGTAAGCCAGCTAAAGACAAACCATGTTTTTGAAAACAACTTAAAACAAACACCCAACTGTGAACTTGCTCAACTTTATTGTTGACTTGTTGTTACATGCCTTACAGGTCGTTAGATGCTTATGGAGCTTCCACGAGGAGGAGGTCGTTGTGGGATATGGACTGCTATGTCCAGTTCTAAACAATTAAACTTTATGAACTTATTACTTATGTTTGGGTTTTAAACTTTATGCTTCCGCTGTTAACTTAAAGTTGGTTACTTTCTTTTGGTCACCAATTGTATTGTGGATGGTTTGATTTACTTAATTACGTTGTTCAATATGATTGGTGGCTCGATCCTGGTCATGTCACGCCTCCAAGCGGTGATACTCCGCGTGTGGATTTTGGGGGTGTGACAGATTGGTATCAGAGCCATTGGTTATAGCGAACTTGGTTTTAAAAAGGGGGAAAGCTTTTTGATAAAACCAGACTATAACCTGTATAGTGCTCAACGATCCACAACGACGCTTCGCTCCACGTGCAAGACTCAACACCATAGGTGAAATGGTTCATGCTTACATTGCCTGTCTATTAGTTTACATAGTACATTGCATGCTTAGTTAATATAACAACTGATAATTGAAACCCTGTGTGTTTACTCTCTTCTGTCATCCCACACTTACGCACTTTCACCACACGTTTCTCACTTATGATCGCTTCATTGTAAAGATCATGAACGGACACGGAGGACGTGGTGGTATCAATATGACACAAGCCCAGCTGACGGCTCTAATCAACGAACGAGTGGCTGAGGCACTCGCAGCTGTCCCTGTAGGAGGTATAACCTACTATTTCGACCTATCCTAGGATGTTTAGATCCTACTCTTGTAAACCAACTCTCATGTTTAATCTTGTCTTTTCGTTCTCGCACGGCAAGTCAGCATGCTCAACCTCCCGTATGTACGTTCAAAACGTTCATGGATTGCCGACCTAGTACTTTCAGCGGCACAGAAGGAGCTGTAGGTCTTCTTCACTGGTTCGAGAAGCTCGAGTCTGTTTTCGAAATGTGTGAATGCCCTGAGGCTCGTAGGGTGAAATTTGCTACTGGAACACTCGAAGGTGCTGCGTTAACCTGGTGGAAAGCACAGGTTCAACTACTAGGGCTGGCGGTTGCTAATGCCACCCCATGGAATGACTTCAAAGAATTAATTAAGGAAGAGTACTGTAGTCGTGACGACATCCACAAGCTAGAGGTGGAATTTTTCAATCTGAAGATGACGGGGTCTGAAATTGAGGCATACACAAAGAGATCGAACGAATTAGCTATCTTGTGTCCTACTATGACGGATCCTCCTATCAAGCGCATCGAGCTGTACCTTAAGGGTTTAGTGCCAGAAATTCAGAGTCACGCGACCTCAGCTAATCTTGGCACCATTCAGTAAGTCATCCGGTTGGCTCACCGTCTCACTGATCAGGCAGTTGAGCAGAACAAGCTGCCCAACCGTATTAGCGCTACTACTTCTGATACTCCCAGTGATAACAAGCACAAGTGGGAAGGAAATTCGGGCAAGGGTTCTACTTCAGTTCAGTCTCAGTCTCAGCAGCGAAGGACTGACGACTACAAGAGCCCTGGTCAGCAATCTTCGGGTTGTCAGGGGCAGGGTGGATACAAGGGAAACCACCCCAAGTGCAACCGATGCAACAAGCATCATAGTAGGCAGTGTAACAAGGGTCGTTGTCTGAGGTGTAACAAGTTTGGTCATGAAGCAAAGGATTGCAGGAGCTCACTTCCTGCGAATCAGAATCGTCAATAGCAGCCACAAGCTCCACAGAATCAGCAGCAACAACAGCAGGGTAACAAGGGATGCTATCAGTGTGGTGCTGAAGGTCACTTCAAGAGAAACTGTCCCCAGTTGAACCAGAAACAGAACAACAACAACAATCAAGGGAACATAAACAATAATGGGGGAAACAATGATGGCAATGGAGCCAGGGGACATGTTTTCGTGCTGGGTCAGGGTGATGCAAGGAACGATCCCAACGTGGTGATGGGTAAGTTTCTTCCGGATGATTTCTTTGTTACTGTTTTATTTGATTCGGGTGCCGATACTAGTTATGTGTCCTTAAAAGCTAGCCAAATGCTTAAGCGTACTCCAACACTTTTGAACACCAAACACACGGTAGAGCTAGCAAACGGTAAAAGTCTCGAGGCCACACATATAGTTAAGGGCTGTAACCTCGTCTTAGCTGGTCTGACCTTCTCTATCGATCTTATTCCTATCGTACTTGGTAGTTTCGACGTCGTTATTGGGATGGATTGGCTATCTCATCAACAAGCGGAAATTCTTTGCAACGAGAAGATTGTCCGCATCCCTCGTTCTGGTGAAGAACCCCTCGTGATTCATGGCGACAAGAGTGGTGCTGTCGTAGGCATTATCTCTTTCCTGAAGGCCCAGAAGTGTTTGCGAAAGGGCCACACTGCCATTCTTGCACTCGTTACTGACGCATCAATGGAAGAGAAGAGAATTGAACATATGCCTATTGTACGCGATTTTCCTGAGGTATTTCCTGAGGAACTACCTGGTCTTCCGCCTCATCGACAAGTCGAGTTTCAAATCGAGCTAACTCCTGGGGCAGCACCCATAGCCCGTGCACCTTATCGCTTAGCCCCATCAGAACTAGAGGAATTGTCCACTCAATTGCAAGATCTCTTGGACAAGGGTTTTATTCGCCCTGGGGAGCTCCAGTCTTGTTTGTGAAAAGAAAGACGGTACCTTCAGAATGTGTATTGACTACCTCGAACTCAACAAAGTGACAGTAAAGAATCGTTATCCTCTTCCACGCATTGATGACTTATTCGACCAGTTGCAAGGGTCGAGCTATTACTCTAAGATTGATTTGAGATCGGGATACCATCAGTTGAGAGTCCGAGATGAGGACGTCTCCAAAACAGCATTCAGAACTCGTTACGGCCATTACGAGTTTCTAGTTATGCCTTTCGGATTGACGAATGCACCTGCGGTCTTCATGGATCTCATGAACACAAGCAGCATCTATGACTTATGCTGGAACTTCTTCGAGCAGAGCAACTGTATGCTAAATTTTCGAAATGTGACTTCTGGCTTCGCGAAGTCCACTTTCTAGGCCACGTGGTAAACAAGGATGGGATTCATGTTGATCCATCCAAGATTGACTCGATCAAGAACTGGCCTGCACCTCGTACACCAACAGAAATCCGCCAATTCTTGGGCTTGGCAGGATACTACAGAAGATTCATCAAGGATTTCTCCAAGATTGCGCAACCTCTCACTTCACTGACTCAGAAGGGTGTCACCAACCGTTGGGGTGATGCTTAGGAATCTGCTTTTCAACACTTGAAATATAGACTTAGTAGCGCGCCTATCCTCTCATTGCCTGAAGGCACAGATGATTTTGTGGTTTATTGCGACGCTTCCATCCAAGGACTTGGTTGCGTGTTGATGCAACGTGACAAGGTCATTGCCTACGCATCACGCCAACTTAAAGTTCACGAAAGGAACTACACTACGCACGACTTGGAATTGGGAGCAGTTATCTTCGCACTTAAGATATGGAGACATTACTTATACGGTACCAAGTGCACCATTTACACCGATCACAGGAGTCTCGAGCATATCTTCAAGCAAAAGGAGTTAAACATGCGACAACGTCGATGGGTCGAGCTCTTGAATGACTACGAATGTGCGATCAAGTACCATCCGGGCAAAGCCAATGTTGTGGCCGACGCCCTCAGTGGAAAGGATACTATACTTAAACGTGTGCGAGAGTTACAACTTACCATCCAATCTAGTCTTCCTGCCCAGATACGAGATGCTCAGGTCGAAGCAATGAAAGCAGAAAACATCAGGGCTGAGTCCTTATGAGGATCGAGGAAACGGTTAGAACAAAAGGAAGACAGCGCCTACTATGTAAACGGGTGCATCTGGGTCCCGCTTTACGGGAACTTACGCGAGCTTGTGATGGATGAAGCGCACAAGTCTCGTTATTCGGTACATCCTGGTTCGGATAAGATGTACCACGATCTCAAGACTACGTATTGGTGGCCTAGTATGAAAGCCAACATAGCAACCTACGTCAGTAAATGCTTGACTTATGCTAGGGTCAAGGTCGAATATCAGAAACAATCAGGCCTACTCCAACAACCAGAGATCCCGACATGGAAATGGGAGAAAATTTCCATGGATTTCGTTACTGGCCTTCCTAGATCTCAACGCGGAAATGACACTATGTGGGTGATAGTGGATCGATTGACCAAGTCTGCACATTTTCTGGCTATCAAGGAAACGGATAAGTTTTCTACTCTAGCAGACGTCTACCTAAAGCAAGTAGTATCGAGGCACGGAGTGCCAACCTCCATCATTTCTGATCGAGACTCACGTTTTACATCTGAATTGTGGCAAGCTATGCACAAGTCCTTTGGTTCTCGATTAGACATGAGCACGACATATCATCCACAGACGGATGGGCAATCTGAACGCACTATCCAAACCCTTGAAGACATGCTTAGGGCATGTGTAATCGACTTTGGTACTGGCTGGGAAAAACCCCTCCCGTTAGTGGAGTTTTCGTATAACAACAGTTACCACACTAGTATCCAGGTCGCTCCGTTCGAGGCATTGTACGGACGGAAGTGCCGATCACCTCTTTGTTGGGCAGAAGTTGGTGACAGTCAAATCACTGGCCCAGAACTTGTGGTAGACACGACCGAGAGGATTGCTCAGATACATCAACGAATGGCGGCAGCTCGCGACCGTCAGAAAAGCTACGCTGATAAGCGACGAAAACCACTCGAGTTCCAAGTTGGGGATCGAGTGCTACTTAAAGTCTCACCTTGGAAAGGTGTAGTTCGTTTGGGCAAACGAGGCAAACTCAATCCGCGATATGTTGGACCATTCGAAATCATTGAGAAAATTGGCAAGGTCGCTTACAAGTTGAATCTACCTGAAGAACTCAGCGGAGTTCACAATGTTTTCCATGTGTCGAATCTGAAGAAGTGTCTGTCAGATGAGACCCTCATAGTTCCCTTAAAGGAGCTCACTATCGACGACCAGCTGCGATTCATCGAGGAACCAGTAGAGATTACTGATCGAGATGTTAAGGTTCTCAAGCGTACCAGGATACCTCTTGTTCGTTGGAATTGCCGTCGTGGCCCAGAGTATACCTGGGAACGAGAAGACCAAATGAAACTCAAGTATCCTCAGTTGTTTAAGAAAAGTGCAACCACTACTGAGACTGAAGCTACAGCAGAATTTCGGGACGAAATTCCAAATCAACGGGGGGATGATGTGACACCCCAGGAAAACTGCGCAACTTAACTAGCTTCTCAGTAACCACGTTCTAAATTTCGGGACGAAATTTTCTTAACAGGGGGAGAATGTGACAACCCTCAAAATTACATGTATTCCGTACGATTCATTACTGTTAATTAAAGTGCTTGATGTCTGTGCCGAATTACTTAACTGCTTTCTGATTTCTGCATCATACTTACATGTGCTTGTTAACATACTAGTCATGTGCATAAAAGTTACTAAATAGTCCTGTATGCTTTCCTGAGTGTTGGGAATTAATTGTGTTACAAAAATAAATATAAAAAACACTTTACGAAACAACTTAGCACTTTAACGAAACGGAATCTAACCGAACAACCGGACATTACCCGGAACACTAAAATATTGCAAGAAACATTGTTTTATTTTTCCGAGCTAGATATGGTCCCTGAACATCATAACACGCTATATAAATATCTAATAACTAAATACCTAACTATATACTTGAAACTTAACTAGTTCTCCTAACTATTAGTTACAATTCAACTCTATACCCCCCCACCTACGGCTCCAACAAGGGTGGCCCACCCATGATTTTGTTATAATATTTTATTGGATCCTTTGCTTGAGAATTTGAACAAGATATAAGATGCATCTTATAAGTATGGCATGAAGATTTGAAGAGATCATTCACATCACCTCCATATCTTCACAAAGATCACACACCATCTCTCACTAACTCTCTCTCCCTCTCTCGGCCACACTTCAACCGCCACCACCTTCACCATTTCACCACCATCTCCTTCCATTTTAAAGCTTCATCTAAGTGCTAGAAGGTTATCCTTGAAGATTGAAGCTTGGAGGTCTTGAAGGAACTTCATACTTTGCTCTACACCTCATCTTCATCATCATCCCTTGTTATTAAGTTCATCCCTAGCCTTTGAGCTAGTTGTAAGCCTTTGATTACATTCTTGGTTACTTGTATGTTGATTATTCGAAAGATTGTAGTTTGATGTTTAACTCAAGAACACAAAAAGATAATGAACAAGGAACATGAACATAAGTTTACATAAAGATGAAATCTTGTTGGATTAGGGTTGGTTAAAACTTGCATGGTATTGGATCGTTGATTTCTTGATAAACCCGTTGTTAGGACATTTGTTGATGCGTTTTAGTAACATTTAAACTCTAAAAAAAGCATGCTGATTGGCATTTTCAGCCAACTTCAACTGGCTGTAAACGGATCATAATAAATCGAAAAACTGATTTTTCTGAAGCCTAAATTATGTATTTTCGAAAAACGGATGCAATGGCACTGGAATCGAAATTTTTCGAGGTCGTTTACTATTTTTAAAGGTCTGTTTTTGGACAGCAGCTCAAGCTGCATTTTTCTGCAGAAAATATGTGTTATGTTTTTCATCATAACTTGAAATCTGTGTACAATTAGGTCACGAAATTTGTACTGTAGATGGACACTGATGTCGTTGTAATTCTCCCACTGTAATTTCATAAATCGGCTTACGAGGAATTTTAAATAAATTATTCCGTGGACTGCAGTCAGAAAGTGATGAATCTGATTGCAGTCCGGTAAATGATTTTTTGTAAAATATTGGTAGTGGATTGGATCTCAAGATTTTTACACAATAATGTTTGTATCGTTTAAGACCTTCTGTAAAAAGTTGGGAATTTTTGGAATAGGTTAACTATTTTATTAAAATTCCCGAAAACAGCCCAGTTTTGAATATAAAAGCTAAAACGACATAAGTAGAAATTTGCGGGACTAAATGTCGGGTAGGTTATCTGAGAATGGTCTAACATGTTATATGTCAATAAAAGTGTTATGTGCAATATCGTATGTTTGTTTATGAGTGGGAATAGATGGGATGTTTATATGGGCATGAACCGTTAAAGTGATGGATGTTATGTGATAGATGCATGTAGGAACTTCGTGCTTATTTGAAGTCATTAATAAACTAAGTGGTAATCATACTAGGACGTGATTGACCGACCTTGACTGTTAGCTATTTCTGAGAGTCAAACCGAGCAACCGAGGTGAGTTCACACACTTTCTAAGGCATGGGATTCCCGGTGGTTGGGAATGGGTTAATGAATTAAAACGGAACCTACATATCCTCCTTGGGTAGGATATGTACCACCATCCTCCATAGGTAGGATGCCAATATAAATCCTGCGTATTCTCCTTGGGTAGAATGCGTACGTTCGTCCTCCTTGGGTAGGACAACAACCTTAAACTTACTAGACAAAACTCTATCTTGAAAGTCCCTCATTTTTATATCGACTTAATCGCCGGGCCAATGGCGAGCGGGTCATTAGTTAATAGCGCTATTAGGGTTGACAAGCCTCACACCGTGCCGTTTAGACGGGCGTGTGCTAATGGAACTGGGCAAACTGTCAATGATGATAGAACATTGACGTAGGGCAAAACTATTGTTCGTCAGTTGTCGATATGGTAAAAGTCTAGTGGTTAACATGGGGAATCCCCCACGGGTCATGGTTTGGGAAAGAAGGAAATGGTTAATCATATTTTCAACTATGGGGTAACCCCCACGGCAAGTAAGCCAGCTAAAGACAAACCATGTTTTCGAAAACAACTTAAAACAAACACCCAACTGTGAACTCGCTCAACTTTATTGTTGACTCGTTGTTACATGCCTTACAGGTCGTTAGATGCTTATGGAGCTTGCACGAGGAGGAGGTCGTTGTGGGATATGGACTGCTATGTCCAGTTCTAAACAATTAAACTTTATGAACTTATTACTTATGTTTGGGTTTTAAACTTTATGCTTCCGCTGTTAACTTAAAGTTGGTTACTTTCTTTTGGTCACCAATTGTATTGTGGATGGTTTGATTTACTTAATTACGTTGTTCAATATGATTGGTGGCTCGATCCTGGTCATGTCACGCCTCCAAGCGGTGATACTCCGCGTGTGGATTTTGGGGGTGTGACAACACGGCCCCATGGTCAGAGTGCCAGTAACAGAATTGAACAGAAGACTGGCCACGGGGCGTGTTTAGTGAGCACGACCCGTGGTTAGCTACTTGATCTGGAGCTTTTTCTTAACCTTTGGATCATTTGCAATGTCCCCAGCATGGATGTCCCTTGTCTGTGCAGGATGTTGCATCAGCATATAACATACTTAAGTATTTCCTAACTTAGTGATTAGAATTCGTTACTTTTTATCAACAAAGAAATGTGTGTAAACACAACCCTAGTTTAGTCATATCTTTAGGACTTGTCCAAAGTCTCGTGTTTCACTGGGGTTAAACCCTTAATCTACTGGGGATAAACCCATGTTTTCTTGCGCAACAGGCGGCAGTGTATAAACTCCAAGACTTAGAAATTTGAAAACCTTTAAACCTTAGAGAGTATGAAAATACCCTTTCATGAGAGAGGGTGGTCAATCCTCATATACCGTAAGGATCCAGGATATAGCCAATAATAACGAAATTGTCAGCCACTACTACATGAACTGGTCCCGCCATCTTGAACTATACCCGGGTAGTTTGCGCTCCAGGCGGGGTATTTAAACCTAATTCGAGAGAAATGTGAATACCTTTAAACCTTTGAAGGGATATAAATCCCTTAAACGTGAGAGAGGGGGCCAATCCTCTAGTCTTTCGATTCATCTTGAGTAAATATCCTGGAGTATCATCCTGTAATGAATCCCTACAAAACTCCTTTAAACTAAGGTGGGTGTTAGCTTGGCTAACACCCCTCTGATGCTTAAATCAGTATAAGGTTTCAAATATTTATAAATAAATTAAATCAAACATATTTAAATGAGATAGAATTCATACCATCCTGAGTTAGAATTCAAATTCTAATCTCACTTGTAATAAGCCTTAAGGTGTATGGCATTCTAGGATCTCGGCAACATATCCCCCTCCATGGTCTTGAGCCGGTATGCTCCCTTTCCAGATTCTGATTCAATTTCATAAGGTCCTTCCCATTTTGGGGCTAATTTCCCATCAGAAGGATTTGTCGTATTCTGAAACGTTTTTCTCAATACCCAATCTCCAACTCGGAATCTCCTTGTCCTTAAATTTTTGTTGTATGACTTGGCTATCCTCTGCTGGTATGCTGCCATCCTTAGCTTTGCTGCATCCCTTGTTTCATCAACAGTATCTAACTCTTGACATAAGACTTTAGGATTTGACTCGGGATCCCGTAGGCTTGATCTAGCTGTAGGTATCACCATTTCTGTTGGGATCACTGTTTCTGCCCCAAATACCAATGAGAATGGGGTTTGCCCAGTAGCATTCTTCACAGTTGTTCTTTGTGTCCATAGGACAAATAGTAATTCCTCTGCCCATTTTTCTTTTTTTGGCACCTAACCTCTTCTTTAAGTTGTTGACGATTATCTTGTTTGAGGATTATGCTTGTCCATTAGCTTGAGGATGCACTAGTGTCGACGTAATCATCTTGATTCCCCAACTTTTATAAAAAATCCGTAGTCCTTTTACTGATGAACTGAGAGCCGTTATCACAAATTATCTCGGCTGGTATCCCGAATCTTGTCAAGATATTCCTCTTTATGAAGGATACCACTTCTTGATCCCTAACCTCGACAAAGGCTTCTGCTTCAACCCACTTAGAGAAATAATCCATAATTGCCAACGTGAAAACCTTTCCTCCTGGAGCCTTTGGGAGTTTTCCCACTATATCCATTCCCCATTTCATAAACTCCCAAGGGGACATGATAGGATATAATGGTTCTGCAGGCTGACGCAGTACGTTGCTGTGTCTTTGACATGCATCACACTTCTTAGCGTACTCCATAGCATCCTTTCTAATGGTTGGCCAGTAATATCCTGTTCTCAACACCTTTGAAAACAAAGCTCTGCCACCAGTATGGTTGCCACAGTCTCCTTCATGTATATCCTGAAGTACTTCCTTGGTCTCGGGATCCTCCAAGCATCTTAGGTATGGACCTGCTAGAGATTTCTTATAGAAGATATTATTTATTATAGTAAAACGAGATACCTTCATCCTGAAAGGATTTTCATCCTTTGGGATATCTCCTTCTTGAAGTTACTTCACAATTGGAGCCATCCAGGACTCAGGATACTTCTCAGGATATCCATCAGCAGGATCCTGGATACTTGTTGCATGCTTATCCTGAGATTTAAGATGTTCTATCGCAGGATACAAGATATGCAATATTGGTATCCGAGTTCCTTCCGGTATCCTGACAGTGGATCCTAAGTATGCTAGAGCGTCTGCTTCAGCAATCTCTTCCCTTGGTACCTGTTCAAATGTAAATATTTCGAAATATCCTGCTAATTTTTTTAACAATTTCAAGATATTCAGCTAACTTTTCACATTTTACTGCATAAGATCCATTGAAATGGTTAGTAATCAACAGGGAATCAACATATACTTGTAAACATCTAATATTCATATCCTTAGCTAATTCTAATCCTGCTATTAAAGGTTCATACTCAGCTTCATTATTTGTAGCAAAAAATTCACATCTAATAGCCTGGGGTAATATGTCCCCCTGTGGCGATTTTAGTAGGATCCCTAATCCTACACCTCTTATGTTGGATGCACCATTAGTATGTAATATCCAAAACTCTAAACTCTCACCTAGTTGTTGTACTTGTAGGTCAGCTTCTTCTTGTATAGCATTACTAAAATCAGCCACAAAGTCTGCTAAAGCCTGAGACTTTATAGCATTCCTAGGTTCATATACTAAATCATAGGCACTTAGTTTCACAAACCACTTAGCCATCCTACCAGACATTTCAGGTTTTCTAAGCACATTTTTAATAGGATAATTAGATTTTATATGAATTCTATGTGTCTCAAAGTAATGCCTAAGCTTAGTTGATGCCATAACGAGAGCTAATATCAGCTTTTCTAGGTGTGAGTATCTAGTCTCAGCATCTATCAAACTTTTACTAACATAATAAACAGGATACTGCTGACCTTCATGATCCTTTACCAAGACAACACTTACTGCATTCCCTAATACTGCAAGATATATGGACAAAGGTTCACCATCTTCAGGCTTCATTAGTAGAGGTGCACTTGAAAGATATCGATTCAATTCTTATAGAGTAGCTTCATGTCTTTCTCCCATCTGAACTTTTTGTTCTTTTTCAGGATATCATAAAATTCTTTGCACTTTTCTGAGGATCTTTATATGAATCTATTCAATGCTGCTACTCTTCAAGTTAACCTTTGAACATCCTTCATATTAGATGGTGATTTGAGGTCTAGGATAGCACTGATCTGCTCCAGGCTTGCTTCTATCCCTCTATTGGTTACCATATATCCGAAGAATTTTCCTACGCCCACTCCGAAATGGCACTTGGCAGGATTCAGCTTCATATTATACTGGTCCAGGATATTGAAAGCACATTCTAGATCCAGGAGGTGATTCTCTGCGTTCTTGGATTTCACCACCATATCATCGATATATACTTCCATATTGTCCCCCACTTTATCCTTGAACATCATATTGACTAGCCTCTGATACGTCGCACCTGCATTTTTTTTAACCGAAGGGCATAGTAGTATAATAGTATATACCTGTGGGTGTCATGAATGATGTATCCTCCTGGTCGGATGGTTCCATTTGGATTTGTTGAAATCCTGAGGATGCATCCATGAAAGTCAGCATTTCATGTCCAACAGTTACATCCACCATGGAATCTATGTGAGGTAACTGGAATGGATCTTTAGGGCATGCTTTATTGAGGTCTGTGTAGTCAACACAGACTCTCCACTTCCCATTCTTCTTTTGGACCACCACCACGTTTACTAGCGACTTAGGGAACTTGACTTCCCTAATCATCTTGGATTTTAACAGCCTTTCTACCTCTTCTTGTATGATTGCATTCCTTTCAATAGCAAATTTTCTTCTTTTTTGTTGAACAGGCTTGAAAGACTTGTCAATTCCAAATTTATAAGTTATGATATCTTTAGATATAATTATCATATCTTCGTGCTTCCATGCAAACGTAGACATCCTGCACTTCAAAAATTTAGTAAGTTGTTTTTCAATATCCTGAGAGATATTGACCCCTACAAGCACTGAGATATCTGGATTATTTTCATCGAGGATAACTTTCTTAACATCCTACTCCGAAGCTTCCACGATATCCTGTGCTTGTATCCTTAATTGCTATCCTGCCCGGGACTTCGTTGAGGCCTTCATCGAAGAGGAGTAGCATTCCTTCGCCTCCTGCTTGTCACTTTCAACTTTGACTACTCCCCAAGGAGTAGGAATCTTGACACATTGGTGATAAGTGGAAGGTACAACTTTCATATCATGAATCCATGGCCTGCCTAATATAATGTTATAGCAGGATAATGAATCCATGACACAAAACCGTTGCATCGAGTTTACCCCTTCAACATACACATGTAGCTTTATCTCCCCGACAGTATTCTTTGCTTCTTCACTGAATCCTACGAGCACAGTGGACTTCGAGGTAATCTCAGCTTCTGGGATATTCATCCTCTTCAAGGTCTCCAACTGAATGATGTTGACCGAGCTACCATTGTCTACCAATATCCTAGGTACAAAATGGTTAGCAATATACAAAGTAATTACCAGACCATCATGGTAAGGATCCTGGATGTTATCCCGGTCGTCGCTGTCGAATGTTATCACTTTGTCGTCTGTAAGCATCGTTATCCTTGTTGGTTTGTCTCGTCTTTCTGCCTTGGCTTCTTTAGCATGCCTTTTTGCTGCAGAATAAGATGTCCTGCATATATCGGATCCTCCATATATAAAATTGATTATCTTGGCATCTGGTGGCGGAGATGCTGCTCTTTCAGGATTCTTGTAAGTATCCTGGCCCTTATTCTCCTTCCTGCCAAGAAGTTCTTTCAAGTAGCCTTTGCTCAGCAATTAACTTATCTCCTTTCTTAAGGCTATACAGTCCTCTGTTACATGCCCAAAGTCTTCATGGAAGGCACACCATTTAGACTTCTCCTTCCAATCAGCCTTCTGTTGATTCTTTCTTGGCCATCTTGCTTTATCTCCTAAACCATGCATGGCATACATTAGTTCAGGAATATTAACCGAAAAAAAATATTCTGATAGTTCAGGATATTCTTCTCCATCCTCATCTTCAACAATGTTCACTCTTTTGTTGTCATTTTTGGCATACGGCTTAGAGCCGTGTGGTTTATATGAAGATTCTGACTTTCAGTTTGTTGACTCATATGTTGAGGATGCATTCATCCTCTCCTGCATCTTGTTGTCATCCTCGAGCCTTATGTATCTCAAGGCCCTATTCCGAGCTTCGTCCAAGTTCCTGCAAGGATTCATCACAAGATCCTGATAAAACTGAGAATCCTTATGTAATCCCATTTTGAGCGCTTGTACTGTCGTAGCAACATCAAGGCTTGGGATATCCAAGGATTCCCTACTGAATTTGTTAACATAATCCCTTAGGGATTCTTGTGGTCCCTGTGTTATCCTGTAAAGGTCAGTTGTTAGTTTCTTAAAGCTCCTCCTACAAGAAAATTGACTATTAAATAAATTAACTAAATGAGCAAAAGACGTAATAGAATGAGGTTGAACATTTAATAGCCATTTCAAGGCCGATCCTGTTAAAGTGGAACCGAAGCCCTTGCATAGGCAAGCTTCTTTGAGCTCTGGTAGGATATGATTTATTTCCATCCTCTCCCTATACCGGGCAACGTGCTCTTCAGGATCCGTCGCCCCATCATAAAGCTTCATGTTGGGAGTCTGGAATCTTTTTCGAGATTTCAGCATCACAAATAGGATAAGCGAATCGAGATATCCTGTGACTATCCTGGGATACTTTCGGTATAGGCTGCACTACCCCAGGCACACTTGATATCATATCCTCCAGTTTCTGGAGTTCTCTGGACAATGTCGATGTTAAACCTGTATCCTGCGAAGATTCAAAGTTATTAGTAGCAAGAATATTAGTGTTGATGGACAAGTTACCGGCTTGGTCATTCTAGCCATATCCTGGAGCATATCCTGGATCCCTCACAGTCGACATACTGGCCGTTGAGGGTATCTCTGGAACATTGCTCTGGGAACGACTCGGTATGATATTGCCCTGACTATCCTCAGTATATACTGATGAACTAAAGTTCAACGTCCTGGGCTACAAAGGGGTAACAGTATCCTCAACAGGTCTCTTGGAGTTGGACTTCAAGAGTTGTATTTCCTTCATTATGAGATGGTTATTTTCCTGTTGTTTCTTCATTTGATCCTGTATATTACCAAACAAAGACAAAATTTCATCATTAGAAGCCATGATAGGAGTTCTCCCCGGAACACCAGATCTGTAAAGATTCTGAGCAGTAGGAGTGTCTCGGGATATTTGGCTTTTGTTTCTCCTTTGAGGAGCTTGAACTTGTGGAGGTGGAGGAAGCACCGAACCAGTTGTAGCAGATGTCGAAGTAGGCATCGAAGAAGAGCTCAAGTTTGATTGAGAGGCCATTGAAAACAATTGTGTAAAAAGTTTTGAGAAAAGAAAACCAAGTAATGATTTTAGCAAAGCTTTTAGTAAAAATAGCACCACTTGCCCCACGGTGGGCGCTAAATTGTTTTGGTAAAAAATTACCGAAGCAATTAAGTGATCAAACTTAGTTTGTGAGGTAGTGTGCTATTGATGTTTGCAAAAATATGTTAAGTTAATTGTGTATGAAAACAATTTCAGGATATAGCTCGAGGATATCAAACTATATCAATAATAAAACAATTAAGCGATAAAGGTAAAAGTTGACACATGATGTACGAGGAAAGCCCTTGATCAATCTAGACCGCCGACATAAAACCTCAGGAGCTACCAATCCTCAACTGCCTTGTTCTTCTTATTGCTTGAATAACCAGGATACAGTTGCAGGATAATGCTTGGATCGAATCTAAGTGCTACAATGATTGTGAATTGTGAGTGTTAAAGTGTAATTGCTGCTAGAAAGGAGAGTTTACGAGTAAGAGAGTTCGAAAGTGAGTGTGTTCCTATGATCCGACGTCCCTTATTTATACTTATACAAGTAAACAAACTATCCTACAATCTCTGGTTACTTTTGGATATTCCTTCACGACCGTTGTAGACCTATTCTCCCAGCTTTAATGTCTTTCTTCCAACAATATTGAGCGAGTCTTCAGGAGAACTAGTCCTTGTTAACGTTATTATCCTGCATCCATGGCCTACAAGCAAATTATTAGTAGTAATCAAGATACTGCCTCAGGATGTTACCAATATCCTGGTTCGGTATCCAGATGATGAATAGCTAACATAAAATGTTGGTGCAAATTTGTGACAACAGCTTTTAGATTTAGTCTTTGGATATCTTGTAATTAGTAAAATGATAAACGGTTAACGGGTTTAGCTTTGTATTAGTCAAATAATAGTGTTTGGGCCAAACCAAACCCATATTGGGTGATGGGGGACGAATTGGGCCTAGCCTATGTGTTGGAAACCCTAGCCCAAGTTGCAAACTTGTGTTATATAAACAAGGCTTTGCATTAGGGTTTAGGTTAATCAGCCCAAACAGTTTTATAGAGAGAATTCGTGAAAGGCATTAGAGCTTGGACGAATTTGTGATCTAGATTGATTGTAATTCTTGTGATTGATAATCAATAAAGATCGAATTTATTGGAATTCTGTTTTCTACTCGTTTTTGTGAAAATCTGATCTAGAGGATTCCGCACTCTAGGTTGGATCGACAATTCTGTGAAGATCCATACGGACCAGGGGACCTACAATTGGTATCAGAGCATTAGGCTCTTGAAGAGGCTCGGTTCAGAATTGGTGGCTGCAGAAATGTGAAAAATATTCGAAAATTTTTGAATCTAAAAATTAGAGTTTCAAAATTTCTTTTAAAGTTTGATATAATTTTGCGAAATTGTGGTTGTTTTGATCTTCTGAGTATTAAGTTTTGCTGATTTGTACGATTTCGGGACAGTTTTGGTTGATTTTTAAAGAATTTTGGATGGAAAAACTTGAAGATTCGAAGATTTGTTCTTCGTGGTTCTTCGTTGAGTTCTTCAGAATTTTTTCAAAACTTTGCTGAATTAGGTTGTTTGATTTTGCAGGATTCTGTTGGAGAAGAGATAGGATCTTTTCAAATTTTGAAAAGATTGGATTTTGAGGGATTTCCGTCGGATTTGTTTGACTGACTTGCTGAACAAGTTGTTCCGGCAGATTTGCTGACTGATCTGCCAAAATCGACTGTCTGGCGTATTTGTCTGACATGCGTATTTGATCGGCGTTTTTAAATCCAAAGGCGACTTTGGTAACTGTGGTAACAGTCCTCAGCGACATTATCACGGTGATCGGAGACTTTACTAGTCGTTGTAATAGCGAACTGGTTACCCGGCGTAATTAATCTAAGCGTATTTGGACCCTAGCGAATTTCAACAGCGAACTTGACTTGGCAGTGTTTTTTATCAGCGTAATTGGACAACATACTTGAACAACGTAATTGGCTTACTAGCGTATTTGTGGGAGTAATTAAAAAAGGTGGAGTATTTATTTTTTGAGAGTATTTGGTTACGTATTGAGTATTTAATGTTTTCGTAAATAAAAAACGATCCGTAAACAATCTTGACAAACCGTTTGCACGGTTAGACTCGGTTGATTTTTAGGACAAAAAAGGAACGAAAATTCCGAAAAAGGTTTTGGACAATACATATCATTGGATTCGTATTCTCGAGACCAGCCTAACGGTAGAATTTGGTAAAAATAGCTTTCGGATAGTTTTTGTACGATGTTAACCAGTCGGTTATGTTAAAATGTCGAACATTTCTGTGAATGAACTTTTGAGGATGGATCATGAGGTTGGTACCACGATCAAACTTCCTAAAATGATGAAGGTGCAGAATTACCTAACATGGAAAGTCAAATTTCAGTCTTTCATCGAATATCAGGACACATATGTGGATCTGTATTCAAGAGGGGTACGTGAATCCAACTCAGGAGTTTGAAGGAAGACAACGGATGACTGCATATGTTAATATGGAGGCTGAATAGAAGAAGATGTACGAGGCTTAAAAGAGAGCTTTGGCTGCAATCAAGATGTCTTTTCCAGACGGAATCAAACATACCTTCATGAAGTACACTACTTCAAAATAAATATGGGATGCCCTAGAAAAGAGATATCAGGGAAATGCTGATGTTAAAAAGAACAAAGTTGATCTACTGAAGAAGCAGTTTGTTGTCTTCAAGTGTATGAGAAATGAGTCACTTGAAGATACTAGATACTACCATCTAATGTCAGAAATGGACAATTATAACATAGACAGTTTACTGACATTGAGATCAATGACAAGCTGCTTGATGCTTTACTTGCAAAGTGGGATATCTACACTCTCGTGATTAAGGGTGAAATAGATTATGAGACAAAAGAACTTGAAGAAGTGGTTGGTAAGCTGAGAGCTTATGAGCTCAATATGAAGAAGAAGGAAACAGGATATGACCAGGTTCAAGATCCAGGGGTGTATAATGCAATTCCATCTTCTTCGTCTCACAACGCTTCTAGCAACTCTGCTACTGTGTTTCTTTCATGTGAAAATGAGCAGCTTACCATTAATGCAGAAGGTGATGTATGTTTCATTGCTCCTTCAAGTGGGTCAACAGGAGCTAAAAGACAATCAGCAAGTAATCAGAGTACAAATACCAAGTCCATGCCTATGAGTGTGAAGGCTGCTGAAGAACATCTTGCCTTGCTTGCTTCTTCCGTTGCATCTTACAAGAACTACATTCATGGGAAGACATCTGATCCAGCTACTTTTGATGAAGATTATGATCAGATTGACCCTTATGATTTAGAGGAGATGGATCTACAATGGCAAATTGCCATGAATTCTAGACGAGTGAAGAAGTTTATGAATAGGACATGAAGGAAGTTCGTTGGGAAGAGTGTTGGTTTTGACAAGACCATAGTGAGGTGCTTTAACTGTCAGAGTTACGGACATTTTGTTAGAGAATGTCAAAGGCTGAAAACAGAGTCTTCGGGTCAGGGTTTAAGTAACAGGAATGTAACAAATAACACTGGCTCAAAGGCTTTGAACTCGACAGCGCGAGAAGGTTCATATGATTGGAGTGTTGATCTGGAAGGTGATGAGAATGTCACTCAGGCATTCATGGTAGAGATAGTGCCAGTTGATGATGTTGAAGCAAAAGTAAATGATGCTGAAGCAAAAGTAGATGACCCCGAAGCAAAAGTGGATGCTGAAGTAGAGAAGGAAAATGAAGCTGAGGAAGTTAAGCCTGATTAGACTACAGAAGCTGAAAAGGAAAATATAAAGTCTAAGGATGAACATGATGCTGAGGAGAAGGATGCTGCATATAGAAAGAAGGTAGCTAAACTTGCTGCTCTTATGGCAAACTTAGACAAACCCACTAGAGAGGTAAGTTCTAATTCTGTTTGTACCTAAAACCGTGTTCAGAACAAGGTATGACCACTATGAGTTCTTAGTGATGCCTTTCAGGCTCACTAATGCGCCTGCAGCATTCATGGACCTCATGAATTGAGTATGCAAGCCGTACCTAGATAAGTTTGTCATTGTCTTCATAGATGACATACTTATTTATTCCCGTAATCAAGCCGATCACGAGAAACATCTCCGTTGCATCCTAAAACTTCTACAACAGGAGAAGCTTTACGCTAAATTCTCCAAGTGCGAATTCTGGCTTCGCGAAGTCCAATTCCTTGGACATGTTGTAAGCGAGTGTGGTATCCAAGTGGATCCCGCTAAAATTGAAGCAATCATGAACTGGGAAGCGCCTAAGACACCTACTGAAATTCGCAGCTTCTTAGGGTTGGCAGGATATTATAGGAGATTTATTGGAAACTTCTCAAGGATAGCTGCACCTCTAACTACTTTGACCCGCAAGAATGTAAAGTTTAATTGGGGTCCTAAACAGCAGGAGTCTTTCGAGATCCTCAAACAGAAGTTGAGCAATGCTCTTGTGTTGACATTGCCTGAGGGAATAGAAGAATTCGTTGTCTACTGTGATGCTTCACACACTGGCATGGGCTGTGTGCTTATGCAAAGAGGCAAGGTGATTGCCTACTCATCACGACAACTGAAGGTGCATGAAAAGAATTACACCACCAACGACTTGGAATTGGGTGTCGTTGTATTTGCACTCAAGCTGTGGAGACATTATTTGTATGGAACTAAATGTGTAATATACTTAGATCACAAAAGTCTCCAACACTTGTTTAATTAGAAAGATCTCAACATGAGCCAACGCTGTTGGATGGAAACTTTAAACAATTACGATTGTGAGATTTGCTACCATCCTGGCAAAGCGAATGTGGTCGCAGATGCATTAAGCAGAAAAGAAAGAGTCAAACTGATACGGATTAATGCTAAGAGTATTGAATTAAGAATAGTTTAAATGAAAAACTGTTAGCAGCATAGAAAGAAGCTGTATTAGAAGCTAACCTTCCAGGAGAAAGATTAGGTGCAACTATTGATCAGTTGTCACCTGGAAATGATGGAATCCTCAGATTAAATGGTCGAATCTAGGTTCCTATTCATGGAGGACTTAGAGATATAATCCTCCAGGAAGCTCATAATTCCGGATACTCGGTTCACCCTGGAGGTGACAAAATGTACCAAGACTTAAAGGCAAATTATTGGTGGATGGGTTTGAAGAAATCTATAGCCACACACGTAGCTAAATGTCTGGCGTGCTCACAGGTTAAAGCCGAACATCAAAAGCCGTCAGGATTACTACAACAATTGGAACTCCCCACATGGAAGTGGGAGATGGTAACCATGGATTTTATCACCAAGTTACCTAAAAAAACATGGAAATGATACAATATGGGTCATAGTTGACAGACTGACTAAATCGGCTCATTTCTTACCCATCAAGGAGACTCATAACTCCGATAAACTATCTCAGATATATGTGGACAAGATTGTTTCTCTCCATGGAGTGCCAGTATCTATTGTATCCAATAGAGATACTAGAGACACTTCTCATCTTTGGAAAAGTTTCCAACAATCCTTAGGTACTCGTTTGAATTGTAGTACTTGTAACACCCCGTGTTACGAAAGTCAAAGTCAAAGTCAAAGTCAAGATTGAAGTCAAAGGAAGAAAAGATTGCTAATTGCGATCTGTCACTCCTTGCTTAGCTACTGTTTTGACCTCTTTGACTGTAATTAGTCTATTTTATTTTATCGCTTTAGCTGTATTATGTGGAGTATCTATTAATAATCGATGTTTAATCGCTAATTATCACATAGTTTGTCGCTTTATCGCTAATCACATCACAATCACATTCACGCCTTGATTGGTAGATTCTGTATATTGTTTTACGTGTGTGTTACTTATGTGCTACTTGTGTATGTTTACTTTATGTTTATGGTGATTAATCGAAATGCAATCGCAACTCTATCGCATCACAACTTAATCGTAAACGCTAAACGCAAGCTATTTATAGTGATTGTATATTAGATATAGTAGTTAGGTTATTTGTGTAACTAATGGGTAATTCTATCGCATCGCTCAAAATGCATTACAACGCACAATACGCGAATTGAAACGCCGAAACTCAACTCACCAAACCCACTCGATCGAGTGGCCAATCGATCGAATGGCCAACTGATCGGATAGCCATCCGATCGGGTAGCCAACCGATCGAGTGGCTATTCGACACTTGTGCACTTTCCTCTTTTGGATACCCTATAAATACCCTCCTGTCACATCATTTGTGATGTGACAGCTCCTCCACTCGACCAGCCGCATTCAAGCATTCTTTCTCTCGATTTCTCGCGATTCTTGTAAGTTTTCAACCTAAATCTTGTACTTCTATGATCTATACACACTTCTTCAGCATTTTCTCTTTTGAATTTCAACTTTTAACCGTGAAATCAACGGATTTGAGGTGTTCTAGGGTGATGTCATCATGAAGTTCTTATGAGCTTCAAGTGTTGGACTCATTCCACCAAGAACGGCTCAGATCTGATGGATTTCCACAAGATTTAACGATGTTTTCGTATATATCTACACATTTCCATGGTTAAAAGGATTGAAAGATGGTTTTCTAACTTTCTTTCAAATCTTTTGCACTCAATGCACTCAAAACTGATAGAATCGGAGCTCGTTCTGATCTTCTACTCCTTCTTAATGATGTGTTGCTTCAAGATCTGGTTTCTATCAAAAAGACTACCGATTTCGGGTTAAACATGAACGACCGTCTTGGACAGTTAACTGATCGGACTAGGGTGATTCCTGCTCGATCGGATCACTTGGGTCATGATGGGCATTCTGTTGTCTAGCACGTTGTCACACCGTCTCGATCAATCTACAAAATTTTCAAAAGAATAAAGTCAAAGACGATTAGGTTCGTTGGGACGGATTGCCATCCGATCGGATAGCCATCCGATCGAACGACTATCCGATCGGCTTGCACTTGGTTCCACACTTAAACTTTTTATTCAACTTTGCAAAGGTCTGAACGTCAAACGGATTGCCGCTCGATCAGATAGCCATCCGATCAAACGACATACGATGATATGACATTTGGAACAGATTGCCAATCGATCGGATAGCTATCCGATCGAGTGACCATCCTGCTGTGAACATATTCTCACCAAGTGTCCTACCAATTGGATCGCCAACTGATCGAACGACTGTTCGATCGATCGACCTGAAAGGTAGAGATACTTCTCTGTTTTCAAAATGCTACAACGAAAACTTCAAAGCCATCATACACAAACACATACTTACCAAACGAATGTCAATCCCATCGAATGGCCATCCGATCAGATGACCATCCGAACGGATTGACATCGGATCGAATGGCCAACCGATCGGATAGCCATCCGATCGGGTTGCCACTCGACACTTAGTCACTTTCACTGTTTTACGTGTGACAACCCTCACAATTACAGGTATCCGTACAATTAATTAATTTTAATTATGTGCTTAATGATTGTGCTTGATTACAACTGATAACTTGAACTACTTTATGATTTTTGTATCATACATACACATGCATCACATTTCATACCGTCACTCCATTTATTACATACAAACTTTAGTGACATACTTGATGCACAAAGCATAGTTAGCACACTGAACGGATAATTCAGAAACATGCTGACAATGCCAGCATATAGATAGGAAATGTTTTGAGGCCAGTATGGGCAATGGATAAGGTACAACACTAGTATGGAGTGTAGGGAAGTGAGGACCATAAAACTGCGTCACTAGGTGATAGTTAAAGTGCCTAAAACACACTTTAAGTGCAGAATTCTGCATTTTCAGCAAAAATTCAGCATTTAACATGCTAGTAAGATGTCAAAAATATGGCAGAATGGTCCTGTATGCTTTCCTAAGTGCCGGGAATTAATTGTGTTACAAAAATATATATAAAAGGCACTTTACGGAATAATTAAACACTTTAACGGAACGGTATATAACCGAACAACCGGACATTACCCGGGACACTAAATTTTTGTCAAATACATTGTTTAAATATTTCTTGGCTAGTCATGATCCCCGTACACCATAACACCCCCTAAATATCAACTAACTAACTGATGTAAGTATACACTTGGATTTCAACTTATGTTTACCCATTACCACCAAAAATTTACATCTAACCCCTCCCCCCCATACCCGATTTCGGTCACCAAGGACCCACCAAATCACCAACTTATCTCCACACCATACTTCACATCTTGTTCCTAGATTTCATTCTAATTTTAAATTAGATTGTTGCCTGTTGATTTGGACAAAATATAAGAAGACATCCTTTATGTATGGCACACTAGATCACAACATCACTTCACAAAATTCACACCACTCCCTCACTCTCCTCTCTCTCCCTCTCGGCCACACACAACCGCCACCTTCACCACCATATCAACACCATCTTCATCCATTTTTGAGCTTCATGCAAGACTAGAAGGTGATTCAAGGAAGCTTGCAACTTGCGGAAATTCAAGGAGCTTTATTTCTTGCTTTTCACCATCATTCTCATCATCTTCTCACTAGAAATTCTTCCCTAGCCTTTGTGTTAGTAGTAAGTTCTTGTTTGACTCTTGTTCACCTTACTTTTATGGTTAAAAGTTGTAATATGATATGTATGTTTAAAACACTAAAGGGCAAGAACTAAGAAGATAAGCATAAAGCTTTACATAAAAATGAAACATAAAGAAATGTTGTAGTAGAATGTTGTTATGAATGTATTGTTGAATTCTTGTTAATTATTGGTTATGTGGTGTTAATCACCATAAGAATCTCGTTAGATGAGGTTTAGAAATATGATTTAACAAGACTAGAAGGTGATTATATGTTACATAGAATAATCATCTTCTAAGTTTAAATATGAACTTGATAAAAATGATTTTCTTGAAATATAATTAAACCAAGTAAGTCGATGGTCATGTAGATCCGGGTTTTACAAAAAGCTTTTCTAAATGAACCAAGTTCAAGAAGCGATTTTTGGAAAGATATGACTATTACAAACACTTACACCATTTTTTAGAAATAAAATAAGTGTAGGAACCTTTTATTTACAAGAAGAGTTCGAAAGATTTATTTTTGTAAAAATTGTTTACAAGTTGTAAACACTAAACTTTTGTAAGGAAATGATTTTTTTAGAAATAATTACGCTTTGGAAGGTAACTAAGTCCACCAAAAGCTTTACCAAGTTACTACGCGTATTCGGAATGTATCAAGTTCATGATTAATATGTATCACGCATAGTTTTCGCTCTGGGTGATGTAAAATTGTTTAAAGGATAATTGTTGATAATTATTGTGATTGTTTTGAAAAGAAAATGATATGCTTGTAGCATGGACACCTCCGTTTTTAGGGGAAACTCTGGCGAAATTTTCTAAAAATTCCAACAGTTCGAAAATATTTTCCAAACGAGTGTTACAAGCATACTTTTAACTTTGTTTTTCGAAAGTAAAATTCGCCATAAGTTTTGTTACAATATTTCAAAGTGACGAAGGTGGGTTTTCGTAAATAAAAGCGGACAAATATATATTTAGAATATATATTTTATACTAAAACACTTATGTGAATATTTGCATAATTTGGGAACTAGTTATATTATTTAGAGAAAAATAATATAACTTAACACAGTACCGCTACTAGTATATTTTGGATAACGAGAAATATGAATTATCACATAAATACATGTATAAAATACCCCCATCCTTGGGAAGGAAATACACACATAAAATACTTGGAATAATATCAAGGTAACGTAACTCAAACCTGTAAATACTAAGCCAAGGCACGGCCCGTTCGTCTAATAGACATTAGTACGTTGTAGGTCGTTGTATAGCTGACAAGGTTTGAGCACGAGCACATGAGACGCACTACTGTGAGTTCATGTCCCCCCCTTTTCTCTTAACTGTTTTCAGTTTTATAACTTCGGGGGTGAAATACATGTTACAATTATACAAACATTTTTATACATGGTATGGTTAGCTTAAGGAGGGACTTTCATACATCGTTAGATCATGTGAGTGGGTAGGCGGCTACTAAAGGCCATTAATCCTCGTCGTAGGACCTAGGGACATGAGTGATAGATCTATTTGGGTGTAGCGAGCCCACGCCCATGAGGCCGGGGCGGCCCATAGTGGTGACTGTGTCTTACAGCCGGAAGCCCGGTGCAACTCCGCTAGGTTTGAGTCTTCCTGCATCACTTCACACATATCAATGGCCTTGCAAACCATTGGTGATCTCTATTTTTCCTTATTGCTACATACCAGGGACTTTCATACATCGTTGAAGGGTGATACATACATCATTTACAAAGGTTTATACATACTCACATACACATGAACTCGCTCAACTTTTGTTTATTTTTCAAACTACATGTATTTCAGGGAATTGATCGGATCTCGCGGGTGATGCACGTTAAGCTGCGTATTAGATAAAAGATGTCATCTAGGGGTGTAGGGTTTGGGAGGTGTAACCCTTGCCTGGACGGGTCACACGTCTCCAAACCTCGTTTTATTTAAGGTCTTTTGTTGAGTCCATTAGGAACTCATTTTAAACAAGTCATGGTTGTAACTTATTTTGGGTTGATGATTCAAGACAATTATGTTATGGTATTTTCTAACTATATTAATGGATGAGCATCTTGTGTTTTTATCATATAGCATTGTTATGATTGTTGCTATGGTATCAAGAAGTCACACCAAATAAACCCACGCTTCCGCAAAAGCCAGGGTGTGACAGCTTGGTATCAGAGCCACGATCATAGCGAACTAGGATTCATTCTCGAGTGTAGACTATGATCACTAGGGCTCTCACGAAAATGTTTTCAAACATTTTTACATTGCATACACTAAAAGTCCAGATCCGGGTCACAAACATTTTACAAACAAAAGGCACAAATACACCATTCAAAATTCATATTTTAGCCTTAGAGGCTGGGGAGGTTCAGTCTTAGAGAGTGAGGGAGGTTTAGTCTTAGAGACTGGGGGAAATTTAGTCTTGAAGACTGGGAGGTTGGTCTTAGAGACCAGGGATTTAGTCTTAGGGACTGGGAAGGTTGGTCTTAGAGACCAGGGAGTTGGTCTTAGAGACCAGGGAGTATAGTCTAGGGAAGACTAGGACGATTACTTGCTTACATTGTTGTGACTTACATGCTATTTGATTATATGTTGATATACGTGCAATTGTCGTGATTGTTTTATTACAGACGTCATGTCTTCTTCGAGTGGAGTTTCTGACCCCGTGGCAATAGATTCAGATGACCCGATGCACACAGATCCAGAGGTCTTTACATCTGATACGGATAGTAGTAACGACGACGATTTCCAGCCTTTCGCGTTGCCGGATTTCGGTGACGATGTTCAGCTCGCTGATGGTATTCCTGATGGGGATCTACCCCTCATTCCGATTCCTGCTCCTGTTCCACTTGCCGCATTTCCCGTAGAGGATTTGCCACTCGATGTTGTGTCTGATGATGACATCGACCTTTTCGTCGAGGGTCCCCCTGAGGACGACCATGAGGGTGGGGCCCCGATTGCTGATGATGTTGCCATTCCTTTTATTGAAGTTCTTGTTGCGGATGCTGTCGTGTTACCACCTGTTGAGGCTCCCGCTGAGGAGATTTTATCTGATCAGCCCGGTACTGATTCTTTTGAGTCAGTATCATCTTTCACTTTGCACGCCGTCGGATTGCGTCGATATCCTACTGACTCCGACTCCGATACAGCTATGTCAGCTGTACCTGGTTCACCCCATGAGTTTGAGTTTGATCCTGAGTTCGAGGACGAGTTTGCTCTAGTTTTTCCTCCTGATTTTGATCCCGATCACAAGATCGAGTTTATTCCTGATGACCAGCCCTTGGAGGCACCAGTGGTTCCTATTGATCAGCTCCTTGATGTACCTGCTGACTTCGATATGGCCTTTGCTGACCCTGAGCCTGTCATGGCACCAGAGCCTGTTGTTCCTCATGACCCTGTACCTGTGCACGACCATGTTCTTGATGATGCTCCAGTCGTTGCACCGCTTGTTATGGATGCACCAGCCATTGCACCACCCATTGTTGATATTCCCGTTATTGCACCGATATTACCTGATTCGGCCCCTGTGTATGCTGACCATGCACCTTTTGCCACTCACATCGACCATCGTTATGCTGACACCCGTAATGGGTGGATCGAGGATGATGATGACTACCCTCTGTTTGCACTACCAGTCACTCCTCCTGTGGCACCTGTTTCCGCACCTGTTGATGTTCCATTGTTCCACCCACACATCTCTGATGTCCATCGCACCGACCTTCCTATCACTTTTCTCCAGGACATTCCTCCACCTCGTCCTGGGGAGCGTTCATCGAGACAGCAGCCTGCTTTTGTACCGCCTGTATCACCAGCTGTTCCATTCATGTCCCAGTTTCCTCACACTACACCTTCTTTTGTAGCTTCGGGCGAGCCGTTTCTGTGGTCTTCGCCTCATGTTATGCCGTTATCAGACCCGTATCACCCTTTTCATGTGGGGTGCACGACGGACGATATACTCATCTCCCTACAGTTACAGCAGGAGGCACTGAGCCGGAGAGTTCATGAGTTGGAGAGGATTACACGTCCTCCCCCGTGCCATTGTCAGTCTCCTTTTGCTACACCACCAACTCCTCTTCCACTACCTCCGGACTTTGATGTCCGCTTCCTTACACCGGAGTAGCAGATTGCCTATCTGCTGCGAGTTGTCCACGCACTTGAGGAGGATTGGGTGCTTATGCGCTGTTTGCTTTTCTCTTTTCCTCCTCCTCCGCCATCAGCGTAGCTATATTTTTGGTTGGTGCAGGTAGACTGTTTTGGTGAGAGAGTCGCAATTGGGCCATCATATGAAGACTTTTGGAAGATCACATTTTTGTATATGATTTTTGTAGACTGACTTGTATTTTGGGGTGATGTAACCCTATGATCTTATTTTGCTATATGATGTACTGTGAAACATGTAAAACTATATTGTGGTCATGATTAAATGAAAGCTCAATGGCAACGTTCTCACTACATGCATTGTTGAACTATTTGTTTTATATTATAACATGGGATGTTATGTGTTATAAGGTTGATGGATGTTATTATATGCGCATATTACTTACTTACCATACTTACTATGACCTGACCAATATGATCTTCTTTTAGAAGATGCCTCCACGACGAGACACACGGTTGCCTACTACTAAAGCAGAATTACGGGAACGTATTTCAAAAGCAATAGCTGATTATGAGGCCTCGCGTGCCGAAACAAGCAGGAATAACTCAAACAACAACAACAATCCACCCAATGGTAATATTCAAGTCGATTGAGACACACTACATTACATTCGGATATTCCTTGCATATCCGCTAATACTTCCTGTAAATGTTATTGCCTATACAGGCTGTACTTACAAACAATTCCTGGATTGTAAGCCCCTGAACTACGATGGCACTGGAGGTGCTGTTGCCTTTGTCAGATGGACCAAAAAGACGAATTCTGTAATAAGGATGAGCAAGTGTGCTCAAAAAACCCAAGTTACTTACGTCTCAGGACTCTTTCTTGATGGTGCTTTATCATGGTGGAACTTACAAGTTCAAACCTTAGGAGAGGCGGCGGCGTATGCACTGACATGGGCTGAGCTGAAAGAGCTCATGAGGAAGAAGTATTGTTCACGGGCAGAAATACAGAAGCTGGAGACGGAATTTTGGAACCTAAAAACGGATGGACCAAAAATTGCTGAATATGTCCAAAGGTTCCACGACTTGTCACGCGTTGTGCCATATATGGTTGATCCTGAATTTAAATGCATTGAGCGTTTCATCTGGGGATTGGCACCCCAGATCATGAGCATGGTGACAACTTCGAAGCCCCCAACGATTACTGAAGCCATCGATCTCAGCGTGGCACTTACGGAAGAAGCCATCAGATTGGACAAGTTTTCCATTTCTGAGCCGAAAAAGAAAGAAACTCATGTTGAATCTTCAGGGGAGAACAAGAGGAAATTCTCCAACTTTAAAACGAGTACCGGTAGTGCCAACAAGAGGAAGGATGTGAACCGACCAGCTGAAAATAAGCGTGGTGCTGAAGCCAAAGGGAAAGGATACATGGGCACTCTGCCCAAGTGCGAATTATGCCAGTTTCATCATGCTGGCCGGTGCAGACTTAGCAAATGTGAATCCTGTGGAAGGATGGGTCACTTAAAAGACACTTGTTGGGTTGGTACTGGCCGTGGTGGCCAAAGAGGATTTGGTAACAATAACCGTGGAGGTAACGGGAATGGGAACCGCAACGGCGGAAATGGTAATCGCGGTAACTTCGGGAATCGAGCAGGAAATTGTAACCGTAATCAAAACAACAATCAAGGCGGTAATGAAGATGGTAACGATCGAGGACCGGGATGTTTTAACTGCGGAGACGTCGGGCACTTCAAGCGTGAATGCCCAAAACTCAATCAGGCTCGTGGAAGAGTATTCAACATTGGAGCAAGGGAAGCACGCCAGGACCCAAATGTTGTCACTGGTACGTTCCCTATAAATCAACGCTTTGCATCTGTACTATTTGACACTGGAGCCGACTATAGTTTTGTATCACTAGAATTTAAAAATATGCTTGGGTTGACTGCTAGTAAGTTAGATATTCCTTACTCAATTGAACTGGCTAATGGAAAGCTAGTTGAAACAAATGAAGTTATCAGAGGGTGCGTAATAGAGCTGGGAGAACACGAATTTACAATGGATCTACTACCAGTCAAGTTGGGTAGCTTCGACGTGGTAGTAGGGATGGATTGGTTGTCAAGCAACAAAGCCGAAATTATATGTCACGAGAAAACCATTCGCATTCCAATGGCGAATGGAGAAACAATTGTGGTACACGGAGAGAAGCGTGATACGCCCTTAAGGATCATTAGCTGTCTAAAAGCTAGAAAATGTTTGAAGAAGGGATGTGTTGCCTTCTTGGCACACATCGTGGATAAGGAAGCCGCTGAGCCGAAACTAGAAGATATTCCAGTCGTTAAGGAGTATCCTAAAGTCTTTCCAGAAGACTTGCCAGGATTGTCGCCACAAAGACAAGTCGAGTTCCATATTGACTTAGTTCCAGGCGCCGCCCCTGTGGCTAAGGCACCTTATAGACTTGCACCTTCGGAAATGCAGGAGTTGTCAACGCAACTTCAAGAATTGTTAGACAAGGGATTCATCAGGCCAAGCTTCTCGCCTTGGGGAGCTCCAGTTTTGTTTGTCAAGAAGAAGGATGGTAGTTTCCACATGTGTATTGACTACCGGGAGCTGAACAAGTTGACAATTAAGAACAGATATCCTTTGCCAAGGATTGACGACCTGTTCGATCAGTTACAAGGTTCAAGTTTTTACTCAAAGATCGATCTACGATCGGGTTATCACCAGTTGAGGATTCAAGAAGAAAGTATCCCAAGAATTGTCAAATCTCAGTTGGCGTTTTCGGAGTCTCCCAATTCTTGATCGCCTCGATCTTTGACCTCTCTCACGCAGAAAGACAAGAAGTTTGATTGGGGAGACAAACAAGAAGAGGCATTTCAGTTATTGAAAAACAAGCTTTGCCACGCACCAATCTTGTCTCTATCCGAAGGCACGGATGACTTCGTGGTATATTGCGATGCCTCGCGTCAAGGTTTAGGCTACGTGCTGATGCAGCGACAAAAAGTTATAGCATATGCCTCACGCCAGTTGAAGGTCCACGAGAAGAATTATACCACACATGACTTGGAGTTAGGCGCAGTGGTATTTGCTTTGAAAATCTGGCGACATTACTTGTATGGCACACGATGGACGATCTTCACTTATCACAAGAGCCTGCAACATATCTTTATCAGAAAGAGCTTAACATGAGGCAAAGACGCTGGGTTGAATTGTTGAATGACTATGATTGTGAGATCAAGTATCACCCAGGGAAGGCGAATGTAGTCGCCGATGCTTTAAGTCGGAAGGAAAGGATTAAGCCCATAAGGGTTAGGGATTTGAAATGATCGTTCAAACAGACCTCACATTGCGCATTCGTGCGGCATCAAGGGAAGCTCTTTAAAGGGAAAATCTTGAGAACGAGTATCTCCGGGGAATGGAGAAGCAGTTGATACCAAAGGAGGATGGAACATTGTGTTTCTTGGGAAGAATTTTGGTTCCTTTCTTTGGTGGTATGAGAGACGTCATTTTTTATGAAGCTCACAAGTCACGGTACTCGATCCATCCAGGATCGGATAAGATGTACCAAGATCTAAAGGATTTTTATTGGTGGCCAAGGATGAAAGGCGACGTTGCAATATATGTTGGCAAATGTTTGACTTGCGCCAAGGTTAAGGCCGAGTACCAGAAGCCTTCAGGTCTCTTGAAACAACCAGAAGTACCTAGGTGGAAATGGGAACAGATTTCCATGGATTTTATAACAAAATTGCCAAGAACGCCCAGAGGTCATGATACGATCTGGATAATTGTAGACCGCTTAACGAAATCAGCACACTTTTTGCCGATCAAGGAAAAAGAAAACACGAGGAAACTTGCTGAGATATACCTGAGAGAGATTGTTGCACGTCATGGAGTGCCTCTCTCAATTATCTCCGATAGAGATGGAAGATTCGTATCAAGAATTTGGCAATCCTTTCAAGAAGCTTTTGGTTCTCAGTTGAATCTGAGTATTGCTTTTCATCCGCAGACAGACGGACAGAGCGAACGGACGATTCAAACGATAGAAGACATGTTGCGAGCTTGCGTAATGGATTTAGGTGGAAGTTGGGACACTCACCTACCATTGGTCGAATTTTCATACAATAACAGTTATCATGCAAGTATTCAAGCCGCACCGTTCGAAGCTCTCTGTGGGCGTAAGTGTCGATCACCCTTATGCTGGGCAGACGTGGGGGATAGACAGCTTGTTGGCCCGGAATTGGTCCAGGAAACAACAGACAAAATTCTCCAGATCCGAGAACGCACCAAAGCGGCTCGTGATCGACAAAAGTGTTATGCGGACCGTAGAAGAAAGCCTCTGGAATTTGAGGTGGGAGATATGGTATTGTTAAAGGTATCACCCTGGAAGGGTGTGGCACGCTTTGGGAAGCGTGGGAAGTTGAACCCCAGATACATTGGTCGATTCAGAATTCTGGAACGGATTGGTCTCGTAGCCTACAAGTTGGATTTACTTGCAGAGCTGAATGGCGTTCCAGATACATTCCATGTGTCAAATTTGAAAAAGAGTCCAACTCAGGAAACCGTGGTCATTCCTACCGACGAAATTCATGTTGACGACACACTCCACTTTATTGAAGAACCGGTTGAGGTTACGAATTGGAAAGTTAACAAAACGCACAGGAGTAGTGTCAAGCTCGTCAAGGTTCGTTGGAATGCACGACATGGCCCAGAATTCACATGGGAACGTGAGGATCGTATGAAGGCCAAGTACCCACATTTATTCCCCAAGACCCCTGCAACTAGAAGCAGAACCTAAAATTTCGGGACGAAATTTTCTTAACGGGGGGAGAATGTGACAACCCTCACAATTACAGGTATCCGTACAATTAATTAATTTTAATTATGTGCTTTTGTCAAATACATTATTTAAATATTTCTTGGCTAGTCATGATCCCCGTACACCATAACACCCCCTAAATATCAACTAACTAACTTATGTAAGTATACACTTGGATTTCACCTTATGTTCACCCAATACCACCAAAAATTTACATCTAACCTCCCCCCCATACCCGAATTCGGTCACCAAGGACCCACCAAATCACCAACTTATCTCCACACCATACTTTACATCTTGTTCCTAGATTTCATTCTAATTTTAAATTAGATTGTTGCTTGTTGATTTGGACAAAATATAAGAAGACATCCTTTAAGTATGGCACACTAGATCACAACATCACTTCACAAAATTCACACCACTCCCTCTCTCTCCTCTCTCTCCCTCTCAGCCACACACAACCGCCTCCATCACCACCATATCAACACCATCTTCATCCATTTTTGAGCTTCATGCAAGACTAGAAGGTGATTCAAGGAAGCTTGTAACTTGCAGAACTTCAAGGAGCTTTATTTCTTGCTTTTCACCATCATTCTCATCATCTTCTCACTAGAAATTCTTCCCTAGCCTTTGTGCTAGTAGTAAGTTCTTGTTTGACTCTTGTTCACCTAACTTTTATGGTTAAAAGTTGTAATATGATATGTATGTTTAAAACACTAAAGAGCAAGAACTAAGAAGATAAGCATAAAGCTTTACATAAAAATGAAACATAAAGAAATGTTGTAGTAGAATGTTGTTATGAATGTATTGTTGAATTCTTGTTAATTATTGGTTATGTGGTGTTAATCACCATAAGAATCTCGTTAGATGAGGTTTAGAAATAGGATTTAACAAGACTAGAAGGTGATTATATGTTACATAGAATAATCATCTTCTAAGTTTAAATATGAACTTGATAAAAATGGTTTTCTTGAAATATAATTAAACCAAGTAAGTCGATGGTCATGTAGATCCGAGTTTTACAAAAAGTTTTTCTAAATGAACCAAGTTCAAGAAGCGTTTTTTGGAAAGACATGACTATTACAAACACTTACACCATTTTTAGAAATAAAATAAGTGTAGGAACCTTTTATTTACAAGAAGAGTTCGAAAGATTTATTTTTGTAAAATTGTTTACAAGTTGTAAACACTAAACTTTTGTAAGGAAATGATTTTTTTAGAAATAATTACGCTTTGGAAGGTAACTAAGTCCACCAAAAGCTTTACCAAGTTACTACGCGTATTCGGAATGTATCAAGTTCTCGATTAATATGTATCACGCATAGTTTTCGCTCTGGGTGATGTAAAATTGTTTAAAGGATAATTGTTGATAATTATTGTGATTGTTTTGAAAAGAAAATGATATGCTTGTAGCATGGACACCTCCGTTTTTAGGGGAAACTCTGGCGAAATTTTCTAAAAATTCCAACACTTAGAAAATATTTTCCAAACGAGTGTTACAAGCATACTTTTAACTTTGTTTTTCGAAAGTAAAATTCGCCATAAGTTTTGTTATAATATTTCAAAGTGACGGAGGTGGGTTTTCATAAATAAAAGCGGACAAATATATATTTAGAATATATATTTTATACTAAAACCCTTATGTGAATATTTGCATAATTTGGGAACTAGTTATATTATTTAGAGAAAAATAATATAACTTAACACAGTATCGCTACTAGTATATTTTGGATGGATAATATTTTGGATAACGAGAAATATGAATTATCACATAAATACATGTATAAAATACCCCCATCCTTGGGAAGGAAATACGCACATAAAATACTTGGAATATCAAAGTAACATAACTCAAACCCGTAAATACTAAGCCAAGGCACGGCCCGTTCGTCTAATAGACATTAGTACGTTGTAGGTCGTTGTATAGCTGACAAGGTTTGAGCACGAGCACAGGAGACGCACTACTGTGAGTTCATGTCCCCCCCCCCTTTCTCTTAACTGTTTTCAGTTTTATAACTTCGGGGCTGAAATACATGTTACAATTATACAGACATTTTTATACATGGTATGGTTAGATTAAGGAGGGACTTTCATACATCGTTAGATCATGTGAGTGGGTAGGCGGCTACTAAAGGCCATTAATCCTCGTCGTAGGACCAAGGGACATGAGTGATAGATCTATTTGGGTGTAGCGAGCCCACGCCCATGAGGCCGGGGTGGCCCATAGTGGTGACTGTGTCTTACAGCCGGAAGCCCGGTGCAACTCCGCTAGGTTTGAGTCTTCCTGCATCACTTCACACATATCAATGGCCTTGCAAACCATTGGTGATCTCTATTTTTCCTTATTGCTACATACCAGGGACTTTCATACATCGTTCAAGGGTTATACATACATCGTTTACAAAGGTTTATACATACTCACATACACATGAACTCGCTCAACTTTTGTTGATTTTTCAAACTACATGTATTTCAGGGAATTGATCGGATCTCGCGGGTGATGCACGTTAAGCTGCGTATTAAATAAAAGATGTCATCCAGGGGTGTAGGGTTTGGGAGGTGTAACCCTTGCGTGGACGGGTCACACGTCTCCAAACCTCGTTTTATTTAAGGTCTTTTGTTGAGTCCATTGGGAACTCATTTTAAACAAGTCATGGTTGTAACTTATTTTGGGTTGATGATTCAAGACAATTATGTTATGGTATTTTCTAACTATATTAATGGATGAGCATCTTGTGTTTTTATCATATAGCATTGTTATGATTGTTGCTATGGTATTAAGAAGTCACACCAAATAAACCCACGCTTCCGCAAAAGCCAGGGTGTGACATTACGCGCCGCTCATCGTTTATGCTATCGTTAACTGTTCAGGCTAATCTCTCAGCGCTCCCTTCAATCCAAGACTGTGTTTACTTGTTAAACGCAATCTGTGAGTATACTCGATCCCTTTTTTGATTTACGCACTTTTGGGTGTTACATACGTTACTTATTCTAAATCACAATCGACACACAACGCAAACACTATTTATACACTGGCCGTTATTGCATGTTATATGTTATTCGATGAATGGTTGTATGTTATTTTAACACAGTGATTGTTTCCTGACACCTTAGCAATGATAGTACTATAGTTTGTACTCAGCACCTGTCGTGGACAGGCATTGTTAAGGGCTTTACGTCACATGTCCCAGTGGGGATATGTGTTGCGCATTCTACAACTCGCAGTCACGTCTGTGCATATTTCTCCGTCGATAACCTACTTGCCTTCACTTTGTACATGTTATATGCTGGTTATGCGTAAATGATTTCGAACTCTATTATACAATATGAAACTTGTATGCTCACCTTTACACTATGTGTATTGACTTTATTTTAACGTATGTGACAGGTGCCTAAGATAATCGGATTGCTGTGCTTTGGTGAATCAATCTAGGGGTCTAGTTATGTCACGCTTAAATTTGAGTCGTCGAAACAGTATTTGTTTTTGAGACAATTATTTGTAATGACTATTTTATTTAAATATGTTGTGGTATGGGACATGACGTTTAAATATTCGGTAATTAATAGTTGTTATGGATACTCATGGATAATCTGTTTCGTTCAGTGTCATGCCCCGATGTTTCCGCCATCGGTTGGGGTGTGACAGTACTGCTTACCACCCTCAGACAGATGGACAAAGTGAGCGTACAATTCAAACATTGGAAGACATGCTTCGTGCATGTGTCATTGATCTAGGTGGTAGTTGGGATGATCATCTTCGCCTAATTGAATTCTCCTAGAATAACAGTTACCATACAAGTGTACAGGCTGTGCCCTTCGAGGCCTTATATGGAAGAAAATGCAGAACGCCAAGTCAGTTGGGCAGAAGTGGGGGAGGCCCAGCTATCAGGACCTGAGATAGTTCTTGAGACGACGGACAAGATTGTTCAGATTCGTGATCGTTTGAAAGCTGCCAGAGACAGGCAGAAAAGCTACACTGATAAGAGGCACAAACCTCTTAAATTCGAGGTAGGAGATAAAGTCTTACTAAAAGTATCACCATGGAAAGGGGTGATGCGTTTTGGTAAAAAGGGCAAGTTAAGCCCAAAATATATTGGACCATTCGAGATCATCGAATGTGTTGGTAGTGTGGCCTATGAGCTGAACTTACCTGAGGAACTTAGTGGAATTCACAATGTGTTCCACATCTACAACTTAACAAAATGTCTAGCTGAGGAGTCGCTAGCAATGTCTCATAAAGATGTACAGATAGATGAAAGCCTGAGGTTTGTTGAAAAGCCAATATTGATTGAGGATCGACAGGTTAAAAAGCTCCGAAGGAAACATGTGCCAATTATGAAAGTGAAATGGGATGCCCGTAGAGGCACAAAATATACGTGGGAGGCTAAATCCACTATGCGACAAAAATACCCTCACTTATTTTAGTAAATCTCGAGGTCGAGATTTCTTTTAAGGGGGTGAGGATGTAACACCTCGCAAAATCGTGTCCAATAATGTGAATACACGTGTCATAAACCTTAAACGTATAAAAAAGTTGACTTTGAAGGACAAAAGCTGACAAACAGTGAAAAGATGTATGTGGAGGGACTAAAAGTGTCAACATGTTAAACCTATGCATCTGAATGACCTTACACGACATTCGTATTCTCAAACGAGTAAATCATTGAGCATGAGAAGCCATTTGTGAAAACAAACGAAAGTTTATTAGACAAAGGGGTGGAACGTGTCAACATGTTAATTCTTACCTCTGAGTGACCTTTTAACGGACCCGGGGCATCATAATGTTAAATTATACTCTCGAGAATGCTTGTTAATAAATTTGAAAGGTTTCGGTAACACCCCAAAAATATAAACCTGTGATTATAAAATTCAATGTTGGCGATAAACAAAATAAACTAACTAGGAATAAAAATAACCTAGTTAGTTAAAGATCTTGTAGTAATATGGGAAGTTAATTAAAAACACCTAAAATAAAGTAAAACTAATAGTTGAGGGACCAAAGGTGTTAAAGATCAAACTAGTTTTAATTAAAATAAAATTTAAATTCCAAACACACACTTGTGTGTGTCTGGATCGAACAGAACACAGGGGTGCGACCAAACGTACTCTCAAACCCTAGTTCATACAAATTGTCCAAATTGAAGGCCTAATTTTGTTCCAAATCGAAATCCAAGCAAAGATTAGTGTTTCCTTAGTAAAGGGATCATAACGTATGTAAAATTTCACTATTTAGTTCCATCTAAAATTCTGGATGAACACTTATGATTCGAAATTGTGTTTGCATGATTGTTGTTTGGATGAATTTGGAATGAAATTGTGTCTAGGAATAAACCCTAGTCATTAACTTGTTGAAACTTTGCTCATTCCTTGTGAATTCCATAATCACCAATGTAGGTGTTTTGTGGGTTTTGTAGAAATATGTTAAACACTAGGATTATGATTATCATTCTAGTGTATTTTGAGTTCTATAAAGTAATTTCAGATTGTTGATGTGAAAATTCGACATGAACTTGATTGTAAATTGTATGAAATTATGCCCTTTAGGTGTTTGTAGAAATGCCTAAAAGAAAGCTAAATGTTGGAAATTTGAACTAAAACGCATACTTGTATATTACGGCGAACTATGCGTTATTTAATATGAAAAGAGTTCTAAACGATTCGTGGTTGAACTCTATAGGCAAGGAAACCGGGACGTCAAGCGGACAAGCCGGTGGTGATACACGTTTGAATGGAGCGCTTTAAAGGTATGTAACCTTGTTTCGTTACATTATGTTAATTGGATATTGTAGTCCCTCGAAATTGTGTTTTTAAGAAAGGGTAGCATTAGTAGAAGTGACGATGATCACTACTTAGTTAAAACGAGTCAAAACTTGATTAGAAAATGTTTGGTTGTTGTTGAAATGGTGGACTCCATAAATCAGCCAAACGGGTCAAATATATATGAGTTAATTAGATATTATGAAAGCGTTGGAATATCATTTGGTAATTGTGGATCACAAGAGCGAAAAACCATGGAATTTGTAATGATACGCCAATGATCGAAAGCCCTGGAAATGGGTAAATATGCCTCGAAGTCATAAAATATAAGTGGTAGAATTATGATGTGAAATTATGCGGGTTGAATAAATAAAAAGGGCACTATTAGACTTTCGGTCCATAAACTCAACTTTTGACAAGATAAAAATGATAGATGCATTGGTAATTAAATTACAGATGCGTAGGAAAAAGAATCACCTAAAACGGACCTTTAGATAAAAAGTTATGAACGTTTGAAGTTGGGGTTTATAGAAAAATTAGAGCTGGGCAGGAAATGTAGGATTCAGACCTGCACCTGCTGGAAAGATGGTTCCCTCAAGGCACACGACAGGGAACAGCTACCCTGGCGCGACACGCGAGAGCGCTCGCGGGGCGCGAAAGATTAAAGGGAGTCTGTCGCGTGGCGTGACAGACCAAATTCCGAATTTTTATTTTGTTTTCTAATTGTTTGATATTAGAAATTGATTATACGTGTTTTAACGTTGTTAAAACTAACATTTAACATGGTTTTGACATTAGGTGAAGTTGGTCTTACTCCGGATGGCGATCAAGCAAGAATCTAAGAACCGAACACAACGTTTTGAAGCTTCCGCGTTAATCCAAATTTGTTGTAGACAATGTTCATTTTGTAAACACTTAACTTGATGTCTCCGATGTTTGAACTATTTAGCTAGTTAACTAGAATGTTATCATGTAACACCTCGTAAAATCACGACCAATATAATGAAGACACGTGTCATGAGCTTTAAACGTGTAATGGATTAAATATGAGGGACTAAAGTTGACAAACAAAGAAAGTATGTGTGTAAAATGATTCAAAGTGTCAACATTGGATAATTATACCTTTCAACTACCCTACACGATGTTTATACCCTTAAACGAATGAATTATGAATCATATGAAGCCGTTTGTGAAAGAAAGTGAAAGTTTACAAACCGCAAGGGTTAAATGTGTCAACATGTTTAATTTATACCTCTGAGTGACTATTTATTGAACCCGAAGCTTTGTAACGATTAACTATGCTCACTAGAATAAGTGATAAAAAATTCACAAGGTTTTGATATCGTATGAGAAAGATACGCTAACATTCGTAAGTGAGGGGTTAAAAGCGTCAACATTGAAATTCAGGACTTTTCAGTGATCGTATAACTAATCGGGGACTTAACGAAGTTTTTTTATGACTTAGAGCCCTTAAAAGTCAAGTTGGAGGGTTAAAAGTGCAATAAAACAAGTTAAAACAACTATTAGAAGGACCAGGGACCAAAATTGCAATTCTGATAAACTTGTGACCAGAGCCTGGCATTCATACCGGCCACGTAGACCTTGTCTAGGTCTTACACGGGCTGCCTGGGACCTGCAGGTGCAGAAAACATGCACATATGCCTGTTTCTGCAGGTAGCACCGCCTTACAAAGCCTGTTTTCGATCCCAGGGGCTGCACCAACGGTTTTTCATGTATAGGGACGCTTGTAATGCATCAAGGATCATGTGTAGACTTTGTTGTAAGGATCTTATGCAATTTAAAGTCCTATATAAGAACTCTTGGTTGCAACATTTTTGCATGCACTTAGAAAATCATTCAAACTGAATTTCCGGAGCTCTCTGGACCTCAAGCAAGCATCCTTAAGTCTCAATCTCGTGCTAAGGACCATTGTAAGTGTCCTTAACCCCTTAAGTTCAGTTTTAATTAGTTTAATGGCCTAAAGTCAAAACCGTCGTCATTAAGGTTTGACTTAGTGATTAATCACTAATGGTCCAGTCATTTTTCAATTTGAAAGTGGCTATGAGTTGGTAATTATGTGGGTAATAAACCCTTAAAAGGGAACCCTCTGATTCCCACTCTAACTAGGTCAATTGTCGGGTCAAACTTAATTATAAAAAGTCAACAGAAAGCTAATTTTCAAATAAACACATAATTAACAATAAGCCATGAAACCTGTTTTATCACTCATATAACTTGGTATTTAATGTAAGAACATGTCTAAGCATGTTCAACCCGACAATTTTGAGTTTAGGCTTGGTTCGGAACCGAAAGTCGCAAAAGTAGACTTTTGCTTTGACTTTCTGTTCTGACCCGAATTAGCTTAGTTTAGACATGACTTAGAGTTCCATTAGGACCAGGTTATATGTTAGTATAACCCTCTGTGATTATACAACTGGGTTCCTAATTTATCCGATTCATTTGCATGTTTCCGTTATATGCTTAAATGTTGACCATTATGCCCTTTTGACCTTAAACCGAGATTTTTGAAAACGTGAGAGGACAAAAACCTTTATTACTGATTTCTAAACTTGTCCTAAAAATTTGATATCAGTTTGAGGTCTAGATTAAGAGTTATGCTCAATAGCATAAATTAAAAGCTATTATTAATTAAACGGCGTATTATGCATAAAGCCTATTTAAACCCGAATTTTGACACCAAACCTTTTTCCTACTGATATAATATAATATTTTGGGATTTTTGAAGATTTTTATTTATTTTTAAGCCGAGCATAACATAGGGTTCTTGCTTTAATTCGGTAATGGTCGGTTATACCCTTTTTGCTAATAAAATGAGTTTTACATAACATTTTTATACCAAACTTTTTGCTACTGATTTTATATGATAAATAAAATATTTTATTCTGGAATGATAAAATATCAGCTTTTCTTATATAACCGAAAATCGCTTAAAAGCGACTTTTTACGCGTTTAAAACGCATAGTATGAGTTAAAACTATTTTAAACATATAAGACTTAATACCTACTGATGTTTTTAGTAAATTTTTATACTTTAACAGTAAGCAGAAGTTTTAAACTCAGATTTTCAGATTTGACCTTTAAAGCTTATGTGAAATTACCAAAATGCCCCTACGGTGCATAGTTTGGTTATAAATAATGAATTTCACATATAAGCAATACCCTACTAATATAACTTATTAAATTAAGTATTTTTACTGATCATATCAGACCTGAACCTCAGATTAATATTTAACCCCTTTCATAACCTTTAAAATGACCAAAATACCCCTACGGGGCTTAATTTGAGTTTAAATTCGTTTTGGGCATAATGGAAGGTATCCTACTGATATCATAACATATTTAAGGCATATTAACTTAGGAAACCTATTCATGACTCATTTGTTTACCCGTTACGCATTTTTCGCGTTCGGTGCGGTTTATGTAACTAGTTTGCATAAATTAACCGAAACGGGCCAAACCTTATCATTTTTATCTCAAATTCCAGAATATGTTTAGTTTACCCATATTACACAAGTCTTCAAACTTGTTGGGTCTAAATCACATTCTATTCCGGTCTTCGCTTAATCATGCGTTTTGTACCGTATACCTTTCTTTAAAGCTAACCGGTCTAAGTTTAAACTTAAGTAAGAACCGTTAGGAATCTAATAGGTTAATTAAACCTTCATGTCCAGATATAGGGGACCAGTAAAAGCTACCTATACTTTCTTGATTGTATACGGCTTGGATAAATTGTATAAATTTGCTCAGGTAAATACTTTTAACTTATTTTCCCTTATACGGGCTTGGGGTACGGTATATAAAATACTGCTTGGTCGGGCATTGAATTTTTAATCATATGAAGGTTAATTTATTGAGATGACCCGTTTAATCTGTTTTGTTTGTTTTAAGCCTTTGGGGGGTTAATGACCATGTCCTGGATATCCTCGGCTCATTCATTGAAATGGCCACGACTTAAGCACGGGATGTAGGCATACACCTACCGGTGCGTATGTAAAAATAATATAACCGCTTGTTCGAGAATAACTCGCCGCGGGATATATTATGTGGTGTGTCTATTAATCTTTAACCTGATATTCAACCCGGGCTACCGAACGTATAACGAACATGTAATTCTTTTACAAGTTTATATATAAATAATTATCCCAAGTTATAAAAGATATTTTGTGCCTTGTGCATTCAAATCAATTTTTATAAACATTTTCAAAATGAGTCAGTTAATTGTATTTACCAGTGAAAACTGACGTATTTTCCCAAAAAGGTTAAGTGCAGGTACTAATCGAAATAGGCTGGCTTCTCCTAGCATCAATAAAGAGTCTTGCAATGTCACGGACCCCGCCCCGGTTTGACCTGGTCCAGGAGCCGCGGGACAGGAACCCGTGGTAATTATTAATTGTGTTGACAGCGGAAGATTTAACAGGATCTTTTTAAAACTTGAAATGCCCGATTATTTTATTTCATAATTCGGGATAAACCCCCGTAATTTACAATAGAGGAATTTTCCTAGGAAATTCCCTTGTTTGCAAAACATGTTTATTTATTTAACTGAGCCACTACTTCAAGCTTGTTAGTGCTCCGTAGCACTTTTCCTTGGTTCACAGTAGTCACCTGAAACATGTTTTGAAAATATTTTATCAGCGAGGAAATACTGGCGAGTCACTCAAATTTAATAAAATGACACATAGTTATAAATTACAGCATAAGAGCGATTACAATGGATTTTATCTTATTTTTATCTGGCGTCGTGTCACCTCCTGGTGACGATGGTCATACCACTATTGGGTCATTTCCCAAGTAGTGATGATTATCACTGTTAGGATTTATTAGCCTAACTGTGAGAAATTATTAATGTGCACAATACCCCACTAGCCAGTGATTCAAGATAACCACGACTTAATCCCTGTAATTATAACTTTTGAAAATAATTGGAGTATTGTAAAATACTTTTGATAAAAGAGAATGACTCACATTGCAGATTTAAACGGGCAGAGTTTAGCCTACTGATTAGCCTTGTAACCTAATTTAAATAACAATGCACACGAACTAGGTCAGTAACTAATACAGCATTTACGATAACTCACGAGATTAAAACCCTCACAACGAATGACAAAGCGCAATACTTAAACATCCATCGAATTCATGACAAATGACAAAGTATAGCCCTAATATGGGCAGCACTTAAACATCCATTGGATAGTTTCAATCGATCGGACATTGAATCGTAGCAGCAATCGAACTAATACCTTGTATCGTAGCAGCGCCTCGGTATCTTAAATTTCGAATTTGAGCATTGTTTTTGACACCACTGAACTGCTCGTAGCTCAACCTATTTATAGCTGAAAATTGGGGTTTACGCGGCCCGCGTAAACCCTAGCTTGATCCTTACGCGGCCCACGTGGCCACCTAGTCTACGTGTAGGTTTGCTGGGTCACGAGTAGGGTTGCCAGGTGGATGCCATGTGGCCCGGATGCTTATCCGGTCGAATGTTGAGTTGACGCGGCCGCGTAAGGGTTCGCTTATCCTTTACGCGGCCCGCGAGAGGACCAAAAATATGATTTTCTTGGTTTTTGATATGGATTAGGGTTTCAGGGGTCCGGGTTTTCACTTACGGGTCGTTTTGGGACATTTTTGAAGGTCCTTACATGCAATCTTAGATGTTAAGAATCTGTTGAACAATGTTTCATTTTATCTTTGATCCGCCTGTGGATCTCTTACAACCGTTTTTGTAATATTTGATATTACTTTTCTTTCGGTTTGTAATGTTTTTATCTTTCGACTTCCGTTGTGCATTTAAACTGTGATAATTTGACTATGACGATATTAACTACGTCACGATACTCCCCACCGGGCCCACCGGTAATACGTGGAAATATCGGGGTGTGACATATCACTTTGCAAACTTACCATTTTATCTAACTTTTTTGAAATGATGCATTTAGTTTAAAAATGTGTGCTTTTATGTTAAAATCTTAGTTAAATGAGACGGGTGTTACAAGTTGGTAATCAGAGTTCAAGGTTATTAACAAAGTGTGTTCGGTTCGAAGCTTGATCAAACATCCGGTAAGAATTAGTTATCTAGTAGATTTTATTATATTGTTGAAAGAAAGAAATTCGAGTTGCTGTGCATGGGAAGAGCGTGTTAACACACTCAAACCCGGAAAGTGCACTAAACATGAATGGTTTAAGCAAGTGGTGAACTTGGCTAAACCAAAACGAGTGATGCATATGTTATAAAATGAAATGTTTAATAATGAATATAAACATTTCAGATTCAAAATGGCCGATGGAGCAAATGATGATACGGTGTCGATAGTCACCGAACAAATGAGAGGAGTGATTGCCAAAGAAGTAGGAAAGGCAATCGAGAATAGTCTATCTGGTTTTATAGACAAGATTCAAAACACGGTGCTTAATGTAGTAGAGGAATGGATCCAAAGATTGGAAGAAAATGCCAACCAAGCTAAGGAAAAGTCCGGAGAACGGAAGGATTGTTCATACAAAGAGTTCATGGCTTGCAAACCGCCAATTTATAATGGGGAGGTCGATCCGATAATATGCCAACGGTGGCTAAGCGGCATCGAGGGAGTGTTTGAAAGGACCCACTGTGATGTAAGTGACTTTGTAGCTTATAGTACGGGTCAGCTAAGAGGTCAAGCCAAGGATTAGTGGGATAACATGAAGAATGAGATTGGGGCCGAAGCTGCAAAGGCTATGACTTAGGCTGAGTTTAAGGCACCATTCCTTAAACATCACAACCCCAAAGCAGTGATTAACAGAATCAAGGAGGAATTCATCCAACTGAGACAGAGGGGTGAATCAATTGACAAGATCACGGGTACTTTCCTAGATAAACTTAGATTCTGTGATGAGTTAGTGACGACCGAGGAGCAGAAGATATACTATTATTACAACATGCTGAGTGCTGAATATCGGGAGTTCATGACTCCCTCGAAGTATGAGACCCTCACTAAAATCATTAACATCGCCCAAGAGCGGGATATTGAATTAAAGAAACAGGTAGAGAGGGGCGAAAGAAGGGCGCTGGATGTAAATCCAAGCCCTACAAAAAAGGCGAGAACAACGGAGTCGGTAAGAAAATCTGATGTCAAGGGCGGATTGCCAAGTTGTAAAGTGTGTGGGAAGGGGCATAAAGGCGAGTGTCTCTTCAAAGACAAACCGTGTCCCAAATGCGGAAAGACGGGGCACACGGCTTCACTATGCCCGGTAAAAGTTTCGGTTTGCTACAAATGTTACCAACCAGGCCACAAGAAATCCGAATGCTCGGAATTGGTCTGAAAGAAAGACAACAAAGAATCTCCAATAGAAACTCAAAAGGCGAAGGCCAGATCCTTCTAACTAACCGCGGCTGAAGCGAAGATTGAACCCGATGTGGTCTCAGGTATATTCGCAATAAACTCAATTCATGCACATGTGTTATTTGATACGGGTGCGAATAAATCCTTTGTTTAACATGGATTTATTCGGCATCCTTCATTTCTATTAACGAAATTACCTATGCCCTTAGAAGTTGAAATAGGGGATAACAAGAGCTTTATAGTATGTGATGTTTGTCAAAACTGCAAACTGAATATTGATAGCGAAGAATACTTAATTGACCTAATTTCAATGTGGATGGGAGAATTTCAAGTGGTTTTCGGGATGGACTGGTTATCCCGACATCACGCGAAAGTCGTGTGTTTCCGTAAGGAGATAAAGCTAACATCTCCGAGCGGAAGGCATGTTACTGTCTATGGCGAGAAAGGACGTAATCCTGTGATATGCTCAATGTTAAAAGCTCACAAGCTTATGAGGCACAGATGTAGAGCATTTTATGATATACGCAAATGAACCCGGGAAAGAATCGCTGAAGATTGGAGAAGTACCGGTGGTACGTGATTATGAAGACGTGTTTTCGGAAGACTTGCCGGGAATACCGCCTGAACGGGAAGTAGAGTTCGGAATCGAATTGGTTCCGGGCACGAAACCTGTAGCTAAGGCGCCGTACCGACTCGCTCCATCGGAGTTACAAGAATTGATGTCTCAGATTCAAGACTTGCTTGACAAGGGGTTTATAAGGCCGAACGTGTCCCCTTGGGGAGCACCGATATTGTTTGTGAAAAAGAAAGACGGGAGCATGCGAATGTGTATCGATTACCAGGAGTTAAACAAACTCACGATGAAGAATCGATACCCGCTCCCCAGTATTGATGATTTATTCGACCAACTACAAGGTGCGAATTAGTTTTCCAAGATTAACCTTAGATCGGGGTATCATCAGTTAAAGGTCAAGGAAGAAGATGTATCGAACACGGCCTTTCGTACGCGGTACGGACATCACGAGTTCCTCGTGATGTCATTCGGATTGACAAATGCACCCGCGGCTTTCATGGACCTCATGAACCGGGTTTGCAAACCTATGCTAGACAAGTCGGTAATCGTGTTTATCGACGACATCCTAGTATATTCGAAAAATGAGGTGGATCACGTGCATCATTTACAAGAAGTGTTAGAGACACTCAGACAGGAAAGACTATATGAAAAATTTTCGAAGTGTGCCTTCAGGTTATAACAAGTACAATTTCTCGGTCACATCATTAGTGCCGATGGAATACTAGTAGATCCGTCAAAAATAGAAGTCGTGTCAAAATGGAACCCTCTGAAGAATCCTTCAGAAATCAAAAGCTTCTTAGGGCTTGCAGGATACTACAGGAGATTCATTTAAGATTTCTCCAAGATTGCTTCGCCGTTAACTAAACTAACTTGCAAGGAGGAAAGATTCGTGTGGGGTGTTGAACAAGAGAAAGCATTCCAAACGCTTAAGGAAAAGTTAACCCACACCCCAGTATTAACTCTGCCGGACGGAGTCGATGATTTGGTGGTTTACTCAGATGCATCAAAAATGGGACTCGGCTGCGTTTTAATGCAACGAGGCAAAGTGATAGCTTATGCTTTGAGGCAACTGAAGGTGCACGAAAAGAAATATCCTATGCATGATCTCGAATTGGCAGCGGTAGTATTCACGCTAAAAATATGGAGGCATTATTTATACGGGGTGAAGTGCACCATATTTACCGACCACGGGAGCTTAAAATACTTCTTCGAGCTGAAGGAGTTAAATATGAGACAAAGGCGATGGTTGGAAACGGTAAAGGATTATGACTGTGAAATTCATTACCGTTCCGTGAAAGCCAATGTGGTGGCGGATGCTTTGAGAAGGAAGACAGACTATGCTCCAATATGAGTATGTCGATGCAGCTTATTGTGACCTCGCGTTTACTTGACCGAATCCGAGGAGCACAAGTGGAAGCAATAAAAGAAGAAAATTGGAAGAAAGAAAGAATCGTCAGCCAACTGGAAAAGTTAACAGATAATAACAATTGGTTGAAAACCCAGTTTAGCAGAATATGGGTTCCTAACTCGTGTGGAGTTAAAAAGCTTTTGCTTGACAAAGCACACAAAAGCCGTTATTCCATCCATTCGGGAGTGACCAAGATGTACAATGACTTGAAACAAAATTAGTGGTGGCCCGGAATAAAAAAGGGATGTGGCTAAGTATGTGGAAAAATGCTTGACATGTCTACAAGTCAAGGCAGAACACCAAAGACCCTATGGTAAGCTTCAACCATTGGATATTCCAGTTTGGAAATGGGAACATATCACCATGGACCTGTTGACTAAACTACCAAAGATGAACCGAGGATTTGATACTATATAGGTAGTTGTTGATAGACTGACGAAAAGTGCTCACTTTATTCCTATACGTGAGACTTATACGTCAGTAAAGATGTCGGAGGTGTATACCAATGAGATAGTGGCACGCCACGGAGTACCGGTATCCATCGTGTCCGACAGGGATACTCGGTTTACTTCAAACTTCTAGCGAGATTTCCAAGACCAGATGGGAACGAAACTATTTATTAGCACTGCATACCATCCTCAAACAGATGGACAGAGTGAAAGAACGATACAAACACTAGAAGACATGCTGAGGGCGTGTATTATCGATTTCGGGGGCAGTTGGGATGTTTATTTACCATTAGCAGAATTCTCTTATAACAACAGTTATCATGCCAGTATCGGCATGGCCCCGTATGAGATGCTATACGGTAGAAAATGTAGAACCTCAGTATGTTGGGGTGAGGTGGGTCCGCGAGAACTGGCCCATAAAGATATAGTTCGAGCCACTAACGAGAAAATTATTGTGGTTCAAGCTCATTTGAAAGCGGCTCAAGACAGGCAAAAGTCTTATGCCGACAAAAGACGAAAACCGATCGAATTTTAGGTAGGCGACAGAGTTATGCTGAAAGTATCCCCATGGAGGGGCGTTATCCGGTTCAGAAAAAGAGGGAAATTAAGCCCGAGGTTTATCGGACCGTTTAAAATCATTGAACGGGTTGGCAAGGTAGCATATCGCCTTGAATTACTGGAAGAATTGAGCGGAATCCATGGCACGTTTCACGTGTCACAACTCCGAAAGTGTCTAGCTGAGGAAATGACTTATATCTACTACGATGACATCGAGGTAGACAATAGCCTTAATTATGCGGTAAAGCTAATTGAGATTCTAGATCAGAAGGTTAAAGGTTTGCGGAATAAGAAAATTGATCAAGTGAAGATCAAGTGGGAGCATAGAAAGGGTTCGAATACTACATGGGAATCCGAAGAGGAGATGCGACGTCTCTACCCAACATTATTCGGTACGTATTCCGGTTTCAAAGACGAAACCCTTTTAAGGGGGGTGGACTTGTAACACCCCGAAAATATAAACCTATGATTATAAAATTCAATGTTGGCGATAAACAAAATAAACTAACTAGGAATTAAAATAACCTAGTTAGTTAAAGATCTTGTAGTAATATGGGAAGTTAATTAAAAACAACTAAAATAAAGTAAAACTAATAGTTGAGGGACCAAAGGTGTTAAAGATCAAACTAGTTTTAATTAAAACAAAATTTAAATTCCAAACACACACTTGTGTGTGTCTGGATCGAACAGAACACAAGGGGGCGACCAAACTTACCCTCAAACCCTAGTTCATACAAATTGTCCAAATTGAAGGCCTAATTCTATTCCAAATCGAAATCCAAGAAAAGATTAGTAATCTCCTTAGTAAAGGGATCATAAGGTATGTAAAATTTCACTATTTGGTTCCATCTAAAATTCTGGATGAACACTTATGATTCGAAATTGTGTTTGCATGATTGTTGTTTGGATGAATCTGGAATGAAATTGTGTCTAAGAATAAAGCCTAGTCATTAACTTGTTGAAATTTTGCTCATTCCTTGTGAATTCCATAATCACCAATGTAGGTGTTTAGTGGGTTTTGAAGAAATATGTTAAACACTAGGATTATGATTATCATTCTAGTGTATTTTGAGTTCTATGAAGTAATTTCAGATTATTGATGTGATAATTCGACATGAACTTGCCTAAATGATGTTTAATCTTGGCTAAAATATTAGTCATGAACTTGATTGTAAAGTGTATGAAATAATGCCCTTTAGGTGTTTGTAGAAATGCCTAAAAGAAAGCTAAATTGTGACATCTGTGCTTGTAATCATTGTATAAACTCTGAATAGTTCAATTATCAATAAAACAATGTGATTTGATCTCAATATTTGTTTATTTATGTCTGACATTTTGCACGTTTTGATTTTTATTCAATTTTAAACTCTATATCGCTTTCTTGAAAGTTATACGCAAACTGATGCGTAAACGTAATCAGTTTAACGCGACAAACACTCCGGAACATCAACATAAGCTTAACATGCCTTAATTATCCTTTACATAACATAGAAATAAGTTTTAAAGGGTTTGGTATGGCAAAATCAAGTTTATTCGCTTCCAAGGACTATTTTCGACAAACTGCGAAAGTATGCCGATTCGTATAGTAACAAACATTCCGGAACTTGATCATAAGCTAAACATACCCTAATGATCCTTTACATACCTTAGAAATAGGCTTTGAGGGGTTCGGTATGCGAAAATAAACTTATTGGTCAATCAGGGACTAAAAGCGTCAAAAAGTGCATAAGTTTGCATTTTCGCGCATATCTTACGTTCTGAACACATCCGGACATCCAAAAATTTTTCTAATCATTAAAATATTTTTTTTTAGTGATTGGCATGCTAAAATTCCATTCGGCCTGTAATTTGGATCGTTTTTCACGTCCGTTCGAGTTTCGTCGTAATTAACCGAACAACGTGACCGTACGACCAAATGAACCGACATCCGTGATATTTCCGAGCATATTTCATGTCTCCTATACTTAAACTTCATTATTGAGCCTTGAAAATGGGTTAACGGGGCTTAAACGCGTTGAAAATGGCTTAAACATGCTGCAGGGACCATTTTTGCCAATTTTTTAAAGTTTCTGTATCTGGGATGTGGTGGCGTCGCGCCACGGCAAACGGGTGGTGGCGTGGCAGCATGAGACGGCCTACTTTTGACAGAAACTCCATTTTCAGCAACCAGCTTGATTTCCAGGGTCTTTTGTGCAACATTTTCAATACTTTGAGCTGGTTTTTGGCTTACCATTGTATTCTAAACCATATTCCACAAGTGTATGGTTAGGATTGAGCCTTGATTCTTGCAAAAACACTTGGAATGATCTCCTTGATCCTAACTTCCTATAATTAGAAGTGGGTTCTTCACTTCATTCCTCACACTTGATTCTAAATCTGCTCTAAGTTGGAGTTTTATACTTCATACCTGAGTAATTTGAATCAATTATTCCTTGCTTGGACCTCTTGTAAGCTTCTTTCTTGCTTTTTATGCATTTCAAGCATGAAAGTCAAACAGTGTCTGACTTTCTGCTTTGACCAGTTTTTGGTCAACACAAAGTTCGTTTGAACTTTGTAACATAAGCGTAATCACGATGGTCATAGTCCCTTGTGACTATACCTACTGATTACCACGTTAATTAGGCGTAGTGACGAGTCATAGTTTCGGTCAAAATACGTATTTATGTGTATTTTGCAACGAAGCTATCTTTGGGTATCAAAACACTTTGTTTTGATATCAAACTTGTTTTCTAACTTAGTTAAACATGTTTCAACATGTTTAACTCGTCACTTTTAGTCTAGTGCTTATATGGGGTCGTAAGATAAGCGGTCTAAACAACCGCTTAGACTTTCGAACCCGACCCGTTTGGTCGATCATTAGGATCCAACCAAATACATTTTGTGACCATAGTTGGATAGGGAATAACCTTCCGAGATTATACCTTATGGTCACTTCGTTTAGTTAGTTGTATGATAGGTAGTTTGTATGACTTAGGAAAATGACCAAAATGCCCTTTTGACGCATAATTTCATTTTAAGCATATGTAACCTAAATTTTGACATCTAAACTAATTAGGCAATGATATTATACATGTTAAGGCATATAATACTTGTCATAGGACTAGTTAGGTGGTCTGAACGCGTTTTACGCGAACGACGCGTTAAAGTAGCGAAAGCTACCTAAACGGGTCGTAACGGGTCGTAAACACTTAGGATAGGTTCTGATTTAGAATGTAGGCTTTGTTAAACCATATTACATGAGTTCCTATACTCATTTGGTTTACGAAACCATGTTTTATCCAATATTCTGATTTACGTCCGGTTTATTTACGTAGTTACCTATATTAGGTGCCGATTGATTCCGTGATCCTTCTAACTTTGTTTGGTTGTTATTTTAAGACTCTTAAGCATTATCAAGTGAGTACATAGTCCCCTCTTTTACTATTTTCAAATGTTTTGGGGTGAAACACATGTGCCTACTTGTTACTTTCATGCTTTTCGTGCTTTCATAACATAAACTTGCTATGTTCATTAGTATGCATATAGTACATGATTTCATTTATGCTTTACTATGTATGTTGATTGAGCATGCTAGCACATTGATTTCATAAATACATTTGTTTCATATGTTTATTTCAGCATATGTACACATTGATTTACATCACATTTTTGCTATGTATGTTCATTTAGCATACTTAGTACATTATTTTCACATAACATGCTTACATTTGGTATGACATTTGGTTTGTTTAACAGGTCTAAAATACGTTCATTAACATTGATCATGCCACTCGGTAGTATGTAGTGGTACCATAGGAATTGACAACTCCCATCCCTGGAATACTAGGTTTGTTTGGACCTAAGGGATGACTGAATCCGATATACATAATTGATAAACCTTTAACTTGTTAAGGGTTTGTCCTTCAGTCACAAGGCTTGAATGTATGCGATAACAATACCGCATAAATGTTTGTATCAGTAAAGCATTGATTTTGCAAAACATAACTTTTGACTTAAATTATGATTTATTCAAAATACATTGTTTTGTAGATTTTACCTATGGGGTTGAGTAATACTATTATTCACCATACATTTCATTTGATTATACATAGACATTATACAGATGGTTTGAGTAGTCACTTTTTACTTGCCATACATAACATTTGATTATACAAGACATGGTTTACATTTAACAAATGGACATTAATTATACATAAACATTTTGACATTTGTATAAACAAGACAATTTGATGGTTATTGATAAATGATTTACATAATGAGGCGACGTGTAGTATGATAAAAGCATGGTGGATACGCCGATGGTACTTCCTATATATAAGTGCTTTTATGATATTACATATCGTAGCGTTATTTAAATCATTTCAACAAATATATGATATATTTTATTCAAACAACATATTTTCACAAGAAAATGTTTTACAAACGACATAACTTATACAAATTTATTGTTACTTGGTTATTTATTTAACCATGTAGTGTTCTTTTATATATCATCAGATTTTCTTATCGCTTTTCGTATGATTTATAAAAGAAAACATTTTCTTAAGATTCATGACTTCTATTTGTCAATCATTTCTGTTAACTACAAGTCATGAACCTTACAACAACAAAACCTATGTATCTCACAGGCATTTTTATGCTGATGTACCTATTTTCACATGTGTTTTCAGGAGCTGATGCATTGGGCTGATCGTGATCCACTTAGGCGGACTCGGGCCTTAGTGACAATAAAAGATGCAAGACTAGTTTAAATTATGTTTTGTTTCCCTGTTTTTAAGACAATGTAATCTTTATAATTCAAATAAAATGAAACTTTAATTACCATGGTTGTGAAACAATAATTCTGTTGCTCCACTCCCCGATGTTTCAGCCGCGGTTTGTTATTTTACGCGGTCGGGGTGTGACAGAAGAGTTGGTATCAGAGCCAATGGTTATAGGGAATTAGGTTATTAGTAATGCTCTGACCTAGACTATAACTTTTCTAGGACCCCAACACAAGTTACCTTGTGTTTAGATCATAAAACATTACCGTCGCCTATCTTTAGTTGACAACCACAACAAGAACACAAATTTTCCAAAACGATTTTGAAAATCAATCATTTATGCTTAGATGATTTGTTATAAGGTTTTGAACCCTCTAAATTTTCAAAATCTCATCAAAGTTTGGGTCTAAATAATGTAAACACGTGCAATCTGGAAGGATGGGTGCCTGTACCTCGAGTTTTCTGTCTAGGCTAGCGTGTTCATACAAATCCACATAATCAGACCAGTCACTCTTACCTGGGAACACTTGGGGTGAGTGTCCACTTATAGGCTAAAGCATGTCTTCGCGATACATTATTATGACCCATTTACTATGATTAGTCACTGTGTGTCGTTTGTTTGCTTTGTGGTAACAAACGAACGACCACCATCCTTGTTTTTTGTCGATATTTGTATCATCTCACTCGTTTTCTCTCATGTTTCCTCTTTTAGAATGCCTCCTCGACGTGACAATCAGCTACCTAATTCCGAACTGGCAGCTATCGTTGTGCAGCAAATGGCTGCTGCACTCCCGAATATCATTGCTCAAGTTAACCAAGCCAACAATAACAATAATGCTCCTGCTCCGTGCAACTTTAAAAGTTTCAATTCGGCTAAACCGCTCAAGTTCAGTGGTTCTGAAGGAGCAACTGGGCTCCTACAGTGGTTTGAGAGTATTGAGAGTACTTTTCGTCATGTTCAGTGTCCTGATAATCGCAAAGTCAAGTTTGCTTCTAGTGTGTTTCAAAAGAGGGCTCTTACTTGGTGGAATGGGTTAATGAGAGATCGTGGTTCTAATGTCGCTTTGGGTCAAACCTGGGAAGAGCTTAGGGCTCTTATGATGAGGGAATTTTGTCCTCGTCATGAACAGAGGGCGTTAGAAAGAGAGTTTGATGATCTGAAACATGACAGTGGCAAACATTGGGCTTATACCGACAAATACGAGGAGTTGAGCTTACTTTGTCCCACAATGGTTACCCCACTTGATAAAGCTATCGAGAGGTATGTCGATGGTTTACCTGACCCCGTGCAAGACATCGTCACTGGTAGCAACCCTACCACAGTTCGACAAGCCATCAAATTAGCTGCGACTTTGACTGAGTCGCAAATCAGGAAAGGTAAACTTCATAGGAAGGGTGACAAGAAATAGAATCAGTCGTCTGACAAGAGTGAGAATAAGAAGGGTAAGAAATCTGAATCTTCAAAGAGGTCGAGGAAGCGCAAGGCTTCCAAGAACTATGCTGTTACAGCACAAGCCAACCAGCCCGCACAACCACTCACAAAGAAACAATATGCTGGGAATGCACCGTTGTGCAACAGATGTAACAGTCACCACCAGCCGCAAGTTCAGTGTTGTTTTTGTACCAACTGTGGGAGATCTGGTCATCTTGCCAACACATGTCGTCTTCCTCTTAACCAGAATCAAGCAGCTCAGAACCCTGCTCAGCAACCTGCCCAACAGCCTGCACAACAACCAGCACAAGCAGCACGACCTCACTATCCACCTGGGTCAAGCTACAATTGTGGGGATCTGACCCACTACAGAAATCAGTGTCCGAGGTTGGCTAACGCGAATCAGGCTCAGGCTCGTGGACGAGTCTTTAATATGAATGCAAACGAAGCGCGTGCAGACAACGAGGTGGTAAATGGTACGTTCTTTGTTAACAATCAGCCTGTATCTGTTCTTTTTTATTCGGGTGCTGATAAGAGTTTTGTGTCATTATCTTTTGAACCATTGCTTTGCATAACCAGAACGAAACTAGGAAAGCCCTTGACAGTAGAGGTAGCTAGTGGTGAACCCATTATTCTCGATTCTATTCTTCGAAATTGCCAGTTGAACCTTAATAACCATCTTTTTCCTATTGACCTCACACCGATGCAAATTGGAAGTTTCGACATTATAGTGGGAATGGATTGGTTAGCTAAGTATCACGCAGAGGTAGTTTGTTTTGAGAAGATTGTCCGTATACCTCTTTCGTCTGGTGAGATCTTAGAGGTTCATGGTGAGAAACCTGCTAGTAGTCTCAAACTCATGTCTTGTACTCAAGCTCAGAAGTACCTACGAAAGAAATATGTGACCTTCTTAGCGCATGTCGTAGAGGAGAAAGGCAAAGATAAGTCTATTAAAGATATCCCTGTTGTTCGGGATTATCCTGAAGTGTTTCCTGAAGAATTGTGACACCTGTGTCACTTCAACCATCAAACAAATATAAAACCAATGAAATATTATATTTCATACTTGGGATTTGTATAAATATGTGTATCGTTTGAACATATCAATTCTTGTTCGATTTCGAGCTTTAAATCGCTTTCTGGAAGGTTATACGCGATCTGATCCGTAAATATAACAAGTTTAATGTAACAAACACTCCGGAATAGTGACATAGGCTTAATGTACCCTGAATACCCTTTACATAACTTAGAAATAAGTTTCAAAGGATTCGGTATGGCAAAAACGTGTTTGTTCGAACTTTAGAACTAATTGCGACAAAACTGCGAAACGAACGTTGGTGACCGCCCGGATAATATTTAAATCCTAAAAATATTCTGTTATGATTAAAATTTTATTTTTAATCAGGTTCGTGTTGAAAAATAAAATTAAAACGCTTGAAAAAGTTATTTTTCAAGTTTAAGCGCGTACCGCGTGTTACTGCGTAACACAGTGCTAATAATGCAAAACACGGACAACGCAGCCAGTCTCGGCAACTAAAATAAACACAGTGCTTATACTGCAAAACACGGACAACCACCATACTTCACTCCACTCAACAAATCTCCTTCCTCTTCCTCTCTCCAAAACCGTAAACACCCACCATCACCTCCATCTTCATCTTTAACCTTGTTCTTGAAGAATCCAACTCCATTTCAAGCAAACTTCAAGTTGGTGTGAAGATCCAAAGGAGTTTCCAAGGTGCTTTCAAGTGATTTCAAGCTCCCTATCATCAAAATCTCATCCAACAACTTACTTGAATCTTGAAGGTATAACATTTATGTTTAAATCATACTCTTGATTCTTGGTTGTTCTTGATGATTTGAAGTTTCTCTTGAATCTTGGAATTTTCACAAATTTGAAATCTAAAAATAAATGGGTGTTGATACAAAATAAAAATGGTGATGTATATGGGTGTATATAAACCGTACATTTATCTATATATATGGGTGTATGAGTTTTGAGTTTTATTTCTTGATAAACACTTGTTTAGGATATTTGTTTGCATGTTTTAGTAACATTTAAGCGATTAACAGCATGCTGAGTAACATTTACAGCCAACTTCAGTTGGCGGTAAACGAACCGTTATAAATCGAAAAATTGATTTTTTGAAGTCTAATTTATATGTTTTCGAAAAACGAATCAAATGGCATTGGATTCATATTTTTTCGAGGTCGTTTACTATTTTTAAAGGTCCGTTTTGTACAGCAGCAAAAGCTTCGTTTTTACTGCAGAAATTGTGTGTTATGTTTTTCATCATAACTTGAAATATGTGTAGAATTAGCTCATGAAATTTGTACTGTAGATGACCACTAATATCGTTGTAATTCTCCCATTTCAATTTCATTAATCGGACCTACGATGAATTTTAAATGAATTATTTCGTGGACTGCAGTTAGAAAGTGACGAATCTGATTGCAGTCCGGTAAATGATTTTTTATACAATATTGGTAATGAATTGGATCCCGATATTTTTACACAATAATATTTTGATTGTTTAAAACATTCTGTAAAAATTTGGGAATTTTTGGAGTAAGTTAACTATTTTATTAAAATTCCCGAAAACAACCCAGTTTTGAATTATAGTTAAAATGCAAGGGTTTTGATGATATATGCATGATATGATAAATGTTCAAATACATCAGCAAATAAACATGAATAAGTTGCATATTTGTTGCATTTAGATTCATATAAAATGATGTTGATATGATAGTGTGCTTTAGGCACTTGTACATAAGAATACATGTTAATTTAAAGCTCAAGAAATGATAAAAAAAATGATGGTATGACAAAAGTGTTTTAGATCAGGTTATAAACACAAAAAATAATCTTATTTGATATATTAGGATGACATGTTTATAGTTGACGAGATTATGTGTGTTACGATATTTATATTATGTCACAAAAAGTATATATTACGACGCGCAAATCGTAGATATATTACTTATAACATGATGAGAGTCACCAATAAAATCGTTCAAGTCGCAAAGTTCTTAAAATATGTATATGAACTCATATATGCATAAATACACCAATATAATAAAAAATAATAAATTTTCGAGAAGATCTCAAAGTTATGTGAAAATTCTAAGTATCGGAGAAACTTATGTATTTTTGTGGGTTTTTGATTATTAAATCGTTCTTATTCAATTTAGGACGAATAAACAATTTGAGGGATTGTGTTAACATATAAAAACGCACCCAAAGGTGAGTACATAGTCCCCTCTTTTACGTTTTCAAATGTCTTGGGTTGATTCATATGTGCCTATTCATTATTTTCATGATTTTGACTATATGATTACACATGCATAAGTACTATCTTTTGATGAATTGAACTATTATACATGGTTTAACCACTGATTTCCAAAGTTTGTTACGACTATTTGTTTGTTCATATGTTTATTTAAACATTCATTAACAATGATCAAGCCGATTGGTGGTACGATATAGCGCTATAGGACTAGACACCCCATTCCTGTTGTATGGAATGTCAGAAACCAAATTTTATCCAAATAGAATTTGCCTTTGTGGTATTTCTATAGTCTCCAAAGTGTAGTTTGATGCACTAAGGTTTGAATGTATTGCTAAATCGCGATTTATGGTATATTTCGATATACTACCAACGTGATACTGTTTACTAAAGCATAATTTGATATGCTATTGTTTACTAAAATATAGTTTGATATATTACCAAACCACGATTTAGGTATGTTCCGACATACTACCAACGTGATATTATTTACTAAAGTATAATTTGATATACTATGTACAAATCCAACATATATTTTGTTATTTACTAAAACATAGTTGATATGTTATTTACCAAACCAAAGTATACTTATGATATACTACCGAAAACTATTATCTTAACAACTAAAGTATATTTGATATACTATCTCATTAACTATTTTGAAACTAAAATATATTTTAATATATTACTTATCCGACTTTCTTAAAACCAAGGTATATTTTTATGTATACTACAACTTTTATATCAATGCAAGGTGTTCTAGAAACCAAACTTTTATCAAGGATTTATGGCTACTTTTATAAACATATAATCTTTTCTTATATGATCCAAAGCCATGAATCTAATTCACAAAACCTATGTTACTCACAGGCATTTTTATGTTGACGTATTTACTTTCACCTATGTTTCAGGTTTTATTTCGTGACGACTGTTGATTGCTTTACATAGGATGGACATGGGACTTAGTAATTATAAAAACATGAATGGCAATTGTACTGTTTGTTGATCAAATTCCAAGACAATGTAACTTTGTATGTAATAAAACAATATTATAAATTCCATGTGTTGTGAAACAATGATTCTGTTACAGCACTCCCCGACGTTTCTGCCACGATTTGTTGTTTTACGTGGTCGGGGTGTGACAGAAGAGTTGGTATCAGAGCTCATGGTTATAGGGAATTAGGTTATTAGTAAAATTTTGACCTAGACTATAACCTTCCAAGGACCCTAACATAAGTTACCTTGTGTTTAGATCTTAAAAATATACTATCACCTATCCTTAGGTGATTACCAAAACAAGTACACAAATCTCAATTCCATTTGAAAATCGATCATCTATCCTTAGATGATTAGTTTTTAGGCTTTACGCCTTTAAAGTTTTCAAATCGCATCAAAATTTGAGTCTTAATAATGTGAACACGTGCAATCCAGAAAGGTGGGTGCCTGTACCCTGTTTTTCTGTCTAAGGCTAGAGTGTTTGTACAAATCCACATAATCGGACCAGTCACTCTTACCTGGGAACTCTTGGGGTGAGTGTCCACTTATAGGCTAAAGCATGTCTTCATTATGCATTATATAGACCTATTTACTTTGATTAGTCACTGTGTTGTTTGTTTGTTTTAAGTAACGAACAAATGACCACCTTCCTTCGTTTTGTCAATGTTTTCAATACTCCTTTTGATTGTTCTATGTCAATCTCACACATTTCCTTGTGTTCCCTTTTCTTTTAGATGCCTCCTCGACGTGATCAAACGCAAGACGCCGCAATGGCAGCCTTGATCACTTAGCAAATCACTGTTGTACTCCCGAACCTAGTTACCTAGTTGAACCAAGCAAACAACAACGCACCTGATCCGTGCAACTTTAAGACATTCAACTCTGCTAAACCTTTGAAGTTTTCTAGGACTCAAGGAGCAACCGCGCTCCTGTAATGGTTTGAAAGTTTGGAGAGCACATTCAGGCATGTGCAATGTCCGAATGAGCGTAAGGTTGAGTTTGCATCCAGTGTGTTTGAGAAGCGTGCTCTTACATGGTGGAACGGGGTGATGCGTGATAGGGGTGCCGATGTGGCACTAGCTCAAACTTGGGAGGAGCTTCGTGCTCTAATGATGAAGGAGTTCTGTCCTCGTCATGAGCTTAGAGTGTTGGAAAGAGAATTCAACGATTTGAAGCAAGACAGTGGTGAACATCGAGCCTATACCGATCGTTATGAGGAGCTGAGTCTGTTATGTCCTGCTATGGTTACGCCTGTGGAGAAGGCGATTTAAAAGTACATTGATGGTCTTCCTGACTTAGTTTAGGATATCGTTACTGGCAGCAACCCTACTACCGTCAGACAGGCCATTGAATTGTCTGCTACCCTGACTGAATCCTAGATCTAGAAAGGTAAGCTTTTTCGAAAGGGCGACCCAAAACCATCAGACAAGTCTGCACAAGATGAACCAAAGGATAAACAGACCGAGACATCCAAGAAGAAAAAGCGCAAGGCTTCACAAAACTTTGCCGTAGTTGCTCAGAACAATCAGGTTGCACCAAACCAGCCAGCACAACCTCGTACAAAGAAAAACTATGTTGGTACTACACCTTTGTGCAACAAATGCAACCGTCATCATCTGGAGCAAGTAAAGTGTCACAAATGTACCCACTGTGGGCGATTGGGACATTTGGTCAATACCTGCCGTTATGCTAACCAAGCTGCTGCAAATCCTGCTGCTGTTCAAGCACAATTTCCACATGGGTCGTGTTATAACTGTGGTGACCTTACTCACTACCGAAACAATTGCCCAAGACTTGTTAATGCGAATCCAGCACGTGGACGAGTGTTTAACATAAACAAGGCAAACGCAAACGACGATGCAGCAGTGAACAATTAGTCTTTTGTTTTTCCTTGTATGATATCTTTTGGATGTTTGAATCGACTCAGTTGATACATAAATAATATTTGTTGTTTCAATTTTATCTTACAAAACTGTTACGTTTGTGTGTATGGTTGATACAACCCTACGATGCCGACACCAAGGAACCATGTTCGTTACAAAACAAACTACTCGTGTGATTCTTTCATTTTATGATCACTCGTGATCTCCCCAAAAAAATCCTAAGTACTCGTTTCTTTTAAGAAACAAAGTACAAGGTACAAGTTACAAATTCTTAAACATATACTTGAAATACCATTTCAAATCTTTGATTTGATATCTAAAGGTACTTTCATGAGTCCTTAAGTGGATTCATTGCGTGCTCTAATACGAATGTTACGACACGACCAAGACAAAGCCAAATACTTATAAGATCTTCCTATCTTCATAGTTAGATTCTTGGGGATGTTTTGAGTACCAATGGAAGTCCTCGATTGGATTTCTTGCGTACTTTAAATGCATTAATTCAAGTTAATGAACGAGCTAATAACTAAGTTAACAACTATGCGATTATGTGATTATGTGTTTATGTGTGATTCTAAAGCTCGCTATCTAAGTCGTAGTAGAATCTTCCGTATTTTCATATGTTGGATTCTCAGAAGGATGCTCAAAGTACTATCTTAAATTCCTTAAGGGGCTTTTCTATGCAAATAGTAAGAACCTTGGATTCCAAAGTGCTATTTCAAACCTATTATTTGATTCAATAAAAAGACCCGTTAGTGGTCTATTTAAAGAGATTGTACGACGGTCTAGTTAAGAAGATCATGTGTTGATCTGGTTAAGAAGATCGTTCGTTGATCTAGTTAAAAAGATCCTTTAATGGTCGAGTCAAGTTACTTCATGTTTATTCGATTGATCTTTCCCCTACGCATTATGAAATGAACTGTGCGGACTGTGCAAGAAATTATGTAATTATGGATGCATAAATAATTATGGAATTCAGTGCACAGAAACCACAACAAGTTTTATCATGTGTTAAGATCTATAGTGATGGGAATAACGAAACGGGAACAATGTAGAAAGGAGCATGGTGGATACGTCGCTGGTACTTCCTATATATAAGTGTTCCTTATTACATTGCGAACATAGCGTTATTTAAGTTACTAGAAGTCCAGGACCTTGACCAATGTTATTTTATCTTACATTCTCTGACTCTGTTTTCGAGCACACACAAGTTTCCTCTAAAATTAAATTTCGGGATGAAATTTCCTAAAGTAGGGGAGACTGTGACACCTGTGTCACTTCAACCATCAAACCAATACCAAACCAATGAAATATTATATTTCATACTTGGGATTTGTATAAATATGTGTATCGTTTGCACATATCAATTCTTGTTCGATTTCGAGCTTTAAATCGCTTTCTGGAAGGTTATATGCGATCTAATGCGTAAATATAACAAGTTTAATGTAACAAACACTCCGAAACAGTGACATAGGCTTAACATACCCTAAATACCCTTTACATAACTTAGAAATAAGTTTTGAAGGATTCGGTATGGCAAAAACATGTTTGTTCGAACTTTAGAACTAATTGCGACAAAACTGCGAAACGAACGTTGGTGACCGCCCGGATAATATTTAAATCCTAAAAATATTCTGTTATGATTAAAATTTTATTTTTAATCACGTTCGTGTTGACAAATAAAATTAAAATGCTTGAAAACGTTATTTTTCAAGTTTAAGAGCGTACCGCGTGTTACTGCGTAACACAGTGCTTATACTGCAAAACACGGACAACGCAGCCAGTCTCGGCAACTGAAATTTATTTCTGTAATATTTTGGCGAGTTTATTTTTATAGAATAATAAAAATAATTTAGAACGCCATAAACCGGGATTTAAACGCTAGATAAAATACCCGGTATCCAGTTAAATACCTATCTTTATCTAATTTACCATCAAAATTTACACTTACCCCCCCCCCCCCCATACAATTCACGGTCACATTAAGGTGACCCCACCAAATATTTGCCATATCCTACAAGATCCCACTAGATTTATTTTGATATTTCTTGGATTTTATTTAGATATTACCTGCATTCACTTGGATAATATTTGATCTTGGCATATATATATACCACCATACTTCACTCCACTCAACAAATCTCCTTCCTCTTCCTCTCTCCAAAACCGTAAACACCCACCATCACCTCCATCTTCATCTTTAACCTTGTTCTTGAAGAATCCAACTCCATTTCAAGCAAACTTCAAGTTGGTGTGAAGATCCAAAGAAGTTTCCAAGGTGCTTTCAAGTGATTTCAAGCTCCCTATCATCAAAATTTCATCCAAAAACTTACTTGAATCTTGAAGGTATAACATTTATGTTTAAATCATACTCTTGATTCTTGGTTGTTCTTGATGATTTGAAGTTTCTCTTGAATCTTGGAATTTTCACAAATTTGAAATCTAAAAAGAAATAGGTCTTGATACAAAATAAAAATGGTGATGTATATGGGTGTATATAAACCGTACATATATATATATATATATGGGTGTATGATTTTTGAGTTTTATTTCTTGATAAACACTTGTTTAGGATATTTGCTTGCATGTTTTAGTAACATTTAAGCGATTAACAGCATGCTGAGTAACATTTACAGCCAACTTCAGTTGGCTGTAAACGGACCGTTATAAATCGAAAAATCGATTTTCTGAAGTCTAAATTATATGTTTTTGAAAAACGAATCAAATGGCACTGGAATCATATTTTTTCGAGGTTGTTTACTATTTTTAAAGGTTCGTTTTGTACAACAGCAAAAGATGCGTTTTTACTGCAGAAAATGTGTGTTATGTTTTTCGTCATAACTTGAAATCTGTGTAGAATTAGCTCATGAAATTTGTATTGTAGATGACCACTGATGTCTTTGTAATTCTCCCACTGGAATTTCATCAATCGGACTTACGATGAATTTTAAATGAATTATTCTGTGGACTGCAGTCAGAAAGTGACGAATCTGATTGCAGTCCGGTAAATGTTTTTTCATAAAATATTGGTATTGAATTGGATCCCTATATTTTTACACAATAATATTTGGATTATTTAAAACATTCTGTAAAAATTTGGGAATTTTTGGAGTAAGTTAACTATTTTATTAAAATTCCCGAAAACAACCCAGTTTTGAATGATAGTTAAAATGCAAGGGTTTTGATGATATATGCATGATATGATAAATGTTCAAATACATCAGCAAATAAACATAAATAAGTTGCATATTTGTTGCATTTAGATTCATATAAAATGATGTTGATATGATAGTGTGCTTTAGGCACTTGTACATAAGAATACATGTTGATTTAAAGCTCAAGAAATGATAAAAAAAAAATGATGGTATGACAAAAGTGTTTTAGATCAGGTTATAAACACAAAAAAATAATCTTATTTGATATATTATGATGGCATGTTTATAGTTGACAAGATTATGTGTGTTACGATATTTATATTATGTCACAAAATGTATATATTACGACGCGCAAATCGTAGATATATTACTTATAACATGATGAGAGTCACCAATAAAATCGTTCAAGTCGCAAAGTTCTTAAAATTTGTATATGAACTCATATATGCATAAATACACCAATATAATAAAAAATAATAACTTTTCGAGAAGATCTTAAAGTTATGTGAAAATTCTAAGTATCGGAGAAACTTATGTATTTTTGTGGGTTTTTGATTATTAAATCGTTCTTATTCAATTTAGGACGAATAAACTATTTGAGGGATTGTGTTAACATATAAAAACGCACCCAAAGGTGAGTACATAGTCCCCTCTTTTACGTTTTCAAATGTTTTGGGGTGATTCATATGTGCCTATTCATTATTTTCATGATTTCGACTATATGATTACACATGCATAAGTACTATCTTTTGACGAATTGAACTATTATACATGGTTTAACCACTGATTTCCAAAGGTTGTTATGACTATTTGTTTGTTCATATGTTTATTTATACATTCATTAACAATGATCAAGCCGATTGGTAGTACGATATAGCGCTATAGGACTAGACACCCCATTCCTGTTGTATGGAATGTCAGAAACCAAATTTTATCCAAATAGAATTTGCCTTTGTGGTATTTCTATAGTCTCCAAAGTGTAGTTTGATGCACTAAGGTTTGAATGTATTGCTAAATCGCGATTTATGGTATATTTCGATATACTACCAACGTGATACTGTTTACTAAAGCATAATTTGATATGCTATTGTTTACTAAAATATAGTTTGATATATTACCAAACCACGATTTAGGTATGTTCCGACATACTACCAACGTGATATTATTTACTAAAGTATAATTTGATATACTATGTACAAATCCAACATATATTTTGTTATTTACTAAAACATAGTTGATATGTTATTTACCAAACCAAAGTATACTTATGATATACTACCGAAAACTATTATCTTAACAACTAAAGTATATTTGATATACTATCTGATTAACTGTTTTGAAACTAAAATATATTTTAATATATTACTTATCCGACTTTCTTAAAACCAAGGTATATTTTTATGTATACTACAACTTTTATATCAATGCAAAGTGTTCTAGAAACCAAACTTTTATCAAGGATTCATGGCTACTTTTATAAACATATAATCTTTTCTTATATGATCCAAAGTCATGAATCTAATTCACAAAACCTATGTTACTCACAGGCATTTTTATGCTGACGTATTTACATTCACGTATGTTTCAGGTTTTATTTTGTGACGACTGGTGATTGCTTTACATAGGATGGACATGGGACTTAGTAATTATAAAAACATGAACGGAAATTGTACTATTTGTTGATCAAATTCCAAGACAATGTAACCTTGTATGTAATAAAACAATATTATAAATTCCATGTGTTGTGAAACAATGATTCTGTTACAACACTCCCCGACGTTTCCGCCACGATTTGTTGTTTTACGTGGTCAGGGTGTGACAAGAATTACCTGGTTTACCCCCAGCACGCTAAGTTGAGTTTCGTATTGATCTTATACCTGGTGCTAATCCTATCGCTAGATCTCCGTATCGTCTTGCACCATCTGAAATGCAAGAGTTATCTAAACAACTTCAGAAGCTTTCTGACAAAGGTTTTATTCGTCCGAGCTTTTCACCTTGGGGTGCTCCCGTTCTTTTTGTCAAGAAGAAAGATGGATCTTTTAGGATGTGTATCGATTATCGTGAGCTCAACAAGCTTACCATCAAGAATTGATATCCCCTACCTCGCATTGATGATCTCTTTGATCAGTTACAGGGTGCTACTTGCTTTTCAAAGATTGATCTACATTCTGGGTATCATCAGCTTCGTGTACTCGAGGAAGATATTCCCAAGACTGCTTTCCGCACTCGATATGGGCATTATGAGTTCACATTTATGCCATTAGGTTTGACAAATGCTCCAGTTGTTTTCATGGACTTGATGAATAGGGTTTGTAAGCCTTATTTGGACAAGTTCATCATTATTTTCATTGATGGCATCTTGATTTATTCTAAGACTCGAGCTGATCATGAACAACATCTCCGTCTTACAATGGAACTCCTAAAGAAAGAACAACTTTTCGCCAAATTCTCCAAGTGCGAATTTTGGCTTAAAGAAGTTCAATTTTTGGGACACATCATCAATGAACAAGGTATTCATGTACATCCCGCCAAAATCAGTGCGATTAAGGATTGGGATACACCTACTACTCCAACCGAGGTTCGTTCATTTCTTGGTTTTGCGGGTTATTACCGCCGCTTCATCGAAAAATTCTTCAAGATTGCAGTTCCTCTTACTGCATTAACTCAAAAGAATAAACCTTTTGAATGGGGATCCAAACAGGAAGAAGCATTTCAGACCTTGAAACAGAAACTTTGTGATGCACCTATTCTGTCTTTACCTGAGGGCAACAATGATTTTGTTGTGTATTGTGATGCATCAAATTTGGGTCTTGGTTGTGTTCTCATGCAAAGGAACAAAGTCATAGCTTACGCATCAAGGCAGTTAAAGATACACGAAAAGAACTACACGAATCATGATCTTCAGTTAGGTGCTGTAGTTTTCACTCTCAAAATCTGGAGACACTATTTATATGGTACAAAATGTGTGGTTTTTACTGACCACAAAAGTCTTCAACATATTTTCAATCAGAAAGAACTCAACATGAGGCAACGACGTTGGGTTGAACTTTTAAACGACTACGATTGCGAAATTAGCTACCATCCTGGTAAGGCGAATGTCGTGGCTGTTGCATTAAGTCGTAAAGAGCGTGTCAAGCTTCATTATGTTCAGGTTCGATCTGATATTCAAACTCGCATTTCTTAGGCTTAACATGTGTTTCGCAAGACTTGATGGGTAAAGAATTACCATATCATGTCAAGCCTGATCTTGAACTGAAGGACAATGGATTGTATTATTTCATGGACCGTTTGTGGGTCCCAAGTCAAGAAAATCTCCACACCTTGCTAATGGATGAAGCTCATAAGTCTCGTTATTCTATTCATCCTGGTGCAGATAAAATGTATAAGGATCTTCGAACCCAGTACTGGTGGCCCGGTATGAAGAAAGACATTGCCTTGTACGTATCCAAATGCCTTACTTGTCTTAAGGTTAAGGCTGGACATCAACATCCATCTGGATTATTGGAGCAACCAGAGATACCGGTTTAGAAATGGGAAAACATTGCTATGGATCTTATTACTAAACTGCCATGAACTAAGAAAGGTCATGATGCCATTTGGGTAGTTGTTGATCATCTTACAAAGTCAGCTCATTTCTTGCCAATCCGTGAGGATCTATCTCCCGACAAGCTTGCTAAAATCTATGTGGATGAAATTGTATCTCGTCATGGCGTTCCTTTGAACATTATATCTGATAGAGATGCTAGATTCTCATCTCGTTTTTTGAGAACCATGCAATCTGCTATGGGAACCCAACTTAATTTGAGTACAGCTTATCATCCTCAAACGGATGGTCAATCTAAAAGAACAATCCAAACATTGGAGGATATGCTTAGAGCTTGTGTGATCGATTTTGGTGGTAGTTGGGATTCGTATCTACCGTTGATTGAATTCTCCTACAACAATAGTTATCACTCCAGCATCAATATGGCTCCTTTCGAGGCTTTATACGGTCAAAAATGTCGTTCACCATTCTGCTGGAATGAGATCGGTGAAGCTCAGCTTACTGGACCTGAGCTCATTCTAGAGACTACAGATAAAGTCAAGAAAATTCGCGACAACCTTCAGACAGCTAGAATCCGTCAAAAGAGTTACGCGGATAGGCGACACAAGCCTTTAGAATTTCAAGTCGGTGATCGCGTCTTACTTAAGGTTTCACCTTGGAAAGGTGTGATCAGATTTGGAAAGACAGGAAAACTTGCTCCTAGATATGCTGGACCATTCAAGATCGTCGAAAGAATCAGAAAAGTGGCCTACAAACTTGAGTTACCTTCTGAACTCGGAAATGTTCATCCAACCTTTTATGTGTCCAATCTTAAAAAGTGTTTAGCTGATGAGAACCTCCACATACCACTTGATGAAATTCGTGTTGATGACACGATGCATTTTGTTGAGAAGCCTTTGGAAATAATGGATCGTGAAGTCAGGAAGCTCAAACGCAAGCGCATACCTATCGTCAAAGTTCGCTGGGAATCTAAACGTGGACCAGAATTTACTTGGAAACGTGAGGATGAAATGAAGGTGAAATATCCACATCTTTTCTCATAAGTTTCCTCTAAATAAATTTCGGGATGAAATTTCCTAAAGTAGGGGAGACTGTGACATCTGTGCTTGTAATCATTGTACAAACTCTGAATAGTTCAATTATCAATAAAACAATGTGATTTGATCCCAATATTTGTTAATTTATGTTTGACATTTTGCACGTTTTGATTTTTATTCAATTTTAAACTCTATATCGCTTTCTGGAAAGTTATACGCAAACTGATGCGTAAACGTAATCAGTTTAACCCGAAAAATACTCCAGAACATCAACATAAGCTTAAAATGCCTTAATTAACCTTTACATAACTTAGAAATAAGTTATAAAGGGTTTGGTATGGCAAAATCAAGTTTTTTCGCTTCCAGGGACTATTTTCGACAAACTGCGAAAGTATGCCGATTCGTATAGTAACGAACATTTCGTAACTTAATCATAAGCCAAACATACCCTAAATATCCTTTACATAGCTTAGAAATAGGCTTTGAGGGGTTCGGTATGCGAAAATAAACTTATTGGTCAATCAGGGACTAAAAGCGTCAAAAAGTGCATTAGTTTGCATTTACGTGCATATCTTACGTTCTGAACATATCCGGACATCCAAAAATTTTTGTAATCATTAAAATATTTTCTTTTAGTCATTGGCATGCTAAAATTCCATTCGTCGTATAATTTGGATCGTTTTTCACGTCCGTTCGAGTTTCGTCGTAATTAATCGAACAACGTGACCGTACGACCAAACGAACCGACATCCGTGATATTTCCGAGCATATTTCATGTCCCCTATACTTAAACTTCATTATTGAGCATTGAAAATGGGTTAACGGGGCTTAAATGCGTCGAAAATGGCTTAAACATGCTGCAGGGACCATTTTTGCCAATTTTTGAAAGTTTATGTATCTGGAAGGTGGTGGCGTCGCGCCATAGCAAAAGGGTGGTGGCGTGGCGGCACGCGACGGCCTAGTTTTGACAGAAACTCCATTTTCAGCAACCAGCTTGATTTCCAGGGTCTTTTGTGCAACATTTTCAATACTTTGAGCTGGTTTTTGGCTTCCCATTGTATTCTAAACCATGTTCCACAAGTGTATGGTTATGATTGAGCCTTGATTCTTTCAAAAACACTTGGAATGATCTCCTTGATCCTAACTTCTTATAAATAGAAGTGGGTTCTTCACTTCATTCCTCACACTTGATTCTAAATCTGCTATAAGTTGGAGTTTTATACTTCATACCTGAGTAATTTGAATCAATTTTTCCTTGCTTGGACCTCTTGTAAGCTTCTTTCATGCTTTTTATGCATTTCAAGCATGAAAGTCAAACAGTGTTTGACCATGAAAGTCAAACAGTGTGTGACTTTCTACTTTGACCAGTTTTTGGTCAACACAAAGTTCATTTGAACTTTGTAACGTGAGCGTAATCACGATGGTCATAGTCCCTTGTGACTATACCTACTGATTACCACGTTAATTAGGCGTAGTGACGAGTCATAGTTTCGGTCAAAATACGTGTTTATGCGTATGTTTCAACGAAGCTATCTTTGGGTATCAAAACACTTTGTTTTGATATCAAACTTGGTTTCTAACTTAGTTAAACATGTTTCAACATGTTTAACTCGTCACTTTTAGTCTAGTGCTTATATAGGGTCATAAAATAAGCGGTCTAAACAACCGCTTAGACTTTCGAACCTGACCCGTTTGGTCGATCATTAGGATCCGACCAAACACATTTCGTGACCATAGTTGCATAGGGAATAACCTTCCGAGGTTATACCTTATGGTCACTTCGTTTAGTTAGTTGTATGATAGGTAGTTTATATGCCTTATGAAAATGACCAAAATGCCCTTTTGACGCATAATTTCATTTTAAACATATGTAACCTAAATTTTGACATCTAAACTGATTAGGCAATGATATTAGACATGTTAAGGCATATAATACTTGTCATAGAACTAGTTAGGCGGTCCGAACACGTTTTACGTGAACGACGCGTTAAAGTAGCGAAAGCTACTTAAACGGGTCGTAACGGGTCGTAAGCACTTAGGATAGTTTCTGATTTAGAATGTAGGCTTTGTTAAACCATATTACATGAGTTCCTATACTCATTTGGTTTACGAAACCTCATTTTATCCAATCTTCCGATTTAGGTCCGGTTTATTAACGTAGTTACCTATATTAGGTGCCGATTGATTCCATGATCCTTCTAGCTTTGTTTGGTTGTTATTTCAAGACTCTTAAGCATTATTAAGTGATTACATAGTCCCCTCTTTTACTGTTTTCAAATGTTTTGGGGTGAAACACATGTGCCTACTTGTTACTTTCGTGCTTTTCGTGCTTTCATAACATAAACTTGTTATGTTCATTAGTACCAATATAGTACATGATTTCATTTATGCTTTGCTATGTATGTTGATTGAGCATGCTAGCACATTGATTTCATAAATACATTTGTTTCATACGTTTATTTCATCACATTTTTGCTATGTATGTTCATTTAGCATACTTAGTACATTGTTTTCACATAACATGCTTACATTTGGTTTGTTTAACGGGTCTAAAATACGTTCATTAACATTGATCACGCCGCTCGGTAGTATGTAGTGGTACCATAGGAATTGACAACTCCCATCCCTGGAATCCTAGGTTTGTTTGGACGTAAGGGATGACTAAATCCGATATACATAATTGATAAATCTTTAACTTGTTAAGGGTTTGTCCTTCAGTCGCAAGGCTTGAATGTATGTGATAAACAATACCGCATAAATGTTTGTATCAGTAAAGCATTGATTTTGCAAAACATAACTTTTGACTTAAATTATTATTTATTCAAAATACATTGTTTTGTACATTTTACCTATGGGGTTGAGTAATACTATTATTCACCATACATTTATTTGATTATACATACACATTATACATATGGTTTGAGTAGTCACTTTTTACTTGCCATACATAGCATTTGATTATACAAGACATGGTTTACATTTAACAATTGGACATTAATTATACACAAACATTTTGACATTTGTATAAACAAGACATTTTGATGGTTATTGATAAATGATTTACATAACGAGGCGACGTGTAGTATGATAAAAGCATGGTGGATACGCCGCTGGTACTTCCTATATATAAGTGCTTTTATGATATTACATATCATAGCGTTATTTAAATCATTTCAACAAAGATATGATATATTTTATTCAAACAACATATTTTCACAAGACATTGTTTTACAAACGACATAACTTATACAAATTTATTGTTACTTGGTTATTTATTTAACCATGTAGTGTTCTTTTATATATCATATGATTTTCTTATCGCTTTTCGTATGATTTATAAAAGAAAACATTTTCTTAAGATTCATGACTTCTATTTGTCAAACATTTCTTTTAACTACAAGTCATGAACCTTACAACAACAAAACCTATGTATCTCACAAGCAGTTTTATGCTGACGTACCTATTTTCACATGTGTTTTCAGGAGCTGATGCATAGGGTTGATCGTGATCCATTTAGGTAGACTCGGGCCTTAGTGAAAATAAAAGATGTAAGACTAGTTTAAATTATGTTATGTTTCCCTGTTTTTAAGACAATGTAATCTTTATAATTCAAATAAAATGAAACTTTAATTACAATGGTTGTGAAACAATAATTCTGTTGCTCCACTCCCCGATGTTTCCGCCACGGTTTGTTGTTTTACGCGGTCGGGGTGTGACATAAATGTTGGAAATTTGAACTAAAACACATACTTGTATATTATGGCGAACTATGCGTTATGTAATATGAAAAGAGTTCTAAACAATTCGTGGTTGAACTCTATAGGCAAGGAAACCGGGAAGTCAAGCGGACAAGCCGGTGGTGATACACGTTTGAAGGGAGCGCTTTAAAGGTATGTAACCTTGTTTCGTTACATTATGTTAATTGGATATTGTGGACACTTGAAATTGTGTTTTTAAGAAAGGGTAGCATTAGTAGAAGTGACGTTGATCACTACTTAGTTAAAACGAGTCAAAACTTGATTAGAAAATGTTTGGTTGTTGTTGAAATGGTGGACTCCATATATCAGCCAAACGGGTCGAATATATATGTGTTAATTAGATATTTTGAAAGTGTTGGAATATCATTTGGCAATTGTGGATCATGTAACAACTCTCATCAAAAGTCATATTTATTAAATTAATTTGACCAATAGGAAACCCTAATTGAGACACCCAAGTGATTCTGCACAAACCCTAAAACTCAGGGGGGGTAAAACCCTAGTCACGATTATCTTAAAATCCTGCTGTCAAAAACGAATTATGAGAAACTGTCAAGCCATCAGGCCTAGTCCCAACCGTGGCTACTCTATAAAAATTAGGTGTCCCTTACGGACCGTAAGGGTTATTTGTTACGGTCCGTAAGCCTGACCAATTTTTCACTATAAATAGCAGGCCTTGGCAATCGCATTCTGGTACTTGAACGACGAAGAAATTCGTTTCGTAGACTGAGATAAGCTCTGTTTATCACAATTAACACACACGATTCACTAATCGACGCCGCAATCAGGGTAATAACTCGATCGCTATTACGATTCATTTTCCGATCGATCAATGTACTCAATGGATGTTTAAGTGCTGCCTACATTAGGGTGATGCTTTGTCATTAGTCGTTAATTCGATGGATGTTTAAGCATAGCACTTTGTCATTCGTTGTGAGGGTTGATCTCGTGAGTTATCGTAAATGCTGTATTGATTACTAACCCAGAATTGTGTGCCTGTTATTAAATTTAGGTTAAAAAGGCTAATCAGTAGGCTAGGCTCTGCTCAAATTAAATCTGCAAAGTGAGTCATTCTCTTTTTATCAAATTACTTTTGAAATCATGTTTATTTTCAAAGATTATAATTACAGTGATTAAGTTTATGTAATCACCCAAGTTACAGCCGGTATGTGGGGTTTTGTATACATTACTTGATAACCGTCACTATTGGACAACGAGTTAACCAATGAGTGATATGACCATAGTCACAGACACCATCGGGCAAAGAGGCTTCCGATGGATGTTCGAGTGACAAGTACTGTGGGTAGTTGGTTTGATATCTGGAAACATTGTAATCTCTCTTAATACTGTAAATTATAACAAACGAGTCATTTTCATAAATAGAATGATTCACTCAGTATTTCCCGCTGACAAAACCTTTTTCAAACATGTTTCAGGTGATCTGTTGTGATCCAGGAAAAGTGCCGCGAAGCACTATCAGCTTAAGAAAGTGGCTCAGTATAAAATAAAGAAACATGTTTTGTAAAATAAAAGATTTCCTCGTGAAATCTCAATATTGTAAATTACCGGGTTTTATCCCGAGTTGTGAAATAAAATAATCGGGAAATATTTTAGTTTTAAAATGATCCTGAAGAAACTTCCGCTGTTAATTAAATACCACGGGATTTCTGTCCCGCGGCTCCTGAAACGGGTCAAACCGGGTCGGGGGCCGTGACAGAAAAAGGTGGTATCAGAGCCACTGATTTAAGCCAATTAAGTATTTAGAAATACTTAAATTTTTAACTGATTGCCAATTACGTGATTATATGTTTTATTAATTGATATAAATTTTTAAATTGTGTGTATTTTAAACAGCATGAGTGACTTGTCTGACGTCCTTCAGAATTTAAATCTTTATCCAGTAAGAATAGAGGTTTCCAGAGATTTCAATAGGTATATACCAAACATAGAAGAACCTATAGAATTCAACGCTTTACCTCTCGAGAAAACCAAGCCTAAGAAATTGGAAATTGGGGAAAGCTCTAGGCAAATTGAGGGGTTACCATCTCAAGAAGAACTAGATTTTATAATGGCAAACGATGATACTATTGAGCCTATTAATGAAAATGATTTTATTCATTCTCTTGAAACACAACTACCAATGAACTTAGAACCAGCTATTCCAAACCTTTCAATCCACTCGCAAATAGACGAATGGTTGAATAATGAAATACTGTTACAAAACCATCCCTATAAGCTTTTTCCTAAGTACAATCTAGAACCTTTACCAAATCCACCAATGAGTAACGAAAAAATGACTGAACTCTGCCATGTAGATATTGGGAATAGGATCCAAGAGATTTTGGGACAGATCTCCTGGACTTACGATAAGAAGGAACGTCGTTACTAGAACACCAACTGACAAAAGGTAGGGGGTTTATGGAACTGTAGTGGTGTAATAGTAATAAGTAAAATCAGTCTGTAAATTAACTACAAATAAAACTTTGTAAGATAATAGTGTGTATTGATGCATACCATTAAATAAAAATGGAAATCGAGAATCGATAGTTTTGGCTATATTGGTGTTATGAATTCTGTATAATTGTTTTGTGTAATTGTTATTTATTTGATACTCATAAAGTATATATATTAATTATCAGATGGAAAACGCTAATAATGAACCAGTTAATGAAATTAATCAATCTGAGCAACAACCGGGGGATCAATATATGACTAGGCAGGATATAGAAAATATTGTTGCTCAAGGAATAGCCAATGCTATTCCAGCATTCGTTGCCGCTGTTAAAAATCCAATAGAACCACAACAAATCGTTCCTAGCAAACGTATTTCTGAAGATAACTTCAGTAATAGTGTAAACGGAGGCAATGATCATGTTAATCATGATAATGAACCACGGCAAGCTCCGCTCCCTAAGAAAATGAAAGCTGCAACACCTGGTTGCACTTTCAAAGAATTCCTTGCTTGTAAACCCACGGAGTTTGCAGGCAATGAAGGAGCAACTGCATCACTGCGCTGGTTAGAGAAAACTGAGGCAGTAATTGCCATAAGTAAATGTGCTTCGGATGATCAGGTCATGTACGCGTCAAATCTTTTTAAAGAAGGGGCGCTAGAATGGTGGAACACGGTGTTACAAGCTAAAGGAAGAAATAGGGCTTATGCCATGAACTGGGAAGAATTTAAGAGTCTTGTAGAAAGAAAATTCTGTCCCGAATATGAAAAAGATCAAATGGCAAATAAGTTTTAAAAATAAAATGATGGGTGTAGATTGTCGCGGTTATACTTCGACATTCTTTGAATATGCTAGAGTGGTACCAACGCTGGCTTCGCCAGAACCGGTACTCATTTCTCGCTATATTTGGGGATTGATTAGTGAAATCCGTAACATCGTTAAAGCTACGAGACCTCGTACGATTGACGATGCGGTGGAATTAGCTAATACCTTAACCGACGAACTGGTACGCACGCAAGATGAAAACAGGAAGAAGGAACTGGCTCAGAAAATTACCCAAGGATTTCGTATGGGTAATAATAACAGCTTCAAGAAAAGAGGAACAGGGCAATCTTCCAATCCGCCGTTTTGCAGGAATTGCAGAAAGAAACATTTTGGAAGATGTAATGTAACCTGCAATTTTTGTAAAATGGTAGGACATCGTGAAGAGGAATGCAGAAAGAAAACAAGAGTCTGCTATAACTATGGAGAAAAGGGAAATTTTAGACCAGAATGTCCTAAATTGGTCAAACCAGCAGACAACAAAGCCAAGACAACCGATGGAGCTACTAAGAAGAATGTCAGAGCATTTCAGTTAACTACTCAGGAAGCCGAGATGATTCCAGATGTGATAGCGGGTACGTTCTTAGTTCACAACATTTACGCCAAAGTATTATTTGACTCTGGTGCAAACCAAAGTTTTATTAATACTTCATTCTGCCAAACTCTTAATATACCCTTAACCAACATTAGGCAGATTTTTACAGTCGAAACAGCTGATGGGAATTCAGTTAAAATAGATAAGGTTTTGCAAAATATAGAAATAGGACTTTCAGGTCATAAATTTGCTGCAAATCTGTTACCTATGAAATTAGCTGAATTCGATGTTGTGTTAGGAATGGATTGGTTAGTAGCCAACCATGCTCGAATTCTCTGTGATAAGAACTCTATAGAAATTCAGGCACCCACCGGAGAAGTAATTGTGATTACAGGAGATAAACCACGTAAGCCTATGAAGTTCATATCAGTAATGAAAGTTGCTAATTATGAACGAAAACAAGGAATAGTATATATGATTTCAGTAATCATTAGTACTAAGGGAAAAGAACTTAAGGAAATTCCTGTAGTCTCAGAATACCCAGAGGTATTCCCAGAAGAATTACCAGGGTTACCACCAGATAGGGAAGTAGAATTTAGGATTCATTTAATTCCAGGAACTATACCGATAGCTAAGGCACCTTATCGGTTAGCACCCACAGAAATGTTAGAACTGAAAAAGCAATTAGATGAATTACTAAGTAAAGGTTTCATACAACTTAGTTCATCCCCGTGGGGAGCACCTGTGTTGTTTGTTAAGAAAAAGGATGGTTCAATGAGAATGTGTATCGATTATAGAGAATTGAATAAGGTTACAATTAAGAATCGATACCCATTACCTAGGATTGATGATCTTTTCGATCAACTTCAAGGAGCTAGATATTTTTCTAAAATAGATTTACGCTCCGGATATCATCAATTGAAGGTACAAGAGGAAGACATACCTAAAACTGCTTTCAGAACTAGGTATGGTCATTACGAATTTACAGTCATGCCCTTTGGGTTAACGAATGCACCTGCAGCATTCATGGACATGATGAATAGAATCTGTAAACCATATTTGGATAAATTTGTAATTGTCTTTATAGACGATATACTTATTTATTCAAAAAGTCAGGACGAACATTGTCAGCACTTGCATGCACTCTTAACTTTGTTAAGAAAAGAAAAATTGTATGCCAAATTCTCAAAGTGTGAATTTTGGTTGCAAGAAGTGCAATTCTTAGGACACATGGTGAATCACGAAGGTATTCATGTAGATCCTGCTAAGATAGAGGCAATTACCAATTGGAAGGTTCCACAAACTGCAATGGAAATTAGAAGTTTTATAGGTTTAGCTGGCTATTATAGACGGTTTATTAAGGATTTTTCCAAGATAGTTGTACCATTAACTAAGCTAACCTGTAAAGCAGTTAAGTTTGATTGGGGACCTAAACAAGAAGAAGCCTTTAGAATCTTGAAGCAGAAATTAACCAATGCTCCAATCTTAGCCTTACCAGAAGGAACTGAAGATTTTGAAGTATATTGTGATGCTTCAAAACTAGGATTTGGATGTGTGCTTATGCAACGCAAGAAGGTAATTGCGTATGTTTCAAGACAGTTGAAAAAGCACGAAGAAAATTATACAACTCATGATTTAGAATTAGGAGCTGTAATTTTTGCCCTTAAAATCTGGAGACATTGTCTGTACGGAAGTAAGTTTACTATCTATACAGATCATAAAAGTCTAAGATATATATTCGGGCAAAAAGAGTTAAACATGAGGCAAAGGAGATGGATGGAAATTTTAAGTGATTATGACTGTGATATTCAGTATCATGAAGGAAAGGCAAATGTAGTTGCAGATGCCTTAAGTCGTAAGTATCATGAAAACCAAAGAAGAGTTCGTGCTCTCAGATTAAATCTACAATTAGATTTAATGGAACAAATAAAGAATGTTCAGGAAACAGCAATCCAAGATAATACTGAAGGAATGAAAGGACGAATAAAAGAATTAGAGCAAGGAGCTGATGGAATTTGGAAATTCCACAAAAGTAGAATTTGGGTACCTAAGCAAGGAGAATTAAGAAATAAGATTTTAGAAGAAGCCCATAAGTCAAGGTATACAATTTATCCAGGAAACAATAAGATGTACCAAGATTTAAGGAAGAATTTCTGGTGGATAGGTATGAAAAAGGATATAGCACGATATGTTTCTAAGTGTCTTACTTGTTCACAAGTTAAGGTAGAACATCAGAAACCTTCAGGTCTACTACAACAATTAGAGATGCCTGTATGGAAATGGGAACTTATAACAATGGATTTTGTTACTAAGTTACCCAAAACCAGAAAAGGTAATGATGCGATTTGGGTAATTGTGGATCGATTAACCAAATCTGCTCACTTTCTGCCTATGAAAGAAACCTTTAGCATGGAAAGATTGGCAAAGTTGTATGTAGATGAAGTTGTATCTCTACATGGAGTTCCACTCTCCATTGTATCAGATAGAGATAGTTGTTTCACTTCTCATTTCTGGAAAAGTTTCCAAGAAGCAATGGGAACTCGACTAAACCTAAGCACGGCATATCATCCACAAACAGATGGACAAAGTGAAAGAACAATCCAAACTCTAGAAGACATGCTCCGAGCATGTATAATAGATTTTGGTGGGAATTGGGACGAGCACTTACCATTAATTGAATTCTCCTATAACAATAGTTATCATTCAAGTATCGAAACTGCCTCATTTGAAGCACTGTATGGAAGAAAGTGCAGAACTCCAGTTTGTTGGGCAGAAATAGGAGAAAGTCAATTGTCAGGTCCAGAGATTGTACAAGAGAGGACTGATAAGATTACTCAAATCAAGGAAAGACTGAAGACGGCTAGAGATCGCCAGAAGAGTTATGCAGACAATAGAAGCAAGCCGTTAGAATTCCAAGTTGGAGACAAAGTACTGTTAAAAGTTTCTCCTTGGAAAGGAGTTGTTAGATTCGGTAAGAAAGGAAAGCTAAGTCCAAGGTACGTAGGACCATTTCCAAGTGATCCAACGTATAGGATCAGTTGCTTATCGTTTACATCTACCAGAAGAGTTAGCTGGAGTACATGATGTATTTCATGTATCCAATCTCAAGAAGTGTCTATCAGACGAATCTTTAGTAGTACCTCTCCAAGATATAGAGGTAAACGAAAAGTTAAAATTTGTAGAGAAACCTCTTCAGATAGAAGACAGAAAAGTGAAGTTTCTCAAGCACAAACGACTAGTGCTAGTTAAAGTCAAGTGGGATTCGAAACGAGGACCCGAATACACTTGGGAACTGGAATCAGAAATGAAGAGAAAGTATCCTCAATTGTTCCAGTAAATCTCGAGGACGAGATTTTTATTAAGGTGGGGAGAATGTAACAACTCTCATCAAAAGTCATATTTATTAAATTAATTTGACCAATAGGAAACCCTAATTGAGACACCCAAGTGATTCTGCACAAACCCTAAAATTTTCAGAACAATCAGAATCAGGATCAGGGCCCCTAAAACTCAGGGGGGGTAAAACCCTAGTCACGATTATCTTAAAATCGTGTTGTCAAAAACGAATTATGAGAAACTGTCAAGTCATCAGGCCTAGTCCCAACCGTGGCTACTCTATAAAAATTAGGTGTCCCTTACGGACCGTTAGGGTTATTTGTTACGGTCCGTAAGCCTGACCAATTTTTCACTATAAATAGCAGGCCTTGGCAATCGCATTCTGGTACTTGAACGACGAAGAAATTCGTTTCGTAGACTGAGATAAGCTCTGTTTATCACAATTAACACACACGATTCACTAATCGACGCCGCAATCAGGGTAATAACTCGATCGCTATTACGATTCATTTTCCGATCGATCAATGTACTCAATGGATGTTTAAGTGCTGCCTACATTAGGGTGATGCTTTGTCATTAGTCGTTAATTCGATGGATGTTTAAGCATAGCACTTTGTCATTCGTTGTGAGGGTTGATCTCGTGAGTTATCGTAAATGCTGTATTGATTACTAACCCAGAATTGTGTGCTTGTTATTAAATTTAGGTTAAAAAGGCTAATCAGTAGGCTAGGCTCTGCTCAAATTAAATCTGCAAAGTGAGTCATTCTCTTTTTATCAAATTACTTTTGAAATCATGTTTATTTTCAAAGATTATAATTACAGTGATTAAGTTTATGTAATCACCCAAGTTACAGCCGGTATGTGGGGTTTTGTATACATTACTTGATAACCGTCACTATTGGACAACGAGTTAGCCAATGAGTGATATGACCATAGTCACAGACACCATCGGGCAAAGAGGCTTCCGATGGATGTTCGAGTAACAAGTACTGTGGGTAGTTGGTTTGATATCTGGAAACATTGTAATCTCTCTTAATACTGTAAATTATAACAAACGAGTCATTTTCATAAATAGAATGATTCACTCAGTATTTCCCGCTGACAAAACCTTTTTCAAACATGTTTCAGGTGATCTGTTGTGATCCAGGAAAAGTGCCGCGAAGCACTATCAGCTTAAGAAAGTGGCTCAGTATAAAATAAAGAAACATGTTTTGTAAAATAAAAGATTTCCTCGTGAAATCTCAATATTGTAAATTACCGGGTTTTATCCCGAGTTGTGAAATAAAATAATCGGGAAATATTTCAGTTTTAAAATGATCCTGAAGAAACTTCCGCTGTTAATTAAATACCACGGGATTTCTGTCCCGCGGCTCCTGAAACGGGTCAAACCGGGTCGGGGGCCGTGACAGAAAAAGGTGGTATCAGAGCCACTGATTTAAGCCAATTAAGTATTTAGAAATACTTAAATTTTTAACTGATTGCCAATTACGTGATTATATGTTTTATTAATTGATATAAATTTTTAAATTGTGTGTATTTTAAACAGCATGAGTGACTTGTCTGACGTCCTTCAGAATTTAAATCTTTATCCAGTAAGAATAGAGGTTTCCAGAGATTTCAATAGGTATATACCAAACATAGAAGAACCTATAGAATTCAACGCTTTACCTCTCGAGAAAACCAAGCCTAAGAAATTGGAAATTGGGGAAAGCTCTAGGCAAATTGAGGGGTTACCATCTCAAGAAGAACTAGATTTTATAATGGCAAACGATGATACTATTGAGCCTATTAATGAAAATGATTTTATTCATTCTCTTGAAACACAACTACCAATGAACTTAGAACCAGCTATTCCAAACCTTTCAATCCACTCGTAAATAGACGAATGGTTGAATAATGAAATACTGTTACAAAACCATCCCTATAAGCTTTTTCCTAAGTACAATCTAGAACCTTTACCAAATCCACCAATGAGTAACGAAAAAATGACTGAACTCTGCCATGTAGATATTGGGAATAGGATCCAAGAGATTTTGGGACAGATCTCCTGGACTTACGATAAGAAGGAACGTCGTTACTAGAACACCAACTGACAAAAGGTAGGGGGTTTATGGAACTGTAGTGGTGTAATAGTAATAAGTAAAATCAGTCTGTAAATTAACTACAAATAAAACTTTGTAAGATAATAGTGTGTATTGATGCATACCATTAAATAAAAATGGAAATCGAGAATCGATAGTTTTGGCTATATTGGTGTTATGAATTCTGTATAATTGTTTTGTGTAATTGTTATTTATTTGATACTCATAAAGTATATATATTAATTATTTGATACTCATAAAGTATATTTATTTGACTTTCGGTCCGTAAACTCAACTTTTGACAAGATAAATATGATATATGCGTTGGTAATTAAATTACGGACGTGTAGGAAAAAGAATCACCTAAAACGGACCTTTAGATAAAAAGTTATGAATGTTTGAAGTTGGGATTTTTAGAAAAATTGGAGCTGGGCAGGAATGCAGGATTCAGACCTGCACCTGCTGGAAAAATGTTTCCCCTGCGGCACACGACATGGAACAGCTACCCTGGCGCGACACGCAGGAGCGCTCGCGGGGCGCGAAAGATTAAAGGGAGTCTGTCGCGTGGCGCGACAGACCAACTTCCGAATTTTTTATTAGAATTTGGTTATACGTGTTTTAACGTTGTCAAAACTAACATTTAACGTGGTTTTGGCATTAAGTGAAGTTGGTCTTACTCCGGATGGCGATCAAGCAAGAATCTAAGAACCGAACACAACGTTTTGAAGCTTCCGCGTTAATCTAAATTTGTTGTAGACAATGTTCATTTTGTAAACACTTAACTTGATGTCTCCGGTGTTTAAACTAGTTAGCTAGTTAACTAGAATGTTTTCACTTTGCAAACTTACCATTTTATCTAACTTTTTTGAAATGATGCATTTAGTTTAAAAATGCATGCTTTTATGTTAAAATCTTAATTAAATGAGACGGGTGTTACATATAACCCTCTGAGGTTATAGTACATGGTCACCTAGTAATCTGAGTTTATTTACTTGATTTCGTTGTTATGCTTAATATTAACTAATATGCCCTTTTGTGTAAAAATGAGATTTTAAATATAAAGGAACATGCAAATGGGTTACATTCTGACTTGTAAATATGTTTAGCATATTTAGACATTTACATTCTGGTCATAAACTGAATTTACTCAATTAATCATAAAACATGCTTAAAAAGGACTAAAATGCCCTTTATCACATATAATAAGTTTTAAGCATAATTTTAGTATAAAACTCAATGTATACTGATATGATATCATATTTGGAATTATTTGGGATATTTAAACAGATTATATTCTGAGTTTAACTTAGAGTTCTTGCATGAAGTTAGTAAATGACGATAATGCCCTTTTCACACATAAATTGGGTTTTAAATATAATTAATATGCAAAAACCTTTTTGTTACTGATATGTTTTGATAAATAAAATATTTTAACTATTCAAATCTAGTCCTAACCTCAGAATTACCTAAACATCGAAATAATCGTCATTTATCGACTTTTACGCTAAATAGGTGCATAGTATGGTTTTAAACCATACTTAGCACCCCCAAGACTTGATACCCGCTGAATTTATAAACCATTTTCAATATTTTTACAGTAGGTATAAGTCATGAACTCAGAATCCTAAATAAGCTCCTAAAACTATATGTGAAATGACCAAAATGCCCTTTTGGGACATAGTTTGGCAATAAATCATAAACCACACATATGTATGATATCCTACTGTTATAATATCAAAAATTAAATGTTTTTACAGAATGTTTTTTACCAGAACATCAGTTTACATAGAAACCCTTTTTATAAACCTTTAAAATGACCAAAATGCCCTTATGAAGCTAAATTCAGTTTCAAAACCTTTATGGGCATACATGTTGATATCCTACTGATATCATGACATATTTTAAGCGTAATAACATATGGAACTTGTATATGACTCATTCAGTTACCCGTTTTTGCTTATACGCGTTCGGTTCGGTTTATGTAACTAGTTGCATAAACTAACCAAAACGGGTTTAACCTTATCATTTAAATTCCAAAATCCAGACTGTACTTAGTTTACCCATATTATAAAAGTCTCCATACTTGTTGGGTCTAAATTACATTCCGTTCCGGTCACCGCTTAATCTAGCGTTTTGTGCCGTAAATCACTCTTTATACTAACCGGTCTAAGTCCTAGACTTAAATAAGACCCGTTAGTATTCTAATAGGTTAATATTACCTTAATTCAAGAATAGGAAGCCCCGGTAAAAGCTACCGTCATAAAGTCTTAGTAATTATTCGCCTGAGTAGTAAATCTTGCATCTAAAACTCAGGTAAATACTTTTAACTTATTTTCCCTTATACGGGCTTGGGATACGGTAAAATATTACCGCTTGGTCAGGTATGGGATCATTTAGTCGGATTGTGATTAATAAATCCACATAACCCGTTTTAATCCGTTTTGTTTGATAACATAAACATTAGTGGTTAATATGACTGTGTCCTGGATATCATTGGCTCATTTAATTGCAAATGGTCACGACTTAAGCACGGGGTGTAGGCATATACCTGATAGTTGCTTATGTAAAAAGATATACCCACAATGTTGGGGATAACTCCTTGTGGGTTTATATTAGTGGTGTGTCAGTTAATCATGTCTCGGCTTCTATACCGGGCCCTAAATGTATGACAAACATGTAAAGCTGTATACAAGATTATAAATATAATTATCCCAAGTTATAAAAAAATTCCCGTGCCTTGTGCTTTTAAACCAATTTTCTTAAACACTTTTCAAAAGAATCGGTTAATTGTATTTACCAGTGTAAACTGGCGTATTTTCAAAAGACTAAGTGACAGGTACTACATGTAATAGGCTGGGAGCTACTGGGCGTTAAGTAGAGGATCTTGCAAGTCCTTGATGCCTTAAAGTCTGTTGAACTTTGCTTTATATTTTATTTAGATCCGCCTGTGGATCCTTTCTTTTACAACCGTCTGTATATACTTTTATTCGTACTTTGAACACTTGGGTTGTAATAGTAATTTACCTTCCAAGCATTCTGCTATGCTATAACTGTGTTTAATTGACTATGATGATATCAACTACGTCACGATACTCTCCACCGGGCCCACCGGATTACGTGGAAATATCGGGGTGTGACACTTAGGATCCGACCAAACACATATTTGTGACCATAGTTGTATAGGGAATAACCTCCTGAGGTTATACCTTATGGTCACGTCGTTTGGTTAGTGTTATGATAAGTCTATTATTATATGCTAAAAATGACCAAAATGCCCTTTTGCGCATAATTTTGTTTTAAACATATGTAACCAACTTTTTGACATATAAACTGATTTTGAAACTTAATTAAATATGTTTTGGCATATAAGACTTATCATAGCTCATATTTAACCATCCGAAAGCGTATTTACGCAAATGGCACGTTAAAGTAGCGTAAACTACCTTAACGAGTCATAACGGGTCAAAAGCACTTAGGATTCATTTCCAATCAGAATTTAGACTTTGTTAAACCATTTCATATGAGTTCCAACACTCATTTGGTTTACAAGACATCATTCTATCCGACTCCCCTATATATGTATCGTTACACTAAATAACATAGTATCTGACACATTAGGACACGAATGAAGCTTTGTTATTACACTTGATTCGAGGATACTTTGCAATTCCAAGTGAGTACATAGCTCCCCTCTTTTATGTTTTGCTATATGTTTTGGGGTGACTCATATTTGCTAAACCGATTTTCAAGTTTTCTAAACAATGTCCATGGTTTATATAAAACATGACGATTTCAATAATGTGAACGAACTTGTTGGTGCGTTCATTCATAACACGAATGACAACATTCATTAGCTTTGGCCAAGCCGACCAGTAGTATGTTATGGTACCATAGGACTGACAATCCCGTTACTAGGCTATTCACTGGATTTAGTGGGTAGTTTGGGGAACGACAGAAACTGTTATTTTAACAAACCCTTTGGTGGTTTGTTAGACGATTTAAAGATACCCCTTGGGTGGTATAGACGAGTCACACAGGTTTGAATGTAATCAAATAGAACGACCAAGAGTTTTCACAATTAAAAACACTGGCGATTGACGATTGGTTTATAACACGGACGAATGACGATTTGGTTTATAACACGGACGAATGACAATTTGGTTTATAACACGGACGAATGATAAATGGTTTATAACAAGGACGATTGGATGATTGGTTTATGGTAAGTGATTAGATAACAATACGGGTGTAATGTGATAAAAGCATGGTGGATACGTCGCTGGTACTTCCTATATATAAATGCTTTTATCGTATTACATGTCGTGGCATTATCTAGATCACTTAGACAAATGTTTTCTAACGATGACACGCAACGATGTTTACTTAAAGATATAAACCATACGAAGTTTTCTTATAAGACGATTTACTACTTGGTTTTACATAAACAAATGTTTTCGTCAAGATTTATGGCAGCGAGGTTTTCATAAACTTTAACTAACATGTTTTAGTTGGTTAATTATATTGTAATACCAAACACTTTCTGATACAAGGTTTTCAATTATCGACTCTAGAAGTCGTACGATGTATTTCAATACGTATACAAGCCATGAATTCGACACACTCACAAAACCTATGTACTCGCCAGCTTTTTATGCTGACTCTCTTTTCACATATGTTTCAGGTGCATTTGTTTGATGATATGATGCATAACATAGGATGGGCGCGGGCCTTAGTGACATAAAATACGAAAAACCTTATGTTTGAAATTGTTTCTTATTACTCTAAGACAATGTAAATCACTTATTAATCAATAAAACGAAACTTCAATTACCATGTGTTGTGAAACAATTTATCCTTTGATGTGACTCACTGACGTTTCCGCCGTAGTTTGTTGTTTTACGCGGCCGGGGTGTTACAATTGTTAATAACACTTTCTATGATAGTAAATTCTCTAAATAATCCACAATGATCTCAAAAAGTTTGGCACTTCTTAACTCTTACAGCATTACATAAGAAAAAAATGCCCTATTTGCTTTCTAATGATTCCTTCAGATAATTTACTTGTGGGGCAAATATAACTCATAGAATCACACCTAGATAATCAAGAAGTGTATTCCAAACTCAAAATAAGAACTCATTGTGAGTAGCTTTTCCTGATGTATTTCAAAAGTGATAAGGGTGAATCAGTTATAATTTATAAGAGGCAACATGTAATTGTTACTGATAATAAACTTTAGCCTTTAAAAGAAAATTGTTCAAATTGATTAAAATGGGTATGTATATCAATAGCAGGAGTGCTAAAAACTACCAAAACTAACAAAAAAAAAATAAAAAAGCAAAGAAAATATAAATGATTGACTGTAAAGTATAATTCTAATTCAGTTGTAAAAGGTATCACAGTTTTATTAAGTCTTCACAATCTGCAAATCAAAAGTATTAGTTAAAAACAAGATATCAGAGATTCACTTATCTCATAAAATGATAAGAAAGCATATGAAATAAAATGTCAGATGTATGAAGCATTTAATCGAGTAGTTGGTGTGCAACTTCAAACCCTTCACTTATAAACAACATCACATAAAACATCAACCCTCAAACATACGAAATAAATAGAAAACAGATGGTGTGTAAACCAAATATAACAAACAGAAAATTGCAATTAGGAAGAGAAACAAATAGAACAAATAGTATCGTATACACACTTACAAAGAGGTCGATTGGAACATGGTTGATTGTTATAGTAAAAGCAACTCAGTAACGACTGCAAACAATCGATTAGTGGTCGCTTGCGGCTAAGCACGATCGAACGATTGGGATTTTGGGTAGAAACCTTATGGGTGAATATGATCTGGTTTTGAAGAAGAGACCGACTAGAAATTTTGGGATCACGTAGATATATGAATTGGTGTTTGGAAAGCAGCAAAAGTTTAGGGAAGGAGGGAGAAATTGAAAAATTTGGGAGGGATTTTAAATTTTCGTGAATATTATTTGAGATCTTAAATGGAGAAACTAAGAGTATAAATCTGCATGATTTTTTTAATACATTAAATTACGCTAATAGTCTGCATCGTTTTTTTAATACATTAAATTATGCTAATAAAATATTTGTATAAATGTTTACTTATAATTTATATAAAATAATTTTATTTTTTTGTTTTTTTAATACATTAAATTATGCTAATAAAATATTTGTATAATATATTTACTTATAATTTATATAAAATAAAAATTAGAATTTTTTGGTTATATTGACAAATGTATAAATGAAAAAAAAAAAACAGGTTAGTTTGTCTTCTAATATTATTATGAAAAAAAAAAATTGGGTTGAATGAATCATGTTCGTTACTAAGGGACAGACTTGCGAGCTACTCGAGCTCAGCTCGAAAAAAGCTCAAAACGAGGCAAGCTTAAATGGGCTCAATCCCTGAGCCTGAGCCTAAAAACATGCTTCATTTGGTAAATAAACCCGTGCCCAAGCTTCATTTGTTGAGCTCAAGCTGGTTCGCGAGCTTAAACGAGCCCAAAATTTATGTAATTTTTAATTAATATGTCAAATATATATTTACTTAATAATAATCACTCTTTATAAAACTATAAAAATGGCTAAATTTATATTAAATATAAATTATAATTAATATAAATTAAATAATAAATAATAAACGAGTCACGCCCGAACCGAGCTTCAGAAACAAAGCTCGAATCTAGCCGATATATTATTGATTGAATTTATATGTTGATTCAATTGTTTATCATAAAAACACACACTGTGGACACACTCTTAGATCCAACGATGGAGAAAAATGGGAATAGACGATAAAACCATCAAGTGTCAGGAACATAACCAACAAGCCTTAAAACTTGTTACCCTTCTTACTAAATATTTACTTACATCCCAAGGCTACCTTAAAGTTAAGCATTTGATAACATGAATACTTAGGAGTTTTAAAAGTATAAAGCATAATCAAAACCATTGTTTTGAGAATGCACATTGAACAATTTTGTTTTTACAAACGAACACTAACTATTAAGCTAGTCAAAACTATATACACTTGGTTTAGGGTAGAAGTCCTAGACATGTGTCATTCGGAATAAATCTGAGGTCTTATTAGTGCCTCTCGTTTTGTAGAAACCATGTAGTACGTGCATGCTTAGACGACGTCTTCTAGTAGAAGTAGGAACTTGAATACTGTGAGTTTCACATCCCGTTTTTACCTGTTTTATACTTCACGGGAGATCGTTGTCAGCATGAAAATTTTCTACAAATTTTCATTCCCCATTATTCTTGGTAAATTCTTCAAACAATGCTATTTTGGTCAAAAATCTGATTAAGGATAATGTAACCAAATTTGTAAAGTGAGGTAGAGTGCTTAGGTGATGAACAATGAGAAAACGAATGCTAGATGAACGATGTAAAAGAACACGAAGATTTATACAAGGAAAAGGACTTGATCACTAGTAGATCGCCGGCATAAAAACATCGGATAGTGAAAACTATCACTCCCAACTATATCGCACAATAAAAATGACTGCAACTTCGGATGTTGATCAAGTGTGGTGGAATTGAATGCTAAGTGTGTTGTGAGAGCTCTGGTTTACAATATATGCGAGAGAGAGTGTGTATGTGTGTGTGTAATCATAATTGTATAAACTAACACTTGATCAACCCCTTTTAAATAAGCCTAACAACTAGGTCTGAAATTCTTGGAAGACCACGTTCAAGCCCCCATGACCGTTTGTGGAAGTAGCACGTGCAGCATCTTGAAAGAATTATGCTCGAGATTCCAGCTGAGACTCAGTCCACTCCGTTAGTAACCTGCACGTGATCATTAGAAAACATCGAGAACAATTGTTAGAAATCATAAGTAATGATAAGAATCCTTGATCCTTTGAGTCCCTGCATCATCCACTGAGGATAGCTGATCCAGGCAACACTTCAGGATATATGATCCATAGTTATTAAAACCTATGTCCTAACAATTGACCCCAATATGGCAGTTGTGATAAGGATTCATAGCTGTCATATTGCCATTGAATTCAGACTAGCCGTTACAGCATGCAACTAGTCGTTATGATGTCTTACATAAGCGATTAGACTAGCTACAACCATCATTGCGATTTATAGGCTTAGAGATAACTCCCAAATCCCTTTAAACATCAGAAGATCCTCTTATATATCCCTATTCTAGAGTTTATTCAGGTATTACTATTTCTCTCTCTCTCTCTCTCTATTTTCTTCTTAAAATCCTTCATCCCTCTTTCTCTAAGAATGACGAAGATGACCACTTGATCCTCACCTGATAATATCCCGGAGAAGGTTAACACACCCCAAAGTCAGAATCTCTTAATGAATCCTTCATCAAAGATTTGCAAGTTCACTGACCCGGAGATCGGAAGTCCTATCCCTTATTTTCCACCGAAAACCGTTTTCCGACCATTTGATCCTTCAGTTCGAAGCGATGCAATTTCACCCATTTGGGTTTGTTTTCCAGCCTCGCCCTTTCTTCTTGGGTATTCTTACCCTTTTCCTGACCTTACCCGGAGGTTCTTCACCGTGACTGGAATCAGTTACAGTCCGGCCAGGCCCATGCTCTAGAGAGCCTGTACACCATCGAAGAGATCATCAAAGTAGGAGACCTTGACTTTAACCTTTCTGAGCTTTCATATCTCTACTCCTTAGTTACCCACGGCTCAAGTCGCTTCCTGTTCAAGGCTAAACCTCACCAACCTCTCCCAATCCTCAAGATCACTCAAAATGACTCCACGTGGAAGAACCACTTCTTCTTTTTGAGAAGGAACTCTATTCACCACATGGATAGTTTACCCAAAAAGTAGATCTTGAAGGGTAGGATATAGGATCCTTAGGTAACCAGTGTATAGTTTATTGCTGTTATAACTTGTCCTTTTCTTTTGTTTGCATGCAATAGCCAACTTTGCCTGTCTCGCTAATCTTCCTGGAACTGAAGAGAGGATTGGAACTTTTTGGGCACTTGACTCTACTGTGAGGACATTCAAGCTAAGGATCAAGGATTCTTAAGAAAACATCTCTGCATCCTACACAATATCGAGTAAGTACTTGTGCATATATGTATATTGTAATTTTGAATTTAATAAAATGTATGAAACAAAATACTTATCTGTTTATTTCTAAAATAGGCGCATAAAGATCCGCCAGGAAGTCAGCCTTCAAGTTTGGGTTGGATGATATAGACAGCATGATCTCTCCCCGTTCCATCAAGAAGGAACTGGCCAAAGGCCAAAGCCTCCCTGAGCCCAAAACTGTGACGACCAGGGCCAAAGCTGGGTGGAAAAGGAAGAAGCCTATGGAGACTAAGGAGGATGCCTTCGAGGTCAAGAGGTAACTCCACGAGTTCGTCACTGAGGTAAGGATCCTTGATCCATCATTGGTAATTATGCATGTAGTGAAGGATCCCTTATTCTGACTTTTTTGTGCTGTGATTTGCAGAGGTTTGTCCGCTTGAAGACCCATCACGAGAAGAACCCGGCTGAAGAAGAAGAGAACTTAGCTGGCTTGAGATCCATTGCTGCTGCTAAAGACAAAACCATCTCCCAGTTGGAAAAAGAAAAGATGGGCTCGGAGGAGCAGCTGCTATATGCTGAGGTAGGCATTCATGAAGTTGCCATGGTAGCGACAGATGAAGCCAAAGTCTGTGCAGCCCGTGCCATTCTTTAGGCTATGATCAATATGGCTCAAGAAGCTGTCAATCCTGACTTTGACAGGTCAGCCTAGCATATGGCCTCACGGAAGAAGACCCTTCTTCAGCTGGGTGGAGAGGCGGATACGGAGCCATTCAAAGCAGGAGAAGTTGGGTCAAGCGAGGTCATGGAGACGGATGGTGGAGCTGGCAGAGCTGGTGGTGACGGTGATGATGAAGCGGTTGAGACCGCACCAGCGGGCAATAAAGGATAGTGTTCCATAGGCCTGAGCCCACTTTTTATGGTTTTTTTATGTTTTTGGCTAGTAGCTTTTAGGATAAGGACCCATGATCCTTAAGACAAATTCAAGGGTGGTAAAAGGTGGATGTGTCCTGATGACTGTCGTGAGTGTCAATCAAAAACCTATTTAGCATAGCTATCTAGGTTAAATAGGCTACTGATATTAAACTAACTTAGATCCCCAGTAAGATATCAAAGAAGCTATGAAATGCGGGTATTCCGGTTAAAGCACAACAGTCGCATCATTACAAACACATGATCAGGTGCATGTGTTTATCTACCCTGTGTTTTTTTTGTCTTCGTGTATTTGGTGGTGTGAAATTCTTGTGTCGGGAGTGGTTTCTATGTGTTGAGTTGTTTAGGTCATTAGACGGCGTTTTTCCAAATTTTTCCCCGGCAACGGCGCCATTTTGATGACTGTCGTGAGTGTCAATCAAAAACCTATTTAACCTAGATAGCTAGGGTAAGCAGGGTATCGTATCAACGGAGAGTATGTGGCCAGTTAAGTTTTCTATTTGATTAACTAAAACAAACTGAAACTAAAAACTGCGCGGTTTAAATAATTATAGAAAAAAACTAAACTAAATGGCTGAAACAATAATAAAACAAAGCAACTCCCTCCAAATTTCAGGTTCTAGATTTGACACATTCTGAATTAATTAATTTAACAGAACCACATAGACATAGTTCTGTTAACATTTATTTACCAGTTGTGATAATTAAGGACCATTTTCCCAGACTGACCTAACAGCGTGGGGTTATCTCAAAATTACCAACTACACGTTACCAATCCACCTACCCCCTCTTATATAAGCCAATTACTAGAACTCTCGGCCATTGAAAGATAAATCAAGTGAATATAAAATAACGCAAGTCTGTTACAACCGGTTCATAAATTAGTTAACTAGCAATTAATTATATCAAGTCTACCCTCTTTATGTCACACCCAACCCGCTCAAAGTTTTGTCATCAACCGAACACGTTGTAAAGAAGGAACTCAAAATATAAACAAATCACATGTCAACCGAATTAATCAAGTTAAATATCTATCACATAAATAACATAGATTGAAAGTAGAACAAACTCAGACATGAAAAACCTGCAAAACCGTCCACCGGGAAGAAGCCACGAAGAGCCTAGCCGCTCATAGTTGGTTGATCATCGCATGCTTGATACACATTTACAACCATGTGATGTAGCCGCCCCTGTTTCTTGTGCTTCCTGTCGTCAATATCCCCCATAATAAAATTCATTCCTCTCTTATGTTCCTCCAAGTCTACATATGGGCTGCACCCAATTCGTCTCCCATGTGCGGCCCAATGTCTCCACATGTCCAAGCTGTCGGCCCATCAGTGGTGATGATGATGTTTTAATAGTGATGTGATGCTAACTGTTTGGTCACGTCATCCCCCAAAGAATTATCCCTCTTAATATAGTAAAACTAACTCATATAATATAAATCAAGATATTGGGTAAATCCTCTCCCCTTCCCTCCTTTGCTGGTCGCCGGAAGTGCTCGACGGTAGCCCCAACCCGGAATAGTGGGAAAGGTTCTTGGATCCTCTCCTCGTCGAGAAGTCCTGTGCCTACCTCTCTCCCTATTTTGCTTTGGTTTCTTCCCCATTCGCCTTTCGGGATGGGTGCGTTTCTCGCCTTTCTGTTTTCAGTTCTTCTGGTCTCGCGTTGGACAACTCGATCTCTTGATTGCTTAGTAGGTCTGATACCGGTCGCGGATATCGCGGATAGTTTAGCTAGATTCGGTTTGAATCCTATTAACCTTTTAAAGGTCCGTGGTTGAGGTTTTGGGTGGTGTTCTTTGTTTCATTATGGGTAGACGAGTGTGGAAATCTCAAAATAATAACTAGAACACAATTCTTAACAAGCAGGAATTTAGGAAAGAGAAACAGTTTCGCAATAGGGAGGCTAGACTCCAAAGAGCTACCTCCTTCTTCATCTCAAACCTACCGGATTCCTGTGATAAAGTTTCCTTATGGAAGGCATTTGAACATCTTGGCAACCTTGAAGATGCTTTCGTTCCCTGGAAGAAAGATAGAGCGGGGAACAAATTTGGCTTCATCAAACTCTCCAATGTTTCAGACCCATCCTGGTGGCTGGAAAAACTGAAGGAGGTTTGGATTGACGGGGCAGTTATAGGTGTTAATTTGGCGCGGTTCAACAGGGATGGTTCCAAAGTGGAATCGAGCATCCAAGGTAATCGTATCTCTGTTTTTAACAGACTCAACGGTTTGGATCCTAGACAGAATGATGGTAGGACTCATGACAGAACTGCCTTGGTTCAGTATGGAGTAAAATCGTATAGTGCACTCGTCAAAATTTCGGGTAACGATTTTCCTGGTGGATCCTTACCTCTTCCTCCTATGAACTCGGAATCAAAAAAATTCTTGGAGTTCAAGTCGCTTGTAGGGGAGGCCAAAGACTTAGACATTCTCAACGATCTCAAAGATCACCTTTCGGGTTTAACGGAGAAAGGGTTTCAGTTAAAGTATCTGGGTGGTCTAAAAGTCCTTCTTTGTTTCGATAGTCCGGAGGAGGCAGAAGATTTCCGGTACGTAAAGGTTAACTTATGGGAAAGGTGGTTCACCAGACTATACGTATGGGATGGGACTCCTCCTATTTACGATCGAGTGGTCTGGATAAAAATATTGGGTGTGCCAGTTTGTTTGTGGGATCGACACGTTTTTAATAAAATAGGCAAGAGATGCGGGAGACTCCTGGTTAAATTTGATGCGGAGGCTAGCAATGGAAACATGGCCGAGGAACGGCTCGCGATTCTGGTTCAATCGGCTAAAAGGTTCTCAGCGGAGTTTGATATTAACTAGAAAGATCACAATATTAAGGTTTGGGTAGAGGAAATTGTAGGTCAATGGAGTCCGGCATTTTTGGAAGATGATTGTCCCTCGATGTAGTCGCCGGAATTGTCGTCGGTCTTTGGTGATCCTCTTGTCGCCGGAGAATCGGAGTCGAACAGTCAGGAGTGTGCCCCTTCAGATGCATGCATGGGAAATATGAAAGGTTCTTTGTCGCCAGTTTTTTAGGTGCACAAGGTGGATAGTAATGTGCATGGGGATCAATCCCAGCCGCATTATGCAATTAATGAGGACAGAGAATTAGATGGTCAGGAAAAAAGTTTGGGGTCTGGGTTTCTTAACTCTAATTCGGTACACAAGTATGGGAGCCCATTGGAGGCTGATAGGCCCAGTTTCATAACAACAAGGCCCAAACGTAATGCAAACCCAATGGTGCAGGAAATGGGCAGCTCTATCCGTGATCTGAATGTATCGATTGAGAAGTCATTGGGGTCTGACCCTTTTAACATCGAAGAAGTATTTCGACGTGAACGAGAAGAGGAAGAAACGAGAAATCCAGGAGCTGATTTGGAGGAGGATTCAGGTTCCAGACTGGACGATGACAGTGTTCAGAATGATTTTGATTCAGAAGTCGCTCAAACTTTGGAATTTGAGGCTTCTTTGGGTATTCAAATTAAGGGTTTTGAGAAACAGGTTAAGAAATTGGTTAGTGGAGAAACGTTGAAATCCTGTCCTCAATGAATTTTATCTCCATCAATGTTAGTGGGGTTTCCGATCAGTAGAAAGGTCATTGGATTCGGTCGTTGAAAGGTAAAGTGAAAGCCGATTTTATCGGTATTCAAGAAACCCACCTGGATGTTATTTCCGAACCGGTGATTCGGAGGTTTTGGGATAACACTGAGTTGGAGTTTGCTTATGTGGAGTCAGTGGGGAGATCTGGTGGATTAGCCTCGCTGTGGAACCCGGACATTTTTAAAGTTCATCAGGTATGTAAAAATCAGCGATTTATTGTTCTTTCTGGTCACATTCAGGGTTTCGATGGGGTGGTGAATGTGATAAACCTGCATGCGCCTAATGACCCAAACCGTAGGAGATCTTTTTGGGGGGAACTTTCAGAGTTGATCACTCAGGACGAAGTCTGGGTTCTGATGGGGGACTTTAACGAAGTCCGATTGGAAAATGGAAGGGTCAATTCAAGGTTTGATCAAGGCCTTGCTGATGCATTTAATGGGTTCATAGCTAATGTGGGGCTCCTGGAATTTTCCATGGTTGGGGGGGGTAATTATACGTATTTTTCTGGTCATGACGAAGTAAAGATGACTAAGCTTGATATGTTTCTTGTAAATGATATATTTATGGATTCTTGGCCGAAAGCTGTGTTGGAAGTGCATAAAAGGAGTTATCTGACCATCGCCCGATATCGCTGTCATGTTCTTCAGTTGATTTTGGTCCGGTGCCTTTTAAATTCTTCAACTCCTGGATTGGGGATCAGCGTTTGTCCAATATTGTCAATGAAGTTTTCGGTTTGGAATTTAATGGGGGAAGATGGGATGTATCTCTTGCTAGTAAACTCAAAAGGTTAAAATCTGAAATTAAAAAATGGAGAGCGGGTATAAAAAAGGAGGAAAACAAGGTGTTGGATGAGATGTTGGAAAAGTTGGATCAGCTGGAAGTGAAAGCTGGTTTGGGTCCTTTATCGAACGAAGAGAAAAAATCCAGGTTGGAGCTTCGTATGTTAGTCAATAAATCGGAATTGGCCAAGGCTGACGATCTTCATCAAAAAGCCAGAGTTAGATGGTTGAGGTTTGGGGACGAAAATAGCAAGTTTTTTGACAAATCGGTTTCGTTGAACCTGTCAAAGAGCAGAATCAACAGCCTTACTTTTAATGGTACGGCTATCTCCAACCCGGAGTCCCTTAAAGAGGCGATTAGATGTTGGTTCAATAAACAATTCTCTGAGCCCATTAGAAGAAGGCCGGACTTTGAAAATTTTGATTTTCCTAGCGTTTCGGCTCAGATGGGGCTTGCTTTGTGTGACGGGTTTTCTGAAAAGGAAGTTCTTTTGGCGATTAAGAGCTGTGACGGGAATAAATCATCGGGTCCGGACGGTTTTTCTCTCAAATTCTTCAAAGTTTACTGGGATAAGGTTAAGCCTTGGGTTATGGGGATGGTAAGCGAATTCCATCTTACGGGAACTATAAGTAAAGGGTGTAATTCGTCTTTTGTGACCTTAATTCCTAAAATTAGTGACCCTCAAGAGTTAGCTAATTTCCGCCATATCTCCCTCGTTGGCTCGCTATATAAGATTATGGCTAAGGTGTTGGCCAATCGGCTCAAAACAGTGATAAATGATATTACTTCCCTCTCCCAATCGGCTTTCGTGAGAGGTCGTAATATTCTCGATAGTCCTCTAATTGTGGGTGACACGGTTGCTTGGGCTAAGAAAATTCATAAGAAGTTATTAATTTTTAAAGTTGACTTTGAAAAGGCCTACGACACCATAAATTGGAAATTTCTTTTCCGTATGATGGTGAAGACGACTTTTCCTACAAAATGGATCAACTGGATTAAAGGTTGTTTGCAATCGGGTATGGGATCTATTCTTGTGAACGGGGCGCCCACAAGGGAATTCAAATTTAGAAGAGGTTTAAGACAAGGTGACCCGCTTTCCCCCTTTCTTTTTATTATCGATATGGAGATCGTTTGCATGTTTATGAATAGGGCGTGTATTTTGGGCCTTTTTCAAGGGTGTCAACTCCCTAATGGTGGCCCAAACATCTCCCATATATGTTACGCAGATGATGTTCTATTTATTCGCGAATGGTCAAAACAAAATGTTTTGGCATTAAATCGTTTACTGAGATGGTTAAGCCTCGTCACTGGTCTAAAAGTCAACATGAGCAAAAGCAAATTATTTGGTATTGATGTCCCAGATGCAGACGTTGTTTCTTTTGCGAAGTTGGCCAATTGTGAAGCGGTATCGGTTCCTTTTATGTATTTAGGAATTCCTATTGGGCTGAATATGAAAAGAGCCAAGTTCTGGAAACCGGTTCTAGACAGGTTTGTGGCGAAGCTTTCAAAGTGGAAGGCTAGGCATCTCTCCTTCGCGGGCCGTATGATGCTTACTAAATCGGTCCTCGGTAGTCTCCCGTCCTATTATCTCTCCTTGTTTGCGGCTCCTAAATGCATTATTCAAAAGTTGGAAAAAATTAGAAAAGATTTTGTTTGGGGAAAATCTTCTACTAGACATAAGTTGAGATGGATTCGGTGGGATTATATCATGAAAGCTAGGAAAAGGGGCTGGATACGTCTTGGAAATATTCAAAGTTTTAACTTTGCTATGTTAGCATAGTGGTGGTGGAGATTTAAATCGAATCCGAACCAACTTTGGGCCTCGGTGGTCGGGTCGATCCATAGTGGTAATGTTGTTTCTACCTCATCGGTCATCCCCCTTAAAAAATCGATCCCGGGGATTTGGAAGGATATAGGTTCGGTGGATTCATCTTTGGCCAAAGTCGGCTTAAATCTGAAGGATAATCTGGTAGTGGACGGAGAGGTTTGGAAGTGGCGCTCGGACCCAAACGGCGCCTTCTCTGTTAAACAAGTGCGCTTGGACATTGAGTCGTTTAACGGGGGTGGTGAGATTAATCCGGCTGTTTTTGCTTGGAATAGTTGAGCTCCTCCGAAAGTCAACTTTCTTTTGTGGAGAGCTTTGATTGGAAAGGTTGCTTCTAAGGTTGTTTTGATCCGAAGGGGTGTCTCTTTATCGGATAGCTCCTGTCCTAGGTGCGGTCTAGCCGAGGAGGACCCGAACCATATCTTCGTGAAATGTTTGTGGTCTAGAAGCATATGGTGGAATATTTTGATTTGGATGAAAATTAACTTTCCTGTGGAGATTTCTAATATTTCGTTTCTTTCATTCAAAACCGGCCGGGTGGGAAGAGGTGGAAGAGGATAGTGTATACTATTACTATGGCCACAGTTTCGAGGATATGGAAAGCTAGAAACGAGATGGTTTTTGAAGGGTGATTCATTACGATATCCAAATCGGTGGAGGCTATCAAAGATGATGCTTTTCTTTGGTTAATAAATCGCTCGAAGCTCACGGTGCCTCCTTTAGATAAGTGGCAGTCTTTTGATATTGCTGTTATGTTGTAATTTTCAGCTGTTTGTTTTTTCTGGTTTCCGGTTTGTTTCATTATCGTTTTGTTTTCAGCTTCTTGCTGGCTCTTTATATATATATAAAGTGAGTTTGCCGTTAAAAAAATATAGTAAAACTAATTGGGCCAAAAGTCCACCCCAATCAACCAATTCGTCCAGGAGTCTCTCCAGCAATGATGATGTTGGATTGATGTTTTATCTCTTGAAAATAATGATCCTAATTAATGTCCACCAATGTCTTTGTACATCCCCAAAAGGTCCACGTGATATTCCTTTAGGGTTTTGACAAAAAAAAACCTTTTTCTTTTCCTTTGAACATTATTCACACGCTGCCTTCTTTTGTCTTTTAACCGTAGCCTACGGTTTAAAACCGTAGGTTACGTTATGAATCTGCTTTGTTCTTTTATTCAACCTCAATCAACACCTAGACTTCATTCTTGTGCATCTCTTGTATATTCAAGCAACATTTTCAATCCGAACAAGTCCCGAATAACGCCTTTCGCTATGTTTATCATCCACGGGTGTTTTGCATCATCTTTAAACTCTCCAACTTTACCGAATTAAGTGATTTACCTGTAAAACCACGAACACTCATAGTTAACACATTCAAAGCACATAATCACTGAAAACACACTTAAATACGCAATGTAACACACTTTAACACTCGCGTTACAAACTCTCCATCATGTCCTGTTTGTGGATGATGAAGCCTTTGACACCCTTCTTCTTTTTTGTTTCCTGCACAAACTATAACAACTGATAACACCCCAATCCGGCCCGGGTGGATGTCCACAAATTGCTGGTGAAACCTGGGCTAGTAATTTTGGTAACAAAGGTGGTGTTTTTTAAATAAATCTTAATCTTTTGACTACATCTCGTATTATTTATTTGTTTCAAAACTCTACTTGATATGTTTGTGTTTCCAAATTCAAATATGTTGTTTGCCAAAATCATCAATTCTATTTCATAAATACTTAGAAAAAATTTGGTTGTATGGATAGCTATGATTCATCTATCCTTATTTGTGAAAATGTAAGGTGGAGTCAATAAAAATAAATAATAGTCAAGATTAGGCATACCAGAAAATCCAAGTTATGATTTTATACCCTAAACTGGTACTATAGCATAAATAAACTGGTCACCATTAGTTAGACTTTGAAGATCCAGGATCCTTCTCGAATGGACTTGTGAGTCTTCAAAGCTCCAAAACCTGTTAAAATCAACTTGGGTCTAAGCCAAACAAACTGGGGACAAGCCCATTATAACCGGTGACAAACCCAAAAGAACTAGGGACAAGCTCGTGATAACTGGGGAGAAGCCCAAACTAGGGACAAGCCCAAAAGATGCTGGGTTCTGGCCTAAACTAGGGACAAGCCCAACTTAAGTGACATGAAAATGCCAAAACCTTAGCTAATGTGAAAACGTTAGAAAACTTAGGATAATGGATGTATGGTACGTCTACCATTATACTTGAGAACCTACATATGGCCAACAGCAATGAAATTGTCAGCCAGTAAGCATGTGTTGATCCCATGGCCTGGAACCATACTTGGATAATTGTGCGCTACTGGTGGGGTGTCAAAACTCAATTTGTATGAAAGGTGAAAACTTTTAAACCTTAGAAGGTATTAGATACCTTAAACTCAGGAGAGAGGTGGCCAACCCCTTAGACCTCTGAAGATGCAAACGATGTCAAGGATTTCTGTAAAACTTTGAACTTGGTGAAATTGGATGTTAAGTATCTTAACATCCTTTCCTTATAACAAAAATATATAAAGTAGAGAAAGAACTGAAATAAAGTGTTACCGATATTAGGATCCTAAATCCATTAAGGATCCTTGATCCTTATTACATAAAATACTTCTTAAGTTGGATAGCATACTAGGCCCTTGGTAAAAGACGGTAAGCCCCCTTTCCAGCCTTTGCTTCTATCAGATAGGGCCCTTCCCACCTAGGTGCCAACTTGCCATCAGCTAGGTTTGTAGTGTTCTAAAATGCCTTCCTTAACACCAAGTCTCCAACTTGAAATCTTTAAATCCTGATGTTCTTGTTATATGCCCCAACCATCTTTTGCTAATAACTGACAATCCTTATCCTCGCTAGGTCTTTGAGCTCATCCATAGTATCTAGGTCTTGCATCAGATTTTCACTGTTCGTCTGAGTATCCCAGATGCTTGTTCTTGCTATAGGAACCACCATCTCTGTAGGGATCACTGCCTCAATTCCAAAGACTAGAGAGATTGGAATCTGGCCTGTGGCATTCTTTGGAGTTTTTTTATTAGCCCAAAGGACATACGAAAACTTTTCAACCCATTTTCCTTTCTTGGATCCTAATTTCTTATTCAAGTTATTGATGATAGTCTTGTTGCTTGACTCTGTTTGGCCATTAGCTTGTGGATAAACTGGTGTAGATGTAATTATCTTGATCCCCCAACTGTTACAAAAATTAGTAGTTCCATTCCCAATAAATTGGGATCCATTGTCGTATATAATTTCATAAAGAATTCCAAATCTAGTAATAATGTTTCTTTTGATAAAGGATATAACTTCCTTTTCTCTAACTTGAAAAAAGGCTTCCACCTCTATCCATTTGGAGAAATAGTTGGTCATAGCGAGCATAAAGACTTTACCACCAGGTGCCTTGGGTAATTTTCCTACTATATCCATCCCCCCATTTTATAAATGGCCAATACGAAATTATGGGATATAAAGGCTCTGCTGGCTGGTGTAAGATATTGATGTGTCTTTGGCAAGCACCACACTTCCTTGCATAGTCTATGGCGTCTTTCTTCATTGTGGGCCAGAAGTAACCTGCCGAAGTATTCTAGAGAATAGTGCTCTGCCCCCTGTATGATTTACGCAGTCTCCTTCATGGAAATCCTTTAACACCTCTTGGATTTCAGGATCCTCAATGCATCGCAAATAGGGACCTGTTTTGGTCAAAAAATCTGATGAGGATAATGCAACCAAACTCTTTGTTACGGGGAATGATGCTTTAAATGTAGAACAATGATAAGGATCACTTCAATGTAAATTGCACAAACGACACAAAGATTTATACGGGGAAAAAGCCCTTGATCAAGAGTTGATCTCCGGCACAAAAAACCCCGGGTGATGGAAACTACCGATCACCAAGCTCAAATAAATCAATAAATGTTTACAACTTCGGATAGTAACGAGCTAGGTACAAGGATCACTATGGTGAAATGTGTAAAAATGAGTGAAAACTAATAAGTGTTCGTCGAGAGCTTCAAGAGTGCGATTGTATGAGAGTGTGTGTAGCTGAAAATGGCTAAGTGTTCTAATTCTAGCTCGTTACCCCTTTAAAAATAGAAGTTAGCTATAATAACAAACTATCCGACTTTTGTGCCAAGCTCCCACGTTCTCCACAACGTCCATTTCCAGTCAAACGTGTGTGAAATACCCGTGGAATATTCCATAGTAACGTTGCCAAGACCAAGTCAAGCTTGTTACTCCTGCGAAATATAAACAAACAATCGTTAGCATGAGGATCCTTAAGGTGATCCATGATCCTGATCCTGAAGCTCTTCTGAGGATCACTATCTGTCACAGAAGTAAGGATCATTAATTAGGATAACAAGTAAGGATCACTATCTGTCATAAAAGAACGCTGTTGTTTCAACGATGCACAGATTGATAGGATCCGCCACTGCTTCCCAGGGAACACCGAGTTTAGACCTTTTGATCCCAATGCCCTGAGTGATCATATTTCCGACAAGTGGGTTGCTTTTCTTGTCACTCCGTTCACCATAGGCTATACATATCCTTTCCCAGCCTTTACCCAATCTTTCTTTTCCCTAACCGGCATCTCTTATATCCAAGCCATGCCGATGATATGGAGGGTTTTGTACACCCTTGAAAGGATCATCGATCAGGAAGGGATAGACCTAGGAATGTCATAGCTGGGAGAGCTGTATGATCTTACTACCTTTGGTTCTCATCGTTATTTGTTTAAACGTAAGCCTGGTGAGGAACACCCGATCTTCAAAGCTACCAAGAATGATGCTAATTGGAAGCGACGTTTCTTTTTCGTCAAGAGAGATTCTATTGATGACGGAAAGGATCTACCCAAGAAATGGGCTACCCATGGTAGGGTGGAGGATCCTAAGAAGGATCACCAGAGAACTTTCCTTTGATATAAGGATCACTTATATACTTTTGCTTTCTTGTTATGCAGCTATCACCGTTTCACACCTCAGACTGTCTCCTGCTGCCAAAGAGAGACTCCTCGCTTTCAAGAAACTTGATCCTGAAACAAGAACTTTCAAGACAACAACCCAAGACTCTCAGGAGGTATCCTCAGGCTCTGTCATGATGTCAAGTAAGTATCTTTGTTTAAAAATTTAAATAAATAGTGAAATATAAGTAAAGTTAAGATACTTATCTTGTTTTGGTTGTGTAGGTGCTGGAAAATCTACCAAGCCTGCTTCTCAATTCGACACGGCTGACCTTGATACTGTTAGACCCAGGAAGAAGAGGTCCACTACCAGTCCTAGCATCTCCATTCCCAAGGCACCCACTAAAGGAAGGGGTGGCAAAAAGAGAAAGACCTCCGAGGCTGAGGATCTGCAGGGTCTGCCTCTGATCCGTCACCAATTCCTCGAGTACTTCAATGATGTAAGGATCACTGTCTCTGCTCGTATATCCTGTTAACATATCCTGCTAATATATCCTGCTGATTTGAGGATCACTTGATCCTAACCTTATCTTTTATCCCCTTTGCAGAAATTATCTGAGATTGAGGATTATGTTGGCCACGTTGAGGATCAGGACAAGAAGATTGCTGACCTCCAACAGGTTGCAGTGCTTAAGGACCTCAAAATTGCTGATCTTCAGAAGGAACTCCAAGATGCCAAGACCAAGACGGCTAAACTTCTGATCGACCTGGACTATGAAAAGCATGATCTCATAGAAGGTGCAAAGGTCTCTGCTGCCATCACAATGTATCAGGCAAAACTTCATATGGCCCAGGAAGCTCAAGATCCTAACTTCGACAGAAGCAGCTGGGATGTTGAGGGCTGGAAAGCAAGGTTAGCTGGTCTTGAAGATGATGAAGAGGCTGAGGAGGTTCTGGCGATTGAGGCTGGAGGCAAGGGTGAAGGTGGTGAAACAAGTGGAGCTGGAGGTGGTGATGCAGGGAAGGTTTAGGATGCATGATTGGGCGATGATGGAAACTTCTAGACATAGCCGGAGCCCAATTTTTTAGTTTGATGGTTGTTTTGTTGAACAATTTAATGGTTTGTACTGAACAATAGTTTTTAGGATTAAGGATCATATATGATCCTTTGGACAATAGGCAGGATTGCAAATGGTGGAAGGATCCTCTGTTTGGGGGATGAAGCCATTGTGATCCTGCTGCCTTTATATTCCTGCACTACTTTTGAACTTATTATCATGGACACCCTTTACCTACCCTAGCGGACGGGCCACGTTTTGCTGGTAGATGCTCGGGGTAGGTAATTTTGACAACCTTTTAAGGGTTAGTCTTTTGTTGATAAATAAAATCTTAATCTTTTGTCGCTTATCTTGTATTGTTATCCTTTTTGTCTCTTTAATTCTCCTTTGTTTTGATGTACACTTATTGAATAAACAATTTTGAATAAGTCAGATTGAAAATATTTAGGATATGATCCATGATCAAATATCCTCTAGTTAAAGAATCCCAAAAAGTAATATATTTTAAGGATCACAAGTTTAGTTGTCAAATTTTAAGGGTTATTCAAATAAACAATGAATAGAATTAAAAATAGTTAAGGATCATACCTGAGGATCCAAGTTAGGATCCTAACCATAATAAGGATAACTATAAGATAAACCTTGGAGAGAAGTAAGGATCAAGGATCCCTAGTTGCTTATCTTCAAGGACCTGAAATAGAGCATAACTTGGGACTAAGCCAATATAAGATAAGAGTTAGCAACTGGGGACAAGCCCAAGGATAACTGGGGACAAGCCCAAGGATAACTGGGGACAAGCCCAAGGATAACTGGGGACAAGCCCAAGGATAACTGGGGACAAGCCCAAGGATCGTATGTAAACTGGAGTATGGCCCTAACTGACGACTATCCAAACTTAGTGACATGAACATGCCAAAACCTTAGCTAACGTGAAAACGTTAGAAACCTTAGGATCGGATGTATGGTACGTCTACCATTATACGTAGGATCCTAGGTATAGCCAGTACAATGGAATTATCAGCCCCTAAAGCGAGTACTGGTCCCACTGCCTTGAACTATACCAGGATCATCATGCGCTACAGGCGGAACTGGGGTCAAGCCCAAATAACTGGGGTTAAACCCAAGGAACGGATTGCTTCTGTAGATAACCAATACTTTGCTAAGGATACCTGAACTTTCAAAACTTAAAATCACGTGAGAGGTGGATAAAGGACACATGATCCTTATCCTTATATGAGAAAATAAGGAAATGAAATAGTTCAAGATTAGGACATTACCAAAGTAAGGATCACCGATACTTTAAGGATCCTTCAAGGATAACTCCAATGTAAGGATCATCTGTGCGATGAGGATCCTGGTCACATGAAATATTTCTTCAAGTGGACAGCATTCCAAGCTCTTGGTAGCAAATCACCTTCCATGGTCAGCAATCTATATGCCCCCTTTCCTGCTTCAGCTTCAATCAAATAAGGGCCTTCCCATTTTGGAGCCAATTTTCCATCAGAAGGATTGGTGGTATTCTGAAATGCTTTCCTTAATACCATATCTCCAACTTGAAACTTCCTGATCCTGACATTTTTGTTATAAGCACCAGCCATTCTTTGTTGATAACTGGCCATCCTTATCCTAGCCAGATCCCTGATTTCTTCAATAGTATCCAGGTCTTGAGCCAAGTTCTCATCATTTTCCTCAGGATCACGGGTACTTGTTCTAGCAGTTGGAACCACCATTTCTATTGGGATCACTGATTCTGCCCCAAATACCAAAGAGAATGGCGTTTGACCAGTAGCATTCTTAGGGGTTGTCCTATCAGCCCAAAGCACATAAGGTAGTTCTTCTGCCCATTTCCCTTTCTTGTATCCAAGCTTCTTCTTCAAATTGTTGATGATGATCTTGTTGGATGATTCTGCTTGACCATTAGCTTGTGGGTGGACTGGTGTTGATGTTATCATCTTAATCCCCCAGCTGTCACAAAAGTTAGTGGTTCTGCCCCCAATGAATTGGGAACCATTATCACATATAATTTCAGAAGGAATACCAAATCTAGTTATAATATTTCTTTTAATGAAGGATATAACTTCCTTTTCTCTGACTTGGGCAAAAGCTTCAGCCTCTATCCACTTGGAGAAGTAATCAGTCATAGCTAGCATGAATACTTTTCCACCAGGTGCCTTAGGGAGCTTACCAACTATATCCATACCCCATCTCATAAATGGCCAAGAGGAGGATATAGGATGCAAAAATTCAGCTGGTTGATGAAGGATATTGCTGTGTCTCTGACAAGGATCACATCTTTTAGCATACTCCACAACATCTCTCTTCATGGTTGGCCAGTAGTATCCTGTCCTCATGATCCTTGAGAATAATGCTCTGCCCCCAGTGTGGTTTCCACAATCTCCTTCATGGAAGTCTTTTAAAACTTCTTGGATTTCAGGATCCTCAATGCATCTCAAGTATGGTCCTGCAAGAGATCGTCTATACAACATATTATTTAAAATTGTGAATTGAGATACCTTAATTTTGAAAGCCCTAGGGTTTTCTCCTATAGGAATCTCTCCATGTTGTAAGTATCTCACGATTGGTGAGATCCATGATCCTGATCCTGAATGGGATTGAGTATCCTCACTAGGGATAATTGCATAATTATTTCCTATCTCCATAGCCACATGATCCTCGATAGCCGGGGTCAGGATATGGAAAATAGGGATCTTGATATCCTACGGGATCTTCAAAGATGATCCTAAGTTAGCCAATGCATCAGCTTCTGTATTTTCTTCCCTTGGTACCTGTGTCAAATTGAAGGAAACAAAAGAGAGTGCCAATTCTTTGACTATCTCTAGATATTTGGTTAGCTTTTCACCTTTAACAGCATAGGATCCATTAAAGTGGTTTGTAATTAACAATGAATCTACATGTACCTCAAGATACCTGATCCCTATATGCTTAGCAATTTGCAAACCAGCAATTAAGGCTTCATATTCAGCCTCATTGTTAGTGGTTTGGAACTCACAAGCTATGGAGTGGGGTATTATGTCCCCCTGTGGCGATTTTAGTAGTATTCCAAGCCCTGTGCCTTTTACATTTGAGGATCCATCAGTATAAAGTATCCAAGGATCCTTGGTCTCCTCTAGCTGCTGGACTTCTAACTCAGCTTCTTTTTGTAAATCACTACTGAAATCAGCCACAAAGTCAGCTAATGCTTGGGATTTGATGGCTGTCCTAGGCTCATATCTTATGTCATAGGCACTAAGCTTCACTGCCCACTTGGCCATCCTTCCTGACATCTTTGGTTTCCTGAGGACATTCTTAATTGGAAAATTAGTTTTAACAACAATAACATGAGTTTCAAAATAATGTCTCAACTTAGTAGATGCCATAATTAATGCAAGAATAAGCTTTTCAAGGTGTGAATACCTGGATTCGGCATCAAGTAAACTTTTACTTACATAATAGACAGGATGTTGTGTACCTTCGTGATCCTTAACAAGGACCACACTTACTGCTTTTGAGGATACTGCAAGATACAAGGATAGCACATCGCCTTTTTCTGGTTTCATCAAGGCCGGGGCTGAGGATAGGTAATCTTTGAGAGCTCTTAAGGCATTTTCATGCTTCTCAGTCCACTCAAATTTCTTGTTCTTCCTTAGGATATCATAGAATTCTTTGCACTTCTCTGAGGACTTGGATATAAATCTGTTCAAAGCTGCTATCCTGCCTGTTAGCCTTTGAACATCCTTAGCACTGGCCGGAGATTTGATATTCACTAGGGCTTTGATTTGTTCCGGGCTAGCTTCAATGCCTCTCTTTGTCACCATATATCCTAAGAATTTACCTGCTTTAACACCAAAGTGACATTTTGAAGGATTAAGCTTCATATTATATTTATCAAGGATATTGAATGCCTCCTCCAAGTCTCTTAGGTGATCCTCAGCTTTTATGGATTTTACCACCATATCATCTATGTAAACCTCCATAGTTTGTCCAATCTGATCCTTGAACATCATATTCACCAGCCTTTGATATGTTGCAGTATAGCAGTATATACCGGTTGGAGTCATGAAGGCTGTATCCTCTTGATCGGATGGTTCCATTTGGATTTTTTGAAATCCAGATGAAGCATCCATAAAAGTTAACAGTTCATGACCCGCAGTTGCATCCACCATGGAGTCAATGTGGGGTAATGGGAAAGGATCCTTGGGACATGCCTTATTTAAATCGGTAAAATCGACACATACCCTCCATTTTCCGTTTTTCTTTTGAACAACAACCACATTGGCCAACCATCTTGGATACTTGACCTCTCTAATCATACCTGCCCGGAGCAATTTCTCTACCTCTTCCTGGATAATGGCATATCTTTCTGGTGCAAATTTTCTTCTCCTTTGATGGATTGGTTTGAAGGACCTATCAATGCCAAGTTTGTGAGTAATTACATCTTTAGATATGCCTGTCATGTCTTCGTTTTTCCATGCAAAGGTAGTCTTTCTCCTTTTGAGGAAGGATATGAGGTCTTCCTTCATATCGCCAATGATCCCTGATCCGATATAGATTTTGGATTCAGGATCATGAGGATCCATGAGGATTTCTACCACATCCTGCTCTCTTGCCTTCAAGACATCCCTTGGAGGATACTTTGATTGCTATTGCTCCCTTGACTTCGAGGCTGGTTTCATCGATGAAGTATAGCAATTCTTAGCCTCCTGCTGATCACTATCAATCTTGACTATTCCCCAAGGACTAGGGAGCTTCACACATTGATGGTAAGTAGATGGGACTGCCTTCATATCGTGTATCCAGGGCCTGCCAAGGATAACATTACAACAAGATAAACAGTCAATAACACAAAATTTTTGATAAGAGTGTAGGCCTTCGACAGCATGCACGTTCTGGTTATCAGATCTGTTGTAGGATCTAAACTTGTTGTTCTTGAATGAGGATCCTTGCTTATCCTGCTTTGAGGATCCTGCTAACCTCTCCTGGATCCTTTTGTCATCCTCTAGCCGAATGAACCTAAGTGCCCGGGTTCTTACCTCATCTAGGTTCCTGCATGGTGTCATAACAAGATCATCATAGAACAATGAATCCCTAAGCAATCCCATTTTAAAGGCCTCAACAGCCGTGGCTATATCCAAGTTGGGAATGTCTAAGGATTCTTTACTGAATTTGGTAATATAATCCCTTAATGATTCATTATGACCCTGGGTTATCCTATATAGATCACTAGTTAATCGTTCAAATTTTCTACTACAAGAAAACTGATTATTAAATAGGTTAACTAGATTAGCAAATGAGGTAATAGAGTAGGGGGAAGACTTAGCAGCCATTTGAGAGCTGATCCAGTAAGAGTGGATCCAAATCCCTTGCACAGGCATGCTTCCTTTAACCTTTCTGGAATTGGATTGATCTCCATCCTCTCCCTGTATTGTGCTATGTGTTCTTCAGGATCCGTCGAACCATCATACAGCTTCATAGTTGGGACATGGAACCTCTTGGGTATCTCAGCATCACAGATTGGTGGTGCAAAACGAGATATCTTGTGGCTCCCATCTGCAATCTCTGGGATAGGTTTGACTACTCCTGGAACACTTGATATCATATCCTTCAACTTTTGCAACTCTCTGGCCATGGCATGATTGATACCTGGATCCTGCATAAGGCCATGGTTAGTAGTATAAGAATTATTAAAAGTGTTACCTCCCATTGGATTCAGATTAGGAAGAATGGATGTTAATCCATATTGTTGGGCCTCTGGAATGATCGAAGGACCAGTAGAAGCATTGGTCTGCATTGGAATAAAATCTCCCTGATGGACATCTGAACTTCCTGTTTGCAAACTCCTCAAGGATCCTGGCATCTGGAAGGATCCCTGAAACTGGGACGATCCTGGAACAAAGGAGGATCCTTGAACCTGGGATGATCCTGGAACAATGGAGGATCCTTGAACCTGGAATGATCCTGGAACAAAGGAGGATCCTTGACCCTGGGATGATCCTGGAACAATGGAGGATCCTTGAACCTGGGATGATCCTGGAACAAAGGAAGATCCTTGAACCTGGGATGATCCTGGAACAAAGGAAGATCCTTGAACCTGGGATAATCCTAGAACAAAGGAGGATCCTTGAACCTGGGATGATCCTGGAACAAAGGAAGATCCTTGAACCTGCTGCGCTCCTGTGTATCCTCCTGAATTCGTGAGGGATCCCATATGCTGGGGATAGGATCCCGCTGGCTGGAAATAGGAACCCGATGCCTGGGTCACTGTTGTTGTTCCGTAGTGCACTCCTTTTGGTCCACCCACATATTGAACATCTGGAACCACTGATGGCTGAGAAGTAATCACCGGAGTATCAAAATTCAAAGATCTGGGCATCAGTGGGGAATGATCCTCTGCCGTTTTCTTTTGTTTCTTGAGATCTCCGATTTCTTTGAGAATCCTTTCATTGGTCTTGTCCTGTTGCTGTATATGATCCTTCATCTGCAAAATCAAAGTAAACATGTCACTAGTAGTGGGAGTGTAAGAAGCAGAAGAAGTTGGAGGTTTTGAGAAAATGGGAGTTGGTTTCTTCGCAACATTCTCAGCATTCTTCTGGGATCCAAAAGGTGGTGGAGGCAAAGGGGGAACGCCTTGTGAAGAACTGAATGAGGGCATCAAATTTGAAGCATTCTTCGCTGAGGAAGCCATTTGCTTGGTTGTAGTGAAATGAAATGAGCACAGAAACACGAATTTTTATAAGAATGAAGCACCAATTGCCCCACGGTGGGCGCCAAACTGTTTTGGTCAAAAAATCTGATGAGGATAATGCAACCAAACTCTTTGTTACGGGGAATGATGCTTTAAATGTAGAACAATGATAAGGATCACTTCAATGTAAATTGCACAAACGACACAAAGATTTATACGGGGAAAAAGCCCTTGATCAAGAGTTGATCTCCGGCACAAAAAACCCCGGGTGATGGAAACTACCGATCACCAAGCTCAAATAAATCAATAAATGTTTACAACTTCGGATAGTAACGAGCTAGGTACAAGGATCACTATGGTGAAATGTGTAAAAATGAGTGAAAACTAATAAGTGTTCGTCGAGAGCTTCAAGAGTGCGATTGTATGAGAGTGTGTGTAGCTGAAAATGGCTAAGTGTTCTAATTCTAGCTCGTCACCCCTTTAAAAATAGAAGTTAGCTATAATAACAAACTATCCGACTTTTGTGCCAAGCTCCCACGTTCTCCACAACGTCCATTTCCAGTCAAACGTGTGCGAAATACCCGTGGAATATTCCATAGTAACGTTGCCAAGACCAAGTCAAGCTTGTTACTCCTACGAAATATAAACAAACAATCGTTAGCATGAGGATCCTTAAGGTGATCCATGATCCTGATCCTGAAGCTCTTCTGAGGATCACTATCTGTCACAGAAGTAAGGATCATTAATTAGGATAACAAGTAAGGATCACTAATTGTTAGAAAATCCTCCCCTAACAAGACCTGCAAGAGATATTTTATATAAAATATTATCTAGTATAATAAAATAAGATACCTTGACCCTGGAGGCTCTAGGATTCTCTCATGTGGGGATTTCACCATTCTGGATAAACTTCATAATCGGAAGGATGTATGATCCTGAACCCAAATGTGAATTACTAGATGTTGTTGTAGTATCCTTTACTACCTCCATTATATAATTCTCCTCAATTCTAGGAAAGAGAATGTGAATGATAGGTATTTTTACATCTTCTTAGGTGTTAGGGGAGGATTTTTTTAATGACCTGTGATCCTCAATTACTGTTGGGTTTGGTGATCCTCACTTCTGTTTGAGTTAGTGATCCTCAAAAGTGTTTCAGGATCAGGATCATGGATCATCTTAAGGATCCTTATACTAACGATTGTTTACTTTGAATATGGTATTGTTTTGCAGGAGTACGAGCTTGGACTTAGTCTTGGCGATATTCCTGGAGCATATTCCATGACTTATTCCGCACGTGCTTACCTGAAGTGGACGTTATGGAGTTCGTGGGGAGATTGCATGATATGCGGAATGTTAGTTAGTGTAGATATTTTCCATTTTTAAAGGGGTAGCGAGCTAATTAGAAAACACTTGGCTATTTTTGGCTACACACACACTCTTACAACTGCTCTCACCAGCTCTCGTTAATTCACTTGGCAATTACACACTTTTTTACACAATACACTATAGTGATCCTTGTACTTAGCTCGCTATCATCCGAAGTTGTAATACATTTCTTGTTTAATTTGAGTTGGTGATCGGTAGTTTCCATCACCCGAGGTTTTTTATGCCGGAGATCATTCATTGATCAAGGGCTTTTTCCTCGTATAAATCTTCGTGTCACTTGTTCATTACATTTCAGAGTGATCCTTATTGTTGTTCATCAAATCAAGCATCATACCTCACAACAGAAAGTTTGGTTGCATTATCATTGCTTGATTTTTGACCAAAACAGTTTGGCACCCACCGTGGGGCAATTGGTGCTTCATTCCTAAGAAGATTCATACCTTTGTGGTCATTTCGGTTCATAACAACCAGGCAGATGGCTTCCTCAGTGAAGAACACTTCAAGCTTAATGCCCTCATTAAGTTCTTCACAAGGCGTTCCTCCTTTGCCTCCACCACCTTCTGGATCCCAGAAGAATGCTAAGAATGCTGCGAAGAAACAAACCCCCATTTTCCAAAAACCACCTACTTCTTCTGTTTCAACTAATCCTACTACTAATGATCTTTATGCTCTGATTTTGCAGATGAGGAATCATGCACAAGAGCAGGACAAAACCAACGAAAGGATCCTCCGGGATATCGATGAGATCAAGAAACAGAAGAAATCAGTGGAGGATCACTCCCTTCTGATGCCAAGATCGCTAAACTTTGACACTCCGGTCATAACTTCCCAACACTCAGCAGTTCCGGACGTGCAATACTTGGGTGAATTACCAGGAAAGCGTTATGGAATAGCAACTATGAGTCAGGCATTTGGCTCTCACTTCCAGCCTCAAGGATCCTCTTCTCAGCATCAGGGATACTTCATGTCAGGAGGATATTTGGGAATGCATGCAATCCAAGGATCCTCCCAGGTCCAAGGATCCTCCCAGGTCCAAGGATCCTCACAGGTCCAAGGATCCTCACAGGTCCAAGGATCCTCACAGGTCCAAGGATTCTCCCAGGTCCAAGGATCCTCCCAGGTCCAAGGATCCTCCCAGGTTCAAGGATCCTTCCCGGTCCAAGGATCCTCTCTTGTCCCAGGATCCTCTCTGGTCCCAGGATCCTCTCTGGTCCCAGGATCCTCTCTGGTTCCAAGATCCTTTCAAGTTCAAGGATCATCTCAACTTCAAGGATCCAACGTCCTTCAGGATCAAGGATTCTTGAGAAGTATGCAGCCTCAGAGCTCGGACGTTCATCAAGGAGACTTCATACCAATGCAGACCATTGCTCCCTCTGGTCCTTCAATCATGCCATAGTCTCATCAATATGGATTCACATCCGCAATTCCAAACACGAATCTTGTGGGAGGTAACATTTTTAATAATTCATATAACACTAACCATGGCTTAATGCAGGATACAGGTATTAATCAGGCTATGGCTAGAGAGCTACAGAAGCTTAAGGATATGATATCCAGTGTACCGGGAGGGGTTAAACCCATTCCTGAAATTGTAGATGGTAGCCATAGGATATCTCGTTTTGCACCACCCTTATGTGATGCTGAGATACCTAAAAGATTCCAGATACCATCTATGAAGCTGTATGATAGTTCAACGGATCCAGAGGAGCATGTAGCTCAGTACAGGGAGAGGATCGAGATCAATCCAATTCCTGAAAGGTTAAAAGAAGCATGTCAATGCAAGGGATTTGGATCCACACTCACAGGATCTGCTCTTAAATGGCTGCTAAGTCTTCCCCCTTACTCTATTACTTCATTTGCTAATCTAGTTAATTTGCTTAATAGTCAATTCTCTTGTAGTAGAAAATTTGAACGATTAACTAGTGATCTATATAGGGTAACACAAGGTCAAAATGAATCACTTAGAGATTACATCAGTAAGTTTAGTAAAGAATCCTTGGATATTCCTAACTTGGATATTGCTACGGCTGTAGAAGCCTTTAAAATGGGATTACTTAGGGATTCATTATTCTATGATGATCTTGTCATGACACCTTGCAGGAATCTTGATGAAGTAAGAACCAGGGCCCTTAGGTTCATCCGCCTAGAGGATGACAAAAGGATCCAGGATAGATTGACAGGATCCTCAAAACAGGAGAAACAAGGATCCTACTTCAGGAACAACAAATCCAAGTTCTACAATAAGTCTGACAATCAGAACTTGCATTCAGTGGAACAAGAAGAGGATGATGAGGATTATCCTCCTATTTCTGAATACTGTTTTTCTGTTGATAACAATGAACTAATCCTTGCAATGCAGAATTTAAGTGAGAAAGCTAGGTGGCCAAGGAAGAGTGATAAACCAGCTGCTACAAAGGATAAGTCCAAGTGGTGTGCATATCATGAGGATTTTGGACATCTCACTGAAGAGTGTATTGCATTGAGAAAGGAAATTGGTAACTTGTTGAGCAAGGGGCATTTGAAGGAACTCTTGGGTCGGAAGAAGTCAAGGATCCAGGATCCTGAAAGGATCCAGGATCCTGAAAGGATCCCGGAAAGGGCTCCTGCTCCTCCAGCAGATGCACAAGTCATAAACTTCATATCCGGAGGATCAGACATTTGTGGTACCTCCTTTTCAGCAGCAAAAAAGACATGCTAAGGAAACCAAGATGGATAATGGAGACAGACCCGTCCGGACCTCCGTTGTCACCCAGGATAAAGTCATAACTTTTGATGAGAATGATCGTGTTGATGTTCAGGATCCTCATCATGATGGTCTTGCCATGGATACATGACATGAAGGCAGTCCCATCCACCTATCATCAGTGGGTAAAGCTTACAAGTCCATGGGGAGTGGTGAAAATTGGCATTGACAGGTCATTCAAGCCAATTCATCAAAAGAGGAGGAAGTTTGCACCTGAAAGGAATGCTATTATCCAGGAAGAGGTAGATAAACTACTTCGGGCAGGTATGATAAGAGAGGTTAAGTATCCAAGATGGTTAGGCAATGTGGTTGTTGTTCAAAAGAAAAATGGAAAGTGGAGGGTGTGTGTCGATTTTACTGATTTAAACAAGGCATGTCCCAAGGACCCTTTCCCATTACCCCACATTGACTCCATGGTGGATGCTACTGTGGGTCATGAGTTGTTGACTTTTATGGATGCTTCATCTGGATTTCAACAAATTCAGATGGAACCATCTGATCAAGAGGATACAGCCTTTATGACCCCAACTGGTATATACTGTTATATTGCTATGCCGTTTGGATTAAGGAATGCAGGTGCCACTTATCAAAGGCTAGTTAATATGATGTTCAAGGAACAAATTGGACACACTATGGAAGTCTATATTGATGACATGGTGGTTAAGTCCAAGAAGGCTGAGGATCACCTTAAAGACTTGGAGGAAGCATTCAATATCCTTGATAAATTTAATATGAAACTTAATCCTTCCAAGTGTCATTTTGGTGTTAAGGCAGGTAAATTCTTAGGCTATATGGTGACAAAGAGGGGCATTGAAGCAAGTCCAGAGCAAATTAAGGCTATTGTGAATATCAAATCTCCTGCCAATGCTAAGGATGTGCAAAGATTGACGGGCAGGATCGCAGCCTTGAACAGATTCATATCCAAATCCTCATAAAAGTGTAAGGAATTCTATGATATCCTGAGGAAGAACAAGAAATTTGAATGGACTGAGAAGCATGAAAGTGCCCTCAAAGCTCTTAAGGATAACCTATCCTAAGCCCCAGCCTTGATGAAACCAGAAAAAGGGGATGTATTATCCTTGTACCTAGCAGTATCCTCAAAAGCAGTAAGTGAGGTCCTTGTTAAGGATCACCAAGGTACACAACATCCTGTTTATTATGTAAGTAAGAGTTTACTTGATGCTGAATCCAGGTATTCACACTTAGAAAAACTTATCCTTGCATTAATTATGGCATCTACTAAATTGAGACATTATTTTGAGACTCATGCCATTATTGTTAATGTCACACCCCGACCGCGTAAAACAACAAATCGCGGCGGAAACATCGGGGCGTGTTGCAACAGAATTAATGTTTCACAACCATGGATATTAAAGTTTCGTATTATTGATTAAAAATGTTACAATGTCTTAACAAACAAATAAATACTACATAATTAACTAGTCTTGCATCTTTTATTGTCACTAAGGCCCATGTCCGCCTAAGTGTATCTTGATCAATCCTATGCTTCATTTCCTGAAACACATGTGAAAATAGGTACGTCAGCATAAAAATGCCGGCGAGTACATAGGTTTTGTGAAAATAAGATTCATGACTTCTGTTTAAGAAAATGTTTAGTCATGAACCTTGTAATTTGCTTTGTCTTTGTAAATCATTTGAAAAACAATAAGTTCAGATGATACGTATAATTAAGAGAATAATACATGGTTAAATGAATAACCAAGTAAAATGAGTTTGTAAAAGATGAGTTGTTTTGTAAAACAATGTCTTGTGAAAAGTATGTTATTTGTATAAAATGTTATATGTCATAAACTGAAATGATTCAAATAACGCTACGATATGTAATACCATACAAACACTTATATATAGGAAGTACCAGCGGCGTATCCACCATGCTTGTATCATATTACACACGCATCGTTACTTAATCACTTAATCAAACCAAACCAACAATGTAAGATATCTATGTTTAAACCAATTGTCAAATGTATTGAATAATATGTCAAAGTGTTTATGTCAAGATGTATATCATGTAATGTAAAACAAATGTGATATGTATGGCTAGTGAAATGCATCAACTAAACCATAGGTGAAACACACAAAACAAAGCATTGAAGTAAAACTTGGTTTAAATCAAAGTTATGTTTTGTGGGAAATGCATGATCAAATGTCAATCATGTTAAAATGTCTATGTCGAAATATCTATGTCAAATGTCTATGTCAAAATGTCTTTGTGTAAACCATGTCAAAATGTCATGTATGGCTAGTGAAATGTCTCAACTAAACCATATGCACAAAAGCAAAGTATTGAAGTAAAACTTGGTTTAAATCAATATTATGTCTTGTGTAAATGCATGCTATACTGAATATGAACATTTATGCGGTATTGTTATAATGCATACATCCAAGCCTTGTGACTGTGGTGATAAACCCTTAAACAAATTAAAGGTCTATCTGTCTTATATCATCGAATTCGGTCATTCCTTTCTGTCCCCTTTCCCTGGGATGTCCGGAACGGGAGTTGTCAATTCCTATGGTACCACTACCTACTAACGAACGGCGTAGCTAATGTTAATGAATGTATTGTCCCATGTAAACAAACCAAATGTCATACCAAAATGTAAGCATGTGAAAAAAATGCACTAAGTATGTAATCAAATGAACATACATAGCGTGAAATGTCATGTAAAACGATGTACTAAGTAATGCACACAATGGGCACACCTAGCATGAAATGTCATGTAAAACGATGTACTAAGTAATGCACACAATGGGCACACCTAGCATGAAATGTCATGAAATCATGTACTATAATGTACTAACGAACATAGCAGGTATATGATGTGAAAACAGGAAAGCATGAAAGTAACAAGTAGGCACATGTGTTCCACCCCAAAACAGTTTGGAAAACAGTAAAAGAGGGGTTCTATGTACTCACTTGAGATTGCTCAGTAGTCCTTGAGTAACAACCAAACAATGCTAGAGATCACGGAAATCAAACGGCACCTAATATAGGTAACTATGTTAATTAACCGGACCTAAATCGGAAGATTGGGTAGCATTAGGGTTTGTAAACCAAATGAGTGTAGGAACTCATATGATATGGTTTAACAAAGCCTACATACTAAATGAAACTTAACCTAAGTGCTTTCGACCCATTACGACCCGTTTAGGAAGCTTATGCTACTTTAACGCGTCGTGCGCGTGAAACGCGTTCGGACCGCCTAACTAGTCCTATGACAAGTAGAATATGCCTAAACATGTTACATAATCAGTTATGTGACAAAGGTTTAGGTTACATATGCTTAATTACCAATTATACATGAAAAGGGTATTCTGGTAATTTACCTAAGGCATATAAACTACCTATCATACAACTACTTAAACGAAGCGACCATAGGGTATAACCTCGGAAGGTTATTCCCTATATACTATGGTCACCTAATGTATTTGGTCGGATCCTAATGATCGACCAAATGGGTCGAGTTCGAAGGTATAGGCGATTTATTAGATCGCCTACCCTACGACTCTAGACAACGTGGTAATCAGTGGGCATAGTCCCAAGGGACTATGACCAACGTGATTACACTCACGTTGCGAAGTTCAAACGAACTTCGCATTGACCATTATTGGTCAATGCTGAAAGTCAAACAAAGTTTGACTTTCGGACTCGAAAAGCAATAAAATAAGGAAAAGAACGAAAGAATACTTACCCAGGGTCCCCGAATGCTAATCCCGATCCAAGAATCTCAGGTATGAAACAATGGTTTCAACTTAGAGTTTCTCAAATCAGAATTCTTGTAAGTTATGCAATGGGGGGCATGGGGTATTTATAGTATTCGGTGCACCGTTGAGATCGTTTCATGGAAACCGTGATTCGATCCCATCCGTACACTTGTTGGAAGGTTATGGAAGCTAAAATTGATGCTTATCATCTGACTAAGCAAGTTAGAACATGTGGTGGAGGATCAAACAGCTGCAACTTGTGGTTAAATGCATTTAATCTGGTCAGAAGGACTGACGCGGGCCGCCTAAGGATGTTAAGATCCTGAGGCGGGCCGCCTAGGAGTCACAGATCAGAACAAAGTTTCAGAAATGTCAGTTTCAGTCCCTGCACGTGTTTAAGGCCATTTCCGACACTTCTAAGGCCCGTAAAGCCAACTTTAAGGCCCTAAAATGTTGCCTAAACATTGAGGACATGAAACATGCTCAAAAATATGCCGGGTGTTGGTTCGTTTGGTCGTACGAACGCGATGTTCGCTTAATTACGACGGAATGCGCATAAGCGCGAAAAACGATCCAAATGACGCGACGAATGGATTTTTGGCAAGCCAAACACTAAAGTATAATATAGTCATGCTTACATAAATTTTTGGATGTCCGGATGTATTCAGAACGTAAGTTATGCGCGAAAATGCAAACTTGTGCACTTTTTGACACTTTTAGTCCCTGAATGACACAAAAGTTTATTTTAGCATACCGAACACCTCAAAGCCTATTTCTAAGCTATGTGAAGGATATTTATGGTATGTTTAACTTATGGTCATGCTCCGGAATGTCTGTTACAGTTCAAATTGGCATACTTTCGCAGTTTGTCAAATTTAGTCCCTGTAAGCGATTTAACTTGATTTTGCCATACCAAAGCCTTTAAAACTTATTTCTAAGTTATGTAAAGGTTATTTAAGGTATGTTAAGCCTATGTCACTATTCCGGAGTGTTTGTTGCATTAAACTGGTTATATTTACGCATCGGTGCGCGTATAACCTTCCAGAAAGCGATTTAGAGTTTGAAATTGAACAAGAATTGATATGTGCAAATGATACACATATTTTTACAAATCCCAAGTATGAAATATAATATTTCATTGGTTTGGTATTTGTTTGATGGCCGTGGAGGCACAGGTGTTACAGTCTCCCCTACTTTAGGAAATTTCGTCCCGAAATTTATTTAGAGGAAACTTGTGAGAGCTTGAAAACATGAGGTTGAAAAGATCGAACAATATTGGTTAGGGTTCTAAACTTCTAGTAATCTTTAATAACATCATGATTGCAATGTAAGAGGGATACTTATATACAAGTATATGAAGCGTCATTGGTGCGTCCACCGTACCTCCATTACATCGTTCTCATTTCGTTATTGTTGTCACTATCGGTTCTTACACATAATAAATTTTACTGGGTTTCTGTGCACTAAATTTCATAATTATGTACGCGTCCATAATCAGACAATTCCTTGCACAGTTCACACAGTCTATTTTATAATGTGTAGGGGAAAACCAAATGAACAATCCTGTGATGAGTGTGACTAGACCGCCATAGAATCCTTTTGACTAAATCAATAAATGATCTAAATAGACTTATCAAGGAGTCTGTCCAGCTACATCACTAGATGTCGTCCTTTAACCAAATTGTGAATCAATCTTTTAGACTAGACCACTAAAAGGATCTCTTATGAAACATGGAGCGGTACTTATATAATCCAAGGGTCTTAACTATTACATAGAAGCCCATTAAGGATTGAAGGTAGTACCTTTTGAATATCCTGCTACGAATCCCTCATATGAAGATATGAAAGATTCTGCGAGGATTTGGATAACGAATATCCAGAGTATTAAAAACACAAAAATGCATAAAAGAAAACATAAGATGAATAAACACATAGTCACATAACCACAAAATTGTTTGTTACTTTGTCTTGTTAATTGCGTACATGCATTTAAAGCACACTAAGAATCCATTCAGCGGATTTCATTTGGTACTTTAAACGTTATCAAGAATCTAACTATAAAGATAGAAAGATTTTTGAAGAGAAAATTCGATTTCGATTATAAAGAATCGAAATGTTCGAATTAAAGTACCTAAGGAATCCAATTAAGGACTCTGATTTGAATGATGATTATCCACAAGGATCTAATTGTAAAGATAAAAAGATCCCATATGAATTTTAGAAGTTGAAGATGTTTTGAAACCTTGCACTGGATGTGCTTAGGTCAAAACATGATGTAAAATGCTTATGAAGTTGAGATGCTTGATATGTCATGGCGACATATGAAGCAGAATTTTGAAGGTTAAGTCAATGTATGAGGAAAATATTTTTTGAAAACTATGCATGGGGTTCTTTTAAGAAAAATGTGTTTAACGTTTTTGAAACCTTATATATAATACTTTTTGAAATCATAAAGTAGGTGTATTAGGTAGATATATTTACAAAAAATGTTTTAAAATCATGCGAGATGAAAGTTTGAAATTATGTATAAGGTTTTTGAAAGACATGAATGATGCTTTTCGAAATCATGCACTTGATAAGAAAATATATTGTATTAATATTGTCTTCAGACTATATGAAATATTTTGAAATTAGGAAGGTTGGTTTTGATAACATGGCCAATGTTTTTGAAATAACATAGACAATGCATCTAGAAAAAATTGTTTTCAAACTATATGAAATGTTTTGAGATCATGAAGATTGTTTTGAAATACTGGTACTGTGTATGTTGAAAAATCAAAACGTAATGGGTATGAGATTTGAAAATACCCTTAGTTATCTAACCAAAGATTTAAAGGCACAGATGTGCGAAAAGCACGATTACTCATAATGTCACTTAATTTTCTGTTCTTTGTTTCTTAGAGTGAAACAAGTACTTAAAATTTTCGAGGGAATCATGAGCGATCATGGCGAAGTTCTGAGAAGCCTTTCGCTTCTTTGACTTCTTAGGGGATCGTTCATCCATGGTCTTTGATTCCTCGATTGGTTTATTGGCTGATGGTGTTGTCGCCTGACTAGGTCCTGCTTGTCTTGGTGACTCTTGAGTGGCTTCATCCTGGAGATGATACATGGCAGTAGCTAATTCATCAGTCTTCAGGACTACTTCACCTATTCGCTGAGCGAATTTGGCTGCTTGCTCAGATATCTAAGCGTCATCGTGATGAAGAGACATTCTTGAAGAAAAAGAAAGGCATAGGGAGAAACAGGTGAAAGGTTTATTGGATAATCGATTCAGAATGGTAACGAATGAAAATTGCGATCATTTGTTTTGTTACCTAAGGCAAACAAATGAGATGGTGACAAATCAAAGTAAATGGGTCAAAAATAATGTATCGCGAAGACATGCTCGCCTATAAGTGAACACTCATCCCAAGAATTCCCAGGTAAGCACAACTGGTCTCGCGTCTGATGAGATGTATACGAAGTGCTTGCCTAGACAGAAAACCCAGAATACAGGCATTCACCCTTCCAGTTTGCACGTGTTCACATTATAAGACCCAAACTTTGACGAGATTTTGAAAATTCAAAGGGGTTCAAAACCATATAACAGAGAGTTCAAAACCTTATAACTGAGGGTTCAAAACCTTACAATAGAGGGTTCAAAACCTAGAAATCAATCATCCTTGAACAGATGATTAGTTTTCAAAGCGGTTTTGAAATTTATGTTCTTGTTGTGGCTGTCACCTAAGGATAGGTGACAGTATTGTTTTATGACTAAACGCAAGTAAACTCGCGTTAGGGTCCTAAGAAGGTTATAGACTAGGTCAAAGTATTACTAATAACCTAATTCCCTATAACCATGGGCTCTGATACCATCTTTTCTGTCACACCCCGACCGCGTAAAACAACAAATCGCGGCGGAAACATCGGGGCGTGTTGCAACAGAATTAATGTTTCACAACCATGGAAATTAAAGTTTCGTATTATTGATTAAAAATGTTACAATGTCTTAACAAACAAATAAATACTACATAATTAACTAGTCTTGCATCTTTTATTGTCACTAAGGCCCATGTCCGCCTAAGTGTATCTTGATCAATCCTATGCTTCATTTCCTGAAACACATGTGAAAATAGGTACGTCAGCATAAAAATGCCGGCGAGTACATAGGTTTTGTGAAAATAAGATTCATGACTTCTGTTTAAGAAAATGTTTAGTCATGAACCTTGTAATTTGCTTTGTCTTTGTAAATCATTTGAAAAACAATAAGTTCAGATGATACGTATAATTAAGAGAATAATACATGGTTAAATGAATAACCAAGTAAAATGAGTTTGTAAAAGATGAGTTGTTTTGTAAAACAATGTCTTGTGAAAAGTATGTTATTTGTATAAAATGTTATATGTCATAAACTGAAATGATTCAAATAACGCTACAATATGTAATACCATACAAACACTTATATATAGGAAGTACCAGCGGCGTATCCACCATGCTTGTATCATATTACACACGCATCGTTACTTAATCACTTAATCAAACCAAACCAACAATGTAAGATATCTATGTTTAAACCAATTGTCAAATGTATTGAATAATATGTCAAAGTGTTTATGTCAAGATGTATATCATGTAATGTAAAACAAATGTGATATGTATGGCTAGTGAAATGCATCAACTAAACCATAGGTGAAACACACAAAACAAAGCATTGAAGTAAAACTTGGTTTAAATCAAAGTTATGTTTTGTGGGAAATGCATGATCAAATGTCAATCATGTTAAAATGTCTATGTCGAAATGTCTATGTCAAATGTCTATGTCAAAATGTCTATGTCAAAATGTCTTTGTGTAAACCATGTCAAAATGTCATGTATGGCTAGTGAAATGTCTCAACTAAACCATATGCACAAAAGCAAAGTATTGAAGTAAAACTTGGTTTAAATCAATATTATGTCTTGTGTAAATGCATGCTATACTGAATATGAACATTTATGCGGTATTGTTATAATGCATACATCCAAGCCTTGTGACTGTGGTGATAAACCCTTAAACAAATTAAAGGTCTATCTGTCTTATATCATCGAATTCGGTCATTCCTTTCTGTCCTCTTTCCCTGGGATGTCCGGAACGGGAGTTGTCAATTCCTATGGTACCACTACCTACTAACGAACGGCGTAGCTAATGTTAATGAATGTATTGTCCCATGTAAACAAACCAAATGTCATACCAAAATGTAAGCATGTGAAAACAATGCACTAAGTATGTAATCAAATGAACATACATAGCGTGAAATGTCATGTAAAACGATGTACTAAGTAATGCACACAATGGGCACACCTAGCATGAAATGTCATGTAAAACGATGTACTAAGTAATGCACACAATGGGCACACCTAGCATGAAATGTCATGTAAAACGATGTACTAAGTAATGCACACAATGGGCACACCTAGCATGAAATGTCATGAAATCATGTACTATAATGTACTAACGAACATAGCAGGTATATGATGTGAAAACAGGAAAGCATGAAAGTAACAAGTAGGCACATGTGTTCCACCCCAAAACAGTTTGGAAAACAGTAAAAGAGGGGTTCTATGTACTCACTTGAGATTGCTCAGTAGTCCTTGAGTAACAACCAAACAATGCTAGAGATCACGGAAATCAAACGGCACCTAATATAGGTAACTATGTTAATTAACCGGACCTAAATCGGAAGATTGGGTAGCATTAGGGTTTGTAAACCAAATGAGTGTAGGAACTCATATGATATGGTTTAACAAAGCCTACATACTAAATGAAACTTAACCTAAGTGCTTTCGACCCATTACGACCCGTTTAGGAAGCTTATGCTACTTTAACGCGTCGTGCGCGTGAAACGCGTTCGGACCGCCTAACTAGTCCTATGACAAGTAGAATATGCCTAAACATGTTACATAATCAGTTATGTGACAAAGGTTTAGGTTACATATGCTTAATTACCAATTATACATGAAAAGGGTATTCTGGTAATTTACCTAAGGCATATAAACTACCTATCATACAACTACTTAAACGAAGCGACCATAGGGTATAACCTCGGAAGGTTATTCCCTATATACTATGGTCACCTAATGTATTTGGTCGGATCCTAATGATCGACCAAATGGGTCGAGTTCGAAGGTATAGGCGATTTATTAGATCGCCTACCCTACGACTCTAGACAACGTGGTAATCAGTGGGCATAGTCCCAAGGGACTATGACCAACGTGATTACACTCACGTTGCGAAGTTCAAACGAACTTCGCATTGACCATTATTGGTCAATGCTGAAAGTCAAACAAAGTTTGACTTTCGGACTCGAAAAGCAATAAAATAAGGAAAAGAACGAAAGAATACTTACCCAGGGTCCCCGAATGCTAATCCCGATCCAAGAATCTCAGGTATGAAACAAGGGTTTCAACTTAGAGTTTCTCAAATCAGAATTCTTGTAAGTTATGCAATGGGGGGCATGGGGTATTTATAGTATTCGGTGCACCGTTGAGATCGTTTCATGGAAACCGTGATTCGATCCCATCCGTACACTTGTTGGAAGGTTATGGAAGCTAAAATTGATGCTTATCATCTGACTAAGCAAGTTAGAACATGTGGTGGAGGATCAAACAGCTGCAACTTGTGGTTAAATGCATTTAATCTGGTCAGAAGGACTGACGCGGGCCGCCTAAGGATGTTAAGATCCTGAGGCGGGCCGCCTAGGAGTCACAGATCAGAACAAAGTTTCAGAAATGTCAGTTTCAGTCCCTGCACGTGTTTAAGGCCATTTCCGACACTTCTAAGGCCCGTAAAGCCAACTTTAAGGCCCTAAAATGTTGCCTAAACATTGAGGACATGAAACATGCTCAAAAATATGCCGGGTGTTGGTTCGTTTGGTCGTACGAACGCGATGTTCGCTTAATTACGACGGAATGCGCATAAGCGCGAAAAACGATCCAAATGACGCGACGAATGGATTTTTGGCAAGCCAAACACTAAAGTATAATATAGTCATGCTTACATAAATTTTTGGATGTCCGGATGTATTCAGAACGTAAGTTATGCGCGAAAATGCAAACTTGTGCACTTTTTGACACTTTTAGTCCCTAAATGACACAAAAGTTTATTTTAGCATACCGAACACCTCAAAGCCTATTTCTAAGCTATGTGAAGGATATTTATGGTATGTTTAACTTATGGTCATGCTCCGGAATGTCTGTTACAGTTCAAATTGGCATACTTTCGCAGTTTGTCAAATTTAGTCCCTGTAAGCGATTTAACTTGATTTTGCCATACCAAAGCCTTTAAAACTTATTTCTAAGTTATGTAAAGGTTATTTAAGGTATGTTAAGCCTATGTCACTATTCCGGAGTGTTTGTTGCATTAAACTGGTTATATTTACGCATCGGTGCGCGTATAACCTTCCAGAAAGCGATTTAGAGTTTGAAATTGAACAAGAATTGATATGTGCAAATGATACACATATTTTTACAAATCCCAAGTATGAAATATAATATTTCATTGGTTTGGTATTTGTTTGATGGCCGTGGAGGCACAGGTGTTACAGTCTCCCCTACTTTAGGAAATTTCGTCCCGAAATTTATTTAGAGGAAACTTGTGAGAGCTTGAAAACATGAGGTTGAAAAGATCGAACAATATTGGTTAGGGTTCTGAACTTCTAGTAATCTTTAATAACATCATGATTGCAATGTAAGAGGGATACTTATATACAAGTATATGAAGCGTCATTGGTGCGTCCACCGTACCTCCATTACATCGTTCTCATTTCGTTATTGTTGTCACTATCGGTTCTTACACATAATAAATCTTACTGGGTTTCTGTGCACTAAATTTCATAATTATGTACGCGTCCATAATCAGACAATTCCTTGCACAGTTCACACAGTCTATTTTATAATGTGTAGGGGAAAACCAAATGAACAATCCTGTGATGAGTGTGACTAGACCGCCATAGAATCCTTTTGACTAAATCAATAAATGATCTAAATAGACTTATCAAGGAGTCTGTCCAGCTACATCACTAGATGTCGTCCTTTAACCAAATTGTGAATCAATCTTTTAGACTAGACCACTAAAAGGATCTCTTATGAAACATGGAGCGGTACTTATATAATCCAAGGGTCTTAACTATTACATAGAAGCCCATTATGGATTGAAGGTAGTACCTTTTGAATATCCTGCTACGAATCCCTCATATGAAGATATGAAAGATTCTGCGAGGATTTGGATAACGAATATCCAGAGTATTAAAAACACAAAAATGCATAAAAGAAAACATAAGATGAATAAACACATAGTCACATAACCACAAAATTGTTTGTTACTTTGTCTTGTTAATTGCGTACATGCATTTAAAGCACACTAAGAATCCATTCAGCGGATTTCATTTGGTACTTTAAACGTTATCAAGAATCTAACTATAAAGATAGAAAGATTTTTGAAGAGAAAATTCGATTTCGATTATAAAGAATCGAAATGTTCGAATTAAAGTACCTAAGGAATCCAATTAAGGACTCTAATTTGAATGATGATTATCCACAAGGATCTAATTGTAAAGATAAAAAGATCCCATATGAATTTTAGAAGTTGAAGATGTTTTGAAACCTTGCACTGGATGTGCTTAGGTCAAAACATGATGTAAAATGCTTATGAAGTTGAGATGCTTGATATGTCATGGCGACATGTGAAGCAGAATTTTGAAGGTTAAGTCAATGTATGAGGAAAATATTTTTTGAAAACTATGCATGGGGTTCTTTTAAGAAAAATGTGTTTAACGTTTTTGAAACCTTATATATAATACTTTTTGAAATCATAAAGTAGGTGTATTAGGTAGATATATTTACAAAAATGTTTTAAAATCATGCGAGATGAAAGTTTGAAATTATGTATAAGGTTTTTGAAAGACATGAATGATGCTTTTCGAAATCATGCACTTGATAAGAAAATGTATTGTGTTAATATTGTCTTCAGACTATATGAAATATTTTGAAATTAGGAAGGTTGGTTTTGATAACATGGCCAATGTTTTTGAAATAACATAGACAATGCATCTAGAAAAAATTGTTTTCAAACTATATGAAATGTTTTGAGATCATGAAGATTGTTTTGAAATACTAGTACTGTGTATGTTGAAAAATCAAAACGTAATGGGTATGAGATTTGAAAATACCCTTAGTTATCTAACCAAAGATTTAAAGGCACATATGTGCGAAAAGCACGATTACTCATAATGTCACTTAATTTTCTGTACTTTGTTTCTTAGAGTGAAACAAGTACTTAAAATTTTCGAGGGAATCATGAGCGATCATGGCGAAGTTCTGAGAAGCCTTTCGCTTCTTTGACTTCTTAGGGGATCGTTCATCCATGGTCTTTGATTCCTCGATTGGTTTATTGGCTGATGGTGTTGTCGCCTGACTAGGTCCTGCTTGTCTTGGTGACTCTTGAGTGGCTTCATCCTGGAGATGATACATGGCAGTAGCTAATTCATCAGTCTTCAGGACTACTTCGCCTATTCGCTGAGCGAATTTGGCTGCTTGCTCAGATATCTAAGCGTCATCGTGATGAAGAGACATTCTTGAAGAAAAAGAAAGGCATAGGGAGAAACAGGTGAAAGGTTTATTGGATAATCGATTCAGAATGGTAACGAATGAAAATTGCGATCATTTGTTTTGTTACCTAAGGCAAACAAATAAGATGGTGACAAATCAAAGTAAATGGGTCAAAAATAATGTATCGCGAAGACATGCTCGCCTATAAGTGAACACTCATCCCAAGAATTCCCAGGTAAGCACAACTGGTCTCGCGTCTGATGAGATGTATACGAAGTGCTTGCCTAGACAGAAAACCCAGAATACAGGCATTCACCCTTCCAGTTTGCACGTGTTCACATTATAAGACCCAAACTTTGACGAGATTTTGAAAATTCAAAGGGGTTCAAAACCATATAACAGAGAGTTCAAAACCTTATAACTGAGGTTCAAAACCTTACAATAGAGGGTTCAAAACCTAGAAATCAATCATCCTTGAACAGATGATTAGTTTTCAAAGCGGTTTTGAAATTTATGTTCTTGTTGTGGCTGTCACCTAAGGATAGGTGACAGTATTGTTTTATGACTAAACGCAAGTAAACTCGCGTTAGGGTCCTAAGAAGGTTATAGACTAGGTCAAAGTATTACTAATAACCTAATTCCCTATAACCATGGGCTCTGATACCATCTTTTCTGTCACACCCCGACCGCGTAAAACAACAAATCACGGCGGAAACATCGGGGCGTGTTGCAACAGAATTAATGTTTCACAACCATGGAAATTAAAGTTTCGTATTATTGATTAAAAATGTTACAATGTCTTAACAAACAAATAAATACTACATAATTAACTAGTCTTGCATCTTTTATTGTCACTAAGGCCCATGTCCGCCTAAGTGTATCTTGATCAATCCTATCTTCATTTCCTGAAACACATGTGAAAATAGGTACGTCGGCATAAAAATGCCAGCGAGTACATAGGTTTTGTGAAAATAAGATTCATGACTTCTTTTTAAGAAAATGTTTAGTCATGAACCTTGTAATTTGCTTTGTCTTTGTAAAGCATTTGAAAAACAATAAGTTCAGATGATACGTATAATTAAGAGAATAATACATGGTTAAATGAATAACCAAGTAAAATGAGTTTGTAAAAGATGAGTTGTTTTGTAAAACAATGTCTTGTGAAAAGTATGTTATTTATATAAAATGTTATATGTCATAAACTGAAATGATTCAAATAACGCTACGATATGTAATACCATACAAACACTTATATATAGGAAGTACCAGCGGCGTATCCACCATGCTTGTATCATATTACACACGCATCGTTACTTAATCACTTAATCAAACCAAACCAACAATGTAAGATATCTATGTTTAAACCAATTGTCAAATGTATTGAATAATATGTCAAAGTGTTTATGTCAAGATGTATATCATGTAATGTAAAACAAATGTGATATGTATGGCTAGTGAAATGCATCAACTAAACCATAGGTGAAACACACAAAACAAAGCATTGAAGTAAAACTTGGTTTAAATCAAAGTTATGTTTTGTGGGAAATGCATGATCAAATGTCAATCATGTTAAAATGTCTATGTCGAAATGTCTATGTCAAATGTCTATGTCAAAATGTCTATGTCAAAATGTCTTTGTGTAAACCATGTCAAAATGTCATGTATGGCTAGTGAAATGTCTCAACTAAACCATATGCACAAAAGCAAAGTATTGAAGTAAAACTTGGTTTAAATCAATATTATGTCTTGTGTAAATGCATGCTATACTGAATATGAACATTTATGCGGTATTGTTATAATGCATACATCCAAGCCTTGTGACTGTGGTGATAAACCCTTAAACAAATTAAAGGTCTATCTGTCTTATATCATCGAATTCGGTCATTCCTTTCTGTCCTCTTTCCCTGGGATGTCCGGAACGGGAGTTGTCAATTCCTATGGTACCACTACCTACTAACGAACGGCGTAGCTAATGTTAATGAATGTATTGTCCCATGTAAACAAACCAAATGTCATACCAAAATGTAAGCATGTGAAAACAATGCACTAAGTATGTAATCAAATGAACATACATAGCGTGAAATGTCATGTAAAACGATGTACTAAGTAATGCACACAATGGGCACACCTAGCATGAAATGTCATGTAAAACGATGTACTAAGTAATGCACACAATGGGCACACCTAGCATGAAATGTCATGTAAAACGATGTACTAAGTAATGCACACAATGGGCACACCTAGCATGAAATGTCATGAAATCATGTACTATAATGTACTAACGAACATAGCAGGTATATGATGTGAAAACAGGAAAGCATGAAAGTAACAAGTAGGCACATGTGTTCCACCCCAAAACAGTTTGGAAAACAGTAAAAGAGGGGTTCTATGTACTCACTTGAGATTGCTCAGTAGTCCTTAAGTAACAACCAAACAATGCTAGAGATCACGGAAATCAAACGGCACCTAATATAGGTAACTATGTTAATTAACCGGACCTAAATCGGAAGATTGGGTAGCATTAGGGTTTGTAAACCAAATGAGTGTAGGAACTCATATGATATGGTTTAACAAAGCCTACATACTAAATGAAACTTAACCTAAGTGCTTTCGACCCATTACGACCCGTTTAGGAAGCTTATGCTACTTTAACGCGTCGTGCGCGTGAAACGCGTTCGGACCGCCTAACTAGTCCTATGACAAGTAGAATATGCCTAAACATGTTACATAATCAGTTATGTGACAAAGGTTTAGGTTACATATGCTTAATTACCAATTATACATGAAAAGGGTATTCTGGTAATTTACCTAAGGCATATAAACTACCTATCATACAACTACTTAAACGAAGCGACCATAGGGTATAACCTCGGAAGGTTATTCCCTATATACTATGGTCACCTAATGTATTTGGTCGGATCCTAATGATCGACCAAATGGGTCGAGTTCGAAGGTATAGGCGATTTATTAGATCGCCTACCCTACGACTCTAGACAACGTGGTAATCAGTGGGCATAGTCCCAAGGGACTATGACCAACGTGATTACACTCACGTTGCGAAGTTCAAACGAACTTCGCATTGACCATTATTGGTCAATGCTGAAAGTCAAACAAAGTTTGACTTTCGGACTCGAAAAGCAATAAAATAAGGAAAAGAACGAAAGAATACTTACCCAGGGTCCCCGAATGCTAATCCCGATCCAAGAATCTCAGGTATGAAACAATGGTTTCAACTTAGAGTTTCTCAAATCAGAATTCTTGTAAGTTATGCAATGGGGGGCATGGGGTATTTATAGTATTCGGTGCACCGTTGAGATCGTTTCATGGAAACCGTGATTCGATCCCATCCGTACACTTGTTGGAAGGTTATGGAAGCTAAAATTGATGCTTATCATCTGACTAAGCAAGTTAGAACATGTGGTGGAGGATCAAACAGCTGCAACTTGTGGTTAAATGCATTTAATCTGGTCAGAAGGACTGACGCGGGCCGCCTAAGGATGTTAAGATCCTGAGGCGGGCCGCCTAGGAGTCACAGATCAGAACAAAGTTTCAGAAATGTCAGTTTCAGTCCCTGCACGTGTTTAAGGCCATTTCCGACACTTCTAAGGCCCGTAAAGCCAACTTTAAGGCCCTAAAATGTTGCCTAAACATTGAGGACATGAAACATGCTCAAAAATATGCCGGGTGTTGGTTCGTTTGGTCGTACGAACGCGATGTTCGCTTAATTACGACGGAATGCGCATAAGCGCGAAAAACGATCCAAATGACGCGACGAATGGATTTTTGGCAAGCCAAACACTAAAGTATAATATAGTCATGCTTACATAAATTTTTGGATGTCCGGATGTATTCAGAACGTAAGTTATGCGCGAAAATGCAAACTTGTGCACTTTTTGACACTTTTAGTCCCTGAATGACACAAAAGTTTATTTTAGCATACCGAACACCTCAAATCCTATTTCTAAGCTATGTGAAGGATATTTATGGTATGTTTAACTTATGGTCATGCTCCGGAATGTCTGTTACAGTTCAAATTGGCATACTTTCGCAGTTTGTCAAATTTAGTCCCTGTAAGCGATTTAACTTGATTTTGCCATACCAAAGCCTTTAAAACTTATTTCTAAGTTATGTAAAGGTTATTTAAGGTATGTTAAGCCTATGTCACTATTCCGGAGTGTTTGTTGCATTAAACTGGTTATATTTACGCATCGGTGCGCGTATAACCTTCCAGAAAGCGATTTAGAGTTTGAAATTGAACAAGAATTGATATGTGCAAATGATACACATATTTTTACAAATCCCAAGTATGAAATATAATATTTCATTGGTTTGGTATTTGTTTGATGGCCGTGGAGGCACAGGTGTTACAGTTAAGACTAATTTTCCAATTAAGAATGTTCTCAGGAAACCTGAAATGTCAGGAAGGATGGCTAAGCGGGCAGTGAAGCTTAGTGCATACGATATAAGATACGAACCAAGGACTGCCATCAAATCCCAAGCTTTAGCTGACTTTGTGGCAGATTTTAGTAGTGATTTGCAAAAGGAAGCTGAGTTAGAGGTCCAACAGCTTGAAGAAACCAAGGATCCTTGGATACTATTCACTGATGGAGCCTCCAATGTAAAAGGAACAGGACTTGGAATACTACTAAAATCGCCACAGGGGGACATAATACCCCACTCCATAGCTTGTGAATTTCAAACTACCAACAATGAGGCTGAGTATGAAGCCTTGATAGCTGGTTTGCAAATTGCAAAGCATATGAGGATCAGGTATCTTGAGGTACATGTAGATTCTTTACTGATCACTAATCACTTTAATGGATCCTATGCTGTTAAAGGTGAAAAGCTAATCAAATATTTGGAGATAGTAAAAGAATTGGCACTCTCTTTTGTATCCTTTAGTTTGACACAGGTACCAAGGGAAGAGAATGCAGAAGCTGATGCATTAGCCAGTCTACGATCATCTTTGAAGATCCCTGAGGATATCAAGATCCCTATTATCCATATCCTGACCCCTGCTATCGAGGATCATGTAGCTATGGAGATAGGAGAAAATTCTGCAGTCATCCCTAGTGATGATACTCAATCTCATTCAGGATCATAGATCCTCCCAATCATGAGATACATACAACATGGAGAAATTCCTACAGGAGAAAACCCAAGGGCTTTCAAAACTAAGGTATCTCAATTTACAATATTGAATAAGATATTGTATAAACGATCTTTTGCAGGACCATATCTAAGATGCATTGAGGATCCCGAAATCCAAGAAGTCCTAAAGTATTTCCATGAAGGAGATTGTGGAAACCACACTGGGGGCAGGGCATTATTCTCGAGGATCCTGAGGACAGGATACTATTGGCCCACTATGAAGAAAGATGCTATGGAGTATGCCAAGAAGTGTGATCCTTGTCAGAGGGATAGTAATATCCTTCACCAACCAGCAGAACTCTTGCATCCTATATCCTCTTCCTGGCCATTCATGAGATGGGGAATGGATATAGTTGGAAAGCTTCCTAAGGCACCTGGTGGAAAAGTATTCATGCTTGCTATGACTGATTACTTCTCTAAGTAGATAGAGGCTGAAGCCTTTGCTCAAGTCAGAGAAAAGGAAGTTATATCCTTTATTAAAAGAAACATTATTACTAGATTTGGTATCCCTTCTGAGATTATTTGTGATAATGGATCCCAATTTATTGGGAATAGAACCACTAACTTTTGTGACAGTTGGGGGATTAAGATGATAACATCAACACCAGTCCACCCACAAGCTAATGGTCAGGCAGAATCATCCAACAAGATCATCATCAACAATTTGAAGAAGAAGCTTGGATCCAAGAAAGGAAAATGGGCAGAAGAACTACCTTATGTGCTTTGGGCTGATAGGACAACTCCCAAGAATGCTACAGGCCAAACTCCATTTTCTTTGGTATTTGGGGCAGAATCGGTGATCCCTACAGAGATGATGGTTCCAACTGCAAGAACAAGCATTCGTGATCCTGAAGAAAATGCTGAAAACTTGGTTCAAGACTTGGATACTATAGAAGAAATCAGGGATTTGGCAAGGTTAAGGATGGCTAGTTATCAACAAAGGATGGCTGGAGCCTACAACAAAAATGTCAGGATCAGGAAATTCCAAGTTGGTGATATGGTATTAAGGAAAGCATTTCAGAATACCATCAATCCGGCTGATGGAAAGTTGGCACCAAAATGGGAAGGCCCTTATTTGATTGAAGCTGAAGCAGGAAAGGGGGGATATCGATTGCTAACAATGGAAGGTGATTTGCTACCAAGAGCTTGGAATGCTGTCCATTTGAAGAAATACTTTATGTGACAAGGATCCATGATCCTTACCTGACAAGTATCCTTGAAGGATCCGTTCCTAAGGTTTCTAACGTTTTCACGTTAGCTAAGGTTTTGGCATTTTCATGTCACAAAGTTTGGATAGTCGCCAGTGAGGGCCATACTCCAGTTTACATACGATCCTTTGGGCTTGTCCCCAATTATCCTTTGGGCTTGTCCCCAGTTATCCTTTGGGCTTGTCCCCAGTATCCTTTGGGCTTGCCCCCAGTTATCCTTTGGGCTTGTCCCCAGTTATCCTTTGGGCTTGTCCCCAGAATTGTTGGGCTTGTCCCCAGTTACTAACTCTTATCTTATATTGGCTTAGTCCCTAGTTGTATCCTATTTCAGGTTCTTGGAGATAAACGACCAAGGATCCTTCATCCTTACTTACTACTAAGGTTTGTCTTTTGGGTTATCTTGATTATAAGTGTTATAGGATAGGATCCTAACTTGGATTCTCAGGTATGATCCTTAACTATTCTGATTTTATTCATTATTTGTTTAAGTAACCCTTATCCTTTGACAACTGAACTTGTGATCTTTAAACTATATAACTTTTCGAAGCTTATCGAATATAGGATATGTGATCCTTGATCATATCCTAAAATTTTTAAGGATATTTATTAACTTTTTCCTTTACCTGATAAGTTTAAACAAAATGAACATCGCAACAGTTGGAAAGTAAAATATTAACAAGGATGTCAACACAGGATAAGCCAAAAAGTTAAAGTTATTTTATTCACAAAAGATTAAACCCTTTAAGGTTGTTAAAATTTCCAACCCACGTTTCTACCAGCAAAACGTGGCCCGTCCACATGGGTTGGCAAAGGGTGTCCTTTGTTTAAGGGTCTTGGTAGTGCAGGAATCAAAAGACGGCAGGATCATAATGGCTTCATCCCCCAAACAGAGGATCCCTCCACCATTTGTAATCCTACCTATTGTTCGAAGGATCCATGATCCTTAGCCCTAATTTCTATTGTTTAAGTACAACCCATCATTGTTCAACAAAAACATCATCAAAACAAAAACCATAACCAAACCTAAAAGAAAAATGGGCTCCGGCTACGTCTAGAAATGTCCTTCATCGCCCATTCATGCAGCCTACACCTTCGCTGAATCATCATCCCCTCCAGCTCCAGTATCCTTCGTATGATCCTTGCCACTGCCACTAGCCTCGATTGCCAGAACCTCGTCAGCCTCATCCTCATCCTCCAACTCAGCCAGCCTAGCCTTCCAGCCCTCCATGTCCCAGTTGCTCCTGTCAAAGGCAGGATCCTGAGCTTCTTGGGCCATCTGCAGTTTGGTCTTGTACATGGCAATGACAGCGGAGACTTTAGCATCCTGTGTGATCTCATGCTTCTCATAATCAACATTGATCTGAGTTGCAACTATCTGAGTTTTGGCGTCATTGAGATCCTTTTCAAGGGAAGCAATCTTGTGATCCTTGAGCACCGCCACTTTTTGGAGGTCAGAGTACTTCTCCTCAAGCTCTTCAACATTCCCAACACAGTCCTCAATCTCCACGAATTTCTACAAAGAAGACAATGCAAAGATTAGGATCAAATAATCCTCAAATGAGCAGGATAACTAAGCTAAGTCAGTGATCCTTACATCTGCAAAATACTCAAGGAACTGATGGCGGATCAAAGGCAAGCCTTGTAGGTTGTCAGCTTCAGAGGTCTTTCTTTTCTTTCCACCTCTTCCCTTTGAAGTGGTTGCCTTGGGGATTACGACGGAGGGGCTAGCGGCATACTTTTTCTTTGAGGATCTGACGGTGTCAAGGTCAGTGACACTGAATTTGGAGGCAGATTTTGAGGATTTCCCGGCACCTACACACCCAAAACAGATAAGTATCCTTATCTTACTTCTATTTAACTATTTATTTAAACATGTAACTATACAAAAAACATGATACTTACTTGACATAGTGACAGAACCTGAGGATACTTCTTGTGAGTCATGGGTGTTTGTTTTGAATGACCTTGTTGCAGGATCAAGTCTTCTGAAAGCAGCGAGCTTTTCCTTGGTGGCAGGTGATGGTATAAGGTGCGAAACAGAGATAGCTGTACAATGGAAACAAAAGGGTGTTAGTGATCCCTATACAAAGACAAGGTTATCTGGTGATCCTTCTCAGGATCCTCTATCCTACCATGGGTGGTCCACTTCCTTGGCAGATCCTTTCCATCAAGGAGAGAATCCCTTCTGACAAAGAAGAATCTCCGTTTCCAGTTAGTATCATTCTTAGTGGCTTTGAAGATGGGATGTTCTTCACCGGGTTTACGCTTGAATAGATATCGATGGGATCCAAATGTTGTGAGATCATACATCTCTGCCAACTCCGACATTCCTAGGGCAATTCCTTCTTGCTCAATGATCCTTTCAAGGGTATATAAGACCCTCCAGATCATTGGCATAGCTTGAATGTAGGAGATGCCGGTGAGGGAGAAGAAAGACTGGGTGAATTCAGGGAAAGGATACGTGTATCCTATTGTGAACGGTGTGACCGGGAAAGCTACCCAAATTTCAGAAACGTAATCACTTAACGGTGGGGTCAAATGGCTTGAAATCGGTGTTTGCCGGAAAGCAACGGCGGATTCTGTCTATTTGTGGATCAGTGAAGCAGCACCTTTCATTCGCCAAATCTTTGATGATTCCCTGGCTCTTAAGAGGACTGTCCTTCTTGTGATCCTTGGTCGGTGAGGATCTTAGTATCATCTTGATTATGAAGAAGGTGAAGAAAGAAGGAGCAGAGAAAGAAAACGTAAAGGAAGAAGAGGAAGAGAGATACCTGCTTGATCTTCGGATATGAATTTAAAGGGAGTTTCTCTTGAATTTAAATGCGGATTGATCCCTATCTCTAACTCCTATTTATAATGATGATTTTGCAGGATAGTCACCTCAGTGACGTCATGTTCGTAACGGCTAGTCCGATTACAACGGCTAGTTATCCGTTGGTTGATTGCGGATAAGAACAAAATACAACTCGTTTATTTACATAATTACTCCTTATATTTTGGGGGCAATTGTTAGGGGAGGATTTTTTAATGACCTGTGATCCTCAATTACTGTTGGGTTTGGTGATCCTCACTTCTGTTTGAGTTAGTGATCCTCAGAAGTGTTTCAGGATCAGGATCATGGATCATCTTAAGGATCCTTATACTAACGATTGTTTACTTTGAATATGGTATTGTTTTGCAGGAGTACGAGCTTGGACTTAGTCTTGGCGATATTCCTGGAGCATATTCCATGACTTATTCCGCACGTGCTTACCTGAAGTGGACGTTATGGAGTTCGTGGGGAGATTGCATGATATGCGGAATGTTAGTTAGTGTAGATATTTTCCATTTTTAAAGGGGTAGCGAGCTAATTAGAAAACACTTGGCTATTTTTGGCTACACACACACTCTTACAACTGCTCTCACCAGCTCTCGTTAATTCACTTGGCGATTACACACTTTTTTACACAATATACTATAGTGATCCTTGTACTTAGCTCGCTATCATCCGAAGTTGTAATACATTTCTTGTTTAATTTGAGTTGGTGATCGGTAGTTTCCATCACCCGAGGTTTTTTTATGCCGGAGATCATTCATTGATCAAGGGCTTTTTCCTCGTATAAATCTTCGTGTCACTTGTTCATTACATTTCAGAGTGATCCTTATTGTTGTTCATCAAATCAAGCATCATACCTCACAACAGAAAGTTTGGTTGCATTATCATTGCTTGATTTTTGACCAAAACATTAGGGCTGATCCTAAGTTTGCCAAAGCATCTGCTCCTGCATTTTCCTCTCTGTGTACCTGTGTTATGCTAAAAGAATCGAAAGAATTGGCCAGTTTTCTGACTATTTCAAAATATTTGATTAGTTTCTCACCTTTTATAGTATATGAGCCATTAAAGTGGTTAGTGATTAGCAATGAATCTATATAAACTTGAAGTTACCTAATTCTCATTTGGTTGACTAACTGCAAACCTGTTATTAGAGGTTCATATTCTGCTCCATTGTTGGTGGTTTGAAATTCTTAGGCAATGTACTGGGGTATTATGTTGCTCTGTGGCGATTTTAGTAGTATTCCTAATCAGGTTCCTTTGACATTCGAGGCTCCATCTGTGAAGAGTATCCAAGGATCCTTGGTCTCTCCAAGTAGTTAAACCTCCAATTCAGCTTCTTTTTGTAAATCACTACTAAAACCCGCCACAAAGTCAACCAGTGCTTACGATTTAATAGCAGTCCTTGGCTCATACCTCATATCATATGCACTAAACTTAACTGTCCATTTTGCCATCCTACCTGACATTTCTGGTTTCCTAAGAACATTCTTTATTAGAGAATTAGTTTTAACAACAATAGTATGAGTTTCAAAATAGTGTCTTAGTTTAGTTGAAGCCATGATTAATGCAAGAATTAATTTTTCTAAATGAGAATACCTGGCTTCAGCATCAGAAAGGTTTTTACTTACATAATATACAGGGTGTTGTTGGCCTTCATGATCCTTAACTAATATACACTTACCACATTACCTGAGAATGCCAAGTACAAGGATAATGGTTAATCATCCATTGGTTTCATTAGAGGTGGTGCTGAGGATAGATACTCCTTAAGAGCTTTGAGTGCAGCTTCATGCTTCTCGGTCCACTCAAACTTCTTGTTCTTCCTCAGGATGTCATAGAAATCCTTGCATTTTTCTGAAGACTTTGAAATGAACCTGTTCAAAGTTGCGATCCTTCCGGTTACCCTTTGGACGTCTTTTGCACTGGTTGGAGATTTTAAGTTTATAATCGCCTTTATTTGCTCAGGACTGGCTTCAATTCCTCTTTTTGTCACCATGTAGCCCAAGAACTTTCCAGCTTTGAAACCAAAGTGGCATTTCAAAGGATTTAGCTTCATGTTGTACCGATCAAGTATGTTGAATGCAACTTCTAGATCTTTGAGATGATCCTCCGCTTTCTTGACTTGACTACCATATCATCAATGTAGACTTCCATGGTAACACCAATTTGGTCTTTGAACATCATGTTAACCAGTCCTTGATATGTTGCACCTGCATTCCTTAGTCCGAAAAGCATAGCAATATAACAATATATATCGGTAGGGGTCATGAATGCAGTATCCTCTTGATCAAATGGTTCCATCTGTATTTGTTGAAATCGAGATGAAGCATCCATGAAGATCAGCGATTCATGACCAGCGGTAGCATGCATGAAGGTCAGCAATCCTCTTGATCAAATGGTTCCATCAATATGTGGCAGTGGTAAAGTATCCTTGGGACATGCCTTGTTTAAGTCAGTAAAATCGACACATACCCTCCACTTTCCATTTTACATTGGCTAACTGTTAGGGATAGATTTTCTAAACCTAAGGATCACGGATCCTCAAATACTGCCAGGATCATGGATGCTCAATTCTGTTTGAATTAAGGATCCTCAGAAGACATTGCAGGATCAGGATCCAGGATCCTCATTGTTATCCTTACACTAACGGTTGCCTTCACTATGTTTAAGTTTGTTTTACAGGAGTATACGCATTGGACCAAGTCTTGCCGATATTCTTGGGGAATATGTTCTTATATTCTGCACGTGTTCAGCTAGAGTAACCGTTATGGAAGTAGTGGGAGGCTGGCACGATTTGCGGAATGTTAGTTAGTTAGATTATTTCTATTTTTAAAGGGGATAACAAGCTTGAATTAGAACAAGTTAGCAAACACACACACTCTCGCAAGCTCTCTGCAATATATTAGCGATTTCATACACTTTTGCATAATAGTGATCCTTGTAACAAGCTTGTTATCATCCCGAGTTGTAACAATCATTTGTTTAATTATAGTTGGTGATCGGTAGTTTCCATCACCTGAGGTTTTTTATGCCGGAGATCAACTCTTGATCAAGGGCTTTTTCCTCGTATAAATCATCGTGTCACTTGTTCATTTCATTTGCAAGTTATTCATACATTTGTTCATTGATTCAAGCATCATTCCTCACAACAGAAGATTTGGTTGTATTATCCTAGCTTGATTTTTGACCAAAACAGTTTGGCGCCCACTGTGGGGCAATTGGCGCTTCATTCCTAAGAAATTTTTGTCATTGTGTTCATTATCTCCTAGCAGGTGGCTTCTTCAGCAAAGAGCACTTCAAGTTCATTGCTGTTTTGGTCAAAAATCAAGCAATGATAATGCAACCAAACTTTCTGTTGTGAGGTATGATGCTTGAATCAATGAACAACACTAAGGATCACTCAGAAATGAAATGAATAAGTGACACAAAGATTTATACGAGGAAAAAGCCCTTGATCAATGAATGATCTCCGGCATAAAAAACCTCGGGTGATGGAAACTACCGATCACCAACTCAGATTAATCAAGAAATGTATTACAACTTCGGATAATAGCGAGCTAATTACAAGGATCACTATAGTGTAACGTGCAAAAAAGTGTATAATCGCCAAGTGAATTGTCAAGAGCTGGTGAGAGCAGTTGCGAGTGTGTGTGTTAAGCTAAAAATAGCCAAGTGTTTTCTATTTAGCTCGCTATCCCTTTTAAAAATGGAAAATATCTAAGCTAACAAACATTCCGCATTTGGTGCAAGTCCTCCACGACCTCCAGAACGTCCATTTCAGCCATGCACGTGCGGAATAAATATGGAATATGCTCCAGGAATATCGTACTCCTGCAAAACAATATCATATTCAAAGCAGACAATCGTTAGTATAAGGATCCTTACGATGATCCTGATCCTGCCATACTTCTGAGGATCACTAATTCAAACAGAAGTGAGGATCAGTAAGCCCAACAGTAATTGAGGATCACTGATCATTAAAAAATCCTCCCCTAACAATTGCCCCCAAAATATAAGGAGTAATTTGTAAATAAACGAGTTATATTTTCTGTTCTTATCCGTAACGAATCAACGGATAACTAGCCGTTGTAGTCGGACTAGCCGTTACCATCCTGACGTCACTGAAGTGACTACCCTGCAAGATCATCATTATAAATTGAAGTTAGAGATAAGGGTTAGAGAGCATTTAAATTCGTGCGTTTCCTCTTTAAATCCTCATTCGAAGACTTGATCAGGTATTTCTCTTTCCTTTCTCTCTTCATCTTCTCACTCTGTTTCTTCTTCTTCACCACCGTCATAATCGAGATGATGCTAAGATCCTCACCGGCTAAGGATCACAAGAAGGACAGCCCCTTGAAAAGCCAAGGGATCATAAAAGATTCTGCAAAAGAAGGATGCTGCTTCACAGATCCACAGATAGACAGAATCTGCCATTGTTTTCTGGCAAACATCGATTTCAAACCATTTGATCCCACCGTTCTAAGTGATTATATTTCTGAAACCTGGGTAGCCTTTCCGGTCACACCATTTATAATAGGATACTCGTATCCTTTCCCTGAATTCACCCAGTCTTTCTTCTCTCTCACTGGCATCTCCTACATTCAAGCGATGCCAATGATCTGGAGGGTCTTATATACCCTTGAAAGGATCACTGAGCAAGAAGGCATTGATCTGGGAATGTCGGAGTTGGCAGAGATGTATGACCTCGTAAGCCATGGATCTCATCGGTATCTACTCAAACATAAACCTGGTGAAGAGCACCCCATCTTCAAAGCCACTAAGAATGACACCAACTGGAAACGGCGATTCTTCTTTGTCAGAAGGGATTCTATCCCTGATGGAAAGGATCTGCCAAGGAAGTGGACCACCCATGGTAGGATAGAGGATCCTTAGAAGGATCACCGAATAAGCTTGTTTATGTTTAAGGATCACTAACGTCCTTTTGTTTCTATTTTGCAGCTATTACTGTCGCACACCTCATCACAACACCTGCAACACAGGAAAGGCTTGCCGCTTTCAGGAGACTTGATCCTGCAAGAAGATCATTTAAAACAAATACCCAGGATTCTCAAGAAGTATCCTTAGGTTCTGTCACTATGTCGAGTAAGTATCTTGTTTTTTGTTTTGCATAATTAAATGTTTAAATAAATAGTTAAATAGAAATGGGATAAGGATACTTATCTGTTTTGGATGTGTAGGTGCTGGAAAATCTTCAAGATTTGCCTCCAAATTCAGTGTCACTGACCTTGACACTGTCCGATCCTCAAAGAAGAAGACTGCTGCCATCCCAGCTGTCACGATCCCCAAGGCAACCACTTCAAAGGGAAGAGGTGGAAAGAAAAGGAAGACCTCTGAAGCTGAAAATCTAGAAGGCTTGCCTCTGATCCGCCATCAGTTCCTCGAGTACTTTGCTGAGGTAAGGATCACTGACTTAGCTTAATTATCCTGCCCACTTGAGGATCACGTGATCCTGAACTTTGCATTGTCTTCTTTGCAGAAATTTGCTGAAATCGAGGGCTATGTTAGGAACGTCGAAGAGATTGAGGAGAAATACTCTGACCTCCAAAAAGTGGCGGTGCTCAAGGATCACAAGATTGCCTCCCTCGAAAAGGACCTCAATGATGCCAAAACTCAGGCGGTTGCAGCTCAGATCAATGCTGACTACGAGAAGCACGAAATCACGGAGGATGCCAAAGTCTCTGCTGCCATTGCCATGTACAAAACCAAGTTGCAGATGGCCCAAGAAGCTCAGGATCCTAATTTTGACAGGAGCAACTGGGACATGGAGGGCTGGAAGGCTAGGCTGGCTGAGTTGGAGGACGAAGAAGAGGCTGATGAGGTTCTGGCGATCGAGGCTGGTGGCAGTGGCAAGGATCATGTGAAGGATGCTGGAACTGGAGGAGATGGTGATGCAGCAAAGGTATAAGCTGCAGGAATGGGCGATGAAGGACATTTCTAGACGTAGCCGGAGCCCTTTTTTTTAGTTTGGTTATGATGTTTTTTGTTAAACAATGATGGGTTGTAATAACTTTAGACAATAGTTTCTAGGGTGAAGGATCATGGATCCTTGAACAATAGGCAGGATAATGGGTGGTGGATGGATCCTCTGTTTGGGGGATGAAGCCACTCGTTATCCTTCCGTCTTTTATTTCCTGCACTACAAAGACCCATAAACAATGGACACCCTTTGCCAACCCATGTGGACGGGCCACGTTTTGCTGGTAGAAACGTGGGTTGGTAATTTTGACAACCTTAAAGGGTTTAGTGTTTTATGAATAACATAACTTTAACTTTTTGGCTATCTCACATGTTGCTATCCTTGTTAGTACTTTACTTTTCAATTGTTGTGATATTCATTTTGTCTAAACTTATCAAGTAAAGAAAAAATTTAATAAATATCCTCAAAAAGTTTAGGATATGATCAAGGATCATATATCCTATAGTCGACAAGCTCCGGAAAGTAATATATTTTAAGGATCATAAGTTCAGTTGTCAAAGGATATGGGTCATTCAAATGAATAATGAATAAAACCAAAATAGTTAAGGATCATACCTGAGAATCCAAGTTAGGATCCTAACCTTTAACACTTATAATCAAGATAACCAAAAGACAAACCTTAGTATAAGGTAAGGATCAAGGATCCTTGGTCATTTATCTCCAAAAACATGAAATAGGATACAACTTGGGACTAAGCCAATATAAGATAAGAGTTAGTAACTGGGGACAAGCCCAACAATTCTGAGGACAAGCCCAATATACTGGGGATAAGCCCAAAGGATAACTGGGGACAAGCCCAAAGGATAACTGGGGACAAACCCAAAGGATAACTGGGGACAAGCCCAAAGGATAACTGGGGACAAGACCAAAGGATAACTGGGGACAAGCCCAAAGGATAACTTGGGACAAGCCCAAAGGATAACTGGGGACAAACCCAAAGGATCGTGTGTAAACTGGAGTATGGCCCTCACTGGCGACTATCCAAACTTAGTGACATGAAAATGCCAAAACCTTAGCTAACGTGAAAACGTCAGAAACCTTAGGAACGGATGTATGGTACGTCTACCATTATACGTAGGATCCTGAATATAGCCAGTACAATGAAATTGTCAGCCCCTAAAGCGAGTACTGGTCCCATTGACATGAACTATACCAGGATCATCGTGCGCTACTGGCGAAACTGGGGACAGGCCCAAACTGGGGTCAAGCCCAAATAACTGGATACTTCTATGGATAATCAGTCCTTTGTTAAGGATACCTAAACCTTCAAAACTCATAATCAAGTGAAAGGAGGATAAATGATACAGGATCCTTATCCTTATATAGGATAATTAAAAAATGAAATAGCTTGGGATTAGATCATTACCAAAATGAGAATCATCTGTCTTGTAAGGATCCTTCAAGGATACTTGTCATGTTAGGATCATGGATCCTTATCACATGAAGTATTTCTTCAAGTGGACAGCATTCCAAGCTCTGGGCAGCAAATCACCTTCCATTGTTAGCAATCGATGTTCCCCCTTTCCTGCCTCAGCTTCAATCAAATAAGGGCCTTCCCACTTTGGTGCCAACTTTCCATCAGCAGGATTTGTGGTATTCTGAAATGCCTTTCTCAATACCATATCACCAACTTGGAACTTCCTGATCCTGACATTTTTGTTGTAAGCTCCAGCCATCCTTTGTTGATAACTAGCCATCCTTATCCTTGCCAAATCCCTGATTTCTTCTATAGTATCCAAGTCTTGAACCAAGTTATCAGCATTTTCTTCAGGAACACGAATGCTTGTTCTTGCAGTTGGAACCACCATCTCTGTAGGGATCACTGATTCTGCCCCAAATACCAAAGAAAATGGAGTTTGGCCAGTAGCATTCTTAGGAGTTATCCTATCGGCCCAAAGCACATAAGGTAATTCTTCTGCCCATTTTCCTTTCTTGGATCCAAGCTTCTTCTTCAAATTGTTGATGATGATCTTGTTGGATGATTCTGCCTGACCATTAGCTTGTGGGTGGACTGGTGTTGATGTTATAATCTTGATCCCCCAGCTGTCACAAAAGTTAGTAGTTCTATTCCCAATAAATTGGGATCCATTATCACAAACAATTTCAGAAGGGATACCAAATCTAGTAATAATGTTTCTTTTAATAAAGGATATAACTTCCTTTTCTCTGACTTGAGCAAAGGCTTCAGCCTCTATCCACTTGGAGAAGTAATCAGTCATAGCAAGCATGAATACTTTTCCACCAGGTGCCTTAGGAAGCTTACAAACTATATCCATTCCCCATCTCATAAATGGCCAAGAAGAGGATATAGGATGCAAAAGTTATGCTGGTTGGTGAAGGATATTACTATGTCTCTGACAAGGATCACACTTCTTGGCATATTCCACAGCATCCTTCTTCATAGTTGGCCAATAGTATCTTGTCCTCAGGATCCTTGACAATAATGCCCTGCCCCCAGTGTGGTTTCCACAATCTCCTTCATGGAAATCCTTCAGGACTTCTTGGATTTCAGGATCCTCAATGCATCTTAGATATGGTCCTGCAAGAGATCGTTTATACAACATATTATTCAATATTGTAAATTGAGATACCTTAATTTTGAAAGCCCTAGGGTTTTCTCCTATAGGAATCTCTCCATGTTGTATGTATCTCATGATTGGGAGGATCCATGATCCTGAAAAAGATTGAGTATCATCATTAGGGATGATTGCAGAATCTTCTCCTATCTCCATAGCTACATGATCCTCGATAGCAGGGGTCAGGATATGGATAATAGGGATCCTTATATCCTCCGGGATCTTCAAGGATGATCCTAGATTGGCTAATGCATCAGCCTCTGCATTCTCTTCCCTTGGTACCTCTGTCAAACTAAAGGAAACAAAAGAGAGTGCCAATTCTCTGCCTATCTCTAAATATTTGATTAGTTTTTCACCTTTAACAGCATAGGATCCATTAAAGTGATTAGTGATTAATAATGAATCTACATGTACCTCAAGATACCTGATCCTCATATGCTTAACAATTTGCAAACCAGCTATCAAGGCTTCATACTCAGCCTCATTGTTGGTAGTTTCAAATTCACAAGCTATGGAGTGGGGTATTATGTCCCCCTGTGGCGATTTTAGTAGTATTCCCAGCCCTGTTCCTTTTACATTGGAGGCTCCATCAGTGAATAGTATCCAAGGATCCTTAGTTTCTTCAAGCTGTTGGACTTCTAACTCAGCCTCCTTTTGCAAATCACTACTAAAATCTGCCACAAAGTCAGCTAAGGCTTGGGATTTAATGGCAGTCCTTGGTTCATATCTTATATCATATGCACTAAGCTTCACTGCCCACTTAGCCATCCTTCCTGACATTTCAGGCTTCCTGAGAACATTCTTAATTGGAAAATTAGTCTTAACAATAATGGCATGAGTCTCAAAATAATGTCTTAATTTAGTAGATGCCATTATTAATGCAAGGATAAGTTTCTCTAAGTGTGAATACCTGGATTCAGCATCAAGTAAACTCTTACTTACATAATAGACAGGATGTTGTGTACCTTGGTGATCCTTAACAAGGACCGCACTTCCTGCTTTTGAGGATACTGCTAAGTATAAGGATAATATATCCCCTTTTTCTGGTTTCATCAGGGCCGGGGCTGAGGATAGGTAATCCTTAAGAGCTTTGAGGGCATTTTCATGCTTCTCAGTCCATTCAAATTTCTTGTTCTTCCTCAGGATGTCATAGAATTCCTTGCACTTTTCTGAGGATTTGGATATGAATCTGTTCAAGGCTGCGATCCTGCCTGTCAGTCTTTGCACATCCTTAGCATTGGCAGGAGATTTGATATTCACAATAGCCTTGATTTGCTCTGGACTTGCTTCAATGCCCCTCTTTGTCACCATATAGCCTAAGAATTTACCTGCCTTAACACCAAAATGACACTTGGAAGGATTTAGTTTCATATTAAATTTATCAAGGATATTGAATGCTTCCGCCAAGTCTTTAAGGTGATCCTCAGCTTTCTTGGACTTAACCACCATGTCATCAATATAGACTTCCATAGTGTGTCCAATTTGTTCCTTGAACATCATATTGACTAGCCTATGATAAGTAGCACCTGCATTCCTTAGTCCAAATGGCATAGCAATATAACAATATATACCAGTTGGGGTCATAAAGGCTGTATCCTCTTGATCAGATGGTTCCATCTGAATTTGTTGAAATCCAGATGAAGCATCCACAAAAGTCAACAACTCATGACCCGCGGTAGCATCCACCATGGAGTCAATGTGGGGTAATGGGAAAGGATCCTTGGGACATGCCTTGTTTAAATCAGTAAAATCGACATATACCCTCCACTTTCCATTTTTCTTTTGAACAACAACCACATTGGCTAACCATCTTGGATACTTAACCTCTCTTATCATACCTGCCCGAAGTAGTTTATCTACCTCTTCCTGGATAATAGCATTCCTTTCAGGTGCAAACTTCCTCATCTTTTGATGAATTGGCTTGAATGACCTGTCAATGCCAAGTTTATGAGTAATTATATCTTTAGATATACCTGTCATATCCTCATGTTTCCAGGCAAAGGTAGTTTTCCTTCTTTTAAGGAAGGATACTAGCTCCTGTTCAATGTCGCTAAGGATCCCTGATCCTATGAATATCTTTGATTCAGGATCATCAGGATCCATGAGGATTTCTTTCAAATCCTGTTCTCTTGCCTCCAAGACATCTCTTGAAGGATACTTTAATTGCTATTCCTTCCTTGGTCTTGAGGCTGGCTTCATTGATGATGTATAACAGTTCTTAGCCTCTTGTTGATCACTCTCAATTTTCACCACTCCCCATGGACTTGGAAGCTTTACACACTGATGATAGGTGGATGGGACTGCCTTCATATCATGTATCCATGGCCTGCCAAGGATAACATTACAACAAGATAAGCAATCTATAACACAAAATTTCTGATAAGAATGGAGTCCTTCAATATAAATAGGGAGTTTGATGTCCCCCAATGTGTTTTTGGTTTCCCCACTAAATCCCACAAGGACTGAGGATCTTGGGACAATATCAGACTCCAGGATATTCATTTTCTTGAGGACATCAAGCTGAATGATGTTCACAGAGCTTCCTCCATCGATTAGGATCCTGCGAACAAAGTGGTTAGAAATAAACAATGTAATTACAAGACCATCATGATGAGGATCCTGGACATCAACACGATCATCCTCATCAAAAGTTATGATCTTATCCTTGGTGACGGTGGAGGTCCGGATGGGTCTGTCCCCATTATCCATCTTGGTTTCCTTAGCATGTCTCTTGGCTGCTGAAAAGGAAGTACCACAAATGTCTGATCCACCGGATATGAAGTTTATAACTTGTGCATCTGCTGGAGGAGCAGGAGCCCTTTCTGGGATCCTTTCAGGATCCTGGATCCTTGACTTCTTCCGTCCCAAAAGTTCCTTCAAATGCCCCTTGCTCAACAAGTAACCAATTTCCTTTCTTAGTGCAATACACTCTTTAGTGAGATGCCCGAAATCCTCATGATATGCACACCACTTGGACTTATCCTTTGTAGCAGCTAGTTTATCACTTTTTCTCGGCCACCTAGCTTTCTCACCAAGATTTTTCATTGCAAGGATTAGTTCATTGTTATCAACAGAAAAACAGTATTCAGAAATAGGAGGATAATCCTCATCATCCTCTTCTTGTTCCACTGCATGCACGTTCTGGTTATCAGATCTGTTGTAGGACTTTGATTTGTTGTTCCTGAAGTAGGATCCTTGTTTCTCCTATTTTGAGGATCCTGTCAATCTATCCTGGATCCTTTTGTCATCCTCTAGGCGGATGAACCTAAGGGCCCTGGTTCTTACTTCATCAAGATTCCTGCAAGGTGTCATAACAAGATCATCATAGAATAATGAATCCCTAAGCAATCCCATTTTAAAGGCTTCTACAGCCGTAGCAATATCCAAATTAGGAATATCTAAGGATTATTTACTAAACTTAGTGATATAATCTCTAAGTGATTCATTTTGACCTTGTGTTACCCTATATAGATCACTAGTTAATCGTTCAAATTTTCTACTACAAGAGAATTGACTATTAAACAAATTAACTAGATTAGCAAATGAAGTAATAGAGTAAGGGAGAAGACTTAGCAGCCATTTAAGAGCAGATCCTGTGAGTGTGGATCCAAATCCCTTGCATAGACACGCTTCCTTTAACCTCTCAGGAATTGGATTGATCTCCATCCTCTCCCTATACTGAGCTACATGCTCTTCTGGATCTGTTGAACCATCATACAACTTCATAGATGGTATCTGGAATCTTTTGGGTGTCTCAGCATCACACAAGGGTGGTGCAAAACGAGATATCCTATGGCTACCATCTGCAATTCCATAGCCTGATTGATACCTGTATCCTGCATTGAGCCATGGTTAGTGTTATACGAATTATTAAAAGTGTTACCTCCCGGAGGGTTCATGTTTGGAATTCCATATGTGAATCCATATTGACGGGACTCTGGTATGATCGAAGGACCAGATGAAGCAATGGTCTGCATTGGTATGAAGTCTCCTTGATGAACATCAGTGCTCGGAGGTTGCATACTTCTTAAGAATCCCTGATCCTGAAAGATGTTGGATCCTTGAAGCTGAGATGATCCTTGAACCTGAAAGGATCCTTGGGGCATAGAGGATCCTTGAAGCTGGAAGGATCCTTGAGCCATGGAGGATCCTTGGACCTGGGAGGATCCTAGAGCCGTAGAGGATCCTAGAACCTGGGAGGATCCTTGACCCTGGGAGGATCCTTGAACTGCATGCATTCCCAAATATCCTCCTGACGTGAAGTATCCTTGATGCTGAAAAGAGGATCCCGATGGTTGAGAGGAGGATCCTTGAGGCTGGAAGTGAGAGCCAAATGCCTGACTCATAGTTGCTGTTCCATAACGCCTTTCTGATGGACCACTTGGATACTGGATGCCCGGATCTGCCAATTGTAAGGTAGTTACAACCGGAGTGTCAAAATTCAAGGACCTTGGCATCAGATGAGAGTGATCCTCCACTGATTTCTTTTGTTTCTTGATATCACCAATCTCCTGGAGGATCCTTTCATTGGTTTTGTCCTACGCTTGCATGCGATCTCTCATCTGCAAAATCAGAGTAAAAAGGTCATTAGTAGTAGGATTAGAGGAAACAGAAGAAGTTGGTGGTTTTGTGAAAATGGGGGTTTGTCTCTTCGCGGCATTCTCAGCATTCTTCTGGGATCCAGAAGGTGGTGGAGGCAAAGGTGTAACGCCTTGTGAAGAACTAATTGCCGGCATAGAACTTGATGTATTCTTTGTTGAGGAAGCCATCTGCTAGGTTGTAATGAACCGAAATGACCACAAAAGTATGAATCTTCTTAGGAATGAAGCACCAATTGCCCCACGGTGGGCGCCAAACTGTTTTGGTCAAAAATCAAGCAATGATAATGCAACCAAACTTTCTGTTGTGAGGTATGATGCTTGAATCAATGACCAACACTAAGGATCACTCAGAAATGAAATGAATAAGTGACACAAAGATTTATACGAGGAAAAAGCCCTTGATCAATGAATGATCTCCGGCATAAAAAACCTCGGGTGATGGAAACTACCGATCACCAACTCAGATTAAACAAGAAATGTATTACAACTTCGGATAATAGCGAGCTAATTACAAGGATCACTATAGTGTAACGTGCAAAAAAGTGTATAATCGCCAAGTGAATTGTCAAGAGCTGGTGAGAGCAGTTGCGAGTGTGTGTGTTAAGCTAAAAATAGCCAAGTGTTTTCTATTTAGCTCGCTATCCCTTTTAAAAATGGAAAATATCTAAGCTAACAAACATTCCGCATTTGGTGCAAGTCCTCCACGACCTCCATAACGTCCATTTCAGCCATGCACGTGCAGAATAAATATGGATTATGCTCCAGGAATATCGCCAAGACCAAGTCCAAGCTCGTACTCCTGCAAAACAATATCATATTCAAAGCAGACAATCGTTAGTATAAGGATCCTTACGATGATCCATGATCCTGATCCTGCCATACTTCTGAGGATCACTAATTCAAACAGAAGTGAGGATCACTAAGCCCAACAGTAATTGAGGATCACTGATCATTAAAAAATCCTCCCCTAACAATTGCCCCCAAAATATAAGGAGTAATTTGTAAATAAACGAGTTATATTTTCTGTTCTTATCCGTAACGAATCAACGGATAACTAGCCGTTGTAGTCGGACTAGCCGTTACCATCCTGACGTCACTGAAGTGACTACCCTGCAAGATCATCATTATAAATTGAAGTTAGAGATAAGGGTTAGAGAGCATTTAAATTCGTGCGTTTCCTCTTTAAATCCTCATTCGAAGACTTGATCAGGTATTTCTCTTTCCTTTCTCTCTTCATCTTCTCACTCTGTTTCTTCTTCTTCACCACCGTCATAATCGAGATGATGCTAAGATCCTCACCGGCTAAGGATCACAAGAAGGACAGCCCCTTGAAAAGCCAAGGGATCATAAAAGATTCTGCAAAAGAAGGATGCTGCTTCACAGATCCACAGATAGACAGAATCTGCCATTGTTTTCTGGCAAACATCGATTTCAAACCATTTGATCCCACCGTTCTAAGTGATTATATTTCTGAAACCTGGGTAGCCTTTCCGGTCACACCATTTATAATAGGATACTCGTATCCTTTCCCTGAATTCACCCAGTCTTTCTTCTCTCTCACTGGCATCTCCTACATTCAAGCGATGCCAATGATCTGGAGGGTCTTATATACCCTTGAAAGGATCACTGAGCAAGAAGGCATTGATCTGGGAATGTCGGAGTTGGCAGAGATGTATGACCTCGTAAGCCATGGATCTCATCGGTATCTACTCAAACATAAACCTGGTGAAGAGCACCCCATCTTCAAAGCCACTAAGAATGACACCAACTGGAAACGGCGATTCTTCTTTGTCAGAAGGGATTCTATCCCTGATGGAAAGGATCTGCCAAGGAAGTGGACCACCCATGGTAGGATAGAGGATCCTTAGAAGGATCACCGATAAGCTTGTTTCTGTTTAAGGATCACTAACGTCCTTTTGTTTCTATTTTGCAGCTATTACTGTCACACACCTCATCACAACACCTGCAACACAGGAAAGGCTTGCCGCTTTCAGGAGACTTGATCCTGCAAGAAGATCATTTAAAACAAATACCCAGGATTCTCAAGAAGTATCCTTAGGTTCTGTCACTATGTCGAGTAAGTATCTTGTTTTTTTTTTTTTTGCATAATTAAATGTTTAAATAAATAGTTAAATAGAAATGGGATAAGGATACTTATTTGTTTTGGATGTGTAGGTGCTGGAAAATCTTCAAGATTTGCCTCCAAATTCAGTGTCACTGACCTTGACACTGTCCGATCCTCAAAGAAGAAGACTGCTGCCAGCCCAGCTGTCACGATCCCCAAGGCAACCACTTCAAAGGGAAGAGGTGGAAAGAAAAGGAAGACCTCTGAAGCTGACAATCTAGAAGGCTTGCCTCTGATCCGCCATCAGTTCCTCGAGTACTTTGCTGAGGTAAGGATCACTGACTTAGCTTAATTATCCTGCCCACTTGAGGATCACGTGATCCTGAACTTTGCATTGTCTTCTTTGCAGAAATTTGCTGAAATCGAGGGCTATGTTGGGAACGTCGAAGAGATTGAGGAGAAATACTCTGACCTCCAAAAAGTGGCGGTGCTCAAGGATCCTTCTTCCAGCATCAGGGATCCTTCACCAGTTCAGGAGGGTACATGGGGACGCAGCCAGTTCAAGGATCCTCTCAGGTTCAAGGATCCTCCCAGGTTCAAGGATCCTCTCAGGTTCAAGGATCCTCCTTTCAGCTTCAAGGATCGTCGTCTCAGGTTTTCGGATCCATGGATTATCCTCCAAGACCCCCATCTACAGCACATCAAGGATCCAACATCTTTCAGGATCAAGGATTCTTAAGGAGTGTACAACCTAGAAGTTCGGATGTTCACCTAGGGGATTTCTTACCAATGCAGACCATTGCTTCTTCTGGTCCCTCAATTATACCAGAATCTCGTCAATATGGATTCACATCTGGAGTTCCAAACTTGAATCCTCCAGGAGGTAACACTTTGAATAATTCTTATACTACTAACCATGGCTTTATGCAGGATACAGGTATCAACCAGGCTATGGCTAGGGAATTACAAAAACTGAAGGATATGATATCCAGTGTACAAGGAATGGTTAAACCCATTCCTGAAATCCCAGATGGAAGCCACAAGATATCCCGTTTTGCACCACCTCTTTGTGATACAGAAATTCCAAAAACGTTCCAGATACCAACAATGAAGCTATATGATGGTTCAACAGATCCAGAAGAACATGTAGCTCAATATAGAGAAAGGATGGAGATCAACCCCATCCCGGAGAGGTTAAAAGAAGCATGTCTATGCAAGGGTTTCGGATCCACATTAACAGGATCAGCTCTTAAATGGCTGCTAAGTCTTCCCCCTTACTCTATTACTTCATTTGCTAATTTAGTTAATCTGTTTAATAGTCAATTCTCATGTAGTAGAAAGTTTGAACTATTAACTAGTGATCTATATAGGGTAACACAAGGTCAAAATGAATCACTTAGAGATTATATCACTAAGTTTAGTAAAGAATCCTTAGATATTCCTAATTTGGATATTGCTACGGCTGTAGAAGCCTTCAAAATGGGTTTGCTTAGGGATTCATTGTTCTGTGATGATCTTGTCATGACCCCTTACAGTAATCTTGATGAAGTGAGAAGTAGGGCCCTTAGATTCATCCGATTAGAGGATGACAAAAGGATCCAGGAAAGACTGGCAGGATCCTCAAAACAGGAAAAACAAGGATCCAATTTTAGGAACAACACATCCAAGTTTTACAACAAGTCTGATAATCAGAATGTGCATGCAGTAGAACAGGAAGAGATGATGAGGATTATCCTCCAAAAAGTGGTGGTGCTCAAGGATCCTTCTTCCAGCATCAGGGATCCTTCACCAGTTCAGGAGGGTACATGGGGACGCAGCCAGTTCAAGGATCCTCTCAGGTTCAAGGATCCTCCCAGGTTCAAGGATCCTCTCAGGTTCAAGGATCCTCCTTTCAGCTTCAAGGATCCTCGTCTCAGGTTTTCGGATCCATGTATTATCCTCCAAGACCCCCATCTACAGCACATCAAGGATCCAACATCTTTCAGGATCAAGGATACTTAAGGAGTGTACAACCTGGAAGTTCGGATGTTCACCTAGGGGACTTCATACCAATGCCGACCATTGCTTCTTCTGGTCCCTCAATTATACCAGAATCTCGTCAATATGGATTCACATCTGGAGTTCCAAACTTGAATCCTCCAGGAGGTAACACTTTGAATAATTCTTATACTACTAACCATGGCTTTATGCAGGATACAGGTATCAACCACGCTATGGCTAGGGAATTACAGAAACTGAAGGATATGATATCCAGTGTACCAGGAGTGGTTAAACCCATTCCTGAAATCCCAGATGGAAGCCACAAGATATCCCGTTTTGCACCACCTCTTTGTGATGCAGAAATTCCAAAAAGGTTCCAGATACCAACAATGAAGCTATATGATGGTTCAACAGATCCAGAAGAACATGTAGCTCAATATAGAGAAAGGATGGAGATCAACCCCATCCCGGAGAGGTTAAAAGAAGCATGTCTATGCAAGGGTTTCGGATCCACATTAACAGGATCAGCTCTTAAATGGCTGCTAAGTCTTCCCCCTTACTCTATTACTTCATTTGCTAATTTAGTTAATCTGTTTAATAGTCAATTCTCATGTAGTAGAAAGTTTGAACGATTAACTAGTGATCTATATAGGGTAACACAAGGTCAAAATGAATCACTTAGAGATTATATCACTAAGTTTAGTAAAGAATCCTTAGATATTCCTAATTTGGATATTGCTACGGCTGTAGAAGCCTTCAAAATGGGTTTGCTTAGGGATTCATTGTTCTATGATGATCTTGTCATGACCCCTTGCAGGAATCTTCATGAAGTGAGAAGGAGGGCCCTTAGATTCATCCGATTAGAGGATGACAAAAGGATCCAGGAAAGACTGGCAGGATTCTCAAAACAGGAAAAACAAGGATCCAATTTTAGGAACAACACATCCAAGTTTTACAACAAGTCTGATAATCAGAATGTGCATGCAGTAGAACAGGAAGAGATGATGAGGATTATCCTCCAATTTCTGAATATTGTTTTTCTGTTGATAACAATGAACTAATCCTTGCAATGCAGAACCTATGTGAAAAAGCAAGATGGCCTAGAAAAAGTGATAAGCCAGCTGCAATAAAATACAAATCCAAATGGTGTGCATATCATGAAGATTTTGGTCATCTCACTGAAGAATGTATTGCATTGAGGAAAGAGATTGAATACTTGTTGAGCAAAGGGCACTTGAAGGAACTGTTCGGAAGAAAAAAGTCAAGGATCCAGGATCCTGAAAAGGTTCCAGAAAGAGCTCCTGCTCCTCCTCCTGATGCACAAATTATTAACTTCATATCTGGAGGATCAGATATATGTGGCACTTCCTTTTCAGCAGCCAAAAGACATGCCAAGGAAACCAAGATGGACAATGGGGATAGACCCGCCCGAACCTCTATAGTTACACAGGAAAAAGTTATAACTTTTGATGAGGATAATCGTGTTGATATGCAGGATCCTCATCATGATGGTCTCATAATTACTTTGTTTATATCTAACCACTTTGTTCGTAGGATCCTGATAGATGGAGGAAGCTCAGTAAACATCATTCAGCTTGATGTCCTCAAGAAGATGAACATCCCTGAATCGGATATTATCCCAAGATCCTCAGTTCTTGTGGGATTCAGCGGAGAAACCAAGAATACATTGGGGGACATTAAACTTCCCATCTATATAGAGGGTCTTCATTCTTATCAAAAATTTTGTGTTATAGATTGCTAATCCTGTTGCAATGTTATCATTGGCAGGCCATGGATACATGACATGAAGGTTGTCCCATTGACCTACCATCAATGTGTAAAGCTTCCTAGTCCATGGGGAGTGGTGAAGATTGAGAGTGATCAACAAGAAGCAAAGAACTGCTACACCTCATCAATGAAGCCAGCCTCAAGACCAAGGGAGCAATAGCAATTAAAGCATCCTCCAAGAGATGTCTTGGAGGCAAGGGAACACGATGTGAAAGATATCCTTATGGATCCTCAGGATCCTAAATCCAATATCTTCATAGGATCAGGGATCCTCAATAACATTGAACAGGAGCTAATATCCTTCCTAAAGAAGAGAAAGACTACATTTTCCTGGAAACATGAAGACATGACAGGTATCTCTAAAGATATAATTACTCATAAACTTGGCATTGACAGGTCATTCAAACCAATACATCAAAAGAGGAGGAAGTTTGCACCTGAGAGGAATGCCATTATCCAGGAAGAGGTAGATAAACTACTCCGGGCAGGTATGATAAGAGAGGTCAAGTATCCGAGGTGGTTAGCCAATGTGGTTGTTGTTCAAAAGAAAAACGGAAAGTGGAGGGTATGTGTCGATTTTACTGATTTAAACAAGGCATGTCCCAAGGATCCTTTCCCATTACCCCACATTGACTCCATGGTGGATGCTAGAACGGGTCATGAGTTGTTGACTTTTATGGATGCTTCATCTGGATTTCAACAAATTCAGATGGAACCATCTGATCAAGAGGATACAGCCTTTATGACCCCAACTGGTATATATTGTTATATTGCTATGCCGTTTGGACTAAGAAATGCAGGTGCTACTTATCAAAGGCTAGTCAATATGATGTTTAAGGAACAAATTGGACACACTATGGAAGTCTATATAGATGACATGGTGGTTAAGTCCAAGAAAGCTGAGGATCACCTTAGAGACTTGGAGGAAGCATTCGATATCCTTGATAAATTTAATATGAAACTAAATCCTTCCAAGTGTCACTTTGGTGTTAAAGCAGGTAAATTCCTAGGCTATATGGTAACAAAAAGAGGCATTGAGGCAAGTCCAGAGCAAATCAAGGCAATTGTGAATATCAAATCTCCGGCCAATGCTAAGGATGTGCAAAGGTTGACAGGGAGGATTGTAGCCTTGAATAGGTTCATATCAAAATCATCCGAAAAGTGCAAGGAATTCTATGAAATTTTGAGAAAGAACAAGAAATTCGAGTGGACTGAAAGGCATGAAAATGCTCTCAATGCCCTTAAGGATTACCTATCCTCAGCTCCTGCCTTGACGACACCAGAAAAAGGGGATATATTATCCTTATATTTGGCAGTCTCTTCCAAAGCAGTAAGTGCAGTCCTTGTTAAGGATCACGAAAGTACACAACATCCTATCTATTATGTAAGTAAGAGTTTGGTTGATGTTGAATCCAGGTATTCACATTTAGAAAAACTTATCCTTGCTTTGATTATGGCATCTACTAAATTAAGACATTATTTTGAAACTCATGCCATTATTGTTAAGACTAATTTTCCAATTAAGAATGTTCTCAGGAAACCTGAAATGTCAGGAAGGATGGCTAAATGGGCAGTGAAGCTTGGTGCTTATGATATAAGATATGAGCCTAGAACTGCCATTAAATCCCAAGCCTTAGCTGACTTTGTGGCAGATTTCAGTAGGGACTTGCAAAGAGAAGCTGAGTTAGAAGTCCAACAGCTTGAAGAAACTAAGGATCCTTGGATACTCTTCACTGATGGAGCCTCTAATGTCAAAGGAACTGGACTTGGAATACTACTAAAATCGCCACAGGGAGACATAATACCCCACTCCATAGCTTGTGAGTTTCAAACTACTAATAATGAGGCTGTATATGAAGCCTTGATAGCTGGTTTGCAAATTGCCAAGCATATGAGTGTTAGGGGAGGATTTTACAATGATCAGTGATCCTCAATTACTGTAGGGCTTAGGGATCCTCAATTTTGTTTGAATTAGTGATCCTCAGAGAGTATTGTAGGATCAGGATCCAGGATCATCATGAGGATCCTTACACTAACGATTGTCTGCTTTGAATATGATGTTGTTTTGCAGGAGTACGTGTTTGGACTTGGTCTTGGCGATATTCCTGGAGCATATTCCGTTTTTATTCCGCACGTGCTTGACTAATATGGACGTTATGGAGTTCGTGGAAGACTTGCATGAAATGCGGATAGTTAGTTAGATTAGATATTTTCCAAATTTATAAGGGGATAACGAGCTAAATTAGAACACTTGGCTATTTTTGGCTAAACACACACACTCGTAACTGCTCTCATCTGCTCTCGACAGTTTGCTTGGTGATTACACACTTTTTTGCACATTACACTCTAGTGATCCTTGTAACAAGCTCGCTATCATCCAAAGTTGTAATACATTTTTGTTTAATCTGAGTTGGTGATCGGTAGTTTCCCTCACCCGAGGTTCTTTATGCCGGAGATCAACTCTTGATCAAGGGCTTTTTCCTCGTATAAATCATTGTGTCACTTTTTCATTACATTTCTGAGTGATCCTTAGCATTGTTCATTGATTCAAGCATCACACCTCACAACAGAAAGTTTGGTTGCATTATCTTAGCTTGATTTTTGACCAAAACAGTTTGGCGCCCACCGTGGGGCAATTGGTGCTTCATTCCTAAGAAGATTCATATTTTTGTGGTCATTTCGGTTCGGTACAACCAAGCAGATGGCTTCCTCAGCGAAGAACACTTCAAGTTCAATGCCGGCAATGAGTTCTTCACAAGGCGTTCCACCTTTGCCTCCACCACCTTCTGGATCCCAGAAGAATGCTGAAAATGCTGCGAAGAGACAAACCCCCATTTTCTCAAAACCACCAACTTCTTTTGTTTCTTCTAATCCTACTACTAATGATATTTTCACTCTGATTTTGCAGATGAGGAATCACGCACAAGAGCAGGACAAAACCAACGAAAGGATCCTCCGGGAGATCGCTGAGATCAAGAAACAGAAGAAATCAGTGGAGGATCACTCTCCTCTGATGCCAAGGTCGTTGAATTTTGACACTCCAGTTGTAACTACCCTACAATCGGTGGTTCCGGGCATCCAGTATCAAAGTGCTCCATCAGAAAGGCGTTATGGAACAACAACTATGAGTCAAGCATTTGGCTCTCACTTCCAGCCTCAGGGATCCTATTTTCAGCCATCGGGATCCTCTTTTCAGCATCAGGGATCCTTCGTCAGCTCAGGCGGATATTTGGGAGTGCACACGGTCTAAGGATCCTCCCAGGTCCAAGGATCCTCCCAGGTCCAAGGATCCTCCCAGGTCAAAGGATCCTCCCAGGTCCAATGATCCTTTATGGTTCCAGGATCCTTTCAGGTTCAAGGATCCTCTCAGCCTCAAGGATCTAACATCTTTCAGGATCAAGGATTCTTAAGAAGTATGCAGCCTCCAAGCTCGGATGTTCATCAAGGAGACTTCATACCAATGCAGACCATCGCTTCCTCTGGTCCTTCAATGTCACACCCCGACCGCGTAAAACAACAAATCGCGGCGGAAACATCGGGGCGTGTTGCGACAGAATTAATTGTTTCATAACCATGGCACACAAAGTGTATTTTATTTATTAAACAAGGGTGTTACATTGATTCAAACAGGAAAATAACGAGTTCAGAACATAATTAAACATAGTCTATCATCTTTTAAAGTCTCTAAGGCACAGGTCCGCCCTAGTATCATGATCAACATCCTATGGAAAAGCACCTGAAAACACATGTGAAAATAGGTACGTCAGCATAAAAATGCCTGTGAGATACATAGGTTTTTGAAAATAGGATTCATGACTTATGTTTGAGAAAATGTTTAGTCATGAACCTTGTTATTTGCTTTGTCTTGTAAATCATTTGAAAACAATAAGAACAGACGATATGTATAAGTAATTGTCAGGTTAAATAAATGACCATGTAAAAATGATGTGTTTGTATAGGATAAATTGGTTTGTAAATCAATGTCTTGTGAAAAGTATGTTATTTGTATAAAATGTTCTATGTCTCAAACTGAAATGATTCAAATAGCGTTACGACATGTAATACCATACAAACACTTATATATAGGAAGTACCAGCGGCGTATCCACCATGCTTGTATCATATTACACACGCATCGTTACTTAATCACTTAATCAAACCAAACCAATTGTCAAATGTATTAAAAAATATGTCAAAGTGTTTATGTCAAGATGTAAATCATGTCAAATGTCTATGTCAAATATCCATGTCAAATGTCTATGTCAAATATCCATGTCAAATGTCTATGTCAAAATGTCATGTATGGCAAGTGAAATGTCTCAACTAAACCATATGCACGAAAACAAAGTATTGAAGTAAAACTTGGTTTAAATCAAAGCTATGTTTTGTGTAAATGCATGCAACTATTTAATATGAACATTTATGCGGTATTGTGAAAATGCATACATCCAAGCCTGGCGACTGTGGTGATAAACCCTTTAAACAAATTAAAGGTCTATCTGTCTTAATGTCAACGAATTCGGTCATTCCTTTCTGTCCCCTTTCCCTGGGATGTCCGGAACGGGAGTTGTCAATTCCTATGGTACCACTACCTACTAACGAACGGCGTAGCTAATGTTAATGGATATATTGTCCCATGTAAACAAACCAAATGTCATAACAAAATGTGAGCATGTGAAAAACAATGCACTAAGTATGTAATCAAATGAACATACATAGCGTGAAATGTCATGTAAAACGATGTACTAAGTAATGCACACAATGGGCACACCTAGTAGGAAATGTCATGTAAAACAATGTACTAAGTAATGCACACAATGGGCACACCTAGCAGGAAATGTCATGTAAAACAATGTACCAAGTAATGCACACAATGGGCACACCTAGCATAAGATGTAATGAAATCATGTACTATAATGTACTAACGAACATAGCATGTATATGATGTGAAAACAGGAAAGCATGAAAGTAACAAGTAGGCACATGTGTTCCACCCCAAAACAGTTTGGAAAACAGTAAAAGAGGGGTCTATGTACTCACTTGAGATTGCTCAGTTGTATAAAGATAACCACCAAGCAATGCTAGAGATCTCGGAATCAAACGGCACCTAGTATAGGTAACTATGTTAATAACCGGACCTATTTCGGAAGACTGGGTAGCATTAGGGTTTGTAAACCAAATGAGTGTCGGAACTCACGTGATATGGTTTAACAAAGCCTACATACTAAATGAAACTTAACATAATTGTTTACGACCCATTACGACCCGTTTAGGAAGCTTATGCTACTTTAACGTGTCGTGCGCGTGAAACGCGTTCGGACCGCCTAACTAGTCCTATGACAAGTATTATATGCCTAAACATGTTACATAATCAGTTACGTGACAAAAGTTTAGGTTACATATGCTAAATTACCAATTATGTATGAAAAGGGTATTCTGGTAATTTACCTAAGGCATATAAACTACCTATCATACAACTACTTACACGTCGTGACCATAAGGTATAACCTCGGAAGGTTATTCCCTACACTATGGTCACCTAATGTGTTTGGTCGGATCCTAATGATCGACCAAACTGGGTCGGGTTCGAAGGTATAGGCGATTTATTAGATCGCCTACCCTACGACCCTAGACAACGTGGTAATCAGTAGGCATAGTCCCAAGGGACTATGACCATCGTGATTACAATCACGTTGCGAAGTTCTAACGAACTTCGCATTGACCATTACTGGTCAACGCTGAAAGTCAAACAAAGTTTGACTTTCTGACTCGAAAAGCAGTAAAAATAAGGAAAAGAACGAAAGAATACTTACGAAGGGTCCCCGAATGCTAATCTAGATCAGTATAGTTCAGGTATGAAACAAGGTTTCAACTTAGAACACAACTAATAAGATTCTAGTGCTTAAAAACAATGAAAGGCATGGGGTATATATAGTATTCGGGTAACCGTTAGGATCGTTTCTTGAATAACGTGATCGAATCTCGTGCGTACACTTGTCGGAAAGTTATGGTGCCACAAATGCTCCTTAACTTAGTGACACATCACTTAAAAACATGTGGTTAAGGATTGATTAGTTGCAACTTGCATTTAGAAACATTGAATCTGTCCAGCAAGTCAGTCGCGTAGCGCGACAGGTAGCCCCTCAGGCGTCGCGCTACGCTAGCACTCAACCTGAATCAGCAAGTTTTGAAAATTGACAGCAATGGTCCCTGTTGTGTTTTAAGCGATTTTCGATGCGTTTGAACCCCGTTAACCTCATTTCAAGGCTCTAAAATGAAGTTAAAGTATAGGGAACTCAAAACATACTCAAAAATATGCCGGATGATGGTTCGTTTGGTCGTACGAACGCGATGTTCGCTTAATTACGACGGAATGCGCATAAGCGCGAAAAACGAGCCAAATGACGCAACGAATGGATTTTTCTTATGGCGAACACTAAAATAAAATATAGTCATGCTTACATAAATTTTTGGATGTCCAGATGTATTCAGAACGTAAGTTATGCGCGAAAATGCAAACTTGTGCACTTTTTGACACTTTTAGTCCCTGAATGTTCCAAAAGTTCGTTTTAGCACACCAAACCCCTCAAAGCTTATTTCTAAGTTATGTAAAGGTTATTTAAGGTGTGTTTAACTTATGGTCATGTTCCGGAATGTTCGTTACAGTTCAAATTGACATACTTTCGCAGTTTGTCATATTTAGTCCCTGTAAGCGAATTAACTTGTTTTTGCCATACCAAAGCCTTCAAAACTTATTTCTAAGTTATGTAAAGGTTATTTAAGGTATGTTGAGTATATGTTGATGTTCCGGAGTATTTCTCGCATTAAACTGAGTACGTTTACGCACTAGTTTGCGTATAACTCTCCAGAAAGCGATGTAGAGTTTGAAATTACATAAAAGTCAAAACATGAAAAATGTACAACATAACAAAACAGACATTGGGATCAAATAACATTGTTTTATTGATAACAGAACTGTTCATAGTGATTACAAGCACAGTTGTTACATTCAATCATATCAGAGTCCCGTCAATATGGATTCACATCTGGAATTCCAAACATGAATCCTCTGGGAGGTAACACTTTTAATAATTCATATAACACTAACCATGGCTCTATGTTGGATACAGGTATCAATCAGGCTATGGCCAGGGAGTTACAGAAGCTTAAGGATATGATATCCAGCGTACCAGGAGTGGTTAAACCCATTCCTGAAATTGCAGATGGTAGCCATAGAATATCTCGCTTTGCACCACTTATTTGTGATCCTGAGATACCCAAGAGGTTCCAAATACCAACTATGAAGCTATATGATGGTTCAACAGATCCAAAGGAACATGTAGCTCAATACAGGGAGAGGATGGAGATCAATCCAATTCCTGAGAGGTTAAAAGAAGCATGTCTATGCAAGGGTTTTGGATCCACACTTACAGGATCTGCTCTTAAATGGCTACTAAGTCTTCCCCCTTACTCTATTACTTCATTTGATAATCTAGTTAATTTGTTTAATAGTCAATTCTCTTGTAGTAGAAAATTTGAACGATTAACTAGTGATCTATATAGGGTAACACAAGGTCAAAATGAATCACTTAGAGATTACATCACTAAGTTTAGTAAAGAATCCTTAGACATTCCTAACCTGGATATTGCTACTGTTAGGGGAGGATTTTCTAACAATTAGTGATCCTTACTTGTTATCCTAATAAATGATCCTTACTTCTGTGACAGATAGTGATCCTTAGAAGAGCTTCAGGATCAGGATCATGGATCACCTTAAGGATCCTCATACTAACGATTGTTTGTTTGTGTTTCGTATTATTTTGCAGGAGTAACAAGCTTGACTTGGTCTTGGCAACGTTACTATGGAATATTCCACGGGTATTTCGCACACGTTTGACTAGAAATGGACGTTGTGGAGAACGTGGGAGCATGGCACAAAAGTCGGATAGTTTGTTAGCATAGTTAACTTCTATTTTTAAAGGGGTGACGAGCTAGTAATTAGAACACTTTAGCCATTTTCAGCTACACGCACTCTCGTACAATTGCACTCTTGAAGCTTTCGGCAAAAACTTAACAGTTTTCACTCACTTTTACACATTTCACCATAGTGATCTTTGTACCTAGCTCGTTACTATCCGAAGTTGTAAACATTTACTGATTTATTTGAGCTTGGTGATCGGTAGTTTCCATCACCCGAGGTTTTTTATGCCGGAGATCTTCTAAAGATCAAGGGCTTTTTCCTCATATAAATCCTTGTGTCGTTTGTGCAATTTACATTGAAGTGATCCTTATCATTGTTCCTCATTTCAAGCATCATTCCCCGTAACTAAGAGTTTGGTTGCATTATCCTTGTGTGATTTTTTGACCAAAACAGTTTGGCGCCCACCGTGGGGCAATTGGTGCTTCATTCCTAAGAAGTTTTTCTGTTGGTGATCATTCCGGTTCATTGCATACAAATACATGGCTTCATCATTGAAGAATACCTCCAGTGCGATGTCTGCAGTCAATTCATCCCAGGGCATTCCACCTTTGCCTCCACCACCTTCTGGACCTCAGAAAAATGCCGAGAAGAAACCAACTCCCATTTTCTCAAAACCTCCAACTTCTTCTGCTTCTTATACTCCTACTACTAGTGACTTGTTTACTCTGATTTTGCAGATGAAGGAGCATATCCAGCAGCAGGACAAGACCAATGAAAGAATCCTTAGAGAAATTGGAGACATCAAGAAACAAAAGAGATCGGCAGAGGATCATTCCCCACTAATGCCCAGATCTTTGAATTTTGATACTCCGGTTATAACTTCTCAGCCTTCGCTGGTTCCAGACGTTCAATATGTTGGAGGACCAAAAGGAGTGCATTACGGGTCATCAGCAATGACTCAGGCTTCAGGGTTACACTTTCAACCATCAGGTTCCAATCCTCAGCATATAGGATCCTTTGCAAGCTCAGGAGGATACTCGGGAGCGCAGCAGATTCAAGGGTGTTGGCCGTTTCAAGGATTCTCCCAGGTTCAAGGATCCTCCCAGATTCAAGGATCCTCCCAGATTCAAGGATCCTCCCAGATTCAAGGATCCTCCCAGGTTCAAGGATCCTCCCAAGTTCAAGGATCCTCCTATGTTCCAGGATCCTCCCAGGTCCAAGGATACTCACAGTTTCAAGGATCCTTCCCGATTCCGGGATCCTTAAGGAGTTTGCAATCAGGAAGTTCAGACATCCATCAGGGAGATTTCATTCCAATGCAAACCGTTGCTTCTACTGGTCCATCGGCCATTCCAGAGCCCCAACAATATGGATTAACATCCATTCTTCCTAATTTGAATCCAATGGGAGGTAACACTTTTAATAATTCTTATACTACTAACCATGGCCTTATGCAGGATCCAGGTATCAATCATGCCATGGCCAGAGAATTGCAAAAGTTACAGGATATGATATCAAGTGTCCCAGGAGTGGTCAAGCCTATCCCAGAGATTGCAGATGGGAGCCACAAGATATCTCGTTTTGCACCACCAATCTATGATGCTGAGATACCCAAGAGGTTCCATGTACCTACCATGAAGTTGTATGATGGTTCAACGGATCCTGAGGAACACATAGCTCAATACAGGGAAAGGATGGAGATCAATCCCATCCCAGAAAGGTTAAAGGAAGCATGTTTGTGCAAGGGATTTGGATCCACTCTTACTGGATCGGCTCTTAAATGGCTGCTAAGTCTTCCTCCTTACTCTATTACCTCATTTGCTAATCTAGTTAACCTATTTAATAATCAGTTTTCTTGTAGTAGAAAATTTGAGCGTTTAACTAGTGATCTATATAGGATAACCCAGGGTCATAATGAATCATTAAGGGATTATATCACTAAATTTAGTAAAGAATCCTTAGATATTCCTAACCTGGATATAGCTACGGCTGTTGAAGCCTTTAAAATGGGATTGCTTAGGGATTCGTTATTCTATAATGATCTTGTTATGACACCATGCAGGAATCTAGATGAGGTAAGAACCCGGGCCCTTAGGTTCATCCGGCTAGAAGATGACAAAAGGATCCAGGAGAGGTTAGCAGGATCCTCAAAGCAAGATAAGCAAGGATCCTCATTCAGGAACAACAAGTTCAGATCTTATAATAAGTCCGATAACCAGAATGTGCATGCTGTTGAACAAGAAGAGGATGATGAGGATTATCCTCCAATCTCTGAATATTGTTTTTCTGTTGATAACAATGAACTAATTCTTACGATGCAGAATTTAGGTGATAAAGCTAGATGGCCCAGAAAAAATGATAGACCAGCTGCAACTAAGGATAAATCAAAGTGGTGTGCATATCATGAAGATTTTGGGCATCTCACAGAAGAATGCATCGCATTGAGAAAAGAAATTGGATACTTGTTGAGCAAGGGGCACTTGAAAGAATTATTGGGGAGAAAGAAGTCAAGGACTCAGGATCCTGAAAGGATCCCAGAGAAAGCTCCAGCTCCTCCAGCAGATGCACAAATTATAAACTTTATATCTGGAGGATCAGACATTTGTGGAACATCCTTCTCCGCAGCCAAAAGACATGCGAAGGAAACCAAGATGGATAATGGAGATAGACCCATTCGAACATCCAGTGTCTCCGAAGGAAAAGTTATAACTTTTGATGAGGATGATCGTGTTGACATCCAGGATCCTCATCATGATGGTTTGGTTATCACTCTTTTTATTTCTAACCATTTTGTTCGCATGATCCTTATAGATGGAGGAAGCTCCGTGAACATTATCCAGCTAGATGTTCTCAAGAAGATGAACATCCCTGAATCCGACATCATACCAAGATCCTCTGTGCTCGTGGGATTCAGTGGCGAGACCAAGAATACTCTGGGGGACATTAAACTCCCAATCTATATCGAAGGCCTACATTCTTACCAAAAGTTTTGTGTTATTGACTGTTTATCTTGTTGTAATGTGATCCTTGGCAGGCCTTGGATACACGATATAAAGGCAGTCCCATCCACTTATCATCAATGTGTGAAGCTTCCTAGTCCTTGGGGAATAGTGAAGATTGATAGTGATCAGCAAGAGGCTAAGAACTGCAACACCTCATCAATGAAACCAGCAACAAAGTCTAGGAAGCAATAGCAATCAAAGTGTCCTCCAAGGGATGTCTTGGAGGCGAGAGAACAGGATATAGTAGAAATCCTTATGGATCCTGATGATCCTGAATCTATAATTTATATAGGATCAGGGATCCTTGAAGGAATGAAGGAAGATCTCATATCCTTCCTCAAAAGGAGAAAGACTACCTTTGCATGGAAACACGAAGACATGACAGGCATATCTAAAGATGTAATCACTCACAAACTTGGCATCGATAGGTCCTTCAAACAAATCCATCAAAGGAGAAGGAAATTTGCACCAGAAAGAAATGCTATTATCCAGGAGGAGGTAGAGAAATTACTCCGAGCAGGTATGATTAGAGAGGTCAAGTATCCAAGATGGTTGGCCAATGTGGTTGTTGTTCAAAAGAAAAACGGAAAGTGGAGGGTATGTGTCGATTTTACCGATTTAAATAAGGCATGTCCCAAGGATCCTTTCCCATTACCCCACATTGACTCCATGGTGGATGCAACTGCGGGTCATGAACTGTTAACTTTTATGGATGCTTCATCTGGATTTCAACAAATCCAAATGGAACCATCCGATCAAGAGGATACAGCCTTCATGACTCCAACTGGTATATACTGCTATATTGCTATGCCATTCGGACTAAGAAATGCAGGTGCAACTTATCAAAGGCTAGTGAATATGATGTTCAAGGATCAGATTGGACAAACTATGGAGGTTTACATAGACGATATGGTGGTAAAATCAATAAAGGCTGAGGATCACCCAAGAGACTTGGAGGAAGCCTTCAATATCCTTGATAAATATAATATGAAGCTTAATCCTTCAAAATGTCACTTTGGTGTTAAAGCAGGTAAATTCTTAGGATATATGGTGACAAAGAGAGGCATTGAAGCCAGTCCAGAACAAATCAAAGCAATAGTGAACATCAAGTCCCCTACCAATGCTAAGGATGTTCAGAGATTAACAGGCAGGATTGCAGCCTTAAACAGATTCATATCCAAATCCTCAGAAAAGTGCAAGGAATTCTATGATGTCCTAAGGAAGAACAAGAAATTCGAGTGGACTGAGAAGCATGAAAGTGCCTTAAGAGCTCTTAAGGATTACCTATCCTCGGCCCCGGCTTTGATGAAACCGGAAAAAGGAGATGTGTTATCCTTATATCTTGCGGTATCCTCAAAAGCAGTAAGTGTCGTCCTTGTTAAGGATCATGAAGGTACACAACATCCTGTCTATTATATAAGTAAGAGTTTACTTGATGCTGAATCCAGGTATTCACACTTAGAAAAACTTATCCTTGCATTAATTATGGCATCTACCAAATTAAGACATTATTTTGAAACTCATGTTATTATCGTTAAAACTAATTTTCCAATCAAGAATGTCCTCAGGAAACCTGAAATGTCAGGAAGGATGGCTAAGTGGGCAGTGAAGCTGAGTGCCTATGATATAAGATATGAGCCTAGGACAGCCATCAAATCCCAAGCATTAGCTGACTTTGTGGCTGATTTCAGTAGTGATTTACAAAAAGAAGCTGAGTTAGAAGTCCAGCAGCTAGAGGAGACCAAGGATCCTTGGATACTCTACACTGATGGATCCTCAAATGTCAAAGGCACAGGGCTTGGAATACTACTAAAATCTCCACAGGGGGACATAATACCCCACTCTATAGCTTGTGAGTTCCAAACCACTAACAAAGAGGCTAAATACGAAGCCTTGATAGCTGGCTTGCAAATTGCTAAGCATATGAGGATCAGGTATCTTGAGGTACATGTAGATTCTTTGTTAATCACTAATCACTTTAATGGATCCTATGTTGTTAAAGGTGAAAAGCTAATCAAATATCTGGAGTTAGTCAAAGAATTGGCACTCTCTTTTGTATCCTTTAGTTTGACACAGGTACCAAGGGAAGAGAATGCAGAAGCAGATGCACTAGCCAATTTAGGATCATCCTTGAAGATCCCGGAGGATATCAAGATCCCTATTATCCATATCCTGACCCCGGCTATCGAGGATCATGTGACTATGGAGATAGGAGAGGATTCTGCAATCACCCCTAGCGATGATAATCAATCCCATTCAGGATCATGGATCCTCCCAATCATGAGATACTTACAACATGGAGAGATTCCTATAGGAGAAAACCCTAGGGCTTTCAAAATTAAGGTATCCCAATTCACAATTTTAAATAATATGTTGTATAGATGATCTCTTGCAGGACCGTACTTAAGTTGCATTGAGGATCCTGAAATCCAAGAAGTTTTAAAAGACTTCCATGAAGGAGATTGTGGAAACCACACTAGGGGCAGGGCGTTATTCTCAAGGATCCTGAGGACAGGATACTACTGGCCAACCATGAAGAGAGATACTGTGGAATATGCTAAGAGATGTGATCCTTGTCAGAGACACAACAATATCCTTCATCAACCAGCTGAATTTTTGCATCCTATATCCTCCTATTGGCCATTTATGAGATGGGGTATGGATATAGTTGGTAAGCTCCCTAAGGCACCTGGTGGAAAAGTATTCATGTTTGCTATGACTGATTACTTCTCCAAGTGGATAGAGGCTGAAGCTTTTGCCCAAGTCAGAGAAAAGGAAGTTATATCCTTCATTAAAAGAAATATTATAACTAGATTCGGTATTCCTTCTGAAATTATATGTGATAATGGTTCCCAATTCATTGGGGGCAGAACCACTAACTTTTGTGACAGCTGGGGGATTAAGATGATAACATCAACACCAGTCCACCCACAAGCTAATGGTCAGGCAGAATCCTCCAATAAGATCATCATCAACAATTTGAAGAAGAAGCTTGGTTCCAAGAAAGGGAAATGGGCAGAAGAACTACCTTATGTGCTTTGGGCTGATAGGACAACCCCTAAGAATGCTACTGGTCAAACGCCATTCTCTTTGGTATTTGGGGCGGAATCAGTTATCCCAACAGAAATGGTGGTTCCAACTGCTAGAACAAGTACCCGTGATCCTGAGGAAAATGATGAGAACTTGGCTCAAGACCTGGATACTATTGAAGAAATCAGGGATCTGGCTAGGATAAGGATGGCCAGTTATCAACAAAGAATGGCTGGTGCTTACAACAAAAATGTCAGGATCAGGAAGTTTCAAGTTGGAGATATGGTATTAAGGAAAGCATTTCAGAATACCACCAATCCTGCTGATGAAAAATTGGCTCCAAAATGGGAAGGCCCTTATTTGATTAAAGCTGAAGCAGGAAAGGGGGCATATAGATTGCTAACCATGGAAGGTGATTTGCTACCAAGAGCTTGGAATGCTGTCCACTTGAAGAAATATTTCATGTGAGCAGGATCCTCATGGCACAGATGATCCTTACGTTAGGGGTATCCTTGAAGGATCCTTAAAGTATCGGTGATCCTTACTTTGGTAATGTCCTAATCTTGAACTATTTCATTTCCTTATTTTCTCATATAAGGATAAGGATCATGTGTCCTTTATCCATCTCTCACGTGATTTTAAGTTTTGAAAGTTCAGGTATCCTTAGCAAAATATTGGTTATCTACAGAAGCAATCCGTTCCTTGGGTTTAACCCCAGTTATTTGGGCTTGACCCCAGTTCCGCCTGTAGCGCATGATGATCCTGGTATAGTTCAAGGCAGTGGGACCAGTACTCGCTTTAGGGGCTGATAATTCCATTGTACTGGCTATACCTAGGATCCTACGTATAATGGTAGACGTACCATACATCCGTTCCTAAGGTTTCTAACGTTTTCACGTTAGCTAAGGTTTTGACATTTTCATGTCACTAAGTTTGGATAGTCGCCAGTTAGGGCCATACTCCAGTTAATACACGATCTTTGGGCTTGTCCCCAGTTATCCTTGGGCTTGTCCCCAGTTATCCTTTGGGCTTGTCCCCAGTTATCCTTTGGGCTTGTCCCCAGTTGTCCTTGGGCTTGTCCCCAGTTGCTAACTCTTATCTTATATTGGCTTAGTCCCAAGTTATGCTCTATTTCAGGTCCTTGAAGATAAGCAACTAGGGATCCTTGATCCTTACTTCTCTCTAAGGTTTATCTTATAGTTATCCTGATTATGGTTAGGATCCTAACTTGGATCCTCAGGTATGATCCTTAACTATTTTTAATTCTATTCATTGTTTATTTGAATAACCCTTAAAATTTGACAACTAAACTTGTGATCCTTAAAATATATTACTTTTTGGAATTCTTCAACTATAGGATATTTGATCATGGATCATATCCTAAATATTTTCAATCTGACTTATTCAAAATTGCTTATTCAATAAGTGTACATCAAAACAATTGAGAATTAAAGAGACAAAAAGGATAACAATACAAGATAAGTGACAAAAGATTAAGGTTTTATTTATTAACAAAAGATTACCTACCCCGAGCATCTACCAGCAATACATGGCCCGTCCGCTGGGGTAGGTAAAGGGTGTCCATGATAATAGGTTCAAAGTAGTGCAGGAATATAAAGGCGGCAGGATCACAATGGCTTCATCCCCCAAACAGAGGATCCCTCCACCATTTGCAATCCTGCCTATTGTCTGAAGGATCCTAGATCCTTAATCCTAAAAACTATTGTTCAGTACAAACCATCAAATTGTTCAACAAAACAACCATCAAACTAAAAAAATTGGGCTCCGGCTATGTCTAGAAATTTCCATCATCGCCCAATCATGCAGCCTAAACTTTCGCTGCATCACCACCTCCGGCTCCACTTGCTTCACCACCTTCACCCTTGCCTCCAGCCTCGATCGTCAGGATCTCTTCAGCCTCCTCTTCATCATCCAGTTCAGCCAGCCTTGCCTTCCAGCTTTCCACATCCCAGGTGCTCTTGTCAAAGGCAGGATCCTGGGCTTCCAAGGCCATTTGCAGCTTGGTCTTGTACGTTGCTATGGCGGCAGAGACTTTGGCGTCTTCGGTGATCTCATGCTTCTCGTAGTCAACATTAACCAGCACCTTGGCCGCCTCATGTTTGGCATCCTGGAGTTCCTTCTGAAGATCAGCAATTTTGAGGTCCTTTAGCAATGCAACCTGCTGGAGGTCGGCAATCTTCCTATCCTGATCCTCAACGTGGCCAACATAGTCCTCAATCTCAGCGAATTTCTGCAAAGGGGATAAAAGATAACGTCAGGACCAAGTGATCCTCAAATCAGCAGGATATGTCAGCAGGATATACGAGCAGAGACAATGATCCTTACATTGTTGAAGTACTCGAGGAATTGGTGGCGGATCAGAGGCAGACCCTGCAGATCCTCAGCCTCGGAGGCCTTTCTCTTTTTGACTCCCTTTCCTTTGAGGGGTGCCTTGGGGACTGAAGCTGTCGGGCTGGTAGGAGCCTTTCTTTTGGAGGATCTGACGATGGTGAGATCGGTGACACTGAACTTTGAAGCAGACTTGGTGGATTTTCCAGCACCTACACAACCAAAACAAGATAAGTATCTTTACTTCACTTATATTTCACTATTTATTTAAATTTTTAAACAAAGATATTTACTTGACATCGTGACAGAGCCTGAGGATACCTCCTGAGAATCCTGGGTGGTTGTCTTGAAAGATCTTGTTTCAGGATCGAGTCTCTTGAAAGCGGCGAGTCTCTCTTTGGCAGCAGGAGACAGTCTGAGGTGTGAGACGGTGATAGCTGCATAACAAGAAAGCAAAAGTATATAAGTGATCCTTATATCAAAAGAAAGTTCTCTGGTGATCCTTCTCAGGATCCTCCATCCTACCCTGGGTAGCCCATTTCCTGGGTAGATCCTTCCCGTCAGGGATAGAATTTCTCTTGACGAAAAAGAAACGCCGCTTCCAGTTAGTATCATTCTTGGTAGCTTTGAAGATCGGGTGTTCCTCACCAGGTTTACGTTTGAACAAATAACGATGAGAACCAAAAGTAGTAAGATCATACAGCTCTCCCAGCTCTGACATTCCTAGGTCTATCCCTTCCTGCTCGATGATCCTTTCAAGGGTATACAAAACCCTCCAGATCATCGGCATGGCTTGGATATAAGAGATGCCGGTTAGGGAAAAGAAAGATTGGGTGAAGGCTGGAAAAGGATATGTATAGCCTATGGTGAACAGAGTGACAGGAAAAGCAACCCAGTTGTCGGAAATATGATCACTCAGGGCATTGGGATCAAAAGATTTAAACACGGTGTTCGCCGGGAAACAGTAGCGGATCCTATCAATCTGCGGATCGGTGAAACAGCAGCGTTCTTTTATGGAATCTTCGATGATCCCCTGGCTCTTCAGTGGGCTGTTTTTCGGGTGATCCTTAGCTGGGGAGTTCCGGAGCAACATTTTTGACGGAATGATGGAAAGATACGGAAAACAGAGCAAAAGAAGGAAGAAGATGAAGAGAGAATACCTGTTTATCTTCGGATGCAGTTATAAAGGGAGTATCTCTGAAATTTAAATGCAAACGATCCTATCTATATCTCCTATTTATAATCATGATTGTGCAGGGTTGTCACTTCTGTGACGTCATAGTTGCAACGGATAGTTCTACATCAACGGCTAGTTATCCGTTAGTTAGTTGCGGATAAGATCAAGAAAATATAATTCGTTCATTTTACATATTACTCCTTATATTTTGGGGGCAATTGTTAGGGGAGGATTTTCTAACAATTAGTGATCCTTACTTGTTATCCTAATAAATGATCCTTACTTCTGTGACAGATAGTGATCCTCAGAAGAGCTTCAGGATCAGGATCATGGATCACCTTAAGGATCCTTATACTAACGATTGTTTGTTTGTGTTTCGTATTATTTTGCATGAGTAACAAGCTTGACTTGGTCTTGGCAACGTTACTATGGAATATTCCGCGGGTATTTCGCACACGTTTGACTGGAAATGGACGTTGTGGAGAACGTGGGAGCATGGCACAAAAGTCGGATAGTTTGTTAGCATAGTTAACTTCTATTTTTAAAGGGGTGACGAGCTAGTAATTAGAACACTTTAGCCATTTTCAACTACACGCACTCTCGTACAATTGCACTCTTGAAGCTTTCGGCAAACACTTAACAGTTTTCACTCACTTTTACACATTTCACCATAGTGATCTTTGTACCTAGCTCGTTACTATCCGAAGTTGTAAACATTTACTGATTTATTTGAGCTTGGTGATCGGTAGTTTCCATCACCCGGGGTTTTTTATGCCGGAGATCTTCTAAAGATCAAGGGCTTTTTCCTCGTATAAATCCTTGTGTCGTTTGTGCAATTTACATTGAAGTGATCCTTATCATTGTTCCTCATTTCAAGCATCATTCCCCGTAACTAAGAGTTTGGTTGCATTATCCTTGTGTGATTTTTTTACCAAAACAGCTACGGCTGTAGAAGCCTTTAAAATGGGATTGCTTAGGGATTCCTTATTCTATGATGATCTTGTCATGACCCCTTGCAAGAATCTTGATGAAGTAAGAACCAGGGCCCTTAGATTCATCCGATTAGAGGATGATAAAAGGATCCAGGAAAGACTAACAGGATCCTCAAAACAGGAAAAGCAAGGATCCTATTTCAGGAACAACAAATCAAAGTCCTACAACAATTCTGATAACCAGAACGTGCATGCAGTGGAACAGGAAGAGGATGATGAGGATTATCCTCCCATTTCTGAATATTGTTTCTCTGTTGATAACAATGAACTAATTCTTGCAATGCAGAATTTAGGTGAGAAAGCTAGGTGGCCGAGAAAAAGTGATAAACCAGATGCTACAAAGGATAAGTCCAAGTGGTGTGCATATCACGAGGATTTCGGGCATCTCACTGAAGAGTGTATTACACTTAGAAAGGAAATTGGTTACTTGTTAAGCAAAGGACATTTGAAGGAGCTTTTGGGACGAAAGAAGTCAAGGATCCAGGATCCTGAAAGGGCTCCTGCTCCTCCAGCAGACGCACAAGTTATAAACTTCATATCTGGTGGATCAAACATTTGTGGTACCTCCTTTTCAGCAGCCAAAAGACATGCTAAGGAAACCAAGATGGATAATGGAGACAGACCCATCCGGACCTCCATTGTTACCCAGGATAAAGTCATAACCTTTAATGAGGATGATCGTGTTGATGTCCAAGATCCTCATCATGATGGTCTTGTTATTACCTTATTTATATCTAACCACTTTGTTCGCAGGATCCTAATCGATGGAGGAAGCTCTGTGAACATCATTCAGCTTGACGTCCTCAAGAAAATGAATATTTCGGAGTCTGATATTGTCCCAAGATCCTCAGTCCTTGTGGGATTCAGTGGGGAAACCAAGAACACATTGGGGGACATCAAACTCCCTATCTATATTGAAGGACTCCATTCTTATCAGAATTTTTGTGTTATAGATTGCTTATCTTGTTGTAATGTTATCCTTGGCAGGCCATGGATACATGACATGAAGGCAGTTCCATCTACTTATCATCAGTGCGTGAAGCTTCCTAGTCCATGGGGAGTGGTGAAAATTGAGAGTGATCAACAAGAAGCTAAGAATTACTATACCTCATCAATGAAGCCAGCCTCAAGACCAAGGGAGCAATAGCAATTAAAGTATCCTTCAAGAGATGTCTTGGAGGCAAGAGAGCATGATGTAAAAGAAATCCTCAAGGATCCTCATGATCCTGAATCCAGGATCTTCATAGGATCTGGGATCCTTAGCGAAATTGAACAGGATCTAGTATCCTTCCTTAAAAGAAGGAAAACTACCTTTGCCTGGAAGCATGAGGATATGACATGTATATCTAAAGATATAATTACTCATAAACTCGGCATTGACAGGTCATTCAAGCCAATTCATCAAAAAAGAAGGAAGTTTGCACCTGAAAGGGATGCTATTATCCAGGAGGAGGTAAATAAACTACTTCGGGCAGGTATGATAAGAGAGGTTAAGTATCCAAGATGGTTAGCCAATGTGGTTGTTGTTCAAAAGAAAAATGGAAAGTGGAGGCTATGTGTCGATTTTACTAATTTAAACAAGGCATGTCCCAAGGATCCTTTCCCATTACCCCACATTGATTCCATGGTGGATGCTACCGCGGGTCATGAGTTGTTGACTTTTATGGATGCTTTATATGGATTTCAGCAAATTCAGATGGAACCATCTGATCAAGAGGATACAGCCTTTATGACCCCAACTGGTATATATTGTTATATTGCTATGCCATTTGGACTGAGGAATGCAGGTGCTACTTATCAAAGGCTAGTCAATATGATGTTCAAGGAACAAATTGGACACACTATAGAAGTCTATATAGATGACATGGTGGTTAAGTCCAAGAAAGCTGAGGATCACCTTAAAGACTTGGAGGAAGCATTCAATATCCTTGATAAATTAAATATGAAACTAAATCCTTCCAAGTGTCATTTTGGTGTTAAAGCAGGTAAATTCTTAGGCTATATGGTGACAAAGAGGGGCATTGAAGCAAGTACAGAGCAGATTAAGGCTATTGTGAATATCAAATCTCCTGCCAATGCCAAGGATGTGCAAAGATTGACAGGTAGGATCGCAGCCTTGAACAGGTTCATATCCAAATCCTCATAAAAGTGCAAGGAATTCTATGACATCCAGAGGAAGAATAAGAAATTTGAATGGACTGAGAAGCATGAAAGTGCCCTCAAAGCTCTTAAGGATTACCTATCCTCAGCCCCCGCCTTGATGAAACCAGAAAAGGGGGATATATTATCCTTATACCTAGCAGTATCCTCAAAAGCAGTAAGTGCGGTCCTTGTTAAGGATCACCAAGGTACACAACATCCTGTTTATTATGTAAGTAAGAGTTTACTTGATGCTGAATCCATGTATTCACACTTAGAGAAACTTATCCTTGCATTAATTATGGCATCTACTAAATTAAGACAATATTTTGAGACTCGTGCCATTATTGTTAAGACTAATTTTCCAATTAAGAATGTTCTCAGGAAACCTGAAATGTCAGGAAGGATGGCTAAGTGGGCAGTGAAGCTTAGTGCATATGATATAAGATATGAGCCTAGAACTTCCATTAAATCCCAAGCCTTAGCTGACTTTGTGGCAGATTTCAGTAGTGACTTGCAAAAGGAAGCTGAGTTAGAAGTCCAACAGCTTGAAGAAACTAAGGATCCTTGAATACTCTTCACTGATGGAGCTTCTAATGTAAAAGGAACAGGACTTGGAATACTACTAAAATCACCAAAGGGGGACATAATACCCCACTCCATAGCTTGTGAATTTCAAACTACCAACAATGAGGCTGAGTATGTAGCCTTGATAGCTGGTTTGCAAATTGCCAAGCATATGAGGATCAGGTATCTTGAGGTACATGTGGATTCATTATTGATCACTAATCACTTTAATGGATCCTATGTTGTTAAAGGTGAAAAGCTAATCAAATATTTAGAGATAGTCAAAGAATTGGCACTCTCTTTTGTTTCCTTTAGTTTGACACAGGTACCAAGGGAAGAGAATGCAGAGGCTGATGCATTAGCCAACCTAGGATCATCCTTGAAGATCCCGGAGGATATCAAGATCCTTATTATCCATATCCTGACCCCTGCTATCGAGGATCATGTAGCCATGGAGATAGGAGAGGATTCTGCAATCATCCCTAGTGATGATACTCAATCTCATTCAGGATCATGGATCGATCCAATCATGAGATACATTCAACATGGAGATATTCCTACAGGAGAAAACCCTAGGGCTTTCAAAGTCAAGGTATCTCAATTTACAATATTGAATAATATGTTGTATAAACGATCTCTTGCAGGTCCATATCTATGATGCATTGAGGATCCTGAAATCCAAGAAGTCCTAAAGGATTTCCATGAAGGAGATTGTGGAAACCACACTAGGGGCAGGGCATTGTTCTCAAGGATCCTGAGGACATGATACTATTGGCCTACTATGAAGAAGGATGCTGTGGAGTATGCCAAGAAATGTGATCCTTGTCAGAGACACAGTAATATCCTTCACCAACCAGGAGAACTTTTGCATCCTATATCCTCTTCTTGGCCATTTATGAGATGGGGAATGGATATAATTGGTAAGCTTCCTAAAGCACCTGATGGAAAAGTATTCATGCTTGCTATGACTGGTTACTTCTCCAAGTGGATAGAGGCTGAAGCCTTTGCTCAAGTCAGAGAAAAGGAAGTGATATCCTTTATTAAGAGAAACATTATTACTAGATTTGGTATCCCTTCTGAAATTGTTTGTGATAATGGATCCCAATTTATTGGGAGTAGAACTACTAACTTTTGTGACAGCTGTGGGATTAAGATGATAACATCAACACCAGTCCACCCACAAGCTAATGGTCAGGCAGAATCATCCAACAAGATCATCATCAACAATTTGAAGAAAAAGCTTGGATCCAAGAAAGGAAAATGGGCAGAAGAACTACCTTATGTACTTTGGGCTGATAGGACAACTCCCAAGAATGCTACTGGCCAAACTCCATTTTCTTTAGTATTTGGAACAGAATCAGTGATCCCTACAGAGATGGTGATTCCTACTGCAAGAACAAGCATCCGTGATCCTGAAGAAAATGTTGAAAACTTGGTTCAAGATTTGGATACTATAGAAGAACTCAGGGATTTGGCAAGGATAAGGATGGCCAGTTATCAACAAAGGATGGCTGGAGCCTACAACAAGAATGTCAGGATCAGGAAATTCCAAGTTGGTGATATGATGTTAAGGAAAGCATTTCAGAATACCACCAAAGTGGGAAGGCCCCTATTTGATTGAAGCTGAAGCAGGAAAGGGGGCATATCGATTGCTAACAATGGAAGGTGATTTGCTACCAAGAGCTTGGAACGCTGTCCATTTGAAGAAATACTTCATGTAATAAGGATTCATGATCCTTACCTGACAAGTATCCTTGAAGGATGCTTACAGGACAGATGATCCTCATTTTGATAATATTCTAATCTCAAACTATTTCATTCTCTAGTTATCTTATATAAGGATAAGGATCCTGCATCCTTTATCCTCCTTTCACTTGATTCTGAGTTTTGAAGGTTCAGGTATCCTTAACAAAGGATTGAGTATCCGCAGAAGTATCCAGTTATTTGGGCTTGACCCCAGTTATTTGGGCTTGACCCCAGTTTGGGCATGTCCCCAGTTTCGCCAGTAGCGCACGATGATCCTAGTACAGTTCATGGCAATGGGACCAGTACTCGATTTAGGGGCTGACAATTTCATTGTACTGGCTGTATTCAGGATCCTACGTATAATGGTAGGCGTACCATACATCCATTCCTAAGGTTTCTAACGTTTTCACGTTAGCTAAGGTTTTGGCATTTTCATGTCACTAAGTTTGGATAGTCGCCAGTGAGGGCCATACTCCAGTTTACACACGATCCTTTGGGCTTGTCCCCAGTTATCCTTTGGGCTTGTCCCCAGTTATCCTTTGGGCTTGTCCCCAGTATATTGGGCTTGTCCCCAGAATTGTTGGGCTTGTCCCCAGTTACTAACTTTTATCTTATATTGGCTTAGTCCCAAGTTGTATCCTATTTCAGGTTTTTGAAGCTAAATGACCAAGGATCCTTGATCCTTACCTTCTACTAAGGTTTGTCTTTTGGTTATCCTGATTATAAGTGTTAAAGGTTAGGATCCTAACTTGGATTCTCAGGTATGATCCTTAATTACTTTGATTTTTTACATGAGTAACCCTTATCCTTTGACAACTGAACTTATGATCCTTAAACTACACTACTTTTCAGAACTTGTCGACTATAGGATATGTGATCCTTGATCATGTCCTAAACTTTTTGAGGATATTTATTAAATTTTTCCCTCTTTACTTAATAAACTCAGACAAAATATATATCACAACAATTGAAAAGTAAAGTATTCACAAGGATAACAACACGGGAAATAGCCAAAAAGTTAAAATTTTATTTATTCACAAAACGTTAAACCCTTCAAGGTTGTCAAAATTGCCAACCCACGTTTCTACCAGCAAAACGTGGCCCGTCCACATGGGTTGGCAAAGGGTGTCCATTGTTAACGGGTCTTAAGAGTGCAGGAAATAAAGACGGAAGGATAACGAGTGGCTTCATCCCCCAAACAGAGGATCTATCCACCACCCATTATCCTACATATTGTTCAAGGATCCATGATCCTCAACCCTAGAAACTATTGTCTAAAGTTATTACAGACCAGCATTGTTCAGAAAAACATCATCAAAACAAAAACCATTACCAAACTATAAAAAATGGGCTCCGGCCACGTCTAGAAATATCCATCATCGCCCATTTCAGCAGCCTACACCTTTGCTGCATCACCATCACCTTCACCAGCTCCTTCAGCTCCGGTATCACCCGCATGATCCTTAACCCCACTGCTGCCAGCCTCGGTTGCTAGGACCTCACCAGCCTCTTCTTCGTCATCCAGCTCAGCTAACCTAGCCGTCCAGCCCTCTATGTCCCAGTTGCTCTTGTCAAAGTCAGGATCCTGAGCTTCTTAGGCCATCTGCAACTTGGTTTTGTACATAGCAATGGCAGCGGAGACTTTAGCATCATTTGTGATTGCAGCCTTCTCTTGGTCAACAGTGATGTGAGCTAGGACAAGTTCCCTCTTCACCAGATTAACATCATTTTCGAGGGAGGCAATCCTCTGATCCTTGGCCAGCATGATCTTCTGGAGGTCCAAACACTTTTGCTCAACCTCTTCAATACTCCCTACGTAATCTTGGATTTCAGCAAATTTCTCCAAAAGAAAGGATACAATTCAGGATCCCTTACCCTCAGTATGGAAGGATCATGTACAAGGATCACATTCAAGGATCAGTTATTCTCACCTCGGCAACGTATTCCTCGAACTGATGTTGGATCAGAGGCAGGCCTTCTAGGGTATCAGTAGTCTTCCTTTTCTTTCCGCCCCTTCCCTTAGAAGTGGTTGCCTTAGGGATTGTGACGGATGGACTAGCAGCAGGCTTCTTCTTTGAGGATCGGACAGTATCAAGGTCAGTGACACTGAAACGAGTAGCAGACTTCGATGATTTTCCAGCACCTACACATCCAAAACAGATAAGTATCCTTATTTCATTTTAATCTAAACATTTAGTTATGCACAAAATGGGATACTTACTTGACATTGTAACAGAGCCTGAGGATACTTCTTGAGAATCCTGGGTATTTGGTTGAAATGATCTTATTGCAGGATCAAGCCTCCGGAAAGTAGCAAGCCTTTCCTTCGTTGCAGGTGTTGTAATAAGGTGTGAAACAGTAATAGCTGCAAGATAGAAACAAAAGGATGTTAGTGATCCTTAGCAGAAACAAGGTTATCCTGTGATCCTTCTCAGGATCCTCTATCCTACCATGAGTGGTCCATTTTCTAGGCAGATCCTTTCCATCAGGGATAGAATCCCTTCTGACAAAGAAGAATCGTCGTTTCCAGTTGGTGTCATTCTTAGTGGCTTTGAAGATGGGGTGTTCTTCACCAGGTTTATGTTTGAATAGATATCGATGAGGTCCATGGCTCACAAGGTCGTACATTTCTGCTAACTCCGACATTCCCAGATCAATACCTTCTTGCACAATGATTCTTTCAAGGGTATACAAGACCCTCCATATCATTGGCATTGCTTGGATGTAGGAGATGCCGATGAGAGAGAAGAAAGATTGGGTTAAATCAGGAAAAGGATACGAGTATCCTATCGTAAATGGGGTGACCGGAAAAGCTACCCAGGTTTCAGAAACAAAGTCGCTTAGGATGGTGGGATCAAAAGCTTTAAAAACTGTGTTCACCGGAAAACAATGGCGAATTCTGTCTATCTGTGGGTCAGTAAAGCAACATCGTTCCTTCGTAGAGTCTTCAATGATCCCTCGGGTCTTTAAGGGACTGTCCTTTTTATGATCCTTAGCCGGTGAAGATCTCAGCATCATCTTGGTCATAATGATGGTGAAGAAGAAGAAACAGAATGAGAAGATGAAGAGAGAAAGGAAAGAGAAGTACCTGATCAAGTCTTCGAATGAGGATTTAAAGGATGAAATGCATGAATTTAAATGCCTCCTAACCCTTATCTCTAACTTCAATTTATAATCATGATTTTGCAGGATAGTCAATTCAGTGACGTCAGATTGGCAACGGCTAGTCAGAAAGTAACGGCTATATATCCGTTGGTTTGTTACGGATAAGAACGAGAAAATATAACTCGTTTATTTACAAATTACTCCTTATATTTTGGGGGCAATTGTTAGGGGAGGATTTTACAATGATCAGTGATCCTCAATTACTGTAGGGCTTAGGGATCCTCAATTTTGTTTGAATTAGTGATCCTCAGAGAGTATTGTAGGATCAGGATCCAGGATCATCATGAGGATCCTTACACTAACGATTGTCTGCTTTGAATATGATGTTGTTTTGCAGGAGTACGCGTTTGGACTTGGTCTAGGCGATATTCCTGGAGCATATTCCCTTTTTATTCTGCACGTGCTTGACTATTATGGATGTTATGGAGTTCGTGGAAGACTTGCATGAAATGCGGATAGTTAGTTAGATTAGATATTTTCCAAATTTATAAGGGGATAGCGAGCTGAATTAGAACACTTGGCTATTTTTGGCTAAACACACACACTCGTAACTGCTCTCATCTGCTCTCAACAGTTTGCTTGGCGATTACACACTTTTTTTTCACATTACACTCTAGTGATCCTTGTAACAAGCTCGCTATCATCCAAAGTTGTAATACCTTTTTGTTTAATCTGAGTTGGTGATTGGTAGTTTCCATCACCCGAGGTTTTTTATGCCGGAGATCAACTCTTGATCAAGGGCTTTTTCCTCGTATAAATCATTGTGTCACTTGTTCATTACATTTCTGAGTGATCCTTGGCATTGTTCATTGATTCAAGCATCACACCTCACAACAGAAAGTTTGGTTGCATTATCTTAGCTTGATTTTTGACCAAAACAATGAGGATCAGGTATCTTGAGGTGCATATAGATTCATTGTTAATTACTAACCACTTTAATGGATCCTATGCTGTTAAAGGTGAAAAGCTAATCAAATACCTAGAGATAGTCAAGGAATTGGCACTCTCTTTTGTTTCTTTTAGTTTGACACAGGTACCCAGAGAAGAAAATGCAGAAGCTGATGCATTGGCCAACTTAGGATCATCCTTGAAGATCCCAGAGGATATCAAGATCCCTATTATTCATATCCTAACTCCTGCTATTGAGGATCATGTAGCTATGGAGATGGGAGAGGATTCTGAAATCATCCCTAGTAATGATACACAGTCTCATTTAGGATCATGGATCCTTCCAATCATGAGATATATTCAACATGGAGAGATTCCTACAGGAGAAAACCCCAGGGCTTTCAAAATCAAGGTATCTCAATTTACAATATTGAATAACATGTTATATAAACGATCTCTTGCAGGACCATATCTAAGATGCATTGAGGATCCTGAAATCCAAGAAGTCCTAAGGGATTTTCATGAAGGAGATTGTGAAAACCACACTGGGGGCAGGGCACTATTCTCAAGGATCCTGAGGACAGGATACTATTGGCCTACCATGAAGAAGGATGTTGTTGATTATGCCAAAAGATGTGATCCTTGTCAGAGACATAGTAACATCCTTCACCAACCAGCAGAGCTCTTGCATCCCATATCCTCTTCTTGGTCATTCATGAGATGGGGAATAGATATAGTTGGTAAACTTCCCAAGGCACCTGGTGGAAAAGTGTTCATGCTCGTTATGACTGATTACTTCTCCAAGTGGATAGAGGCTGAAGCCTTTGCTCAAGTCAGAGAAAAAGAAGTGATATCCTTTATTAAAATAAACATTATTACCAGATTTGGTATTCCTTCTGAAATTGTTTGTGATAATGGATCCCAATTTATTGGGAGTAGAACTACTAACTTTTGTGACAGCAGGGGGATTAAGATGATAACATCAACACCAGTCCACCCACAAGCGAATGGTCAAGCAGAATCATCCAATAAGATCATCATCAACAACTTAAAGAAGAAGCTTGGATCCAAGAAAGGAAGGTGGGCAGAAGAACTACCTTATATGTTATGGGCTGATAGGACAACTCCCAAGAATACTACTTGCCAAACTCCGTTTTCTTTAGTATTTGGAGCAGAATCAGTGATCCCTACAGAGATGGTGGTTCCTACTGCAAGAACAAGCATCCGTGATCCTGAAGGAAATGCTGAGAACTTGGTTCAAGACTTGGATACCATAGAAGAACTCAGAGATTTGGCAAGAATAAGGATGGCTAGTTATCAACAAAGGATGGCTGGAGCCTACAATAAGAATGTCAGGATCAGGAAGTTCCAAGTTGGTGATATGGTATTGAGGAAAGCATTTCAAAATACCACAAATCCTGCTGATGGAAAATTGGCACCAAAGTGGGAAGGCCCCTACCTGATTGTAGCTGAGGCAGGAAAGGGGGCATACCGATTGCTAACAATGGAAGGTGATTTACTACCAAGAGCTTGGAATGTTGTCCACTTGAAAAAATACTTCATGTAATGAGGATCCAGGATCCTTAGCTATATTCATGACCGATATCCACGAAGGATCCTTAGAGGATAGATGATCTTCATTCTGGTAATGATCTAATTCCAATCTATTTAATTTTTTAGTTATCTTATATACAAGGAGAAGGATCCTGCATCCTTTATCCTCCTTTCACTTAATTCTGAGTTTTGCAGAAGCTTGATATATCCTTAACAAAGGATTGAGTATCCACAGAGGTCTCCAGTTATTTGGGCTTGACCCCAGTTATTTGGGCATGTCCCTAGTATCTCCAGTAGCGCACGATGATCTCGGTGCAGTTCATGGCAATGGGACCAGTACTCACTTTAGGGGCTGACAATTTCATTGTACTGGCTGCATTCAGGATCCTACGTATAATGGTAGATGTACCATACATCCGTTCCTAAGGTTTCTAACGTTTTCACGCTAGCTAAGGTTTTGGCATTTTCATGTCACTAAGTTTGGATAATCGCCAGTGAGGGCCATACTCCAGTTCACACAAGATCCTTTGGGTTTGTCCCCAGTTTTTTGGGCTTGTCCCCAGTTTTTTGGGCTTATCCCCCGTTTTTAGGCTTGTCCCCCGTTTTTGGGCTTGTCCTCAATTTTTTTGGGCTTATCCCCAGTATATTGGGCTTGTCCCCAGAATTGTTGGGCTTGTCCCCAGTTGCTAACTCTTCTCTTATATTGGCTTAGTCCCAAGTTATGTTCCATTTCAGGATTTTGAAGCTAAACAGCTAAGGATTCTTGATCCTAACCTTTTATGAAGGTTTGTCTTTTGGTTATCCTGATTGTAAATGTTAAAGGTTTAGGAACCTAACTTGGATTTTCAGGTATGATCCTTGATCACCTTGATTTTATTCTTTATTTATCTAAGTGACCCTTACTCTTTGACAACAGGACACATGATCATTAAATTACACTACTCTTTTGAATTTATCGATTATAGGATATTTGATCCTTGATCATATCCTAATTTTTTTAACATAATCTATTAAACTTTTATTCCTTACTTATGAATTCAAACAAAGTATATCACAACAGTTGAAAGATAAAGTATTCACAAAAATAACAACACATGATAAGCCAAAAGATTAAACTTTTATTTATTTAGCAATAAGTTAAACCCTTTAAAGGTTGTCAAAATTGCCAATCCAAGTTTCTACCAGCAAATCGTGGCCCGTCCACTCGGGTTGGCAAAGGGTGTCCATATTAACGAGGTCTAAGTGCAGAAATAAAAAGATGGCAGGATCACAATGGCTTCATCCCCCAAACAGAGGATCCCTCCACCATTTGTAATCCTACCTATTGTCTGAAGGATCAGTGATCCTTAAACCTAATTACTATTGTTTGAGTACAGACCAACTATTGTTCAAAACATCAACAAACAAAAACCATAAACCATAAAAAATGGGCTCCGACCGCATCTAGATAAATCCATCATCGCCTATTGTTGCAGCTTAAACCTTAGCCGCATCATCATCGCCTCCAGCTTCTTCACCACCAGCCTGATCCTTAGCCCCGCTGCCACTTGCCTCGATCGCCAGGACCTCCTCAATCTCCTCTTCATCCTCCAGCGCAGCCAGCTTAGCCTTCCAGCCCTCCTGGTCCCAACTGGTCCTGTCAAAGCTAGGATCCTCAGCTTCCTTGGCCATCTGCAATTTGATCTTGTACATAGCAATGGCAGCAGAAAGTTTAGCATCCTCCATCACCTCATCCTTCTCATGATCAGCATTGATGTGGGCCATAACCAGCTGCTTTTTTGCCAAGTTGAGATCTTTCTCGAGGGTGGACATGGTTTGATCCTTAGCCAGGAAGATCTTCTGGAAGTCCAGCTCCTTCTGCTCAGCTTCTTTGACATATGCATCAAAGAGCATCTGGATCTCAACAAATTTCTGCAAAGAAAGAAGGATTTAAGTCAGAATCCGTTATCCTCAAATGGGCAGGATCGAATTAAGGATCAGGGATCCTTACATCAGAGAAGTATTCTTCAAACTGATGGTGGATGAGGGGCAGGCCTTCAAGATTATCAGCCTCAGTGGTCTTCCTCTTCTTTCCTCCCTTGCCCTTGGAGGTGACAGGCTTGGGAATTGGAACGCTAGGGCTAGCAGCAGATTTCTTCTTGCCGGACCGGGCAGCAACAGCATCAAGATCACTGACGCTAAAGTGAGAAGCTGATTTCGAGGATCTTCCAGCACCTGCAAAGGACAAATAACAGATAAGTATCCTTAATCAAAATTTATTTACTTACATATAAGTTTAAACACTTACTTGACATTGTGACTGAACCAGAGGATACTTCTTGTGAATCCTTTGTGTTTTCCTAGAATGATCTAACTGCGGGATCAAGGCTCCAAAAGGCAACGATCCTCTCTTTTGTTGCAGGTGACTGAATGATATGAGAGACTGAGATAGCTGCATAGAAAACAGAAAAGGATCAGTTATCCTCAGCGGAAACGGGGTTATCCTATGATCCTTCTATAAGGATCCTATATCCTACCGTGGGTGGTCCACTTTATGGGGAGATCTTTCCCATCAGGGATAGAGTCCCTCCTAACAAAGAAGAAACGCTTCTTCCAGTTGGTATCATTCTTTGTGGTCTTGAGGATTAGGTGAGGATCGCCGGGTTTGTGTTTGAACAGATAACGGTGTGATCCGTGGCTCACAAGGTTATACAGCTCAGCCAGTTCTGATATTCCTATCTCTATGCCTTCCTGCTCTATGATGTTCTCTAAAGTGTATAATACTCTCCACATCATTGGCATGGCCTGAATATAGCACATGCCGGTGAGGGAAAAGAAAGACTGGGTGAACGCAGGAAATGGATAAGAAAGGCCTATCAGGAAAGGGGTGGCCGGAAAAGCAACCCAGGTGTTCGAGACAGAATCACTCTTTGCAAGAGGGTCGAAGGACTTGAAGACGGTGTCTGCTGGAAAACAATGGCGAATCCGGTCAATCTCCGGATCAGTGAAGCAGCAGAGTTCCTTTGAAGGATTTTTGATAATCCCTTGGCTTTTCAAAGGACTATCTTTCTGGTTATCCTTGGCTGGTGAGGATCGAAGAACCATCTTTGCCTTGAATGTTCAGAAAAAAGAAGAACAGAATAAGAAAATAAAGAGAGAAGAAAGAGAGAGATACATGATCGATCTTTGGATAAGGATTTAAAGGGAAGTAACGCACGAATTTAAATGCCTATCGATCCTTATCCCTAATCTCGAATTTATAATGATGGTTTTGCAGGATGACATGTCGCTGACGTATGATCAGCAATGGCTAGTTCGATTCCAATGGCTATATATCCGTTAGTCAGTTCGTTGGAGATAAGATCAAAAATACGACTCGTTAATTTACAATTTACTCCTCATATTTTGGGGGCAATTGTTAGGGATAGATTTTCTAAACCTAAAGATCACGGATCCTCAAATACTGCCAGGATCATGGATGCTCAATTCTGTTTGAACTAAGGATCCTCAGAAGACATTGCAGGATCAGGATCCAGGATCTTCATTGTTATCCTTACACTAACGGTTGCCTTCACTATGTTTAAGTTTGTTTTACAGGAGTATACGCACTGGACCAAGTCTTGCCGATATTCTTGGGGAATATGCTATTCTGCACGTGTTCAGCTAGAGTAACCGTTATGGAAGTAGTGGGAGGCTGGCACGATTTGCGGAATGTTAGTTAGTTAGATTATTTCTATTTTTAAAGGGGATAACAAGCTGGAATTAGAACAAGTTAGCAAACACACACACTCTCGCAAGCTCTCTGCAATATATTAGCGATTTCATACACTTTTGCACAATAGTGATCCTTGTAACAAGCTTGTTATCATCCCGGGTTGTAACAATCATTTGTTTAATTATAGTTGGTGATAGGTAGTTTCCATCATCCGAGGTTTTTTATGTCGAAGATCAACTCTTGATCAAGGGATTTTTCCTCGTATAAATCCTCGTGTCACTTGTTCATTTCATTTGCAAGTTATTCATACATTTTTTCATTGATTCAAGCATCATTCCTCACAACAGAAGATTTGGTTGTATTATCCTAGCTTGATTTTTGACCAAAACACTAACCATCTAGGATATTTTAGTACCCTAATCATATCTGCTTTTAGGAGTTTATTTACCTCTTCTTGTATAATGGCATTTCTATCAGGCGCGAATTTCCTCCTTTTCTAGTGGATATGCCTGAAAGGTTTGTCTATACCTAGTTTATGTGTAATTACATCTTTGGAAATACATGTCCTGCCTTCGCGCTTCCATGCAAATGTTGATTTCCTTCTTTTAGGGAAGGATATGAGATCCTCTTCAATTGAATGAAGGATCCTTGATCCTATGAATGCCTTGACGTCAGGATCCTCAGGTTCCAATATTACTTCCTTGATATCCTGTTCTCTTCCCTCCATTACGTCTTTTAGAGGTTTCTGTAATTTCTATGTCGCTCTAGTCTTTGAAGCAGGCTTCATCGAAAAGGTATAGAAACTTTTAGCTTCCTGTTGGTCACTATCTATCTTCACAACTCCCCAAGGAGTTGGGAGCTTTACACACTAGTGATATATTGAGGGAACAGCCTTCATCTCATGGATCCAGGGCATACCAAGAATCACATTACAATGAGACAAGTTGTCAATAACACAAAACTTTTGGATAGAATTAACTTCCTCTATATACATCGGTAGTTTGATGTCCCCCAATGTATTCTTGATTTCACCACTAAAGCCAACAAGTATTGAGGATCTTGGTATGATCTAGGATTCTGGAATATTCATTTTCTTGAGCACATCAAGCTGGACGATATTCATAGAGCTTCCTCCGTCTATTAGAATCCTACGAACAAAGTGATTAGCGATAAATAAAGTTATAACCAGACCGTCGTGGTGAGGATCCTGGATGTCGACCATGTCATCCTCGTCAAAGGATATTATTTTCTGATTCGTCAACGTGGAAGTCCTGATGGCTCTATCACCATTCTCCAATTTAGTTTCCTTTGCATGTCTCTTAGTTGCCGAGAAGGAAGTGCCACAAATGTCTGATCCTCTTGAAATAAAGTTCATTATTTGGGCGTCAGCTGGAGGTGGAGCAGCTCTTTATGGTATATTCTCATGATCCTGGGTCCTTGATTTCTTTCTATCTAGTAATTCTTTCAAATGCCCCATGCTGAGAAGATAACCTATCTCTCTCCTTAATGCAACGCATTCATCTGTCAAATACCCAAAATCCTCATGGTATGCACACCATTTTGACTTATCCTTAAAGGAATTTGACTTCTCGTTTTTCCTTGGCCACCTTGCCTTCTTACCTAAGTTCTGCAAAGAAAGCATTAGTTCACTATTATCAACAGAGAAACAATATTCAGATATTCTGGGATATTCTTCCTTCTCTTCATCTTGTTCCACCGTGTGGATATTTTGGTTATCAGGGTTCGAGTAGGGCTTGGATCTGTTATTCTTATAGAAAGTTCCTTGTTTCTTGTCATAATGCTCATGCTTGGTAGAACCACCAAGCCTGTCTTGAATTTTTTTTGTCAACTTCTAGTCTGATGAATCTCAATGCCATGTTTCTAACTTCGTCCAAATTCCTGCATGGGGTCATGACAAGGTCATTGTAAAAGGGAGAATCCTTTTGCAATCCCATTGTAAATGCCTCAGCAACAGTTGCAACATCTAGGTTTGGGATCTCAAAGGATTCTCTTCCAAACTTAGTGACATAATCCCTTAGGGATTCATCACGAGCCTGAGTTATTCTATACAAGTCACTAGTTAACCTTTCAAATGTTCTACTACAGGAAAATCGGTTATTAAACAGGTTAACTAAATGTGAAAATGAAGTTATAGAATAAGGAGGAAGACTTATCTCCATTCTTTCCCTGTATTGTGCCACATGATCCTCCGGATCGGTTATACCCTCATACAACTTCATGTTGGGGGTTTGGAAGCGCTTGGGTATCTATGCATTGCATATTGGTGGTGCAAAACGAGATATCTTGTGGCTCCCGTCTAGAATTTCAGGAATAGGATTGACTATTCCTGGGACGCTAGATATCATATCCTTGAGCTTTTCCAACTCCCTAGCCATGGCGTGGCTGATCCCTGCATCCTGCACAAAGCCATAGTTAGTATCCAAAGGCGTATTATTGAAATTGTTACCTCTTGGATAACTTAGAGGTGGCATTCCAAAAGAGTATCTAGGATAAGACATGTCTGCTGTTATAGTTGGTCCTGCGGAAGCAATAGTTTGCATGGGGATGAAATCCCTATCATGGATTTCTAAGCTTCTCAGTGGTTATCTCCCTGAGGATCCTTGATCTTGAAAGACACGGGATCCAGGAAAGGTCTGTGTCGAAGGTCTTGATGAGTAATCCATGGATCCTTGAACTCGAGCTGAGGATCCTTGCTGATGGAAGTAGGATCCTTGAGGCTGGAAGATCTCCATGTATTCTTCTGAACAAGGGAAGGATCCTTGAGGCTGAGTCGTCGCTAATGATCCTTGCTGAAGGATAAAGGATCCTTAAGGTTGAGTCATCGCTAGTGATTCTTGTTGGTGGATGGAGGATCCTTTAGATTGCTGAGTTATTGGCGCTGGAGTGACAAAATTCAACACCCTAGGCATCAATGGGGACTGATCCTCTGCTGGCCTCTTTTGTTTCTTGATGTCTTCAATCTCACACAAGATCTTTTGATTAGTCTTATTATGCTGCTCCATGTAGCTTTTCATCTGTGAATACAAAACAGAAAGTTCATTGTCAGTATTAGTAGAGGATGAAGTAGAAGTTTTGGATCCTTGGAAGACGGATGATGTCTTCTTCTGAGCAGTTTCATCGTTCTTCTGGAATTGTGGAGGAATAGGAGGCAACGACATAGAGCTCTGAGATGAGGTAACTGTTGGCATGGCAGTTGAAGTGGATTTCCCTTGAGAGGCCATGGTATTATGGAATTGAAGAGAATGAGCAGAAATGGATGAAAATATTTAGAATTAAAGCATCACTTGCCCCACGGTGGGCGCCAAATTGTTTTGGTCAAAAATCTGATTAAGGATAATATAACTAAATTTTTAAAGTGAGGTAGAGTGCTTAGGTGATGAACAATGATAAAACGAATGCTCGATGAACGATGTAAAAGAACACGAAGATTTATACGAGGAAAAGCCTTTGATCACTAGTAGATCGTCGGCATAAAAACCTTGGATAGTGAAAACTATCATTGTAAACTATATTGCACAATAAAAATGATTACAACTTCGGATGTTGATCAAGTGTGGTACAATTGAATGCTAAGTGTGTTGTGAGAGCTCTGGTTTGCAATGTATATGAGTGTGTGTGTGTGTGTGTGTGTAATCGTAATTGTATAAAGTAACACTTGATCAACCCCTTTTGAATAAGCTTAACAACTAGGTCCAAAATTCTTGGAAGACCACACTCAAGCCCCCATGACCGTTTGTGGAAGTAGCACTTGCAGCATCTTGAACGAATTATGCCCAAGATTCCAGCTGAGACTTAGTCCACTCCATTAGTAACCTGCACATGATCATTAGAAAACATCGAGATCAATGTTAGAAATCATAAGTAATGATAAGGATCCTTGATCCTTTGAGTCACTGCATCATCCGTTAAGGATAACTGATCCAGCCAACACTTCAGGATATATGATCCACAGTTATTAAAACCTATGTCCCAACAAATACATCTTCATATGTGAATTTTTCACTTTGGCCCATAATATTCACATCAACAAACAGGATCACAAACCATCGGTTGATAGAATGATCAAAGAATACCATTGTACTCTCTGGTTCCTGTGACTACCCCACAATCTTCAAAAACATGTATTTTCATCATCACAAGGTCTGACTCATTCCTGGACCACTAGTATTTGACATAAAAGAACAAATGCGTAAAATCTTTGAAAAATCTTGTTACCAATATTTTTTCTCAACAATCATCCGCTTATTCTGAATATCCAGAGAAATTTTTATTCAAGAAATTTATTCTAAAATACTTTTTTAATGATAGGACGATTGTATCCTGATCACATAAGAACTAAACACATAACAATGGATCAACTTGAATTCAACATGCTTCATATTCCCTAAATCATATGGGCAAATGGAACTCATGTAGCGAATGTGGACTATTCCCCCAATCATCTAAGTAATGAATGGATTTCAAGATGGGGAATGAGAATTGTAGGTGGCGAATGGAAACTTTAGTCGTGAATGGGAGCTATTTGTTGCTTCCATCTAGCAAATGAGATCTTCTGGTAGCGATTGAGAGCTATTCGCTACCACTCATTAAGCAAATTAGGTGAACATAAAGTGAATCGGACTTAAGTAGACGAATGGGGCTTATTCATTGCCTCCTATCTAGCGAATGGTTCGACGAGTAGATTCCAACGCCGTTGTAATGAATTTAATCGGAGTTCGTCTGACCCGATTTTCTACTTGTTATAGTTTAAAAATGAATGTGTATAGGAGCCGACCTCAACATAAATATATACTAGGATAACCATATATAATCTATATAATTATATAATATTTTGATAATCATAATATTATATATATATATTATATTGTTATTGAAGGATGATGAATAGTAATTTTTATTTTATAATAATATATAGCTTTTTATTATATTTTATTTTTAATAACATATTTTTTATTTTTTCCTTTTTTAAAACCCATATATTTCTTATACCATTTTTTAATAATTCTCTTTTCTTTTTTTAGAACATATATTATCGATTAATTTGATATTTTTTTAATAATTTACGTTTATAACTTTTTCTAAAAACTTAAGTACGTATTTATGCTTGATTTTTCCCGGACCTTTCATTATAGGTTTTGTTAAAAGCGAAAATGTACTTATAATAAAGTTTTTATTTGGTATCATAAAACAGTATGATGATAAACTAAACCGTTCTAATGGTTTGGTTTCTAAACAACATGTTTTATTTTCAAATCACGTTTTTACATTATCATTTCGTCGCAACGCGTGACGACAAAAAAACTAGTACTTATAATTGAAACATTTATGTAATTTTTTTATATTTATAGATAAGATCAAAGATTGTAAATATCACAAAACCATTTGAATAGATAACTACAGTTATTTATGCAAAATATAATATTTAAAAGTGGTATTAAACTAATGATTAATTCTTTGGAATTGACAACTGAAATTGGGGCAGGTCACGTTAACTAATCAGTACACAAAGACTTGTACATAGTACGAACCATGTAGGGCCACGATTCACATGCCGATGATGACTACGGATCAGAGGCTAAGACCCACCTACAGGATTATCACCCTTCGCTGAAGAGATGGTAAGGGTATACGGGGCACTCTCGGTGACCCCATGCGGTGACCCAAGCAGGGGCGGATCTTAGTGGAGAGGTGGCAGGGCCACGGCCCTGGCAAGTTTTTCGGCCGTAGTGCTAATTTTCCGCATTTCGATCGAAATTTTGTATATATACTATGTTCGGCCCTGGCAAGTTTTTCGGCCGTAGTGCTAATTTTAGTGCCCGTGTCTTTCGGCCCTGGCAGGTTCAACGGACAAGATCCGCCACTGGACCCAAGTCCCCGAGCGGGAACACCGCCGCCATCACCGCGGGGAGGGTATTCGGGGAGGGGGATCGGGGAGGGTTCACCGCACAAGATTTCATTGGGCAACATGTACCTTGGGCTTACATACTTGTACACAAGGCTTAATTAAAAAATTAAAAAATAAGTCCCCTAAGAGAGGAGTGACGCCATCAAATTGAGGGTGTGAGGGGGAGTTAAGGGGGGAGTTGACGTGGCACGTGGTGATTGGGTGTGTGTAAGAGAGGGGACTCCCCTAAGAGAGAAGTGCCCCTCTGACCCTAAGGATGGTGGATGTAGAGGAGGTTAGTCTTTTAAGCATTATCCCTTAAGTAGGTAGTTACGTCATCGTGTGTGAGGATGAATAATAAGAGATGAGTCAATGATGTAGTGATGAGCCTATTTATATATATATATATATATAGTCATAATTTAGAGAAAACGATGAAAAATGTGAGAACGCATATCGATCGTCCGATCAAAACAATTTATGGACTAGATTGGCGCTGTGGCGTTTTCGTAAATAACACGAATTCTATTGAGTCGACGCGCTTTATTAAGGGTAAAAAGTTCTTTACACTTCTATACCAAAACGCCATTACTGACCAAAACGCATCCCTATATAAACAAAACATTCTCATACATAAGAACACACATCCCCCAACCTGAAAACGCCATATTTCAACTATATAACATTCATCTTACAACGCCAAAAAATCCAAAACATCAAACACACCTACTCAAAAAAACGCCATATTTTACTATATACCTATCATCTTAGAAAACGTCAAATCTCTCAAACATCAAAAATTTCCAAAAAATGGACTTTTCTTTCAGATACACTATTTCATCAGAAAAACGCCAAAAATGCCAAAAATCGTTTCTTGTATATTCAATATTGTTCTACGCGAAGTTTCGGTAAATGCATTCTTTCCTGAGGTGCTGCGACTCAAATAACATTTTGCTGAATGAGATTGACAAAACTAAAAGAAAAAGATACTGGGGTCAGACTTATGTCGGTTTTTGTGTTTTGTTATTGATGAATATTATAATGGCATGAGTTAGACGAATGACACTGATGAGTGGTTTGAAGATACATATTCAAACAAAAAACTCATGTCATATTGTCTTTCCAAACGGCCAAAAAAACATAAGAATGACAAAGCCAAACCGCCAGTGAACATGTTTCAAAGAAGAAAGAGACTGACGATAGTGAAGATTTGAAAGATGAATTGTTTCTATTTTTTATTTTTTAATTTTCTTTTTCTGTTGTTTGTTATGTATTTTTCAACTTAGAATAAAAAAATAACATTATATTAATAAAACGCCAAAAGTTATAATTATTGTGAAACGCCATAATGAAGTAAAAGGCCAAAAACTCTCAACCTATAATAAAAGTTAAAAATGGAAACAAACGCCAAAAACTACTTAAAGCCATTAAAAAAGGCCAAACTTGGAAGATGGAATGTCTAAGACCATAAAACTCATAAAAACCTTAACAAAAACAGTAAAAAATACACACAGTAACTGAAAAGACGGCTATTTTATTAATATCATTTATTATAAATAAAAATCCCGCCTAAAATACGCGCCAAAAACATCCTATAAGAGAGACGTCTCTGCACAATCAACTGATCACACCACCAAAAAAATAAACGTCATCTTTCCAACAAACCATTCACTTTAAAACGCCAAAAAAGATACTTACAAAAGCCACAGATGCGGAACGTCATTTCTTCTTTATTGAGTATTGTTCTGAATGAAGTTTCACTGAATGGATTCTACTCTGAGGTGGGTATATCTATAAACTTTTGCTGAATGAGATGGACAAATTTTTATGAAAAAACGAAGAAAAAAAGACTTTTACCCCTTAATGAAGACGGGCGTTATGTAGGAAAAAAAGGATCTAGATAACGTATTCAAAACATGTTTAAAACGCCAAAAAGGTTAAAGTAGAAAAGGCTGATGACAGTGAAGATTTGGAAGAGAAATTAGATTATAATTTTTTTTCAGTTTCTATTGTTTATTATCTAATTCTCTACTAAAAAAATAATATAAAACGTCAAAAACACCAAAACGACTGATAGTGTGAAAACTGAGAGAACATATGCTAGCAAAGCACGATGTTGCTATAAAACGCCAAAAACGCCAAACAAGGTATTACTGAAAAATCAACACTAATTCACCGATGAAATTGAACGAAACAGTAATTGTTAAACAGTAAAATGAAGAGACGGTAACATTATTGCCAAACATTTATTATATTAAAAGCCACTATATGGAAAACTGAATTTATTTATCTTTTCAAAACGCCATAATTGTCTGTCAAATTATAGACCTGTATCCTACTTGATATAATAAACATCAAGAAAATTTCTGATGTTTTTTACATCATAGACATGCATCCTGATTTAAAAAACAATAAAAACGCCAAAACATAATTAAAACGCCAAAATATTAACTATGATCCTGATCTACAAACAATAAAACGCGGCGTATTTATTAAACGCCAAAAAAATGAAAACGGGATATGACACGCGTTTAAAAAAAAGAAATATGAAAGGACAAAAAATCCCCTCCACCCTTCTCTATGCCGCGTGACACGTGTTAGGCCAGGAAGCGTTCTTACCGTTCTCACACTTTTGAGCGTTTTCTCCTGATCCCGTTTCAATATATATATATATAGGGTCAGGATTTAGAGAGAACGGTGAAAAGTGTGAGAACGGTGAGAACGATTTTGGTGGTGACATGTGGCATTGATGCTAAATTACACTAAGGGGTAATATTGTCAAAAAAACCCACTCACATGAACTGGGTGTTCAAATAAAACGCCATAAAAACACCAAATTCAGAAAAACGCCATGAAAAATACCCAGTTAAAAACGCCATAGAACACCCAGTTCGGAAAAACGCCATGAAAAAACTTAGTTGAAAACGCCATAAAACACTCAGTTCAGAAAAACGCCATGAAAATACCTAGTTAAAACACCATAAAAACACCTAGTTCAGAAAAACATTGTTAGAAATGTAGGCTAAGAAAACAAATGCAGTATGCAAGCAATGCAGAATAGAGCAGCAGCAGATGCTCTATTGTTTGATGCACTTATCAGATAATAGATGCTCTAATAGAAGCTCTAGTACTAGATGCTCTAATAGATGCTCTAGTACTAGATGCTCTAATATGTGGCATGCGTTATTATGAGGGATGCGCTATTATGGAGTAAGTTCAGAAAAACGCCATGAAATACTTATTCTAAAACACCATAAAACACTCAGTTCAGAAAAACGTCATAAAACCCAGTTAATTTTTTTTCGAAAAGTATATCAATAGTATACTCGTTGGAAAGATAAAAAACGCTGAGTTTTATGGTGTATTTTTTTTTCGAAAAATAATCACGTATAAAAAAGTTATAGTCGTTTAAATATGATGAGGGAAAATGGCATGTGATTAGCATGTGCACATTTGCTTGGATCTTCCTATTTTATCACTCCTGATAGTTCCAATGCCCTTATTATTTACAAAAAATGTCACTGCATCAATCTAAGCCACAAACCACTAAGATCTTGTGGCTGAGAATCGTTCTCACACTTTGAGGCGTTCTCTCCTGATCATGTTCCTATATATATATATATATATATGGTACGGTTCATTTGAGAACCACCATTATTGCGAGAACCGCGAGAACCAATGTGAACACAAAATAAAATCTAAAAAAAATAAAAAAAGCACTAAATTTTTTTTAATATTTAAAAAAAAATCGCTATATTTCGTTACAAAAAAAAAAAACTTTTTTTTTCGAGTAACAGTTATCCATGCACATGTGCATATGTATCATTACTTCAACTAATTTCGTAATACGTTATCAGTAATAGACAATTCCACTTTAATTTACAATGTCATCCGTAATACACTACTTTTTACATTACCAATATTCAAAATGCACATTTGCATCATTAGGTATAATCATGATATAACGTGTATTGGTACAAAATGTTTGTGATTTTGAATGGAGAAGTAGGCCTATATACATGTTTTTTGGTTAGTTATATCTAGTGGTTGATGGTTTGGCTATAGTTGTTACTTTATGATGTAATATGTTGATTGGATGGTATAAATGGTGTTGATATACATGTAATAAAGTGAAAATATTGGTAATGATATTGTATTATGGATAGTAGGAGGTAATGGTAGTGTATTATGGATGGTATGATAGATGAAAGGGAAAAAATGTATTCAAAGTAGTGTACCAAAACACCTTATTTCATGTTGATACATATAGATGCACTGCATTTCTAATATTGGTAATGTAAAAAGTAGTGTATTACATATGGTAGTGCAAATGAAAGTGCAATTGTCTTATATTTGTAATGAATTACGGAATTTGTCAAAGAAATGATACATATGCACAAGTGCATGGATAACTGTTACTCGATGTTTTATTTTTTTTTTTGAATTTTTTTAGTAATGACGAAATATAGCGATTTTTCAAAAAAAAAATATTAAAAAAATTTGGGTGTTTTTTAGATTTTTTTTAGGTATTTTTGGTTGTGTTCACATTCGTTCTCGCAATAAAGGGTGATTTCTAACGGATCTTTCTCATATATATATATATATGGGAAGGTTCAAATAAAAACCACTAGTTATTGTGAAAACTCGAAAACTAATTAAGAGCCAAAAAAAACATACCAATTTTCGCAATTTTTCATATATAAAAAAATTTCAAATTTTTTTTTTTTTTGTAGTGCACATGTGTAATATACACATGTGTATGTGTACTACACATGTGTATTATTACACACGTGTACTACAAAAAAAATTTCTTTTTTTTTTTAAAGTTTTCTTTTATATATAAAAATAGCGATTTTTAATAAAAAAGTGGTAAAAAAAAATTGGTGTGTTTTTTAGTTAGTTTTCGAGTTTTCACAATAAAAGTGGTTTTCATTTAAACTTTCCCCTATATATATATATATATATATATATAAGGTAATGCTCCATAGGAAACCTTAGATTTTTAGAAAACTTTGCAAACCCATCACAAGGCCTACAATTGGCCACGTGTCCCAGCCATCTTCATCCCTTTTTTGCTTTTGAGGGCACAATGGTAAATTAACATTATCCTTCCCAAGTCAAAAGATCTCTTCACCCTTTGTCTTCTATGACTTGACAACATTTATTACACACTTATCTTCCCAATACCTTTCTAACTCCATTTCTCTTTCCTTTACCTTTTTAAATAAGATCTCCATTAATGTCCTGCATCTTCTTAATCTTCTTAATATCTTCATGTACGAGGTCCACCATTAAAGAACCATGGAGATTCACTCCCACTACTTATTCCACGAGAATCAACACAAGATGTCAGATCGATCAATCCCTGATGAAGAACGTGGTTTTGTGATGAAGATGTTAATATATGAAGTCAGATCCACGTGAAAACCCCTTCCAGATCTTGATCCATTACCGTTTAGATCTCGTTTGTCCACATGTTTCATAATGTTGTTACATGTCTGGATATTTGTGAGTTTTTTACACTTTTTTAGTTTATATAAAATATGATTTGTATATGTTGTTTCAGATCTTGATATTTGTGAGTTTTTTACACTTTTTTAGTTTATATAAAATATGATTTGTATATGTAGGTATGAACTTTTGAAAGATGATTATAATTTACGGTTCTATTATTTATAAGATGATATTCAACGTCTGGCTCCATTTTTTACACTTAAAATATAAAAAATTATTCATAAAACCTGGTTGTTAATAGGTTTTTGTGTAATGTCTGTTTTAGAGATGAAACATGATTTTTTTTTTAATTTTTTTTTTGTTAAAATGGTTCTTAAAAGGGGGTAAATGTTTATGTAATTTGCAGGTTTTTATTTTTGTGTTAAAAAGTTATGCTTGGTTTGGTTGCTTGTTTGGGATTTTGATATGAATAGTAACTGTTTTTTTGTTGGTTTGGTTGCTTTGTTTAGGGTTTTTGATCTGAATAGTAACTGTTTTTGTGATGTTATTTGAGAAAAAAAAATTTCTGGCTATGAATGTGTTAATATTTATGTCTGGTTAACGACTTAACGGTTATCTTATCTTTTTGTTATTAGGACGGTGATGGATACAACGGAAATAAGATCCAATTCTCGGGACCGTTGGTTTCGTCAAAAGTGGATCAGATGCTCAAGGATTATGACCATGTTTTTGTTACAGCACAACACAACTAACACGTGTTATAGTTTGAACTTCTCGGACAAGCATGTGTTACATGTGACATGAAACCCATGTACAACGTAACACGTGTTACGTGTGACATGAAAACACATTTTTATAACTTCCCTGGCATACGCACACCCACATGTTTACAAACCGTTTCAAGACCGACCCAAACAATAAAGCAAGGGTAGCCGCTGAAAAGCTAAGGCAGACTGTCAAAGGAAGCTCCACCATTTTCTTAGTGCTATGTATTCCCGTTTACTAGTAATATGTAATGTGATACTCTTATTGTTTTGTCTAGTACATGATGTTAAAATGGTATGGACTTAACACATTCTGGAAGTCTTAACACACGTTATAAAAGAGGCTTAACACACGTTATATCAGGTATACTATGTTGTTATTAAGTTACTATTGGAGTTTATGCATCCATTCTGGAAGTCTTAACACACGTTATAATAGAGGCTTAACACACGTTATACATGTCAGGCGCGTAACACATGTTACAATATGTATATACAAATCATGGTGTTTTAGAAACCACTAGCTTATACATGACACCATGTTGGGTTAAACCAAGATTATAACAGAAGCTTAACACATGTTATCCCAGGTATACGGTGTTACAATATTAACTTGTATGTTCCATATTAAATTATTAACTTGTACACGTGTTACGATCAGTACATGCACATAATGGTGTTTTGCAAACCACTTTCATATACATGAATACAAGTCGGGTTATAATGGATGCTTACATGTTATCATATGTATACAAGTGGGGTTACAACAATATTACGATATTAACTAAGCTCACCATTAAACTCATCGCCCCAGTCGACTGTTTTCACCCTTGTCACATGTTAAGCAATTACATGTTCCTAACAGACAAATTGTAACACATGTTAGATCAGTATATACACATCATGCTGTTTTGTAAACCACTAGCTTATACATGAATACATGTCAGGTTACAAAAAGATTATAACAGTGGCTTAACACATGTTATACATTCCAAAATGTGCAAAACAAATGACCCGTTTCATATTATATATTCCAAAATTACCGGTACATGTGTTTCCATAAATGGCTCGTTTCATATTACACGTTACATACTAACTTGTACATTTATTACTTGTACAAGTTTTACGCTCAGTATCCACATTATCGGATATTTTAAACATCAACAAGAATAAAATAGATATTACTTGTTTTTTTTAGTTAACAAAAGGTTAACACACGTTATATATCATTATAACAGGGGCTTAACACATGTTATACATGAACACATGTCAGGTTACATCATGGTGTTCTGTTACAGCATGAACCACCAACACATGTTATAAATAAACGAAGACTTCTTTCCCAAAGGATGTGACTTATTCAATGTCCCGCATTAACGTCGCCTACATCCATCCAGCTTGTCAATTGAATATCTTTTATGGATCTGTTTCTGTAAACCAACACACGATATATATCATTCTAACAGGTGCTTAACACATGTTATGGGTCTGTCTCTGTAAATCAAGCAACCCAACAAAAAAAAATTATTGTTAAGATCAAAAGCCCCAAACAAGCAACCAAACCAACAAAAAAAACCCGTTCAAAATCTCATCCTAAAGTTTTGGATTTTTTTAAAATACATGAACATTAACCATTACTAGAACACGCATTAACTTCGCCTACATCCATCCAGCTTGTCAATTGAATATCTTTATGGGTTTGTTTCTGTAAATCAACACACATTATATAACATTCTAACAGGGGGGCTTAACACATGTTATGGGCCTGAGTCTGTGAATCAAGCAACCCAACAAAAAAACACTTACTGTTCAGATCAGAAACCCAAACAAGCAACCCAAACGAACAAAAAAACAGCTACTGTTAAGATCAAAAGCCCCTAACAAGCAACCAAACCAACAAAAAAAACCCCTTCAAAATCTCATCCTAAAGTTTCTGATTTATTTAAAATACATGAACATTAAGCATTACTAAAACACTTTTAGCACACAAAAACATATTAACAACCATTTCAACAAAAAATCAAGTGTGAAATGATATTTCAAGAACACTTACCGGATCTATAACCATCCGATGAACACGAAGAAGATCTTCAAACCTTCTTCTCATACACATACTCGTGCGTGTGTCTTTGTGTCTTTGTGATAAAGATTGTTGTTTCTCTATCTAAAACATCAACTTTCTCTCTCTAAAAACATTCATCTTGTCATCGTTCTCTCTCTAAAACAACATACTTAAAACTTCTTCTCTCTCACACACTTGTATGTGTGTTCTTGGTGTTATAGATGAACATGATGAAGATTGTTGTTTCTCTCTCTAAAACAAAAAATTCATCTCTCTAAAAACTTGTGTCCTACCATCATTCTCTCACTAAAAGATCTGTGATTAGTGTTTATTGAGATCACTTTTAGATCTGGGATTAGTGTTTCTTGGAATCTTGAAGGTAGATATTTGAATTCTTAAATGAGATCATCTTCTTCTTGTTCTTCTTCACGTTTGTGGGGTGGGGGAAGAAAGAGAAAGAGGTAAGAGAAAGAGTTGGTGATTTGATGGTAATGCATAGGGAAGTGGAGTGGGTTATTTTCAATAGTCAAAAAGCCCCTTTTTCACTACCCAAATTGCCCTTGTAGTTGTACTAGACAAAATATAAGAATTATTTTAAATCTAATAATTATCCAAAAAAAAGTAGAGCCATTGATCAAACACAATCAATGGATGAGGTTGGGTTTCCAATGTTTTCTAAAAAAGATGGGGGTTTCCATATAACCCAACCCTATATATATATATATATATATATATATATATATATATATATATATATATATATATATATATATATATATATATATGGGTAAGATCAAATAAAAGTTTATTTTGCCTAAGTAAGATGAAAAAGAATCCTAACAATTCATTTTTCAAATCAATGGTTAAGATGAAAGTGTAGGAGAAAGGGGAGTGCAAGGATATCTTGGGAAAATCCTATTTATAGACTTTCTCTCTTCACATGCAAAGCACATGCATATTCCACTCTCATTTTTTAAACGTTCATAATTTTTTTATACGACATTATTTTTTCATAAAAATTTCACCGTAAAATCGAGCGTCTTTTTATCTTTAATTTGAGTGCCATATTTGCTATATAAAATATGAAGACTAAAAAACCCACTAAAATGTGTTGTATTTCTATGTTGTATAACATTTTTTTTGTGCTTGATTTTTGTACTATATTTTTTTTCTAAATTTTTTTTGTTGAACTTTTTTGTCTTAAATTTTTTTTCTCAATTTTTTGTGCTGGATTTTTTTGTATTACATTTTTTGCTGAATTTTTTCGTGCTATATTTTTTTGTACTAGATTTTTTGTGCTATATTTTCTTGTACTACAATTTTTGTGCTATATTTTTTGTACTAGATTTTTTGTGCTAGATTTTTTTTACTAGATTTTTTTTTTGTTGTATTTTTAAAAAACAAAAGGGTTGTCACATGTCATTTTCACTCCTATTTATAAGGACCAAAATACCTTTCATTCCTCATTATTAAGAGTGTCACATGTCATCATCACAATCCTTCTTAGGCTACTTAGGCAAAATCCACTTTTTAGTGGATCCTTCCCCTATATATATTTGCCTAAGTAGGATGAAAAGGAATTTTAACCACTCATTTTTCAAATTAATGGTTAAGATGAAAGTGTAGGAGAAATGAGTGCAATGGTATCTTGGGAAAATCATATTTATGGACTTTCTCTCTCCACATGCAACGAACATGCATATTTCACCTACATTTTTTAAACGTTCTTAACTTTTTTATACAACATTATTTTATCATAAAAATTTCACCGTAAAATCGAGTTTTTTTTATGGGAAATTGTCCTGTAATAATCTCACCTAGACCTTATTAGCCATTAATAATCTCACCTCAGAATATTCCCCCCACCAGTCCCACCTTTCACATATTTTTCCTACAATGGTCCCCCGTTAAAAAAACTTAACGGAGTTAAGGTTTTTTCCAAATTACAAACATATTTTTTAGGACTTTTGATTAGAATGACGATACGAGTCCATTGAAGTAAAACTTGCCTCGAAACGGTGCTCCAAACGATGAAAACAGCGCTTCGATTCGGGTGTTTAAATTTCCAATTAACCAAAATCAAGTCACTTGGAGCACCATTTCGAAGTAAGTTTTACATCAATGGACTCGTATCATCGTTTTGGTCAAATGCCCTAAAAAATATGTTTGTAATTTGGAAAAAAGCTTAACTCCGTTAAGTTTTTTTAACGGGGAACCATTGTAGGAAAAATAGGTGAAAGGTGGTACTGGTGGGGGGAATATTCTGATGTGAGATTATTAATGGCCAATAAGGTCTAGGTGGGATTATTACATGCCAATTTCCCTTTTTTATCTTTAATTTGAGTACCATATTGCTATAAAAAATATGAAGACTAAAAAAACCCACTAAAATGTGTTCTATTTTTATGTTGTATAACATTTTTTTGTGTTAGATTTTTGTACTACATTTTTGTGCTGAATTTTTTTGTCTTAAATTTTTTTTCTCAACTTTTTGTGCTGGATTTTTTTGTACTAGATTTTTTTGTGCTATATTTTTTTGTACTACATTTTTGTGCTATAAGTTTTTGTACTAGATTTTTTCGTGCTAGATTTTTTTTGTTGTATTTTTTTAAAAACAAAAGGGGTGTGTACCACCTCGTAAAATCACGTCCAATGATGTATTGACACGTGTAATAAACCCTAATAAAGTCAAGCGTTGAATTTAACCAAATATGGTCTATTAATACAATAGTTAATGAATCATCGAAAAATGATGATTCCAAAATAGACTCCTAAGCAAAAGTATTGACAATTGTTTTATAGAAAACAAGCTTCAGCATGTCTGAATCAGATGAAGTCAACAGTCATCCCAATATGAGGAATGACAATACAAGGATGAATGTAACGGCTGCAGAGTTACAGACAATGATAGATAATGTTGTCAATCGAGCCATTGACAGACAGTTCAAGGAAACAAGTGGTGCTCGCAGTGGGACCCAATCTGTGCCTCACACAAAACCACCTTCTACGATACATACGTCTTATAAGAATGATTCTCATCATTCTTCAAATCAGAGAAGTGTTCTATCCCGACAAATTGTGCTCAATCAGGAGCCACATGTTAAGACCTGCTCTTATAAATACTTTGTCTCTTACAAACCAAGGGACTTTACAGGAGAGAAAGGAGCCATCGATTGTATGACATGGCTGGATGAGATGGACACAGTCGTAGACATCAGTGGTTGTGCAAAACAGGATATTGTGAAGTTTGTTTCACAATCATTCAAAGGAGAAGCGTTGGCATGGTGGAGATCATTGATCCAAGCCACGGGGAAGATCCTACTCTATAACTTGTCTTGTGTTCAATTTGTTGCACTGATCAAGGAGAACTTCTGTCCTCAGCATGAGGTAGAAAGGATAGAAACAGACTTCTTGACTCTGGTCATGAAGAATTTAGATTGTCAGGCATATATGACAAGTTTCAACAATATGTCCCGCCTAGTTCCCTATTTAGTCACCCCTGAACCTAAACGCATAGCGCGTTTTATTGGAGGCCTAGCACCAGAAATTAAGGGAAATGTTAAAGCATCGAGGCCTACCACATATAGGTCCGTGGTGGACTTATCCTTATCCCTCACTTTAGATGCAATCAGGAATAAGTCTGTTAAGACTTCTGACGAGGGAAAAAGGAAAAGAGAAGAGGAGAACTCTCACCGATCTGACAAGAAGAAAAAGGGAACTTCTGAGCACAGGAAAGATTTCGAGTTTAGGAAAAACTCGAGTCAGTCTAATAACAGACCCAAATGCAGTAACTGCAGAAAGCAACATTCTGGAAAATGTACGATTGACCCACGTGCTAAACTATGTGGAATTTGCAAGACCAAGGGTCACAAGACTTTAGATTGCAAGGAGTTGAAGAACGCGACTTGTTACAACTGTAACGAGGAAGGGCACATCAAAACCAACTGCCCAAAACTTATAAAGAAGCCTGAAGAGGCCAGGAAAACAAACGCACGAGTCTTCCAGATGAACGCCCAGGAGGCAGTACAGGATGATAACGTCATAACAGGTACCTTCATTATCAATAAGGTTTATGCTAGAATTTTGTTCCTGACACAGACAAGTCTATTGTGGACAATAAATGTTGTAAACTGTTGTATCCGCCTGTTAGGACTCTAGACATATAACGCGATGTAGAATTGGCTGGTGATACTTTAGAAACTGCTTCATCAATTTTAGATGGATACTTTTTATCTATTAGGAATCACTCTTTTTCGATATCCTTGTGATGAGCTTTCAAGCTATCCAAAATCATCAATATGATAAAGACAGATGTGACATTTTGATCCCCTGTCAAAAAGGTGATGGACTAGGTCTAAACCTTAAATGCCATTGACGGTCTTTTTATGGCCTAGGCTAAATATAATTGATATATATTTAAACAACATTTATTAAGAATGTTCATACTATATTAGCCTGTATGGTTTAATGATACCATGGTTAGTATATGTTAGATCATCAGGATGATGAATAGCGGTTGTTGGATTGCAACTAAGTAATTGTTTCATGTGGTATTAGGAACCAAGTCTCGAGTATGACAAACTCGGATAAGACAACTGTCAATCGCGTCATTGATGATGCGACACATGCTAATGATGCTACAATTGTGAATCTCAAAATTAACAAAGATGTTCTCCAAGCTATGATTGACGCAACTGTTGGAAAAGCTGTGAGAAAGGTCATGAAAAAGTTCAAAGAGCCCAATGCTACTTGCTCCAAATCTCATTTAAGACCACACTTCCATACTCACGAGAAGGATCTTGTTCATGCATCGGATGCAAAGAATGAACTAAAAAGGAAAAGGGAGAAAGATAACTCCCATACTTCTTAGAAAAAGGGTAAGCTTGAGCTTAAGAAGAACAAACAAAAGTCCAACAAGAAACCTGTATGCAAGACCTGCAAGAAGCACCATCTAGGGAAGTGCAGGTTCGAATCAAAATCCCAATCGCAGCCTAGGGCTTGTGGGATCTGCAAATCAAGTGAGCATAAAATGTTGGATTGGATTGCAAGGACATAAAGGATGCAGTCTGCTTCGACTGTAACGAGAAAGGCCACATCAAGACTACATGCCCTAAATCTGTCAAGGGAAGTGCGACTAAGGATAGAAAGCCTAAGAATGAAAGCGCTTAAACGCTCCTGATGGATGCCAGAAGTAGTTCATAACAATAATGACATCAGGTACATTCTTTAACATTCATTGGTAATATAAGTGCTAAGAGTTCTGTTTTGATTCGGATACCAATAAATCCTTCATAAATTGTAAGTATAGCAAACTTTTAAAATCTTCCATAAGAACCCTAGAGATTAAGTGTAAGGTAAAACTTACAAACGAAAATCATAGGAACCATTTCTTCTGTTCCTGACTGAAATCTTCAGTCGTAAAATTTTAGAGTACTCTCTCCAGATGGAGTACGTCAGTATATGTTAGTTTGATATCTCTTTGATTTCTATCAATTGCAAATACCAGACTATATGATGAAAGTGTCATATGAAGATTGGTGTATCTTAATATGTTCCGTAGATTGCTTCCATGCCTGATCAGTATGGAGGTTTAATGCATAGAACCACTGAGATATCCCAATGGTCATATTGTACTAAAGTCAGCTAATGGTATTCAAAGAAGATATCCAGAAGGGAAATGTCCAAATAAGTGTCACTAAATAAGGTATCCATGGATTTGTAAAGCAAATGTGTCACTTATCTGACACAGGCAATGATAAATGAACCAGAGCCTGAGATTTGGAAAATCTCTGTAATCTCCTTGTGTCTTGATTGTCTTCTCCAAAGAAGTACCCTGTTTACCTCCAAAGACTAGTAGAGTTAAGATTAATACCTCTCTTAGAGTTGCATCTATTGGAAAGCCCCATATCGGTTACTACCAACGGAATGGAATAACTAAGAGTCAATCAGAAAAGCTTCTAGAGAGGATTTCATAAAAGCCTAAATCATAATTCTGGGAGCTCCAGTATCATTAAATTAGAAAGACGGTTCATTTTGCTTATGCATTGATTACCACAACCCTACTTAGGCAACAATTAAGAATCGCCATCAGCTGCCCAGGATCGTTGATTTGTTCAACTAACTATAAGGATTAGCTATTCCTTAAGATTGGTTTAAAGCAGTAGTTGGAATAACCATCTCACCTTAAACAAGCTTTTCTATAATAGTTGTCATATAAGTATCAAGGCTGCTCCTTTGGAGACCTTGTATTAATGGAATGTCGAACGTCCGTTTGATGGACAGAAGTTTGGTAAGTCCAAATTAGTAGGACCTGAAATTACCTTGGAAACAACAAATAAGATCATACGAATTCGTAGTCATCTGAAAGTTGCCAATAATCGGCGGAAAATCAAGGATTAATGAAAGTCGCAACCCTCTTAAGTTCTTGATAAGGAATAAGATTCAACAGAAAATATCACCCTAGAAGGGTGTGCTGAAATTTTAACACAACGGGCTAGTTAAGCTCTGGACATATAGGATCATTCGAGGAAATTGAATATATCAAGATCAATAGCTTATAAGCTAAAACCTATTTAAGAAGTTTGGTGGAACTCGCAATGTGTTCCACACCTGTGATTTAAAGATATGGCTAGACAATAGGTCAAGAGCATTGTCACATAATGATGTGCGGATTAATAAAAACTTATAGTTTGTGGTGAATTAGCATCGATTGAGGATCGACAAAACTAGAAGCTCCAAAAGGATACATGTACCTATTACAAAGGACGTCTTGGGTACCTGGAGAGGCCTCAGATATGCTGTGGAAGATTAAGTCCATTATATGACAGAATGTACTTCCATCTTTTGAGCAAATCTCGAGGTCGAGATTTTTTTTAAGGGGGTGAGGATGTAACACCTCGTAAAATCACGTCCAATGATGTATTGACACGTGTAATAAACCCTAATAAAGTCAAGCGTTGAATTTAAGGGACTAATTTTTCAAAAAATAAAAAACTTTGAATGCGAAAGGACTAAAAGTGTCAACGTGCTTAGTATAAGTCTTTGAATGACGTTACACGGTGTTCCTATTCACATATGAGCCACTTGTTGATCAAGAGTAGTCGTTTGCGTAATTAATTGAAAGTTTACGCGATGAAGGGTTAAAAGCATCAACATGTTAATTCTTACCTCTGAGTGACCTTTTAACAAACCGAGAGCTTCATGATGGTTGATTATACTCTCGGGGATGCCAAATATTGGCCATCTAAGGCTTTTATGCCTTTAAGCGACGTTACGCGCAACTTTGTAAGTTTAAGGGGTTAAAAGCGTCAATATGTTTAATTATACCTCTGAAAGACCTTTCTTCGAACCTGAAGCATTATGATGTTTTATAATAATCTCAAGAATGCCTAATATGGATTAGATAAGGCTTCGATGCTATTAAACGATGATATGCACAAGTTTGCGCATTGGAGGGACTCTTTGCGTCAAACTGCAAAAGTATACCGATTCGTATGGTATCGAACCTTCCGGAATATGATCATAAGTTAAACATGCCCTAAATATCCTTTATATAGCTTAGAAATAGGCTTTGAGGTGTTTGGTGAGCAAAAATAAACTTATTTGATCAACAGGGACTAAAAGCGTCTTAAAGTACATAAGTTTGCATTTTCGCGCGTATCTTACGTTCTGAATATATCCGGACATCCAAAAATTTATGTAATCATTAAAATAATTTATTTTAGTGTTTGGCTTGATAAAATTCCATTTGTCGTGTAATTTGTATCGTTTTTCGCGTCCGTTCGTGTTTCGTCGTAATTAGCCAAACAAAGTGATCGTACGACCAAACGAACCGACATCCGACATATTTTTGAGCATGTTTTATGTTCCCTATGTTTAGGCATCATTGTAGAGCCTTGAAAATGTCTTAACGGGCCTTAAATGTGTCAGAAATGGCTTTTAACTTGTGCAGGGACTGATTATGCACTTTCTGCCAAACTTTGGTCTGGGCCAGATGCTTAGGCGGGCCGCGTAAGCCACCTGGGCTTCCTACGCGGGCCGTGAAGACAGAACAGTAAGCAGAAACTTGTTTTTGTTGCTGGTTTTCGTAAAAGCTGGTTTCCATACACACATATCTCAATCTAGGGGCTTGTCCACTGATTTGTAAAACCATATTACACTTGTTTTAATCTTGTTATCCCTTCCGACACTTGGCACTCATCCGTGGCTCCCCGAAAACTATATATAGAGGTGTGTTTCATTTATTCAATTCACACAATCTTTCCAAATCTGCTATATCTCTGATTTCAAGAGGATCCTAATCAAATTGGGAACCTCCTTCAGTCCTAAGGACCACTTGTAAGTGTTCCTTTCGTGCTTAGTTCAATTGTTTAGCTCTTAAAGCCGAAAAGTCAATCGTTCGCGATAAACGCTTTGACTTTTAAGCGATCGAGCCATTGTTCACAACGAACATGGCTACGTAATCGTAATTAGGTAGGTATTAAACCCTCAAAAGGGCACCTCCTAATTACCACGTTTGCTTAGTTAATTGTCGGGTCAAAGTAATTAAAATAAAAGTCAAACGAGTCGGTTTAATTTTAAATAAAATTCATAACTAATGATGTAAAGGCAATAAAATCAGTTTTGTCACTTTAATAACTTGGTAAATATTAATTGAACATGTCTAGGCATGTTCAACCCGGCAATTCTAAGTTTAGGCTCGGTTCGGAACCGAAAGTCGCAAAAGTAGATTTTTGCTTTGACTTTCAGTTCTGACCCGATTTAGCTTAGTTTAGTTATGCCTTAGGATTCCTTTAGGATCATATTATATGTTAGTATAACCCTCTGAGGTTATACAACATGGTTCCATAGAAATCCTAGTTCATTGCATGTTTCCGTTAAATGCTTAAAAGTTGACCATTATGCTCTTTTGATACTAAAACGAGATTTTTTAAAATGTGAGAGGACAAAAACCTTCATTACTGATTTATAAACATGTCCTAAAAATTTGACATCAGTTTGAGGTCTAAATTAGGAGTTATGCTCAATATCGTAAATTGAAGCCTTTTTATTAATAAAACGGCATCTTTGGCATAAAACCCATTTAAACCCAAATTTCGACACCAAACCTTTTACCCACTGATGTAATATAATATTTAGGGATTTTTGAAGATTTTTGTTGAATTTTAAACTGATCATAACATAGGGTTCTTGCATTGACTCGGTAATTGACGGTTATGCCCTTTTTGCTAATAAAATGAGTTTTACACATCCTTTACATACCAAACCTTTTGCTACTGATTTTATATATTAAATAAGTTATTTTAAACTGTAAAGGCTGTTCAAAATCTCAGATTTCCTTATTTAACCCGAATACCGTCAAATACCGACTTTTATGCGATTTAGGCGCATAGTATGGTTTAAAACCATAGTTGGCACCTAAAGCTTGTTACCTACTGATGTTATGAATAAATTTTTATACTTTAACAGTAAGTAAAATTTTTGAACTCAGATTTCCAAATTTAACCTTTAAAGCTTATGTGAAATGACCAAAATGCCCCTACGGTGCATAGTTTGGCTATAAATGATAAATTTCACATATGTACAATATCTTACTAATATGACTTGCAAAAATAAATATTTTTACTGATAATTTTTAGACCAGAACCTCAGATTGTCATTTAACCTCTTTTATAATCTTTAAAATGACCAAAATACCCCAACGGGGCTTAAATTGATTTTAAATTCGTTTTGGGCATAATGGAAGGTATCCTACTGATATCACAACATATTTAAGGCATATCAACTTGTGAAACATGTTCATGATTCATTGGTTACCCGTTATGCATCTTTTGCGTTCGGTACGGTTTATGTAACTAGATTGCATAAATTAACCAAAACGGGTCAAACCTTATCATTTTCACTTCAAAATTCAGAATGTGTTTAGTTTACCCATATTATACAAATCTCCATACTTTTCGGGTCTAAATGAAACTCTAATCCGGTCTTCGCTTAATCTTGTGTTTTGAACCGTAAACCTTTCCTTAAAACTAACCGGTCTATGTTACGACTTAAATAAGACCCGTTAGGAATCTAATAGGATAATAAAACCTTCGTTCCAGATTAAGAGCCCTATTAGAGGTACTTGTGCTTGCTGATTAGAATATACGGCTGAGTATAAATTGCATTTTAAGCTCAGGTAAATACTTTTAACTTATTTTCCGCTATACGGGCTTGGGATACGGTATTATAAAAATACCGCTTGGTCGGGTGTAGAAACCTTTTAATCGGAGATGATTAAATTGCATAATCCTGTTTTAATCAGTATTGCTTGATAACAAATAACATTGGGGTTTAATGACCGTGTCCTGGATATCCTTGGCTCATTTAAAAAGCGTAAATGGCCACAACTTAAGCACAGGGTGTAGGCATACATCTGTCTGTTGCGTATGTAAAAGATATACTCACTCGTGAGGTAACTTCTTGTGAGTTTATATTTGTGGTGTGTCGATTAATTTTGATCGGTTTGTTTAATCACCGGCCCTAAATGTTGGACAAACATGTAAATCTGATACAAGATTGTTATTAATATAATTGTCCCAAGATATAAAAGAATATTTGTGCTTTGGGCATTTAAATCAATTTTCATAAAGATTTTCAAAAGAGTCAGTTAATTGTATTTACCAGTGTAAACTGACGTATTTTCCAAAAAGGTTAAGTGACAGGTACTGTACGTAAATTGGCTGGGAGCTCAGGGCGTTAATAAGGAATCTTGCAAGTTCTAAACGTCTAAAGTCTGTTGAACAGTGTTTATATTTCTGTTTTAAGATCCGCATGTGGATCCATCTTACAATCCGTTTGTAATATTTGATGTTACTTCTGAATTGGTTTGTAATATATTTACTTTCGACTTCCGCTGTGCATTGAACTGTGATTATATGACTATGATGATATCAACTACATCACGATACTCCCCACCGGGCCCACCGGTAATACGTGGAAATATCGGGGTGTGACATGGTGGCACATGTAATTTTCACTACAATTTATAAGGACCAAAATGCCCTTCATTCCCACTTATTAGGAGTGACACATGTCATCATCACAATCTTTCTTAGGCTACTTAGACCAAATTCACTTTTTAGTGGATCCTTCCCCTATATACATATATATATACATATATATATATATAGGAATGGGATCAAGAGAAAATGATTTGAAGTGTGAGAACGATTTTCAGCCATAAGATCTTTGTGATTTGTGGCTAAGATGATGGGTTGGCATTTTTGTAAATAATGGGAACCTTATAACTACAAAGAGGATTAAAATTGGAAGATCCAAACAAGGATGCACATGCTAATCACATGTCATTTTCCCCCATCATATTTAAACGCCAATAACTTTTTGATACGTGATTGTTTTGGTCAAAAAATTACCTAAGCAATTTAGTGATCAAATTAGTTTTGTGAGGTAGTGTGCTAACAATGCGTATTGAAAATATCCGGGTTTAGTTATTAGCAAAAAACAGTTTTAGGATATAGCCCAGGACATCGAGTTATATCTATAATCAAACAATGAGCAAAAAAGTAAAGGGTGACACGAGATGTACGAGGAAAGCCCTTGATCAATCTAGATCGCCGGCACAAAACTTCGGGAGCTGACAATCACAGCTGCCTTGTTCTTCTTATTACTTCAAAATTCAGGATATAGTGCAGGAGATTGACCAGATCGTTGCTAAGTGTTACAATGCTTTGCTGAAAGTGTGTGAATTGCGAGAGAAAGTATAAGTGTTCAAGAGCAGTGAATGTGATGTCCTATGTGATCTGGTTATCCGTCTATTTATAGTTACAAAAAGAAAACTAAATTTCCTAAAATGGGGGGATGCCATGGAATATTCCCATATTAACGTTGAAGACCAAGTATTGCGGCTTCAACGTTCTTCTTCTAACAACTTGGACCGATTCTTCAGGGGAAGAAGTCTTCATGAACGTTATGCACTTGTACTCGTAACCTGCAATTAATTCGTTAGTGATCCTCAGGATACAGCATCAGGATGTTACCAATATCCTGATCCAGCATCCTGGTTGTGAACATATATTATATAATCAAGATATAATTCAAGATACTATCCAGGATATGGGCTCAAAATTTCACCCATAACAATTGTCCCAAAAAATGTTACCGTTTGAGGATCATGTACCTAATGGTTATATTTTTCACGATTATCGAGGCAATTAAGAGATAAGACCCCTGATTTGATCGGTTGTAACTGCCTAGACTGAATTCACTCATTGATTCCCTGTATCTTCTCAATCTGATCTCCATTTAATCTCCACCAAGAAGAAAAAAGGTAAAAATCCTCTGTCTCATCTTCATCTCTTTTCTCTTCCTTTTTCTCAATCTCCGGCAAAGAATGGCGAGGCAAACTAGGTCGAGTTCCGGTGATTCTGCTCTCACATTTATTCACCAGAATATCCTTTAAGATCCGGAGAAGGAGATATACTTGCAAATTTTTAATATTCATATTCCTGGCCAACTCTAATCCTGCAATCAAAGCTTCATATTCTGCTTCATTATTAGTGGCAGGAAATTCACATCTAATAGCCTGGAGTAATATGTCCCCATGTGGCGATTTTAGTAGTATCCCCAATCCTACACCTCTCACATTAGATGCACCATCAGTATATAATGTCCAGGATTCTGAGGTTTCTCCTAGTTGTTGTATTTCTAGGTCTACTTCATTTTGAATATCACTACTGAAATCAGCCACAAAGTCTGCTAAAGCCTGAGACTTTATAGCATTTCTAGGTTCATATATTAGATCATATGCACTTAACTTTACTGACCATTTAGCCATTCTACCCGACATCTCAGGTTTCCTAAGCACATTTTTAACAGGATAATTAGTTTTAACATGAATCCTATGTGTCTCAAAATAATGTCTAAGCTTAGTTGATGCCATAACTAGGGGCAATATTAATTTCTCTAAGTGTGAATATCTAGTTTCAGCATCTAATAAACTTTTACTAACATAATAGACAGGATACTGCTGACCTTCATGATCCTTTACCAAAACAACACTTACTGCATTCCCTGATACTGCAAGATACAGGGATAATGGTTCACCATTCTTGGGCTTCATCAAAAGAGGTGCAGTTGAAAGATATTGCTTTAACTCCTGTAAGGCTACTTCATGCTTTTCTCCCCACTCGAATTTCTTATTCTTCTTCATGATATCGTAGAATTCTTTACATTTCTCTGAGGATCTTGATATAAATTTGTTCAACGCTGCTACTCGTCCTGTTAATCTTTGTACATCTTTCATGTTGGAAGGTGACTTGATATCCATGATAGCTTTGATCTGTTCCGGGCTTGCTTCTATCCCCCTTTTAGTCACCATATATCCTAAAAACTTTCCTGCCCCCACTCCAAAATGGCACTTGGCAAGATTTAGCTTCATGTTATACTGATCCAGGATATCAAATGCTCCTTCAATATCCTGGAGATGATCCTCAACCTTCTTGGATTTTACTACCATATCATCAATGTATACCTCCATGGTGTCCCCCATGGAATATTCCCATATTAACGTTGAAGACCAAGTATTGCAGCTTCAACGTTCTTCTTCTAACAACTTGGACCGAGTCTTCAGGGGAAGAAGTCTTCATGAACGTTATGCACTTGTACTCGTAACCTGCAATTAATTCGTTAGTGATCCTCAAGATACAACATCAGGATGTTACCAATATCCTGATCCAGCATCCTGGTTGTTAACATATGTTATATAATCAAGATATAATTCAAGATACTATCCAGGATATGGGCTCAGAATTTCACCCATAAAAGTGATTATTTTTCTAAAGAAATTACACCATAAAACTCAGCATTTTTTATATTTCCAACGAGTATACTATTGATATACTTTTCGAAAAAAATGAACTGGGTTTTTATGTCGTTTTTCTGAAATGGGTGTTTTATGGTGTTTTAGACTAGGTATATTCATGGCGTTTTTCTGAACAAGGTGTTTTTATGGCGTTTTAACTAGGTATTTTCATGACGTTTTTCTGAACTGTGTGTTTTATGGCGTTTTTAATTGGGTATTTTCATGGTGTTTTTCTGAATTGGGTGTTTTTATGGCGTTTTATTTGAACACGCAGTTCATGTGAGTGGATTTTTTGACAATATTACGCTTAGTGTAATTTAGCATCAATGCCACATGTCAACACCAAAATCGTTCTCACCGTTCTCACACTTTTCACCGTTTTCCCTAAATCCTGACCCTATATATATGTGTGTGTGTGTGTGTGTGTGTGTGTGTGTGTATGTGTCTATTGATAAGGAAGAGAGAGACATCACGAGCGGCCTTGGGAGGACGGAAACGACAAGGATGGGCCCCAAGGGGTTTGTGTAGCCGCCCCAGGACTACCCTCGACAGCCCGGGGACGAACCCTCACCCACTAACCTAATGGGAGTTTGTGATTGAGTTTAGAAATGACTTATTGACTTACTAGATTTTTGAAAAAGTCAATAAGTTAATAAGTTATTTTCAAAAAACAAGATTAGGCTTTTTCTAATCACTTATTGACTTAGTGGCTCCAATAGGTTAATAAATCATTTGAAAACTCAATCCCAAACATCCCTAACTCCAATTCCGATTAGATAAGTTTATCTTAAATTTGTCTCACTACCTGTTGAGTTTTTATTAGGTAAATACTCGTCAGATATCGGGTATACTTGCAGGTTTCAGGTAAACCTGTTAATTTAAAAAAATACCCATTGGATATACCCAACCTAAACCCGTTAGATATCTATTGGGTAACTACTAATCAGTTATATTTATTACTATCACTACAAAAATATATCAAATAACTACAATATATATAAAATAAAATACCTAAATGTATATATAAGAAAATACTAAAATGTATAGATAAAAAAAAAACTAAAATGTATAGACAACAAAACAATGTATATCAATTTTTGACATTGTTAGCCTAAGATGACAAATTGATAATCTAAGTGATTTTTTAATTTGCCTTAATAAAAAGAAAAAAAGAGAATACATGGATATATATATATATATATATATACACACATTTAAAAAATAAAAGATATTATATAGGTTCTACAATTGGGTAAACGAGTACACTTTATCAGGTAATCAGGTCGGTACATGAATATATCACCAAATCTCAAACCCGTCCCAAATCCGCAAAAAAAAGAACTAATTCCAAACCCGATCACCTATCCCTAAACCCGTCCGAAATGTGACAGGTTTCGGGTTTACTCATTGAAATCGAGTTCGATAGTCACCCTACCAAAGAGCTCTTTCGTGTTTTTTTAACGTCTAAAATAGACTAACCCTCTGTTAAGAAATCCTATCTTTAAACAACAAAATAATAGTTATTGACAATACTTTTATTAACATTTTTTGAAAATCCAAATTAAAGAAAAAAAATTATTGCATTTGATTTTGTCATGTGTTTTAACTCGACTGGTATTTATGTTATTACTTATTAAACTTATTTATTTATTCTTATGAATCATTTTCTTTTAAACAACTTTCATTTGTAATTTTATGACTGAATTTTTCTAATATTATTAAAGAATGTCCAAAATTGTTGATTTTCGAAAATATTTTTAACAAGAATTTTAGAGAATGCAACCATGACAATAACCATAAATTTATTGAAGCATAAAAACATGTTGAATTGATACACTCCCTTTCGATATGTTGAACGTAAATCCGTTGGGATGGTTTTGACCATAATGAAGAGCTTATAATGTATACATGCATACATGTTTGTATGAACATATAAAAAGGTTATAGACTTATAGTTATGAAAGACGAGAGATAGAGGAGGCTGTCAAGAATAATGAAACTCAGTTGAGAAAAGAGGTTATCATTTTTTTAGAGTTATATGTAATTCTGTTAACTAGAAGGGCAATTCAGTCATATTTTGACCGAATTGTCCTTCTCGTTAACAGAAAAAATAGATGAAGTTAACCAGTGGACTAAAATGGCAACGGTGAAACATTTTTTGACACACAGACAAAAAATAAAACATTTGGACTAAACTGCCAAAATGGTTCAATCCACAGAGACTAAAATGACATTTAACTCTTATTTTTATAAGAGGAACTTTTATAATTTTTATTTTTTAAACGGCAAATTTCTTTTCATCAATGTCGTTTTTAGGACTTGAATCCAAGTCCTCCCCTTTATAAACCAAGATGTTTAAATACTTTAAATTTGCTAATAGACAATAGCTCCATTGTTATAAGTGGGAATGAGTTGATCCTAATGAGTCGAGTTTGATTGGTTCAAGCATATCAAACCGAGCCTAATTTAAAACGACCTTCTATGATTTTGTAAATTGTATTGTTATTTTAGTGAATATCAAAATAAGTGAACAATAACTGAATTTGTATTTTGTGAAACAAAAATAATATATATTGAGTGGCCCATGGTTTTAAGAGATTTTAATAGCTGGATTTTCAATTTCTAATTAATATAATAAACGGCTATTAGACAACTTTATTTGTGTGATAAATCATTATGACTTTTAGCTTGGAAAATTCTTCTTAGGGGCTATTTGGCTAAGCTTTTCAAAACTACTTATTTGCTTATTTGCTTTTCAGAAAAGCAAAAAAGCAAATAAGCAAATAAGTAGTTTTAAAAAGCTTAGCCAAACAAGCCCTTAGACTGGAAGGTATGGGGGCCGGCTAGGCCCGGCAAGGACCGGCGCCGGTCCCCCACACCGCCCCCCTCCATCCCACCCCGGCTTCTCCAGCAGCCCATTGCCGTTCTCGCCGTGCCACTTTTGAAAAACATAGCCGTTGATAACGGCTATATTAATAAAAAAAAAAAAAAACCTTTTTCAATTTAAAAAACCTTTTTAACAGAGACCGCGAAGGAGCGCACGAGAAATTGGTTAACGATTATTTTTCGGATGCACCCCTTTACAACGCCGACACTTTCAAACGAAGGTTCCGAATGAGTCGCCGTTTATTCACACGGATTGCTGATCTTTAGCGATGTCGTTAATGGAATCGGTCCGGACACCCGTTTTACAGTTTCAGGGGTTGAGTATAGACGCGGGTATTATCTTGCTGACGGAATATATCCGTCTTGGTCTACAATTGTCAAGACTATTGCATATCCTGATGACGAAAAAAGGAAAAAATTCGCCAAGCGTCAAGAAGGTGCAAGAAAAGACATCGAACGTTGTTTTGGTGTTTTAAAAAAAAATGGGCCGTCCTTGAACAACCGGCACGTGCGTTCACACCGAAGCGGTTGCGCCTGATTATGTACGCTTGCATTTTGCTCCATAACATGATTATTGAAGACGAAGGTCGGGCGATTTGTGAGTATGATGAGAATGCATCTTACGGGAATACTGTCCCGGTAGATCCGACGCAACAGGATTTAAACTCGTTCGCGCTAACCAACGACTTCACGCATATAAACCTTCAACAGGATTTGGTAGAACATATTTGGAACAACGTTAACGTAGCGGACGGTGACGAAGACGAAGACGAGTAATTTAGTTTTTTTTTAGGAAATGTAATATTTTTTTTATTTTTCGGAAATGTATTTTTTTTTTTTAGGAAATGTAATTTTTTTTTATGTTATGAAATGAATTTATTTATGTTGTTTTATGTTGTATTTGTTAATTTTTATAAAGTTTTTATTAAGTTAATAAAGTAAAACTTAGAAAATTATAAAATAATGAGGTGGGGTAGCCCCATCCTCCATCATCCCCCACGAGCCGCCTACGTGGCGCCTACGTAGAGGCTCATCCCCGTGGGGATGGGCCAAACCATACCCTTTAGTCTTATCTACTATTACAATTGAAAGTATTCGCTGCCAAAGTGCAACACCTTTGAATTGTAATAGTAAGGTCTTTTCTGTGTAAGAAGACTTCAACTATAAGTTGAGTGCATATTAGGATTTCTACTCTTGATGAATTTTGATGGTATTGTTTATTTGTATTTGTGATTGAATTTTTAATATCCAAGAATTTTGAATTATAAAATATCTTTTATGTTTAACTATTTTGAATATTAAACTCCTTAATTTTCTCTTTAATCATTGATTAACAAGATAACTTTTCATCAAATCATCTTTTAACATATGTCTCCCAATCAAATAAACAATGGGACCGATCAATGTTTAATTTAGGCGTTGATAGAAAATAAGTACAAATCAAAGGACTCAAAACTTATTTTTTGAAAGGCAACTTTTCTAATATTAGATATTTAAGTAATTTTGTTATTCAAAACTCGAACCTTGCTTTAATTTTTTTTTTTTTTTGGAGGTATATATTTTATTACCTCACTATTAATGAATTCTTTCATCATAATTCTTCCACAACTTTTGTTATATTCATAAACTAGGTTTAGCACACGGGTTTAGTAAGGAAAACTTACAATAAATAAAAAAGTCTTAAAACATCGGTTTGTAATTGGAAATAAATAATCTCACCTAACTCAATTTGGCCGATAATAATACCAAGTCAGTTATTGGCCAATAATAATCCGAACTAGTCAAATTTTTTTTTTTTGTAAAATAGTCCGCCGTTAAAATAGCTTAACGGAGTTAAGTTTTTTTTCGAATTACAAACCGATGTTTTAGGGCTTTTGATCAGAACGAGGATACGAGTCGGTTGATGTAAAACTTACCTCGAAATACTGCCCCAACCCACAAAAACGGTGCTTCAATTAGCGTGTTTAAACTTATAATTAACAAAAATCAAGTCATTTCGAGCACAATTTCGAGGTAAGTTTTACATCAATCGACTCGTATCATCGTTCTGATCAAAAGCCCTACAACATCAGTTTGTAATTCGGAAAAAAAACTTAACTCCGCTAATAATTGCGGACTATTTTACAAAAAAAAAAATTGACCAGTTCGTATTATTATCGGCCAATAACTAACTTGAGATTATTATCAGCCAAATTGAGTTAGGTGAGATTATTTATTTCCAATTCGCCTATTTTATACTCTATCTCTCTCTGTATATACTGAGAGAAAATTAAAAGAGGGTAGAGCACCCTATATAAAGTTGCATACTCCTTTGTTTTTCATTTTATGTGTGACTATTCCTTTTAAAGAGTAATTTTAATTATAATCTTTGCTATTAAACATGTCATTAACTCCTTATTTCTAGCAAATTCATAAAATATTAAGCGGTCATTCTCACTTTTTCACTCCCTATGCCTTCAATTTGATTTTTCATTTCAAGCTAGATATATAAGTTTAAAAAACAATTATAATGACATCAACTAATCAAAAAAAGGTATTTATGCTAAAATTTTTGGTTGCTTAAGTTGCTAGTAAATTAAATATATAAATAGAGGTTTCTTGATTGAGAGTGAAAAATAATGTAACGCCCCGACTCCCGAAAGTCCTTATAAATGGAATTTTTTCATCAAGCACAATTCTTAAATTGCTAATAGTCATCAATTAGCCGTGGAAATCATAAATTTTTAATACATCAAACTTCCAAACATAACAGTTAAAAGTTCAATAAGAAAACAAAGGGCAATAGAATGCCAGTTGTTGTTACAACGAGAATGAGACATTAAGTAGTGATCAAACTGGTTAGGCAAATCAAACTGGTTAGGCAAAAGGCTTCAAGGGTTGAAGTTTGCCTAACGCAGGTCGTGGGGTCCCCCTACGTTTACAAGACGTGGAGAGAGGTTCACTAGTTATGTTTGTTGTTTACTTGAGATCCTTAGCTGAATGGTGTTCAGCCTTGGATGCAAGAGAAAGTAAATTGTGTGTGTTGGATTGAAAAAGAGAGACTTGCATGAAACAAGTTCTCGAGAGACAAGAAGAAAGATCAGAGATCCGAGGAGATTTGAGCTGATTCGGAATGTTTGAAATGTATTCAATGAAGTGTCATTTATAGGGAAAGAAGTTTCTCAAAGGAGAAACCTTTGACTAGTGAATCCTGCTTGCAGTGGAGGACTTACCCTTTTAGGGGTTGAAAGGTTTGGAGCTGCGGATAAAAGAGGACACCCTGTGCACATCCTTTGCTTTTGCGGCTGTGGGAGAGTTGTCTAAGTAATTAGTGAAGTGACTGATTACTGTACACGTGCTGTTCACCTTAGTTCCCGGGCTTTAAACCTTTGAACATTTTAACCCTTCAAGCTATTATGTATTCTTAGTCATTTTATTGAGGCATGAGCTACCCCCGTCATCAGCCCCCAAGTCAGAGGTTTTTGGGTGTAAGCACAAATACTTCTGACTTTTTTGTACATTTTTTTTATCTTGCTTGAAGGCTTCAAGACTTGAAAGCTTGAAAGGTTCACAGCAGTTGAGATTTTTGGTTTTTGAATTTTGAAGAGACAGTTGATGTGACTAGTGGCAGTTTTTTGTCAGGCGGTGGTTTAATAACCTACCCTGTAATGATAACATATGTTTTCTTTTATTTTTCATTTATCTCTTAGAAGAAAAACAACTTCTAGACATTTCCTCTCAAGTTCATTCCTTTTTCTTCCTCCAGGTTAGTTTTGATTTCCATTCTTTTGCTTATTTTCTTTTAGTATAGGTGCTCGTAAAGATTTAGCCAAATCGTTCTCACGATTAACCCAGGAAGAAGTAGAAGCTTTTTGCTTAGAATGGGAGATTTGGTTGAGGTTTAAACCGGTTGCACCGGGTTGTGATGTTTCAATCGGTCAATGTCCTCCTGGTTCTGTTTCCCTGTATTGTCGCCATTTTGAATTTTCTAATCTTCGTCATCCTTTTTCAAACTTTGTACTGAATATTCTGGAATATTATCGTGTTTCTCTTGGCAAGATCCACCCTCAGGGTCTGGCTAGGGTTATGCATTTTGAGGTTTTATGTCGGGCTTCCGGATATGATCCAACCCTTCTTTCGTTTCGTCGCTTTTTCCGATTAGCCAAGAATGGTGATTGGTTTACATTTGAAACATCCCAAGTTGATACCTGTTTGGTTTCATCCATGGTTTCCAGTCTTGGTGTTTGGAAAGATCGTTTTTTCTGGGTTTCGGATGAGATTGTTCCTTTTAAAATGGTTTGGAGACATCCGGATGTCGTTCTTAACGAACCTGAACCCTCTGCTGTTGAGATAAATACTCATTTTCTTTAAACCCTCAGGGAGTGCCCTTCGAGGGTTCGTCCCTTTACTGAGCCCTTACTAGTGTTGTTGAGCATTAGTAAGTTGTGGGACAAACCTGATCGAGATCCAGTGCTTATGAGAGATGGGCAGGGTATGCATTTGCTCTGTTATGCTATTATGTTCCTATTTTCTGTTTGTTTATACCCTTTATTTGTGTTTGTTTTGTAGTTATGTCTGCACTTGACTTTGTGAAGAGTGATGACACTTCTGATGTCGTGTTTGAGGATGCTGCGGCTACACCTGGTGAAGATGCGGTTGCTAGGGGGTCTGAGCATAGGTTCGAAGGTTCCGGTTATGTGAGTGTTCCAAACATTAAGGGTTTCACGAAAGTTCCTGCTTCCAAGGTTTCTACCCGTCGGTCAAACTGTCGTTTAAAAGTGCTGATCAACCCTCTGGTTCAGAGGCCATTGATATTAGTGATGACATTGAGGTGTCCGCGGAGCAGGCTTCTGAAGGTGGTGTGGAGAAGGGAAAGGAAAAAGAGTTGACGGTTGCTGGGAAAAAGAAAAAGTTGGTTAAGAAGGGTGTTGCACCTACTATCCAGGGTTCATCGGGCAAAAGCATTGAAGGCTTGGAGGAGCCTGAAGCTGAAGAAGTTTAAGTTCCCAACTGGGGTGTGAAGGTTGGGGACAGTTTTAAGGATCCTGCTGTTTGTGCTGATGTGTTGGCTCATTTTTCTCCCCCTGGTGTCCGAGATGCCATTTCGGAGATGGAGGGTGATCATTTTATCTCAAGGTTGATGTTGATCTCTTGCAACCTTTCTGCCCTGTTGGCTGAGGGTGTTACCCGTTTTACGAAAGGTATGCAAGAGTATGAAGAAGTTACGAAGAAGAAGGACAAAATGAAGGCTTCCGTGGCTGCAATGAAGAAGGAGGTTGATGGGTTTTCGAAGAAAGAGGAAGCTTGGGTGAAGAAGGTTGGCGAGTTGACCAGGAGGCATGAGATTGAGATAAATGACTTGAAGAAGAGCTTTGAAGCAGATAAGTTGAAGTTGAAGGCTGATAGGGAGGCTTTAGATGTTCAAAAGAAAGCCTTTGATGAGGAGAAGGAAGGTTTGAAGGCTTCATTCGCTCAAGCTACTGGTGATAACCAGTGGCTCATTGAGCAAGGCTTTCAACAGGTTGTCACTTATCTCCTTCATTCTAATGAATTCAACTCTGCTCTTGGAGAGGTTTACACCAAACTGCTGAACTATGGGAAACATTTGGGCCTTATTGTTGGTTTTAAACTTCACGAGTCTTGTCAGGCCTTAGAACAGTCTCCTATGTTTCGTCCTGATGCTTCTAAGGTTTTTAAGGAGTCTGTTAAACAGATGGAGAGGCTGACCTACCCATATGTAAGTGAAGTTTCAACATGTTTTGGTAAACCTCTTTCGGTCTTACAGGAGTTAAAACCGGCTGGGCTAAACGAGAAGGTTTGTGCTAAAGTGCTCGATTCCTTGTCCAAGAAACGTTCTCATTCAGGAGATAGTGAGGAAACCTTTTCAGAAGATGTTGATGTTTCCAAGGAAGCAAGCCTCGAAGGTTCAGTGGTTGGAGGTGATGGTGGTTCAAAGGCCAAGAAAGCAAAGAAGGCCAAAAAAGGTAAATGTGATGGTTCTGGGGCTTCTAAGCCTCTTACTGATGTTTGAACAATATTCGTAGCTTTCTTAGCACCTTAAAACAATTTGATGGTTTGTATGTCCTTTAAAATAATTTAGGATTTGTAGAAACCCTTAAGGTTTCTGTTGATGGTTGCTAGCCCTAGTGGCTACTTGAACAATTTCTATGTTTACAAACCGTTAAGGTTTGGTTATGACTGTTTGAACATTCATAGGTTTGGAGGCCTTTAAGGCTTCTTATGTTATGTTATTAACTTTCTACTACTTGCCTTGTGCTGTGATTTTTTTAATGTTGCTGTATATTTTTGTAAGGCAGCTTGGTTAGATACTTGTAGCTTGAAGCCTTCGAGGCTTCCGGTTGTTGCTTGATGTTGTGACTTGGTGCTTTGCTTTGTATTTTTGGCTCCAAGTTGCATACAACCTTTTGTTGTTGTGTTGTTGTTTTGTCCCTTCAATTGTCTTTATGTTTATGGAATTGTCTTTGTTGGTTTTGTGTTGTCCTTATGTTATTTATACCTTGAAGGGTTCAGTGCTGCAGTCCCTTAGCCTTGGTATTTTTAACAAGACATAGCACTTATCCTATCTATCATTTTTCTTGGTTTGATCTTGGTTCGTAAGTCTCTTGGTTATGATTTGCTTTTTAGGAAATTTTCTAAGGCTTAAGGAACATTTGGTGAAGGCTGTTCAGATCCGTCTATGAGACAAGTTTGTTTTTGAAAATTTTATAAGTCTCATGGAGTTATATTGATTTAGGAACTCACCCCTTATATAGGTTCATTCAACCCTTGAACCTATTGAGCGATGTGGCCTGGGAGCTCATCCCCTAACATGACCATTGTCATGGAGTTTTTTGCTAGGTTCTCAACCTGATCATAGGATAGAAAGGCAAATTTTAACAAGAACCTCGTTGTTCATTCATCAAATTGTGCAAATTACAGAGGAACAAAAACAACACTTTGCCCATTTTTCTAACACATGTTTTTCTAAACGTGGAACCTTTTAAGGTTTTTTCCATTCCAATGCCTGGGAAGATTTTTGCCGTTTGAATCTGCCAGTTTGTATGATCCTCCCTTGTGGGCTTCGAGGATGGCATATGGTCCTTCCCATTTGGGACCAAGTTTTCCCTGGCTTTCCTTCTTGCTTGCTTCGTTGTTTCTGAGGACTAGGTCACCAGGCTTGAATCGTTCATGCTTGACCCTGGCATTGTAATAAGATTCCATCTTTTGTTTATACCTTGCTTCTTGAATGGCTGCTTGATCCCATGCTTCTTCTAGGAGTTCCAAGTTCAACATCATCTCTTTCTTGTTTGCTTCTAGATCAATGTTGAACGTTCTCTTTGTTGCAACTCCTATTTTTGCTGGGATTACAGATTCGGATCCGAACACCAAGCTATAAGGTGTTTTCTTGTGACTTGTTTTTTCGGTGGTTCTTATTGCCCATAACACGTTTGGGAGTTCTTCCAGCCAATTGGTGTCATGTTTTCCCAATCGTGCTTTGATGCCCTCAACAATGCTACGATTTGTTCTTTCAACCTGGCCATTGGATTGAGGGTAGGCTACTGAGCTGAAGACTTGTGTTATTCGGAATTCTTTGCACCATGTGCTGAAAGGCTTCTCAGCAAACTGTTTACCATTGTCTGTCTCTAATACCCCCGGTAACCCGAATCTGCAAATGATGCTTTCCCACACGAAGTCAATGATTTGCTTTCCTGTTATCTTCGCTAGTGGCTTCACTTCTGGCCATTTGGTGAAGTAATCAACCGCTACTAGGCGGAATTTAACTCCTCATTTGGCCGGGGGGGAATGGTCCAACGATGTCCATTCCCCATTTGTGGAATGGCCAAGCAGATGAGATGGGAACCAAATTATGCTTTGGGCTTTTTGGCACGGGAGCATGTATTGGACAGGCTTCACATTTTTTCAATTGCTCACTTGCGTATCGATGCATGGTTGGCCAGAAGTATCCAAGGTTCATCAACTTTGAGACTACTGATCTTGGGCCGAAATGAGCTCCACAAATTCCTTCATGAACTTCCTTGATCAAGTATTGACTTTGTTCCGGGCCGACACAACGAAGCAATGGTGCAAGGTACCCTTTTTTGTATAGAATATTTTCTTGCAACACATATTGTCTTGATTCTATTCGAACCCTTTCAGCGTCCACTTGATCCTTTGGTAGTTCACCATGTGTGAGGAATTTGATCAACGGGGTCATCCAATTTGTGTCTTCCTCGGTGATGACATCTTGTACTTCTAGCTCTTGGAAAGACGATTGCTTCAACACTTCAACCAATACCTTTTTTGTGATATGGGCAAAGGTTAATGAAGCAAGTTTTCTTAGAGCATCAGCCTTTTTGTTTTGTGATCTTGGGACTTGTTTGATTGTGCATGCTTCGAATGAATTCATGAGTTCTTGGCTTTTTCACGGTATCTCTTCATGTTTGGTTCTTTGGCCATGTAGTTGTCACTTACTTGGTTTGAAACAAGTAATGAGTCTGTGAAGACTTGAAGATTTTTTGAAACTCATTTTTCTTGCAAGCTTGAGCCCAAAAATCAATGCTTCATACTCAGCTTCGTTGTTTGTAGTCGGAAATTCAAGGCGAAGAGCATACGTGAACTCCAATTCATTAGGATCAATTAGGACTAGCCTTGCTCCTGACCCTTCGACGCTGGAAGCTCCGTCGGTAAAGAGCTTCTAGGTATGAGGGTTGGAGGGTTCAGCAGAGGCTGTATTGACTTCCGTTATTGTTTCTTTGGGTACTTCTAGAATGAAGTCAGCCAAAATTTGAGCTTTTACCGCTTTTCTTGGGACATAGTTGATATTGTGTTCACCTAGTTCCACAACCCATTTGTCTAAACGCCCAGAAGTTTCGGGTTTTTCAAGCACATTTTTGATTGGTTGGTCCGTGACCATTTGTATGGGATGTGCTTAAAAGTATCTCCGAAGCCTTCTGGCTATCTTGACTAGTGCAAAAACAAGTTTTTCAAGTTGGGGGGGGGGGGGTACTTGGTCTCTACCAATTTTAATGTCTTACTGAAGAAGTAAACAGGTACCTGAGCCTTGTTTCTTTCGATGGTCAGGACTGCACTGATTGCTTCCTCGGTGATTGATAGATAAACATAGATCAAATCCACCGTTTCAAGTGCTGCAATGTTTGGCAGTGTGGCCAGGTGCTGCTTCATTTGGTTGAAGGCTTCCTCCGCCTCTTCTGTCCACTTGAAATTCCTCTTGTTGTGCACCCTTGAAGGGTTTTGAAAAAAGGAAGGGACCTTTCTGCCAGCTTAGAGGTGAAACGCTTCAAGGCTGCCAACTTACCGTTCAAGCTTTCAACCACTTTTTTGCTTTGAGGGGACTTTGTTTCCAAAATGGATTTTACCTTGTTAGGATTGCCTTTATGCTTTGTTTGCCAACAATATGTCCCAGGAACTTGCCTTCTTCGAACCCAAATGAGCATTTTACCTGGTTTAGCTTCATGTTTATCTTTCTAAGGTTTCAGAATGTTTCTTGGATGTCGTCAAGCATTTGACTCTCAGTCTTGCTTTTAATGACCAGGTCATCCACATAAGCTTCCATGTTCCTTCCGATTTGCTCAACGAATGCTTTGTCAACCAATCGTTGATAAGTTGCACCTGCATTTTGCAGGCCAAAAGGCATCTTTTGGTAGCAAAAAATACCTTTGTCGGCATGGAAAGCCGTTTTTTCCTCATCTTCTTTTTTCATTTGGATTTGGTGGTAGCCTTTGTATGCATTGATGTGTGTAAAATGTAACATATAAATTACATCAAATGAGGCATTAAACTAACCTTTTTTTAGTACTAATGTTGGAAAAAGTGTGCTTTTGTCTTCCTTTTATGTTTTCAGGACCAAATGAGCTTAATTGAACAAAAGGAACAAATATGAAGCAAAAACTAACATAAGTACAAGAAAAGGGATAAACGTGGCATGCCCGACCCCTCGACAGCATCTTCCCAAGCAAAAACAAAGAAACAGAAGGCTGACCACGGCCCCGTGCCCAGCGGACACTGGGGCATGGCCAGGTGCCTGCAGAAAAGACAAGGCTATAGAAGCTTCTATTCCCAGCACGGGGGCGTGCCCAGCTCAACACGGGCCATGGTCAACGCTAAGATTCACATAATCTTGCAAATCTTGATAGTACAGATACGCTACTGCACACGGGGCCGTGCCCAGTGAACACGAGGGCGTGTGGAGCCATGTACAGACAATTGCAATTAATGAAGATAGAGAAAGAGGATGGACACGGGGCCGTGTCCGAGCTTCTGTGAAGGCTATAAATAGGGGTGCTTGGTTCACTTCAAAGGCATCTCTTGGCAAACCACCTCTCTCCCACTTCACCACCACTCCACCACCACTACAACCCACATCCACCACCATCATCCATCATCCACCTTAGAGTGTGTGTAGTAGTCTCGGGATCTAAGATTGATAGTAAGAGTTCTTGACAATCAAAGGCCAAGTTTGCCTAAGTCTCTTACATCACTTGGTGAAAACAAGCATTTAATGTAATACTTTTGATTTTTAATCCTTTCGCACTTTTTATTTGGTTTTGTATTAATGACTTTAATAACTAGTTTCTTATGTTGAAGGTGAAACTTCCTTATCATTCGTCCGTGGTGTCTTGGCGTTATTTTACTGTCTATATAAAATAAAACATTTTCACCATTCATATCTCTACGGTTTATATAGAGATATGTTGGTTACCTGGTCGGGGGTTAAGGGAATGGTTTGGTAAGGTACTTGCCTTGTTCAGTGTATAGATCCTGCAAGGACCTGGGTCAAGCTTACTAGGACCTCCTTCAATACCCACTGGAATTGGATTGCAGGGGTGCGAATGGTTTGATCCCCTCATATGTAAACTACTATTAATACATTAACCCGGCTACTTGGGATTGTAACCCTGCTGACTCAAACCATTTAGCCGAGGGTAACGTCACCTTCAAAAGAGGGGCCTACCACATTACGCATTAATAACTTAATTAATTATCTTTCAATATTCCGACCTTTTGGGATTGTATCCTTGCTGACTCAAACCACTGGGTTGAGGGTAACGTCACCTTCAAAAGAGGGGCCTACTACTATAACTAAGATAATCTCTTAAAAAATGCAAAAGTGTGGAAATCATCAAAGGTTACATTAAAGGCGAGTCGGATCCAAGTGATTCATCTTGTCTATCTGTTTTTATTTTATTTTATTTTTCAGCATTTTTAGTTTTTATTTTCATGTTTAAAACCTTTTCTAAAACTTTTGATTTGATTAGACGTTGAGGATAAACCGGTACTAAAAGCTCTTGTGTCATTGGACAACCTCGGTATCTTACCAACGCTATACTAGGCTCACGATGGGTGCACTTACCCATATGTGTGTTTAGTGTTAGTAGAATATCGTGTTTTATAAATTTAAAACTTGACTAAAGTGTTAAAAAGGGCTTAAAATATCAATAAAAATATATAACGCTACAATGCATCAAGTTTTTGGCGCCGTTGCCCGGGACACACGGATTTTAAGAAAGCTTAAAATCGACGGCTTAATCAGTTTTTAAAACCTTTTTAAAAATCACACGCACATTTTTTTCATTTTAGTTAGTTTTTGCATTACAGTATACTGAACACGGGGTCGTACTCACTGAACACGCCCTCGTGCTGCATAATTTTTACAAAACTCCCAGATACAGAGTCTGGACACGGGGTCGTGTTCGCTGAACACGCCCCTTTGCTGCACAAAACCAGCCACATTTATTAAAACGCCCAGATACAGAACCTGAACATGGGGTCGTGCTCACTGAACACGGGGCCGTGCTCACTAAACACGGGGTCGTGCTCAGCCTCCGTTTCCGCTTTTATTTTTGTTTTTTGGTCCCGAGACTCTGTTGTGATCTGCTGAGTGATTCTTATGGATCAATACTCTGGAGATTACAACTACCACTATGAGGAGGATGATTATAGGGAAGAGTATTGTACCATTTGTGGTAATCCTCATTCGGAACAATATTGTGACCTTTTTGAGCCATCCACTTCATACAACCACTACGAGGAAGCCAGGTACGAGTCAACCACTTCATACACAACCTATGAAGATCTAAGGTATGAACCTTCTCCCTCATACTCATATTTTGATGAACCAAGGTATGAGCCTTCATACTTATACTTTGAGGAACCAAGATATGAGCCTCCACCTTCATATGCTTACTATGAGGAACCATGGCGTGAACAACCCACCTCATATGAGTATTATGAAGAACCAAGTTACGACACTTATCCATCATATACTTACAATGAGGAACAATGGTGTGAACCATCTACCTCATATGAGTATTATGAGGAACCAAGGATCGAACTTTCGAATTCAAGCTTTGAGGATCCTTATTCAACTCAATTTGATGAACCACCAACTATCTCACCTGTAGCCGAAAAGATAATAGAACACCTTAAATCTATCGAGTGCTATATAAAAGAAGCCCGCGCAAGGGAAGAGGAATCTCGCGCAAGGGAAGAATTAACATGTAAAAAACAAGAGATAGTTGAGGAGGTAAAAATGGAAGAACAAGTAAGTGAAAAACCAACACATGAGTTAAACAACGAAAAAGGTGAAACCGATAACACTAAAATTCAAGAAGAGTCTAATTTGCAAGAAATTAATCTCTTGTCACCTTCTTTCGAAAATCATTGTTTAGTACCCGCTCATGCTAAGTTTTTAAAAAAGTTAAACACTAACACTAAACTTGACGAAACGGTAAGCATTAATTTGACAAATGATCAAACTACGCTAATAAAAGAAGACCCATTTGAAATTAACATTACACCGGTTCCATGTTTCTTTCAAAATTCCTTTATTAGTAATACTAGGTTATATACCCGTGAGCTTCACGGATTATGGGTTGTGTTAAAAAAATCTATATCTATAAAAGTATTTTCTTTGTATAATTTATAACCTGATATCTCTTCATGCTAAGACCCATATTTGACAATTCTTACCAAGAAGAAAAAAAAATTGAATTACTTAGGGCATTTACTTCAATATGGCAATAAGTAATAGAAATTGCAATACTATTAATTCTCTACAAAATACCTATTTAATTTTAGATGGACACGGATCCGAATGAATATGGATCAGACCTTTTGATTCGGATCATCCAACTTGTACTAACGGATTATGAGTTCCAACTGTCAAATGGTGGAAATTGAAGTTATCACAACTTCTAAAATTACATGCATAAAGTACCGTTAAAAGAGACCAAATAAATGAAACATACATATCCATCTACTTGATCGATTTTACTTATCGACCCAACTACACTCGCAAAAAATGAAAATTATCGAGTTGGATTTCCTACTAATCTGCAAGCTCTTCTAGTAACTCCCTTTACTCCATAGAAGCACAATACTACATAAGAAAAGTCAAATAAGTATTGAACCCATTAAAATAATGAGAAAGATATGGCTTTACCAATAATCTTGCATGATGATCAATGTTCCATCTAATTATTTTTTATTTGAATATAATCAAACCCATTAGGCTACTATGAAAACATCTTAATTCTTTTATTGGAACTCTTATAGGGAACCGTCCAAACTGGTCATCGGTTTGGTTTCGTGGTCGATTTTTTTCTTTAACGTTCGGTCGGTCGGTTTCATAATTTTCAAATCGTAAGGAACGGTTTGGTTTACGGTTTATACCAAAAATCGGTCGAGTAAAACCGGACCGTAAGATTAATTATATATTATAATTTTTTTAGATATCATATATATATATATATATATATATATATTATTTTATGTTATATTTAGTTAAAAGTGTTATGATCTTTCTTGAACTTAATACAGGAAGTTCTCTTTGGATGTGAGAACTTTTTAAACTTCTTTCATGCTTGTATTCTAAATGTTTTGAACAATACGTAGCCTTTTTTTTCTGAACTAAAGTTTTGCAGCTTGTATTCCCGTCAGCTTGATTGAATTTTAGACAATTTATTTGATAGTTTTATTTTATACATTATACATTTAATAAAAAGGCCCAACAAAGGTTAAACTGTGAAACCAAACCGTGAGAACGGTTCGGTTTTAAATTTCAATGGTTGGGTTTCAGTTTTCAAAAAAAAGAAAAAAAAACCGTTACTAACGGTTTGGTTATGGTTTAACCTAAAAACTGTCAAAATCAAACCGTGAACACCCCTACTTTTTAGTATTAATTCTTTTCTATTAGAAAGTATAAATGTTGAAATCCATTTCAACAGTTTGCTTCAAACCATAAGATTATGATGGAAATCACCACTTACCAAAGCTCTTTCATTGTGGTGGGGCAAGTGAAGTGGTCTAATGAGAACCATTTGAGGATATTGGACCTTTCATAAGTCTGTCCTGTGCAAAGTTTGTATTTAAGTACCAAAAAGTCATAATAAGTCAATAACAAATGCAACTCTCTAACTGTGAGTTAAATGTGTATAGAACATCATGTACCATACAAAACATATATGATGATAGATGTAGTAGAGATATTCACATATAAATCTAAAATTTGCAGCCTTGCCACAAACATATATGATGATAGATGTAGTAGAGATATTCACATATAAATCTAAAATTTGCAGCCTTGCCACAAATGAGAAGTCATAGGCCCTCGTATATAATAATTTAACAGTTTAACTTCTTTGTGTATTGTTGCCAACCAAACTTAAAATTTTAGATTATATTACAGAGTTCAATGTTTTCTAGTCGAGCTTTTGGGTCAACTTGTATAAACTCTTAATAAAATCTGACCCAAACATGAGCAATTTATAGACTTTACCCGTTTTCGAAGCTGACCCGTTCAACAAATCTGACACGTGTAGTAAAACTAAACTCTTTTTATAAACCTGTCTGTTTAATAACAGCTAACGCAAATCAATTAAGCGTTCTGCCCAAAAGAGTCACTCGGCCCGACCGGGTCTGGTGGCACAAAATGCGACTTAAAACGAACAATTAGTCAAAGCTATAAAAGTAATGTCTGAAAAGATAAATAAAAAGAATTTATTTTTGTTATCAAATTAGTCAACGTTGTTTGTTGAAAAGTTTTTTTTAGGAAATATTAGAACAGACTTTTTAACAAAAATTATCGTTCGAACCCAATCATACTAAAACCTATGACCTTAAACCTACAACTCCAAAGATGTGACTTTGATAAAAATACACGAGTACTTCAAAACAACAATACATTACATAACCCAAAACAGGTATAAGAGGTTTAATAGATGTCATGTTTATAGCTTTGTAGAATCACTCCTAGAACACATTTTTTTTGCTAGAAAAATGGACTTCTTCACAGGTTTGTAAGTTTAAAACCTATAAAGATTGTAGTGGGCATTAAGTGATATTATAATAATTAAAGTTAAGTATGGCTTACATAAACAGATGGCCTAGTTCCTTTGTGTCCATATCCTAATAGCTCTTATTTGGAGTGAATCTGCATCATCATGTGCGTTGATTGTGTAAATTGGTCCACAAATATGCTCCACAACAGCCCCGAGTTGCAGCACTTAACTCGTCATCAACGTCATTCATCATTGACCGGAGGGTAGGGAGTGTCACCTCCGCCGACGACCACTACCAACGCCTGAAATCACTACTCTTAGCCATTAACATGGTGCAAACATCAATAATAGAGCATGAGACACCTGTTTGGGTCACGCGGCGTTTTTCTCCGCCATCGGCACAATCAAAATAGAACTTTTTCAACATGTTTTCACTGTTTTAAAACGAATAATATATATAATAAAAGAACCTACTACACACAATAAAAAAGGTTGTATATAAAATAAAAAAGGTTGTAAAATTTGAATGCCATTGCACAATTTGAGTGCAGAATGTCAAACGAAGGTCCAGATTATCTAGAGAAATAAAATCCCCACATGCATGTCCAGATTGTTAAAAAAGTGGTCTACTACGCAATTTGAATGCGACCAAATAAACTGAAATGTCTTTGTGCCAGTGTGTGTATATACAATTTAAAATTTGAAATATTTTTCAAACATACGGTTTGGTTCGGTTTTATACGTTTGGTTGGTTTTTGGTATAAACCGTAAACCAAACCGGTTTGAAAGACCGGAAACCAACCGACCGAAAACTAAGAGAAAATACCGATTGCGAAACCAAACCGGTGACCGATTTGGACGGTTTCACGGTTTTGGACCGAACCGTGAACACCCCTACAATAAAGAATGATTGTCAACGGATGCCTTTGACTCTGTGTTCCTTGCAATTCTCCATTACCTCATGTATGCCTAATTGCATAGAGAGTTCATCATATAGTGTTTTTATATCAAACAGGGTAAACAAAAACTATTATATACATAAGGAATAATGAATCAAATGGGGTGAACGGGTCTAGAGTTATGTAAGGCCTATTTTTAATGTATGTATCCTCCTAAATATAATTACTATATTTTATTACTGTGAAAACCACATTTTACGCGTGAAGTATTTATCAGTATAAAAAATGACCCGTTTCGATTCCAATCTTTATCCTCTATAGATCCATCCAGTTGAGACAACAACTTTTATGCAAAATCTACTAATGACACCAGATTGTTCATCCACAGTACATATCATACCTTGTGTTTATGAATGCGGTCAAGTGATTCATTTGACGCTTCCATTTGCTTCCGATGTTCAATATTCTTGATCTTGTCTGGGTGAGAATAACTAATCAGTTCTTGAAGGCTCGATAATCCGTTTAAAACCAACAAAACATAAGAGTAGTATAATAAGAAGCTTACAACTAAGTCAGCCTCTTCATAACCTGTAATCTTCTACATGTTTAACATGCCCTTCACCACATGTACTTCCAGACCTTCAACTCTTGCACAACTTTCTCACACTTGTTTTGCGTCACATTAATGGGCTGTAGAGATCTCCCCGCTCTCACATCTCTCACTTTATGCATATGACCTAAACTCATCTCCCAACCTGCCATTTTATTACCTCTACTTTAGAGACCATACAGCAAAAAAAAAAAAAAAAAAAAAAAACACAAATGATCATCTGAATAAATTAGAACAACTAAAATTGTATAATTAATCTGTAACGATGCCTGATCGTGTTTAGGCTTTTTATGATCGAATCCCCGGACACCGACATGCCGAATTGAACTTTCCTTATTGGACGTCGTGATTAAATAAAAACCCTTTAAAGTTGTTGAATACATATCATCAAATCAAACATGGGTATATGAAGAATAAACCTTTGTATATCTAAAGAAATCATATATGGGTTTAATAAAAAACATGAACATAAATATCCAGGTCAGCAAAACATTACATTATTACATACTTTTAATCCAGCACATACTATTTGCGATCAAATCACTTTAATCGAGCACAAGGTTCAGCTACGACTTCTAACTTTTCTTCGTAAATCAAATTCAAAAAACAACAATAAATCAATGACCAAAACCTTAGGGATCCAGTCATTCAAAATCCCATTTTATCCAAATCTTTTTAGTGATTTGGGTTCCATTTTCAAAATTTTAGGAAAGAAAATCAAGAACCACACATTGTAAACTGGATTATTGTACCGAATTTCAGCAAATGAATGTGACTACGCAATCAACTCGAGCTCCGTTGAATAGTGTACGAAATTTTCATGAATAAATAAGAAAAATTAGGGCATGTGTATAGAAGTTAAACGATGAAACAAACCTGCAGTTGTTAGATATGGTATTCAGAATGTCATAAGACGGTGATGAGAAATTTCTGGCGAGTGGAAAGGTCTCCGGCGGTATAACACGACGGAAGTGTGTGAAGGAACACAGAGAGGGAATCATGCCACTGATAAAAACGAAACTAAGGCATCCAAACATGAAATCTTTGGCACCGGACTTACCTGTGTGAGTGGAATTCGGCCTGAACCCTAGCCAACTTTGCTGGAAAGTCGATTCGCTAACCCTAGACACCAACAACACTGACAACCAGAATCCATTCGAGAGCGAGAAAGAGAACCATGAAAGAGAAAGAACGTTGTCTATATTTTGAAATCTGATTAGGGTTTTTGTCATTTGAATAAAGGGGGAATTTAGAGGCGGGTGTTTTTGAAATCTGATTAGAGATTTGAAAGATGTAGAGATTTGAAAACCAAAACCTATTTTTCAAAATTCAAAAGCATCTATAAAGAGATAGGGCAGAGGGAAGGAAGAAGAACAAAGGAAGAGAGAAGGGAAAGATAGGTATGAAAACGTGTATGGATTTTGACCAGAGTTTTGGCTTTTGTGTGGATTACAGGTTTAATGAACCAACACCTTACTTTGACCTTTTTTTTTTTTTTTTTGTAAAACTCTTAAACATCAAAATTGAAAAATCTAGGAAAATTACACCTAGGATTGGATTAAGGGGGAGGCTTGAAAAGTTGACACCTAGGATTGGATTAAGAGGGGAGGCTTGAAAATTTGACAGCTAGGATTGTATACTCTTCCTTTATTATATAGGAAGATTACAATTGATAAAGATCTTTGTGTTAATATAATGCTAAACTACATTTTTGAAAAATTAAGTATTGGTGATTTTTCTCCACTTCAAATACCCATTTTTCTATCTAATCGGAAAACAATAAAATCAATAGGGATAGTTGAAGATGTGTTAGTCCAAACCAATCAAATAGGGGTGAGTTCATGCTCCCCCTTTTCTTTTAACTATTTTCAGTTTTTATAACTTCGGGGGTGAAATACATGTACAAAAGTACAATATTTTATAAATGGTATGATATAAATACAAGAAGTACACTTGGTGAGAACGAGAACCAAGTGTGACAAATTATAAGAATACAAGAAGTACACTTGGTGAGAACGAGAACCAAGTGTGACGAAATATAAGAATATGAGAAGCGCACTTGGTGAGAACGAGAACCAAGTATGAGGCGCTATGAGAAATGAATACAAGAAACGCGCTTGGTGAGAACGAGAACCAAGTAGGATGCGTTATGAGAAATAGTGTCACGAATAGGGTACAGAAGCACCATTAATCGTGTACATACTTAGACCGCAGAACAAAAGGTTAGATCTAACGGGTGCCTGGCAGCCACACTCCCGGTCGGGGCGAGAACCGAGGAGTGCTTTTGTGTCTCAGAATATACCAATTAAATGCCTTAGGTTTGGTGACTTCCTATGACGTGCCACATGTTAATGGCTTTGCAACCCATTAACAATCTGATATTTACAGAAATACTGTATTTACATAAAGTTCATACCATACTAAAATTGATAAATAACTTGAAGTACGTGGGGTACTCGAGAAGATTGAATTATACTTGAAGTACGTGGGGTACTCAAGAAATTGAGAATTATACTTGAGTACGTGGGGTGCTCAAGAAGAAATTGAATTATACATGTGTATGTGGTGTACGCATGAAACTGAATTTATATATGAAAACTTGAATTACTCACAAACTATGTTTTCATACAAAGTATACAAACATGAAATACAAAACTGCATGAATTCACACCAACATTATGTTGACGTTTTTCCAAAAACTCACATGTATTTCAGGTAACTAGGATGGATGTGCGCGTGGTCTTGCTTATGCTCATGGATGTCGCTTGTGTTTATCTTTAAATAAAGTTGTAAACTTCTAAGACAATGTTTCATGCTATCTAGCGATGCAAACGCTAAACTTATGTTTTCAAATTATGGTATTTGATGTTATTTTACGAGCATGTAGCATGTTTACTCTTCGTATGCAATGAGAACCTTTCATGATCACACCTCGTGCTTCCGCCATAGAAAGGGGTGTGACAGATTAATCCCAACCGACTTCGTCATCCTTGATGACGCCCCACTAGTGTTGGGACGACCTTTTGTAAAGACCCACGAAGCTTTGAAAAATCGGAAGTATAACAATCTACCCATTCAATTAGGGGCATTAAAAAAAAAAGTGCCGATCTTGAGCGTTCAATGAAATATCCATTCGATAATGATGACCCCCTAATTGAAGATGAAGATGAACCACCCGATACAAGAGAATAAATTGACCACTTTGTTGAAGAAGAGGTCATCATTGAACAAACCTTTTTGGTTCTTGATAAAAATGAGCAACCAAATAAGCAGTCTTCTAAAGACCCACCCCTTGAGCTCAAAGAACTTCCAAAAGGTTTGGAATATGTATTTCTCGACAAAGATGGTAAATTACCTGTAATTATTTCGTCAAAATTAACTAGTGTAGAAAAAGAAAAACTAATCACACTTTTGAAAAAACAACAAAAAAGCGATCGCTTGGAAGCTTGTAGATATTAAAGGAATAAGTCCTTCCATGTGCATGCACAAAATTTTAATGAATGATGACCATAAATCAGTAATACAACCACAATGTAGAGTAAATCCAAACGTCCAAGAAGTGGTTAAAAATGAAGTCATCAAATTACTTGACGCCGGACTAATTTACCCAATCTCCAATAGTCCTTGGGTAAGTCCCGTTCAAGTAGTTCCTAAGAAAGGAGGTATGACGGTGGTAACTAACGAGAAAAATGAATTGATACCAACAAGAACCGTCACAGGATGGAGAGTATGTATAGATTATCGTCGATTAAATGAGGCAACAAGGAAAGATCACTTTCCCTTACCTTTTATTGATCAAATGTTAGAAAGATTATCCGGTCACAAATTTTATTGTTTCTTAGATGGTTTTTCAGGTTACTTTCAAATACCGATAGCACCCGAAGACCAAGAAAAGACAACATTCACATGTCCCTACGGAACTTTTGCTTATCGATGCATGCCTTTTGGTCTATGTAATGCCCCCGCAACCTTCCAACGTTGCATTGTGGCCATCTTCCATGATATGATAGAAAAGACTATGGAAGTCTTCATGGACGACTTTTCTATCTTTGGAGATTCATATGACCAATGCCTCGATAACCTTGAACGAATGCTATCCCGATGTGAGGAAACCAACCTCGCCCTTAACTAGGAAAAATGTCATTTCTTGGTAATGGATGGAATAGTAATCGGTCACAAAATCTCAAGCGAAGGAATGGAGGTTGATCGAGCAAAAATAGACACTATTTCTCGATTACCACCCCCATGCTCTGTTAGAGCTATCAGAAGTTTCCTTGGGCATGCCGGATTTTATAGACGATTTATCAAAGACTTTTCAAAAATCTCAAGACCTCTAACAAAATTACTTGAAAAAGATACTCATTTTATCTTTGACAAGGATTGCAACCAAGCATTTCTAACACTAAAAGAAATGTTAGTCAATGCACCTATCATGATAGCGCCTGATTGGAAATTACCTTTCGAAATCATGTGTGATGCAAGTGACTTTACAGTTGGGGCCGTCTTGGGACAAAGAAAAGATAAGCATTTTCACCCAATATATTATGCTAGTAAAACACTTAACGATGCACAAGAAAATTACACAACAACTGAAAAAGAGTTACTAGCTGTAGTATTTGCTTTTAATAAATTTCGTTCTTATCTTGTTCTTTCTAAAACGATAGTTTATACAGACCATGCAGCCATTCGTTATCTCTTTAAGAAACAGGATGCTAAACCACATTTAATAAGATGGATTCTACTCCTCCAAGAATTCGACATTGAAATAAAAGACAAAAGATGAGCAGAAAACACCGCTGCAGATCATCTTTCTCGCTTGGAAGATCCAACTTTGGAGGCAACTAGGGATGAGCTAATCAATGAAAAGTTTCCAACGGAGTCCCTAGAAATGGTGGAATACCGAGAAGAGCCATGGTACGCCGACTATGCTAACTACTTAGCTAGCGGAATAGTCGCAAAAGGATGGCCACATCATCAAAGAAACAAATTCTTTGCCAATGTAAAGAATTATTTTTGGGAAGATCCTTATCTTTTCAAAATGTGTGCCGACCAACTTATCCGTCGATGCGTACATGGTAGTGAAGCAAGAAGAATTCTCCACCATTGTCATGAAGGTCCATACGGAGGACATCATGGTGCCACTAGTACCGTATGAAAGGTATTTGATTCAGGATTTTATTGGCCAACCATTTACAAAGACGCCCAAAGTCTTATCAAGACATGTGACGCTTGCCAACGATCAAGTAATATTTCTTCCAAAAACGAAATGCCACAAAATGACATTCTTGTTTGTGAAATTTTTGATGTGTGGGGACTCGACTTTATGGGACCTTTCCCACCATCAAAAGGAAACAAATATATACTTGTGGCAGTGGATTACTTGTCTAAATGGGCCGAGGACGAAGCCCTTCCAACAAATGATGGAAGAGTTGTGGTAAGATTCCTGAAATGATTATTCTCTCGTTTTGGAACTCCAAAAGCATTAATAAGTGATAGAGGTACCCATTTTTGTAACCATCAACTTGAATTTTTTTTAACAAGGTATGGGGTCTATCACCGGATCTCAACAGCATATCACCCTCAAACAAACGGACAAGCCGAAGTGACTAATTGAGGTTTAAAAAGAATACTTGAAAAAACCGTAGGGTTAAATAAAACGGAATGGGCTGATAAATTAGACGACGCTTTATGGGCTTTTCGAACTGCATATAAAACAACAATAGGTACCATCCCATATAAGCTTGTCTATGGAAAAAGTTGTCATTTGCCGGTAGAAATAGCACACAAAGCCTACTTGGCAATTAAAAACATAAACTTAGACATAGAAATTGCCGGTAAAAATCGATTTTGTCAATTAAATGAATTAGACGAATTAAGGAATCACGCATACTCCAACTCCGAAATTTATAAGGATAGAATGAAAAAATTTGCATGATAAACACGTTAAACCAAATGAATTTCGGGTAGGAGATCAAGTTCTATTGTTTAATTCACGACTTTGATTATTTCCTGGTAAATTAAAGTCTAGGTGTTCAGGACCTCTTTCTGTCACCAACATTTTTCCACACGGTGCAATTGAAATTAAATCTCAGAATGGAATCCCATTCAAAGTCAATGGCCAACGGATAAAGCTTTATCAAAGATTTATTGAGGATGAAGAGGAGGAAATCTCGCTACAAGCGGCCGAAGAATAAACGAAGGTTTGAGCATCAACATCATATCTTGTAAGTAACGAACGACGAAAAAGCTTCTAAATTGGTAAGATTTCTAAAACCAAGTTTTGGGAAATAGGTCACTCACAAGTGCACTTAAAAAAATATTTTCAAAATTATCCACCCACGGGGCCGTGCCCAGCTGGACACGGGGCCGTGTTCGCGTAACTGACGGGGATAAAACCCCTTTTCTTTTCATTTGTTCACTTCAACACGACCCGTTTCCCCGCAAACTCTCTGGTTCCACCGGAAATTTCTTCAGATTTTCACATTCTACTGCCGATTAACAACTTCAAGGTATGATTCTATCATCATAGTTAGTTAGATTAATCACATGCATGTAGTTTAACATCAAAAATTTGGGGAAAAATCTAGGGTTCTTCAACTTGAACCGAATCAAACCTCAAATTTTTGCTTAGATCTGTTAGTAATAGTCTTGTTGCATGTTATAGGAAGTAATTCAACTTGAATTGTTTGTAGATTTGCCCTATTTCAAACAAAAACCTCAAACCCTTGTTTTTGAACCGAAAAATATGAAATTGCAGGGGCAAACGGTTTGTTTTTGGAAAAATGGCACTTGGGGTTTCATTTTCGGGGAAAACCGCCCCTACTCAACCAAAAATTTTCAAAATTTCAGGACCGGGTCGAAAAATTAGGTTTTTGGGAAACAGACGCCTGAGCACGGGGTCGTGCTCAGCGAGCACGGGGGCGTGTCCAGCTAATTCTCAGCGAGCATGGGGCGTGTCCAGTGAACACGGGGCCGTGTTCAGCTGGATGTTTTCAGTTTTCTTCAAAAATTTACTGTTTCGTGCTAATTATTTGGTGTTTTCTTTCAGATGGCCAAGAAATTTACAAGATTCAACCAGAATGAGTGGGCTGCTCAAGCCCGGTTTAAAATTCTCAAGACAAGGCCCGAGGAAAACCCCCGGCAAGTTTGCCTGGACACTCTAGAAGCAGTAGGCAAGATTGACTGGTTCAACACTCTTGTCATTGGTCCACTGAGGGCAGCTCTTTGCACTAGGCTCTACTCGGTTCATGATTACAATATGGAGTTCTATAGCACCTTTGCCTTCAAGGGAAAAGCGGAGCCGTTTGATAATGAGGGGGGTGGAATTTCGTTGTGCTTGGAATGTGTTCTCAATATCGATTGCATAATTTGGGGCTATCATTGGGTTATATGCTGAGGAGGATGCTGGAGATGAGGAAAATACGGGTGGTCTCCATGAACTCCCGAAAGACCAACGTCTAGCAACATGGGCTCAAATTGGGGAAGGAGCCTATAACCCGAGCCAGACCAAGAGCACACAGTTGCGGGACCCTCTATACCGCTACATTCATAGGGTCCTCAGCAACTCCCTCTGCCAAAGGCACGACAGTACTGGTGTTGTAGGCTAACGTGATCTGACGGTCCTCTACTGCATTCACAACCGTGTGCATCTTGATGTTCCACACCTGCTCTTTCGCAACATGCACTTAAACCAACTAGCCAATCCCCCGACCCCTATCTACTTCAGAGGGTGGATCTACCGCCTCTTCAAGAACTTTGTGCAAAGGATGCCAAGGTCCTTCAAGAAGAGCCCATGGTCGGGTAAGGTGGATCTCGTCATATGCCGCTCGTTGGGGATTATCAATGAAGCGGGTGACGGAATGATTCGATTTCAAATGGTTCAAGGGCATGTGTGGAACCCTCAGGAAGCTCTCGTCCTTCAAGCCCCCGAAATCCGTCTCCCTCCCCAGTTCCAGTATCGGCATCATGGTGATCCGGGCCAATCCTCCTCTCATGGAGGTGGTTTTCCTAATTTCCAAAGTTTGCATGACCTCTTGCAGGAAAACCTCATGTGCACCCGAAACACCTACAATATGGCAAGCAACACGTACACCCAGGTCCGAGTAATGGAGAGGAACATCTCCGATATGCAGGATGACATCGGCAACATCTGAGAGTACGTGGCGGGCCAAGGAGGAGATGATGAGGATGAGGATGAAGATATGGATTGAAGTGGAGGCGTTGGGAGGTGATATGACACGGTTGAAGGTCCTAACAGGCTAACCCCTTTTCTCTCACAAACAATTTACTGGCCTGCGTGCCATTGTTGAACAATTTATTTTCCATTAACACTTTTACTTTCTTGCATTTTTTCTTTTTTTTTTAGTTTGTATTGTGGATGGTTGAACTTATGGTAAGGTAGGATGTTTGTTATTTTGTGTGGTGTGGTATTTTTAAGTAAAACAGGTACCTACGAGGCTTGGAAGCACTAAGTATTAGTGCTACATAAGCCTGGAAACCAGAACCAAACACCAAAACCCTTTTTCGAGTATTGCAGATTGTTAACACGGGGTCGTGCCCAGCCAGCACGCCCCCGTGTCCATCGCCCAGAACCCGCTGTTTGTTTAAAATCTGCCCAGCACGGGGTCGTGTCCACCAGGCACGCCCCCGTGTTCACCTTCTGTAAGTATTCATTACTAGCAGTCTGACCACGGGGCCGTGCTTACCCAGCACGGGGCCGTGTCCAAATGCCTAGTAACACCAAAACCTTGTTTTAAACACCCTTTTTACACATTCAATCAACCTTAAAACTTATTTTTGGGACACATTGAGGACAATGTGTAATTTAAGTGTGGGGAGGATGCTAAACCTTGAATTTTGCAAGTCCTAATAACAAGCCTTACACAAAACTCTATTGGAACAGCTAATCACCCCAAAAAAAAATTTCAAAAATTTTTCATTTTTTTACTTGTCTTGGTTTAATTTGGGAATAACAATTTCTAAAAAGGTTATATTTTTACAAATTTACAACCGATAGCGTCGTGATAAAAAGAACCAACAAAAGAAAATTATGAAACGGCATGACAAATCTAGTTAAAATTTGATTATATATACTTGATCACATTATAAACCCATTCCCACAAAAAGTGAGTTTTGAGCCTTTATTGAGCATACAAGCATACATCTTTAAATTAAATGCTCATTTTTCGTTTCTTGTGTGAATAGCCGCTTGGTTTCTTACGACTCTAGAACTTGCCATGACGATACATTCCCGGTCCTTACCAACTTAAACCCAAGTAAGTAAATGATGGAGGCATTAGGACTAACCCATTTTCTTTTCAACACCATTATTTTTCACTTTTTTTTATCACCTACCCAAAATCCCCCTAGTTAACCTCTTTGAGCCTAAACCTTTTCGTTTCTAAACCCACAAAACAAACACCCTTTACCCACCAAAACCTTTTTCTTTTAAACCCTTTATTTTAGTAAAAAGCTCGGTTTTCTTGTGACGCTCCTTATCAAAAAAATGAAGTCTAGCAATAAACAAACAAGTTCCTCAAAGAAACATTGTTTGAAAATGCTTAGATTGAATTAAAGTCACAAAAACAAAAAGTTTTACGACGGCCGACGTTTTTTACGCTTTTAGCCCTTTTTACTAACCACTAACCCAAAACCACCTACCTTTAACCCAAGCCTAACCCTTCCCCAAGTCCTCTTGATATTTACAAAGGTTTATAGTTAAAAAGGATGAGGATTGATTGCTTGGCAAACATATGGTAGAAATAAGTTCCATGCTGGCCTCGAGTGTTTCACAAAAATACATATTCAACATAGTGTTGAATGATCTCCCGTGAGGTATGTGAACTTGTATATAAATTGAATTTTAAAAAGGCATGTTATGCCCAAATAAGTAAGTTCTCTTATGAAACGTTCTAAATAAATCACAACGAATATGATTGTAAATAACATAAAAATAAAACCCAATAAAGATCTTGGATTCCCGACACTCAAGACAAGCCCAAAACTTCTCTTCTACCCATTCCATTTGGGAGTGTAAGCCACGTTATAAAGAGTTTTCTTGAGGACAAGCAAAGATTCAAGTGTGGGGGTATTTGATGTGTGTAAAATGCAACATATAAATTACATCAAATGAGGCATAAAACTAACCCTTTTTTAGTACTAATGTCGGAAAAAGTGTGCTTTTGTCTTCCTTTTGTATTTTCAGGACCAAATGAGCTTAATTGAACAAAAGGAACAAATATGCAGTAAAAACTAACATAAATACAAGAAAAGAAATAAACATGGCATGCCCGACTCCTCGACAGCATCTTCCCAAGGAAAAACAAAGAAACAGAAGGCTGACCACGGCCCCGTGCCCAGCGGACATGGGGGCGTGGCCAGGTGCCTGCAGAAAAGACAAAGCTATAGAAGCTTCTATTCCCAGCACGGGGGCGTTCCCAGCTCTACACGGGCCGTGGTTAACGCTAAGATTCGCAGAATCTTGCAAATCGTGATAGTACAGATACGCTTCTGCACACGGGGTTGTGCCCAGCGAACACGGGGGCGTGTGGAGCCATATACAGACAATTGCAATTAATGAAGAAAGAGAAAGAGGATGGACACGGGGCCGTGTCCAATGAACACGGGGCCGTGTCTGGGCTTCTGTGCAGGCTATAAATAGGGGTGCTTGGTTCACTTCAAAGGCATCCCTTGGCAAACCACCTCTCTCCCACTTCACCAACTGTCCACCACCACTACAATCCACATCCACCACCATCATCCATCATCCACCTTAGAGTGTGTGTAGTAGTCTCAAGATCGAAGATTGATAGTAAGAGTTCTTGACAATCAAAGGCCAAGTTTGCCTAAGTCTCTTACATCACTTGGTGAAGACAAGCATTTAATGTAATACTTTTGATTTTTAATCTTTTCGCACTTTTTATTTGGTTTTGTATTAATAACTTTAATAACTAGTTTCTTATGTTGAAGGTGAAACTTCCTTATCATTCGTCCGTGGTGTCTTGGCGTTATTTTACAGTCTATATAAAATAAAAGATTTTCACCATTCATATCTCTATGGTCTATATAGAGATATGTTGGCTACCTGGTCGGGGTTAAGGGAATGGTTTGGTAAGGTTCTTGCCTTGTTCAATGTATAGATCATGCAAGGACCTGGGTCAAGCTTACTAGGACCTACTTCAATACCCACTGGTATTGGATGGCGGGGGTGCGAATGGCTTGATCCCCTCATATGTAAACTACTATTAATATATTAACCCGGCTACTTGGGATTGTAACCCTGCTGACTCATACCACTTAGCCGAGGGTAATGTCACCTTCAAAAGATGGGCCTACCACATTACGCATTAATAACTTAATTAATTATCTTTCAATATTCCAACCCTTTGGGATTGTATCCTTGCTGACTCAAACCACTGGGTTGAGGGTAACGTCACCTTCAAAAGAGGGGCCTACTACTATAACTAAGATAATCTCTTAAAAAGTGCAAAAGTGCGGAAATCATCAAAGGTTACATTAAAGGCGAGTCAGATCCAAGTGATTCATCTTGTCTATCTGTTTTTATTTTATTTTATTTTTCAGCATTTTTAGTTTTTATTTTCATGTTTAAAACCTTTTCTAAAACTTTTGATTTGATTAGACGTTGAGAATAAACCGGTACTAAAAGCTCTTGTGTCCTTGGACGACCTCGGTATCTTACCAACGCTATACTACGCTCACGATGGGTGCACTTGCCCATGTGTGTGTTTAGTGTTAGTAGAATATCGTGTTTTATAAATTTGAAACTTGACTAAAGTGTTAAAAAGGGTTTAAAATATCAATAAAAATATATAACGCTACACACGCATCAGCATCAAGGAAGCACTTGAATGGGAACCCTGTAGGCGAGTCTACCTTGAGATCAATTTCAGGCAAGGGGTAACAATCCTTTGGACAAGCCTTATTCAGGTCTTTGAAATCGATACACATTCTCCATGATCCGTCGGGCTTCTTAACCATGACAGGGTTGGCTATCCAAGAGTGGTACTTGACCTCTCGGAGTATGCCAGCTTATACCAACCCTTCAACCTCTTTGCATGCAGCTTCACTTCGATCAGGGGCAAGGCTCATTTTTTGTTGGACAATGGGCTTCACATTTGGTGGCATTTTGAGTTCATGTTCAGCAACTTCCCTAGGGATGCCGGTCATATCATCAGGACACCATGCAAAGATGTCCATGTTATGGATTAGTAATTTCTTGAGGTATGAAAGAGTTTCTTGAGTGAGGTTGGTGTGAACCCTAATCCTTTGTTCAGGATACTTAGGGTTAATGGCCCAACCTTGCTCTTCACTTTCGTTTTTCCTGAGCTTTCTCCTTCAACCATGAAGGCTTCATAGGTTGGTTGAAGGGTTGCTATTCATTTCTTGGTGGGGAACTTGACAATGCCTTGGCCGACAGAGACAGCCATGCTAAATTCACTTTGACCTGGCCTTCCTATGATAACATCATAGGAGGAAGGCATATTGATCACGATGAAGGTGAGTGGCTTAGTTCTCTGCATTTCACCCTCCTTGAAACAAACGTCAAGTGTCAGTTGGCCTAAAGGCTTGATGGGGATGTCAGCTGTACCTTTTTTGGATGACTCAGCTGGTTGAAGCCTTGAACGCGACTGGTCACTGAGTTGGTTGAAGTATTTCTCAAACATGATCTCTGTCGCGGCACCCGTGTCAATGTATGCCTTGTTCGTCTTTAATGTTCCCACAGTGGCCTCCACAACCAAAGGGTTTGAGTGAAGCCCTTTTTGTGGTGGTGGGAAGCACAGGCATTGAAGCTCCCAAGCTTCCAGGCGTTGCCGCTTGGTGGGAGTTCCTTCGGTGGCATTTGAAGGATCGTTCACACGACCAAACGAGTCGTTCAGAAGAGATCTCGTCCAATACGAAAAGCGGAATCAGACGTATCGGAGTTGTTTCAGCTGATTTACATACAGAATCACTTAAATTGTCTCGTATATTGATTAAACAACAGATTACAGCCTGGAGACACTTCGGCAGCACTTCGTTGCCGGAATCAGAAAGTTATAAATGAAGAGGTCAAGGCACGTATATATAGGCATGGCCATTCCGCACGAAAAGGCTCATACGAAATGGCATTTCATACGAAATGGATTAATCCATTTCGTGCGAAATGGCCCATATAACATGTTTTCTCATTTTTCTCGTACTTCGTGCCCTGATCTATCTATCCTATTACAAGACCCGATACAAGACGAAGTCGGCAGACATATGCACCAACAAACTCCCCCTTGGATGTCGACGAGTCTTCAGCACAAGTCTTCAGTATGTCGAGTCTTCAGTCTTTATCAGTCTTCATGTTCTCTATCAAAATGTTCTCCATTGTAAGCATCCTCAAGCTTCTCTTCTCTCTCTCTCTTTTAGTTTCTCTTCCCGAATCGCAACCTGTCTCTATCCTCTCTTGATCAGGTCTCTTGATTCCTTAAGTTCATCAACATCTAATCTCCCCCTTGGATGTTGATCTATTTTTTGAACTCCTCAGAATGACACAGACTCCCCCTTAAACTGTTCTAGGATCGTAGTCTGGTCTTCTCAGGTTCAGGATCGTTACCTGGCTCTTTGTAGCAACAGGATCTGGAACCTGGCTAACCTGCACATCCTCTACCTCACATTAAATTTCACAAATTTAACATTTGACAAATTTAGAAATCCACTTGCAAGTAACACATCAAAAATGATTTAACAATTTTAAACTCTGATGAACCACTTGTAAGAATAATTTTCATTTCAAAAACTAACACTCCCCACCCAGTTGTTCATCATGTTCAGCACTTGGAATTTTGAAATTTAGCTTTTCAACATCAGTTGTCGAAAATCTTTTTGTTTTTTCAAATATTTAGACTAAAACACAATCTTTTTGGATTTTTGTTTTAAAAGAAATACAGTAAAGAAATATTTACAGACAATATTTTTGTGAGTTTGTGTAAGAGGATCATATCAGTTTATGAGACAAATCACTAGCACCGTTAAGCTTTAAACATTTTAAGTTCTAAACGATTCACTTAGATTGTCAGTATACTGATCCAGTTAAATTTTCACACAAAATTCAATTGTTTCGAGATATGAGATTAGTGTTTTAAGCACTTAAACTTATTCGCGTGTCCCATCTCAGAATATACTCCCGTATCCAGACTCCTATATTCAGTCTTACAGTGGAATGTACACTAGTGATATTTGTAAAGGGGTTAAATGCGAGACCATGAGAGCTCAGGCTATTGCTTCTGCAAAATCAGAGAGATGATGGTTCGCTTTTCGGTGCGTTCCCTTTAGAGAATCTTTTCTTCAACAGCACATGATTAGCATTTTTCAATGTTTCATCATTTTTTATGCAGAGGGCGAGCTTTAAGAATAAAGAAATGCAAAGTATTATACGAGGACTAGGCTATTGCTCCCACAAAATCAGAAGTCCAGGTATAATACCCCAGATATCACCATGCACAAAGACCTAGTATGTCAGAAATAGAAAGCCCTTCAAACAAGATTTTAGGGGTTACCTATACATCCGAGAGATGTTCCCCACGAAATAAGAAAGTATGATATTTAGGTTTATATCTCGAACACAATCTACTAAGCGTGCGAAAACCTACTGGCATATCATCAGTGAGACCGTTTATCACATTATGACTTTTCAATTCTTTAGCGTATTGGGATAGTCCACTGATGTACTATCATTTGCTCTTTTTCACAACAAAACTCATTTTTGATTTTATCATGTTTTTGACATTTTCAAAATTTCTAATGTTTTTGAATTTTCTAAAAATTTTTACTCCCCCTAAAATCAAAATATGTTTCAATTTTGATTTTCTGGGAAAATTTGAAAGTAAATGCAGTAAGCTGTACAAATAAAGTAACAAACTGATGTAAATCGCTTCAATTCGCCATCCACCAGGCATAAACAATCAGAACTCCCCCTGACAACAAACTATTTTCTCATTAAGATTTCAAAACACTTAAGTTTGTTTTAATCAAAATGGTTTTTTCGGAAAATTAGTTTTGTTGATTCAACTTGTAAAATCAGGGTTTAATTCATCACTTTGTTCTTTTTTAACCACATGAATGAAAGTTAAATCAAGTTCAACTTAATGACCTTGATTAACCACTTGTAGGTACTCATCACCAAAACCACTTGTAAATCAAAGTATAACAATTTTCAAGAAAAATAAAACCACTTGTACTTGTAGGATCGAAATATCACAGATGTGAATTTCTCAAGAAAGATGCCGATTCTTACTCCCCAATTACCAACCTGGGAGTTCCGACAAGTCAAGATTTTTACATATGAAATACAGACACCCAAGACTGAATATCTTTGGGTGTGACCTTTTCAGTTTCACTCGGGGTTTCAACATTTCTTTTTTCTTCATAAAAATCTTTCACCCCTTTGGCCTTACCCTCGACCATATTCCCAAAAATATGTTTCACTTTTCCATTAAATGCTTTTTCGACATCAAATTCTTTCTTTTCAGAATAGAATTGATTCGAGATCTCCACTTTACCAACTTTTTGTTTAAAATTTTCAGTTCGCAATGGTGGAAAATTGACATCATCCATTGGCGGAACTGAATTTCCTCCTTTTAGCACAACTTGTGGCTCCTCTGACTTTGACGAGTCAGATTCATCGCCAGATTTCACATCTGATTTCTTAATAACCCACATTTGGTTGTTAAGATTTACTCTTCTTTTGTAAAATCTTTTTGAATACTCACCAACTTCATATGTTGAGTTTTTAAACACTTTGAATTTTTCAGTTGGTGGTTCAGTTTTATCAACAACTTTTTCTTTGAGTTTAGAAACAACTTCTTGTTTTGTGTTGGTTGCCTTTGGACAATTCCAGGCAATGTGACCAACTTCTAGACATCTATAACAGGTTCTTGTCTCCTTTCTCTGATGAACTCCATTCTTCATTCCCTCTTGATTCTTAGCAAGGAATTATTTGTTCGATTGCTTCCAGAATGAGCTATTTTCTTCTTCCTTCGACCTTGCTCCTGAAACAAATACAATTTTTGGTTTATAAGTTTTCTTATTTTTATGATTTTTCGGTGAAATAAAACCTAAACCTTTCTTTTTGAAATTACTGTTATGGTTTGGTTTCTTTTGAAAACCAGAACCAGAACTGTAACCTTTTTTCTTGTTCAATCTCTATTGAACCCTTGAAGTGTACTTTTTAGGTTTTTCAGTAAGATTTACATCTTTTATTTCAGAAATATTAATTTCTATTAATTTGAAAACCTTTTTGATCTTTTCAATTTGAACACTTCTTATTGGAAATTCTTTATCAAAATATAATTTGTCAGAATCATTCAAAGTATATGCAACTTCAAGTGTTTCGTCGTTCAATTTAGATTTTGATAACATAAATTATTTATTATAAACCCGTTTGACCGACGATTTTGAACTGTTGACCGACGAACTCGAACTTTCAGATTCAGACTTTGACTCTGACTCTTCATCCTTATCCAACACCTGATCGACCACTTTCTTTATTAACTCAGACTCATGATCAGTGTCAAACGATGTGAATGTGATGTCAATGTTGTCTGGTAAATCATCAGTTGTTTCGGACTTTAACTTTATATTGACAGCCTTTTTTACTTGTTCCTCAATTGGTTTTCTGGGAGAATAACCTTCCCAGATCGGAGGCGGACACTTGTTATAATTTGCACTTTGTTTCTTACCAGTATCCTTCTCTTGAGTCTTCTTATCTTGAAATGCTTCAAAACCTACACCAGTTGGATAAATTCTATCAATCAAATAATCAGAACTTGAATAACTTTGTAGTAATCGTCTGATTCTTTCATTTTCAATCTTCTCAGTCTCCAACTCCTGCTTCAACTTTGCACACTCCTCAATATAATGATTGATAGCCTTCTGCTTAGACATCATTGTTGCATTCATCATAATCAAAGCATCTTCTCTTTCTGAATTGGTCTTTTCCAACTGAACGATCGTTCTGTTTAACACATCATATGATTCTTTTACATATTTAACATCAAACAATAACTTTTCTTTCATTTCGTCAAGCTCACTAAACCTCATGTCCTTTTCTTCACAATATTTGCACGGTTCCAAACATTTTAGACACGGTTTTGTGACTTCGACAATTTTCTCGATCTCAACAATTTTATCAACTTCAACTATCTTTTCAACTTCTACTTCTTTCTCAACTTCAACCACTTTCTCAACTTCAACCACTTTCTCAACAACTTTAACTTCTTCTTTCTTTTCTTTTGTTGCTCGTCTCTCATTAAGCTTCTTCAATAAATCTGCAAAATAAAATTTGAAACTTTCAGTAGAAAGATGAGTTTTGCCAATGTTAATATGTTTAATTTCTTCCTCATCATCACTACTGTCAAATGATGATTGATCGGTTTCTGAGATTTCCTCTGAAGAAACAGATTCTTCATCTTGATTCTTCTCATCATTTCCAAACATAGCCAACCATTCTTTCATCAATTCTGGCTCTTTGACGATTTGTGCAATGAACGCTTTAAACTTTGAATCACCCGGAATATATTTATCCTAGCTAAATCCCTCTGGTAATTTCTCATCTTCTTGATCAATTATACCATAACAAGCTCTTGCCTTTCCATCTTCAATCTGTTTAGCATTGGATGATGATGATTGTTGTTGATGCGGCTGTTGAGCAACTTGATGATAGATAGCTTTCCGATAGTAGTCATTGTTGCCGAACGGATTTTGAGCTCCACCTGCTTCTCGATTGGTACATTCCCTCTTGAAATGTCCTTTTTCCCTACATCGAAAACAAGTAACTTTAGATTTATCAAAACCCAAAGTAGAAACATTTGCATCACGGAAGTTGTCTCTTCCTGTAATCTGCTTAAATTTCTCAGCCCTTCTTAACACACTAGCTAAACACCAATTTATTTCCATAAGCTCCATTTCTTCACCATCAATCTGATCGTAATCCTCTTTCGTCAACATAGGATTTCTGATTCTCCTCGCAGCTAAACTCTCATAAGATTCCAACACAGTAACAAGCAATGCCATGTGACCTTTGGCGACTTCTTCAGAGAAATCTTGACCATTCTGAAGATGCAACGCAATGTTACAATGTAACACATGACCATTACTGTTGTTTGAGCTTTGAACACTTGGATTAACCCTCGGATATGAAGAAAATCCACTGGAATTGAATGAACTTTGATTGACTGATCCTGATAAATTTTATGCGCTGAAAGCAGTTTGGATCTTTGGACTAGCTTCAACATTTTGAACATTTCCTTTGTAATACAACTTGATATCTTGTTGACCACTTGAATTGTTCATTCTAGCAATCTTTTGTTGTTTAAGATCCTGTCCCTCAAGTTTCTCAATAAATTGTGCAATCGATAATCTGCTATACTCTCCGGAATTCTTCAAAATCATGAGGTATGTACCCCATTCTTTTTGAGGTAATGCATCGGCTAACTTCTCAACCCATTCTTTCATGAGTTTTAGTAATTTCCAACCGAGACATTGAACGTACAAGATGACAATATCTCTCAATGAGAGTCTTTGTAGTCTCACCTGGCATACTTGTAAACAATTCAAACTCCTTCTTCAATAATGATTTTTTACTCTTGATCAGCTCTGCACTACCTTCGAATTTTTTCTTAAGTGCATCCCAAATTGAATAAGCACTGCCATCATGTTGAAGTAATATGAAAATATCTTCTTTCACAGCTTGTTGAAGTAAACTAACCATCATTTTTCTGCTTCGTGCGTATCTCTCTCTTTATCTGAAAATTCCGAGATAATCTTTGCAACTCCTAAATCAGACAGTGGTCTAGCATACTTTGTTTCAATACTTTCCTAAGATTTCAGATGATTTGCTTGAACCCAATTCTCAAAACGTTCTTTCCAACTATGATACTCCTCAATTCCCATTAGCTTAGGCGGTTTCTGTAATGTTCCAGTTTCGTTTTCCATGGTTACACTCTGAGCAACAGAAACATGAGTACTCGGGGTAGCAAATGCATTATAAAATTCGTTGTCCATGGTTCGGTATCACAATTTTTAAAAACAGCTCTATCAAACAAAATGGATCACCCTTCAAGCGAAATGGATTCAAACGAAACAACAACTTTCAAACGAAATGATGATTTCGTGCGAAATGGTCAAGCGAAATGACAACTTTCTAACAAAATGGAAAATTAGTGCGAAATGGGGTGATTTCATGCGAAATGGAATCAAAACCTGCTATTCCGTGCGAAATGCTGCTGATGTCATCAAATCGGCCATGTTTTTGTCAAATTGATCAGGTTTTAGTCTGATTTTAGTTCTAATTCTTTCAAGGCTTTGTTAAAACAGTGTTTCGCGTATTATGTGAGAAAATCAAGCCATTTTAACCATGAAAACTTGTTAATTTTGAAAAAGAAGGTGTAGAAATCAGAATTTTGAGCTGAAACGGTAAGAACTCTTCCTCCTGAGCTCTGATACCACTTGAAGGATCGTTCACACGACCAAACGAGTCGTTCAGAAGAGGTCTCGTCCAATACGAAAGGCGGAATCAGACGTATCGGAGTTGTTTCAGCTGATTTACATACATAATCACTTAAATTGTCTCGTATATTGATTAAACAACAGATTACAGCCTGGAGACACTTCGGCGGCACTTCGTTGCCGGAATCATAAAGTTATAAATGAAGAGGTCAAGGCACGTATATATAGGCATGGCCATTCCGCACGAAAAGGCTCATACGAAATGGCATTTCATACGAAATGGATTAATCCATTTCGTGCGAAATGGAACAGCTTCATTTCGTACGAAATAGAACTTTCCATTTCGTGAGAAATGGCCCATATAACATGTTTTCTCATTTTTCTCGTACTTCATGCCCTGATCTATCTATCCTATTACAAGACCCGATACAAGACGAAGTCGACAGACATAACATTTACCATGTTTACTTCTTTGTTTTTTCCCTCACCCATTTTATCCTTAACCCCTTTGATAAGGTGAGCCAGTTCCTCTGATTTGACGGCTTCCTCGATTCCCTTTTTGAGTTGGAAGCAATCATTAGTGTGATGCCCCTTCTCTTCATGGAACTCACAGAACTGGGTGGAATTTTTGTTTCTCTTGATTTTAGGCAGGGGCCTTGGTGGTCTGAAGTTATGCTTGACTTCCTCGGTGGCAAGTATTTCTTGAGGGGTTTTGGTCAAGGCGGTGAAGTTCACGGTCTTGTCTTTGCTAGAAGGGTTCCGACCTTCAGACCTTGGAGGGTCTGAGCTTTGAGGGCCCCTATCATAAGAACCATAGTTGCCTCTTTTTCGGCTGGGGCTATTGTGCCTCCAGCTAGGACCCCTCTTTCTTTGCTCCTTAATGTCAACAGCCTCTTCACCCCTGATGTGAGCTTCAGCCCTTTCAAGGGCTTCTTCCAAGGTTTTGGGCAGGCACTTGTTAAAGTCCCTGGTAAGGTATTTGGAGGTGATTGCATTCATGAAGCCTGCAACCCTCATCTTCTCATCGGCTCCCACATACGTTAAACCCTCCTTTATGTACCTCTCTATGAAATCCATGAGGCTTTCATCATCTTTTTGTTTGATTTGGAAGATCACAGTGGCATCCTTCACATATCTCCTTTGTTGTGAGAAATTAGCTAAGAAGACCTTGCTTAGATCATCGAAGGTCCGAATGCTTCGAGCTGGCAGATCATTGAACCAGATTCTGGCAGACTCAACGAGGGTTTGCATGAACATTAAGCAACACTCAGCGTTGGACCACTTCTCTATCCTAGCTGCCCATGTGAAGATCTGAAGGTGATCCTCTGGATCCTCCATTCCGTCATAGGTTCTTATGTGGGAGGGCATCTTTATCCTGGTTTGAAAGTCATAATTAGCGATTTGCTGGGAGAAGCATGACAAATTGCTTGGTTTGTATGGCTTGGCCAAATCCTCTTCCATCCTTGCACCCGTGTTGTTGTTGGTGTTCCCTTTAGTGGCCAGCACTTGATTAATGAAGTGTTGCCAAGGGAAGCTTGCCATCATCTAAGCCATCATCTGTGGCATGAGGTTGAAGCCTTGAACGCTTCCGGGTGCAGCTGCACAGCTTACTCCTAAGGGAGTACTCATGACGGTACTTCGTGCCAAAGGGAGAACAGACAAAGCTTGCTCCCATGTAGTTATTACTGGAGGTGGAAGGCTTGCAACAGGAGATTGTAACAGCTGATCTAAAGTTAGCTCGTGCCCCAATGGAGCACCAGTTGCAACTGGCTGAGAAGAGAATGGAGGAAAAGATGTTGGATTTGGCCTCGTGTAAATATATGGACTGGGATTTGGAGGTGGATGGCTGGGACCACCCTCATTCCTGGACATGGTTGGTTGTGAGCTAGTAAAAGGAAGAATAAGAGGTCCAGGAGATAATGATGGCTCCGGATCGTCATAATCTAGCCGAATCCTCACCCCCTTGTCTCTTTCCCTGCTCACGTATTGGTTAAGGAGAGACCTTAACTCTAAGAAGTTATTAGCGACCCCTTCAGGGGTAAGGTCAATACGTGAGGGGGTGTTAGATGCACCGAAATTAGGAGATGGAACTCCTGAATGAGACGGAGTCGGTGTTTGGAAGGTGAGAAACTCGGGGTATGTTGCTCCTGACGGAGTGCTTCCCGGTATTGAGAAAGAGGTCGGTATAGCCACATGAGTTTGGCTAGTGCTGGGAGTAGAAGTACGTGGGACTTGGTTTACCTCTGCCAGAGATTCTCCTTCAGACATGACGATTTCAGGAAGAATGGAGCTACAATACTGGTCTTTATTTGAGAGAAATGACTGGCGTAGCCCCACGGTGGACGCCAACTTGTTGTTACAACGAGAATGAGACCTTAAGTAGTGATCAAACTGGTTAGGCAAAGGGCTTCAAGGGTTGAAGTTTGCCTAACGCAGGTCATGGGGTCCCCCCATGTTTGCAAGACGTGGAGAGAGGTTCACTAGTTATGTTTGTTCTTTACTTGAGATCCTCAGCTGAAGGGTGTTCAGCCTTGGAAGCAAGAGCAAGTAAATTGTGTGTGTTGGATTGAAGAAGAGAGACTTGCATGATACAAGTTCTCGAGAGACAAGAAGAAATATCAGAGATCCGAGGAGATCTGAGCTGATCCGGAATGTTTGAAATGTATTCAATGAAGTGTCATTTATAGGGAAAGAGGTTTCTCAAAGGAGAAACCTTTGACTAGTGAATCATGCTTGTAGTGGAGGACTTTCCCTTTTAGGGGTTGAAGCGTTTGGACCTGCGGATAAAAGAGGACACCCTGTGCACATGCTTTGCTTTTGCGGCTGTGTGAGAGTTGTCTAAGGAATCAATTGAGTTCTGATTACCGTACACGTGTTGTTCACCTTAGTTCTCGGGCTTTACACCTTTGAACCTTTTAACCCTTCAAGCTATTATGTATTCTTAGACATTTTATTGAGGCTTGAGCTACCCCCGTCATCACCAGCTTATGTGAAAGGTAGCCTTCATGCCCTGTCGTGGACATCCTATCAAGCTTCAACGATCAATTAACCTAACATGCATGCTAAAAAGTCAGTTACATTGAGTGAATCCTAGTTTTAATCATGGTTGCAAAAGTCGCTAGGCGCTCCCTAGTCGGTCGACCGGGGAGTTGAGAGTACTCGGCATAGGCGGAGAGTACTCGGGGAGTACTCAGACATGTTAAATTATAAAGAAATTAGTTTTCAGAAATTAAATATATGTCTAATAACATAAATTTACTAATATTTATAACAAAATACGTGAAAATGATATTCATTTTTTAATATGATAGTCATATAAATTATGTTTTATTATTTTTTAAGTCCAACTCGGCCCGAATTGACCTACTAGATCCGATTTTGGCCGAGTTTGACCGCGTTTGATCGATTCCGAGTAATTAGGCGGAGTTAGAGAAAGTCGCCTCGGCAGCCTACCTTGTAGCGACTACTCGGAGATTACTCGGCCTTGGAAACCTTATTTTACAACCATGGTTTTAATACAAACGAGGAGTTATCATTTTTAATAAGTGTTTATTAATATTATTAAAACATGTTTTAAACATCAACCATGCACATAAACATCAATCGTAAATAAGCATTAACTGTGAAGGAAACTTCACCATCAACTGCCTAGCACATGGCCTGACAGGCTTACATCGGTATAAGATTTTATGCATGCTACGTCGTCGCGCTCACATGACCACATTAATAATGCTAGCAACATTAATTTTTCACCAATCATCAAATCATTGGACTTACACTTAAACAATCAATATTAGTCATGTAATATCAAACATGTAACAACTAACATGTACATTAGGGACTATAACCATTTTAGTTACCATGCACATAAGCCCAGAATGGTAAAAGGGGGCATCTAGAACTCACTTATAGCGCCCAGCTCTAAGTTAGTGAAAAACCAAAGGATCTTGACATCCAAAGTCCTACGTCAAAACTGGTTAATACACAAGTACAAAGTCAGCATTGCATTCTAATTTTCATTCGCAAACTAGGTATACTCGCTTAATAAATCTATACGTAGACTATGCCCATGCACAAAGTCCAGTGACACATGAAATATAGGTTTGCCTAGGGTTGAGCACAAAATACTACTTACATGCGTAATCTAAACCTTTTGCAAAAGTCATTTTGCATGCAAAGTGGAGGACGCAAAGCCAAGCACAATGTAAAATTTGCTTGCGCGCATGTACGAGCACAAGCATACACTACAAAAAAAAATCCTTGTGGTTACATACAAAAAGTGTCACTAAAGACCCTTGTAAGAATGAGCTACAAACAAAAAGTGTTTCTAGAAGCGCTAACGCTAAAGCCTTTTAGTGGTTCTTTTTTCGATATGGCGCACCAAGTTTTTGGGCTTTTAGTGACACTTTTTTTGCCACAATATATAATAAAAGACTTTTATGGCACATTTTTTGTGCCTTTAAAAAGTAATTCCAGTTACATATCCATACTAGTTTTAGTGGCATGTTTTTTGCCACAATATAGAAAAACTTTTGTGGCACGAATTTTGCCACAACAGACACATTATTTACAATACAAAATATAAAATAAATGTTCGATAAAATTGTAAATGTAGAAATCATAATATAACTTCGTTAATAAGTTCGACCCGAAACATATTCCAAATGTTAGCAAAACATTGTGTAATAAGTAACATATTCTGAATGTTTACACGAGAAGTCTAGAGGTTCTTTTAGGTGAGAATTTCAATATGATAAAAGTTAGTCCAAAGCTTCTCATGAAATCATGTCATCATCAACCATATAAATAAGCATTAAGATTGATTCAAAAAAATCTAAATTTCTTTAACTTATGAAACTCATTACTCTTCATTCAAAAAAAAATATATGTATAGAATTTGGTCTGAAAACCTAACATATTACCTTAACTATAATGTCAACAAAAATTTAAAGATCAATTGGCCAAAAGTCTTTCTTGCCCTATAAAATGGAAAGTTTTGGCTGATCAATTTCATACCAAGATTACAACTACATCACTTCTTAAAGTTGATATTTCGTTAATAGGTAAATAGTTGTTATGGACTAAAGAACCAATACTAGGGATCTAAAACATATAAATGAAATAAATTCTAGTATATAAATACATAATCGTAAAAGAAAAAATAATGGTCCATGCATGTATATACCTGTATGTCCATATTTCTAAAAACCGAAGATAAGTTTGCATTGGTGATATGTTCTTAGATGATAATAGCCATGGCATTCACAACACTCTTTAGTTGATCAATAATTTGTGAATCTGTCAAAGAAGCACCACTACTTTTTGAGGTTAGCTAGCATTCAAAGTAATAGAATGTAGCCTCTTTTCTCCCGGCCTTTAACTTTTGAGTAGTCATCGTTTGTGATATCACCTCGATCGCCGAGTGTGATTGTAGAGTCATTTGCAAGCCTAAACATATAATAAAATAGATAATCATAAAAAAATATACATACCCATGATATAGTAACTTTAAAATACATTAATTACCGTAACATAAGCAACTTTATCATCAACATTACTTCCATATTTACGAGTGCAGGTTATTAGATACATTTCTCCTTGTGTTGGATATAAACTGTTATTCTTTACTTTGTCTCATATAATTTATGTTTGATGGTTAGTAAGGGTAATAAAAACCAAAACTACAATAATAAATGTTAAAAATAGCTAGAATAATACCATTTTATTGAGTATAATGGGGTTGGATCTCCTACATGATGAGCTTAAAAATCTTAGGGAAAATTTTGAGTAACAAGTCTAGGTTTCATCACTTTATCTCATTATTCTAAAATGAAGAGAAGAAAACAAACAATAAGTCAAAAAATTTGAGAATTTCTATTAGTACCTTGCATTTTACTAGTATGGTGACTTTGAGTTCATAACCGTGGTAGTCTTCAACATTGTTTTTACTGTGACAATTGTCAAATTTGCATGCATCCGTACAATTATTAAACAGTAATTAGTGCTTAATGACTGTGCTGATTTAACATTTATGACATGAATACCTCCTGATTATTGTTATCACGTATACATGTGCATCATATATTGCAAATGTCATATCATTATTGCATGCAACACTTTATTGATTCAACTGATGCACGAAACAAAGCTAGCACAGTTATCAGACAAATCAGAGAAATGCTGACGGAGTTCAGTACATAGACAGACATGGTATTGAGATACAGAATGGGCCAGAAACCAAGAGTTACACTAGTATAGTGTGTAGGAAAGTAAGGATCATAAAACTGCCTTCCTAGTGATAGATTAGGTGCTGGAAAGTACCTAAAACTTGAATAACACTATGAATCAATAACTTAAATCATGAACATAAGCTAAAAATCATAAGAAATCATGTTGTTTAAGTGTTGTTATGCTTGTTAATTGATGATTGCTCATGTTTATGATGTTAAACATCATATGATTCTTGCTTGATGGTGATTAAAGACATGATCTAGCAAGATGAGAGGATGATTATGTTAAGATCAAAGTAATCATCCATATGTAAAGCATGAACTTGAAAGTATAGATTGTTTTTCTTGTAAAATGATGATCAAAGTGAATATAAAGTCTTGTAAATCTATGATTTCAAGAATGAGTTTTCAAGAAACCAAGTTAAAAATACAAGATTTACATAAGCTTGGTTCGTAAAGGAATTAACCACATTTTTAGTGGTTAAACAAGTGTAGAAATATATATGTAACAAGAAAAATTCAAGAAAAAATATTTTTAGAAAATTTAATTACAAGTTGTAAGGAACTAATTTCTTCAATAATGATGTTTTTAAATAAACAACCACACTTTAAAGGGTAACTAGGCTTACTAAACACACTAGTAAGTTACTACAAATTTTTGTAAATATTCAAGTTCATGAAGTAGTAATTTATGCTTGATTTTGGCAAATTGGTAACTGTTGATTAGTTTATTGTTGATTGTGGTGATTTATAAAAGAAAATTATATGCTTTGAAAGCATGGAAACCTCCATTTTTAAGGGGAAACTATGGCAAAATTTTTCTAGAAATTTAACACTTAGAAAAATATTTTTAAACAAATATTTATAAGTATATTTTAAACCATGAATTTTCATATAAAGTTTGCCATAATTTTTGTTACAAAATTATAAACAATGGAGGTTGATTTTTGTAAATAAAAGTGACTAAATATGTATTTAGGAAATATATATTTAGATGTCACCATGTGTGTGATTATTTGTATATTATGTGTATTAGTTATATTATTTTAGGACTTCAAATAATATAACTCACCAATATACCGAAAATTACAATCCAAAATATTGCCAAAATTCCAAGAAAGTTATAAATAATTTTGCCAAGGAAAAATTATAAATAATTTTTCTATGTAATATTTCTTAAAATATATATTTTGGAAATATATATTGATGTATTTTTATTAGAAATATTATTATTTCGGAAAAGTTAATACAAAAAAATTAAGTATAATGATACTTAATAAACACAATGGAAATACGTATTCTCGCACGTATAAATACACACCGGAATACACCACCGATACTTGGTAGAAATATACAAGGATAAGAATATGAATGCTAATACACCCATCCTTGGGAAATTATACATGTACAAATATACATAAACTTGACAAGTTAAAATATATTATTTTAACTAATATTCCAAAATTTAATAAATATAATTTAAGTTAAAATATTTATTATTTTAACAAATAATTATATACTTGGAATAATATTGGTGACACAAAGAAACGTAACTCAAAAATACTAAATAAGACCAAGGTCAAGACACGACCCACCCGTCTGATGAACCGTAGTACGCATGTAGGTAGTCGTGCGATCTAGAGGAAGCTTTGAGTTACATTGGATACGAAGAACGCAAAACTGTGAGTTCATATCCCCCTTTTCTTTTAACTGTTTTTGTTTTATAACTTCGGGGGTGAAGTACATGTTACAAAATGTTTACAAACGATTGCAATTGGTATGGTTAGCTAAGGAATGTACTTTTAGATCATGTGAATGGGTAGGCGCACTCTTAAGACCATTAATCCTCGTGTTAGGACCAAGGGGCATGAGTGATAGATCTATTTGGGTGTAGCGAGCCCACACCCATGTGGGCCGGGGTTTGGCCCATGAGGTGACTATGTCGTTCCCGCCGGATGGCCCGGTACAAAATCTGCTAGGTTTGAGCCTTCCTGCACCATGTCACACATATTAATGTATTAGCTACACATTAATTGATCTGTTTCCTTGTTGCTTTCATACCGGTTTACAAGTACATACATACTTACAAATGATTTCAAGGAATGTTCGTGCACACATACAAAACACATGAACTCGCTCAACTTTTGTTGATGTTTTCAAACTACATGTATTTCAGGAAATTGATTATGGATCTAGGCGGGCGGTCAAGATTTCAAGTTGTGTCTTCGAATAAAAGATGTCATCCAGTGTCGAAGGGTTTGGATTGTGCATCTTATCTTGGATAAGATACATAGTTCAAATCCTAGCTTTTAGTAGTGTCTTTTGCTAAGTCCAGATTGAAACTTAAAACTTGGGTCGTTATGTACATGAAATTGAAGTCTTGGTTTGTGATTAAGCAATGACGATTGTAATGTTTTGAACTTAATTTATGGATGAACATCATGGTTTTATCATATAGAAGTTTGTTATGGTTGAATGCAATGATATTAAGCAAGTCACACCTAATCACGCTTCAGCAAAAGTCAGGGTGTGACAGTTTGGTATCAGAGATTCGATTGTAGCGAACTAGGATTCCTTCTCGAGTCTAAACTACAATTACTAGGGCTCTCTCACGAAAATATTTTTACAACATGTTTTCATTGCATATACACACAACGCCCAGATCCATGGAACAAACGTTTTACAAAAAGGAAAGACAAGAAACATGATTGCAAGGTCAAATTGGTGCTTTAGTCTGCATGAGGTAGACTGGGAAAGATAGGGAAAGTTTCATAAAGGATAATATGAATACATGGTTACATGATAAATTGCCTTTGTTTGCATATATTGAGAGTTAGTGGTTACTATATGTACATATGTTAGGATTACGACGCTACATGCACACATGTCATCCTCAGAGAGTGGGTTGTCGGATGCCCGCGACCCGATCGCAGTCGCCTCAGACGACGAGGTTATGCCCGCGCCAGAGATATATATGTCAGACACTGAGAGTGATCCCGACATGCTGTCCGAGGTCGAGGACGACTTCCAGCCGTTCACGTTGCCAGACTTTGGCGATGATTTACCCTTACTGATGGTTTCCCTGACGAGGATCCTTTTGTCATCCCTGTTCCAGCCCATGACCACCTCATCATTGGTCATCCCGATGGTGAGCACATCATGGCTCCGATCCTCGATCCTGTTCCTCGTGTGGTCATTCCTCCCGAGGATTGGTCTTTCGACGATTTGTTTGATGATGACGTTGATTTGTTTATTGATGGTCCTCCTGTCGACGCCCAAGGTGATGGAGAGATAGATGAGGATGTTGTTGCTGTCCCACCTCCTGAGATTCCTATCATTGAGGTATCTTCTGATTCCAGTTTGTACTCGGTTTCAGACTCCTTTGAGTCTGTGACATCTTCAACTTTAAAGACGGTCGGATTGCAGCTTTTTGCTACTGACTCAGACAACGACACCGCTATGTCTGCTGCACTATTACCTACTCGAGATCCCACACCTCCACACGACCCAGTGTCTGCTCCTAAGCTAGCTCCTGCTCCTTTCGGGTCAGCCTGATGTTGCACCTATTGATCTTGAGCCGATTCCTGATCCTGACCATGTTCCATTTGAATTACCAGATATGGCACTCCCTATTCCCGACCCAGTACCTGCACCTGTTGATTTTCCTTTTGCCGAGCCATTTATTCCTCCACCCGCACCCGCTGATGTTGCTCCTCTCCCTCCTGTAGAGTCTGATGTCCATCGCACTGATTTTCTGATTGTTTTCCTTCAGGACATCCTTGCACCCCGTCCAGGGGAAAGTACTTCAGGTTAGCACCCGCGTGATGATCCTTTGCTTCAGCAGCTCTTCTACAGATCCTTCATGCTGCACCGTTTGCTCCCTTCACTTCTTCACCGCTAGACAAGCCATCCCGATGGTTCCTACCATACACTACGTCGATTTCAGACCCCTATCATCCCCCACATTATAGAGGCTACACATGGGATGAGTTGCTCCTGTCACTTCAGCTACAGTTCATGGTTTTGATTCATAGAGTTTTGAAGCTTGAGTTGACACCACGACCTCCACCCTGTCCCTGCCAGTCTACTTTTGTTCCTCCATGTTCATCATCGTCTCGTTTTGCACATCCACCTGCTTCTCTTACACCTTCTCCAGGTTTTGATGCTCGTTTCTTTACTATCGAGCAGCAGATCAGTTACTTACTTTGTCGTGTGTACGAGCTCGAGGAGGAGCTCGCACATGGTCACAGTTTGCTTTCCTTCCCTCCACCTCCTCCTCCACCATCAGCATAGTTGGTTTTTGGTTTTATGCAGATTGCATTACCTTTGTTGAGAGCACTACTATTGAGTCGAGATTGTGAAGCCTTTTGGAGACCACCTTTTGATTATGTGATTCTAGTATATTTACAGACTTATTGGACAAGGGTAGTGTGACCCTATGTCCCTCTTGATGTGATACGCTTTGTAAACAAGGTAACTGTGGTTAGCAATTAATGAAAGCGCAGTCGTCATGTACTCGCTAAACACTTTGTTGATTTACATGTTGTGCTATTATTATGATGTTGCATGATTACTTGCTATGATGAATGCTTATATATATACGTACATACGACCTTTGGATGACTATTTACTTACTTGACGAATAAGACCTGACCTATCTGATCTTCTTCTTAGAACATGTAGCCTCGAAGGAACATCGATACCAACGACCCTCTGTCGACGACAGAGGCGGAATTACAAGAGCGCATCTCACAGGCCATCTCACAGCACGAGGCCCTTCGCTCCGAACACAGCGGAGGTACCTTAGGAAATAACCCACCCAACGGTAATGTTTAGTCACTTAAGACACGTTATAAAATGTTTGGACATTTCCAAGTGTGCTTTGCTAATGGCTTATGTGAATGATGTTGCTTATATAGTAGGCTGCACCTACAAGCAGTTCTTAAAGCCCCTGGATTTCGACGGCACTGGGGGTGCCATAGCTTTTGTGCGTTGGGTTGAGAAGACGGATTCCGTTTTGCGATTGAGCAATTGTACTCTAAAGCAACAAGTCACGTACATTTCTGGACTGTTTCTAGATGGGGCTCTGTCATGGTGGAACCTTCAGGTTCAGACGTTGGGTGAGACTGCTACGTATGCTTTGACATGGGACGAACTAAAAGAGCTGATGCGTAAGAATTATTGTTCGAGGGCAGAAATCCAGAGGTTGGAAAATAAATTCTGGAACTTGAAAATGGAAGGTTCAAAGATAGTTGAGTATGTGCAAAGGTTTCATGATTTGTCTAGGGTGGTTCCTTACTTTGTGGAGCCAGAGTTAAAGAGGATCGAAAGCTTCATCTGGGGATTGGCACCTCAGATTCTAAGCATGGTGACATCATCTAAACCTCCAACGATTACCGATGCTATTGACTTAAGTGTGGCGCTCACTGAAGAAGCGGTTGGACTGGGAAAATTTTCAATCTCTGAAGAGAAGAAGGAGACTCATGTGAAGCCATCTGGAGATAACAAGAGAAAGTTCACAAATTTCAAGAAGGGTACTCGGGCAAATAACAACAACAATGCCAAAAAGGGAAAAGAGTACATGGGTAAACTACCTAAGTGCGACAATTGTCGACGACATCATACCGGGCAATGTAGATATCGAAAATGTGATAACAGTGGCAAAGTGGGGCATGACAAGGAGACGTGTCGGTGTGGTACTGGACGTGGAAATGGAGGTCAAGATGGTAGCGGCAATCGCGGAGGAAACAACGACAACAACAACTATCAAGGTGGAAATGGTGACGATCAAGGACGTGGTCAAGGGTGTTTTAACTGCGGTTATGTGGGGCATTTTAGGAAGTATTGCCCTAAAAACAATCAGGCACGTGGAAGAGTGGTCAACATCGGAGCTAGGGAAGCACGCCAGGATCCAAACATGGTTACCGGTACGTCCTCTCTTAATCAACGTTATGCATCTGTGCTGTTTGATATTGGTGCCAATTTTAGCTTCATATCTCTAGACTTTAAGAACATGCTTGGTTTAGCTGCTAGTAAGTTAGTAGAGACGAGTGAAGTGATTGAGGGGTTGTGTTATAAAGCTCGAAGATATCCCTGTGGTAAGGGATATCCTGATGTCTTCCCCGAAGACTTGCCAGGATTACCTCCTCAACGACAAGTCGAATTCCACATCGACTTGGTTCCAGGCGCCGCGCCTATAGCCGAGGCACCTTATCGACTTGCGCCTTCAGATATGCAAGAGTTGTCAGCGCAGCTTTAGGAGCTGCTAGATAAGGGATTTATAAGACCCAGCTTCTTGCTTTGGGGAGCTCCAGTTCTGTTCGTCAAGAAGAAAGACGGTGGTTTTCGAATGAGTATCAACTACCGGGAGCTGAACAAGCTAACCATCAAGAGTCGGTAACTCTTGCCGAGGATAACGATTTCTTCAACCAACTGCAAGGATCCAACTACTATTCCAGGATTGATCTTCGATCAGGTTATCGCCAGCTGCGGATTCAGGAAGAAAGTATACCAAGGAACAGTGAGTCAACAATTTGTTTTATAAGTACACTAATCTTGTGTTTTCTGCACGGTACACAAAATAGTTATACACAGAATACAAAACTTTGAGAATCTAGGAAACATGTATTTAGGACCTTCGGGAACTTATGTCAAAGTCCATTAGAGATTATCTCGTAAAGACCACGTCTATTAACTCGGGCTAACGCCATTATTCGGTCACATATGCTATTTTAGTTATCCGAACAGGTAAAGTACTTAAACTACTTTTATTGGAATTCGCACTTTTGCATCTAGTGAGTAGATCTTCACATTCCTACTCCTCTTAATGGCCCTTGTATCGCGAGCATTTCTTTCATTATAGCGAATACTCATTGCTTCATTTCCTGAAAATTCATAGATTACGCATGCATCGTTTGTTACGCATGTGGTCTCGTGTCGAATAAGCGTTTCATCAAAGTTAAAAAATTATGTCGCTAAATCCAATTATTGATTTGTGATTCGAATAACCCGCATTATTGTAACAGTTGGCTCCTTTATTATCAAGTCAACACCATTTCTTGAAACTTCTTTTCTTTTCAGTTACATACATGGTTTACCCTTGTAACCATGCCGAAATTCCCTTGTCGATACATACGTTTATTGTCAGATTGCGCTGAAACCAAGTTCAATTGCTTGAGCTTGTCCATTTTGCATATTCAATTCAAGACACCATATGATGTATTGAAAGCATCATATTCAAATTCATTTTAGTTGGTCTGCAACTCCACTAAATCGTTTGTTGGTTTCGACACCTTGCGGTGATGCTTTCACTAAATTGAAGCTTGCGTTAATCTCGTTTACGCATCTTATACACAGATTTAATTGTTTATTTATTGACTTTCTCATTTGCATGTTGCAAACGATCGTTTGAAATTCTATCGGTCGAAACTCCTCTTTTGTTGAACCCCCGTTAACTAAGTTACACTAGGTTATACATCTATACATCTCGTATCCTTTGACATCAAATTCTGAAACACACACCTTTTAACCGCTGGATTCTTATTATTGTAATTTGTCCCTGGATTCACCTGAGTCGAGTAAGTCTTGATTCGGTTTCATGGCTAAACACTTTGGTATTATTCATATCCATGCACGTATAATGTAACCCTAAGGAGTTAGTGTAGTTTAAATTTCGAGGACGAAATTTTCTTAACAGGGGGAGAATGTGACAATTGTCAAATTTGCATGCATCCGTACAATTGTTAAACAGTAATTAGTGCTTAATGATTGTGCTGATTTAACATTTATGACATGAATACTTCCTGATTATTGTTATCACGTATACATGTGCATCATATATTGCAAATGTCATATCATTATTGCATGCAACACTTTATTGATTCAAATGATGCACGAAACAAAGCTAGCACAGTTATCAGACAAATTAGAGAAATGCTGACGGAGTTCAGTACATAGACAGACATGGTATTGAGATACAGAATGGGCCAGAAACCAAGAGTTACACTAGTATAGTGTGTAGGAAAGTAAGGATCATAAAACTGTCTTCCTAGTGATAGATTAGGTGCCGGAAAGTGCCTAAAACTTACATAAACTGCAGAATTCAGCAGAATTCAGCATTTAAACAATTTAATATCATGCAGAAATATGGTTAAATGGTCCTGAATGCTTTCCTAAGTGTCGGGAATCAAAACTGTCACAAAAGATATCATAAAGAACACTAAACAACGTAGTTTAGCACCTTAATGAACCGGTAACCAACCGAACAACCGGACACGACCCAAAACACCAAATTTTCACCAAAAGCATTGTTTTAACATTACCAAGCTAGTTATGGTCGCCAAACATCATAACACACTATATAACATCTAGTAACTAAATAACCTAACTAGATACTTGATTTCCAACTAACTAAACTAACTAATGGTTACAACCTACTCTAGACCCCCCCACCTATTCACGGTTATACTATGGGGCCCACATTTGATTTTCTTCACAGATTATAATAGATTTTGTCCTATACTTCAGAGAACATAAAATCCATGAGATCTTGTGATGTTGGAAGATTATATATGTAACCAAGTGTTTATTATTCTTCTTACATTTCACCAACACACAACTCTTCTTCACTCCTCCCTCTACCTACGGCCAAGAACCACCCACAAACCACCATCTTCATCTCCCAACATTCATCCATTCCATACATATACAAAGGTGTAAGAAGCACTACAAGGAAGCTAGGAACTCTTGGAAGTTGAAGGAACTCTCATATAAGCTTTTAACCACTTCATCTTAATCTTGTGATCATCCCTAGCCTTGAGCTAGTAGTAAGATCGTCTACATTCATTTTTACATCTTACTAAGTTGGTTAAAAGATGATACATGTAACTAATCTTGAAGAACACTATGAATCAAGAACTTAAATCATGAACATAAGCTAAAATCATAAGAAATCATGTTGTTTAAGTGTTGTTATGCTTGTTGATTGATGATTGCTCATGTTTATGATGTTAAACATCATATGATTCTTGCTAGATGGTGATTAAAGACATGATTTAGCAAGATGAGAGGATGATTATGTTAAGATCAAAGTAATTATCCATATGTAAAGCATGAACTTGAAAGTATAGGTTGTTTTTCTTGTAAAATGATGATCAAAGTGAATATAAAGTCTTGTAAATCTATGATTTCAAGAATGATTTTTCAAGAAACCAAGTTAAAAATACAAGATCTACATAAGCTTGGTTCTTAAAGGAATTAATCATATTTTTAGTGGTTAAACAAGTGTAGAAATATATATATAACAAGAAAAACTCAAGAAGAAATATTTTTAGAAAATTTAGTTACAAGTTGTAAAAAACTAATTTCTTCCATAATGATGTTTTTAAATAAACAACCACACTTTAAAGGGTAACTAGGCTTACTAAACACACTAGTAAGTTACTACAAATTTTTGTAAATTTTCAAGTTCATGAAGTAGTAATTTATGCTTGATTTTGGAAAATTGGTAAGTGTTGATTAGTTTATTGTTGATTGTGGTGATTTATAAAAGAAAATGATATGCTTTGAAAGCATGGAAACCTCCATTTTTAAGGGGAAACTATGGCAAAAATTTTCTAGAAATTTAACACTTACAAAAATATTTCTAACAAATATTTACAAGTATATTTTTAACCATGAATTTTCATATAAAGTTTGCCATAATTTTTGTTACAAAATTATAAACAATGGAGGTTGATTTTTGTAAATAAAAGTGACTAAATATGTATTTAGGCAATATATATTTAGATGTCACTATGTGTGTGATTATTTATATATTATGTGTATTAGTTATATTATTTTAGGACTTCAAATAATATAACTCACCAAAATACCGAAAATTACAATCCAAAATATTGCCAAAATTCCAAGAAATAAATATACAATTTGTACCCAAAATATTGGACAAACCAAACAAGGAATATAACCTACAAAATATTCCGGAAAATTAACTCATAAGTGTATTTTGGTAATTAGTATTTTGGACACCAAGAAAAAAAAAATATGATTTTTACAGTTATCGCAATAATATATCACATTTTTGACAAGGAGAAAATATATTATTTTTGGGTAAATAAAAATATATATGTTTTCTTGAAATTATTAGAAGATATATTATTTTTGGGTGAAAAATAAGTTTATATATTTTCCAAGTTAAACTTGAAAATATATTGTTTTTGAGACTCATATGAAAGTTATAAATATTTTTGCCAAGGAAAAATTATAAATAATTTTTCTATGTAATATTTCTTAAAATATATATTTTGGAAATATATATTGATGTATTTTTATTAGAAATATTATTCCGGAAAAGTTAATACAAAAAAAGTTAAGTATAAGGATACTTAACAAACACAATGGAAATACGTATTCTCGTACGTATAAATACACACCGGAATACACCACCGATACTTGGCATAAATATACAAGGATAAGAATACGAATGCTAATACACCCATCCTTGGGAATTTATACATGTACAAATATACATAAACTTGACAAGTTAAAATATATTATTTTAACTAATATTCCAAAATTTAATAAATATAATTTAAGTTAAAATATTTATTATTTTAACAAATAATTATATACTTGGAATAACAATGATTACACAAAGAAACATAACTCAAAAATACTAAATAAGACCAAGGTCAAGACACAACCCACCCGTCTGATGAACCGTAGTACGCGTGTAGGTAGTCGTGCGATCTAGAGGAAGCTTTGAGTTACATTGGATACGAAGAACGCAAAACTGTGAGTTCATGTCCCCCTTTTCTTTTAACTGTTTTTGTTTTATAACTTCGGGGGTGAAGTACATGTTACAAAATGTTTACAAACGATTACAATTGGTATGGTTAGCTAAGGAATGTACTGTTAGATCATGTGAATGGGTAGGCGAACTCTTAAGACCATTAATCCTCGTGTTAGAACCGAGGGGCATGAGTGATAGATCTATTTGGGTATAGCGAGCCCACACCCATGTGGACCGGGGTTTGGCCCATGAGGTGACTATGTCGTTCCCGCCGGATGGCCCGGTACAAAATATGCTAGGTTTGAGCCTTCCTGCACCATGTCACACATATTAATGTATTAGCTACACATTAAATGATCTGTTTCCTTGTTGCTTTCATACCGGTTTACAAGTACATACATACATACTTACAAATGATTTCAAGGAATGTTCGTGCACACATACAAAACAAATGAACTCGCTCAACTTTTGTTGATGTTTTCAAACTACATGTATTTCAGGAAATTGATTATGGATCTAGGCGGGCGTTCAAGATTTCAAGTTGTGTCTTCGAATAAAAGATGTCATCCAGTGTCGAAGTGTTTGGATTGTGCATCTTATCTTGGATAAGATACATAGTTCAAAGCCTAGATTTTAGTAGTGTCTTTTGCTATGTCCAGATTGAAACTTAAAACTTGGGTCGTTATGTACTTGAAATTGAAGTCTTGGTTTGTGATTAAGCAATGACGATTGTAATGTTTTGAACTTAATTTATGGATGAACATCATGGTTTTATCATATAGAAGTTTGTTATTGTTGAATGCAATGATATTAAGCAACTCACACCTAATCACGCTTCAGCAAAAGTCAGGGTGTGACATTTACCATGGTTTTCACCAAGCTCATTGAAGTTGGTAAAAGTGATATGTATCCCATTGCACCCTCTCATACTTTAATCAACCAAATTAAATACGATTAAAATGTTGTTTGTTAGAGTGAACCTAAGAATGGAGCCTATCAAGTATGTTGACATAATTGCCAATGTTCCATCTCTAAGACAAGGTATTGATTAATAACACGAAAAAAAAACTGTAGTAAAAAAAGTAACATCATGACTACTTTAATTCACACGAATTTATCATAAATGATAGTTATTATATACCAATTTAGTTAAAGTTGTTACAATTAAGTGAACAAAAAAACCATGGATATAATTTTTAAAAGGAAAGATCAAAATGCAATCAGGCTTTAGCCACAAATCTTTAAATCTCACTCCCACTGCTGTAACTCTGTCAAAAGCTCGGCCTGTAGAAAGTTACAACAAAAACCAGAAATTTAGCTTACAAAACTCTAAGAAGCAAAACCTGCATATAGATTCTTGTCAGTGATTATATAAAAATGAAGTTACATCACAAAAAAGCTTGTTGATATGGATATTTAGACCAACATGTAATGTACATACAATATTCGTAGATGAGGAAATAGTTTCTATACCTTCATAAATTGTGGATGAAAGTAATTTTTGTTATACAATTAGTTGCAATCATTATGATGAAAAAAAAAGATATGAATTTGAAAGATTATTATACTACAATAGTCATTGATAATCAAACCTTTCCTCTATCCTAAATGATAGAAAGATTGTTTCTATTGAGTCCCTCGATCAAAAACCCTTTATTTCGAATCATAATTTAAAACAAGTCAATCAGATAGCTAATGGCAGTCCTAGTTCCATAGCAATTAAATATTATAAAATTAAGTAAATATGCATATGCCACATGATGACCTTAATAACTAAAGAATGTCATTACAAGTTTGGCATATTACATATCAGTAAACAAAGAACAACATAAGCAGTTTGACAGTTTGTAATGTCTATTGAGAATCATCATAGAAATCACATATCGTACAAATTATTTTAAATTTACATAAGTTATAATACTTTAACTTTGGTATATTGGTTCAAATTTCCTTGAAATGGTAATGTCATAAACTTATGTGACGTAATGGTTAAATTTCAATGCAGAGATGAGTGTGAATGCATCATAGACTGATAACAACCAGGTCTTAAACTTGTATGTAGACAACTAGAAAGTTCAAAAACAAATCAACATGGCTTGCATATGACAAATACTAAATTCCCTTAGAGTGAGATTTCCGATATACAAATAATAACAAGAATCTACATCATTGATGTAGGGCACATAAGAAACAACTCAAGGAAACAACCAACCTACTACATTCTTGTTTGTCCCATACTGTTGTATATTGGGTCACGGACCGTAAATTTGGGTCAGGTATATCGGGTCCACAACCGGTGGATTCAAGTTGGGTCATCCACAGCCCCATGAAGGATTTTGAAGACCCATTGTAACAACCTGACTTTCTGGGTCAAAGTCAAAGCCAAAGTCAAAGTCAAGGTCAAGACATGTCATTACTTAGATCTGTCTTTTCTTGCTTAATTATTGCTTTGTACTCTCTAGATTCGATGAACAATATATTGGTTAACGATTTTAAACGATATATTAAACTATGTTTCACAACGCTTATTCAAAACACAGTTAACGTATTTAAAACGCTCTTTATCGCATTGTTACTCCACAGGATCACAACGCAACACAAACTCGAATCGCAGCTACTGGTATTGTTCTAGGTGTATGTTATTGTGTGCTTTACTTGTGTGTGTGTCATGCATATGTTTTGGGATGTTATTTGCAAACGCAATCGCAACTCTATCGCAACGCAATATCATTGCAAACACGAAACGCAGATTTACTTTTATGCTTTTTATGTGTCATGTTATATGTGTAACTACTTGTTTAATGCTATCGCAACGCCCACTCGCAACTCGCTCAAACGCAATGCAACGCTCGACGCACGAAACGAAAGTCGGAAAACTAACTCGCACAAGCCGTCAGATCGAATGACCACTCGATCAAATGGACATCCGACCGGATGACCATCCGATCGGATGGCCATCCGATCGACTGGCCATCTGGCCCACTACTCTGCACCGCCTTATCTCTCCCTCACCTATAAATACTCGTATGTCACATCAACTATTCACTGATGTGACAGCCCTATCCGATCAACACGCTCCCAGCTCGTTCCAAGCACTTTTCACTCGATTCCAAGCGATTTCCGTAAGTTTTCTTCCTAAATCTTGTACTTCCATCTTCATTACACACTTTCTCATCATCTTCTCCATCCAGGTCATACTTTTTCACCATGAAATTGTCTGATTTGGACTGTTTTAGGGTGACGTCACCTCGGTTTCTTATGGAAACTATTGTGTGACCTCATCTCGTCAAGATATGTTCAGATCTAAAGGATTTCTACACTATTTTACACAAATATTAACAAGATCTAAACGATTATCAACTGATTTCCACTTTTCTTAAACTTTTCTTCACTTTTCACTCAAAACCGATGGAATCTCGACTCAATCAGGCTCTCCGCTCATACTCTAGTTGAGAACCGGTCTGAGAACGGATTTCCACCGAAGAGACGACCGATTCACGGGTTGAACATGAAATCACGTCAAGAACAGTTGGTCCGATCGACTGAGCTGGACTTAGTGCGGTTTCCGTTGTTTGACACGTCGTCACACCGTCTCCGTTAAACTTCAAAACTTTAAACGTAGAAAAGTTTTCAAAGATTTTCAAAACATCAGATCCCCGATCGAATAGCCATCCGATCGAATGACAATTCGACCCGGTGACTTGACTCATAAGTTCAACACTTAAACAATTTGACAAAACTTCAAAGAATATCACACTTTCAATAGAATAGCCATCCGATCGAATAGCCATCCGTCTGGATGACCATCCGATTGAATGACTTGATCTATACTACAACGAAAACTTCAAAAGTTCAAACATTTTACAAACACAATCCCCCAATCGAATGACAAACCGTTCGAATGGTCATCCGTCCGGATGACCATCCGTCCGGATGACCATCCGTCCTGATGTCCATCCGTCTGGATGGTCATCCGATTGACTCTTCATCCGACGCTCTGTACACACTGTTCAACGCTTACACTGTCGTTCCATGCTCAGACTAACCCTCACGCGCTCCCTTCAATCCAAGTACTGTGTTTACTAGCGAAACACGCACTGTGAGTATACTCGAACCCTTTTTCGCTTAACACACTTTTGGGTGTTACACACATTACCTATATCAAATCACATCAACACACAACGCAAACACATTTAACGCAAACCGCTCTCGCATGTTATACGTGTCTCGATGAATGCTTGTATGTTATGTTTACACAGTGATTGTTTCCTGACACCTTAGCAATGATAGTACTATAGTTTGGACTCAGCACCTGTCGTGGACATGGGTTGTTAAGGGTTTTACTTCACATGGTCACAGTGGTGATAATGTGTTGTGCATTCTACACTTGCAGTCATGTCGGTTGCATCTAGGAGGTTCAATTCCTCGGTCACATCATTGACAGTCAAGGAATTCACGTCGACCCCACGAAGATCGAAGCTGTAAAAAGTTGGATTACGCTGAGAACCCTGTCCGAAATCCGTTCATTTCTCGGCTTGGCGGGTTATTACCGTCGATTCATCACCGACTTTTCTAAAATCGCCGTGCATCTCACTGCCCTAACACATAAGGATAAACCTTTTATTTCAGGCTCTGGTCAAGAGAACGCTTTTCAAACTCTCAAGCGTATGCTTTGCAACGCTCCTGTTCTCGTACTACCCGACGGGAACGACGATTTCATTGTTTATTGCGAGGCTTCTAACCTAGGTCTCGGTTGTGTTCTTATGCAACGAGACAAGGTTATCGCGTATGCGTCTCGACAACTCAAAATTCACGAGAAGAATTACACTACCCACGATCTCGAGCTCGGTGTAGTTGTTTTTGTGTTGAAGATATGGCGACACTACCTTTATGGTACAAAGTGTACGGTCTTCACCGACCATAAGAGATTACAACATATCTTAAACCAAAAAGAGCTGAACATGCGCCAACGCAGATGGGTCGAACTTCTCAACGATTATGATTGCGAGATACGCTACCATCCAGGAAATTCTAACGTTGTAGCCGATGCACTCAGTCGATGACGCTATGTGCATAGTATTCGTAATGTTCAATCCCGGAACGATCTCGAAGCTCTAATTCGTGACGCACAACACGCATGCTTCATTGAGAATACCTTGAAAGAGGAAATGAAGTGTGGTGCTGAAACTTAGCTGGTGACTAAATCGAATGGTATCTTTCACTATCTCGACCGTGTTTGGATTCCTAGTCGCAATAACCTCTGGGAGATATTGATGACTGAAGCTCACAAATCCTGATACTCCATTCACCCCGGTGCCAACAAGATGTACCAGGACCTCCGTTCCAGGTACTGCTGGCCGGGCATGAAAAAGGACATCGCTTTGTATATTTCAAAATGCCTAACCTGCTCGAAAGTTAAGGCCGAACATCAACGACCCTCTGGTTTACTCGAACAACCCGAAATTCCGATGTGGAAATGGGAGAGTATCGCCATGGATTTTATTACCAAACTCCCCCGAACTCCTTCTGGTCACGATAGCATTTGGGTTATCGTTGATCGTCTTACGAAATCTACTCACTTCATTCCGATACGAGAAGACTTTAAGGTTGAACGATTAGCACGAATCTTTAACGACGAAGTCATTTGTCGACACGGGACGCCTCGTGATATCATCTCTGACCGCGATGGTCGTTTTAGCTCTCGACTCTGAGAGACATTCCAATCTGCTCTCGGTATGACTCTCAATCTCAGTACCGCATTCCATCCCCAGACCGACGGTCAGACTGAGCGCACGATCCGCACCCTGGATGACATGCTTCGTTCATGCGTTGTAGATTTTGGTAGTTTTTGGGATTCGCATTTACCCTTAGTAGAATTCTCGTACAATAGTAGTTATCACGCTAGTATTCAAATGGCACCCTTTGAGTCATTATACGGTAGAAAATGTCGATCGCCTATTGTATGGCACGAGATCGGAGATGCACAGATCACTGGTCCCGAGTTATTACAAGAAACGACAGACAAGATTCTCCAAATAAAAGACAATCTCCTAAAAGCTCAGAGTCGTCAAAATAGCTACGCCGATAAACGCCGTAAGCCCCTAGAGTTCGAAGTTGGAGATCATGTCCTCTTGAAGGTTTCACCTTGGAAGGAAGTGATCTGATTCGGCAAGAAAGGGAAACTAGCGCCACGTTATGTGGGTCCCTTTAAAATTATGGAAAGGATTAGTAAAGTGGCCTACCGACACGAATTACCAGTCGAACTTAGCAACGTACACCTGACTTTCCACGTCTCGAACCTCAAGAAGTGTCTATCCGAAGAAAATCTTCATGTACCTCTTGAAGATTTACAAATAAACGAGACTCTGCACTTTGTGGAAAATCCAGTAGAAATCATGGATCGAGAGACCAAGAAACTTCGACGCAGTCGCATTCCCATAGTGAAGGTTCGCTGGGAAGGCAAACGCGGCACCGAGTTCACTTGGGAGCTCGAAAGTGATATGAAAGCTAAATATCCGCAACTATTTGTTACGTCTACTACTTAATTTCGGGATGAAATCCCTAAAGTAGGGGAGACTGTAACAACCCGCCTATTTGGTTGTTCCTATTTTGTCGTTGCTCCATTTATAAACGCTTGTACTCTCGAGATTCGATTAACGCCAATGGGTTAACTATATTTTAAAACGCATATTATATCATTTATTTATCGCAATTCATCGCATTATACGCTTATTATTTGAACGCTCATGGCAATGCAAACTCGAAACGCGGTTTTATTTAAATTATATCCATTATTTGCGTGTTTACTTGTTTAGTATGTTATATGTGTTGTTACATCGCTTAAAACGCTCAAACGCTCACTCACTCAACTCAATTTATCGCACTGAAACGCAACGCAATACTTAATATCTCGCTAAAATACTTAACACCAAAATGGCCCCTTCGAACGAAACCAGCAGCTTCGTATGAAGGCACTGCCTTCGTACGAATGCAGCCAGCTTCGAACAAAGGTTCCAGCCTTCTCCTATAAATACCTAGCCCTCCTCCTTCATTCTAACTTGCTACCATTTCGCTCCCGAACTGCTGACCTTCGATTTTCAAGGAAGATTTACTGTTTTAACATGAATCACAACGTTTTCCACTACGATTTTACACGAGTTTATCTCCGATTTCATCAAAACTCTTCTATTTTCATCGAAACTTCATTATTGTCACCAAAACTTCATCTTTTCATCCAAACTTCTCTATTTTCTATGAAAACCTTCATTCTTTTACGAAAATCTTCATCTTTTTCATTAAATCTTCTTATTTCACCACGGATCTACACTTAACCGAGTGTATTGGGCCTAGCTTCGGCTTCCCAAGTTAGAAATCTACAGATTTCACACTCACCAAGTGTTAGATCTAGGTAAAAACCCTTTAAAACCTTTTTAAACTCGATTTTTACACAAAAACAGACCAAAACCGACACATATTTCGTTCACTGGATAGTGGAACAAGGTAGTGTCGAAACCGTCTTGAATAGGACTCTAAAACACATCCGATTCAGACGAAAACACAGCTCCGAATGCAAGAAACAACCACTTGTGAAAACTGGACTTTTCTGTGCGAAGCCTGGCTTCGTACGAAGGCACTGCCTTCTTATGAATGCACATGGCTTCGTAGGAAGGCACATGGCTTCGTACGAAGGCACTGGTTTTACACAACCTAGCCCAAGTTCTTACCTGTGACTCGAGCAAAGACCCCTCCGGCTCTAAGTTTAATCAGTAGCTTAAGGCTGGAGGGATGAACACTCGATTTTCCCGAAGACCGATGCGAAGAACACTCGATTTTGGACAACGGAAGCAACACCTGTACGAAGTCCCCCTTTGTACGAAGGCACGCCTTCGTACGAAGCCTCTGTTTCCCACCCGACACTCCGATTTCGACCGTTTCAGCACTTTGGAGGACTTACGCTTCTGTTCCCGTACGCAGGTTGATCTGGCTCTCCTTTCAATCCACTTCAGATCGTGTTTACTTGCTAGACACACACTGTGAGTATACTTAAACCCTTCTTCTCTTAACGCACTTTTGGGTGTTACATACATTCTCTATTAAAAACACAACAGTTAAACGCTTTATAAACGCTAACCGTACTCGCATGTTATACCTGATTAGTTGAATACTTGTTGCTATGTTTCACAGTGATGACTTGCCCTACCGCCCTTAGCAACGATAGTACTATAGTTTGGACTCAGCACCTGTTTAGTCAGGGGTTGTTAAGGATCACATACTTTACTTCATGTGCTCACTTCGGTGAACGTGTGTCGCGCATACTCTACTCGCAGTCATGTGGTTAGCTTGTATCATTGTTGCTAGCTTACTTGATTCGCCCGTTACGTGTTACATTGGTTATGCATAAACGCTTTTTATACTATACTTATGCTAAACTTGTGTACTCACCTTTACATTATTGTATTGACCTTATTTTAACGTATGTGACAGGTTGATGGATTATTTGCTGCAAACAAGATAGGAATGCTAGAAACCCACAATAAAAAAATCTAACTTGTCGGATTTGATTTGTTTGAGAGATTTTGACATCTGTTATGACCATTTGTGGAATATTTGTTTGATAGTATGGGATATTAAACTTGCTAAATATTGTCACGAAAGCAGTTGTTATGGATTCTCTCGAACAATCTGATTCGCTTAGCGCCGCGCCCCGATGATTCCACCATCGGTTGGGGGTGACACTGTCCCCTCTGGTTCCCACTTAAACAAACTGCCGGACTCTGAGAAAACCTGAGAACTAACACTCTCCATCATAAGCAGGTAGTTCACTGGAGAGACTTTCATCGCTGGAATACGAGTTCTCTTAACCCACTGTCGTTTGGGAGCTCTGACTGAAGCACTACACGTGCTCCCACTGCCATGAAAACCCTTGACTGGTTTCTCTAAACATTTCCAAGCACGTTCAACCTGAATCTGACCTGTGACTCTGGGTTTATCTCCTACAAAACAAACCTTCTTCTGCCCCTGAGATTCTGTGAACCGGATCTTGGTCTTCTTCTGAACTGGGATAACCTCTCCCTCAGGCGGTACACTAACCATGTACAATGAGCCCCTCTTCTTGCCACGTGCAACTACTAAATTTCCCTTAATTACCTTCCACTGTCCACTACCGAACTTAACCTCGTGACCCTGATCATCCAGCTTCCCGACTGAAATAAGCATTTTCTTCAAGCCTAGAATGACTCTCATGTCTCTCAAAGTCCAAGTAGATCCGACTGAAGTAACTACTTTAATATCACCCATGCCTGTGACATCTAAGACTTCATCATTTGCAAGTCGTACCTTACCAAAATCCCCAATTTTAAGATTCCGTAGTGCTTCACTGCTGTGGGTAGCGTGAAATGAAGCACTCGAATCCATAACCCAGGAATCCACACTGCTCTCCACATTACAGATCAAAACTTCATCATCTGAGTGGTCTACTGCGACGTTAACTTCTTTCTTTTCGTTTGGACATTGATTCCTGAAATGTCCAACCTCTTTACAGTTCCAAGAGGTTACATCATTTCGAGCCCTGGACTGACTCATCTTTCTGATCTTACTGCCACTACATCTGTTATTCTTCCTTCCTCTGCCAACATGCATTAAATCACCTGATGTGTAAGACCCTAACACGTATTTGACCAAAAGTCGCAGCAGAAGTTCATGTCTAAAAATTTCTTTCCTTATAATACCTTGACTTATTTGAAATTTCATTCATCCATTTTTTTTATACTCTTTTACACACTTGCATCAATCGACTCATTTACTAAATACAAACATAACTTATGTCTGCTAAATTACATACACAAACGTCCCTATACAATCTATCTTGCGACTCGGTCCTCGATCTCCATTCCTTGATGATCCTCCGTGACCCGATCAACCTGCGCTCACCACATACATTCATAACGTTAGCACACATTATAAACATAAATAAATTTCCTTCTTGTTGACTTTTCATTTCATTTTCTCTTTTCATTCCAGCTTTCCATCACATTATACTATCTGTGGCGAGACTTCCTTATTATACCTGCAATACACTTCGTTCACAAGGCACGCTATTATTATCGTCAATACTCAATCTCATTGAATACACGCGTACATACTTTCATACATACTCACATATATGCATACGTTCGCACTTAACCACTTGCATACATGTACATACACATACTGCCTACATACATGTAACACCTGTGCCTCCACGGCCATCAAACAAATACCAAACCAATGAAATATTATATTTCATACTTGGGATTTGTAAAAATATGTGTATCATTTGCACATATCAATTCTTGTTCAATTTCAAACTCTAAATCGCTTTCTGGAAGGTTATACGCGCACTGATGCGTAAATATAACCAGTTTAATGCAACAAACACTCCGGAGTAGTGACATAGGATTAACATACCTTAAATAACCTTTACATAACTTATAAATAAGTTTTGGAAGGTTTGGTATGCCGAAATCAAGTTTAATCGCTTACAGGGACTAAAGTTGACAAACTGCGAAAGTATGCCAATTTGAACTGTAACAGACCTTCCGGAACATGACCATAAGTTAAACATACCATAAATATCCTTTACATAGCTTAGAAATAGGCTTTGAGGGGTTCGGTGTGCTAAAATAAACTTTTGGGTCATTCAGGGACTAAAAGTGTCAAAAAGTGCACAAGTTTGCATTTTCGCGCATAACTTACGTTCTGAATACATCCGGACATCCAAAAAATTATGTTAGCACTAAAATATTTTATTTTAGTGTTCGCCATAAGAAAAATCCATTCGTCACGTCATTTGGATCGTTTTTCGCATTCGGGACCAGATTCGATGTATTAGCCGTTGTTTAATTCACAACCACACATTCTAACTTGCTTAGTCAGCGGATAAGGATGGAATTTAAACACCTAAACACCATGACATTTCAACACATGTATGGATGGAATTTAAACACCTAAACACCATGGCATTTCAACACATGTATGGATGGAATTTAAACACCTAAACACCATGACATTTCAACACATGTATGGATGGAATTTAAACACCTAAACACCATGACATTTCAACACATGTATGGATGGAATTTAAACACCTAAACACCATGACATTTCAACACATGTATGGATGGAATTTAAACACCTAAACACCATGACATTTCAACACATGTACGGATGGGATTAAGGCACGTTTTCCATGAAACGATCTTAACGGTTCGGGTATTCCTATAAATACCCCATACCCCCCATTGCTAAAATTACTAGAATTCTGATTTGAGAACCTCTAAGTTGAAACCATTGTTTCATACCTGAGATTCTTGAATCGGGATTAGCATTCGGGGACCCTTCGTAAGTATTCTTTCGTTCTTTTCCTTATTTTACTGCTTTTCGAGTCAGAAAGTCAAACTTTGTTTGACTTTCAGCGTTGACCAGTAATGGTCAATGCGAAGTTCGTTTGAACTTCGCAACGTGATTGTAATCACGTTGGTTATAGTCCCTTGGGACTATGCCTACTGATTACCACGTTGTCTAGGGTCGTAGGGTAAGCGATCTGATAAATCGCTTATACCTTCGAACCCGACCCAGTTTGGTCGATCATTAGGATCCGACCAAATACATTAGGTGACCATAGTAGGTAGGGAATAACCTTCCGAGGTTATACCCTATGGTCACATCGTTTGAGTAGTTGTATGATAGGTGGTTTATATGCCTTAGGTAAATTACCAGAATACCCTTTTCATGTATAATTGGTAATTAAGCATATGTAACATAAACCTTTGTCACATAACTGATTATGTAACATGTTTAGGCATATAACACTTGTCATAGGGCTAGTTAGACGGTCCGAACGCGTTTCACGCGCACGACGCGTTAAAGTAGCATAAGTTACCTTAATGGGTCGCGATGGGTCGATAATACTTAGGTTAAGTTTCATTTAGTATGTAGGCTTTGTTAAACCATATCATATGAGTTCCTACACTCATTTGGTTTACAAACCCTCCTGCTACCCAGTCTTCCGATTTAGGTCCGGGTTAATTATGTAGTTACCTATATTAGGTACCGTTTGATTTCCGGGACTCCTCTAGCTTACTTGGTAGTTGTTCAAGACTCCTAAGCACTCCCAGGCGAGTACATTATTCCCCTCTTTTACTGTTTTTCAACTGTTTTGGGGTGACTCATATGTGCTAAATGTTTTAACAATAATTTCAATAACAATTACAATAGTTTCAAGAACAATTACAATGTGGTTTCAAGAACAATAACAATTATTTCAAGAACGCTAACAATGATTTCAAGAACGCTAACAATGATTTCAAGAACGCTAACAATGATTTCAAGAACGCTAACAATGATTTCAAGAACGAATACAATGATTTCAAGAACGAATACAATGATTTCAAAAACTAATAACAATTTCAAAAAGTGAACAAACTTGTTGGTTGTAGTTTACATGACCGATGACATTCATTAGCAATGATCAAGCCGACCAGTATTAGGTTATGGTACCATAGGATCTGACAAATCCCGTTATTTACTGCACCTATTGTTATGTGTGGGGGTTGTGGGTAGCGACTGAATCTGTAATTATTAACTTATCCTTTGGTAAGGGTTTGTTAAGAACGAGAACGAGAGCGAGATGGAGCGAGGAACGCGTCAAGAAGGTTTGAATGTTATTAGAGAATCGACCATAAAGAAGTTTCACAATTAAAACAAGAACGACTAGAACGATTTTACAAAATGGGTTAACGATTGGGTAAACATTTGGACATGATTTACATTTGATCATGCATTTACACGAAACATAGTATTGGTTTAAACCAAGTTTTACTTCAATACTTTGTTTTGTGCGTTCCACCTATGGTTTAGTTAATGCATTTCACTAGCCATACATATCATTTTGGTTATACATATTACATGATTTACATTGGGCATGAACATTACTTTGGTGGTTTGGTTTGGGTAAGTGATTTGAGTAACGGTGCGTGTGTAATATGATACAAGCATGGTGGATACGCCGCAGGTACTTCCTATATATAAGTGTTTGTATGGTATTACATATTGTAGCGTTATTTGAATCATTTCAGTTTGAGACATAGAACATTTTATACAAGTAACATACTTTTCACAAGACATTTATTTACAAACAACTTATCTTATACAAACTCATTTTACATGGTTATTCATTTAATCATGCATTATTCTCTTATTTATACTTATCATCCGAACTTATTATTTTTCAAATGATTTACAAAGACAAAGCAAATTACAAGGTTCATGACTAAACATTTTCTTAAACAGAAGTCATGAATCTTATTTTCACAAAACCTATGTACTCGCCAGCATTTCTTTGCTGACCTCGTTTTCACATATGTTTCAGGTATTGTTGGATGATATCGATTGATAAGATGCATGCTCACATAGGACTGGACAAGGCCTTAGTGACTCAATAACAATGATAGACTATGTTTAAATAGTGTATTTAGATTTCAAGACGATGTAATTATTCAATGTTTAATAAAACGAAACACTCTTTGGTATCCATGGTTATGAAACATTAATTCTGTTGCAACACGCCCCGATGTTTCCGCCGCGATTTGTTGTTTTACGCGGTCGGGGTGTGACAGGAAAGATGGTATCAGAGCCAATGGTTATAGGGAATTAGGTTATTAGTAATTAGTAATGCTTTGACCTAGTCTATAACCTTCTTAGGACCCTAACGCGAGTTTACTTGCGTTTAGTCATAAAACAATACTGTCACCTATCCTTAGGTGACAACCACAACAAGAACATAAATTTCAAAACCGCTTTGAAAACTAATCATCTGTTCTAGGATGATTGATTACTAGGTTTTGAACCCTCTATTGTAAGGTTTTGAACTCTCTATTATATGGTTTTGAACCCCTTTGAGTTTTCAAAACTTCGTCAAGGTTTTGGGTTTTAAATGATGTGAACACGTGCAAACTGGAAGGGTGAATGCCTGTATTCTGGGTTTTCTGTCTAGGCAAGCACTTCGTATACATCTCATCAGACGCGAGACCAGTTGTGCTTACCTGGGAATTCTTGGGATGAGTGTTCACTTATAGGCGAGCATGTCTTCGCGATACATTATTTTTGACCCATTTACTTTGATTAGTCACCGTCTCATTTGTTTGCCTTAGGTAACAAACAAATGATCGCAATTTTTCATGCGTTATCATTCTGTTTTGAATGTCCAATAATCTTTCACCTGTTTCTCCCTATGCCTTTCTTTTTCTTCAAGAATGTCTCTTCATCACGATGACGCCCAGATATCTGAGCGAGCAGCCAAATTCGCTCAGCGAATAGGCGAAGTAGTCCTAAAGACTGTTGAATTAGCTACTGCCAAGTATCATCTCCAGGATGAAGCCACTCAAGAGTCACCAAGACAGGCAGGACCTAGTCAGGCGACAACACCACCGGCCGAGAAACCAATCGAGGAATCAAAGACCATGGATGAACGATCCCCTAAGAAGTCAAAGAAGCGGAAGGCTTCTCAGAACTTCGCCATGATCGCTCATGATTCCCTCGAAATTTTTTTTAGTACTCGTTTCACTCTAAGAAACAAAGTACAGAAAATTAAGTGACATTATGAGTAATCGTGCTTTTCGCACATCTGTACCTTTAAATCCTTGGTTAGATAACTAAGGGTATTTTCAAATCTCATACCCATTACGTTTTGATTTTTCAACATACACAGTACCAGTATTTCAAAACAATCTTCATGATCTCAAAACATTTCATATAGTTTGAAAACAATTTTTCTAGATGCATTGTCTATGTTATTTCAAAAACATTGACCATGTTATCAAAACCAACCTTCCTAATTTCAAAATATTTCATATAGTCTGAAGACAATATTAACACAATACATTTTATTATCAAGTGCATGATTTCGAAAAGCATCATTCATATCTTTCAAAAACCTTATACATAATTTCAAAATTAATCTCGCATGATTTTAAAACATTTTTATAAATATATCTATCTAATACACCTACTTTATGATTTCAAAAGTATTATATATAAGGTTTCAAAAACGTTAAACACATTTTTTCTTAAAAGAACCCCATGCATAGTTTTCAAAAATACTTTCCTCATACATTGACTTAACCTTCAAAATTCTGCTTCATATGTCGCCTTGACATATCAAGCATCTCAACTTCATAAGCATTTTACATCATGTTTTGACCTAAGCACATCCAGTGCAAGGTTTCAAAACATCTTCAACTTCAAAAATTCATATGGGATCTTTTTATCTTCACAATTAGATCCTTGTGGATGATTATCATTCAAATCAGAGTCCTTAATTGGATTCCTTATGTACCTTAATTCGAACATTTCGGTTCCTAATAATCGAAATCGAATTTCCTTTTTGAATCTTTCTATCTTTATAGTTGGATTCTTGATAACGTTTAAGGTACCAAATGAAATCCGCGGAATGGATTCCTAGTGTGCTTTAAATGTATGTACGCAATTTACAAGACAAATTAACGAACAATTTTGTGGTTATGTGATATGTGTTTATGTGTTCTCCTCTATGATTTTGTGTGATCCGATTTTCAAATCCTCATAGAATCTTTCATGTTTTCATATGAGGGATTCATAGTAGGATATTCAAAAGGTACTACCTTAAATCCTTATGGGCTTCTACCTGGTAGTTAAGACCCTTGGGTTATATAGTACCATTCCATGATTCGATGAGAGACCCTTGAGTGGTCTAGTTAAAGATTGATTCAAGACCTGGTTAAGAATGGCATGTGATGATACAGCTGAAAGGACCCTATGGTGGTCCAATCACACTCATCACAGGTTTGTTCATTTGGTTTTACCCTACACATTATAAAAAAGACTGTGTGAACTGTGCAAGGAATTGTCTAATTATGGACACGTACATAATTATGAAATTTAGTGCATAGAAACCCAGTAGGATTTATTATGTGTAAGAACCGATAGTGACAACAATAACGAAATGAGAACGATGTAATGGAGGTACGGTGGACGCACCAATGACGCTTCATATACTTGTATATAAGTATCCCTCTTACATTGCAAGCATAATGTTATTAAGGTTACTAGAAGTTCAGAACCCTAACCAATGTTGTTCGATCTTTTCAACTTCATGCTTTCAAGCTCTCACAAGTTTCCTCTAAATAAATTTCGGGACGAAATTTCCTAAAGTAGGGGAGACTGTAACACCTGTGCCTTCACGGCCATCAAACAAATACCAAACCAATGAAATATTATAATTCATACTTGGGATTTGTAAAAATATGTGTATCATTTACACATATCAATTCTTGTTCTATTTCAAACTCTAAATCGCTTTCTGGAAGGTTATACGCGCATCGATGCGTAAATATAACCAGTTTAATGCAACGAACACTCCGGAGTAGTGAAATAGGCTTAACATACCTTAAATAACCTTTACATAACTTAGAAATAAGTTTTGGAAGGTTTGGTATGCCGAAAAACAAGTTAACTCGCTTACAGGGACTAAATATGACAAACTGCGAAAGTATGCGAATTTGAACTGTAACAGACATTCCGGAACATGGCCATAAGTTAAACATACCATAAATATCCTTTACATAGCTTAGAAATAAGCTTTGAGGGGTTCGGTGTGCTAAAATAAACTTTTGGGTCATTCAGGGACTAAAAGTGTCAAAAAGTGCACAAGTTTGCATTTTCGCGCATAACTTACGTTCTGAATACATCTGGACATCCAAAAATTTATGTAAGCATGACTACATTATATTTTAGTGTTCGCCTTAAGAAAAATCCGTGCGTCGCGTCATTTGGATCGTTTTTCGCGCTCTTCCAACTTGCACGTGTTCACATTATTTAAAACAAATGTTTCAACTTAGGTCAAATCAGAGTCCTTAATTGGATTCCTTATGTACCTTAATTCGAACATTTCGGTTCCTAATAATCGAAATCGAATTTCCTTTTTGAATCTTTCTATCTTTATAGTTGGATTCTTGATAACGTTTAAGGTACCAAATGAAATCCGCGGAATGGATTCCTAGTGTGCTTTAAATGTATGTACGCAATTTACAAGACAAATTAACGAACAATTTTGTGGTTATGTGATATGTGTTTATGTGTTCTCCTCTATGATTTTGTGTGATCCGATTTTCAAATCCTCATAGAATCTTTCATGTTTTCATATGAGGGATTCATAGTAGGATATTCAAAAGGTACTACCTTAAATCCTTATGGGCTTCTACCTGGTAGTTAAGACCCTTGGGTTATATAGTACCATTCCATGATTCGATGAGAGACCCTTGAGTGGTCTAGTTAAAGATTGATTCAAGACCTGGTTAAGAATGGCATGTGATGATACAGCTGAAAGGACCCTATGGTGGTCCAATCACACTCATCACAGGTTTGTTCATTTGGTTTTACCCTACACATTATAAAAAAGACTGTGTGAACTGTGCAAGGAATTGTCTAATTATGGACGCGTACATAATTATGAAATTTAGTGCATAGAAACCCAGTAGGATTTATTATGTGTAAGAACCGATAGTGACAACAATAACGAAATGAGAACGATGTAATGGAGGTACGGTGGACGCACCAATGACGCTTCATATACTTGTATATAAGTATCCCTCTTACATTGCAAGCATGATGTTATTAAAGTTACTAGAAGTTCAGAACCCTAACCAATGTTGTTCGGTCTTTTCAACTTCATGTTTTAAACTCTCACAAGTTTCCTCTAAATAAATTTCGGGACGAAATTTCCTAAAGTAGGGGAGACTGTAACACCTGTGCCTCCACGGCCATCAAACAAATACCAAACCAATGAAATATTATATTTCATACTTGGGATTTGTAAAAATATGTGTATCATTTGCACATATCAATTCTTGTTCAATTTCAAACTCTAAATCGCTTTCTGGAAGGTTATACGCGCACTGATGCGTAAATATAACCAGTTTAATGCAACAAACACTCCGGAGTAGTGACATAGGATTAACATACCTTAAATAACCTTTACATAACTTATAAATAAGTTTTGGAAGGTTTGGTATGCCGAAATCAAGTTTAATCGCTTACAGGGACTAAAGTTGACAAACTGCGAAAGTATGCCAATTTGAACTGTAACAGACCTTCCGGAACATGACCATAAGTTAAACATACCATAAATATCCTTTACATAGCTTAGAAATAGGCTTTGAGGGGTTCGGTGTGCTAAAATAAACTTTTGGGTCATTCAGGGACTAAAAGTGTCAAAAAGTGCACAAGTTTGCATTTTCGCGCATAACTTACGTTCTGAATACATCCGGACATCCAAAAAATTATGTTAGCACTAAAATATTTTATTTTAGTGTTCGCCATAAGAAAAATCCATTCGTCACGTCATTTGGATCGTTTTTCGCATTCGGGACCAGATTCGATGTATTAGCCGTTGTTTAATTCACAACCACACATTCTAACTTGCTTAGTCAGCGGATAAGGATGGAATTTAAACACCTAAACACCATGACATTTCAACACATGTATGGATGGAATTTAAACACCTAAACACCATGGCATTTCAACACATGTATGGATGGAATTTAAACACCTAAACACCATGACATTTCAACACATGTATGGATGGAATTTAAACACCTAAACACCATGACATTTCAACACATGTATGGATGGAATTTAAACACCTAAACACCATGACATTTCAACACATGTACGGATGGGATTAAGGCACGTTTTCCATGAAACGATCTTAACGGTTCGGGTATTCCTATAAATACCCCATACCCCCCATTGCTAAAATTACTAGAATTCTGATTTGAGAACCTCTAAGTTGAAACCATTGTTTCATACCTGAGATTCTTGAATCGGGATTAGCATTCGGGGACCCTTCGTAAGTATTCTTTCGTTCTTTTCCTTATTTTACTGCTTTTCGAGTCAGAAAGTCAAACTTTGTTTGACTTTCAGCGTTGACCAGTAATGGTCAATGCGAAGTTCGTTTGAACTTCGCAACGTGATTGTAATCACGTTGGTTATAGTCCCTTGGGACTATGCCTACTGATTACCACGTTGTCTAGGGTCGTAGGGTAAGCGATCTGATAAATCGCTTATACCTTCGAACCCGACCCAGTTTGGTCGATCATTAGGATCCGACCAAATACATTAGGTGACCATAGTAGGTAGGGAATAACCTTCCAAGGTTATACCCTATGGTCACATCGTTTGAGTAGTTGTATGATAGGTGGTTTATATGCCTTAGGTAAATTACCAGAATACCCTTTTCATGTATAATTGGTAATTAAGCATATGTAACATAAACCTTTGTCACATAACTGATTATGTAACATGTTTAGGCATATAACACTTGTCATAGGGCTAGTTAGACGGTCCGAACGCGTTTCACGCGCACGACGCGTTAAAGTAGCATAAGTTACCTTAATGGGTCGCGATGGGTCGATAATACTTAGGTTAAGTTTCATTTAGTATGTAGGCTTTGTTAAACCATATCATATGAGTTCCTACACTCATTTGGTTTACAAACCCTCCTGCTACCCAGTCTTCCGATTTAGGTCCGGGTTAATTATGTAGTTACCTATATTAGGTACCGTTTGATTTCCGGGACTCCTCTAGCTTACTTGGTAGTTGTTCAAGACTCCTAAGCACTCCCAGGCGAGTACATTATTCCCCTCTTTTACTGTTTTTCAACTGTTTTGGGGTGACTCATATGTGCTAAATGTTTTAACAATAATTTCAATAACAATTACAATAGTTTCAAGAACAATTACAATGTGGTTTCAAGAACAATAACAATTATTTCAAGAACGCTAACAATGATTTCAAGAACGCTAACAATGATTTCAAGAACGCTAACAATGATTTCAAGAACGCTAACAATGATTTCAAGAACGAATACAATGATTTCAAGAACGAATACAATGATTTCAAAAACTAATAACAATTTCAAAAAGTGAACAAACTTGTTGGTTGTAGTTTACATGACCGATGACATTCATTAGCAATGATCAAGCCGACCAGTATTAGGTTATGGTACCATAGGATCTGACAAATCCCGTTATTTACTGCACCTATTGTTATGTGTGGGGGTTGTGGGTAGCGACTGAATCTGTAATTATTAACTTATCCTTTGGTAAGGGTTTGTTAAGAACGAGAACGAGAGCGAGATGGAGCGAGGAACGCGTCAAGAAGGTTTGAATGTTATTAGAGAATCGACCATAAAGAAGTTTCACAATTAAAACAAGAACGACTAGAACGATTTTACAAAATGGGTTAACGATTGGGTAAACATTTGGACATGATTTACATTTGATCATGCATTTACACGAAACATAGTATTGGTTTAAACCAAGTTTTACTTCAATACTTTGTTTTGTGCGTTTCACCTATGGTTTAGTTAATGCATTTCACTAGCCATACATATCATTTTGGTTATACATATTACATGATTTACATTGGGCATGAACATTACTTTGGTGGTTTGGTTTGGGTAAGTGATTTGAGTAACGGTGCGTGTGTAATATGATACAAGCATGGTGGATACGCCGCAGGTACTTCCTATATATAAGTGTTTGTATGGTATTACATATTGTAGCGTTATTTGAATCATTTCAGTTTGAGACATAGAACATTTTATACAAGTAACATACTTTTCACAAGACATTTATTTACAAACAACTTATCTTATACAAACTCATTTTACATGGTTATTCATTTAATCATGCATTATTCTCTTATTTATACTTATCATCCGAACTTATTATTTTTCAAATGATTTACAAAGACAAAGCAAATTACAAGGTTCATGACTAAACATTTTCTTAAACAGAAGTCATGAATCTTATTTTCACAAAACCTATGTACTCGCCAGCATTTCTTTGCTGACCTCGTTTTCACATATGTTTCAGGTATTGTTGGATGATATCGATTGATAAGATGCATGCTCACATAGGACTGGACAAGGCCTTAGTGACTCAATAACAATGATAGACTATGTTTAAATAGTGTATTTAGATTTCAAGACGATGTAATTATTCAATGTTTAATAAAACGAAACACTCTTTGGTATCCATGGTTATGAAACATTAATTCTGTTGCAACACGCCCCGATGTTTCCGCCGCGATTTGTTGTTTTACGCGGTCGGGGTGTGACAGGAAAGATGGTATCAGAGCCAATGGTTATAGGGAATTAGGTTATTAGTAATTAGTAATGCTTTGACCTAGTCTATAACCTTCTTAGGACCCTAACGCGAGTTTACTTGCGTTTAGTCATAAAACAATACTGTCACCTATCCTTAGGTGACAACCACAACAAGAACATAAATTTCAAAACCGCTTTGAAAACTAATCATCTGTTCTAGGATGATTGATTACTAGGTTTTGAACCCTCTATTGTAAGGTTTTGAACTCTCTATTATATGGTTTTGAACCCCTTTGAGTTTTCAAAACTTCGTCAAGGTTTTGGGTTTTAAATGATGTGAACACGTGCAAACTGGAAGGGTGAATGCCTGTATTCTGGGTTTTCTGTCTAGGCAAGCACTTCGTATACATCTCATCAGACGCGAGACCAGTTGTGCTTACCTGGGAATTCTTGGGATGAGTGTTCACTTATAGGCGAGCATGTCTTCGCGATACATTATTTTTGACCCATTTACTTTGATTAGTCACCGTCTCATTTGTTTGCCTTAGGTAACAAACAAATGATCGCAATTTTTCATGCGTTATCATTCTGTTTTGAATGTCCAATAATCTTTCACCTGTTTCTCCCTATGCCTTTCTTTTTCTTCAAGAATGTCTCTTCATCACGATGACGCCCAGATATCTGAGCGAGCAGCCAAATTCGCTCAGCGAATAGGCGAAGTAGTCCTAAAGACTGTTGAATTAGCTACTGCCAAGTATCATCTCCAGGATGAAGCCACTCAAGAGTCACCAAGACAGGCAGGACCTAGTCAGGCGACAACACCACCGGCCGAGAAACCAATCGAGGAATCAAAGACCATGGATGAACGATCCCCTAAGAAGTCAAAGAAGCGGAAGGCTTCTCAGAACTTCGCCATGATCGCTCATGATTCCCTCGAAATTTTTTTTAGTACTCGTTTCACTCTAAGAAACAAAGTACAGAAAATTAAGTGACATTATGAGTAATCGTGCTTTTCGCACATCTGTACCTTTAAATCCTTGGTTAGATAACTAAGGGTATTTTCAAATCTCATACCCATTACGTTTTGATTTTTCAACATACACAGTACCAGTATTTCAAAACAATCTTCATGATCTCAAAACATTTCATATAGTTTGAAAACAATTTTTCTAGATGCATTGTCTATGTTATTTCAAAAACATTGACCATGTTATCAAAACCAACCTTCCTAATTTCAAAATATTTCATATAGTCTGAAGACAATATTAACACAATACATTTTATTATCAAGTGCATGATTTCGAAAAGCATCATTCATGTCTTTCAAAAACCTTATACATAATTTCAAAATTAATCTCGCATGATTTTAAAACATTTTTATAAATATATCTATCTAATACACCTACTTTATGATTTCAAAAGTATTATATATAAGGTTTCAAAAACGTTAAACACATTTTTTCTTAAAAGAACCCCATGCATAGTTTTCAAAAATACTTTCCTCATACATTGACTTAACCTTCAAAATTCTGCTTCATATGTCGCCTTGACATATCAAGCATCTCAACTTCATAAGCATTTTACATCATGTTTTGACCTAAGCACATCCAGTGCAAGGTTTCAAAACATCTTCAACTTCAAAAATTCATATGGGATCTTTTTATCTTCACAATTAGATCCTTGTGGATGATTATCATTCAAATCAGAGTCCTTAATTGGATTCCTTATGTACCTTAATTCGAACATTTCGGTTCCTAATAATCGAAATCGAATTTCCTTTTTGAATCTTTCTATCTTTATAGTTGGATTCTTGATAACGTTTAAGGTACCAAATGAAATCCGCGGAATGGATTCCTAGTGTGCTTTAAATGTATGTACGCAATTTACAAGACAAATTAACGAACAATTTTGTGGTTATGTGATATGTGTTTATGTGTTCTCCTCTATGATTTTGTGTGATCCGATTTTCAAATCCTCATAGAATCTTTCATGTTTTCATATGAGGGATTCATAGTAGGATATTCAAAAGGTACTACCTTAAATCTTTATGGGCTTCTACCTGGTAGTTAAGACCCTTGGGTTATATAGTACCATTCCATGATTCGATGAGAGACCCTTGAGTGGTCTAGTTAAAGATTGATTCAAGACCTGGTTAAGAATGGCATGTGATGATACAGCTGAAAGGACCCTATGGTGGTCCAATCACACTCATCACAGGTTTGTTCATTTGGTTTTACCCTACACATTATAAAAAAGACTGTGTGAACTGTGCAAGGAATTGTCTAATTATGGACACGTACATAATTATGAAATTTAGTGCATAGAAACCCAGTAGGATTTATTATGTGTAAGAACCGATAGTGACAACAATAACGAAATGAGAACGATGTAATGGAGGTACGGTGGACGCACCAATGACGCTTCATATACTTGTATATAAGTATCCCTCTTACATTGCAAGCATAATGTTATTAAGGTTACTAGAAGTTCAGAACCCTAACCAATGTTGTTCGATCTTTTCAACTTCATGCTTTCAAGCTCTCACAAGTTTCCTCTAAATAAATTTCGGGACGAAATTTCCTAAAGTAGGGGAGACTGTAACACCTGTGCCTTCACGGCCATCAAACAAATACCAAACCAATGAAATATTATAATTCATACTTGGGATTTGTAAAAATATGTGTATCATTTACACATATCAATTCTTGTTCTATTTCAAACTCTAAATCGCTTTCTGGAAGGTTATACGCGCATCGATGCGTAAATATAACCAGTTTAATGCAACGAACACTCCGGAGTAGTGAAATAGGCTTAACATACCTTAAATAACCTTTACATAACTTAGAAATAAGTTTTGGAAGGTTTGGTATGCCGAAAAACAAGTTAACTCGCTTACAGGGACTAAATATGACAAACTGCGAAAGTATGCGAATTTGAACTGTAACAGACATTCCGGAACATGGCCATAAGTTAAACATACCATAAATATCCTTTACATAGCTTAGAAATAAGCTTTGAGGGGTTCGGTGTGCTAAAATAAACTTTTGGGTCATTCAGGGACTAAAAGTGTCAAAAAGTGCACAAGTTTGCATTTTCGCGCATAACTTACGTTCTGAATACATCTGGACATCCAAAAATTTATGTAAGCATGACTACATTATATTTTAGTGTTCGCCTTAAGAAAAATCCGTGCGTCGCGTCATTTGGATCGTTTTTCGCGCTCTTCCAACTTGCACGTGTTCACATTATTTAAAACAAATGTTTCAACTTAGGTCAAATCAGAGTCCTTAATTGGATTCCTTATGTACCTTAATTCGAACATTTCGGTTCCTAATAATCGAAATCGAATTTCCTTTTTGAATCTTTCTATCTTTATAGTTGGATTCTTGATAACGTTTAAGGTACCAAATGAAATCCGCGGAATGGATTCCTAGTGTGCTTTAAATGTATGTACGCAATTTACAAGACAAATTAACGAACAATTTTGTGGTTATGTGATATGTGTTTATGTGTTCTCCTCTATGATTTTGTGTGATCCGATTTTCAAATCCTCATAGAATCTTTCATGTTTTCATATGAGGGATTCATAGTAGGATATTCAAAAGGTACTACCTTAAATCCTTATGGGCTTCTACCTGGTAGTTAAGACCCTTGGGTTATATAGTACCATTCCATGATTCGATGAGAGACCCTTGAGTGGTCTAGTTAAAGATTGATTCAAGACCTGGTTAAGAATGGCATGTGATGATACAGCTGAAAGGACCCTATGGTGGTCCAATCACACTCATCACAGGTTTGTTCATTTGGTTTTACCCTACACATTATAAAAAAGACTGTGTGAACTGTGCAAGGAATTGTCTAATTATGGACGCGTACATAATTATGAAATTTAGTGCATAGAAACCCAGTAGGATTTATTATGTGTAAGAACCGATAGTGACAACAATAACGAAATGAGAACGATGTAATGGAGGTACGGTGGACGCACCAATGACGCTTCATATACTTGTATATAAGTATCCCTCTTACATTGCAAGCATGATGTTATTAAAGTTACTAGAAGTTCAGAACCCTAACCAATGTTGTTCGGTCTTTTCAACTTCATGTTTTAAACTCTCACAAGTTTCCTCTAAATAAATTTCGGGACGAAATTTCCTAAAGTAGGGGAGACTGTAACACCTGTGCCTCCACGGCCATCAAACAAATACCAAACCAATGAAATATTATATTTCATACTTGGGATTTGTAAAAATATGTGTATCATTTGCACATATCAATTCTTGTTCAATTTCAAACTCTAAATCGCTTTCTGGAAGGTTATACGCGCACTGATGCGTAAATATAACCAGTTTAATGCAACAAACACTCCGGAGTAGTGACATAGGATTAACATACCTTAAATAACCTTTACATAACTTATAAATAAGTTTTGGAAGGTTTGGTATGCCGAAATCAAGTTTAATCGCTTACAGGGACTAAAGTTGACAAACTGCGAAAGTATGCCAATTTGAACTGTAACAGACCTTCCGGAACATGACCATAAGTTAAACATACCATAAATATCCTTTACATAGCTTAGAAATAGGCTTTGAGGGGTTCGGTGTGCTAAAATAAACTTTTGGGTCATTCAGGGACTAAAAGTGTCAAAAAGTGCACAAGTTTGCATTTTCGCGCATAACTTACGTTCTGAATACATCCGGACATCCAAAAAATTATGTTAGCATTAAAATATTTTATTTTAGTGTTCGCCATAAGAAAAATCCATTCGTCACGTCATTTGGATCGTTTTTCGCATTCGGGACCAGATTCGATGTATTAGCCGTTGTTTAATTCACAACCACACATTCTAACTTGCTTAGTCAGCGGATAAGGATGGAATTTAAACACCTAAACACCATGACATTTCAACACATGTATGGATGGAATTTAAACACCTAAACACCATGGCATTTCAACACATGTATGGATGGAATTTAAACACCTAAACACCATGACATTTCAACACATGTATGGATGGAATTTAAACACCTAAACACCATGACATTTCAACACATGTATGGATGGAATTTAAACACCTAAACACCATGACATTTCAACACATGTATGGATGGAATTTAAACACCTAAACACCATGACATTTCAACACATGTACGGATGGGATTAAGGCACGTTTTCCATGAAACGATCTTAACGGTTCGGGTATTCCTATAAATACCCCATACCCCCCATTGCTAAAATTACTAGAATTCTGATTTGAGAACCTCTAAGTTGAAACCATTGTTTCATACCTGAGATTCTTGAATCGGGATTAGCATTCGGGGACCCTTCGTAAGTATTCTTTCGTTCTTTTCCTTATTTTACTGCTTTTCGAGTCAGAAAGTCAAACTTTGTTTGACTTTCAGCGTTGACCAGTAATGGTCAATGCGAAGTTCGTTTGAACTTCGCAACGTGATTGTAATCACGTTGGTTATAGTCCCTTGGGACTATGCCTACTGATTACCACGTTGTCTAGGGTCGTAGGGTAAGCGATCTGATAAATCGCTTATACCTTCGAACCCGACCCAGTTTGGTCGATCATTAGGATCCGACCAAATACATTAGGTGACCATAGTAGGTAGGGAATAACCTTCCAAGGTTATACCCTATGGTCACATCGTTTGAGTAGTTGTATGATAGGTGGTTTATATGCCTTAGGTAAATTACCAGAATACCCTTTTCATGTATAATTGGTAATTAAGCATATGTAACATAAACCTTTGTCACATAACTGATTATGTAACATGTTTAGGCATATAACACTTGTCATAGGGCTAGTTAGACGGTCCGAACGCGTTTCACGCGCACGACGCGTTAAAGTAGCATAAGTTACCTTAATGGGTCGCGATGGGTCGATAATACTTAGGTTAAGTTTCATTTAGTATGTAGGCTTTGTTAAACCATATCATATGAGTTCCTACACTCATTTGGTTTACAAACCCTCCTGCTACCCAGTCTTCCGATTTAGGTCCGGGTTAATTATGTAGTTACCTATATTAGGTACCGTTTGATTTCCGGGACTCCTCTAGCTTACTTGGTAGTTGTTCAAGACTCCTAAGCACTCCCAGGCGAGTACATTATTCCCCTCTTTTACTGTTTTTCAACTGTTTTGGGGTGACTCATATGTGCTAAATGTTTTAACAATAATTTCAATAACAATTACAATAGTTTCAAGAACAATTACAATGTGGTTTCAAGAACAATAACAATTATTTCAAGAACGCTAACAATGATTTCAAGAACGCTAACAATGATTTCAAGAACGCTAACAATGATTTCAAGAACGCTAACAATGATTTCAAGAACGAATACAATGATTTCAAGAACGAATACAATGATTTCAAAAACTAATAACAATTTCAAAAAGTGAACAAACTTGTTGGTTGTAGTTTACATGACCGATGACATTCATTAGCAATGATCAAGCCGACCAGTATTAGGTTATGGTACCATAGGATCTGACAAATCCCGTTATTTACTGCACCCATTGTTATGTGTGGGGGTTGTGGGTAGCGACTGAATCTGTAATTATTAACTTATCCTTTGGTAAGGGTTTGTTAAGAACGAGAACGAGAGCGAGATGGAGCGAGGAACGCGTCAAGAAGGTTTGAATGTTATTAGAGAATCGACCATAAAGAAGTTTCACAATTAAAACAAGAACGACTAGAACGATTTTACAAAATGGGTTAACGATTGGGTAAACATTTGGACATGATTTACATTTGATCATGCATTTACACGAAACATAGTATTGGTTTAAACCAAGTTTTACTTCAATACTTTGTTTTGTGCGTTTCACCTATGGTTTAGTTAATGCATTTCACTAGCCATACATATCATTTTGGTTATACATATTACATGATTTACATTGGGCATGAACATTACTTTGGTGGTTTGGTTTGGGTAAGTGATTTGAGTAACGGTGCGTGTGTAATATGATACAAGCATGGTGGATACGCCGCAGGTACTTCCTATATATAAGTGTTTGTATGGTATTACATATTGTAGCGTTATTTGAATCATTTCAGTTTGAGACATAGAACATTTTATACAAGTAACATACTTTTCACAAGACATTTATTTACAAACAACTTATCTTATACAAACTCATTTTACATGGTTATTCATTTAATCATGCATTATTCTCTTATTTATACTTATCATCCGAACTTATTATTTTTCAAATGATTTACAAAGACAAAGCAAATTACAAGGTTCATGACTAAACATTTTCTTAAACAGAAGTCATGAATCTTATTTTCACAAAACCTATGTACTCGCCAGCATTTCTTTGCTGACCTCGTTTTCACATATGTTTCAGGTATTGTTGGATGATATCGATTGATAAGATGCATGCTCACATAGGACTGGACAAGGCCTTAGTGACTCAATAACAATGATAGACTATGTTTAAATAGTGTATTTAGATTTCAAGACGATGTAATTATTCAATGTTTAATAAAACGAAACACTCTTTGGTATCCATGGTTATGAAACATTAATTCTGTTGCAACACGCCCCGATGTTTCCGCCGCGATTTGTTGTTTTACGCGGTCGGGGTGTGACAATACACACCAACATACATACATATATTCATATCTCCACGCATGTCTTCATACGTGCATACGCTCATATATATCTAATTGCATACATACAAACATACATTCAAATTATAATCATACATACATACATACATACATACCTTCATACGTATCTACATCTCCTAAAACATAAAATAAGTTGATCATACTTGGCTTACAGGCGTTTAAAAACGCCTTTAAACGGGTTCATGGAGCAAAACAACCAAAATAAACAATTTTTGGGATTCAGGGGGGGCTAGACGCCCCACCTAGGCCCCTTTTTTACAGCAAGTTTCTTAATTGCTGCTGCAAAATTCCCAGCCAACCCAAGTTTCACGAAAATGAACATAACTCATTCGTTATTGATCCGATTTACATGATTCTTTTTCCTACGCGTTCGTAATTTAATTCTCCATCACATGGAGTAAAAATCCAATATTTGGACTACCGAAATTTATGACTTTTAAGCCTTCGGCATATTACCCTTTTACCAAATCTTGACCCGTTCATGCATTTATCAACAAAACATGTTTGTTTCACCTTGATTTTATACAAACCTTATAATTTCACTCGCTTAACACATAAGGTTCAATTCCCTGATTTCTTACATCTTCTTAACCCATTTTTGCTCAAAACCTTATTTTGACCCGTTAAGGGTATTTTCGCATTTAAGGTCTATGACTAACAAAAACCATACTTCTCATTTTCACACGTGTCCAAAACATTTCCCTTAATCAATTAACTTGTCTCTAAACAACTTTTACGATTGTTTGCCCGATATGCCCATCAAGGGCGTTTTTTGTCAACTTTGACCCATCCTTTACTACAAAAGACTTCATTGCATAATTAACCAATCATGCGACTTATCTACAATTGTAAATGCACATACCTGGCTCGGATCAAAGCTATGACCCGTTTTAATACTTCATCCGCTAAATTGCTAGATAATAGCAACGCAAATCCTTTTTCTATACATTCTAAAATTTCATAATACTTAACAAAGCAATTCATTACGATAACGCCAAATGGTGACATCTTCACCATTTGACCCGTTAAGTCTAAATGTCCATTTTATCCTTATGGGATTTTAGTTATTCGTTACCCCTTCCATGTAACTTATTCTTTCGTTAACTTGCAACCCAAATTACCATGATGCCCTTTTTACCCTTTTTAACCATCAAGCTTAGTTTCTTAACATAACCACATGTTTCGGCCCATACCAAAGCTTGTCGGAACATCATAATTCACATATTTAATAATTCCCATATCTACTTACCATGTCCGTAATCTATACATTGAATAGATATTCTACAAAAAAAGGGTGTAAGCTTTGCTTACCTAGCGTCCGAATATGCTTCTCGTGCGCATTAGTCCCGTTTGAGCCGCTTCTTTCCCAAGCTTCCATGTCTCTTATTAAGCATCAACTATCATATATCATTCTCAAGATAGTTAGCTTATTCATCATTCATCAAAACCTTTTCATCATACGAATCTTGTATTAAGTTTATCATTTAACCTTAAAACATGCTAATCCATCATTTCTTATCCAATTCTGTTGGGATTGAACCCTACCAAAGGAACAGATAATTAAAGCCAAAACTGGATCTGAGCAGTGGATCCAAAATAAGCAGATGTTTTGTTTACATGTCTCTCCCCTTGAAAGTAGTTTCAACATCTGCTGAACTCCTATCTACTGATCGTACAAGCTGCTGATCCAATAAAAGACTAATGGAAGACTAAAGCTCTGCTGTTCAATCTACTGCCTTGAGTCAAGCTCTGCTGATCATGACAAGTACTGCTGGGTTCACATCAGTGGAAGGATGCAGCAGTAGTTTAGATGTCTTAATGTAATAAAATGTACTAGCAGTAGTTAGCATAGCAGAGGTTGTATAGATCAGAGGTTAGAGTTTGTTAGGAGGTTAGATGTCACTTTCATGGTGACGTCAGCTTAGATGCTTCAGTGGTTTGCTCGTGCCTATAAATAGAACAGTACCATGCACTGTTCTATTTAGCTCTTTGCAACATCTTCTTCCTGCACGAACAAACACTGTGAGCTCAGGCTAAGGGGGAGTTTGTATTCATACATTGCATTGTAATCGTTGTTGAAATTAAATTCAATCTTTTGGTTCTTTGTGGAAAATGTTTGATTAAAGCAATTCTCTCGTTTGATTGTGTGTAAAGTTTGTTTCCATTATATTTCCGCTGCACAACTCATTCATCTTCATCTTAATTCAAACGCAAAACACAATCAAAACCAAACTCAGATCCTAACAATTGGTATCAGAGCTTGGATAGTCAAATTTGATTTAACAATCATTTTGACATAAATAGTTCAGCTCATAATCGTTGATATCGATAGTTTGTTCGTTTTCTTGAAAAACAGATCAAGGTTTAATCACCATCAAAGTTGATTAATCAGTGCCTGTAAAACAACCAGGATGACGTCACAATCACAAGATGATAAGAATAACATTGGCTCTCTTTTCAAACTACCCATGCTTAAACGTAATGAATATAACATCTGGCAGAGAAGGATGGGTCACATCCTTGCTCAACAGAACACTGGATGTTGGAGGTCTGTTGTTTTTGGTCCCCATGTTCCTATGGTGCCAAGTGCTGAGGATGCAAAGAAGTTCGTACCTAAACCATCTGAAAACTATACTAAAACTGATTTTCAAAAGTTCAAACTCGATGCCAAAGCATTTAGCATCATAGCATCTGCATTACCCAATGAGATCTATGCTGGACTGTTACCTTGTAACAATGCCAAAGAGCTATGGAATGCATTGAAGGAACAGTTTGGGGGAATAGAAGAAGTCATTGAAAACAATAGGGGAATTCTGAATCAGCAGTATGAAACATTTTGTCACATTAAGGGTGAATCACTGACCCAACAGTTTGAACGTTTCAGTTCTCTCACCAGTGAGCTAAGACTTGTTAAAGTTGAATTTCCAAAATCAACACAAAATAGTAGGTTCCTTAGATCACTGCCAGATAAATGGGACACAATTGCATTTGTGACTAGAAACTCTGCTGAGTTCAAAGATCTGACTCTGACCCAACTTCACGGTAGACTCCTGACCTATGAAAGGGAGTTAAACCAGAAAAAGAAGTTGCAAGAGTCTGGCAAAGTTGCTGATGATTATTCATTTGGCAGCACAGCTCTGTTTGGTCAGGAAGAATCTGGTAGCAGTAGTAAGGATCAGGGTTATGATCACTTTATTGATATAACCGTTGGTGGAAATTTCAACAACCCTGATTCTCACTCTGCCAATTATGCTTTTACTGCAAATTGTGAAAACCAGATGTCAGATAACTTGTGTTTTGAACTCAATGATTTGCAGCACTTTGATCCCACTGACTTAGAAGAAATGGACATTTTGCATCAATTGGCTTTGCTTAGTGTAAGAACAAGCAAATTCTATAAAAGAACAGGGAGAAAATTCCCATGGTTACATGGGAATCTAAAAGTAGGGTTGGATAAGTCAAAAATTAAGTGCTATAAGTGCAATAGGCTAGGTCATTTTGCTAGGGAATGCAGGAGTCAAACCACTGGTCCAATAATCACTCATCCCAGCTCAAACCCTAGACCACAACTGCAAAGCACTGTGCACTATACCCAATATACCCCTGCTGCCCATGTTAACACTGCTCACTATGCTGCAACCCCTGTGCCTGTGCATTATGTTCAAACCACTGTTCCACAAATTCAGTATGTTCAAACCCCTGTCCCTCAGGCACAAGTGTAACCTGTTGCACCTCAACCAGCTGCTCCAACAGTAACACAACCAGACCAGCAAAGCTTTTTCACTCAAGGCTTTGTTGACTGGAGCAGCATGCCTGATGAGCTTGGTGATGAAAATTTTGCACTCAATGCTTTTAATGATCCTTCTAATGATGAATTTTGTTTGATGGAATTAGAGTCAATACCAGAAGGGGTAGAAACTGAAGGTGAACAGCTAAGTTTCGAAACAGTGGATAAAGTGGCTGAAGCAGTGGTTACTGCAGTTGCTGGTGAACTACTGCTGGGAGAAAATTCAGAAACCCTGATTGAACCACTGACTGACCTTTGGTCTGAAGAAGACAAGGAAGAAAAGAAAGCAGGTGAGAAAGAAGAGGGAGTTGATGAAGAAGGTGATCATCAATGTGATTGTGCCATGATGGCTGCTGCTAAGGTAACACCTCAAGTTCTTGAAAAACTGTGTTCAGATGAATGCATTATTGCATTTGCTAACATCAAAGAGGTAAATGAAAACCTTAGGGATAAAATCTTAACTGATGAAGTCAAATTTGAAAAGTCATTAAAAGAACTTAGAAACAAATTGGCTGAAAAAGATAAAGAGATCAGCAGTCTCAAAGAAGAGCAAAGCATAACCAAGACTCAACTCCAAACTATGGTAGAAAAATACCAAGTTTGCAAAAAGGAGTTGGAGTCCACCCAGATCACTTATGAAAGATGGGTGGAATCTTGCAAAGGGTATGAGGTTATGCTTGAGAAAACAGATTAAAAGCAATGTGAAATTTGGTGTTAGTTATAGAAAATATGATGATGAAAACACTGCTTTTGAAAAATCTGTTCAAACCACTGATGTAACAACTGAAGTCATTCCAACCAACAAGAATGGCCAAGAAGTGAAAATCACTGACAAACTTGGTAACAAAATCAGTTTGGAAAGATCTGTGGGATCCTCAAATTTTGAGGAAATTGAGAAATACCAATTTAAACCCACATGGTCTGATGAGTGTGACATTCTTGAAAATTTCAAGCCCATGGACTTTAAAACCACTTATGGTGTCACAGCTCCAAAAGCAAAAGTCATCCCTCTCAAGGACATCCCAGCAGAGGTTAAAAACTCTGTTGCAAAGGAGTCTGAAAAGAGAAAGAAGAGAGAAAAGATTAAAAACCTGTTTTGTGAATTTTGTGAAAAAAGGAATCATCTAACAAAAGATGGTTTCCATTTAAAAGCATATGATTTAAACAAAACAAGTGTCATTGTTCCTGCTGAAAGCTGCACCATCTGTGGTAAGTCAAACCACAAAACTCAAGCATGTGTGTATCTCAAAAACTTTGATGTGAAAAAGAATGAGTACACTGCTAAAACATCCTTGAGTCCATCAACATCATCTGTAAAATTCACCAAGAATCAACCACTATTTGTGCCAGTCCAAACAGTTGTTACAAAACAGCTAAATCAAACATCTGTCCAAAGAGATGTTCAAGTGACTGATGCACCCCCTGCCGACCAATTTAGAAAAGGCAAGGGACAATCATCTTACCAAAGGATTCTACACGTTTATGAGACCTACAAAAGGCCCTCTAAACCAAAAGTGAACATGCATCCTTTTGGGTATCAACAGATGATTGGTCAAAACCCACAACAGTGGTTAGAGAGAAACAGTCCTAAAACTGTCCAAACCCCTGACCTAACCACTGTCCATACATCTGCATCCATCCCAGACACTGTTGAGACTCCATCCAAAGCCTTATTGGCTTTGGAAACCCTAATGAACTAATCATTTTACTTCATGTGCAGGGAGCTTCTGCATGCTTAGATAGTCTTTGGTATGTAGATAGTGGAGGCTCCCGGCACATGACAGGATGTAAAGCCCTACTCAAAGATTTCAAAATTCATGGAGGGGGTGATATATCCTTTGGGAATAATAGTAAAGGGAAAGTTCTGGGGTCTGGTACAGTACAGTCTGGAAATGTAAAATTTGAAAATGTCAATCTGATATAGGGATGGGCTTTTTTTTCCAAATACCCGTACTCATACCCGTACCGTACTCGTATCCGTACCTGTACCCATACCGATTTTAGGTATTTGGTATATGTATCGGTACCCAGTTTTATTGATTTTGGTATTCGGTACTTTCGGTATTGGTACAGGTACGGGTATGGGTAAAAACGGGTACTGGTGCCGAATTTTATGTAGACCTTAAAATTTTTTTTTAGTATTATGTTTTATTTTATATTATGGTATTTATAGTACTCACATTGACTTTACCTATATGATACCCGTATCGTATTGGTACTCGTACCAATTTTACCTATTTGGTACTCGTACTATATTGGTACTCATGTCAATTTTACCTATTTAGTACTCGCACAAGTGCTCAAAAACTAAATAAAAACAAAATGGTACCAAAGCGGGTACTGTACCAAAAATACCCGTACCAGTACCCGTACCGTACCTATATATTTGGTACGGTATTTGGTACCCAGTTTTGTTCAAATTCGGTACCGGTATTTTCGGTACCGGTATGGGTATGGGTATGGGTACGGGTACTGTACCAATCCCATCCCTAATCTGATAGACAATATGAAATTCAACCTCCTGAGTGTTTCACAAATGAGTGATAAGGGGTATGGGTCATTCTTCACAAAGGAGTGTTGTAGGATTGTTAGACCAGAAATGGTTGAAAAGATTGAAGCAATAATCAGAAATGGAAAAACAAAACTTGTTGCTCAAAGAAGTGGCAATGTTTATGTTGTTGATATGTCAAAAGAGAGTCCCAGAACTGATGTCTGTCTGTTCTCAGCTGCCTCTAACAAAGAGACAGAACTTTGGCACAGAAGATTGGGGCACACTAATCTCAAGACAATCACTGAAATTTCAAAAAATGGCTTGGTAAGAGGCTTACCACAAAAATTGTTTTCATGTCCTGAGCATTGCATTTCCTGTTTAAAAGGAAAACAACATAAAAGCTCTTTTAAGTCTATTGAAGAGTCCAAAACAACCCAGTGTTTGCAAATGCTACACATGGATTTGTTTGGCCCAGTTCAAGTCATGAGTCTCAAGAAGAAGAGATATTGTTTGGTTATTATTGATGACTTCTCTAGGTTTACATGGACTTTCTTTTTACACTCAAAAGAGGAGACTGCAGGCATTTTGTAAGACTTTGTGACACAGGTTGAAAAGCAATTTGACCTTCCAGTAAAAGTCTTCAGGAGTGACAATGGCACAGAATTCAAAAATAAGGAGTTGGATGCCTTCTGTGTGAAGAAAGGGATTGTAAGGCTGTACAGCATCCCTAGAACACCAGAGCAAAATGGGGTTGTTGAAAGAAAGAACAAAACTTTGATTGAGGCTGCCAGAACCATGCTTGCTGATTCAGGTTTGCCATTAACTTTTTGGGCAGAGGCAGTAAATACTGCTTGCTATGTCCAAAACAGAGTTTTAATAAACCCCAGGCACAAAAAGACTGCTTATGAAATTCTGTATAAAATCAAACCACTGATCTCATATTTTAATGTCTTTGGCTGCCCATGCTTTATTTTAAATTTAAAAGATTCCATCTCAAAATTTGCAGCCAAAGTAGATTGTGGTTATCACCTGGGATACTCAACCACTGCCAAGGCCTACAAAGAGTTTAATACACGGACCAAAGCAGTGGAGGAGACTTTGAATGTAAAGTTCAATGAACTTTCATCAATGAAAATCCCAGCAAATCCTGCAGATTTGTTTGATCTTAAAAAATTCACTTTTGAAAATGTTGCTGTCAAGACTAACAGTGCAGGTCCATCAGAGGATTCAACACCAGACTATGGGTATGAAATCATCATCCCTCAAAATTCTGTCAAAATAGGAAGAGCAGCAGATGTTCAAAACAGCTGTCAAGGCTCAACCACTGCTACATCAACAGTTGTTGACCAAAGTAGCCCTTTAACCACTGCTTCCACATCATCAAGCACTATTGATAAAAGTCCTCAAACAGTGGATCAAAGTCAGCATGTGTCCACACCTTTACCTCCTATTCCACCACCTTTTGAAGCCACTGCTGGGTCATCAAAGTCACCAGCAGTGGTTAGCTCAGATGATACACATTTGCAACCTTCACCAACAAATGCCATCATACCATACCAAGGAGACTTAATCTTCTTGAGATCTCATCCACCTGACCAAATCATTGGCAACATAAATGAAGGGGTGCTCACAAGAAGCCAAACCCAAAACATTTGTCTTTTTGCTGGTTTTCTATCACTCCATCAGCCAGTCAAGTACCAAGAGGCACTGAAAGACAACAACTGGGTAGAAGCCATGCAAGAGGAGCTCCAACAGTTTAAAAGACAACAAGTATGGGAGCTTGTACCACTGCCAAAAGATGTTAGCCCCATAGACACAAAGTGGGTCTTCAAAAACAAAACTGATGAAAGGGGCATTGTTATCAAGAATAAAGCCAGGCTTGTGGCTCAAGGTTACAGACAGGAAGAGGGGATTGACTATGATGAAACTTTTGCCCCTGTAGCAAGATTGGAAGCTATAAGACTGTTCCTGGCCTTTGCTGTCAACCACAACATGAAGGTGTTTCAAATGGATATCAAAAGTGCTTTCCTCTATGGTACAATTCAAGAAAAGGTATATGTTTGTCAACCTCCAGGCTTCGAGGATCCATTTTATCCAGATCATGTCTACAGGTTAAACAAAGCCTTGTATGGCCTGAAACAAGCACCTAGAGCCTGGTATGAAACTCTTTCCACCTTTCTACTCTCAAATGGTTTCAAAAGAGGTACCATTGATAAAACACTATTTCTAAAATGGAGAGGAAAGGATTTAATGATTGTCCAAATTTATGTGGATGGCATTATTTTTGGAAGCACATGTAATACAATGTGTGAAGAGTTCAGGAAACTCATGACAGCTGAGTTTGAAATGAGTGCAATGGGTGAGCTGCAATGCTTTCTTGGTCTCCAAGTTCAGCAAATGCAAAATGGAACTTTCATTCATCAAAGCAAATATGCTAAAGAACTTTTAAACAAATTTGATATGAATGATTGTAAACCATGCAGCACACCCATGGTAACAAATAAGCTTGTCATGTCTGATGAAAAGGATGAGCTGATTGACCAAACTCTATATAGAAGCATGATTGGGTCTTTGTTGTACCTAACTGCATCTAGGCCAGACATCATGTTTGCAACATGTGTTTGTGCAAGAAGTCAATCAGCCCCTAGAAAATCCAACCTTATTGTTGTAAAAAGGATATTCAGATACATAAAAAGTGCTCCCACACTTGGTAGCTGGTATCCAGCTAATGGGAATATCAAGCTTTCAGGATTTTCAGACAGTGACTTTGCTGGATGTAACACCACAAGGAAGTCCACATCAGGAGGGTGCCAGTTTCTAGGTGATTGCTTAGTTTCTTGGCAAAGCAAAAAGCAAGCAGCTGTTTCAACATCCACTGCTGAAGCTGAATACATTGTTGCTGCAAGCTATACAGCCCAACTCCTGTGGCTCCAAAATCAGTTGCTGGATTTTGGTATCACTGCCTTAAAGACACCACTCATGTTGGATAGCCAGGCAGCAGAAAATATCATCAAAAATCCAGTTTCCCATTCAACCACCAAGCACATTGACATCTGTTGGTGCATGCGTCTGTCGACTTCGTCTTGTATCGAGTCTAGTATTAAATTGTTAGATTAGATCTTGTTATACGAAAGTATAGGAGGTTTTAGAGTATGTTGAATGTAATTTAGCTTGAAAGTGGTGATTTCCCTTGAAAGTGTCATGTGTCATTTCAAGCTAAATCAAGGTTTCCCTTGAAAGTGGCATGTCATTTCAAGCTAAACCCCCTCCACTATATATACCATTCAAGCTAAATCATTTGTAACTTTTCAGAGATTCTTCCGGTGAGCAACGAAGTGCTGCCGAAGTGTTGTCAGGTTGTAAATGTCATCAAATTAATAGAAACAACAGTTTTAAGTGTGAATCTCGCTGAATTGAACTCGGTTTGTTTGTTTCCGCCGCTCAAACTGAGATAAACTCTTCTGAACGACTCATTCGGGTCCGAAATCGATCCTACAAGTGGTATCAGAGCTCAGGAGGAAGAGTTCTTACCGATTCAGCTTGTTTTTCATCTAAAAATCTCACTTCTACACCTTCTTTTCAAAATCACACGGGATTTTACGGTTAAAATCGGCTAATCTTTTCACAATATGTGCGAAAACATGTTTTAACAAACCCTTGAAAGTTTCAGAACGAAATTCGGTCATTTACTTGTTCAATCGAGTCTAAAACAGATCGTAAAAGATGATGTCACTAGATTTCGCTTGAATATTGTGTGATAATTGAAGATTTCGCTTGAATTTGAGTGTTAATTTCGCTTGAATCTGATATACAACTCGTAGATTCCGCTTGAAATCATCATTCTGCTTGAAAATTCATGATAGATTTCGCTTGAACACATTTCCTGTTTGAAAATGATTCAGTAGGTCGTGTGATACGTGTCTTGATCTGATCAATTGCCATCATTTACTTTGATATAATACAAGTTGCATGTGATAAATAGGTTGTCGATTTGAGTTTAATTGGTGATATACATTTTGCGGTCCAATTAGATTGACATTAAAGAGCATTTGTTGTCGGTTTGATTTGTTTTGCACGTGAAAAGAGCATTTGTTTCTGTGAAATATTAAAAGGTTGGTCAATGACTCACATGAATACATAAGTGGTCCAATCAGTTTTGCTTGAGATACTTGAGTTTGTCGGATTAAGTGAATATTACGGTTCATGTGACATTTATTACAAACTCTGTTCATAGTCCGGCCTCCACTAAAGTTGCATGTGCTTTGTCTGTCTATTCTAATTGATTTGTTTAAGTGAATTGTCAGTTAGTATATACTGTTTGCATATGAAATGAACATGTGATCCATTCATGTTTGACGACATATTAAATACATAAGCCCAAGATACTTAATCATAGTCAGTTTGCATGTAATCATTGTGCCAGTCCACTATTCTTTATATGCGGTCCATATCACTTAGATATTTTTTCGGTCAAATCATTTGTCGATTAGTTAGTAAGTGTGGCCTAAATTCGAGATCTTGCATACTTGATAGTTGTTTGTCTGCCATATACAAACGGCCCAATCAGTAATCGTATAAAATCAAAGTTCATCGGTCCAAATCAGAAATTTGAAAGCTCTTTGGCATAAATCATTTGTCTGTTCGCATGGATTGACCAGTACGTTTGTCAGTCAGGTCGTATTGTGTGGTCAGGTTGCATGATATAGTCCAGTTCGTACAGTTTGGAGTTCAAAGGTTTCAAAGGGTCAAGTCACTTGAATTCGATTCGGGTCCTAGCAGTTCGCACAGTTGGTCAACGTTCAGTCCGCACAGAATATTCACCAGTTTGAGTACCAGTTTTATTCTGTTAAATCTTTAAACAGATTGTTTGTTTGTTTGTTTGTTTCAGGTATATTTTTAAAAGGTGATCTATCTTGGACTTAATATTTCGCTTAACGGGATTGTCTTGATAAACGTGTTTACGAATCATGGATACCAATTTCTTTAATATGACAAATGAAACTTTTAATAGAATAATTGTACTAAAGAAAGAGTTTGATTCGTTTTCAGGTTGTCCAGGAGAAAGTACAAAGAGTCTCATTCATAGATATTGTCATCTTGTGCGTACCATGTCTCAGTTGAAAATTACTAAAACTCCAGCAGAATGGGTTGAAAAGCTTGTTGATGCTTTATCACAAAAGGAATGGGGTACATATCTCATGATTCTGAAGAATTCTGGACAGTTTAGTAGATTGTCAATTGCTCAATTCATTGAAAAACTTGAAGAACAAATTAATAACAGTAATGATGATGATGAGAAAAGTCAAGATGAAGAGTCTGTTTCTCAAGAAGAAAAGAATGAACAGAGTGAAGAAGTCAAGGTTGTTGAGAAGATTGTGGAAGTTGAAAAGATAGTTGAAGTCGAGAAGATCGTTGAAATCACAAAACCCTGTCTTACATGTTTAGAGTCTTGTAAACAATGTATAGAGAAAGATGAGAGGTTTAGTGAGTTAGAAAAGTTGAAAGAAAAATTGTTGTTTGATGTAAAAAATTTGAAACAGTCATATGATGTATTGAACAGAACTGTGAATAGTCTGGAAAAGACTAACTCTGAAAGAGAGAAAGCTTTGAAAATGATGAATGCTACCATGATGACAAAGCAGAAAGAGATCAACATGTACATAGAAGAATGTGCAAAGTGGAAGAAAGAGTTGGATAGTGAAGCAACTGAGAATGAAAGAATCAGAAGATTGCTGCAAAGTTACAAAGGTTGTGACTACATAATTGATAGAATTTATCCAACAGTTGAAGGATTTGAAGCGTTTAAAGGTGAAGAAATAAAGCCAAAGAAGAAAAAGGATACTGGTAAGAAACAGGGTGTCTGTTATAATAAGTGTCCGCCTCCGATTTGGGAAGGGTACTCATCTAGGAAACCTAACGAGGAAGAACTAAAACAGGCGGTCAATATTAAGTTAGAATCCGAGATAACCGATGTTTTACCGGACGATATTGATGTCATGTTCACAGCGTCCGACACAGATCATGAGTCAGAACTGATAAAACGAGTGGTCGATCAGGTGTTGGATAAGGATGAGGAGTCAGAGTCAAAGTCCGAGTCCAAAAGTTCGTGTCAGTCAGTTGGGTGTTCGAGTTCGTCTGAAAAGAGTTCAAAGTCGTCGGGAAAACGGGTGTATAGTAAAGAATTTTTGTTGTCAAAATATAATTTGAATGATGAAACATTTGAAGTTACATATACTTTAAATGATTCTGACAAATTATATTTTGATAAAGAATTTCCTATAAGAAGTGTTCGTTTTGACATGATCAAAAAGGTTTTCAAAATGACAGAAATTAATATTTCTGAAATAAAAGATTTAAATCTTAATAGAAAACCTAAAAAATACACTTCAAGAGTTCAACAGCGGATAAACAAGAAAAAGAATTACAATTATGGTTCAGATTTTCAAAAGAAATCAAACCATAAGTGTAATTTCAAAAAGAAAGGATTAGGTTTTATTCCACCTGAAAACTATAAAAATGAAAAATATGTTCGAGATTTTAAATCAAAAATGACATATGTTGCAGGAACTAGCCATGAAGAAGAAGCAAAGAGCTCATTCTGGAAACAGTCAAACAAGGAGTTTCTTGCTGAAAAGATGAAGAATGGAGGTTTTCAAAGGAAAGAGACAAGAACTTGTTACAGATGCAATGAAGTTGGTCATATTGCATGGAACTGTCCCAAAGCAACCAATACAAAACAGGGAGTCTCAGAAAAACTCAAAGAAGTAGTTGTTGATAATACGAAACCTCCAACTGAAAGATTCAAAGTGTTCAAAAATTCAACATATGAAGTTGGAGAGTGTTCGAAAAGGTTTTACAAGAAAAGGGGAAATCTTGACAACCAAGCTTGGGTTGTTAAGAAATCAGATGTAAAATCTGGCGATGAATCTGATTCCACAAAATCAGAAGAGCCACAGGTTGAGGTAAAAAGAGAAAACTCAGTTCCTCCAATGGATGATGAGAACTTTCCACCATTGAGTACTGAGAATTTTAAATCAAAAGTCGGGAAAGTTGAGATCTCTAATCAATTTTATTCTGATAAGAATGAATTTGATGTTGAGAAAGCTTTTAATGGAAACATAAAGAAAATTTTTGGAAAAATGATCGATGGGAAGGTTAAAGGGGTAAAAGAGTTTTATGCTAAGAAGAAAGCAACTTACACCCCAACTGAGTCTGAGTTGAGAACACCCAAGGCTGGTCAGGCTTGGGTGGACATTTTCTTTGCTTGAAAAACCTGACTAGCCGGAGATCCCAAGTTTGTAATCGTGGATCAGGAATCGGCATCTTTCTTAGTAATTGATTGTGTGATTGAATCTTAAAGTTTGTTAAAATTTACAGATTGTGAATTGCCGGAGCTTCCAGGTTGGTAAGTGAGAAGCAGGAATCGGCATTTTGATTGGTAAAATGGTTTGTGTAGATGTTTTATTCCTACATGTGATTAATTGTGTTGGATATACTTACAAGTGGTAAGAGGTTGATTCTGGCAAAGTGATTACTCAAGGTCATTAGGTTGAACTTGATGTAATCCTGATATATGTGATTGAATGAATAAGATGATGAACCCGACCCTACAAGTGGTTAAAACAAAACTTATTTTCCGGAAAAATCATTTTGGTTAAAACAAACTTAAGTGTTTTGAAATCATAATGAGAAAATAGTTTTGTGTAAAGGGGAGTTCTGATTGTTTATGCCTAGTGGATGGCGAATTGAGGTGATTTGATATCAGTTGTCGCTTTCTGTATAGTTTGTTTTCAAATTTCCTAAAATGTGTTTGCATTTTAGGGGGAGTATAAATTTTCAGAAAATCCAAAAACATTAGAAAATTTGAAAAAGACAAAAACATGATAAAATGAAAAATGAGTTTTAGTGTCAAAGAAGAGGAAATGATAGTACATCAGTAGACGGTCACAGTATGCTAAAGAATTGTATTGTTTAAATAGTGTTAAACAGTCTCACTGATGATATGCCGATAGGTTTTTACACATTTAGTAAACTTTTTCGGGATATAAACTAAATTTCAAACTTGCTTATTTCGTGGGGAACACTACTTGGATATATAGGTAACCCCTGAAATCTCGTTTGAAAGGTCCCTCTTTCTGAGATACTAGGTCTTTATGCTCAGTGATATCTGGGGTATTATCCCGGGACTTCTGCTGAATGGAAATTCTGACCTAGTCCCCGGAGAATACTTTCTACTTGCTTGAAATATAGCGCCGCCCTCAGCAATTTGATGAAACAATAAAATTGATAGTCATTGCTGTTGTAATACAAAAGATCCTCTAAAGGGGACCCACCGAAAGTCGAAGCCGTCATCTCTCTGCGTATCGAAAGATCGACCTGAGCTCTCACGGCCCTCGTACTATAATTTATTCCCCTGACAGATATCATATGTGGTATACTCACCTGCAAGACTGAATATTGGGATCTGGATACGAGAGTATATTCAAGAGGTGGGACACGCGATTGAGTTTAAGTATCTAAGACATTAATATCGTATCTCGAAACAGTTGAACTTTGTGTGAAAATTTAAGTGGACAGGTATACTGACAATCTAAGTGAATTGTTTAAAACTTAAAATGCAATGAAGCTTAACGGTGTTGGTGATTTGTCTCAGAAACTGATATGATCCTCTTACATAAACTCACAAAAAATAGTGTCTGTAAATATTTCTTTACTGCATTTCTTTTCCTTCAAAAATCCAAAAAGATTTTCAGTGTGTTTTAGCATAAATTTTGAAAAATTCAAAAAGATTTTCGACAACTGGTGTTGAAGAGCTAATTTTCAAAATTCCGAGTGCTAGACATGACGAACAGGTTTGGAAAAATATTTGTTTGAAAATGTTTGAAATGAAAATGATCTTTTTGCAAGTGGTTCATCAGAGACTATAAATGTTGAATCATTTTAAAATATGCTCTACAAGTGATTATCAGAAAATTTATTTCTGGGTTAAGAATGTGCAGGTGTAGCCAGGTTTAGATCTTGAACCTGAAGAAAGAGTGCCACGTTTCGATACCTGAGGATTTTTCGCGAATTCCAGGCTGTGATCCCAGCATATCGAAAGGGGGAGTCTGAAGACACCTAAAGGAAGGAGTATGTTGGTGATGAAAAGAAAAGAGAGAAGATTTGAGGATGCTTTACAACGTCAGATACTTTAAAGAGTTCGAAAGAACTGATAAAGACTGAAGATACGAAGACTCGACACTGAAGAGTCGTCAACATTCGAGGGGGAGTCTGTTGGTGCATGCGTCTGTCGACTTCGTCTTGTATCGAGTCTAGTATTAAATTGTTAGATTAGATCTTGTTATACGAAAGTATAGGAGGTTTTAGAGTATGTTGAATGTAATTTAGCTTGAAAGTGGTGATTTCCCTTGAAAATGTCACTTGACAGTTTCAAGCTAAATCAATTCTTATTGATTTCCCTTGAAAGTGTCATGTGTCATTTCAAGCTAAATCAAGGTTTCCCTTGAAAGTGGCATGTCATTTCAAGCTAAACCCCCTCCACTATATATACCATTCAATCTAAATCATTTGTAACTTTTCAGAGATTCTTCCGGTGAGCAACGAAGTGCTGCCGAAGTGTTGTCAGGTTGTAAACGTCATCAAATTAATAGAAACAACAGTTTTAAGTGTGAATCTCGCTGAATTGAACTCAGTTTGTTTGTTTCCGCCGCTCAAACTGAGATAAACTCTTCTGAACGACTCATTCGGGTTCGAAATCGATCCTACAACATCAGACATCACTTTGTGAGGGATTGCTATGAAAAAGGTTTGATTTCTCTGCATCATGTTCCAACTAAAGACCAGCTGGCAGATGTGCTCACAAAAGCATTAGATACATCCACCTTTGAAAGATTGGTCTCTAGGATTGGCATGCTAAACATGGAATAACAAGCAAAATCTTGTTTTTCTATGAATAAAAGCATTAAAATGTTTTCAGAAAATCAAAAATCCATCCTTAAAAATAGCTAAAAATGAAGTTTTCATTAAAATCCTTAAATGTCTGCCATAACCACTGATTGTTCAAAAGTCTGCTCTACTTCAAAGTCTGTCCACTGCTGAAAGTCAACCCCTGTTCTCTCATTTTCATGATAAGCACTGATGCTCAAAATTAGTGTTTTATCCACTGATGTGCTATCTACTGATAGTGAAAATCATCCACTGCTTCCATTTGTTACCGTTGTAACCACTGCCTTCATCGGTAGTTTTCATAAAAGTATTGTCCTTCATTTCATCAGGGGTTGGCACGTGGACAGTACATAGCGGTCAGACCTTTTGTAACCGCTGCCACGTCAGCATTCACTTTTTCTCCATTAAATCCCCATTCAAAACCCCAAACAGGGTTTTACTGTCGAATTGAATTCATAAAAATCTTCTTCTCAAAGCAGTTTTTCTCGAATTTCTTCACAACCTTCTTCGATCATCATCTCCAAAATGACAAAATCGAAGTCATCTGCAAAACCCAGTTCAAAATCATCTTCAAAAAAGGCCTCTCAAAAGGCCAAACCCACTGAAATTCCACATAAACCTTCTCACAATCTTCTGGGTCTTCTCACAAAACCCGGCACCACCGAGGTTTTTGATTCCATCATTGATATCATTTCTGCATCAAAGTACACAACTTTGCTTACAGCAGATGCACCCATTTACCTGCAAACCCAAAGGGAGTTTTGGAAGAATGTAACCCTTGACAAACAAGGCGACGATGTCATAGCCATTAACTCCACGTTAAAGGGTAAAGCAGTCAAAATCACACCACAATCCATTTAAGAGGTTTTTCAACTCGATGATCAGAAAGGTATCAATTCTTTCCCTAAAAACGAGTTAAAAATTGATTTTATTGAAAGAGGGTATGCAGATACAATGATGAAAAGGGATACCTTACAAAAAGGTTTCTTTCCCCCTGCAACAAGATTTTTATTCCATACCCTCCTAATGTGTGTTTCAAACAAAACCACTGTTTTTAATGAAATACCATTAAAGATTCAAAACCTGGGGTATGCTATTCTTCAAAAAGAAAATTATTAATAAATTGTTCGCTGCGAAACAACCGTCGGTCAAACCCACGTTCAAGTAGATCCTGACCGTAATAATTCAGGTGGTTACCTTCAAGATTTAATCTCATCCGTTCAAACCCAAGAAAGTGGCAGTTTGATTTTTCAACGCAAGTTAAGTTTTGCTGTGTTTTCTGCATGTTTCTCGCTACGTGGGTACGCTCTCTCAACCTTGTCGGTTCATCTTGGATAACTTCTACGTGGTAGTTAGCATACAAGATGTATATATATATCCGTGAATGCTTTGCATTTCATCCTTTTCAATAAAGCATATCACTGTAAGGTGGTTACATATTTTATGTGTTAATGATGTTTGTTATGCTTCGATAATAGTTTCTTATTTAGTTTGTTTGTTTTGCTTCAGTTATGATCGATGGATAATGCTGTGTATGATGAGGATTCAATTTCGGGGGAAAATGTAAGATGTTAATTTATATGGTATTGTGTTTATTTAACCATGTTTGTTCATTTGAATAATGATGCTTTGTTTTTCAGTTTGCTGGGTTGGACAGCGTTGTGGAAATGAAGCAGCCAGCAGATATGATGTCTTCTAATATAGTTGGAAATGTAATATCATTTTGTTTTGTCAAGTATTGGGATTTACATAGCATTGTGTTTTTTAATATTATTTTTGTGTTTGTAGGAATCCTTTGTGTTATTATAGTAAAAAATCATTGACATGCTTTTTTTTGTCAGGTTGTAGCTGACAAGTGTGTGGATGGTCATTTGCATGAATTTTCTTATTGCTCTAATGAGAATGTACATTTCGTAGCAAGTTTATGATGAAGTTTCTGTTATTATTTATGATATTGTGTGTTACTTAGAATTATTGTGTTATTTACAGCTATTGTGTTTTTTGTGATGTTTTTTTTGTTTTTTTTTTTGTAATATACTATGACAACAGTGGTTAACAGTTGTTTTTTTTTTCCAGCTTGTGGCTGACAACATTTTAGTGGATGATCATTTTCAAAACTTGAGTAAGATATCTGATGAAACCGGAGATGTATGTAATAATTCTATTATAACTGTAAAGATAACATTGTTTTAGTTCAACATGGTAGTTTATTTTATTAATGAGTATATTGTTTTTCAGTTTGAAGAATTATTTGGAGTACTTCCTGACTTGACTATGTCTTCAATCGGAGCTGCAAAGGTAAATCGTTTATGTTAAAGTATGTAAATTATATTGTTAGTGATAGTTGGTGATGTTTATGCTGAATCTTATTATGTTTGCTTATATTTTGTTTTGTAAATTTCAGAACAAATCTAAAGGCTTTGACTTGGAGTTTGGTGCTTTGGTTGGATGTCCCGACAATTCTATAAAGCATGAGATGAACAAGGTTGGTTCCATATCTATATGTTTAGTTAATATTCTAGATGAGTGACTGACATATTATTCTCTAGCCTCGTAATTTCAGAAGAATTAATCAAAGGGTAAAGGCGCTGAAGAATTGGAAGTGGGATGAGGTGATTGAAATCGACAGTTTTGGCGAAGATTAGTTATGTTGTTTTTTTATGTATGATGATGGTTATTGTATTTTGGTAATGATAATGTGTTGAGTTGGAGTTTTTTTTTGTGTGTATTTTCCTTTCCCTTAAACATGCATGTTTTTCTTTGTTTGTAATATTTTCGTTATAATTTAAAGGGTAATTAATATTTTTGTTGATTCATGCATAGTAAGCCGTGTACCAGTTTAAGTTTCCCGTGTTTAATTAATGGTTTGTGTGTTTATAGTAATAACTGTATGTAAACGTGTGTCTCTTCAGTTTTTTGTATGATTGTATCGTTTCCCAGAGCAATTTTTACATCATGTAACCGTTGCTGCCATTAATAGTTCCGCGTTTGTGACCATAAGCCTTTTATATATATATGCAGACATTTCATGTATATCGTATCTCAAGTTATTTAAGTTTTTCAATGGCTTCATCAAGTAATCAAGGAGAAGATTTGAAGGAACTGTTTTATAAAGCAGTGATGGAAGAATTGGAGGCTGAGTTAGAGTTTTCTAAAGATCTGAGGAAATGCTTTCATTCTTTGAAGACTGGAGTTGGCTCTCGTGATGATGTAACTGAGACGTTGCGTTTATTGCCTCCAACTGCTGTTCGTGACCTGGCACTTTTGAATAATGGTGAGAGTGGGAACAAAGATGTTCAGTTAATGGCACAGATGTTAGAAATATTTAGACAAGTTAATGAGTCAATGGAGTTGAAGCGTAGGTTTTTACTTTCCTTATAAGTAGTTTTGTTAAGTTTAGTCATAGTTGTTATAGTGATGTGGTTTGTATTCAATTATTAAGAGTTATTGGTGGTATTTTTATTTTAATGGAATGTTTTGATTTGTTTCTTGAAAGTTAGTCTGGGTGAATTGTGTTTTTTATTATGTCGTTTTTTTATTGTGTTTATTTGATCATATATTATTTCAAACATTTAATTTAATATCTTCAGTTTAATTTCTTCGAGCGACCATCTGGAGAATTGTATTTGTTTTGGTTTATTTTGATGTTAAATTGTGCCTGAATATAGAGTTGCACACATAAAAAAAAACACTATCTATATCATAAACATCTTTGATAGATTAGTCAGGTACTATCTATACTATCTATAATAAGAGATTATGAGCTGATGTAAATTTGCATATGTGTCAACTTCTAAGGTATGCCACATGTCAATGATGATGTCATAATTCCGGTTTACAATTTACATTGTTGGAATTGAACCTTAACAGAGGAACAGTTGATTAAGGCGAAAACCGGTTCAGAGCAGTGGAACCAGAATAAGCAGTTGTTAGGCTTCAGACTTTCCCCTTGACAGTGGTTCAAACAACTGCTGATCTATAATTCTGATTTGTTTTATCCACTGCTTAGCACAACAGCTGATGTGAAGACCAAAAGAATGCCAAAGACTAAGTACTGCTCTTCCAACTTGTGTGATCGACCAAGTAGCATCAGGCTGAGGGGAAGTTTTAGTTTGTAAGCATGCAATGTAATCTTTTGATTTGATTTGTAATCTTTCGATTGATGAAAAGCATGTGTTTATCAAAACTATTTTCCTCCTTGATTGTGTTTACAAAGTTTGTGTTCATTTCTGCTGCATAAATCATTGAATCATATTCATTCATTGTTCATCTATTACAAAAAACACAATCAATTTAACAATCAATTCATCTATTACAAAAAACACAATGATGACGACATCTGAGCAGCAGATGTACAAAACAGATGTTAAAGCTCATCCACTGATATACCAACAGTTGCTGATCAAATTAAACTTCAAATCCACTATAAGACAGAAAGTTGGGTAGTGTCATATAAGAGGAGCTTCAACAGTTCAGGGAAAACAAGTTTGAAAGAAAAACACTAACAAACGAAATACTAAAAGAAAAAATATTGGTTCTGATAATACCAATAGCGGAAACAATACCATTCAGTTGGATTGGCTTTGGTTCATTATGTTAGGGAGAAAAAAAACTGTAAAAGGCGAAATACTTAATAAATAAAAGTAAAGTAGAGTAATTAAATATGTATATCAACAAAGTTAAATCTTGTACTTTCATGATGTACACGCACTTTATATTTAACCCGACTCTTTATTGAAAAAATTACGTCGCCATCGAATGAAAACATATTATATTTGACCTGACTCGCTTTCGAATACAGTTTACGAATGTTCATAAAATAAGTATAAAACGTATTATTTTTTACCTGACTCACCTGAGAAAAAAGTTTATGTCAAAACATGAATTTAAAATGACAGGTACGTTCAAACTGTGATACACAACACACTACGCCGGCGGCACCTTAGTTGTTTATAGCGGACGACACATTATGTGATGTGCTGACCATATAAAACATATGTTTGATGTATCCGATCAAACTGGGTGTAACCTATATAATCATTTGTGGTTATAATGTACAATGATGACAATAACGTTTGATGCACGCACGTGACATTACACTTTTTTACTTTGTTACACACGGTACCTTCGTGACATTAACGCCATTATATATATATATATATATATATAAATAGATGATAAGGTAAACTGCTGTGTTCATTTCAAAATGTTTGTAGATTGTGTTAATACAATGTTAAACTGCTTTCATTATCAATTTTTTTTATATAAGTTACGTGGTTGGTTAGTTATATTTTATCACCCGGTTGTGTTTGAAAAGCGGTTGTATTCATTGTGTTTATTTTTAAACATTTACATATCAAATTGTCTCAATTGTGTTTCATTTATTATATTTTATATTGTAGCCCCATAGATCATAAAATGGAAAAGCTTGGGTTTGCAATGATCGTCGATGAAATATTCACAAGGCTTCCTGCCAAAGCAATTGGTTGTTTGAAATGTGTTTGCAAAGATTTCCGGACGGAACTGTCAACTCATTTTTTTGAGATGATGCATTCTTGTCGAATTGGAAAGTCTCTACATAAGAAATATATCTCCTTGTCAAATATGTCAATTGTTGTTGACGACGTAATAGGTGGGAATTTGGATGTGGTTACAAGCAAACAGATCACTTTTCCTGGCAATGTTGACCCTAGATTCTTACGTATTCTAGCGTCGCTTAATGGGTTGTTGTTAGTGTCCTCTGAACCGAGTTGCTGTGAGCTGATCCTTTGGAATCCAACAACCAGGTGTCATAAGTTGTTGTCCGTGTCAGACTTTTGTCAGTGGTATGTTCGAAACAGTGATACAGGTGGAATGTATTTTGATGAAACCAATGATCTTAAAGTGCTTCACATAAAATATTTTTTTTTGAATGTCGTTACTGCTCGTGTTTATTCACGACGTCGTGAGACGTGGAGAGAAATAGATTTCTTGAGGGGAGCTAATTTCGGTGGTCGGGGTTATTCATGGTCTTCCGGAATTTATTCTGGCAAAACCATATATTTCGTGTGTTCAAAAAATTGGTATCCCGCTTTGGAGAGGTATATAGTTGCTTTCGATGTTATTTCCGAAACTTTTAGAAGCCTTCGTTTTCCTGAAAGTTTGGAAGTTACTCCTTGGCGAGGAGAATTTCTGAGCATTGCAAAGAAGCTCCATTTTATTGTTGTTGAAAGGTCTCCCGAGTTATCTGTTGCTTTGTACAAAGTTGAAGATGAAGCCTTCATCAAGATGTCTTCTATCAATAATCTTCAAATTATTGGTTATGTAGAAAGTTTCCATTGGTCCAATATATTTCAAAACAACAAGTGGTTGATAAAAAACATTTGGAGTGGTGCTGTTGAAGCTGACCTGAGCAATGAAGTTTTTAATTACCTCCAACATGTTGATTCCTACATTGGTGCGAAACGAGCATTATTTATCGAGACCACTGTTTCGCTGATCGATTAGAAATTATTATGCTATATTATAGGGAATGGTGATTGTTTTTTTGAATTTTGTTTATTGTTTCAAGTAGTTCCGTTATTCTGTATGTATAAGTGTATTAACAATTGTCTGCATGGATATTTAATTCCAATTGGTGTTATTTAATCATATATTATTTCGAACTTTTAATATTTTCATTTTAATTTGTTTTACTATATATGTAGGTAAAGAAGTCCTACAAACCTGATATCATGAATTTTGTTTTTTCCAATGGTTTGTGTTTTACCAACGAAATTGTATTTTGGTAGCATACATCGTGTATTTTTTGGCTTTTGTGTAGATTCTGATAACATCAATTACTTTTTTTTTGTATATGTATCATGTATGTTTATCATTTAGTACAACTCATTCATGGGTGCTAAAAGGCAGTTGTAGAAATATATGGTATGTTTATCATTTGGTACTATCCTTCTTTTGTATAAGATTGTGTTATTATATTAAATGAAATATTTAATATGTGTAATTTTAATATATGGTATGTTCTAGCGGTTTATAATCCAGGATTTTAGGTTAATAAGTTGTTGTAGTCTTTCTTGCATGTTCTCCTACAAAGATGGAAAGGTAAACTGCTGTGTTCATTTCTTAATAAACTTCTTTTAACCGATTCTAACTCATTTTTGATGTAGAGGTAGTTAACTGGAATGGTTATTATTGTGTACTTTTTTTAAGAAATTGTGTTGTTTTATGAAGAGTGATATTTTCTCTTATTATATGACAATGTATGTGTTAGAACTTTTGTATTCAGGTTTAACTATTCCTTTGTAGTTGTGTGTCTTATTTTATCTTATTGTATATCATTAAATGCTGTCTTTATGAAAGATTTTAGGTTAATAAGTTGTTGTAGTCTTTCTTGCATGTTCTCCTACAAAGATGGTAAGGTAAACTGCTGTGTTGATTTCAAAATGTTTGTAGAAAGGTCAATATTTGCTAACATCAGCAGTTGTTTAAGATTGTGCTAATACAATGTTAAACTGCTTTCATTAACAGTTTTTTTTTTTTATAAATTACGTGGTTGGTTAGTCTTATTTTATCACCCGGTTGTGTATGAAAAGGGTTGTATACATTGTGTTTATATATAAACATTTACAGATCAAATTGTCTCAATTGTATTTCATTTATTATATTTTATATTGTAGCCCCATAGATTATAAAATGGAAAAGCTTGGGTTTGCATTGATCGTCGATGAAATATTCACAAGGCTCCCTGCCAAAGCTATTGGTTGTTTGAAAAGTGTTTGCAAAGATTTCCGTAAGGAACTGTCAACTCATTTTTTTGAGATGATGCATTCTTGTCGAATTGGAAATTCACATAAGAAATATGTCTCCTTGCGAGGTATGTCAATTGTTGTTGACAACGTAATAGGTGGGAATTTGGATGTGTTTACAAGCAAACAGATCACTTTTCCTGGCAATGTTGACCCTATATTCTTAAGTATTCTAGCGTCGCTTAATGGGCTGTTGTTAGTGTCTTTTAAAGCGAGAAGCTGTGAGCTGATCCTTTGGAATCCAACAACCAGGTGCCATAAGTTGTTGTCTGTCTCAGACTTTTCTCAGCGGAATGTTCAAAACTGTGATACAGGTGGAATGTATTTTGATGAAACCAATGATCTTAAAGTGCTTCACATCAAATATCATTTGTTGAATAATGTTGTTACTGCTCGTGTTTATTCACGACGTCGTGAGACGTGGAGAGAAATAGATTTCTTGAGGGGAGGTAATTTCGGTGGTCGGGGTTATTCTATGTCTTCCGGAATTTATTCTGGCAAATCCATATATTTCGTGTGTTCAAGAAGTTGGTATCCTGGCCCTTTCGAGAGGTATATAGTTGCTTTCAATGTTATTTCCGAAACTTTTAGAAGCATTCGTTTTCCTGAAAGTTTGGAAGTTACTCCTTGGTCAGGAAAATTTCTGAGCATTGCAAAGAAGCTCCATTTTATTGTTGTTGAAGGGTCTCCCGAGTTATCTGTTGGTTTGTACAAAGTTGAAGATGAAGCCTTCATCAAGATGTTTTCTATCAATAATATTCATATTATTAGTTATGAACAAAGTTTGCGTTGGTCTACTATATTTCAAAACAACAAGTGGTTGCTTAGAAACGTTTGGATTCGTCCTGTTGAAGCTAAGATGAGCAATGAAGTTTTTAATTACCTTCAACATCTTGATTCCTACATTGGTGTGGGACAAGCATTATTTATCGAGACCGTTGTTTCGCCGATTGATTAGAAATTATTATGCTATATTATAGGGAATGGTGGTCGTTTTTTCGAATTTTCTTTATTGTTTCAAGTAGTTCCGTATGTATAAGTGTATTAACAGTTGTCTGCATGGATATTTATTTCCGATTGGTGTTATTTAATCATATATTATTTCGAACTATTAATATTTTCAGTTTAATTTGTTTTACTATATATTCAGGTGAAGAATGCTACAAACCTGATATCATCAATTCCTTTTTTTTGTATATGTGTCATGTATGTTTATCATTTAGTACAACTCATGAATGTGTGCTAAAAGGCAGTTGTAAAAATAGATGGTATGTTTATCATTTGGTTCTATCCTTCTTTTGTATAATATTGTGTTATTATATTAAATGAAATCTTTAATATGTGTGATTTTAATATATGGTATGTACTAGCGGTTTATAATCCAGGATTTTAGGTTAATAAGTTGTTGTAGTCTTTCTTGCATGTTGTCCTACAAAGATGGTAAGGTAAACTGCTATGTTCATTTGTTAATAAACCTCTCTTAACCGATCCTAACTCAAATTTAATGTAGAGGTAGTTATCTGGAATGGTTATTAGTGTGTAATTTTTTAAGAAATTGTGTTATTTTATGAAGAGTGATTTTTTCTCTTATTATATGACAATGTATGTATTAGAACTTTTGTATTCAGGTTTAACTATTCTTTTGTAGTTGTGTGTCTTATTTTATCTTATTGTATAACATTAAATGCTGTGTTTGATGTGTAATAAATATTTTGTGGCAGAGAAATGAATAAATTCCCTTTATTGGATTATAAGCTAAGTATCCGGAGTGTTTATGATTGTGTGTTTATATAGTATTGTGTTTTTTATTTTATATGGTATTATGATTGTGTTTTTTCTATATTATTGTTTTTTTATTTTACATGCTATACTTTATGTATTATTTGTTTTACATTATGGTATGTATTAGCGGTTTACTACTTACTTATGTGCTGTCGCCCATGTTCCTACAAATCTGGTGTCATCAACTGCTTTTTATGGTGTATAAATATCGTATTACTTGATTATTTAATAAACATATCATATTCGATTATGTCCAGTTTTATTCGCAAGGTTTGTTTAGTTCATATTCTTTCTGTTTTGAAAACAAGTGCATTGCATTATGTGATAATTGTCTGCATTGTTTTTGTATTACATTCTGAGTTACTGACAGCAAAGTTGATGCATTACTGCTTTCTAATTCTATCGGGTTGCAGGCGGTTATGGATGATTTTCTAAAGAATGTTGTTTTTAGTAACATCGATGATGTGTGGGAAATTAGTGAGGTAATCATAGACCATTTCAAGTTTCGTATTTCAATATTTACATTAGATGTAAGTGGATATATTTATATTTTTTACAGCCACGATGTGTTATCATACTGGGTACCGTAAAGGAAATATCCAAGGAGGTTGGTTGGTGTTCTTTGAAGTGTCCTAATTGTTTAAATGAGGCTTGTACAAAAAACATGGGTTTAACTAAATCTGACGGAGGTTGTGATGAAGACCAACATACGTTGTATGTGTGCACTAATGAATTTTGTCGAAAAAATGTTATTGATGAACTGGTTTTAAGGTATTGTTATTATTCTGTTGTTATTTACGTTGTCATTTTGTCATTGTAACTTTTTTCATCACTTACCTTATTTTGGTTTATGTAATTCGTTTTAATTCAAATTAAGTTGTTATGTTATCAATTAGATTGAAGGTTCGTGTTGAGGATAGCAGTGGTGATGTATCTCTTATTTTGTTTCATAATACGGCTAACCATGTTATCGAGAAGTCTGCAAAACAGTTGATTCAGGATAACATAATGGTAGTATATATTTAGTTTCTATATCTCAATTTATATATTTTTTGTAAGCTAACTTTTTGGTTATATATCCTGTCTTTTATGTTTTCAGGATGATGGTACTGTGCGATTTCCAAACGAATTAAAAACTTTGGTGGATAAATTGTTTGCATTCAAGATTGAAGTCAACGAGACTAACTTGACATATTGTGATGAAGAATACGAGATTCAAAGAATAACTGACGATGAATCAGTTGTTGATCTGGTTAAACAAATGTCTGGGATTAGTCAGGTACTATGAACTTTTAACTGAAGTATTATAGTTGTCTTTAGTAGTTTAGTTAATAAACTTTTTCAATCTTGGTTTAGAGCTGTATGGCTGATGATAAGAAGAATGGTACTCCAATTTCGCTTGTGATGAGTTGCGATGGTGATTCAATTGATAAAAAAACATGTTCAATGGTTTGTAAAGATACGACGTCTAAGCGTAAACTGCTTGATCTTTACAATTTGGATGTCATTTCGAACTCGAGCATCTGTGAAAGTACAAGTAATAATATTGTGGAGACCGTGAAAGATGTTGGCAAGAAAGAGATTAAGTTTACCCATTTTAATGAGTGAGATGTAGTTTCTTTTGTTTGTTGCATTTTAGAGTGATGGTTTTTATGTTTTGTGTTTGTTCAATGTTTTTTTTTTCTAGACATAAACTTTCTCTTTTGTTTTTTTATTCACGTATGTTTTGATGCTGTTCAGCTTTCTTATGTGTGAGTATCTGAAGTTCAGTTTACGTATTGGTTGTTAATAATAACATGCTACATTAGTTAAGTTGTATATAGAAAAACTTATAAGAGGAACATAAATATAACCATTATTCATTGACAAAACTACATATAATAACAAAATTTGTCAATACATTAGATGTGGAGTCATGTTGGTCGTTAAGTATGAGATCAAAAAGCAAAAACATAAGGAAGATGTCCTACTATCATGGAAAGAAACCCTATACCAACAGCTACATGCACATCAATTAAACTAATTTGCATTCAGTCTAATAAGCCAGGAATTTAGTAAGAGCTTGCTTTCCTTGGTTGGTTTTTGCTATGTATTGGTCAGCTAAGCTGTTTGCTTTATCAAGAAGATCCTCTGTCTCCCTTTCTTCATCAGACAGAAGCAATCCAGCAATGTACTGTTCATGTGAAGGTGGGTTGCTCATGATCTTCATTTTCATCTTCTTATTCTCCCGTAGTTGCTGTTGAAGTAGTCGTGTTATGTCAATCAAGCTGTCTCTGATCTCTCTTTCTGTGTCTTCATGTTGACCTTTGAATCCTTCATAGATATCCCTTTTAACTTGGGACAGTTCAGACCAACCTTTGGAGTTTGATGTATTCATTGTAGTTAGAACAGAGAAGAGTTGAGTGAAGTTAGATAGTCGTTGAAGAGGTTAGAAAAGGATGTAGTTAGGAGGTATTATATATAATAGGATTAACAACTTGTGTTAAAGAAGAGTAATGATTTGTTATTGGCATCCGAGCTAAGATGCAATGATGATTTATTGAAATGGTCTTTTCATTTGCAGTTGAGTCTTTTCAAGTAATTAATGTAAAGTGGTTTAGAAGAATATAAGATATAAATATATAAATTGTGTTTTTCCAATGTCCGTTATTTTTATAGTCTAGAGAACTTACATGATATATTTTAGTTGTGTATATATTCTAAATTATAGTTGTTTTTTTTTTTTCATATGCATTGTGTTATACGCAAGCCAATTGTTTGTTATGGTATGATGTTGTGTTTTTTCTTATAATTTTTTTTTTTGTTCTACTTCATTGTGTGTTTTATTGTGTGAGTTGAGTGAAGATAAACAAAGGTTGAAAAGATGATAAAAAAAGATGTAGTTAGGAGAAGTATTATATATAATAGGATTTAATATTGGGTGAAATGATTACTATTGAATTTACGTTGGACTAAGGGTTATATGCAATTATCGAGTATGAAATGGTCTTTTTCATTAACAGTTTAGTTGTTTGATAATACTCTATGTAAGGCGGGTTTTTTTTTTTGTTAATATATTGTTGGTTTTTATATTCAAAACTTATTAAGTCAAGTGTTGTGTTTTTTATTTGTGACGTGGTAGTTTAGGAGTTACTACAATAATTGAAGTCTTTTACTAAGTAGAGTCCCAGTTAAGGCAGTTTCTTACGCTTATTTGTGTATTTACTTTATGTATAATTTTATCTTTTTAATGTAGGTTATAGCATGTCAGACATTGGAATCGAAGTTGTTGTTTCTGAAATACTATCCAGACTCCCAGTTAAGGCAATCGGTCGTTTCAAATGTGTTTGTAAACAATGGCGTGATGAGTTATCAAGTTGTCAGTTTGCTGCTTTGCATTCTAGCCGGATTGGTAGTTTAAAATGTCAGAAACGAATCACCATTCAACCTCTATCAATATTTATTGATACCATAGTGGATGGACGGGTAGACATTGGTTCAAGGAAAACTATTTGTTTCCCTGGTAAAAGTCGGCCTTTGTTGTTACATATTATTTTACTGTTGGTGGGCTTTTATTAGTTTGCAACGAAAGGCCTTCATATCAGATGATGCTTTGGAATCCAACTACTATGAGTTTCAAAATTTTGTTCGATGAGCACTCTGATCGTATATATGATTGGCAATCGGATGCAGCTGGTATGTATTTTGATACATCCTCCGATCTTAAAATATTACACATTAAACGTCGCCATAATTATGATCTTGCTCGTGTTTATTCACGACGACTCGGCACTTGGAGAAATGTAGATTTTTTTATTGGGAAAAAATATGCAGCGGGGTGTTATATTTGGTCTGTTGGCTCTTTTGTGAACAATACCTTATATTTCACTGTTAAACAAGTGAGGGTACGGGGTGACATTCATATAATTGGTTTTGATGTAATTACTGAATCGTTTAAGAGGTTCCCTTTTCCCCCAGTTAATGACCTGTATGTTTATGATGGACATTTTCTCACTGTTAACAATAAGCTTCATATGTTTGTTGTTGAAATCTGGCCTAATGTTAATGCGAGTCTTTTCAAATATCAAGATAATTTATGGTATAAGGTGTCGTCTTTTCCAAATGTTGAAACATTCTCATTTGTGGAATGGTGTGGAGCATCGGATGTGGCAAACGGCAAATTGATTTTGCTCCCCAAATTTGGGAATATTGCTGAAGTATACATGAGTGTACAAGATTTTGAATACCTTCAACATGTTGATTCGTTTTGTTGGCTTAAAGGAGAATTATTTGGTCGTAAAGGAGCATTATTTTTAGAGACTGTTGATTCAGCTATTGGGTAGTACTATTATCTTGTATTTTTTATTTGCTGTTATATTGTTAGCAATTCTGTTTATTGTGTTTATTATTTTAAAAAAGTGTTTCATTTTTATTTAGTTTTATTTTTCTTTTGTTATTGTGATCATTTTTGGGACTCCATTGTAGAATTAATTGTGGTTGGCTATTTTTATTTGTTTTGAATATGTATTACTTATCATTTGTTTGATGCTTTATGCACAAGTAGACACATTTGTAAACCCATATATATTTTTTAAACCATCACACTTATAGACATGTTTACATATTAAACTACCATTGGCATCAAATGCAGTTTTTTACTGCTATTGGGATATAGTAGTTGATATATGTTTGAGTGGTCTATATTTTGTGGTGAATATTACAGTGGTCTATAGCAGATGGTATATGTTACGTTAACATGTTAGTTCATACAAAATTATTTATTTGTTTGCAAGGACATATTCGGTTTGAAACAATATGATAAACAACAATGCAAGTAGAGCAACGATGATTATCATTGTGTACGGGTATTACCATTACAAAATACATTGTTTTTTGAAGTTTAGGGAAAGTGTTATAAGCCTTCATGATTAACGACGGTTAATTTAAACAAAAAAAACTACCACCAACCATACTGCATATTAGTTGTTGCAAAAAGAAGTCAAGTTGGTTCTGAATCTGCTTCTGGTTGGGTGAATTAATTTAACCTGCAAACGTTTGAAAGTAATATCATACCTTCATCTTCTAAGATCTTGAAAGTGCACTTATCTCCGTAAGATATATCATTCTCTGCCATAAATTCCAGCCATTCATTCACCAGGTATTCCTTTCGCGCTCTACGTGAATGATTTTTGACTCCCAGGTTATAACAACTTCCTTCTTGATTTTTTATTATCAAAGTGCGTGTCTGAGCAATTTTCTTCTTTTTAACAACTTCATATGGGATGAACTGTTTTTCAAGTAGTATAATAAACAATGTTAGTATATGGAATAGTTGGTTAGAATTCAATGCATATAAGTCAACTGTGATTATAGTTAAAAATTGTATCGGATATCTTACGAATTTCTCTGTGGCAGTCTTTTCAAATGTGCTGTTGTCTGCTGTAGATGATGGTGCTTTGTTGTGGCATCCTTGGTTATGCGTGTGCGCTTCTTTTTCTTCAACAGGTTCTTTTTTTGGGATTATAAATTCACTTCCATCAGGATGGAAAACAGTCATCGTCAGCTTTGGTTTTTGAATTATGTCAAACACGAGAATGTAGCCGAATTTTAGATGCATGTCTTTTATAACATTCATCCATCCATCTGTCAAATAGTATCGTCTTCCTCTTTTCTCTATCTTTATTTCCCATGTATGTCCTTCACCTGCAGATAGTTGTATTGACATGTTTGGGGGCTTATTTTTCATATTGTCTTTGAGAAAGTTTTTAGGGAGCCTCTGCAATAATTATATTAGACAGATGAGATGCAGTTATTTGTTATGTAAATTATAATACATTTGTGGTTTTAAGTTATTTTGGGAGTTCATGGTTGAGAGTGTACAATGTGTTTCTCCGTTTGTTTGGATATTGCATCGCAGAATGATGGTCCCAGTCGGCGTGAATCTTTAAAGGCTTTGATTTTGTATTTGCATTCACTGTGAGCTTCAAATACTATCAAACAAACATCATCAAGCCCTAAATCATCAACAATATTTTTCCAGCCATCTGTAAAGTAGTATACTCTGTTTATTTTCCTGATGTTGACGTTCCAATGATGCCCGTTATCTGCCTGTATACAAATTTTGCTTTTGTTTTGTAGTTCTTTGTCATGAAAGAACCCAATTGATGGAGGTAGTGGCTGAAAGATTTACGATATAAGTGTGTGAAAGATAAAGAAAACCAGTAAGCAATTATTTATATTTAATTGTATTCTCATAGGATGTGTACCAGTCGAGAACGTGATGATTGTTTTAAAACTACGCAGAAAGATGATGCCATTTGCAGACTGCAATCCCAAATGCACGCAAAGTCATGTCGTTTTATAAGATATATGTTGTAGTTGTTATAGTCAGCTAATAAAATGTAATGCTATAAACTAATTTTTTTTGATATATTATGTTGTGAGAATTAAACAAGTGTTACTACTGTCAATGTGTTTTGCACTACTATGTTAAGCGCTACGGATGTCCTTATGCATTGTTACTTGATATGTCATATATCACATTGTATTTTATCAAATGTTTAAAGTTTATATCATTTTCAAGTCTATGAATATCCTTATTATTCGAAATGTTCAGCTCAGCAAATTCTAACTGTATGCAATAGTTATCTAAAGTTTATTCCTTTTAGTTTGTGGCTATGTTATCAGTTATCAGTAAAAGTAATTCATCCATACATCCATGGTTAAGACATATCTTATCAGCTATCACTAATAGTAGTACAAAGATACATCCATGTTTAAGGCTTGTATTGTTAAGGGTTCGTAAGGGCATACTTGATTCAATGGTAAGGGCATGACAGGTTTTAAAATATACAAGAGTGTTAATGATGTATTAGAGATATATGTTCTTTAATGACGGATAAAAGTGGCTATAGTTTTTGACATTAAACATTGCATGTATAGGTCAAAAAACCAGTAAACACAAGGTTGTCATAAACAAAGAAAACCATATCATAAATCATTCTAGCAATAAAATCAACAAATATCGAAAACCTAATCTATCATAAAACACTCAACCACACATCCAAAATATGAGAATCAGAGTTCAATATACAAAAAAAAAAAATCAGATCCCTATATCCAAAAAAAAATAATAAACGAAAACCAAACCTAAATACGGAACAAAATATCAAAAAAAACTATAATTGGAGTAGAATCTTCACATATACGACAAAGATAATGACATAAAATACATGAACTTCATACAATTGATACAAAATCTTACAAAAAAAAAACATATACGGTAACCATAGCTTCTCGGGGAAAAATCAACTGATGCAGATTGTGAAGATAATCCTCACTTAATCGATGAAGATAATTAGAAGTAAACCATGATCATCATCCAAATCATAAAAATCTTGAAAGACAAACATATAAGGTAACCATACCTTCTCGGAGAAAAATCAAGTGATGAAGATTGTGGAGATAACCAGGTTTAAGAGAAGAAATGTTTCTCTTGTGTCGGAAATGAAGATTTGATCGATTGAAGATATGAGATATGCAGTGTAGATTTGGTGATGATCAAAGGTTTTGTGGGGAAACGTGAAGAAGATGTGGGGAGTGTGAGAGATGAACAAATATTTAGAAGACTTTTATAGGATCCGAAATAATGGGTCGGGTTTTTAGTCCGGATGATCCATTCCATGTTAAAAGATTGAGAAGGGAGTTTTGGAGCCAAAAACCATATTTGATGCCACATCAGCCCAACTTATTTTCAAATATGGTAGATATATATATATATATATATATATATATATATATATATATATAATATAAGATATAAGATAATATAATTCTTAATGAAATATTTTGGGAATTTCCTGTATAAATTTTTAAAGTTATATTTGTTTTTAGTTAATTTTTATTTCCGGCCTTTTAGTTTGTTCATTTATGCCAATTTAGACCAAACTTCAAGTTTTTATCATTTTTGTCCCTGTCATTCTTGAAAGATGGCAACTTTGTCCAAAAAATTTAAGGTTGAATCAAATGATACAATTTTCAAGTTTGACCTGAACTGTAATAATTGGTCAAACTGTAATGACGATGAATAAAAGGGGGTTTGTAAATGTAACTGTTAAAATGAAGGAAATAAGCGGTACAAGTAGAATTTTCTGAATGGGACTACTAAAAAGAGAAGTAAATAAATGATGATGTGAGAGAGAGACGATGTAAATGGGGGAAAGTCTTGATCTTATGAATATGTTGCAGGGATCTTAAATAGTGTTGGTTATTTTTTTAACAAATTTAAATTAGGTTAATTTTTTTTCTTTTCTTTATTATTTAAAAATTATTAAATGGATGGCATTATTGTTTGAAAATTTGAGATAATCATTTTGAAATTTGTGTCTTAGACGTGGTGAGTTTGACTTTGTCGTGCCAGACTTTATCGCTATTTTTTAGATAAAAATGATGTTACATTAGATTGTTTTATCCATTTAATATTAAATTATGGTAATTTTGTACGTTGTTGTGCTTTTATAAATTGTTGATAATATATTCTTACGATGTTTTTGTTAATGGTTGTTGGTATATACTTACAACTAATATATAATATATAAAGTAAGAGATATACGTTAATTAAAATTATATAAATTAAATGGTAATAAAGTGGTAATTTAACAACAGTTATTTGTATTTATTCTGAACATGATATCATGTTAAATATAGCTAGATTCATATAACACAATGTTCTGATAGTGAGACTACGATCTACTATAGTAAGTATTTTATTTTAGATAGAATGGATTGTGTTTTAATGAAAGCTTTTGATTTTGATGGTATAACATTGTGTGTGTTTTTTTTGTGTCTTTTGTTTTTGTTAATATGATTGTGTTTTTTATATTCAGACGCATTAAAAGTTATTACATCAACAGCTGTATATTTTTTTATATGCAACACGGGAGTATATATAGTAGTTACGGGTAAATGAGCTTTTGTGCGTAAAATTTTTGATAATGAATAGAAATATTACATGTTAACAAGAGGTATAGTCTAGAACTATCTAAATCCCATTGGCTTTCAAAAATCAGATAACATGGGCCTTGAAAGTGTCAACCTTATTAGGTGCAATATAGGTTTCAAAGGAGATAAAAGAATAGGTCCATCTCACACCAATCATTGAGTGAGCATTGGGTTCATCTGGTTTAACATAAGAGGGAAAAATGGGCTGGCAGCTGATGCCAAAAGACAGTCCAAATCCCTATATGTAAGAATCTTTGTGTAACTAATAGATGAAGTGTTATTTTATTTAGAGTAAACTGCCATTTTGGTCCGTGTGGTTTGGGCATTTTTGCGATTTTAGTCCAAATCTCAAACTTTTTAAATCTGGGTCCCTGTGATTTCATCTTTATTGCCATTTTAGTCCAAAATTCAAAATCCCCCTTTTTTTTACTGTTCCAAAAAGTTTGAGATTTGGACTAAAATGGCAATAAAAGTGAAACCACTGGGACCAAAATGGCAGTTTACTCTTAATTTTGGACTAAAATGGCAATAAAAGTGAAACCACAGGGACCCAGATTTAAAAAGTTTGAGATTTGGACTAAAATGGCAAAAGTGCCTAAACCACAGGGACCAAAATGGCAGTTTACTCTTTTATTTATTGGAAGATTAAATAAAACAAGGTATACCTTATTAAAAGTAGTCTTTATATCCTCTCCAGTATGTATGATTTCTATCAATATGGTTACTTAGACTGGAGGGTATGGGGGCCGGCCTTGCCTTGGCGAGCCCCGGCGCCGGTCACCCACACCGTCCCCTGATGATTGTCCTGGTTTCTCAGTCGCTTAAAGACGTCATTGGCGGGCCTCTTTTTCTCTCCTCTCTCTTTATTCTCTCTCCTCTCTATCTCTCTCTCTCTCTCTATAAAATCAAATCAGTTTATTTTTTCTTAAGTGTTTTTATAAATAGTGTGGGAGCCCATCATCCACCCCCTTGGTCCATCCTGCTTAGGTCCATCCTCACTCCCGATGACGTGGTGTCCTACGTCAATATCTCATTCTTTTGAATAACAGGTATGATGTCTATAAATTCTTTGGTTTTTTGTTCTAATTAGTGAATTATGTTTTGGTGATATTGTTAGTTATTGCTTATTTTTCGTGAGTACTTAGTGTGTTGTATATAGGATGATGAATGAGAATAAGAATGAAGTTTCAATAATTTTTTTTATATTTAAAAAAAATGAATATATATTTAAATAATTATGTTTTTTTTATGCATGTTATATTTGGGTTCGGTTTATTAAGTGGTACTATTTTTTGTAATAAGATTTGTAATAAGATTAAATATTCATTTAACTGGTATTCAGTGTGGGGGGGCAAAAAGGTAATTTCTTATTATTGTTTTGAGATTATCTGTATAATAGTCAAGAAAAGGGAAAACGATGAACATTCGGTTTTAACGGAAACTTAGGGCTCGAAGTTATACAATTTGCGATTGTGTTTGTTGTTTTGTGTACTAATCTTAATAATTTGGAACTACATTTGCAATGGCGTCTACTGCAAACATTGACTTGCGATTTACAAGTAAGTTGTTGTGATGGTGTTGTTGATTGCTATTTTCATTGTGTTTTGATTTTATAAGTCTGTTGGTTAAATAGGTAAGAAATCGTCAAGAAATTTCAGTGAAGATGGAGTAGGTGATACTGTTAGAGGAAGTAAACGTCAAGAGGTTGAAGTGGAAATTGCAAAGAAACATATAAGTGGAAATAGAAAGAAGTCATTCTGTACAAGAAAATCTAAGAGATTCGTAAGCAGAGGTAAATGCGTTTCATTTATTTTTGTTATGGTTTATATCTTATTTTTTTATTTTTAATGTTTAAACAAAAGTTGTACAAGTATATTGTGTTTTTAGATTTGTGAATTTGTTTGGAATATTGTTTCTACAAGTCGGTTAGTTTTTGTATAACTATAATGTGTATGTAGATGTTTGTTTTTGTTGTATAAAGTTGTGTTATATCCATTTTTTGTTGTTAAAATCGAGTTATATCCACTATGTTTTTATATTAATTATGTTTTTTTTTAATATTATGGTTTTGGAAATTATTGTGTTTGCGTATGTTTCTTGATTATTTGTAGTATCTTGGTGCATGTTGTGTTTTTTTACGTATGTGGTAAGCTATAGGATTGTGTTTTTGTATTTATATTGTATGTTGAATATTATGTGTTGTTTTACAACATTGTAATGTTATACTTCCTGATAGTATTTTGTTAAAATTGGCAGAATAAGTTGGAGAAATGTAATCAAACTCGGGTGTATCAAGTTTAAAATCATCAAATCAAGTATAGTTGTGCTTTCTGATTGTGATGACTAGATAATAATAAAAAAACAGGTTGATAAATATAACACAATGTTTAAATTGTAACACTGTGATATATTAACAAGTCAATGTTGTATTGTATGTTGTAGTCATTAGATAATGTCAATAGTAGGATTAAATAACGTTTTACAATTAATATTTTTATGTGTTTTGTTTCTAATAAAATGTGGAGAGACATGAAGGATCTATGTTTCGTGCTGCTGTGAAACGAAAGAGTGAAGGTATGTTATAGATCAATTTAAAATGATTAAATATAATATACATTTTTTTCCCTTCATAGTTTATTATTTTATTTGATATGCTGCTGCAGTTTTACAGGCAGGCTGTGGTGATGCTGATGATAATGATGATGTTGATTTTGTTAATCCTGCTGTATCAAAAGTAAAAAAAAACCAGGTATTTATTTAAACATGAAAATCTTAGTTGTAGTTTGTTTCTAAAATTCGTTAAGTTATATAATAGTTGATGATACCTTACCAAAGAAGAGACGTCGAAAGGACCAACCTGAGGAATCAAATCACCATGAATGTCAAATGTTTTTCCCATATACTGGTGAGAAGATTTTACCAAGATGTTCACCAAGCACTCTATATGATTGGATGTTAGAGTTTAATGACAAGCAAAAGAACGTTGTAAGAGATATTGGTTTTGGTCCTATTCTAAATCTGAAGATTCAGCATGTTCCTACCAGCTTGGGACTTTGGTTGACTAAGAACTATGATGATTCAACAAGAATATTAAATCTTGGATCTCAGTCATTAAAGTTAAGTCCAGAATTGGTTCACAAGGTATTGGGAATTCCGAACGGATCAAGAATGATAACAGAGAACAATAGGCTAAACATAAAAAGTCCTGTTGTTAAATTGTGGAGAAGTCAATTCCCAACAGGCTTCACCAGGTTTCTTATACAAGAAACACAAACTTATTTGGATAGGCGATGCAAGAGAGAACGCAATGATTGTGGAATGTTGTTTGTTCTTAACTTTTTGGTGTTGATGTTTACACATCTAGGCGAAGGAACGAAAAGTGGCACTGTCAACCAAAGATTTTTGCCATTAATAACAAAGGATGTTGACATAAAAGAACTGGGTTGGTGTGATTACATGTTAACTTTGTTAGACAGAGCGAGAAAAGGCTGGCACCCTGCTCAAGTTTTTAATGGGCCTCTGTTTTTGCTTGCGGTAAGATCATAAGTAAAATATTAATTTGTCATTTGTGGCATTTATCCAGACAAAACCGAGTGACAAATATTTTTTTGTTTACAGCTTATCTATGCAGATCATACAAGCAAGTTGCATGATGTACGTGTTAAGCGTAAAGGTTTGTTTGTTATAGAATATATTGAAGAGTGTACATTATGCAAACTGGAGGACATAAAGAATAAAGGACTGAAGTCTGAGAAAAGAAGAAAGAAAGGTACTTCAAAGTCTACAACAGGATTAAAGACCAAAAAATCAAATGAAAGTGAGGTGCGTCAATGTTCTTCAACTGGTGAACCCATGCATGAAAATATGGAACAACAAGTCGATGCTGACGAGGGCAAAGACAATGATGGTGCTGGTGTTGAGGAGGATTTGATTCATGAAGATATACATGGAGAGGATGAAAGGCAAGTGGATGATGATGAGTGTAGAGACAATGATCGTTATACTCGAAATATACATTCGAATAGGCGGGATGAGAATGCAGATGTTGGCAGGGAATCAAACATTCCCGTGGCAGAAGAACGAACGGAGGAAGCAGAATCGGTAAGACACAAAAACATATAGTATTTCACTCTGAATATATATATATATATATATATATATATATATATATATATAGTTTTCATCATCTTTTATTGTTCATATTGAAACAGGTTTTTGTCAGAAATTTGACTGTAGAAATTGAAAAGGCAAAAGAGTCTTTGAAGAATGTAGAGACATTGCTGAATGAGGGGTTTACGTGCTATGCAGATAATCAGGTGATTAAAGAAGTTAAAGCTCAATTGGATCCGTTGATTTCATTTGCAAAAAAATGCAGGTTTTATGAGCAGAGATCCAGATTCATCTCCAAAAGATGATAATGAAATACAGAGTAAGGGAGAAAAGAAGACTCAAAGTCAAGAGACGAAAACTGATTGTAATACGGGTGTAAATGTAAATTCAGTTGAAAACATGGAAAGTGTGCATTTAGATGAAAAGGATGAAGAAAATGTAGTTGATTCTACGGATGAGACTTTGGTGCCAGGATCACCTTACATTAACCGGGTGGTGGAATTGAGTGAAAAGTTGACATTTGTAGAGAAAATTTATTCTGATTGGATTTTCTCTGCCAGAGGATTTGAAATGTATGTGTTTTAACTTCTTTTATTATAATGTACTATGATTATAAGTTGATTGATGTTTTAACTCGTATTCATTGTAGGGACGTTGTTTTTCAAATTGAAGGTCAGCAAGATTCAGGTCTAACAAGGATAGTGCTAGAAACATTGAGTCATGACGAGTATGTCCATTTTGCTGTTGTTAATGTGTGGGCCAGAATCTTAAATCACGAGGAGAAGTTTAAGGCTGATGACAAAATTAAGCGATTGTTTTGTACATATCAGATGCTGGTAAGTAAATAACATAAGTGAATTGTTTATTTATTTATTTTAGTAACGTTATTATAACTGATACACGGGATGGTGGCACATATGGTTCAAGCTATGAGATGATGCAAGCTGAATTTTTTGGAAATATGATTAAAGTTTTAAAAGAAGAACAAGTAGCATCGTTGAAAGAAGTTGATCTTTTATTCATACCTGTTTTGCAATCTGATCACTTCTACTTGGTATGCTTTCATTTGAAAAAGTGCCAAATAGCTGTGATTGATAACAGCAGTCTATATGATGATAGATCTGACTTAAAATACCGAGGCTGGCCAGAAAATTTGGTACATTCCTTGACATTTAAAAAACACAATCATATGTAAAAGATAATTTTTTATATTTATTACCGTTATATTGCAGAGGCATTTAGTAGCAGATTTTATGTTAAGTCAAGGTGTTGTGGGTGGACGTAAGATGCACAAAGCTCAGATAAGTCAACTAGAAATGCCGTGGAGAACCGTAGACAACAAAGTTGATTGTGGTATATTTTTAATGAGGCATATGGAGTCATTCGAAGGGAGTTCTTTACGACGTTGGCGATGTGGGTTTGTGAAAGAAGTAGATTGTGGGCAGAAAGAACAATTAGATGAATTAAGATGCAAATATGCAACCAAAATATTGTTGCATTATCTTAATGCTCGAAGGGAGTTTGTGTATAATGATAGTGAAGCTTACGTTGTGCTGGACGCAATTGAAAGGAATAGGTTGAAAGAGCAAGCACGAGGAAGTCGTGTGGAGCGAATGAAACTGTATTGTCCTGTGTGATGTATTCGTGTTGCTTAAAACATTTGGATATTAGGTTGATTGTTTATATGTAGCTGTTGTTGTTTGAATGTGGTCTGGTCAAATGAATGTTTAGGTTTAATGCTTATGTATGAATGTTATAAGCTCTATGTTGTTGTGAAAAGTGTAATGTCTATAAACAAAAACAGTATTTTTATAAAAAAAATAAAAACATTTTTTTTATACAAAGCACAACATCTGATAAGATTTGAATTTTCATTCATACAAATTACAATGTCATAATATGGTTGTATTTCAATTAATAAATTAATCTTTAGTTGTAAATCAACTAAAGTATTTTGTTTTAGATATAATGGATTGTGTTTTAACGAAAGCTGTTTATTTTATGGTATAACATTGTGTTTTTTCTTTTGTGTTTTTTTTTTCTTTTGTGTTTTTTTTTTGTTAATATACTTGTGTTTTTATATTCAAATGAATCAAAACTTATTGAGTAAACTTTCGTTTTGCTCCCTGCCTCTAACTCCATCCAAATTGTTTGTTTTTCCATTTTCCTTCCTGCAGGGAGCAAAATGGAAAAACCATAGCAAACTATTGGTTGAAAATGGCTATTTTTGAAGGTTTCGGGCAAAATCGTTAAAGTGGCCAAACCACAGGGAGCAAAACGGAAGTTTACTCAAACTTATTGTATCAACTGTTGTATTTTTTTATATGTGACATGGGAGTGTAGTAGTTTTGGGTAAATGAGTCTTTGCTGGGAAAACTTTTGTAAATGAAGAGAAGTATTATATGTTGTCAAGAGGTATACCCCTGATCTATTTAACTCCTATTATTCCTGTAACATGCTTTGGGATTGTAACACAAGTATTGCATAGAGTGCCGACTAAAGCTAATTGAACTAGGCACACGAGTAGGTGTGATTTTTTTTTTCTATGAAGCTAACTTGTGGTCCACAAGCTAAAACAAATGATAATTTATCTATAATTTTTAGATAAATTCTTTATGCTTCATCAGTGCTTTGACTTAACAGCTGTGTACAGGATCAGCAGTGTTTTGACTTAACAGTTGTTTACAGGATCAGTTGTTGAGAAGAGCAATTCTTTATGGGAAGTAACTACCCACTTCCCATTCTCCCATATTATTTGTAACAATTTAGGATGTAGCCTTATAATTTTGATTAGGATATCAATTGGCGGTTTGTTATATAAGTTATATTAAACTGTTTTTTATTTCCTTCGAAATCATGTTCTCCTATAAAACTGGAAATATCAACTGTTCCATTATCTTGATATGTGACGTGTGTATATAGTAGTTGCTACAATACTTGAACGTGTGTTAAAAACCGTTGTAGAATAACTTATATAATAAGAACATGTTAGTATAAAACTATTTAGGTTTGTGAATTTGTAACAGAATTTTTAGATTTATCCTTCAAATATTGAGCAAGTGATGGAGAAAAATGCATCTACAAGAAGTAATAATCCTGTTCATTTAGGTGATGACCGGCATCAGTCGTTTATCAATCCTTTAAATCGTCAAGAACAGGTAATTTAGTAATATCATCAATAAATAAAGTTTATTTGTAATACTTTAATATTATTGTTTTGTTGTTTTGGTATTTTTATTTTGTTTTGATTACAGGCCGACAGTGGTAGTGTAGAGATAATTTCTGTTGGGCCATTTAGTCCTTATAAATCCCATATTTCCCGTGAGTTCAGTGAGGAGGTGATATATTGAAGTTGTAATTTTTTAAATCTTAGTAAAATTTGTTATGTGATAGTTTCTAGCTCATAATGAAACAAGTTATTTCTCTTACCCAGATACGAAGGATTGAGAGGCAGCGCAAACGATCTAGAGACTTGCTATATTGGAATTGGGATGATGTTGTTTCGATCAGCAGCTCTCACGAAGAAATTGAGTTTATTGATATGAATGTTGATGCTGATGTAGATGAGGTTATCGGTCAGTCTGGTTTTGACCAATTTTCTGATTCTGAAGATGAAGTTGATGATACCGCTGATTCACTAGAAAGTTACTATCGGAAACTTAAAGTTCCAAAAGTTTCAATTCACCGTGGTTCTCATGTTGTGAAACTTTGAATTTATCGTTTTATTTTATGTATAAAATGTTGGTGTATAATTTTCTCTGTGTTGTTTTTTGTTGCAAGTATTGAACTATGTTTTGGTGTTTTTTGTATGTTTTTTTCTTTTCGTATGTAGTTAGTAATATATAGTATGATGAATGACAATTTATGTGTTGGTTTTTGTTCTAATTATTTTATCATGTTTTGGTGATATTATTAGTTGTTGCTTTTTTTTGGGGGAGTTCTTAGTATGTTATATATAGAGTGATGAATGAGAATAAGTATGAAGTTTCAGGAAATTGTATTTTCTATATTTAAAGAAATATAACTTTATATATAAATGATTATGTTTTTTTTTATGCTTCTTATATATGGGTTCGGTTTATTAGGTGGTTTTTTTGTAATCAAACTAAACATTCGTTTGAGTGGTATTCAGTATGGGGGTGAAAAGGTATTTGATATTAGTGTTTTTAAATTATCTGTATAATAACTAAAAATAGGGAAAAGGGTGACATTCAGTTTTACCTGAAAGTTAGGGCTCGAAGTTATAGAATTTGCGATTGTTCTTGTTGTTTTATGTACCAATCTTAATCATTTGGAAATACTTTTGCAATGGCGTCCACTCCAAACATTGACTTGCGATTTACAAGTAAGTTGTTCTCATGGTGGTGGTAGGTGATACCGTTAGAGCAACTCAAGAAAAACTCAAGAAATTACACTGAAGATGAACTAGGTGATACCGTTAGAGCAAGTAAAAGACAAGAGGTTGACGTGGAATCTGCAAAGGAACATATTAGAGGAAATAGAAAGAAATCGTTTTGTACAAGCAAACTTAAAAGATTTGTAGGAAGAGGAGGTAATTGTGTTTCATATATTTTTGGTATGATTTATTTATCATTTTTAGTGTTAAAAAGAAGTTGTGCAAGTATATTGTGTTTTTAGATTTGTGATTTTGTTTCGAATAATGTTTCTACAAGCCGGTTAGTTTTCGTATAAATATGATGTGTATGCAGACATCTGTTTTTGTTGTATAAATTTGTGTTATATCCATTTTTGTTGATTAAAATTTAGTTATATCCAGTATGTGTTTTGTATTAATTGTGTTTTTTTTATGTAATGGAATCAAGTGTAGTGGTTTCTAATTCTGATGAATAGATAATAATAAAGAACAGGTTGATATATATAACACAATGTTTAAATAGAAAGGCTATGATATATTATAAAGTCAGTGAGGTATTGTATGTTGTAGTCATTAAATAATGTCAATAGTTGGATTAAATAACGTCATACAATCAATTTTTTGATGTGTAATTCAATTTAAGCATGTTTATTGTAATTCAGGTATATGTTTAAACATCGTTATAGTGTAATTCAATTTAAACAGCAATAGTTACAATTATTAAATATTTGATAAACATCGTTGTGATTTTACATATTCATAGTGTATAAAACATCGGTTTATGAGAGATGTATTTAGTCATGTGTAACCTCTATCCACTAATTTCATGTTTTCCGAAATTTTTGTGACCTTAGGCAGTTTTCAGTTTTTTATTCAAGTAAATATAACTTACCTGTCCAATTGAGTTTAAATCAAATATGTATTATAAATACATGTTCAAAGTTGTTTCAAATTCACACATTAGAAGAGAGAAGTCTGTCTTTGAGGTTGAATCTGAGAAGGTATGATTTTATATTTTTTTTCTCTAATCTTCATGTTCTCTATTATTTTATTACTTCCAATTTTTATTTTGTGCTATTCGTATATTAAAAAGTTTTGTATTCATTTTGTAAATGTCAAGTGATGAATTTATCATAAAGTCTCCATTGAAAAACGTGTATGACCTTTGGCAAATCATGAAGGTTTGTTTAAATTTTTATAATTCAAAAAGTACAATTTTTTTTTTGTTGAACTAAATTATTTTTGTATTTTTCAATTTATACAGCCTCAATTTGTTATCATAATTGGTACTGTTAAGGCTATAGACAAGGATTTTGGTTGGCACTATGTGGAGTGTCCTAAATGTTTAATGGAGGCGGGTACAGATCTTGTAGACTGCGTGGGTTTGGAGTCACATTATTTTCATGTGTGTTTCAACCGTGATTGTGATGAAAGTGTTATATATCCAGTTCCAAGGTAATATTACCTTTTTTCTATCTATTTTAATATTTATATGTTTTATAAAATAATGGATTTTGTATATATGTGTTTTTATATTTAACTTAACTAGATTCAAAATAAAAGTTCAAGTGGAAGATAATACTGATGATGTTCAACTAATATTATTTCATCCTCTGGTTGATGAAATCATTGAAAAAGTTGTTCTCAAGTCGGCTGTTCAATTGCTTAAAGAAAACTCATCATCTGTATGTATAAATAATCTTAACTTCTCCTATATTTTTTTTCTCATTGTATTTAAATATTTTTTTATATTAATTTTATCATAAAATATTCTGATTCACAGGATGTTGAAGAAGTAATGTTTCCTGTTGATTTAGACAAGTTGATTGGAAAGATGTTTGCTTTTAAAATTGAGATAACAACTTATAATCTAACTAATTTTGATGAAATGTATCTTGTCACAAACATGACTAATGATGAGTCAATTATTAATGAGCTCAAAGAAAAGATGAAGATTACTGAGGTATTTTTTATTTCAATACATGATTCGTATTTATACATTTATATTTACATCATATTTAATTTTATTATTATTTTCTTAATTTTCACATTTGTTTCAGGGAAACGATAAAGAATTTATCAAAAAAAAAGTCACATTTCAAGTGTTAAGATTGATGATGCTAAAACCAGTTGTGATACCAATGAAATCAACAAACGTAAATTGGTTGACGTCTATAAGTCTTCAACTCCAAGTAATTTCAAGGATTTGGAGAAAGTTAGCAAGAAATAAACTTATCTCATATCTCTATTAATTTAAATCAGTTGTTATGATTTTTAGGTTTTTTCCAATGGGTATTTTGGATATTTCAGTTTGTTTTATTAAAATTTAGTTATATGCAGTATGTTTTTTATATGAATTGTTTTTTTTATATGATGGATTCAAGTGTAGTTGTGGTTTCTGATTCTGATGAATAGAGAATAATAATAATAAAGAACAGGTTAATAAATATAACTCAATGTTTAATTAGAAAGACTATGATATATTAAAAAGTCAGTGATGTATTGTATGTTGTAGTCATTAGATAATGTCAGTAGTAGGATTAAATAACGTTATACAATCAATATTTTTGATGTGTAATTCAATTTAAACAGCGTTAATGTAATTCAGGTATATGTTTAAACATCGCTATAGTGTTATTCAACTTAAACAGCTTTAGTTAGAGTAATTAAATATTTGATAAACAACGATGTGATTTTACATATTCATTGTGTATAAAACATCGGTTTATGAGAGATGTATTTACTCGTCTATAACCTCCATGCACTAATTTTATGATTTCCGAAAATTTTGTGACCTCAGCCAGTTTACAGTTTTTTATTCAAGTAAATATATCTTACCTGTCCAATTGAGTTTAAATTAAAACTTTATTATAAATACATATTCAAAGTTGTTTCAAATTCACACATTAGAAGAGAAAAGTTACTCTTTGAGGTTGAATTTTTTGAATATTTCAGTTTGTTTGATTAAAACATCGGTTTATGAGAGTTGTATTTAGTCATGTATAACCTCGATCCACTAATTTCATGATTTCCGAAAATTTTGTGACCTTAGCCAATTTACAGTTTTTATATAACTTAGTAACTTACCTGTCCAATTGAGTTTAAAACCGTTTAAATATTTACCTATATAGAGGTGTGTTCTATTACATTTTCATTGTAGTTGTTTGAAGAACATGAACGTAGATGTTTATAAGTTAGTGGCAAATGGTGCCAAACCGGAAGAAATCATTGGCTGCCCTATTTGCAATGTCATATGCCTTAATGAACAATAATATAGGCATCATGTAATGTCAAGGAAGCATACCACAAAGGTATAAGTGTTTGAAATATTAATCATTTTGTGTTTTTACTTTGTAATTTTGTTGTTTACTCATTCGAGTGTTAATCCAACAGTTACAAGATTTATCGTATTGTTGTGTGGATTTTCATTGTGCTCTATGTGACATATATTGTACAAGTGCAAATCAGCTTTATGCTCATTGTAAAGGAAAGAAACATGCAAAGATGTTCCGGCTTACTGTAGGGGATATGCAAGTTGAATCTCATTCTGCGTTTGATGCTTCTGGTGGTAATAATGTTTCGGGTTACGAAGGAGATTGTGACGAGGGTGATCAACAACTGATGTCTGCAGATGATAATCAAGTCAGTGTAGTCAGTAGTGATATCGAAACTGGAGATGTAGATAATGTTTGTGATGTAGAGGTCATTGATGGCTGTGATGTTGATGGCGGTTTTTCTGTTTGTCCCGGTCATGTGTGTTATGCGTGTGACATATATTGTTCTTCACCAATTAAGGTGCCGTTTTGTGTTGAATGTTATAAATATATATAACTAAACACGTTGAGGCGGTGATTAGTTTAAATGATGTATTGTTTTGTCGTTTTGTTATATTTCAACTTTCGTAATGTTTGTTCTTATTTGTTTCGTCATGTTTCAATCGATTGCTTTGGTGCCTTAAAAAAACCAGCACAATTTATTTATTGTCCATATTTAATATATAAAGTACCACATAATCTGTGTAGTAAAAGTTTGCACAACAATGTTGGGATTACCCAAAATCATATATATTACATGTTTTTTAAATCAAGCTACGAAGCATCATAATTAAATATAATATCATATGAACCTACAACCAAACATTTCTTAAACTCATAAAACATAGGGTACAATACATATATGTCCTATGAATCTACAACCAAAAATTTTTTAAACGCATAAAAGATGAAATAAATAATAATAAAAATAAAGATAATAATAAAATATAATGTCGTATGATCATACAACCAAGCATTTTTTAAACTCATAAAACATAAGGTACAATACATATATGCAATCCTAAACTATAGGTGCAACCAACCATCGCAAAAAGTCACCCTATAAGCATAAAGTACAAACAATGATGCATAACATTGTTTTAAATTATAATATATAAATGTTTTGTTTCTTTAAAGAACCTTGATTTGGTATTGATTTGTTTTGACCTAGCCAAATTGGACATTATGATGGTGTGGTTATGTTGGGCTGTTACAGATGGTATTAGTGCTAGGGATTGGTCTGGTGTGCCATCGAGGATGTTGGGACCTGTAAGGGGTGTGATTTGTAACATCCCACATTGGTTGTTAAGGGGAATGAAGGCTTCGTTGTAAGGGTCTTCATACATTCAACATCATGACGCGTTTTAAATCAGTGAGGAGATGTTGGAACGTCTTGGCTAAAGCGGATAGTATCATGGTGTGGTTAGCCTGGGATGTACATTGTAGGAAAGTGTTACCATGCTGGAGATTCCGATTGACTTATGTTTGAGATATTGCCAAATCTTACTGCAAGAGACGTAGGCCGTTATAAGTTGGTGTGTAAAGAATGGTGCTCTTTTCATTTGTATTGTAATATACTTTGGTAATGTTAGAAGATATTTTATTTTTGTATGGTATTTTAGTTGCTTATGTTCTTTGTTATATATATGGTTATCAACTTCTTAGAGTAAGTTGTATGTTGTGTATTATAAATTGTTGATTTCTTGTAATTACATAAGTAGTATGATAATATGTGATGTGTAACTTGGCAGTTAATTATTTGAATAAATTTTAGCAGGTATAACCCCTAATGTTAAGGAGTGGTTATTATTGTGTTTTTTTATTTTATTGTGTTTTATTTATTTATTGGTTTTTATTTATTGTTTTTTTGTGTTTTTTTATTATTGGAGGGCTAAAATGAACTCTAAATGTGGGGCCTTTTCCAGTTTTTAACTTATATATGTTTTCAATACTTTATATTAAGAGAAAAATGCAATTTCCGTCCCTGTGGTATGTGTGAAACATCAACTTGAGCGGCTAAGTAACACACATTATCATAAATAATAACAGAAACTTCATCATAAACTTGCTTCTAAATGTACATTCTCATTAGAGCAACACTGTCCAACCCAGCAAACTGAAAAACAAAGCATAATTATTCAAATGAACAAACATGATTCAACAATATCAGTGGTTGCAACGGTTATAATGAAAACAGTGGGTGATTTTATCTATCAGTGGATAGCATATCAGTGGATGAAAACACTGATTTTGAACAACAGTGATATCCAAGGAAATGAGAGAACAGGGATTGACTTTCAGCAGTGGACAGCTTTTCACAGAGCAGATGTTTGAACAAAACAGCGGTTATGGCAGTGGACAGCTTTTCACAGAGCAGCTGTTTGAGATTGTGTTTTTTTCATGTGTGCAAGTGCAAGTCTATATTCAGACACAATTTAACATCAAAATAAACCAAATCAATTACAATTCTCCGGATGGTCGCTCGAAGAAATTAAACTGAAGATATTAAATGTTTGAAATAATATATGATTAAATAACCACAATAAAAAAACGACCATAATAAAAAACACAATTCATCCAGACTAACTTTCAAGAAACAAACCAAAACATTCCATTAAAATAAAAAGAGTAAAATGCAATTTGCGTCCCTGTGGTATGTCCCAAACATCAACTTGAGCCCCTAAAAACAATTTTTTGCATTCTGAGCCCCTGTGGTATTCATTTCATAACACTTTGAGTCCCTGCCATCAGGTTGACTGTTAGAGGCAGGGGTAAGACCGTCTTTTTGCATATATTAATAACACTTTGCGTCCCTATGGTATGAGTGAAATATCAACCTGAGCCCCTAAATTCTTTTCTTGGTTTTTTGTTAAGAAATCTAATAATTAAATTTATACTATATATAACAAATTATTAAAGCCTAAATTGTATATTAAATGTAAACTTTTTATACATACAATACAGAGACAAAACGTCATACCAACTTCGTAGAGTTGACGGAACTTACAGACTCGATAACAAAAGACCGTAACATACAATACAGAGACAAAACGTCATACGACCACAAGCAATTGTGGATTTTTACTGACGGGTGCACTTCGGGAAGTTGATCCAGATATGAATGAATATAACCCCAGTGTATCTAATTACATATCTGCCACTTGGGTTATATTCATTCATATGAATGAATATAACCCCAGTGGTAGATATGTAATTAGCGAGCTTTGGAATTTCAAGGAAAATCGAAGAGCTCCACTGGGGTTATAATCATTCATACCAATCACTTCCTTATGTGCACCGCATCTTCTAGGAGGTTGTCAAGTGTTCTCGCCTTCGTAGTTGGTGTTTTGCGTATCTTTACATCCGCAGCCATTCTGTACAACAAAACACATTCAAATGAGGAACACATTCGAATCTTATCCGATCAGTTCTTAATACAACAGTTCTTAATACAACAAAACACATTCAAATGAGGAACACATTCGAATCAAACCGAAAATCAATATGATGAACACACAAGAATCAAAACCAAAACACATTGCAAATTACACATTCAAAACAAAACACATTAAAAACAAAACACATTCTGTACAACAAAAATCAAACCAAAAATCCATTCAACCCTAAACCCACAAGAATCTGTACAAACCAAACCAAAACACATTCTGTTGATACCCTAAACCCTAAACACATTCAAACCAAAACACATTTTGTACATCCGATCAGTTCTTAATACTCAGTTGATACCCTAAACCCTAAACACATTCAAACCAAAACACATTCTGTACAACAAAACAAAACACATTCAAACCAAAACACATTGCTACCCTAAACCCTAATCCCAAATACCACTCTGTTTTGATGCATTTTGAACAAGAATCAAACAAAAAAATCCATTCAACCCTAAACCCACAAGAATCAAACCAAAAATCCATTCAACCCTAAACCCTAACCCCAAATAACACATTCAAATCATCAAATCAAATCCAAAATACCCAAATAACTGTTATCATCGAATCAAAATGAGGAACACATTCAAACACATTCAAAATGAGGAACCCAAAATCAACCCTCTGTTTTTCAAAATCAACCCAAAACCGTTGAACGGAACCCAAAATCAAACCCAAAAACATAGAATGGAACCCAAAATCAACGCTCTGTTTTTTCACAATATAAACACATAAACACATCGAATGAAATCAACCCTCTGTTTTTTCAAAATCAACCCAAATCATCGAATGTAACCCGAAATCAACCAAAAATCATCGAATGGAACCCAAAATCAAACCCAGAATCATCGCTCTGTTTTTCCACAATATAAACACATAAACACATCGAATGACCAATATGAGGATGAAGATGAACCTGATCTGTTCGATGAAGATGAAGATGATCTGTTCGATGTTCGATGAAGATGATGAGGATGATCTGTTGATTTCTTTGATGAAGATGATGATGATGATCTTGGGAGTTGGGAGAGGAGAGCTGTTGATGATGATGATATTGGGAGTTGGGAGCGACTGTTGATGATGATAATGAAACTGGTCTCCTTTAAGTGTAGATATTAAAGGGTGGGGGTATTATAGACTTTTCACAACTGGCAAACAGTCAAACTGACGGAAGACTGACGGCAGGGACTCATACTGTTATGAAATGAATACCACAGGGGCTCAGAATGCAAAAAAATGTTTTTAGGGGCTCAACCTGATGTTTGGGACATACCACAGGGACGCAAATTGCATTTTACTCAAATAAAAATACCACCAATAACTCTTAATAATTGAATACAAACCACTTTACCATAACAGCAACTATCACTAAACTTAACAAAACTACTTATAAGGAAAGTAAAAAACCAACGCTTTAACTCCATTGATTCATTAACTTGTCTAAATATCTCTAACATCTGTGCCATTAACTGAACATCTTTGTTCGTACTCTCACCATTATTCAAAAGTGTTATGTATTGTTTATGGTATGTATTTGCAGTTAACTTAGTGGAATGTATGGGTTTTTGTAAGTTTGATAGTGTTGTATGTAAAGGCAGTATGACTAATACCTGATATTTTGAGTTGTTTGTGTGGTTACATATATTATTGCGTTTTTATATGACATGATATAAATTTTGTTTTGTGTTATTTTACCGGATAAAGTGTATTAGAAAGTTGGAGATATCATCTGCTATGTTGTCTTTTCTATATATTTATATAGAAGTTTTGCCGTTTAAAAAAAAAATCAACTGCTATGTTAGTGGTTACTAATCCTTTTATTACGTGATTAGTTATTAAGCATTTCTCTCCCATTATCTACAGTCTTTTATGGGTTGACGTTTCTCTCTCACATCTTCCTATTTATATGATTATAGGGTAACATTTCAGTCAGAATTGTTCCAAATCTTTGAGCAAATAAAAGTTGCTGTTTGTAAGTATCTTTTCTTCAATTTGTTATTTTGCCTTCTATTCTTCATAACTATGATTTACACTTTGATGTTAAAGTGAATTGGGCTAACTAACATGTGTTGATCTAATGTGAGCAGTTAATCAATATTTGTTATGTCGGAGTTGCTTGTAGAGATATTAATGTATGGTATTTTTACAAAACTTTCTGCAAGAGATATAGGTCGTTGCAAGTTGGTGTGCAAAAAATGGTTGTCTATCCTGTCCACACCAGAGTTTCCATTAATTCATTGTCGTAGTACGTCACCGTCAGCTACCAAGTGGGTGCTTGCGAAATTAGATCGTTGTGGTTCTCTTGAAAAATTGTTTTATGCATGCACGGGCTTTTGTGGTCCTAAAATGATGTCTGTTAAACCATTCAAAACCCGACCAGATGAATTGATGATATTAGGGAGTTTGGATGGAATGTTATGTGTGTGCCTGGAAGAGACTTCTCAAATTTTAATTTGGAATCCTCTTACACAGGCAAGTACAACTTTTCCATCATGTGAATCACATGGTTTCTTCAAAAAAGATTCTGATTCTGCTGCTTTCTATGTGGATTCTGCAAATTAGTACAAGGTTTTACATGTTATAAGAAGACGTGGCACAGAGGCAGTTTATATTTATTCTACCCGACTACATTCCTGGAGGAAAATTACGGACATTCTGTCTATTAAGCATGATGGAAAATGGTCATTAGGTACATTGTGTGGAGATGGTGTATATTTCATTGTTGATTCATGTTCTGGTGATTGTGTGCAGTCAATTGTACGTTTTGATGTTAACCTAGAGCAATTTTCAAGTGTTCCATTACCATGTGATTTTTATGGAGGAGGTTTTGATGGATCTTTGGTCAGTATTGCTGGGCAACTTCACATTTTTATGCGTTATAAATATGATATATATTTAGTTGGTTTGTGTAAGTTGGGATATGAAGAATGGATTAACTTATGGGTTCTGCCTTGTATTGGTGTTGTTCCATCGAGTTTCCTCGGGTTTGTAGAGTATGTAGAGTCTACTGATGAAATGCTGTTGATGACTACTTGTGGGGATATTTATATGTTAGATATGAAAACTATGCAAGTTGGGTACTACTTTCCTTGGAAGTACATGACTGCCTTACAAGGGTCTGTCTATTTTGAGAGCCTTGTGTCTCCAAATTACTAAAGGTATCAAGCTTCTGTTCTTCTTTGTGTTTTGATGTATCATGTTTGGTTATAGTTTATGTTAATGTCTTTAGTATTTTAGTAATTTAATGTTAATATAGTGGTTTATTGTGTAAGGATCTTCTAATGTTCGATATTATGTTTTATTATTTGATATATGGATGATGTTTAATGTAGTATTATTTAATATATTAATGATGTGTAATGTAGTTTATGGTTCGGGTAGTTTAACAAATTGTATACAGGTTTTGTGTTTTTGATTTGGCATTATATATACAGATTGTTAAATGATCAAGTCAACTCTATTGTGGTTTGCAAGTTAAACCATTAAGAAAGCTACATCCAAAATGATCGTATCACTAACAACATTAATTGAAAATCCTAAAAGTTATAGTGATTTCATATTCAATTTTTAAATAACCAAAAGTTTTTTTAAGTTCAAATTATAAACATAAACTCAAAGTTATGATTAATTATCCAATTGTAACCTAAGCTTAAAGTTTATCATATTTTATTATAAGTTCAAATTAGAAACATAAACTCAAAGTTATGATTAATTATACAATTGTAACCCAAGCTTAAAATTTATCATATTTTATTAAATTCATTGAAACATTTCAAACAGCATGGGTCCATTTTTGTGTTTGTCACCGGAAGTCTTGCAATGTTTTTTTATTTTTGGTTCCATGTTATTGAAAAAAAGTCAATCTGAATTTAGAATTCATGTCATTGTTTTTGAAAACACATATAATACATAAAAAAGATACTACATTTAAAATATTATAAAAATAATATTTCGGTTATTTAGTTGATTAATAAAAGACAAAACAATATCTTGCATTGTGTTATGGATAATGTTAATTGTGTTTTTTGCAACAGGCATCCAGTGACTTGAGTCAAGATGAGATTAACTTAACTATTACATTAAAATGTATGCAGATATAAATATTTTTATCACTATACGTCGTTTGAACATAGCTTAAAATTTTGATGTGTTATTTTAAACTATTGATTATAGGTCATGTAGTGTCTTATTTATTCAATTTATTAAAAAAAAAAAGAAAAAGAAAAACAAAACGTGGTTGGTTAGTTGTCATCTTTTTTTGACGAAATAAATGCTGTGGTGACATAATTTATGAATCTTCCACGTATTTTCAGTTAGCAGGGTATCCATGTTTTATGCTCAAGTTTGTTAGCGGTGCATATATATATGATTATATGTATGTATGTATGTATAAATATAATCGTAAAGGAATATTTGAATTCTTTAACCTCTGATTATATCATTCGTTTGTATAATTATATCTGGTTTCCGTCGTTTTAACTTTTAAATAAAAGTTGGTCGATGAGGTAGTTTGGCAGTTACAGAGGGATGTCTTGTATATGACTGTTTTGAAATTCGGTTTCAAACGAAAGTGTGAAGTGTTGCATGGAAGTTAAGATTAATTATCTAGAGCGATTTTAGTACTCATGTTTGTTTTTTATTTTTCTATGTCTCTTATTTCTGTTTTTTTTTTCTTTTTTTTTTTTTGTAGGATAGTATTTTAGTTTGTATAAAAGCGGCTTTTGTTTCAGTTATTGTATTTCTTACAATTAAAGTTAGGCCATCTTTACAGAAAAGAGTGTTTGATTTATATAGTTTGGGTTGTGTTTGTGCTTTTTTTCCACTTAAACAAGTTTACATTGATAATCAGAATTCAGTAAAAAAAGTAAGCTTTAATAAAAAACACAATGCCTTTATTAGAGCTTAATATTGTATAAAATATACATACAACTACAAATAGTATATAAGGACTATTGCAATAGGGTAACGTACTATTCTAAACATAGTGATTTCGTATAAGCACAATCTTTTCCATAATAAAACACAATGTAATCAACAACATAAATGGTATAGGACAATATTAGTATATATTATTACATTTCTATAAAAACACGTTTTGTTTAAAAAAGCTTAAGTTAGGTTAACACACCTAATGTTTGTAATTATAATTAGCATTTTAAGTTATGCATTCATTTGTGGTAGTTTCGTGTTTACTTTGTTTTTGTATAAAATATATAATATTATCTAATTAAAGACAATTATAATTCCTACAATTATGGTGCATGTTCAAAAACTACCCATTATGTTGCCCCATTATTATTTGAACTTTGATAACCGTTTTTAATAACCCAACTGTTGTCTTGATATTTTTTACTACAGTTCTTTAGTTTCCCTTATCAATAGGTTTTGAAAAGTTGTAGTTGGAAACGAAGTATCAAAGGAGCTACTATCTATTTAGCAATGTATGTGTGATTTTGTTTTTCATAGTGTGTATAGGTGTTTCATATTCATATTTAATTTCATTGCTTTCTTTTGTTGTTACATGTATTTAATGGTTGGTTGCATGTCTTCTTATAGCTATGTTTGTTGCTATTGTGTTTTGTTAATTTAAATTATGTAGTATAAATAATAGATTAGGGTATAGCTTGACAATTAATGGCGTATTTATGATCGAGATGTTTGCTTTACCTGCATGAAACAGTGTTATGTTCTAAGTAAGTATATAGATCCGATGGTGTTTCTATATAATAGTCGTCTATTTTCTTGGAGTGATATCAAGTATGGATACGGTGTTTTGTGCTTATGTAATGATGGGTTGTGAGATGGTATTTTGGAGTGCATTATACGCAAAACAAGTTTATACAGTGATAACAGGAAGTTTACTACAAAATATTTTCACATGTTGTTGGTTTATCTGCTGATTTTTCTAACAAATGTCAGAGCTTGCATATAGTGTGTAAGGCTGGTGCGCATTGGTTGTTTGGTATAATCCATGATATTATGTACGTATGGATTGGTAAGTATTGTGTAGAGCTTCCAGTATGTAATAGCTATCAGTATGAGTAGTTGAGGTATTTAAGGACTAGATATGAAGAGGAAGAAGATGGAGAATAAAACATTGACGTTATTCATCAAGTGGTATCAAATGAATGTTGTTTGTATACAGATCTTGGTGGTATGGATAGTGTTAATATTAACCATGGTATTGCAAGTGATTCTGAAATATTATCAACACTGTCTTCTTCATCTATGTCGACATTTCGATCTGATGAAACATCCCGTAATATTAGACGTCGTGGTCGTCCTCGATTACAAGATCGCCCTGCTGGTTCAAACATTGAAAATATGCCAGTTCAACGACGTTGTTATGGTACGTATTGTTAATTTTTTTTTATGCCAAGTAATGTAAACGTGTTCATGTTTTTAGGACACATCTGATTGTATCTACGTGTATTGCAGTTGGCCCAAATTCAAATCAATTCCATGGAACTAATTCAATGAATAGTGATGCACGTTTTGTATCACATTCTTTAACTTCGGAGTTTGTTTCAGCATCATCGCCATCTATGCACAACCGGAGGTCATCTTGTGCTGGTGTTTACCAAGATGAAAACTCATCAAGTATGGATTGTTCATTGATGACTGTTAGTTGTTTGAATGCCTCATTAAAATGATAAATATAACTTTCTCTTATATGATTGTTTTATTTTGTATAGGAGATGTATCATATTGGGATTGTGGAATTACAGAATATGTATGTCCTTATTGCAAAGCGATCTTGTGGTATGGTGAGAGAAGTACTAAATATCTTGCTCCGTCTAATCCAACTTTCTCTATTTGTTGTGGTAAAGGCAAGGTTGTTTTACCTTTACTTCGGCATGCTCCGGAACCATTGCGGCGGCTTTTACAGCTGAATGGTGAACCGCGATCTAAGGTGTTTAAAGAGAATATCAAGCTTCTAAATTCAATGTTTTCGTTTACTTCTACTGGTGGTAAAGTCTGTTCGGATGTTAATGATGGAAGTGGTCCCTATACATATGTGTTGAATGGACATAATCATCATAGGATTGGTACTTTGTTACCTCAGCATATTGATGGACGGCCAAGATTTGCACAACTATATATTTATGACACAGAAAATGAGGTTGACAATCGATTAAAAGCAGTTGAGAAGTGTATTCAATCTGGGAATGATGATGCATGTATTCGAAGTTTAGTTAATGATTTAATTAAAATGCTTAATCGACACAATCCATTAGTTCAGAGCTTTAGGATGGCCAAAGAAAGATTTACTCACTTTTCGCAGCAACCTGTTAGACTTAGACTGCTTGGTACACGAAGAAGGGATGCGAGACAGTTTAATTTGCCTACGGTCAATGAAGTTGCTGCATTGATTCCGGGTGATGGTAATCCTACAGATTGCCGTGATATTATTGTTGAAGACCGTGGTAGTACAAATGCGAAACGTATTTCTGAACTTCATCCCAGTTACATGTCGTTGCAATATCCATTACTTTTCCCGTATGGAGAAGATGGTTTTAATGTGGGCATTCCTCTAAGTAATATTAGTGCTGAAAGTAAAAGAAAAAATGTTTCATTGAGAGAATACTATTGTTTTCGGTCGATGGTTAGAATGGGAGAAGGTAAAACATTGCATAGTTCTGGCCGGTTATTTCTTACTTTTGTTGTTGATGCATATACGCAAGTCCTTGAACATGACTTACAATGGTATAAGACTCATCAGACAACAATTCATTCGGAGTTGTATAATGGGTTGCATGATCGTATATTAGAAGGTGAGACAAACTGTGATTCTATAGGTCGACGTGTTGTGTTGCCAGCGTCCTTCACCGGGGGGCCTAGGCATATGATACAACAATATCAAGATGCGATGGCAATTTGTCGTTGGGCTGGTATTCCAGATCTTTTTATTACCATGACGTGTAACCCAAAATGGCGTGAAATTCAACAGCATTTGCAGGAAAACACAGTGGGTCACTTAATATCTGAAAGACCTGATATTGTTGCACGGGTTTTTAAGATCAAACTTGATGAGCTCATGAAAGACATAAGGAAAAAGCATCATTTTGGTGTTCCTAAAGCGGGTAAGTTAAATGAATTTTATTCTCAATGGTTGTATGTTAACATGTGATTAAGGTGTTATTATGATGTGTGTTAAAACATTGTGTTTTTTTTCTGTCTTTGTAGTTCTTTACACAATAGAGTTTCAAAAACGTGGTCTGCCACATTGCCACATTCTTGTGTTTCTTAGTCAAGCTGATAAAATTTCTTCACCGGATGAAATTGATAGATTTATATCTGCTGAGCTGCCTTCTGAATCGGGTGACCCAATCGGTTTTTTAAATGTTGGTACTCATATGATGCATGGTCCATGTGGTAACCTTAGACCTTCGAGTCCTTGTATGAATGATGGCAAATGTACTAAAGGATTTCCGAAGAGTTATTGTGACGAAACTTTTATTAGAAATGATGGGTGGCCGTCGTATCGACGACGTAATAACTCACGTAAAGTTCGTGTTGGTCGGCAAGATATTATGCTAGATAATGGATATGTTGTTCCTTATAATCGTGCGTTGCTTATAAAGTATGGTTGCCATATCAATGTTGAATGGTGTAACTAAGGAATGTTGGTTAAATATCTTTTCAGCTATATTAACAAAGGTCAAGATCGTGCTACCGCAGTATTGGAAGGTCAAGGTGGGAGAACAACATTTACATCACTTTTAAATCATGAAAATGAGATTGAGCAGTACATGAACTGTAGGTATATTTCAGCATCAGAGGCGTGTTGGAAGATATTTGAGTTTGACATGCATTATCGTTCAGTGGCTGTTGAAAGACTCCCATTTCATGAAGAAGGGTGTAATAGAGTATATTTTAAGGATCATGAGCAAATTTCTGATGTTTTACAACGAACAACAGCTGCAATGTCAAAGTTTACTGAATGGATGGCTGCAAATGAAAGGTATGAGTTTGGTCGGACATTGACGTATGCCGAATACCCAACTTTGTTTACATGGCATGAGAAGGAAAGAGTGTGGGAGCCCCGTAAAGGTTCATTTCAAACTATTGGACGTATATATTATGTAAGTCCTACGATGGGTGAAAAGTATTATCTTAGAATGCTATTAAATGTTGTGCGTGGTCCGAGAAGTTTTAAAGAGATTCGAACTGTTGACGGGGTGGAACATCCAACGTATATGTCCGCTTGTAAAGCATTAAGTCTTTTGGGTGATGATGTTGAATGGGTTGATGCTGTACGCCAGGCTTATCATTGGCAATTTGGGGATCGCCTTCGTGAATTGTTTGTTACAATTTTGTTATTTTGTACTGTTAGTGATCCTCGGCAATTATTTTTTGATTGTTATGAATACCTATCAGAGGACATTCTTCATAAATATCGAACAATTTTGAAAATTTTTTCATTGAATTTCTCAGATGCTGAAATATTGAATTATACTATGAAAGAGATTGAACAAGTGTTAATTCAGAGTGGCCGGTCGTTGACTTCCTTTCCAACCTTACCGCAGATTGACCATACTTCGGAAGATAGATTTATCAACAGGTTGGTTCAATTTGAGTGAATGTATGATGCTAATGAGGAAAGGACACGTTTTATTAAGCAATACGCTGCGTTGAATAGTCAACAAAAGGAAGTGTTTGATAGTATATATTCTGCTGTTCAGGCTAGAAAAGGAGGCGTATTTTTTGTGTTAGGTAGTGGAGGAACTGGGAAAACGTTCTTATGGACGACCCTTATAGCTCGTATTCGATCAAATAATGAGATAGTTTTGACTGTTGCGTCATCTGGTATTGCTTCCTTATTACTACCTGGTGGGCGTACAGCACATTCTCGGTTTCGCATCCCTATTGAAGTTGATAAGGACTCTTGTTGTGCCATTGATGTTGGTTCAGATTTGGCTAAGTTAATCAATTATGCTTCACTTATTATTTGGGATGAAGCACCTCTACAACATCGCCATGTATTTGAAGCTGTTGATCGAACATTGAGGGATGTGTGTCGAGACAGCATGGCTGGTGCTGAGCATAAAGTATTTGGTGGAAAGGTTGTCGCATTTGGTGGTGACTTTCGGCAGATACTTCCTGTTGTTCAGTTTGGTTCACGGAGTAAAATTGTTGCTTCTGCGATTAACAAGTCGCCGAATATATGGAGGTCATGTAAAGTGTTTTCTTTGACAACTAACATGCGTTTACGTGATCCAAGTATTTTTGGTAGGGATCTTATTCAAATGCAGGAATTTAGTAAATGGCTTTTAGACATGGGGACTGGTTGTCTTCCTTCAGTTTCTGTGGATGGATCAGATGATGATACATGGATTCATATACCAAGAGATATGTTAATTTCTGTAACTGATAAACATCTTGAGTCCGTTGTGTTAAATACGTTCCCTAATATTATGAACAGATTTAATGATGTCGATTACTTGAAGGAACGTTGCATTCTTTGTCCGACTAATGATGAAGTTGATACGATTAACCAACATGTTCTTGAGAAGATACCAGGTGAAATGTATACATTGTTTAGTGCTGATGAGATATGTGTGAGTACACAAAATGTTGAAGAATTGCGTGCTATGTATGCTCCTGAGTTTCTTAACAGTTTGAAATTTTCTGGAGTTTCGAATCATGTACTACATCTCAAGGTTGGTGCACCTGTTATTTTGTTGCGTAACCTAAACATGCAACGTGGCTTGTGTAATGGGACGCGGTTGGTTGTAAGTCAAATAAGTCGTCGTGTTCTTGAATGTACGATTATTACAGGCCCACATGTTGGAGAGAAAGTATTCATTGGTAGAATTGATATGACTCCAAGTAATTCGTCTTGGCCTTTTGAATTTAAGCGGCGACATTTTCCTATAAAAGTTTGTTTTGCTATGACTATTAACAAAAGTCAAGGCCAAACTTTTAATAATGTTTGTGTTTACTTAGTAAAGCCCGTGTTCTCCCATGGACAGTTATATGTTGCTGCATCTCGTGTAACATCTCATGCTGGACTAAAGTTCTATGTGGATAATAAAGAAAAATGTCCTAACAATATGACTAAAAATGTTGTGTACAAGGAAGTTTTTTATAATTTGCCATTATCGCCAGCTGATAGTATTGTGTAATTGGTGTTGTCAAACTAGGTTGTTCAAAGGTAACATGTTTTCTTTGTTGAGTATTATTAGCCTTGTGTGTATGTATATGGGTCTATATGTGTAGTCTTTGTTTATAGTGTTATGGATTATATGTGTGATGTTGATTGCAGTCTTATATATATTTGCAGCTTATTACTTTATAAAATGAATCGTGCAAGTATTTCGGATTTACGTGCTTATTTTACCAACAACTGGCAAGTTGATGTGTTGGTCTCGCGTGCTTGGACATCGTTCAACCCTAAAACAAATCGTATCCTTTCGTTTGACATGATTCTATCTGATGCACAAGTAAGTATTTCTTTGTAATGCAATATTGTTTAGTTTTTGATTTTACATTGGTAATTATCTAATCTTAAAATGTATATGTTTTTTCAGGGTTCATCTATTCATGCAAAGATTCCATCTAACTTGCTGAGGTTATTTCAGAATGCGTTTAAAGAGGGATGTGTTTACAGGATTCGTAAGTTTGTTGTTCATAAGTATAGTACCATGTATCGTCCATTGCGGTGCGATATTTTCATTCAGTTCTTGTATTCAACAAGTATTACTACTTGTCCGACGCATCCGTCTGTCTTCAGACGATATGTGTTTGATTTTCTTCCATTCAATCTGTTAGCCGATCGTGTTAATGATGACAAATATCTTACAGGTATGTATGCATTTTATTCTGTTAGTTTTTTATTCTTCAAGTTTTCTAATGTTATATATATATGTGTGTGTGTGTGTGTGTGTAGATGTTATTGGCGTTCTTAGGGAATGGGGCTCTGTTCAGTATCAATTGGAATCTGTTTCATCTTGCAATCCTGGTGTACGAAACATTGTTATCTCTGACACCAAGTATGTTAGTGTTGTCTATATTAATTCTTTCGTCTATATTGTTTATTTTTACTATCTCATTCTTAAATATATATAATTCAGTGATATGAAGGTGACTGTTTCATTATGGGGACACTTGGTGAATCAGTTTAGCGATGGTTATATTCGAAGAATTGCAAAAAATACAGTTGTTATTATTTTGTCATCTTGCAAAGTTCGATCTTACAAGGGTATGGTGTTATGTATAGGATATGTTGCATTGTTAATTTTGATTATTTATAACTTATGTTTAAATGTTTGTATTGAATTAGGTTCTACAAGTTTAATGACAACTGTGGCGACTCAAATTTACTTGAATCTTTCTTTACCTGAAATTGATGCCTACAGGATTATGTAATTATGTGATTTGGCATGTTTTATTAGATGCATTATTATTTTATGTTTTATATACGTTGTATTTTTTGTTTTCAGTGAGTCTCCTCAAATTACTATCATTGAAGACAATGCAGCCACCTTTCAAATTACGAGTATTGCAAACATATACAGCCTTCTTACAGCAGGAGATGTGGCTGAGGTATTGTATTGCTAATACACCCAAATAAATTATTTTTTGTTAGTTTTTTTACTTTTAATCATTAGTTTTTGACTTTAAATCATGTACAGGGAACAATTTTCAACATTGATGCAAACATAAGTGGTGTGGAAATGCATAGTGATTGGAAATATGTTAAGTGTAACAAATGTCGTAAGAAGGCGTCAATGGTTGACGGTTACTATTTGTGTTGGAACTGTGAAGAAGATGTTGTCAATCCACATTATGTGTAAGTTTTTTTAATATTTAATTTGTTGTTTGTTTTTCGTTTTATTAATCGTTTCTGTTTTGCAGATACAAATTGGAACTTTGTGTTACTAATGGTACCAATGATGAGATGACATGTGTTGTTTTTAATGAAGCTGCAGTATCTCTACTTAAAATATCTGCTGATGAGTTAGTTAATAAGTCTTTGTCAGAGGTTTATTTTACATTTCCTTTTACAATTATTAGTTGTTGAATTTTTTGCATGATTAGTATATATTAGTTTGTTCAGTTGTGTTGATAGCTTATTATGTTTTTTGTAGGGTGTTGATGATCCAAATTGGATAGAATCGTATTTGAATGAAAATTTATGTTCTCGAAGGGTTATTTTTGTTATTAAGATCGATCCCTATAATTTACCGCCTAAATTTTCCAACCGTTTTACTGTTTATAAATACCTCGGAGATGATATCAATGCGCTTATACAGCCTAGGTCTATATCTACAACTGCTGACACTGCCAATCCTCCATCAGCTGGTGTTCTTCAAATTGATGAGGAAACCGAAATGTGTGCAAAGATCAAAGATGTTGAATGGGAGATGGCTGATGAAGTATTTAGCTCATTAGTTGATAATGTTGTTACACCGTCAAAGCAATCATCGGTAACTCTTTATGTTTTTTGTTTTTTGTTTTTTATTTTCAATATGTATTTGTGGTTTGGTTTTTTGTGAGTTTCAAACTTTTAATTGTTTTCATGACTGTATTAACTTTGTAATATAGGTTACTGTTACTATTATTTTAATATTACTTAATATGGTTAATTAGAGTTAGTTTAATTATTGGTTTGTTTTCTTAGGTTATTGTTGGTAATGGGCGAGATGCTAGCCTTAGCCAAAGTGTTGTACAGGTAAATGATTTGTTTTATTTGGGTTTAAGTGACTTTACCTTAGTAAGTTGGTTTGTTTGATAATAGTAACATTACTTCATAGATGATATCAATGTGCTTATACAGCCTAGGTCTATATCTACATCTGTTGACGCTGCCACTCCTCCATCAGCTGGTGTTCTTCAAATTGATGAAGAAACTGAGATGTGTGCAAAGATCAAAGATGTTGAATGGGAGATGGCTGATGAAGTGTTTAGCTCAGTAGTTGATAATTCTCTTACACCGTCAACGCAGTCATCGGTAACTCTTTATGTATTTTGTTTTTTATTCTCAATATGTGTTTGTGGTTTGGTTTTTTGTGAGTTTCAAACTTTTAATTATTTTCATGACTTAATTAACTTTGTAATATAAGTTACTGTTACTGTTATTTGATTAATGGTTCGTATGTTACGTTTAGATTATTGGAGATAACAAGACAGCTGGCAACCATTTGCAATCTGAAGTAGAGGTTAAGTGTATTTTTCTCTAAACTTTATAGTATTAGTTAGCTGGAAATTGATTTTGATGTTATATATAGGTTTTTATTGATACGGAGGTAAATGATTGCCTTACTAAAGCGAGACTTCAGGTAAATGATTCTTTTATTCGGATGTGTATTTTTATGTACTTTGAATGTAATATTGGTTGTTTTGTTATGGCAGGATATTGGTAATGATAAGAAGCATGATGACAGTTTTGGTCAATCTACGATGGAGGTGAATAAATCGATTTATTTTTATGTTATTTTGTTGGTTATTTTTTTTATGTACTTTGAATGTAATATTGGTTGTTTTGTTATGGCAGGATATTGGTAATGATAAGAAGCATGATGACAGTGTTGGTCAATCTGTGATGAAGGTGAATAAATTGTTTTATTTTTATCTTATTACGTTGGTTATTTTTTTAGTGTAACATGTTGGTTTGTTGCATTTAGGGTATTGTTGGTACTGAGCAATATGAGGGCTCTGCCAGACAAATCAATAAAGAGGTAATTGGTTTTTTGTATATCATTTTAATAATTTAGAAATTATAGAAGTGTTTCATGTTGTCTATGTTTCATGTAGGGTGCTGTTCAAAATGATCAAATGACTGATTCTAACAAAAGTCATATAGGAGTGCAAGATGCTGTCAACAATATGTCTAATTCAACGGTTGGTGGTTCTATGGTTGCTAAACAAATTGGAGGGAACTACAAGAAGAGACTTAGGAATAATTCGGAGAAGGTGAAACGCGTTAAGAAGTGGTTCGTTTCCGTTGTTGTCTGTTCACATTCCATAAACGGTTTATGCTTATGTTTTTTATTTTATTTTAATGCAGTTAGTATGTTTGTGTGTTCAAGTAATTTGTTAACTTTATGTTTGTACCTTGTAATGCCGTTTTTGTGATTGCGAAATGTTTTGTTTTCTTTGTTTTTTTTTTTTTGTATTTACTTTCAAAGCTTTTGACTGGTGTATTTTGTGTGCCTATTATTTGTATTAGGCTGTTATTAATGTTCATAGATGTCAATTTGTGTGTAGATAATAGTTAATTACTTTTGTAATAGATAAATTTATATTAGATTAATATTTAACAAAGTTAACATATAACAAAAATGCATTATTTATGGTAATGTTTCCCAAAACCACATTGTTATTATTAACACAATGGCAATAACACAATGGTATACGTTAAATACAATTCTTTTGTAATATCAACAGGCATTTGTAAATTAACAAATACGTTTCATCTACTGTCTTATATTTATTGATATTTTACACGTAAAATAATCAACCTAAATATTGTAGAGCAATCTTACACAAGTTATGTAAGAAAATAAACGTTTATTAACTATAGCTGTGTTAATACTTTACAATCAATTAGTATACATACTTCTATATGTTACTTGATCATGTGTTTTGTAATATGTTACTTTATGTAATACATCTAAATTCTAAGCAAAACAAATAAAATTTTTGGTAAAATGGTAAAATAGAGTCATTAGGTAAATTTGTTACAAGACATTGTCAATATTTAAATATGTTATTACATTAAGTAGATAGGATACACTTGTAGAAGGTCAAATACATGAGCGATCAAAAAAAATAAAAGTAATCATTAAACGTTTCTAATAGTTATTCATTATAGTAACCCTTTCGTTCTTCGTCTTCATGTACTCCCACAAGGTATCCTTGAGTTCTTCTAACGAAACTGCTATGTTTTTCTTTATCTATAACTGTTTATCCAGATATTGTATAATCTTTATTTGATCTTCGTTCTGTAGCCCATTCGAAATATACTGTAGAACGTTGTAGTTCATGTCAGTATTGTTTCTCTCTACTTCTGCAGTGGCGGTGTTATGCATTCTTTGTAGTGTTCGTAAGATTTCTGAATCCTTTTGATCCTCTACAAAGTGTGCAGTGGTTATAATTTTCTTGGCCTCTGTTGTGTCTCCGAAATGGAAGTGTGATCCAGGCATGATTGTAGTTGTGTTGAATGTAGAGATGTTTCGAGTTAGTGTTAAAAGATAGGTGATGTGTTATGGACTTATGGGTTAGTTTATTTTATAGGTGGTCAGGGGTAGGGAATTGAATAGGCGGTAAAGCGATTGGATTATTCCGTTCAAAAAAACAAAAAAACAAAAAAAAACGATTGGATTATTATGTTATAATTACTAAGGTTATTAATATTTTTCGTTGATTCATGCGTAATAAAGCGTGTATCAGTTTATTTTTCCCGTGTTAACTGAATGGGTTTGTGTGTGTAGTAATAACTGTGTGTAAACGTGTGTCTCTTCAGTTATTCGCATCGTTTCCCCAAGCAGTTTCTACATTATGTAACCGTTCCTGCCATTAACCGTTTAGTGTACCCAGATCCAGGTTTATCTAATTTTACTAACTTTTAAATTGTTTCATAATTTATAAATAAATAAAAAAAAAACCAAACGTGTGTTGGTTGTGTACAAATATGTTATACAATTGTGTTTTTGTCATTGTGTTTTTATGTCATTATTTTTGTGTATGTGTGTGTGTCATATATTACATTGTTAATTCCTTCACCAAGGGTTGGCACGTGGACTTTTGTAATCGTTGCCACGTCAGCATTCACTTTTTCCCTTTATAAAACCTTGATCAAAACCCCCCAAACAGGGTTTTTAATGAGAAACATGTGTTTACGAAAACTATTTTCCCTTAGATTGTGTTTACAAAGTTTGATTCCACTTCCGCTGCATTTAATCTCATTTTACTTTCGTTCATTTGTTCAATTATGCCAAACAAAGTCAATCATAAGAAACTCAGATCCTAACAAAAATAAAAGTAAACGTGAAATCTCTGTGTTATGTGTAATCATATATGTTATACAATTGTGTTTTTTGTCATTGTGCTTTTTATTTTGGTACTTTTTAAGTAGTTTGTATGTTATGTATACCATTCTTTTTAAGTAGATTTGTGTTACTTATCATAAACGGACTGTACGGATGAAATTATCATGGCAATCTGAATTTAAATATTAAAAAAAACCAACGCATTGTACTACAAACATTAAAAAAGGGGGATCGAAAAGTAAATGTAAGATATATGTTTTCCGGGTTTTCAATATAAACTGAAACTCTATTGCTGTAACACTTCTGCTTGCTGGAGTTTCATAACCAATAGCCTCGAATTCGTTTTAGACCAGTTGAAAAAGCAATCGTCACCTAAGGAAATATGTTCAGCTTGAAGTATATGTTTCCATCCAACAACACCGTACCTATGGTAGAAAAAATATGAAAAATTTTGTTAGTGATCTATACACATTGGGTAAATGAGAAATAATAACTAAGATAATAAATTGATTGACAAACCTTATTTGACCATCAATGTTGTGTGTACGAAGATTCGTAACCCAAATATTTCCTTTAACAACTTTGATCTTTACTTCAGAAAACTCATTTAAACCAGTTAAGTCAGTAATTAACTTGGGAAGGATCTACATTTTGTAAAAATGTTAAAAATATGTAAATGTTATTAAATGAAAAACACTAAAAAACAAAACAAAAATTAACATAAAACAGGATAGTATAATACCAATTGATGAGTTACTGTCATTGCAAAAAAAGGATAGCTAGGATCGTCACTAACTTGTCGATAACCTTCCACATTGCTAATATGTTCATATTCTGGCTCAATCAAAGGAGTGTTGTTTAACAAAACTTGACGACCATCTTTATTGAATATGATAATATTAATATGATTTACGTCCTTTTTTTTAAAACACATAATATCCCCAGGATTTAACCTTAGATCTTCAATAAATTTAAACCAACCATCAGCAATACAATAATTTGGCCCAATCTTTCTAATACGGACTTCCCATTGATGATACTCGGATACATTAAGTATAACCATGTTATCCGGTAAACGATAATCATAATGTTTTGAAATAAAAGTATCTGGTAAAACCTGTAAAAAAAATAATTATTACAATTTTATGCGTATTATGTTTTTTTAATAAATCGTAATAACAAAAAATAAAAAATAAAATGTATAAGAAAATTACGTACCGTTGGACTTTGTATAGGATTTTGAATAATTTTACAAAACGATTTTCCAAACTCTTTATTTGGATCATGAGAGAAGAGGTTGAACTTGAAAGTATGATCACCAAGATAGTTGAAAATCATGAAGAAAGATTCATGGCCGAAGTAGTTTAAAACCTCACACCATCCGTCCGTAAAGTAGAATACATCTTTTATTAATTTGATAACAACAGACCATGAATGCGTTTCATCAAATTTAAGACTAACAATTGAAGATTCTAACTTATTCATCCATATAAATCTACTCATACATATAGGTATAGCCTGAAAACCAAAAAACAAAAGGCAAATTACTTTTGAATAAAGGATGAAACAATAGGAATCGTTACTTTAAACAAATAATTCGGAAAGGTATGTACCTGTTGAAGGGATAGCGGATCAAGTATAGTTATGATAAAATTCGGACCATGACGATACATGTTAACCCAAACACGAAAAATCAGAAAGAAGACTAACAATCAAAGAGTACTTGCAACACATACAATGAAACAAAATATTTCGAGTATGTATTTATAAGAGAAAGTTGCCATATTATACTTAAAAATACGATTGAATCAAAAGTTGTTATTACTATTTATGTAAATTATTATTCAACTGAATATTTGCCAAAAAATAAAATTAATGTAAATGTGTACTAAAAATTTAACCGATTTAAAAAATCTGGATAGTTACCTGTAAAAAAAATAATTATTACAATTTTATGCGTATTATGTTTTTTTAATAAATCGTAATAACAAAAAATAAAAAATAAAATGTATAAGAAAATTACGTACCGTTGGACTTTGTATAGGATTTTGAATAATTTTACAAAACGATTTTCCAAACTCTTTATTTGGATCATGAGAGAAGAGGTTGAACTTGAAAGTATGATCACCAAGATAGTTGAAAATCATGAAGAAAGATTCATGGCCGAAGTAGTTTAAAACCTCACACCATCCGTCCGTAAAGTAGAATACATCTTTTATTAATTTGATAACAACAGACCATGAATGCGTTTCATCAAATTTAAGACTAACAATTGAAGATTCTAACTTATTCATCCATATAAATCTACTCATACATATAGGTATAGCCTGAAAACCAAAAAACAAAAGGCAAATTACTTTTGAATAAAGGATGAAACAATAGGAATCGTTACTTTAAACAAATAATTCGGAAAGGTATGTACCTGTTGAAGGGATAGCGGATCAAGTATAGTTATGATAAAATTCGGACCATGACGATACATGTTAACCCAAACACGAAAAATCAGAAAGAAGACTAACAATCAAAGAGTACTTGCAACACATACAATGAAACAAAATATTTCGAGTATGTATTTATAAGAGAAAGTTGCCATATTATACTTAAAAATACGATTGAATCAAAAGTTGTTATTACTATTTATGTAAATTATTATTCAACTGAATATTTGCCAAAAAATAAAATTAATGTAAATGTGTACTAAAAATTTAACCGATTTAAAAAATCTGGATAGTTATCTATTTAATAACTACCTACTACTCGTAATTGTAGGAGCTCTAATATACGTGTGTTAACTACTGCTTGTGATAATATTTGTTGGACTTTCATCTTCTTAGGAATCTCTTTTCATATTTGTTGTATTGATTGTCAAAGTGTTTGTTATTTAACCTACATTGACAATGATTGTGAAGTTTCTTCCGTCTCTGCTGATACTGATGAATATAATCCCAAGACTTCCGTCAAAAGTTGTTACACAGTACAAGGTTGTGTGTAAAGATTGGTTAGTCTATCTTTCAACACCTGAGTTTGCTATGAATCATTGTCGTTTCATGCGCAGATTAGGTGATCATAAGATAATTGCCGTTAACCGGTTATTGTGTGATATTCGTTATGTGGATAATGAATCCCCTAAATGTTTCTTAGGTGATAAAGTTCACATTCCCTTCACCGCTCATCCGTGCAATATTTTATTTCTAGCAAGTTTGGATGGGATGGTATGTGTTTGCCTAATCAATACTGGTGAATTGGTAGTTTGGAATCCATTAACTCGTGTGTTCAAGATGCTATCAAATTCTAATTCACAGGGTTTTTTTAATCCGAATCAGGATAGTCTTGGGTTTTGCGTCAGGTCTTCTGGTGATTACAATATTGTGCATATTAAACGGACACATATGATGTTGGCTGTTAACATTTATTCTCTCAGTGAAGGGTCATGGTCAACTCCAATGTTCTCAAACTATAGTCTGTTTAATGTTGACGTCTATAGTTGGTCTGTAGGCACGTTTTGTGCAAATTGTTTGTATTTCGTATTGACTAGGTTGTGGTGTGTGGGTAACGCATGTGTACTTCGTTTAGATGTTGATAGCAGGGTAATTTCTGATGTTGGATTCCCAGATACAATGGATGTGGAAGCTACAGGTCACTTGGTTAGTATTCGAGATCAACTCCATATGTTGGTTAGTATGGGATTCTATAGTGTGAATATGGAATTGTGGAAACTTGAAAATGAAAAGTGGTCAAAAGTATTTTTTTTGTCCACCTGCTATTTCTATGCCATTGATGATTGGGTCGTCTGTGCACTATATCAACAGAAATAAGAAGTTCATTATAGTTCAAGAATGGGGTGATATTACTGATGTAACTGTAGAGGCAGAGGAAATGCATGTTTTTTTGCCTATCATCTTTACTCAAGGTGTGAATGGATCTGTTTATTTTGAAACTACCATTTCACCAAATGTTTAGTTATGCTATTTTATGTAGTTCTTTTTTTGTTCTTCGTTGTTTTGATCAGTTAGTAATTGATGTTTGTGGTTGTTTTTTATGTGTGGTATAGTTTGTCACAATGAGATTGAATCTTTATGAATTAATGTGCTTATATTATCATGTTAAATATTCATTGAGAGTGTATGATTTTAATATTTGCTTTGTGCGTATTTAATTATGATTACATGTGATTGTGGTTTAAAAACAAAAAGGTCTACAAAAAAAAACACAATAGGCCCTTGGAGACCAAGCCCTTAGAGCAGCTTGGAAGCCCTTACCATTGTGCAGTTACATAGAATTAGAAACTTCCCACGTTGTAATAGGTGTAGTTAATGATTAGTTTTTATTTTAATGATTTCTTTTAGTATAGTCATTGTGTTTTTTGAGTATCATTGTGTCATTGTTTTTCTGTTTTTTATATATTTGATTTCTTTTGTAGTTGACTATATTTAAATATAACATTGTGTAATTAATTACTACTTTTTGCTGTCTTTCTCATTCTTCTTTAATAGTGGTTACATATTGTGCAGTTAAGGACAATTAGAAACTTCCCACTTTGTAATTTGTCCAGTTATGGAATAGTTCTTACTGGATTTTTTTGTTTTTGTTTTTTTTTTTTTTTTGCTGGAATATTGTCATTTTATGTTTTGTTTATTAAAGTGTTATTGGTTTTCTGTTTTCCATATATTTGATTTTTTTTGTAGGTGTCTATTTTTATATATTGTATTGTGCAACTAACTTCCTATTTTTTAGTTGTGGTGTCCATTATTTTTCAATAATCCTATTATCATAAAAAACAATATTTTTATAAAAAGTACAAAATAATATATAAAACCCAATGCCAAAAAAAAATCTACGATGTAATTATTTTCACAATTGTAATAACACAATGTTTGACAACTAACAAAGTAATTTATAAAAATAAGATTAATTAATAAAAAGTATATTTGTGTATGTGATTGATTAAAAAGTATCTCCATGTATGTGTATATGTTTACCTGTAAATTAGAAACGGTTTCTAATATATATTGTTATTTAATTTTATTTACCCCCTATCGCCCATAGTGTGTGAAAACCGTTTACCACCACTACTCGGAGATTTAGGAGGTTTTACTCACCTGTGTCAACTGTTAATTGGGGTAGTTTCTATGTAGGTATTCATTTTTCAAAGGAATCGCTTTTCGTATGTGTTTTCTTCCTCTTTCTATCAACGTCAGTATTTTTAATTAAAGTATAATCGTAAGTGAATATGAAGGATCTTCCATCTCTGTTAATATTGATGAAGATTATTCCAAGACTTCCGGCAAAGGAGGTTATACGGTGCAAGGCTGTGTCTAAAGAGTGGTTAGCCTATCTTTCAACTCCTGAGTTTGCTAAGAATAATTGTCGTTTCTTGCGAGTATTAGGTGACCAGAAAATAATTGCTCTTGACAAATCATCGTGTGCGATTCGTTATGTTGATGTTGCATCTCCTAGATGTGTTTTAGGCAATAATATTCACATTCCCTTCGATTGTCATCCATGTAATGTGATCTTTTTAGCAAGTTTAGATGGCATGGTATGTGTTTGCTTATGTAATACTGGTGATTTGGTTGTTTGGAATCCACTAACTCGTGTGTTCAAGATGCTGAGAAATTCTAATTATCAGGGATTTTACAATATGGATGATGATAGTCTTGGGTTTTGTGTTGACTCTGCTGGTGATTACAAAATTGTGCACATTAAACGCACTCATTTCAGGTTGACTGTTAATATTTATTCGTTTAGTGAAGGTTTATGGTCAACTCCAAGGTTCTTAATTGATAGTCCATATGATATTGCTGTTTATAGTTGGTCCGTTGGGACGTTTTGTAGGAAAAGTTTGTATTTTGTACTGACCAAATTCTGGTGTATGGGTAACACAGCGATTCTTCGTTTGGATGTTGAGTCGAAGGTAATAGAAAATGTAGGTTACCCAGATACATTGAGTGTGGAATCTATAGGTCAGTTGGTGACTATACGAGATGAACTTCATATGTTGGTTAGTATTGGAATGTGTAGTGTAGATGTTCAATTGTGGCGTCTACAAAATAATACTTGGTCGAAAGTGGTGTCTTTTGTACCCCGTGTGTTTATGTCGTTGATGATAGGGTCATCTGTGCACTACATTGATGGTAATAACAAATTAATTATAGTACACGAATGGGGTGATGTTGCTCAGATAAACGTAAGGGCAAAGAAGATGCATGGTTATTTTCCTATCATCTTTACACAAGGCATTGTAGGTGCAAGCTATATTAAAACTGTAGTTTCACCACATGTTTAGTTATGGTTTTGTATTTAGTTGTTTGTTGTTATCATTGTGTTATATACATAGTATTATGTTTGTGGTTGTTTTTGTGGTTGGTATTTTGTTGTATATGGAGAATCAATATTCGAAATTAATGTGTTATTTTAATTGTTCTATTATGTTTATAATATGTTTGGTGTGTAATATTTTATGCCAGTAAATATAATCAACGTTTGTTTGTAATCGGTAGTTCTTTCAACACTTTGAAAAATCTAACTTTCATATATATTATCTAAGTTCATCTAATGGTGTTATTAATTTCTACGTTTATCAATTTACAAATAACTAATTCATTTTAAATTGTGCCAATTAGATGTAAGATTTTAATTTACTATGTTTGACAATTCGATGTATGACAATACAAGAATAGTTGTAGCTTCTAATCGCAATTGCATAAAAAAGTCATTATTATCTTAAATATGGAGACACTTATTTATGGAGACACTTATTGATGTTCTTAATAGTTGGATAAGAAGTCATTATGATATTAAAATATGCAGTGTATTTGGATGATGGAAATATTACCAATAAGACTTCTAATGTTGTATACAGGAAAATACAGCTAAATTTATAACTAATATGAACTTCGACTACCGTTTGCAAATTATAATTCTAAACAAAATATGTCATCCATGCCCTAATATACTAATAATTATCATCAAGGTTAGACTACCAACCAACCAAAAAAAAACCAATAAACTGTACCAACATGTCCAACCAAAAACCATCAAATGATGACGACAAAAGGCATTAGTTTATATACGCAGACATCTGCATCATTAGCATATAACGTTAACTGTTAAGCTTGGCTGACTGCATCCACATGCGTCAACATGAGGAGGTTTGCTGATTCTACATAGGTTAAATGCATATTGTCACCCGTGCTAATATCATTTTCCTTTATGAAACTTGGCCACCCTTCAATCGCATACCTAAATCCATTTCTGTCCTTTTGTCGCTTAACTATCTTCGCAACTGTTTTCCCATCCATGTTTCTGACATTCATCTGATGCACCTTCTTTGTTAGCCTTGCCTTGTTTACAACTTCTACAGGTAATCGTTGCATTGATGTTAGAGTTAAGAAGTATATTAGCCGTGTTGGATATAATTGTCAGCAGCAACAAATATCAATTGTTAATTTTTGAATAAACATAATTTAGTATCTATTATCTATTATAGTTATTTTATGAAGGTTATAAGTAAAGTTATACTTTATTGCTTAGAAAAAAAACAACTGTTTTAAGGTTTTTTGTTCCAAACCAAGTTCAATTGTTATGTGTTTAACTAGTAATTCTGTACGTATAAATAGCCTCATGAATGGTGTTGTCAATTGTTCTCATTAAATAACAGAAATGACATACCATTCGATAATTTGCTTTCCTGTTGAATTGATACGCACCACTTTCTTGATCATAATTTTGATGTGCAACACGTTTTTCGTCTTCATTGCTTACCTTCAACGCCATCCGACTTCTTTTCCCGTTTTTGTTAACCTTATCATTTCAAACATGCATTTCCTTTCAATATATATATATATATATAGTATATATGTTAATGTATAAGAAATATTTATTGGAATATTTTGTTAACTTATGCTTAACTTACCAAACGATCACGTGTTTGTCGTCCAGTTGCTGACACAGTAGAATGATCATAAGTTGTACAGCATATCAGTTGTTTAGGTTCTTCAGATGTAGAATCGGATGCAATCTGTTTACCTTTCTTTTTAACCTGTTATTACAGCCCGTAACAATAAAGCAAATTAAACTACAATCGTCAACTAAGAATGTATAATAATATGAACAAATAACTTATCCGTTATTATGTTTCAAAGACTTACATCTTCTTTTGTCTGGTTGTTATTTCCTTCACTTACAAAACTCTTTCTTTCAGACTTCAACTTTTCTTTTTCAACACTTTTCTTATTCACATCATGTTTCTCATCATTCATCTGCATCCAAGATTTTTAAAATTCATTAACATCTGAGGATCAATATATTGTATTGTAAAAATATGTAAACTCATTACCCCAGTAATCAATTGGTTGATTGAGTCTTCTTGATCAGTAAAGGTCTGTTATACGATAACATCCGTAAATAAGTCGTATTGACTAGCAAACTATTTTAACTTACTTTAAATTACTTACAGAGTTGAAGTGTTCATAGTATGTGTGTTTAGGTATTTCAACAACTGAGCTGTCTTTAGTTGTCTCCTTCTTTCTAAAAACAACCTCAACTCCGCTACGATAAAGTGTCAAGTCAAACGATTCGCTGTCTGTTTTCATCAACATCAGTATATCACCTTCTTCTATGTTAATGTATTCAAACATCTCCGGACACCCTTTAGCAAAAACGTAGCATGCATTTATTTTTTCGGTCTCAACTTTCCAACACTGACCTGCTGCGTATATGTTATAAGAATCTTTTACTGGCCAGTAACAGTAAAATTTGTTCACATAAGCTTCTGGAATGACCTGAAAAGTTGTGAAATATTTTATAAACATATATTCTTTTTTTTCCATTTGCTGACAAGTATAACAAAAAACAAATTCCTACTAACATATAACTATACTTACTATGATCTTTAAATCTCCGTAACGGTTGACTGTCAAGAACGATTCATCACAAACGTTTTCTATGAAACAATGTATTTGTAGACATTTTTCTTTGATTATCCTCAAAACCAATAAGGTGTTCTTTGTCAATTTAAGACCTTTTACAATACTTATCCATCCGTCAGTGACAACACTTTCACCTCTTACACTTCTCAGCCATGCTGTACAGCTTATTCCGCTTTCATGATTTATCGTTATCTTTGTCCGGTTCCAGTAATCTCCTCCCACAAGCTTTACAAACTCAATTGGTAATGCCTGTAGTTACATTTACTAATTTCAGTTTACGTAATGAAGTTTACACTTACTTATTGAAGGCATTACAGCATACCAGTTTCAATGATTTAGGGTTTTGTAATAGACACAGGCAGGACGTAATCATTTTTGTATACCTGTGATATATAACATTTAATATTAACTGTTAGTATTAATACACAATGTGTTAAAATGTAATCTTATGTCATGAGAATATTACTCCTAATTCATAATGTGCAATAGATCTCTTCTGTATACCGTTTCAATATATCAGTAAATATATATATATTCGTAAAATATCTCTTTTAGCGTAATCGTACATGGGTTAGGTTATTTTGGAGCAACTTATATCTTATTGACTTATAAAATTTAATAAGTTGTGTTTATAGTGTTTGGGTTAGCTTATTCAAGTTATTTTTGTGTGTTGAGAAGTTGTTTTTGATAAGTTAGTATTTGTAACTCCTCACTTATGACTTATATAAGTTAATAAGTACTTTTAGAGAAGGAACCCCAAAAATAAAAAAATTTATAACAGAATCATATGTTTTCATCCGTGTGTGTTTGGGATTCCTTCTTAAAAATGACTTATTAACTTATATAAGTGAGAAGTTAGAAATTGTGACTTCTCAAAAATGGCTTGTCAACACACAAAACCCTTTAAAATAAGCTAACCCAAACACTCAAAAACAACTTATTTACTTTTATAAGTCAATAGGTCATAAGTTGCTTCAAAATAAGCTAACCCAAACACCCCCATTGTTTGATTGCAACTTTTTCATATATTATTATCATTATAATGTAAACATTAGTTCGACAATGTCCATAACATGCAATACATAAGATATATATCAACTATACATAACATATGAGAGGTTGAAGATGATTGAAACCTAAAATCAGATTTGACGTCTACAAACAAGTTATTCGCCGCAGTAACCATCATATGTGGCTGATTAAGAATCTAACAGAGGTTTAGAAATCTAATAGAAATTAAACCGTTAAGATTTACAATCGGAAGTTACCTTTTTGTCGATCAAATCTTCGGCGGCGATGATCTTCAAGGAGATATGAAACGCCGGTGATGATGAAGTTGTTTTGATTGTGATAGATATGATGTTGATTGCGTATCTTTTATTATCTTTTATATTTTATTGTTTGTTTAATTAAATAAAGAAATACTTGAATATTGGTGGTATGGATAGTGTTAATATTAGCCATGGTATTGCAACTGTTTCTATATATTGTGTTATTTGCGTCTAATTGTTGTGTTTTGCAACTTAGGTGGGTTTTCTATACATTATGTTATGTGTTCTTGTCATTGTGTTTACTTTGTATCCAATGGATGTTAATTTTATTAAATTAAATATAAAGAAAGATTAAAGAGTGAAATATGTATAAAATATTATACGCTACAATTAACACTTCCTAAGATTTCAACGACTCTCGCCTTCTTCCACGCGATTTCATTATTTCTTTTGTTTTGCAGATCGGCTAGGATTGTGGCAGATTTTCTGATCCTGTTTCAACAGTTGTGTGATAAACTCTTCTGCGTTGTTCTTGAAATCTAATGGGGGAGAGTGGAGGACTTCATCAAGTTATCCGATGCTGCTCCAGGTTCGCTTGTAATTGTTATCACTGATGATGCTGACTTTTCTGTTTAGTTCTTCATATACTCCCTTTTCTTCGAGCGACCATAGAGAGATTTGTAATTGATTTAGTTTATGTTGATCTAACTTTGATATATCTCATCTATCTTTATTTAATGGTGTTAGCAATTGCTATGTTAATCAATTTAAAAATAATTACTTAAAAATTTTAAATTGAGTGAATTAGATGTAAGATTTTAAGTTAGTACGTATTACAATTCGATATATAAGAATATAAGAACAGTTGTAGTTACTAATCGCAATCGAATAAAAAGTCATTATTATCTTAAATATAGACATGGTTATTGATGTTCTTAATAGTTGGATAATAAGTCATTGTGTTTTTTACAATGGTTTGTGTTTTGCCAACGAAATTGTAAATTATAGTATATATTGTGTTTTTTTGGCTTTTGTGTAATATCCTTGGGAGATCCTGATAACATCAATTATTTTTTTTGTATATGTATTCTGCATGTTTATGATTTATTGTATATTATAGTATACATTGTGTTTTTTTGGCTCTTTTGTAATATACTTGTGAAATCTTGATAACATTATCTGCTTTTTTTTGTATATGTATCCTGCATGTTTATCATTTATTACAAGTCATTATTATCTTAAATGTAGACACTGTTATTGATGTTCTTAAATAATATTCTCATGACATAAATATAATCTACGTTTGGTTGTGTTGATAGTTTTTTTTATTACTTTTGTAAACATGTATCATTGATAGATCTCTTTTATCTTCATTTAATGGTGTTAGCAATTCCTACGTTAATCAATTACAAATAATTAATTAAATATTTTAAATTGTGCGAATTAGATGTAAGATTATAAATTAGTATGTATGACAATTCAAGAAGAGTTGTAGTTATTAATCGAAATCAAATTAAAAGTCAACATTATTTTAAATATAGACATAGTTATTGATGTTCTTAATAGTTAGATAAGTAGTCATCGTGATATTAAAATATACAGTGAGTTTGGATGATGTTAATCATATATACCCGGACAGCGGACGGGTAAACTACTAGTTTTAATTATTCTCAGGTAATCTTTAATGATCTGGTTAAAAATGTTGAAACCAAGCCATTCTTACTTTTTCCAAGATTTTTAAGTTACTATTTTGAAAAGAAATTTGGTAAGAATGATGATGCTGCAATAAAACAAGGTGAATCTATTCAAATAAACAGCTTAACTGCTGAAACCTTTACAAGAATGTCAACACCTTGCAAAACACAAGCAGAGGTGCCTGAGCAGAATTTAGCAGCTACCAGTGCTCCTCAGGTATCTGCTGCTGAGCCCACTGCTCAAGGTGATCAAAGTAGCAAAACAACTGCTTTGAAACCCACACCTACAATCACCAAAAAGCCAAACAGAAAGAAAACTCAAAAACCCCCCAAACCCATCAAAAAGGCAACTCTGGAGGATGAGATACCCGAGCAACTGCCAGTGACAGCACAAAAGTCACAAGAAACCACTGCTGCTACTTCCTCACAGCAGTTGGTACAAATATCTCAACCCATAACCGAAACTCCTCCTGCTTCTTCTAAAAAAGAACAGGTTGTACATATAGAGACACCAAAATATGATGCTCTGGAATCACTTGCTTCCATCATCCACAGCCCAATGCCCGGGGCAAATTCTCTTTCTACACCAAACATCACAACCACAATTCCCCCACCAACTAAACTTTTGTTGGATGCAATTGATTTGAACCAGGCACAAACCAGTCCTTCTCAATCACCTATCCATGAGAACATGCCTCAACAAATGACTGGGTCTGATGTATCAATCTTTGCTAACCCACCAACACAACCTAAGGAGGTTACACCCCTTGAGTTACAAGTAACTCTTGGTGGTAATCCAAGTGAAGCAGCCACTACAAGTGCTGAACCCACTGGTTTGCACTTGGACAGTGGTTACATCAATAAGACTTCCTTGGAGGCAATTCCTTACATAGCACCTATGCCAACCACCAGTGGATTTGTTTTATCCACTGGCAACATCAAAAGGTTGTCAAGTGTTGAAGGAAGAAGACCCCAGTACCAAGAAAAAGGGGCATCAGTGGTTAATGTTTGGAGTACACTCCCTACCTCAACCACTGATAAAACCACTGCTAGTGGGAAATCAGATGATCCCATTAAATTGGGTGATGGTTTAAAATATCTGGAATTGACGGAACGAGTTGACAAACTGGATACAGCTGTTGCAGATATCAAAGACATGCTACAACAGTTGTTGAAAGTACAAAAGATGCAATCCACTGTTCTTCCACCTCAAGCACCTGCTCCACCACAAGCACCTGCTGCAAATGAGCTCTGGAATCTATTTCAACCTTTTCTCCAGCAACAAAAACAAATGGCTGATCAGCAACATGCAATACATGTACAAGAGCTGAGAAACACAATGGAGTCTAGGTTCAAGAACACACAAGCAGACATCAAGGCACTCAAGGCCCACATATTAAGCACCACTGGCACTGCTCCTCCAACTGTTCTTTTCATTGATCAATTACCCTCAGATAATGCCAAAAGGGGGAGAAAATTAAAGAATGGAAGAAGAAGGGAGTAGATGATGGTCTCTACATAGAACCAGAAATGGAGAATATGACCAAGCAGATACCTTTGCCAGATGGTAGCAAAAAGGTTGATGTTACCCAAAATGCACTTGATGAAGCTATAGCAAGTGTAAAAAGGAACAGGGCGGCAAGGGATATGTCAAGGTGGAATAAGGAGAAAAGAGCTTACATAGAGCTGAATGCGCAGGGTTGTTCTGGGCTAAAGGATGTTCAAAATCCTGAGCTAAAAAAAATCCCACTAGAAAAGTGAGGGAACCCAAGTCCACACCATCCAGACTCAAAAAGCATACTCCTAAACCATCATCCAAAAGCCCCCAACATCATACCTCCACCCAAACAGCTGTTGTAACTCCTGCTGTATCAACTACTGTTGGTACTTCAGAGGTTTCAACATCTGTTATCACTTCAACACACGCCACTTCAACACACATCACAACCACTGCCTTATCACCACCACCATCACCACCAAAAACAACCTCACCACCATCGCCTCCTGCCAAAAATCAGAAGACAGCAGATGTTACAACATCTGTTGTAATGACAACAGTGGTTGAAACACCAGTTGTTTCAACAGCTGTTAGTCAATCACAAATCACTACCACTGATCCACCCACAACATCATCTGCCTCTCCTATAATAAAAAGGAGAAGGATTTTCATACCAGATGATGATTCCCCATCACCACCACCAACATCTTCAAAATCTCTATCACTTGTTACAATACCCAAACTTGTTCCTCTCTCATCAGCTCAAATTCAAAAGCCCTTAGCTCCTGCAGGTGTTCAATTTCCTCTTGAACTTATAGCAGTCAGAGAAGAAATCAAGTCTTTCTATTATGAGGATGACCCTGCTAAAAGGAGTTTGCCATCAGTTGAAGGATATCCAAGGCCAAACAATATTGAAGAATATTTGAAAGTCAAAGCTAAACAAGCAGAGGATATCTTAAACAGAAATGCACAAGGAAAATCTGATAGAGAAATTCAGCAGAACTATCAGTACTTGCTCACACAAGTCAGATTCTTGGAGCAATTTGCAAAAAAATGTATGTCAGCAAGTCTCAGAGAGAGCAGATGAAACTCTGAGAAAAGACTACATTGAAAGCATCATGGCAACCAAGAAGTACAAAGGAGAAAAACACATGTACAAAGAGTGGACCATTTCTGAGCTTGAAAATGAAGCAGCTAGGATTCAAGAAATGATCAAGAATAAGGTCAAGCACACTCCTCCAGAATGGGCAAAGTTCAAAAAGAATGTACCTGATAAAAAGGTAGAGCTAATGAGAATGAAAGAGGAATTAGCTGCTGTAGATTATGGGTCTTTGAATCAAGTGTTGAGATGGAAAGAAGATAAAGTCAGGGCTACCTACAAAAGTTTGGAGAAATTAAGAAAGATAGATCCTACTGCTCCACAGAAGCCTGACTATCCTGAAGCAGAGGTTTCAAAAAGACCAACAAAGCTGCAAATCAGGAGAGCCACTGCTCCAGCTGGTGCAGCCATCTATAAAAGAAGGCAACAAAAACAGTTGGGTGCTGAAACCATCCAAGAGCTAATAACAGGAGATGCTCTTGTAAAAGAAGGCATAAAGAAAATGATTATAGAAACTCTTGGTTTGGATCAAACTGCAAGTGCTGCTCAGTCAGTCATAAATAGGCCAGCTTCACCAAACACCTCATCTAATAAAAATCTCCCAAGAAACCCACCAGGCTCAAAAGTACTAAAGTGAAAAACTGATAAACAGTCCCATGTACTGACAGAGTTCAAGTCTAGTGGAGAAGTGAAGAAACTAACAAGGGAACAAGCACTTGGCCTAAGTCTTGAAGATTTGCAGGATCTCCTTGATCTTCCACTTAGCTGGGATGATGATGACACAGATGCCTTAACCTTTGAATTACAACTTAAAGGGCAAATAAGGGAACTGTTGATGAGGCAATAAAGATCTACAAATAATGAAGAGTTTTGGCATTATCTGTTCCAGGGGGAGATTGTTGGGATTGAACCCTACCAAAGGAACAGATAATTAAAGCCAAAACTGGATCTGAGCAGTGGATCCAGAATAAGCAGATGTTTTGTTTACATGTATCTCCCCTTGAAAGTGGTTTCAACATCTGCTGACCTCCTATCTACTGATCGTACAAACTGCTGACCTACAAACTGTTGATCCAGTAAAAGACTAATGGAAGACTAAAGCTCTGCTGTTCAATCTACTGCCTTGAGTCAAGCTCTGCTGATCATGACAAGTACTGCTGGGTTCACATCAGTGGAAGGATGCAGCAGTAGTTTAGATGTCTTAATGTAATAAAATGTAGTAGCAGTAGTTAGCATAGCAGAGGTTGTATAGATCAGAGGTTAGAGTTTGTTAGGAGGTTAGATGTCACTTTCATGGTGACGTCAGCTTAGATGCTTCAGTGGTTTGCTCGTGCCTATAAATAGAACAGTACCATGCACTGTTCTATTTAGCTCTTTGCAACATCTTCTTCCTGCACGAACAAACACTGTGAGCTCAGGCTGAGGGGGAGTTTGTATTCATACATTGCATTGTAATCGTTGTTGAAATTAAATTCAATATTTCGGTTCTTTGTGGAAAATGTTTGATTAAAGCAATTCTCTCGTTTGATTGTGTGTAAAGTTTGTTTCCATTATATTTCCGCTGCACAACTCATTCATCTTCATCTTAATTCAAACGCAAAACACAATCAAAACCAAACTCAGATCCTAACAAATTCTTTAAACATTCACACACATAAACGATTTCAAACATCAATAATATAAACATATTATCATTTTCATCATATCATCAAAACCCACTTCATAACTATTTTGCTAATCACTTACAAGTGATCTAATCTTAAGTTCTTCATAATTTCTTCATGCTTTTGATGTACGTACTACCTCCTAAGCATAGTGTACAACTAGTTCATGCATATCCTTCTAATCTCATACATAATTCATCAATTTCCTCTTTCTAATCAACATGAATCATACATGCATAAACATTCAAACATATTATCATCGTATTTCTTTCAATTCTTCTAACAAGAATCCATATTACTCACATAGTACATCAACATTCAACAAGAATTAGACATGGATGATGATTCAAGTCATCATTCTCAACATAACTTATGGGTTTCACCCTTAAACATCAAATTAACCTAAATCATGCATAACCCATGTTCAATATGATGATTCTAACACACACCCATTCTCAATTTCATACAAATTCGCAATTTACATCATAACCCACTTCGTGAAAGATCACCAATCTAACTTTTAAGAAATACCTTACGATCCCCTTGTGAAGGTGATCATAAATCCGTGTTCGGTTATGAATTTAGACCTTGATTCGCCCTTCAATTCGATGATTCTTCATGCTTAGGGTTTCTTGAGCTCATGGAGCTCCTGGCCCCTTCACGAACACATATACGTGTGTGTGTATATGTGTGTATTTTTTTTTATAAAATCAACTTTCATTTACCCCATTTTAGTCCCTCAAGTTTGTCACTCATTATAATTGCCACAACTCTCATCCTTTAGTTGTTTCTACCATACTCATAACTAGGTTAAATAACCTAGTCATTTATTTCTTGATGTACCACATCATAACATTTAATGAATATAAATATTCGGGTTTTGGGGTGTTACATGATGATCCACCTGAGTTTCTTCCTCTGACATCTTCGCCCAGAATAAGATCCTGCATCTTCACAAACGTAAACTTGCTCGTATCTGAAGAGCTCGTAACAACAGTTACAGTTCCGGACCAACTATCGGGTAATGAGGACAATAACAATAGGGCTTGGACCTCATCATCAAACTTGATATTCACAGACACCAAACGAGACAATATCGAGTTTAAGTCATTGATGTGCGCTGTAACTGAATCACCTTCCCTCATCCTAGTATTCACAAGTTCATGAATAAGATAAACCTTGTTCGCTGCCGAAGGCTTCTTATACATATTCGATAATGCTGCCATCATTCCTCTAGCTGAGGTCTCCTTCTGGATATTGAATGCAACATTCTCCGATGGAGAAAGCGTTATCACAGCTCTGGCTTTCTTATCCATCTTATCCCAATCTGCTTGTGGCATTTTTTTCTGGTTGTTCATCCTCGAGCACTACATCTAAGTCTTTCTGACAAAGTAGTGCTTCAATCTGCATCTTCCACCAACCAAACTTCTTCCCATCAAACTTTTCGATTTACACCTTCCCATCTTCTGCCATGATGACAAATAACACGACTAAACGAAACTAAAATCGAAAAAATAAACTGAAAAAATTAGCACTGAAACAAATGACACCTGATCACTGGCATACGATTCTGTTTCTCTGAGTTGTTAGGTTGATAAGATCCTTGCCAAAGGTTGAGTGGTCTTTTTGCAAATAAGGGAAAAACTGATTTCCCCCTAAAAGAAGGAAAAAAAGACGTATGTTCTCTTCTTCTTCTACCCCTGGACGCACCCTGCTCCACACCTTCACAAAATTCAGTCACCAAAGTGCAAAATCAAAGTCCTAATCTTCGATTTTGGAACCCTAGATACGATATCTAGCAACAACGGTATTCAATTTTGCAACCCTAGGCGGCGGTTACTGGGTTATCGAAACCCTAGTCGCAATCTGCAACAGAAGTCCTCAAACGGAGCCGTAATCAGAGTTGGGAAGTGACGGCGGTGGCGGCGGTTGTGCTAGCAGCGGCTGGTTCAGAAACCCTAGTCGCAATGTTTGCGACTGTGACTGAAACCCAAGACCACTACTTCTTCTTCAACAGGTAAGTGTTCTTCTTCTTCACATCTTACCTAGTTCGTGTGAATCGATCAAGAGCCTGAGCTCTGATACCAGTTGTTAGGGTCAGAACACGATATCAGACGAACACTAGAACAAACACAGCAAGCTCACACACTCTAAATCACAAGAACAAGAACACAAGATTTATAGTGGTGCGGTCTAATCTGACCAACATCCACTCTCCACAACTAGTTCTTTGTTTGTATTAGGTGCTCAAAGTGTTACAGTACATGAATGAGAAGTATTTATAGAGGTTACAATTAGGTTACTGAATATAATAATTAGATATACTTGAGGAGTAGTAATATCCCAGGTATTAGTCTAGAGAATGACTAATTCCTCTTCTGGGTCAAATCCTCCATAACCCAACATTATACACCCTCCCCTCTTCCACCATCCCCACAATCAGACCACACACATCTGCCTCTGTCAATTACCTTCCATAGCGAGTACAGTCTCCAACTAGAGGTGTACAAATCGGTTTTTTTCAAAAACCGGTTTCGGTTTTTTCACCCAAAATAAAAACCGGTTTTTTTATAACCGGTTCCGGTTACTAACCGGTTTTTGAGGTCCAAAACAATAACCGGTATAACCGGTTGGGACCGGTTTTTCCCAACAAAAAAACGGGTTTTTACCGGTTTTTTAATAACCGGTTTTTGAAGTCAAGAATAGTAACCAGTATAAAAACCGGCGGTTAAAAAAACCGGTTAAAAAAAAACCGGTTTCGGTTTTTTTTTCCGGTTACGGTTCCGGTTCTAAAACCAGTTTTTTTTACACCTCTACCTCCAACCACCATCAAAGAAGAACACTAAAGAAACCCTAATGTAAACCTAAAAAAAGTATCAGAAGTTAAATTAATTGGTAACCTATTATAACATGGAAAACAGGTGATCAAAGTAATCAAAATGTAACTTTGAATAGTTTTTCACATTAAAAGATAAGTTCTATAGTTTGATACATACATAATAAAACATACACAATTGGAAATATATAATAGTAGCAATTGGTTTTGGAAAACAAGGGATAACTTCGTATATTTTACGGCCAACGAATCATTCAAATGGGCTACTGGCGAAATTCACCACATCGGGATACACTCGCCTCCAAACCGGGGAAAACCCTCACCTAGGGCCGAAGCCCGTGAACACCCGCCCAAAGGCATGACAGTGCGGTGAGTTAAAACCCGCTCAGTTCAAGGATCGAACTAGCGATCTCCATCTATTCGCCTAGTCTCCCATCATCACCAGGTGCCGCAGAAAATAATGGGGAGAGCGGGAATCGAACTTGGGTCAGTTAGAATACCAAATCTCTCCCTTATCACTCTACTACCACCTCAAGGGATAACTTTGTAAATGACAGGACGTGCCCTTTGACTGAAATAACAAATGATACGGAACAACAACAAATCATGGGGTAGTTAAGATGTCGTTACAATTGGCAAAACTTGACAGATTAGAATTGATTAAAACTATTTTATTAAGAAAAGAGAGGTAACTTCTATCATGATGATATTAATTTTATAATAATTGTCCTTAACGCGGTTTCATTATTTTTTGTATGATTAAAAATAAATTAATAAAAATATAGGGTTTTGGTTAGTTATGAGCTTGAATTGCTAGAATTATATATGACATAATTAAATAAATAAAATTATAAAATTTAATCTAATGATATACAATCAACATGTGATTAGTTAATGTTAATGAACATACAGTTATCACTATAACCATTAAATTTTTTCTTCCGCGATAGCTAATTATCAATATCCAACCTTTTGGGCATGTCATAAAGCATTTTGTGGGGCGTTATGCGACAAGTGGCGAAACGCGTAAGAGAGGGGCTTTATAGGGTTTTATATCACAAGAGGGTGTAGTGGGGTTATATATGTATGGGGCTTCGTATATTTGTATGTATATATATGTGTGTGAGTGGGGCTTTGAATCTTTCTTCCTTCACACCGCTATGCATATAACGGGAACAAGATTTTGCACCCCCATAAAGCCGCATGTGTTGGTGTGCGCAGGCGCTATGGGGCGCCATGGAGGGAGAAGGCGATATATACCGCCCCACTACGTATAGTCTAATAGTTTATACACATAGAATATTATAAAATAAATCATATTTCCAATCCATAAATTTCCAACAATTTTGTGCATAAGGTGTTGTAATTCATGTTTTGGGGGGTTTTAAAAAAAAAGTTTATTTTTTAACTTTAATCCAAAAGCTTTTTATATTTTGCAATTTTAACCCATATAAATTGTTTTTTTTTTCACTTTTAACTCAAAAGTTTCATTATTTTCAATTTAACCTCACAATATTTTTACCTTTAACTTTGGTCCCTATACTTTTCATCTTTCGCAAATTTTCGTTTTACGTTTCGTTCTAAATTTTGCGAGTGAAGACGGTGCGACGTGCGTGTGCGTTTAACGTTTTTTTGTTTCGTTCAAAATTATGCGAGTTAACACGACACAACATGCATGTGTGGTTCAATGTTTTACATTTATTTTTTTCGTTTGACAAGTTCGTCGCAACGCACGGGTCCTGGATCGACTCAGCGTTGGTAATCGCTGACGGTGGTGTGACATTAGTGCTATTTGGCATAGTTTTACGCCCCCGCCGCAACGCGGGGGAGCTTAAATCTAGTTATCAATAAACTTGATACTGAAATATGTTTATATTTTAATTTTAATTAGTATGATTTAGCTTGTTGAAAGGGATAGTGTAGGGTATGGTGTTGTAGAATGTAGGGTAGATGAGGGAGACAAATTGGGCACTGAACAGTTGGACAGAGGGTCACTTTAATGCATTTGAGGCCCAACATGTCTGGGCCAAGGTGCAGCCCACCGATCAAACAGGTGGCTATCCTTGCTTCTTCAACATGGCTCATGCCTTCATCGGTGATCTATTCAATAAAGTATTTTTGTAATAAATATTTATAAACATATTGACAAATGCTAACTGTCTTGTATAAATATGAAAGAACATAGTATTTGTTTTTATTGTTTAATATATTCAAACTTAAACCGACATTTATGTGGAATAATATGGCTATGTTGATCCATTGTATAGAATTTTATATATTTTTTTCTAATATAAAATACAAAAATAAATAAATTTTAATATTAAACAAAAATAATTGAGAAGATTATATTCTTATTCGTCGTGATAATCACAAGTTTTCAAAAATCAACATCACATAATGTCAATTAGTAGGGTAATTAAAAAGATAATTAAGATAATTTAATATGGCTTTAAATTAATTCAAATTATCATAAGTACCCAATAATAGATTTTCCATATTATTTTGTCATTACGTGTTTTTCATAAATAAATTATTACTTTAAATCAGGGGTTAACAACACAAAATTCACAGATTTGCTTCCAGTCTAAATGAGTAGAGTTCACTTTTAGATCACAGTTGCAAACAAGCTTAAACTTAATTATTTTATATAGATTTTCATATTTTACTTAGATTTTCATATTTTATTACAATTTGTAATATTAGAGTTTTAATTTAAAATAAAAAATATAGTTAAACGAGCCATATTCGTATCAATCTATAAAAATATACGCGTATCATAATCATATTTGGGTTTGCTACGTGTTCAAGCTTGTGTCAAATGATCATAATCATATTTGGTCACATCCCCGTTAAACCATCATCAAAAATAGATTTTAATATTAGAGATAAAATTTTATTAATAGATTCATAAATTATTATAATATATTTTAAAGGCTAGAGCTAGACATCGACAAATGTTGTATAACATGTGAGATGCGGTTTCTGATATGATGTTTTCGTTTTCACATTTATTTCCTTTTTAATGATGGAGATGTTTGAGAAGAAATCTTGTGGTTTGTATTCGAACTAGTTTTTCCCCGTCCGTGTTGCCGAGCATTAAGTCTTACTTCTCTCATAATATGTACGTATGTGTTTTTGTTACTTTTACATACTACTCATAACACGATCTCAAAAAGAATTACAACGAGTCAACCAATTAAAACAAAACACTATCATATTTTTGCTTAAAAGAAAAAAACGATGGAAAAAGTATAATTTTAAACTGGAGGCAAAATGTAACTTTTAGGATAAATAAACGTGTGTCAGGCAGCCGCCTGACACGAATAAAAGTTACACCGAGTCAACCTATTAAAATAAAACACTACCATAGTTTTGTAAAAGAAAAAACTAAAACGATGGCATGACTGTAATTTTACACTGGGATCAAAATCGTAATTTCACAAGAAAAAAAAACTAAAATGATTGCAAAACTGCAAATTTGAACTGAGTGCAAAATCGTAATTTGGCTAGTAGAAAAAAAAAACCAATGACAAAGCTGTAAATTTAAATGTGGTAAAATCGTAATTTGGCTAGACTAGTGGTGAAGTGTCAGGCAGCTACCTAGCACTATTCCCCTCCATGTAGTTTGTAATATACTAGTTTTTACCCTGCCAGCATTGCAGGGCACTAAACTGAATATTTATATACATCTTTGTTTTGGTTACCTGTACAGATTACTAATAACACGATCTAAAAAAATACATTTAGTCAACCAATTAAAACAAACACTATCATACTTTTGCTAAAAAAAAAACTAACATGATGGAAAGACTATAATTTTAAATTGGGGGTAAAATTGTAGTTTTTCAAGACAAATGAGCGTGTGCCAGATAGCCGCCTGACACGAATAAAAATTACACTCAGTCAGCCAATTAAACAAAATACTACTATAGTTTTGTCAAAAAAAAAAAAGAAAAAAAAACTAAAACGATGGCATAACTGTAATTTTACATTTAGCGCAAAATCATAATTTGACAGGGGAAAAAATGATAACAAAAATGTAAATTTGAACTAAGGGCAAAATTGTAATTTGACTGGGAAATGAAAAAAAACAAAACCAACAAAAAAAAATGGAAATTTAAACGGGGCAAAATCGTAATTTGGATGGATCAATGGATAAGTAACAGACAGTAGGGGTAAACAAGTTTAGGTCCGCACAGAAAATAACCGAGAACCGAACTGAACCGAAAATATACCCACCCGACCCGAACCCAAGTATCTAGGTATTTAGATCGGTTTCAATTTTTCATATAAAATAGGGTCGGGTCGGGTTGGTTCTCGGTTCTTTTCATGGTGAAACCCGACTTGGACCTATGACCGAAACTGACCCTATATTTACGGTAGTGAATCGGTTCTGTATTTTATGTTTGATCGGTTCTCGGGTCGGGTCAGGTCAGGTAATGGTCTTGTCGGGTCGGGTTTTCTTTTTGCTCACCCCTAACAGACAGCTCGCACTATCCCCTCCATGTAGTTTGTAGTATTTATAAATATAATTATTAAAATTAGTTTATAACTCTTAAATAGTTACTAATTTGGCTGGATCAATAAATAATCCGGCTTCATTTGTTTCACACTTCCGTATTCTACTTTTGAACTTAAAAAAATTAATAGTAATAAAACCTTACATTTTTAAAATCTTCATTATATAATAATTTTTATATATAGTTTCAATTATTATTTTATATCAAAATATTATTTAATAATTTTTATTTTATATATAACTATTTAATAATTTTATTCAACTTATTTGATATATGGTTTGTAATCTAGTAATATAATAATTTTATAAAAACAAGTTTAGGATATTACAGTGGAGTAATAACTATAGGGGCCTACGGGAGGAGGACCATTGGGCCAAGGAAATAGTGTACGGTATTTATATATTTATTAGTGTCTATATATATATATAGGATAAGGATCATGTGAGAAGTAGTAGGCTAAATGAGAAACTTGAGAAACATTCTGGACCACACATTTTCCCTAAGCAAAAAAATGCAAAAAAAAAGGTGAAAAAATCCAAAATTTTTTTTTTTTTTAGAAAAATCGCAGCTTTTTCTTTAAGAATTAATTTTTTTTTTAATTTTTTTTTTTTGGATTTATACACATGTGTATATTGTTAATTTTTTAACTATACATATATGTATATTGTCAATTATACATATATGTATATACATGTTTAAAATTGAAAAATAAGTGTTATTTAGGGTTTAGCATTAGTATTTAGGGTTTAGCATTAGGATTTAGGGTTTAGCTTTATGGTTTAGGGGTTTAGTTTTAGGGTTTAACATTAGGGTTTAGTATTAGGGTTTAGCAATAGTATTTAGGGTTTAGCATTAGGGTTTAGCATTAGGGTTTAGCTTTTGGGTTTAGCTTTAACTTTTGGGTTTAGCTTTATCTTTAGGGTTTGTATTAGGGTTTAGCATTAAGGGTTTAGCTTTAGTGTTTAGTTTTAGCTTTTGGGTTTAGCTTTAGGGTTTAGCTTTAGGGTTTAGAGTTTAAGGTTTAGCTTTAGGGTTTAGCTTTAGTGTTTATGGTTTAAGATTAACAATATACACATTTTTTCAATTTTAAACATGTATATACATATATGTATAATTGACAATATACATATATGTATAGTTAAAAGATTAACAATATACACATTTGTATAAATCCAAAAAAAAAAAAAAAAAATTTTAATTCTTAAAGAAAAAGCAGCGATTTTTCAAAAAAAAAATTGCATTTTTTTCACCTTTTTTTGCATTTTTTGCTTAGGGAAAATGTGTGGTCCAGATTGCTTCTCAAGTTTCTCAAATAGGGTGGACTTCTCTTAGGATCCCTACCCTATATATATATATATATATATTAGGTTATAACCCCGTATATTAAACGAGTTAAACAAATGAATTTTATATAGTAAATAATAAAACAATATATCTTTAAAATCCTTCTTTGTTGCACGGGTTGAATAAATGTATTTTATATATTAAATAATAAAAAATTATATCTATAAGAACCATATTATACGGGTTAAATAAATGTAATTTTATATACTAAATAATAAAAAAGTTATATCTTTAAAACCATGTGTATTACACGGGTCGAATAGATGTAATATTGTTTACCAAATAATAAAAAAAAGTTATATCTTTAAAAACCCTCGTGTATTACACGGCTTGAATAAATATGATTTTGTATACCAAATAATAAGAAAATTATATTTAAAAAAATCTAATGGATATATACTCAATACGTGATAGATATGGTGATTGTGGAGATGATTATTAAAAAGAAGATACAGTGGTCAAACATGTTATTCAATAAGCAAATAAGCAACCATTTGAGTGATAAAATATAACTTATATTTAAAAAAACCCATAATAAATCTAATTTTATATATAAAGTAATATTGAAAGTTATATACAATTTGTTTAAAAATTATGTTATAAAATCGATATAATAGTTTTTAATAATGAAAATAAAAATAAAGAAATATATTAATACAAAGTTTGGTTTTGGTGATAAATAATTTGGTTATTTAAAAATATCATAAATTAACAATTTAAATTTAAGGATAATATTTTATTAGAAAAATAGAAGTATTCTATTCGACAATTAAAGTATGATAAGATTTAATATTAATTTTTACCTATTTAGTTAATATAAGATAGAAAAAAATACAATTGAATAGTTGGTAGGTTGCATGATGATAAATGGGTTAATTGTATTATAATGTCATATGTTTTTAGTTATATGTTTTTTGAATTATTTTTAAAATAAATTAAGACTTTGTTATTATTATTAAAATCAATGATTTTATATTTGTAATTTTGTTTGGTATTATTTTATTAAAAAGTGCATATTATAGATATAATTATATTATGTCTTAAGTTACTGATGCCATCCAAAATGTTTTTCGATTTTATGTCTAGCATTATATATACCATGATAAAAGTTTTAAGTTTATTAGAGATAATTAAATCATCAAAAATAATAAGAGTAGATTTGTATATTACAAATAAAAAGTAGGTGTCTGTCATATATATGATATAGAAAATCAAATAAATAATATTATAAATGAGAAGTATACATTGAATTTAAACTAAATAATAATTATCTATAGTTAAGTAGAAGAGATTAAACAAAATAATATTTGGAAGGAGAGTTATCTATAATTAATTAGAAGAGATTAAACAAAATAATAATTATCCATAAGATATTAAACTAAATAATATTTAGTAGGAAGGTTATCTATAATTAATTAGAAGAGATTAAACTAAAATAATAATTATCCTTAAGACATGGCCTAATATGATGACAAGTGTCCCTCAAATGGTTTCTTTTATTATATAGTACTAGCGGTAAGACCCGTGTGCAAACACAGGTCGTTTCTTAGAAAACCATGCATAACAAATATAAACGATGAGTATAGTTATATTTATATAGACTTATAAATAAAATAAATAAATAAGTCAGTCGGTAAATACTTAAAGTTTAGAGTATAAAAACTTAAAGTTTAGATTGTGCTGAGTCTTGTTTTTCTTCCATAATGTCTGAAGAACCATTTTGATGATGTATTATTCTTGAGCCTTGTCTTCTTTTGTTAATTCATCCATCTGCTTTTCTTTCATTCTTTGATAAAGGATGCTAGCATGTGGAGCAGTGGGTCTCCTGATTGGCAATTTTTGTTGTTTGACTGGAACCACTGCTTCTGGATAATCAGGCTTTTTAGGAGCAGTGGGATCTCTCTTCCTTAACTCTTCCAACTTTTTGTAGGTAGCTAACACCTTTTCTTCTCTTCACCTTGTAACCTGGTTCCTTGACCCATAATCAGCAGTTATCAGCTCTTCTTTCATTCTTTTCAGTTTCAAGGTCCTTTCTGGTACATTTTTCTTGTAATTGACCCAAACTGGAGGAGTTTGCTTTACCTTGTCTTGAATCATCTTTTGAATTCTGGTTGTCTCCTCTTGCAGTTCACTGATGGTCCATTCTTTGTATTGATACTTTTATGCCCTGTACTTCTTGTATGCCATTATGTATTCAAGATAGTAATTTCTCATGCTTTCATCATCTTTTTCTGATAATTTCTGACAAAGGACTTTTGAGAACTGCTCTAAAGTTCTAACTTTGGTGAGCAGGTATTGATAATTTCTTTGAATCTCTTTGTCAGACTTTCCATCTGTATCTCTTTTAGATATATCATCTGCTTGTTAGGCCTTTATTTTGAGATATTCTTCTATATTTCTTGGCAAATGATAACCTTGAACAGATGGGAGTTTCCTCTTTTCAGGATCATCTTCAGAGTAGAAGGATTCGATGTCCTCCCTGACTGCTGGAAGATCTAGAGGATATTGTACTCCTGCAGGGTCAATGGCAGTGTTTTGATTGAAGGGTTGAACTGAAGATAATGGAACAGGGTTTGGAATGGTGACAATGGACAGTGGTTTTGTAGATGTTAGAGTTGGGGAAGTGTCATCTTCCAGTATAATGTTTGTTATCTTTCTCCTTTTGTGCTTTGGAGAAGTTGGTGGTGTATTTGTGGGTTGAGTGGCAGTGATTGAAGTAGTGGGTATCTGACTAACAGCTGTTGAAACAACTGGTGTTTCAACCACTGTGGTCACTACAACAGTTGATGTGTCAACTGTTGTTTTCTGCTTTTTGGCAGCTGGTTTTTGTGGTGATGATATTGTTTTTGGTATGGCAGTGGATTGAGTGTGGGTTGATGTAGTAGTGATGGCAGTTGTTGAGATAAGATCTGTTGAAACAACTGAAGTACCAACAACTGTTGATACAACATGTGTTTTAACATCTGTTGGTTTGGAGGTTTGATGAGAGGAACTTTTGGGGATTTGAGGAGTTTGTTTGGTGGTTTTGGGTTGGCTTACTTTTCTGGTAGGATGTCTTCTTTTAGGTTTAGAAGTACCCTACTCTTCTTTTTCCATCAAAACTTTCTTCTCCTCCTCAAACCTTTTAAACCCTTTCATGTTTGCCTTTAATGCAACAAATGCATTTTGAGTCTCATCAACCTTTTTGGAACCATCTGGCCTTGGGATTTCTACCAGAAGTTTGGACATTCGATCTGGTGGCATGTATAAACCATCTTCTTTTCCCTTCTTCCCTTTAGTTTTCTTCCCCTTTTTAACATCATCAGGATTTTCAACATAGATGGTTGAAGGAGGAGCAGTGCCAGTAGTTTGAAGCAGATGAGCTTTAATGGCTTTGATATCTGCTTGAGTATCTTTGTACCTAGCTTCCATGACATTTCTGACCATTTGAAGTTGAACTTCATGCTGTTGATATGCATATTGTCTTTGTTTGTGAAGCAGAGGTTGAAACAGATGCCATAGCTCAGCAGCGGATGGAGCAGATGTTGCGGATGGTGCAGCAGTGGGTGTAGCCTTTTGAGCTTGTAACAACTGTTGCAGCATAGTTTTGATTTCTGCAACAGATGTGTCAAGTTTATCAAACCTCTCCGTCAATTCTTTGTACTTTAAACCATCACCCAAGTTAATGGGATCATCTGATTTCCCACCAGTGGTGGTTGTATCAGTGGTTGACTTAGGAAAAGTTTACCAAAAATCATCCACTGATGCCCCTTGTTCTCGGTACTGGGGACTTCTTTCTTCAGCAGAGCTTACCATTTTAAGGTCCCCAGTGTATAATGGAAACACACCAGTGGACACTATGGTTCCCAAAGAAGAAATTGCCTTAAAGGGAGTCTCACTAATGAAACTACTGTCCAGGTGTAAACCAATGGGTTCAACACCTGTAGTAGCTGCTCCACTTGAACTACTGACAGGAATTACTTGTAATTCCTACAGTGTAGCCTCCTCAACTGTTGGTGGATTAGCAGAGATAGAGACACTAGACTCAGTCACTTGTTGTGGTATATTCTCATTGACAGGTGATTAGGAAGAACTGATTTTTATCTGAGCTATATCAAGTGCATCCAACAGAGGTATCATTGATTGTGGTGTCCTTGTTGATACAACATGATCCTTTTGAGAGGATGCAGGAGGAGTTTTAGGCTCAGGTTGAGATCTTTCTTCCATCTGCTGTGAGGAAGTAGCAGCAGTGGTTTCAGGTGACTTTTGTGTTGTCACAGGTGTTACCTCTGGGATCTCGTCTTCCAGAGTTACCTTTTTGGTGGGTTTGGGGGGCTTTTGGATAGTTTTCTTTTTGGTCTTTTTGGTGATTTTTGGTGTGGGTTTCACAGATGGGGTTGTGCTTCTATGATCACCTTGAGCAGTGGGCTCAACAGCAGGGGCCTGAGGAGCAGTTGTTGCTGCTAAATTCTGCTCAGGTACCTCTGTTTGGGTTTTTGAAGGTTTTGGCAGCCTTGTGAATGTTTCAGAAGTTAGACTGTTTATTTGAATAGGATTTCCTTGGATAAGCACATGTGCATTATCCTTTGAAAATTTCTTTTGAAGATAAAAACTTAAAAACCTTGGAAACAATAAAAATGATTTTTTATTAACATTCTTAACCATATCATTGAAAATTTCCTGAGAGTAGTTAAAATTTTCTTCAGCCATGATAGCATAGCCCATGTATTGGATTTTCAATGGTATTTCATTAAAAGCTGTTGTTTTATTTGACACACACATCAGGAGGGTATGTAATAAAAACCTCGGAGCAGGTGGAAAACTGCCTTTTTCTAAAGTATCTATTTTCATTTCTTCTTCATACCCTCTCTCAATGAAATCAGTTTGGTACTCTGTTTTTGGGAAAGAGCTTTTACCTGTAAGATCATTGATTTCAAAAACCTCTGAAATGGTTTGAGGTGTGATGACCACTGGAATTCCCCTTATTGATGAAGTAATAGCTAAGGACTTTTTGTCCTTAGTTTCAAGCTTTGCATTTTTTCAGAACTCTCGTTTGGTATCCAGGTAGATGGTTTCATTGCAGGTCAACAAAGTTTCGTACTTTGAAGATGAAAGTGCATCAATCACGGAATGAAAACCTGTGTTTTGACTTGTTTTTGCAAGTGTACACAGGTAGTTATGACGGGTTTTGAATGGAAGATCCATGATAAATCAAAGGTAGTTGAGTGATTTGAGAGAATTTGGTGAAAACTGCTTTTGAAAGGAATTTTGAATTCGACTCGACAGTCAAAACCCTGTTAGGGGTTTTGATCAGGGTTTTATATGTGGAAAAAGTGAATGCTGACGTGGCAGCGGTTACAAAAGATCGGATGGCTAAGTACTGTCCACGTGACAACCTCTGATGAATAATGGATGACAGTTGTTAGGAAACCACTGATGAATCAATATCAGTAGTTTACAATGATGAAAATGAAAACAGTAGCTGACTATAACTATCAGTGGATAGCCTATCAGTGGATTAAAACACTAAGCTTTAACAACAGTCATTATATAAACAGTAGTTCAAGCATGTTCCTTCTAAAAAAAAACTATATTTTAACCCAACAGTCGTTTCAATCCCCTTCAACCTCCACAAAACACTATTTTAACCCAACAGTGGTTTTAAACCACCATTTTAACCAAACAGTGGTTTCAACCACAGTTTTCTTAACAGTAGTTCCAAACATCGGTTTTCATGCATCTGTTGACCAAAGTCAACAGATGTATCAACCATTGTTTTATTTTCAAATATATGTTCCTAATAACAGAGCTTTGATCATTTAAACATACATTTGCCAATATTACAAGCTTTTACACTCTCAAACCTAAATATTTATTTACTTAATTTAAATAACAAACATGGTTAATAATTTTAACACAACTAATTATATAAAAACTACTAGTGTCAAACAGAGGTAACTATATAATAAACAAAGTTCAAAACAACAAACAACAATCAATAGAATACAGCATACTAATTCCAAATCAATGGGCGAAACAACATACAAAGTTCATCCATCTGTTGACCCAAGTCAACAGATGTATCAACCACTGTTTTATTTTGAAACATCTGTTTCCAATAACAGAGCTTTGATCATTTAAACAGACCTTTGCCAATATTACAAGCTTTTACACTCTCAAACATAAATATTCATTTACTTAATTTAAATAACAAACATGATTAATAATGTCGCAACCCCCGATCCCTGATCCCTGGGGACGGGCGGCCGCGCGCTAGTTTCGGTGGTATCGCGTGTTGTCTAATTTGGCAGCGAAATTTTTCATCAGGACCGTAGTTAGGAAATATTTATCAGAGTAAAATACCACATTTTCATAACATTAAACAAATGGGTTAAAACCCAAGTTTTTATTACAAACTAATTTATAGGGATAAATCCCAATTTTATTTGAATTAAAACACCTTCTTTAATTAGGTAACTTTTATAGCCACTTTTCCAAGCCTTCAGTGCTGTCCAGCTGGCTTCTAATCGGCTTTCACATTGTGTTACCTGAAACGCGTTTTAAAAACATTAATTTAATTTAAACAGTATTGAGAGCGATTACAATGTTTATATCTACACAATTACTCCTTTAGTACTGTCAATCCTGACTTGTGGGTCATATTACACATTGGCTAACTCATTGTCCAATGGTAACGTATTGTCATCCCGACTTACTACTCACAGTGTAGTAAATTTTGTATACAAAACCCCAACATACCGGCTGTAATTGAAGAATTACAAAGACTCAATCACTGCTAAATTGCATTGTAAAATAGTTAAGGTTTTGTAAAAACTGTTAACAAAAAGGAGATTACTCACATTGTTGTCTTAGATTTTTCGTAAGGGTTTCCTGGTGACAATCTATAATTTACACAAATGTACACGCATTAGTATTAATAACCCATTTTAACATTAGTAATACCCTCCCCGAGACGGCATTCCAACGACTACGTCGGGCAAAACCACAACAGCCGTTACAGAACCCTAGATCAATCAGGCAGCGTATCTAATACGTATCCAGGGGTTATAATACTTAAAACAGAGCAGAACTTCGCTAATTAGGTGGGTATAATACCCATGTATAAAGCCTACTATTCAGAAATTGAGACTGAGAAAAGAAAATGGGACGAACAGACTGAAGATCCGATGCATTCTATTTATAGTTGTTGAGTTTGGCTTTGTCGCGGCCCGCGTAACACTGGGGCAGGGCTTACGCGGCCCGCGTTGACTCCAGGTCAACGTGTAGCCTATCCGGATCACTATGTAGGCTCGACATGTCTTGGGCCACGTGGCCGCACCGGGCTGCGCCACATTTTGGGCCTCTAGCGGCCCGCGTAAGGTTGAGGTGGAGTTCACGCGGCCCGCCTCAACTTAAAAATAAAGACATCCGGTTTTAATCCTTTATGCCGCCCGCGTAAAGATTGGGGTGGGTTCTACGCGGCCCGCCTCAACTTAAATTTTCAGTTTTTAATTATTTTTAATACTATACTGTATTTTGGGCTCGGTTTTCACATACGGGATGTTTTTAAAGACATATTGGGACATTTTAAAATATTTTAGGGTGTCGGAAAATATTCGAGGGTGTCGGTTTATTGAGGATTGTTACATCCTCCCCACCTTGTTTTAGAGCTCGTCCTCGAGATCTACTGGAACAAGTGCGGATATTTCTTTTGCATTTCAGATTCAAGCTCCCATGTGTACTCAGGTCCTCTTTTGGAGTCCCACTTCACTTTGACCAGAACTAATCTCTTATGTTTGAGATTCTTGACTTTCCTGTCTTCAATCTGTAAAGGCCTCTCTACAAACTTGAGTTGTTCATTTACCTCTATATCCTTAAGAGGTACCATTAGTGATTCATCAGCTAGGCATTTCTTGAGATTAGATACATAAAACACATCATGTATTCCTGCCATTTCCTCTGGCAGTTGTAGCTGATAGGCTACAGGTCCTATTCTTCTAATAATCTCAAAAGGTCCAATATACCTGGGACTTAGCTTTCCTCTTTTGATGAATCTTACCCCTCCTTTCCAAGGAGAGACTTTTAACAATACTTTATCTCCTACTTGAAATTCTAATGGTTTTCGTCTGTTATCGGCATAGCTTTTCTGTCGATCACGTGCTGCTTTCAGTCGTTCCTTGACTTGAATGATCTTGTCGGTTGTTTCTTGTACTATCTCAGGTCCAGATAGTTGCTTTTCCCCAATTTCTGCCCAACAGATTGGGGTTCAGCACTTTCGTCCATAAAGTGCTTCGAATGGTGCAGTGTTGATACTTGTGTGATAACCATTATTATAAGAAAATTCTATTAAAGGTAAGTGATCCTCCCAATTACCTCCGAAATTAATTACACAAGCTCTAAGCATGTCTTCCATTGTCTGAATTGTTCTTTCGCTTTGTCCGTTCGTTTGAGGATGGTAAGCTCTGCTCAGATTTAACTTGGTTCCCATGGCTTTTTGGAAACTTGACCAAAAATGAGAGGTAAATCGACTATCCCTATCAGAAACAATTGATAAAGGAATTCCATGTAATGAAACAATTTCATTTACATACAATTTAGCTAGCTGTTCCATACTGAAAGTTTTCTTCATTGGTAGGAAATGAGCTGACTTGGTTAGCCTATCTACAATCACCCAGATTGTATCATTTCCTTTCTTTGTTTTGGGTTATTTAGTAACAAAATCCATTGTTATCAATTCCCATTTCCATATTGGCATTTCTAACTGTTGTAACAAACCTGAGGGTTTCTGGTGTTCAGCTTTAACTTGTGAACAAGTTAAACATTTAGAAACATAGGCTGCTATGTCCTTCTTCATTCCTGTCCACCAAAATTTTTTCCTTAAATCCTGGTACATTTTATCATTTCCTTGATGCATCGTATATTTGGACTTATGGGCTTCTTCTAATATACGATGACGTAGGTTTCCTAATTTAGGTATCCATATTCTCTTTTCATGGAATCTCCAAATTCCATCTGTTCCTTGTTCTAATTCCTTAATCATACCTTTTAATTTTTCAGTATCTTCCTTGATTACTGATTCTTGTGCTTCTCTTATCTGATCATTTAAATCTACTTACAGATTTAATTTAAGAGAACGTACCCTTTTTGGCTTTTCATGATACTTTCGGCCAAAGCATCTGCCACTACATTTGCTTTTCCTTCATGATACTGGATATCACAATCATAGTCACTAAGCATCTCCATCCAGCGTCTTTGTCTCATATTCGACTCCTTTTGATCGAAAACATACCTTAAACTCTTATGATCAGTGAATATGGTAAATCTACTACCATAAAGGTAATGTCTCCAAATCTTAAGGGAAAAAATTATAGCTCCTAATTCCAAGTCATGGGTTGAATAATTCTTTTCATGATTCTTAAGTTGTCTAGATGCATAGGCTATAACATTTTGGTGTTGCATCAATACACATCCATAACCTAATTTAGAAGCATCACAATAGACTACAAAGTCTTCCGTTCCTTCTGGTAATGCTAGTATGGGTGTATTAGTTATTCTTTGCTTAAGAATTCTAAATGCTTCTTCTTGTTTTGGTCCCCATTCAAACTTAATGGATTTACATGTTAACTTAGTTAAAGGAATGGCTATTCTAGAAAAATCTCGAATAAATCTCCTATAATAACCGACCAATCCTAAGAAACTTTTAACCTCGGTTGGTGATTCAGGGGTTTTCCATTTAGTAATTGCCTCGATCTTTGTTGGATCCACATGAATTCCTTCATGATTGACTAAGTGTCCAAGGAATTGTACCTGTTCTAACCAAAACTCGCACTTTGAAAATTTAGCATAAAGCTTTTCTTTTCTAATAGACTTAAAAGTGCGTGCAAATGCTTTGCATGTTCCTCTTTACTCTTAGAGTAAATTAGAATATCATCTATAAAAACAATTATGAATTTATCCAAATATGGCTTACATATTCGGTTCATCATGTCCATAAATGCGGTTGGGCATTGGTTAAACCAAATGGCATGACAGTAAATTCATAATGGCCATACCTTGTTCTAAATGCGGTTTTAGGAATATCATCTTCCTGTACCTTTAATTGATGATATCCTGACCTTAAATCGATTTTAGAGAAAAATCGAGCTCCTTGCAGTTGATCGAACAGATCATCGATTCTCGGTAATGGGTACCGATTCTTAATCGTAACTTTGTTCAATTCACGGTAATCAATGCACATACGCATTGATCCGTCCTTCTTTTTAACAAATAAAATCGGTGCTCCCCAAGGCGATGAACTTGGTTGTATAAATCCTTTTTCCAGCAATTCATCCAATTGTTTCTTCAGTTCCTGCATTTCGGCGGGTGCCAAACGGTAGGGTGCTTTGGCAATCGGGGACGTTCCTGGTAGCAGATGGATTCTGAATTCCACCACTCTGTCCGGCGGTAGTCCTGGTAATTCTTCTGGAAATATATCTGAAAACTGAGACACTACTGGAATGTCTTTTAGTTCTTTTTCTTTAGTTTTAGTGATTATAGAAATCAAATACACTATAGATCATTTTCTTATATAACTTGCAGTTTTCATCACAGAGATGAATTTTGTGGATCTAGATGGTTTATCTCCTTTAATTGTGATCGTTTTACCTTTTGGTGAATTTACTTCGATTGACTTTTGATCACATAAAATACTGGCTTTATTGGTTATTAACCAATCCATTCCTAATACGACATCAAATCCTGCCAGATTCATTGGATAAAGGTTTGCCATAAACTTTTGATTTAAAATTTCTGTTCTTGCTCCCTGCAAGTTTTCAGAAATCCTAACAGTTTCTCCATTAGTTGTCTCTACTAGACATTCTTGTGGTAGTTTAGTTAATGACTGATTTAGAAGTTTGCAAAACGAAGTATTAATAAAACTTTGGTTTGCACCAGAGTCAAATAATACTTTAGCAAAAACATCATTAACTAAAAACGTACCAGCTATCACGTCTGGAATCATCTTGGCTTCATCTGCAGTCAGAACAAATGCTGTAACATTTTTAGTGTTCTTGTTGTTTGCAGCTGGGGCTAGTTTTAAGCAGTTTAGCCTGATATGACCTTTTTCTCCACAATTGTAGCACAGTCCATTACTGGATTTTCTCCTGCAATCTTCTTCCTTGTGTCCTGGCATCTTGCAGAAATTGCAAAGAGTGGAGCATTTTCCTGAATGCTTTTTCTTGCAGACCTTGCAGAAAGGTGCAGAGGTAGAACCCATATTCCTACGGTTGTAATTCCCAGAACGGAATTCTTGAGTAAGCCTTTGGGTTAGGTTTCTCCTCTGTTCTTCTTCTCTAGTACGGATTAATTCATCTGTCAAGGTATTTGCTAGTTCTACAGCTTCTTCTATAGTTTGAAGTCTAGCTGCCTTGACTACATGTCTAATCTCTCCAATTAATCCCCAGATGTAACGGGAGATTAATACTGGTTTAGGTGATGCAAGGGTTGGTACTATTCTAGCATATTCAAAGAATGTAGTAGTATACCCCTTACTATCTACCCCTGTCATCCTAAGGTTCAGAAACTTATTAGCTATCTGTTCCTTTTCATTGGGAGGGCATAATTTCCTTTCAACCATATTCTTAAATTCTTCCCATTCCATGTTGTAAACCCTATCACTTCCTCTTGATTGGAGGATAGTCTTCCACCATTCTAAGGCTGAGTTCTTAAACTGATTAAAAGCAAACATTATTTTGTCTTCTTCAGCACACTTGCTTATTTTTAAAACAGCCTCAGTCTTCTCTATCCAGCGTAGAGCTGCAATAGGTTCTTCATTGCCCGAGAATTCTATCGGTTTACAGGACCAGAATTCTTTGTAAGAACAACCGTAAGACACGGTTCTTCTTCTTTTGGGAATGGGCACTTGAAGTACGGGTCCATTGTTCACGCTGTGTTCTGGTTCAATTGGTCGCTTACTGCTATGTTTACTTTTATTATTCGCTTCTTGAACCGTTTGAATAATAAATGGAATTGTATCTATAATTCCTTGTGCCACTATGTGTTGAACGGCACTATTATCCATTTGGTTTCCATTGTTATTGATGCTCGGATTCTCATTAACCACGTTAATGTTACTCTGGTTATCATTATTCAGATTTCCTTGATTTCCTTCGTCGGCCATCTAAATTTTAAACATTTACCCCATATTAATATCACAAAATAATATTAATATAGTTAATCACATGACACGCATTTTTGCCAAAAGCGTCGATCATTGCGACTTTACTTTATTCATCTATTATGCATCTATTACACACCAGTACTGAAATAAAAATTACAATACCAACTGAAATAAAATTACACTAATAGTAATAGGCATCTGTACACACATATTTTATTTTATTTTTATTATTACTATTACCGTTTCACCATCACATTCACGGATATGGATTCATCCAAAAATCCATATTGCGCTCGTCGTACTTCCAGACGAGCCGCTCTCCCACCTGTCTCATTCTCTCACTGCTCTCTAAAATTTCCTCACCAAATGTCCTAAGTTCTTGTACGTTTTCTGCACTCATTGGGGGTGCAGGTTCTAGGACTGGGTTCGGAATCTGGGGTGCGGGTTCCTGGTGTGGTGGTGTAGGTGCCTGGAATCGGTAAGGATCTTCTAAGATTTCCCTAATGTATTCATCGTGGAAATAGGGATCTAAAGGGTCCAAACCTAGGTAAGCTCCTACGTTCTGCATGGGTGTGTCTTCATGTATCGGGTAACGTTGCACATAGTCCCTAACTTCATCCCACCAGGGATCGTAATTTGGGTCTAGGGGGTTTAGTGCAGGTACCCTAGGAATTTCTTCTGGATTAAAGTCATGCATTTCTACTTGGTTTTCAGGGTTTTCTATCTTCATCGGTTGATCAGGGATTGACAGTTGTGGTTGGGGTGCTATTATTTGCTCCAGATTAGGGTCAGCTGCAGTGGTTGCTAGGATATGGATATTGGCTATACCCCTATTTATCATATCCTGGGCATAGGCATCTGTCTCTCTCTTGGCTGCTGCTAGTACCCTCTGGTCTTGTAACTTTTTCATACGCTTCCTACGCTCGTGTGCCCCTCTACTGAACCATCCCCTCTTTTTCTGAGGAAATGGCTCTTCTGACTGAGCCTTAAACACAAAGATTCCTTCTTCCGTATCAGCAGAATACCCTAAGAGGGCAGGCTAAGAAGAGGAGGTACCTTCGCTTCTAGGCGAACCAGACAATTGACGGTACGTGTCAGATGGTCCTTGGTCGCTCATACTGTAAACTAACAGATAGTCAAATAACACATAACAATAAATGCAATTATGCACATATTTCCGTAATTTATTTCCTAACACTTTACATTTTGATGTCAGCAGAACACCTCTGTGGCTGAATTAGTGGCTTAGCTCTGACACCACCTCCTGTCGCAACCCCCGATCCCTGATCTCCGGGGACGGGCGGCCGCGCGCCAGTTTCGGTGGTATCGCGTATTGTCTAATTTGGCAGCGGAATTTTTCATCAGGACCGTAGTTAGGAAATATTTATCAGAGTAAAATACCACATTTTCATAACATTAAACAAATGGGTTAAAACCCAAGTTTTTATTACAAACTAATTTATAGGGATAAATCCCATTTTATTTGAATTAAAACGCCTTCTTTAATTAGGTAACTTTTATAGCCACTTTTCCAAGCCTTCAGTGCTGTCCAGCTGGCTTCTAATCGGCTTTCACATTGTGTTACCTGAAACGCGTTTTAAAAATATTTGTCAGTGGGAAATACTGGTGAGTGAATCCCAGTTTAATCAAGAAACATTAATTTAATTTAAACAGTATTGAGAGCGATTACAATGTTTATATCTACACAATTACTCCTTTAGTACTGTCAATCCTGACTTGTGGGTCATATTACACATTGGCTAACTCATTGTCAAATGGTAACGTATTGTCATCCCGACTTACTACTCATAGTGTAGTAAATTTTGTATACAAAACCCCAAAATACCGGCAGTAATTGAAGAATTACAAAGACTCAATCACTGCTAAATTGTATTGTAAAATAGTTAAGGTTTTGTAAAAACTGTTAACAAAAAGGAGATTACTCACATTGTTGTCTTAGATTTTTCGTAAGGGTTTCCTGGTGACAATCTATAATTTACACAAATGTACACGCGTTAGTATTAATAACCCATTTTAACATTAGTAATACCCTCCCCGAGGCGGCATTCCAACGACTACGTCGGGCAGAACCACGACAGCCGTTACGGAACCCTAGATCAATCGGGCAGCGTATCTAATACGTATCCAGGGGTTATAATACTTACAACGGAGCAGAACTTCGCTAATTAGGGGGTATAATACCCGTGTATAAAGCCTACTATTCAGAAATTGAGATTGAGAAAAGAAAATGGGACGAACAGACTGAAGATCCGATGCATTCTATTTATAGTTGCTGAGTTTGGCTTTGTCGCGGCCCGCGTAACACAGGGGCAGGGCCAACGCGGCCCGCGTTGACTCCAGGTCAACGTGTAGCCCATCCGGATCACTATGTGGGCTCGACATGTGTTGGGCCACGTGGCCGCACCGGGTTGCGCCACATTTTAGGCCTCTAGCGGCCCGCGTAAGGTTGAGGTGGGGTTCACGCGGCCCGCCTCAACTTAAAAATAAAGAAATCTAGTTTTAATCCTTTATACCGCCTGCGTAAAGGTTGGGGTGGGTTCTACGCGGCCCGCCTCAACTTAAATTTTCAGTTTTTAATTATTTTTAATACTATACTGTATTTCGGGCTCGGTTTTCACATACGGGATGCTTTTAAAGACATATTGGGACATTTTAAAATATTTTAGGGTGTCGGAAAATATTCGAGGGTGTCGGTTTATTGAGGATTGTTACAAATAATTTTAACACAACTAATTATATAAAAACTACAATTGTCAAAACAGCAAACAACATTCAATAAAATACAGGATCCTAATTCCTAATCAATTGGTGAAACAGTAGTCTCGATAATGAAAGCTCCTTTTGGACCATTGTAGTTCTCAACATGTTGGAGGTATTTCAGAAGTTCGTTGCTCAGATCAACTTCAATCATATCCCCCCAGATGCTTGTTATCAGCCACTTGTTGTCTTCAATTATATTAGTCCTTCGGCGCCTATCTACATAATCAACTACACGAGGATTATTGAAAACAAACACCTTTATCTAGCCTTCTTCTTCATATCTGAGCAAACCAGCAGTTAGCTCAGCAGACTTTCCAATAACAGTCAAATGCAGCCTCTTTGCGATGGTCAAAAAATGCCCTTGGCAAGGATTGACTACAATACTCTCTAGAAAACGAAGCATTCTGAAAGTCTCACTCAGAACATCAAAAGCAACGATGTTCCTCTCACCTAGTGGATACCAATAATTTGAAACCATAAAATATATGGTTTTATCAGCATAAACTCCTGTAGACCATGAATAACCACTTGAACCATAATTGTTTATGCTACCGAAATCTATTGTTCTCCATGACTCATGACGTCGTGAGTAAACACGAGAAGCAGTTACATTACAGTAACATCTGATGTTCAGCACTTTCAGATCATTGAACTGATCAAAATAAATTCCACCAGTATCAGAGTTTCGATCATGATTGTAATTGAAGTAGCATCAGACAAAACCTTATAGCGCCTGGTAGTTGGATTCCAAATAATCAGCTGACAGCAAATCCCTTCATTGCAAACTAACAACAAACCATTAAATGACGATAGAATACGTAAGAAGCTAGGGTGGACATTGTTAGGAAAACATAAGGTTTTGCTTCTAACAACATCCAAATTACCAGCAACTACGTCATCAACGACAATTGACGTGTCTTTAAAGGAGAGTAGTTTCTTTTGTACCGAATCTCCTCTTCGGAGAGCATACATCATCTGAAATACATGACTTGACAATTCCCTATAAAAATTCTTGGAAAGACATTTGAAACGGCCAATATCTTCTGCAGAGAGCCTTGTGAAAATCTCGTCAACAATCACTTGAAACCCAAATTTTTCCATTTTGCAGTGAACCATTGCGTCTTTGAAAGTAAAAGAAATTGTAATGATATTGATAAACAAAAAACTTTTGAAGATGATTGAGTAGATGGATGAAAACGGTAATGATCAAAACCTCTGCACAATGTATTTTATATACCCAATGAAGGCGGTTATGACTAAATACATCGTCAGACGAAAGAATATGATGCGACAATCGTTAGGCTTTTAATACATTTCCATGGGAAAAATATAAAATTAAACACGTTATTATAATTGCAATTAACCTATTCATTTACCTATAAGACGCCTTTACCATAAGACAGAAGTGATTGAGTGACATGCATTAATTGCAAAGTACATATCCCCAGGCATTTTGAATTTGAAATTACCGGCAATTTCAAAACCACTGGTATGGTATATGTTTGCCAAAGGAAACATCTGCTAAGTTATAATTTCTTGGCTATGGGCAGTAGTTTGCACTCTTGAATGGGGGCCAGACCTTTGACCTTTAAATATAGAGTAGTAGTTTGAAATTAAATGTATTTTAACTCAGATAAAAAATTGACACATCAGCAATCATCATTTAGTCATAACTCAGATAAAAAATCTATTCATTTGGAATACAAAGATATTGCGAACATCTGTTAAAGCCTCTCCTGTTCGCAACAGTAGCAAGTCAAACAGATGTTGGCAACAACAGATGTTTAGCAATTGAGAGGAGGAAATTCTTCGAAAAGCTCTATTAGGCAACAACAGATGTTGGCACCAGTAGCAAGTTAAACATCCATTAGATCAGCAGATGATGATTTAGAGCAGATATTCTCTTTTGGCAAACTTTAACTTTGACAGATCTATACACTAACAGAAATTAATACAACATCAACATAATCTAATTAAACTCAAAGATAATTTCACTTCTACATCAAAAGTACCGATCTGCAATAATCAGATGATATTAAAAATTACATAATAATACTTATTCAGCTTAAAATTACAACGAAACTTTAAAATCTAACAACACCACCAAGAAATTTACGAACCTAACAGTTCAAATTTAGTGGTTTTAGCTTTAAAATCCATCAATGTATATCTTCAACAATCGCCATGAACTCCACGGAAGTACTCAATGCATCCAAATCAGGTTTCTAGAAACCTGATCTCTCGTGAACAGACCAAGATGCAGTACATGAAAACACTTCTTCAACTATTGAAGAGTAGCCCTGTCCTCACATACTCAATCCTTAACTTTATTCATAAAGAGCTGCTTTAAACCAAACTTTATGCTTCTTTTAATACAAAAAGGCAGGAAAGACCATTACTCTAGTAAGATAAAATCTTATCTTACAGTAGTAGCAGATCCTTTCTTGCGTTTAGTAGGAACTACTGCGGGTTCTACATCATCATCATCTGCCCAAAATCATATATAATCATCATTTAGTCATAAGCAAAAATTATTTTAAATGTACATTTAATAATCTTTCTTTGTGTTTAGTTTAACTTTATGCTTCTTTTAATACAAACCGATAATAACCCGCAGAAGATTGTATGAATTTCAAACAAGTGTGATTAGACTGAAATATAAAGCGAGAATTAGAGTATATCACTTCAAAATTCAAAATTCAAAATTTCAAAACTAGAGTAGCAAAAAACACATACTTTGAACGATGTTGAAACAACGACACTGGAAACAACCATAGAACAATCATCATCATCATCTGCAGCAGATCATTTACAATCATCATTTAGTTATAACTCAGATAACAAAACTTTAGTAAAAATCAAAATCAAAATAAAAAACAAACATAAGCATATATATCACATTACCATGATCAAGGCAAACTACATATCCCCAAAAAATTTTCTGAAAGTGGGACAGAGAGAGCTTTAGTTTTCTGTTATCCTTTATGAACAAATGTCGAGTATTAAGAAGATGGGATTTGAGGGAGAGATACATTAGAAATGTGGTTTGAAAATACAAAAGTAGAGAACACGTTTATATAAGAAGATGATTGACAGAAGTGAGTGAGTGACATGCATTAATTGAAAATTGCATATCCCCATGCATTTTGAATTTCAAATTACCCGTAATTTCAAAACATCTGCTGCTAGGTATACGTTTGCCAAAGGAAGCATCTGCTACTTTCTTATAGAAGGGTAGTGGTTTGCCCTTTAGAATGTGGGCCAGACCTTTAACATTTGAATAGACAAGGCAGTGGTTTGAAATTAAATTAAATCTATTTTAAAGTGATTTATATATTAGACTTTATGATGTAATAATGACATAAGAAAAACATTGTTGGACAACCTCTCCTGCTGACACATCAGCTTTTCTTATGTCATTGGGATTTCTCCTTTTATAGAAAGTATAGATAGATTTTTAGAATAAACTTTCGTTTTGTTTTCTATGATTTGGTCGTTTTAACGGTTTTGCACCAATCTTTTAAAAATAGCCATGTTCTCCCTGATCTTTCTAACTTATCACCATTTTGCTCCCCGCCTCAAACGACATCTATTTCCACTGTTAAAACTTGATCACGTGCCCCTCACATTAGGGGCATTTTAGTCTTTTCCAATCCAATTTTTTTTATCCTTTTCATTATTTTGGTTATATATACATATAGAAGCAGAGCACACACATTCATTCTCCATCTCAAAACAAGTCACATAGTCCACCATCTATGGCTGCCATCACCACTTGTCATCGCCACCTCCACAACTACCACAACCTGTCACCGAACGCCACCACAGTTCTTAGCGAAGCAAATGGATACCACCACCACTATCACCGCCAAACCTGCAAATCAAACCAACACCTGAAAATCAAACAACCTACAAAATTAAGCGCTAACTTCATGAAGAATGCCTTTCTCGTTGCAATATTTGAGCATCTTGTTGTTTTTTAACCCTTTACCGTGATCACTTCGAATTCGACGAATCGGTAGCATATACAAGTTCTCAATCTTCTTATACAAGATCATTAAGTAATCAAATGTTTCATTCTTTGATCCTAGGAAGATTACCTAGGAGAATCTTGAATAATCATCAGTAACTACCAGGAAATAGAGATCTCCTATGACACTTTTGACATTTACTCGTCTAAATAGATCCATATGCAATCTCTAGATGTAACTTAATCGAATTGAACATGTTTCATGGATGTCATTTCTTCTACTGCTTACCTTTCTTACAGGTTATACAATCATCACTTGAGTGAAAAAAATTTCACATTCACACCTTCCACTAGATTTTTTTGAACCAAATAATTCATTTTTTCGTAAATGAACGTGACCCATCTTTTTTAACCAAAGGATCGATTCTTTCTCCGTAGGTTTAGTCACAAAACATTGGGCAGTCTTTGAAGTAGTGGTAGCGGTACACAATCAAAAACATACAAATCATTCTCTCTCGGAGCCCGCATCAGAATCCACTCTTCTGATATAATAAATCCTGGCTTCAAAATCATGCACTCTTTTATTGGTGAAGTGAATAGTAAACATTTTATCACAAATAAGTGAAACACTCAACAGATATTCTCCAATTCTGCAATGTAGTTTTCTTTATCAAATAAATCATTGTTGCTCTAAATTCCTTCTCCAACAATTCGACCTCCTTGATTATCCGCAAATCCGACATATCCACCCTTTATTGTTCTGACATCGTATAATAGGGCAAGTATTCCTGTTATGTGCCGGGACGCTCCACTATCCATTATCCATTTCGAAAATGCGGATCTTGGGAGCCCCTACACACATGAAGCGAATTACTTAAAGAGAGAAACCCAAGCCTTCTTGGTCTTGGGTTGATCATTCTTAACAACATTGATAACCTCATTTATAATCTCACTTTTAGTTTCTTTTGTGACATCATTTTCTAACTCACTTTTAACTGATTTTTCTTTTAAATCTTCATTTTTATCAACTAACCTAGAAGTGTCAGCCTTTTTAACAATCCAATTTTTTTTCACTCGTTCGTGTTCGTCTAACATAATATTTTGAGTTAGCAATTATTGATTTAACTCTTGAACTTTCTCCGGTTTCTAAATCTTTTGAGTTTACCGATTTAAATTCATTGTTATCAAATTCAACTTTCCTTTTCAAAATCAGTTTTGGAACATTTGTAGGAACAAATTTTATGTAGCAATTGGTTTGACCACTTTGGGTTTGTTAGCATGAACATGCTTAGGACCTTTGTTTGGACAATTATAAGAAATGTCTCTAATTTCTTGACAATTATAAGATTTTTTCTCTTTATGATTTCCCACATAAGAATATGGTCCTTCAGCTCGTTCTCGCTTTGTTTTCTGTTCATGAAACTCTTTATTTGACTGATTTCTAAACTGAACCTCTTTTTCACTTTTGGAATTTGTTTCAGAAACAAACTTGACATTTTTCCAAAATCTTGACTTTCCATGAAAATTTTCATTTATGATTTTTTTTCACACCACGATTATTACCAAAACCCCAATTACCTTTATCGTGATGTCCATTGTTTCAGTAATTCTGCTGTTTTGGTACTTTTGTTATTATAAGATACCTCAGACTGGTAATAACTGGTTTCAGCAAACTTTTTCGGATTATTATGTTTTGGAAAGCTCTTATTATCTTTTGAAACATTCTTTTTACCGGTTTTTACTTGCGAAGCAACCTCTTCAACAAGTTTAAATTTTCTTGCAATTAACGCAACATTCACATTCTTTATTAGAAAATCAAGATCAGAATATATGTTGTCTGACCCGACCATTTGATACATAGTAATCATATCATCAGGGTTACTCAAAATATTCCTCTCTTTGGAATGTGCGTTTTCTTCTCATTTCTTTCAAATTTTCTCTAGTTGTCTGAATTTCTATCAAATTCACTTTTGACTGATTTACTTTTCATAGATTCATTTTCAAACTCATTTTCCCAAACCTGTTCCGCCACATTTTTACAAACCTCCGAATCACAATCAGAATTCCCTTCAGACTGTTCATACGTCACATCAACAGTTTTAGGTAATATATGTTTTGGATCAGCCACAAGTGGAGTTTTTATTTCCAGATTAATGGCTTTGTCCACACCATTCGGAGATTCCTTGGAATAATTACACCACATCGGAGGTGGACAACGTTTATACCCGATTTCGTAATTATTATATCCATAGACATCTTCCCCTATTTCTTCATCCTTTCCAGTAGGTTTGGGAAATATATAGTCTAGGACATATGAAGTAGTCGCATAACTTGTTAATTTCTTATAAACATGTTTTGATTTGATTTTTATTTTTTGCAATTCTTATTTTAGGGGCTGTTTGGCAACATCTGAACCAATAAGTGCTGAATGAATAAGAGGTCTGAATGGGTAAGAGGGTCTGAACCAGTAAGTGCTGAACCAATAAAACGCTGTTTGGTTGCACATCTGAATGGTTGTGTAAAATGTCTTTTTTACCCCTAACCAAATAAATACCCAAATAAATACACCCCACCACCACCAACAAATCCAGTACCCATCCTCCATCGCCTTTCTTCTCTCTCTAAAATCAGAATATCTCTCTCTGGTCTCATTTCCCTGATCCCATCTCTACAAACCCACAACAAATCACTCACCTGTGGAGATGGAGGCTGTGTAGGGTCGGTGTGAGGAGAACGAAGGCTGTGAAGGGTGGAGCTCGGCGGAGGACTACGGCGGATGGAGGAGGGCGCTGCGATGGAGGACTACAGCGGAGTGGTGGAGCTCGGCGGAGTGGTGGAGGGCGGCGAAGGAGAACAGAGGATGTGTAGGGCGCTGCGATGGAGGACTACGGCGGAGTGGTGGAGCTCGGCGGAGTGGTGGAGGGCGGCGGAGTTGTGGAGCAGAGGAGAGTAGGGGAGGAGATGATGGCGTTCTGGTGTTGTGGAGCAAGGGGCATGAGTGTCAAATATCTCATTCAGCGATCAAAACTAGCTGAACCATTCAGCTCTGAATGGGTTCTATTAAGAGGTGAAGTTTTTGTAACCAAACAGCTGATACCTCTGACCGATTCAGAGGTTGGCTCTGAATGGCTCCATTCAGATGCAAACAAACAGCCCCTTAGATTAGCTATTTCATCAAGATGTGTATTAATGGCAGTTTGCTTATCTAAAAAAGTGTTTTTCAACATGAGAATTGTTAATTGATCTTTGTTGATTATTTCTTTAAATTCCCTTTCCACCCTTTGAAGCTTGTGTAAGCTTCTTGAATTGTCTTAAGATCTCATAACAAATTATCAGTATGTCTTTTAAGCATACCATATTCTACATCCTTCTCAATGCATTGATCACATGGATCTAAACATTTTAAACAGTTGAAGGATGTTGTTGGATCATTTTTAGCTACCAACGGCTCAGTTTTAACCGATTTATTTACCGATTCACTTTTAATTTCATTTTAGATATGGTATTTGACTCAGATGAGGATCTGTGGTTACCTCGTTCAGCTGTGCCATCATAGCTTTTTGTGCAATTTCTTTCATAGTTTCATCGGTTATTTCTTCATTCACATTCATCATCTCGATGACTACATTCTCTTCCGCGTTAAAATTGATTTTCCCGAACGGAACTTCATCTCCATAAAAGAAACCAGAAAATTTTTCAATAATATCAGAAGGAAAAATAGGTTTAAAGAAATCAACTTGGACTGGATAAATCTTATCCTCTTCGACATTTTCACTTGGAACATTCTGTTGTTCAGCGGTAGATTGGGTTGATTTAACTTCAGCAGTACCATTTGTGAATCCCAAACAAGATCCGTATCATAGTGGTTTGATTATTAACACCCAAATACCTATTGATTAGGTGTTTGAATGAGTGAAAGTTAAGAAAATCAAAATATTAAGATGAAGATTCTTGTATGGATCAAACAACAAGTGTTGTTTTTGTAATCCCAACTGATATGAAAAATAATAGCACCTGGATATACGGATTTAGCTCAACAAACAAAATCACAACACAAGAGATTTCACCAAAAACTAGTCCAAGAACCTTGGGCTAGGTTTTTTCCATTGATCTCATATATATAGGCGGCTTCAGACTGTCTGGCATATTTATAAATACGCCAGACATTTAAATACACTACGTTACAAACAAACTATTAGAGAATTACACTTTAAACCCTGAACTTTGTAGAACATTCTAAAGTATAACCAAACAATCCAAAACCTAATAAAACCAAGTGCCAACTATCTCAAAAGCTCTAACACCATTAGATTCTTCTTTGATATTTGACTCATCAATCTTCATCTCTTCACTTTGTTCAACTTTGACAACAACTTTCACAGTATCATCTATCTCCAGAATCTATGCTATTAAAGCTAGACCCTCTGTCTTTAAAAACATTCCATTCCAATTGAATCCTTCATCATCATGAACGACAACCAAGCTTTATCTTTTGATCTTGATGACGAACCATCTTCAATCTGTATGTTTTTGGAATTTTATGAAACATGACTATTATGTGAATTTCTGTGTTGAATAGCTCTTCGATAATAATCTCTCCTAAATGGATTGATTTTATTATCTGCCACCTCTCTATTTGTGCGTTCTCTTTTAAAATGACCCTTCTCATTACACTTAAAACACGTCACTTTTTGATTTGTCGAATCCATGTTTCATCTCTAGTCCTCCGAAACAGTTTTTACCTATAATCTCCATATACCTTTGTGCTCTTCAAAAGACACTCGTGATGCACCATCTAACGTCGATCAATTCCAGTTCCACAGGGTCTATCTGATCATAGTCTTCTTTAGTCATATTGTAATTACCAATGTAACCCGCAACCAGATCTTCATAGGTGATGTGCTACAAGTGGTCAAATAAAAACAAACTAATATTAACCAAATCTTGACGCTCTAAGCTTTAAATTTATGAACTAAGACTCGATCTAAACCTAAATCGCACAACCAGCAAGTGTACCGATCAATGCAATATAGCTAAAGTAAGTCCAAGTATCGAATCCACGAGACTCTCTAATTCCGTTAACTAGACTCTATCTAGACCTAGACTGACACGGACATAACACTAACCATTTTTATATTTGTTGGGGGGGGGGGGGTTTCTAAATATCCTAAAACTGCAAATTAATATGGGGTTTAATCAATTAGTGGAAACGACTGCCTAGACTGGATTCCTGGATTATTATAGTAATGACTTATTATGTTTATTAATTATTATGGAACCGGGATCTTTATATTCTAACTATCGAGACACCGAACAAGACCCTCGACCCTTCTCAAGGAGACACTTATGGAACTCTAATAGGTTGTTATGATTACCGGTACACTAGACTCCCTCACGGGTTATCTAGGTTTACAAAAGTACCCTAATACGATTCAATCCCTCACGGGTTATAAACCTAGGATATATTTCGAATTTCAGTTTAACTTGTTAGACAACAATCACTAAGGAAACTAGTTCATACTCCTCATGAAGACCATACCTAGCAATTTAATAACGAAGACCTAACAATAATTTCGCACCTCACAGCTATTGAAATTAGTAGAACACTAAAAATTATTAAATTACCAAATATTACTTCTAAGGTGTACTGCGCAATTAACCCTAAAGATTATAAAATTAATTTATAATCTAGCATGAATCTATTCCGTGAAAGATATTCACCAAAATTCATACAAAGCAACAAAAGAAAAAAAAACAACTTAAAGCATGCAAACACATTAAACCAATATACCAAATCGACTACTTTTATAAACAATCCATAATAAATTAAATAAACATAATAAATACCAAAACTTTACAATCCCATCATCCAAGTGTAGGAAGAAAATGATTTTAGCCAAGAATCAACATCAAGAAAAATAAACAGGTCTCAAATAAATAGCAAATCATGTTCATGAATTCGACTACAATAAATATATAAAAACCAAACTAACTCGTTTGCGAACCGACCCGGTTATTGATCTCGAACTTGAAACTTGGTTGCCTCTTTATGCGTCCCTCTTCAAAAATTAATAATGCAACCGTAGCCTCCTCCACAATAATAATAAAGACATAGCAGCCTTCTTGTTCAGCCGATGATGTATATCCCTCAAAGAATAATAATTCTTTGAGTAAACTTCCGTTTTGCTCCCTGTGGTTTGGTCACTTTAACGGTTTTGCCCCAAACCTTTCAAAATAGCCATTTTACTCCCTGATCTTTGAAGGCCTTCATGATTTTGCTCCCCGCCCCTTAACGTCATCCATTTAAGCAGTTAAAGCATGTCACTTGCAAAACACCTGAGGGGCAATTATGTCTTTTCCCAACCCTGATTAATGAGTCACATTTAAAACCACCCATTATCTACTTCCCCATTTCATCTTCTTCCCCATTACATTCAAAACCCCCTAACATCCAAAACAACCAACTGAGCTGTATTGCAATTCTGAAATAATTTAAGTATAAATTTTATTTAACACCTGCCAGCTTATAGTCCTCATTCCCAATTCAAGCGAACACAAAAAACCCTAACTATAAATCTTTAAAATTGGAACGATCAAGCCTCTGCCTTAACGAATAGGTAGAGGGCTTTGGATCTATGATTAATTTCGACATAAAGCATATACAGTTTACCTTCGGAGATGACGGATTGAAGAGAAACGAGGAATAACCGGAGATTGAAGTCCCGGTGATGTTCTAATGGGCGCGCAGAGGATCGAAACTCACGAGTGGTGCTTTGAGTGAAAGAGTTCGAAAAATATTTCTAGATGTTGGATTTATAGTCAGTCATTGAATTGAGCCTATTACACATCAATGTGTATGTCGGTTTCGCGGTTATGAAAAAAAAAGAGTAAACGGGTCAATGATTTGGTGTTTCCAGCTTCGGTTATAGTCAAAAAATACTTTATTCGCAATCATTTGTGTTTAATTGTCATAATTTTGTCATTTGGCATAATAATTGAGTTGCCGGAATACTATAAGTTAGGGTTTTGAATGTGATGGGGGAAGAAGATGAAATGGGTAAGCTAATCAGGGTTGGAAAAAGACACAATTGCCCCTCAGGTGTTTTGCAAGTGACATGCTTTAACTGCTTAAATGGGTGACGTTAAGGGGCGGGGAGCAAAATCATGAAGGCCTTCAAAGATCAGGGAGTAAAATGGATATTTTGAAAGGTTTGGGGCAAAACCGTTAAAGTGACCAAACCATAGGGAGCAAAACGGAAGTTTACTCTAATTCTTTTCTTTCCTGTAGGGTTTCTTTCTCCATATATAAAGAAAATAATATATTATGTTTTTTTATTTTCTCATTCGTCCACCTCCAAAATATATTAGCCGCCGTATTCTATTCGTCTCTTTCTTTTAGAATAGGCTTGACCCATTTGACAATTGTGTTTATATAGCAGCCTTCTTTTCGTAAATGTGTATATTCGTAACCTTTTCTTCTTCTAATATAATATTTGAACTCCCCTGCCACACCAATCTGAATTGAATTCAAATATGACTTGAACCGGTTTCTCTTCATCTACTTGAACCGGTGGCATCTTAAGTGTCCCTAACTCTTGACCCGACCTAGTGCATATAGCTTTAACGTGATGGTTGGCTGGATTGATTTGAGTGTTGCTCGAAAATTGACCTGGTGGTCGTTCTTGCAACTGACGAGAGATTTCCCCTACTTGCCTTTGGAGATCTAGAAAGTTGGAATGATTGTTCCTTAACATGGTAGCATGCTCCTCTAAGGTTTTCTGGGTGGTTTGGTCTCTAGCAATTAATTGAGCCAACATGGCCTTAATCTCCTCTAACCCACTACCCAAATCCTGGTTATTTGAACCCTGTCTTTTTGAACCCCCACTAACAAACTGACCCTGCCCCCATATTGATTTTGACTCGATTGGAAACCAGGGGGATTACCAGAGGAACGCCAATTGCTATTATTATTAATACGCAAGTTTGAATTATAACTGGAGTTATTATTGTATGTATTAGTGGAACCAGGGTTTTGACCGGTGATATACTCTACTTGTTCCTGAGTAAGAATTGGGCACTCGACTGTACTATGACCTCCCCTACAAACCTCACATCTATCTACCTTATTCTTAATCTCTTGAATCTCTTTACTAACCTCTCTCTTAAAGGATTCTAAAGCATCAACTGTCGTTGTTTCCAAGCTAACTTGGTGTACTCCTCGAACAGCTGAAGAAGTACTAGACACAGGAGTGGAATTCCTAGTGGTAGATCGTTGTTCATGGTCAGATTGCGCGAAACTCTCAAATAGGTCATTGCATTTGGCCACTGTTTTCTTACCCATTAAGTGGCCTCCTGCTGATGTATCAAACCGAGCTCGAGTCTCGGGAGTGAGACCGTTGTAGAATTTCTCTACAAGTGCCCAATTTGACAGACCATGCTGAGAGCAGCGAGAAAGTAAGCTTTGGAATCTTTCCTAGGCTAGGTAGTAGGGCTCGTCAAGCTCCATCCGGAATGAATGGATCTGATCGCGAAGGCGAGATGCTTTGGCGGGTGGAAAGTATTTGGCTAAAAAAGCATCTCGAAGAGCAGCCCAAGTGGTGAAGGTACCTTCCGGCTATGAATCAAGCCATATGGCTGCGCAGCCAGCAAGTGAGAATGGGAAAAGTTGTAGGAAATGAGCATCACTTCCAGCACCTTCTATCGAGAAAGTACTGCAAATGCGGGTCAAACGGTTTATGTGGGCGGGCGCATCCTCGTCATCACGACCGTGAAATTGGCATGAATTTGTGATGGCGGTCATGATATAGGACGGGATTTGCCAAGATTTATCATTAATTATTACAGGTAGGGTAATTGGTGTGTTTACACCGGTAAAACCGGTGGTGGATTATTGGTGGACGGTACGACGGTCCATGTTTTGTGCAAAGGGTTATGGACTATTGGGATAAGAGGGTGGTGGGGAATTATGTGGTGATGACTTCGGTGTAAAGTCAAAGCTAGAGGGTTTAGATGGAAGGGTAGAGTCAGAACGGGTGGAAGACGAGGGAAAAAAAGTACTTACCTTAGGGGTTGAAGAAGAGAAGGAAGACTTGTCCGTTGGCGGCTTCAGCGGTGGTCCTTGCGGACGTGTATAGGGCATCCACTGCCAAACCAACAAAGAAACAAGTAAAACGACTCTTACGAATGACTCAACAAAATATGAAAGACACTAATAATACTTAGACTCCTACGACTCAAACAAAGTAATCAACGCAATTGCCAAAGAGTCCCCGGAAACGGCGCCAAAAACTTGATTTGCTAAAAGCGGGAAAATAAAAACAAACTAGTATTAACCTAATCTAGACACTCTAAGCTTTAAATTTATAAACTTAGACTCGATCTAAACCAAAACCACACAATCGGCAAGTGTACCGATCAATGCAATATAGCTAAAGTAGGTCCGAGTATTGAACCCACGAGACTCTCTAATTACGTTAACTAGACTCTATCTAGACCAAGACTGACACGGACACGACACTAACCATTTTTATATTTGTTTTTTTTTTTGGGGGGGGGGGGTTCTAAATATCCTAAAATTGCAAATTAAGTTAAATTAATTAACTAAAATTAATGAAGCACATATTAATTTGGAGTTTAATCAATTGGTGGAAACGACTGCCCAGACTGGATTCCTAGATTATAATAGTCATAACTTATTATGTTTGTTAATTATTATAGAACCGAAATCTTTATATTCTAAACCTATCGAGACACCAAACAAGACCCTCGACCCTTCTTAAGGAGACACTTATGGAACTCTAATAGGCTGTTATGATTACCGGTTAACTAGACTCCCTCACGGGTTATCTAGGGTTACAAAAGTACCCTAATACGATTCACTCCCTAACGGGTTATATACCTAGGATAGATTTGGAATTTTAGTTTAACTTGTTAGATAACAATCACTAAGGAAACTAGTTCAGACTCCTCACAAAGACCTTACCAAGCAATTTAATGATGAAGACCTAACAATAACTTCGTATCTCACAGCTATTGAAATTAGTAGAACACTAAAAAATATTAAATTACCAAATATTCCTTCTAAGGTGTATTGCGCAATTAACCCTAAAGATTATAAAATTAATTTATAACCTAGCATGAATTTATTCCGTGAAAGACATTCACCAAACTTCATACGAAGCAACAAAAGACAAAAAAAAAACAACTTAAAGCATGCAAACACATTAAACCAACATACCAAATCGACTACTTTTATAAACAATCCATAATAAATTAAATAAACATAATAAAAATCAAAACTTTATAATCCCATCATCCAAGTCTAGATAGAAAAAGGTTTTTAGCCAAGAATCAATATCAAGAAAAGAGAAAAATGCCCGGATAGTCCCTGTGGTTTCGTCTTTTTTCACCTTTAGTCCCCAACTTTCTAAAATTACCTGAATAGTCCCCAAGTTTTCAATTTTCGTTCCCGGATAGTCCCTGGCGTGGATGGAGGTTACTTTTCTCAGTTAAGTTGGTGTAAAATGACTATAATGCCCTTACTATTAAAAACAACAAATAAAATATTAAAAGAATAAAAAAAAGTACATGTGCGCCCCACCTACCCACCCCACCCCCAGCCTATGTCTTCTTCCCCATTCTCTCCTTAACCTCTCTAACCATTCAGTCATCGGAGATTCACTCCGACCGGCGACAAGCTACGGCCACACCTCAGGCCGATCGGCACACCCCTTTCCTTACCCTGTTTCACACCCGCACACCCCTCTTTCTCGTACACCATTTCCCCCAAGTTCCCTGTACCCTCTAGACAACACACACATACAAACTCAACCTTAAAATGCTAGAGAGAAAGAGAGAGAGAAGGGACGACACAGAGATGGGAGCATCGACGGTGGTGGTGGCAGCGCGCGGCGGTAGTGTCGGACCATAGCAGTGACTTAAGCTGGTGATGGTTGTGTCTCCGGTTAGCGGCAGAGGTGGTGGCTAGTGAATCCGAGTCTCGGTGCGAGAAGGAAGCAGTCACACACCCACACACCCGTTCCATGCTTGCTTTGGTCAGTAGTTATTCATAATCTGCACTCTTGTAGTTCTCGGTTACCCACATTCTTGTCGATTGCTCTTGAATTAAGGTTTGACTAATTGGTGATTTAGTTCTGATGAAAATATGTTCTTGTTGTAATAATTCATCTTGTTTATTTCTAATTGATTCATAAGGTGTTCGTGATGTGTTGTGATTAAATATGTTGACAACTCGATCAAATGATTTTGATTCATTGATTCGATGAATAAATGGTTATTTGATGTTGTGTCGGAATCTGGTTGTTGCAGGTTAAGGAGAGAATGGGGAAGAAGACATAGGCTGGGGGTGGGGTGGGTAGGTGGGCCCACATGTATTTTTTTATTCTTTTAATGTTTTATTTGTTGTTTTTTAATAGTAAGGGCATTATAGTCATTTTACACCAACTTAACTGAGAAAAGTAACCTCCATCAACGCCAGGGACTATCCGGGAACGAAAATTGAAAACTTGGGGACTATTCAGGTAATTTTAGAAAGTTGGGGACTATAGGTGAAAAAAAACGAAACCACGGGAACTATCCGGGCATTTTTCTCTCAAAAAAAATAAACAGGTCTCAAATAAAGAAAAAATCATGTTCATGAGTTTGACTAAAATAAATATATAAAAACCAAACGTGAACCGACCTGGTTATTGATCTCGAACTTGAAACTTGGTTGCCTCTTTATGCGTCCCTCTTCAAAAATTAATAATGCAGCCGTAGCCTCCTCCACAATAATAATAAAGATGTAGCAGCCTTCTTGTTCAGCCGATGATGTATATCCCTCAAAGAATAATAATTATTTTCTGTCCTGTAGGGTTTCTTTCTCCGTATATAAAGAAAATAATATATTATGCTTTTTTATTTTCTCATTCGTCCACCTGCAAAATATATTAGCCGCCTTATTCTATTCGTCTCTTGCCCATTTGACTGTTGTTTCTATATAGCAGCCTTCTTTTCGTAAATGTGTATATTAGCAGCCTTTTCTTCTTCTAATATAATATGCGAACTCCCCTACCACACCAATCTGAATTGGATTCAAATATGACTTCATGTTTTGGACTTTTTATCATGATGATGGGTCAATAGGGTACATAGGCTTCATGTGAATTACTTAGGGCCCAAGAACAAATTAATAATATTTGGTCCACACTAATTAGGATCGGTTAACATGATGCTTTTTCTGAGATGGAATTAATTCCAACTTTTGGCATATTGCCATAATAGTCACTCGAGCTTATAAAATAGAGATAGTGAACTCGGCCCACTCAAGGAAAATAGCGGCAATTTTAATTCGGTCACTGGCGTCCTACTCTGCTTAACTGGCTGATTATTTTCTTATTACTTGTTTTCGCTCCATTTGCACCAGGACCTGGCAAAACACAAAATAAAATAATACAACACTAAAAAACTAAAAAATAAAAACAAATAAAAACTATATAAAAATTATAAACTTTACATGGGACAAATATTTGTATTTTACCACACATCAATAAGATTCTAGAATACATGCTGAAAATGACATGTGCTCTTTAGCGTTTGAAACATATAATCTTTGAGCATTCTGAAGATTTACTACTATATTGCACTGGAGAAATTCGGTTGACTGACTTGAACTTTGACTATTTTGACTCGGTAAATGTGGTGGTGTTTGGTGAGGTGTAGAATTAGATCCAACACTGTTGTAATCTGCCTGTGGAGTTTGTGGATATCCAATATTATTGCTCACAAATAATTTTCACTTGCACCTGTAGATTCAGCACTAAAAGTTGTCTGGATTTTCTGATTGACTGCCATAACCGATTCTGATTCCTTATAGTACAAACCAATGTCTTGTGGTATTGAAACAGATTTCATCTTAGCTTTATTTCGGAGTTCTAACTCATGGGCTTCACGCTTTTCAATAAGCTTTGCTAGATTTAATCTTGCGTATTGGGTTTGACTTTAGAATCAACAAGTATGTACCCCAATCACCTTCGGGTAGAACATCTGCCAATTTATCCATTAACTCCGAATCTTCCTTCTCAATTCCAATCCTATTCATTCCTCCAACTAAACAAAGAAACCTTTCAACTGACTATTCAATGTTTCTCCTTTGATCGCTGTGAAGATATTAAATTCCTTTTTTAGTAATGATTTTTTTACTATTCCTCATGTCACTATTACCGCGATTCTTGTTGTACAAAGCCCACCAGATTGACTAACATGATCCAGTATGCTGTAATAGCTCAAGAATTTCTTGTTTAATTGATTGTGTAGCAAAGTCATCATCCTTTTATCTCTGATGTATTTATTGAATTTTTCATTCCACACGAAAAAGGGCAATTACAAAGCAATGGCAGGTAGTCGGGCAACAAGTTGCGCTGCCACCCCCTTTTGAATAGAAAAACCAATTCTACTAAATACAAAGTTTGAAACCTTTAGCGCCGAAGAATTACTATTAACGACTTTTTGAACCCGATTCAAAAGTCGCACAGCGTCAGGAGCGAGACCACCAAAGGTATCAAACGCAAACGGGACAAACACATGTTGATTCTCCAGGCAGGCTTTCTCATGTTTTGCCACTTTGCTCGCCTCTGTCTTGAGCACCGCTCGCCCTACGACAAAGCCCTTGTCCTTGAGCCCGACAAGGGGGGAGACTCTAGTTAGATCTACACAAGCGTGTTTCCCCCTTCCCATCCAAACACAAGGATGTCCGCCGGGCGTAAAGTTGACCTCCCCTATAAGGGGTCAGTCAGGAAATTTACTGGAGCCTCCTTTTTGGCAGAGATCCCGGCCCGCTTAAGAACATCACATAACACATCTCTCACCCAATCATGCCGATATTTAAACCCTGGTAGCTCTTTACAGTGGATCACGTGCTCGCCGAAAGAATCTAAACACGCTTTGCGGCATACCGGACATGGCTCGTCAACTGGGAACAAAGGAATCATCAGTTGGTATCTAAGGATAGCACGGTATTCCACAGCCGACATGTGTTGCCCCAAGCCTTCAATAGGTGCGACAGACAGAAAATCCTGAGCATGTGGGGCACGTGGACATTCAAACACAACTCTTTGCCGAGGGGATAAAACAAACTTCTCTTCAAACCTCTTGACAATTTCGCCATATAAGGCATTCGCCAGAATTTTCTGGGATTTAGGAGGGGCGGTGTCTTTAATGTAGAAACCGCCAATATCAATGTGGGGAAGAGAACTATGCAAAAGGTCCAACGCACTCTTGTAATCGGAGTCTAAAACATCCCCACCACATTCTCGTAGTATGTGGTCTTGTAAACCCCAAGATTGGGCCCTTGAAGCCACGAAAGCATATGAAGAGGCATCCTCGGCCGTACAAATCCCTAAGCCTCCGAACCGGGTCGGGAGAGAAGCCAACCTCCACTGGAGATCTCCAAAAAAGGCACCCCACAAACAACAATATCCTCTAAAGCTCCCCGGAGGCCTTCATCAAAAACAGAGACAACTCCCCCGACCAAAGAAGGTTGACACGTTCGAAGACCAAACAGTAGTTTAGCAACACTCATACAAGAACGAAGCAAGAGGAGCTCGCTCTGAGGGTCCCGTAGGCGTTTAAGGCACCTCATCAGCTCGACTGCACATTTCTCTCTTTAAAGAGTCATACCACTAATAAACTCTGCATCACGACTAACGGCACCCCCCAGGAGTTTCACACCCAGCACTGGCCTCCCAATCCCCCGAGGGAATAAGCCCTCCTGAACCTTTACACCATTGCAGGTTGGCCAGAAAACTTCAGTTTTCTTTATATTAAGTTGAAGCCCTAAGGAAAGACCCTCAGCTCTGATGATATCTAAAGCATTAGCCACTTGGGTGGCATCTCCAATAAGCGTTCCGTCATATAAGATGTATTTCTCTCGTACATTCTCAGGAATCTGTGTTACCTTGATGTTTTGTCCATTCTCATTCTTCTTAATCACATACTCGTCTTCTATTGCCATCCACACATCAAAAGTCATTATCATGATTGTAGTAGGCTAGATTAAGGGGGTATGTTGGTTTGTTTGCTTTTTGCTTACATATATGGGGCATGTCCTGTATATGAACTAGTGGGGAACTCAACCTCACTACTTGTACTTATTTGGCGGTTGTCTATAATAGAATCACCGGGGTAACCCTTTACCAAAAAAAAAAATATATTATTTTCTTGAATATAGTTTTTAAACATGCTTACCCACCTCGAATAATCTTCCATTCTGAACCACTAAGGTGGTTTATTTGTAGTTCCCATTTCATTATCTAAACATGATGCGAGATTTGTGACCATACCCATTCGCCTTATATTTTGCTTAAAAGCAATTTTTACAAATACCGTTTCAAGTACGAGTACGATTTGATTTAACCATAGTAGTCAAAGGGATATATTGTAACACATACAAGTATACACTATTGTCAACTGTCGTCATGTCTTTAATCTTTGTTTCGGATAAACTTTTATCAATGGCAACATAGGTAGTTTGCTGGACCAACTATTTTAAACTGTAAAATGAGTTTATCCGTATGAATGGGCTTTCTCTATACTAATCAGGAGGCACGTCATCATTATATATATAACTAGGTTATAACCTCGTGTATTACATGGGTTGAATAAATATAACTTTATATATTATGGGGTAACTTGGTAGAATAGTAACAAAGTTTTAAAAGTGTTCCAGTTAGGTCACTCAAGTTTCAAAAGTGTTTCAATCAAATTACTCAACATTCATTTTTCATTAAAATTAAGGGTCTTTCATCTATTTCAAAGGTAACCGTGGTGATGTTGATTTTTATTTCTTTTTCCCTTTTATTTGATGCTAACTTGAGTGACGTTGATTGTAACTTGTTTTTTTTTAATTTTTAATGTAATTAAAGTGTTTTTATTTTTAATAAATGTAATTTCATATATTTAAATAATTCGAGCCCAACATTTTATGCTCCATTTTTTTCTTGACACATTGAAAAAAGGACATGGCTCGATTTGAATGTTAAGTTATTTAATTGGGACAAAATCGAAAAGAATGACCTAATTTATACACTTTTAAAACTTGGTTATCATTTCGTGACATTTTCCCTATTATAGATAATAAAAAAGTTACATCTTTAAAAACGTGTATTGCATGGGTTGAATAAACACGTGTATTACACGGGTTGATTAAATATAATATAATCGGTTAACACATATGGTCGTTAATATATGTTTTGAAAAAAATGAACTTTGATGTATTATAACATTTTACTTTATTTTTTATTTATTTATTATTAGGTTAGAAACTTGTGTATTACACAAGTTAACATTTTACTTTATTTATTAATATGTTAGAAACTTAATTAATATGCATGGTTAAATCGATGAAATTTTAAATTAAATAGTTATTAATAAGTGGAAAAAGTAAAAGAAAACGTTAAAAGAAAAAAAATTATTTTTTTAATTTTCATTACCCGTCAATTTTTAGATAGTAAATAAAGATAAAGATTATAAACTTTTATATAAACAATTAAAATTTAAAACTATCTTTATCTTTATAAATAATAAAAATGTTAATATATAGTTTTTAATTTTATTAATTATTCCATATATAAGTTTGTAAGTTTTTTGTGCATCATTAATTGTATATTAAGCTTTGGGAGTTTTTCAAAAAAAAAACTTGATTTTTTTACTTTTAACCCAAAGGTTTTTACCTTTTTCAATTTTAACCCTACATAATTTGTTTTCTAACTTTAACCCAAAACTTTTCATTATTTGCAATTTAACTTCGCAAGTTTTGTCACGTATACTTTTCATTTTTTGCAAATTTTCGTTTTACGTATAGTTCTAAATTTTTTCGAGTTAATACGACGCAACGTGCATGTGTGGTTCAATGTTTTTACCTCTCTTTTCCCATGTTTGACAGGTTCGTCGCAACACGCATACCCTCACTCGAGTCAGTTTTGGTGGTCGATGACGGTTGTGTGACATTAGTACTATTTGACATCGTTTTACGCCACGTCGCAACGCGAAGTGTGCTTTGGGGTTTTTCAAAGAAAAAATAGTTATGCATATGGTTGTCGTAACGTTGGCTTTGTGGGTTTTCCAAAAAAAAAATTGATTTTTTTTTTTACTTTTCACCCAAAAGTATTTCATAAATTACTTTTAACCCAAAACTATTTGTTTTATTACTTCTAACCCAAAACTTTTTATCTTTTGCAATCTATCCTCATAACTTTTTTTAGTTTCAACTTGGTCCTTTATAGTTTTCATTTTCCGCAAATTGTTCGCTTTATGCTTGGTTCTAAATTTTCTGACTTAACACATCGCAACGTGCGTCTTTGGTTTAACGTTTTTACGTTTCGTTCTAATTTTGCGAGTTAACACGACGCAACGTGCGTGTGTGGGTGAACTTTTTTTACATCGTCTATTTTTTCCCCGTTTGACAAGTTTAACATAACGTGCGGGTCCTAGATCAACTTAGTTATAACTAAAGATACCCCGCCGCATTGCGGCGGGTCGCAATCCTAGTTAATATATGAAGTACAACCCATCTAGAGTTCCAATTTCCCGCCTATATCCCTTTATATATTGTTAAATGAATTAGAATATCTTATCCAACTCATAACATTTATCAGTACTAATTCGAAGTTTGTATTTGGATTCAAAATCTTTTAATTTTAATAATTAATTTATGGTTATCAGTTATTTTCATCTTTATCATCAATTTTTTCTACAAATTTTAATTGAGATCACCTCATAAAGCGACATGTGTCTTCAAATGGTTTCTTTTATTATATAGTATAGATATAGATATAGATATAGATATAGATATAGATATTAGGGGTGCAAACGAGCCGAGCCCGAGCTTGACCAGGCTCGAGCTCGAGCTCGATTAACTTATGAGAGCTTGGGCTCGAGCTCGGCTCGATTCGAGCTTTGTTTTCAAGGCTCGAGCACGGCTTGTTTGTATTTTCTCAAGCTCGAGCTCGGCTCAGGCTCGGCTCGGTTATTATCTATTAATTACTATATTAAATAAAAATAAAATAAATAATAGACTTTTTAGGCTTACGAGCTCGATAAGTGAAGCTCGGGCTCGTTTACTAAATAAGCTTATTTTTAGGTTCAAGGTTGGCTTGTAAACAAATTTTAATAAGCTCGGCTCGACTCAGTTCGTTTACACTAAGGCTCGATAAGACTCGATGAGCCTAGCGAGCTTAAAATGCGAGGCTCGAGCTCGGGCTCGATAAACAAACGATCTTTATTTTAGGCTCAAGCTCGGCTCGGGCTCGATAAGGCTCGGCTCGTTTCGAGCTTTTTCTCGAGCCGATCTCGAGTAGCTCGCGAGCCGCTCGGCTCGTTTGCACCCCTAATAGATATAGATATTATCTTTATGAACTTCTGCATACGTAAAAGTGTACAAAAAAATTAAAAAAAACAACACAACTTTATATTCCACATGCATCTTATTCCTACATACCTTGCAAAAATAGAAAACCAACTTTTATAGTATTAATTATTCAACTCATATATATTCTGTTAATAAAGTTTTCAAAAGAGGAACATAGTTACAAAATGCTGAATAATTCTTTTTTTCCAAATTTTGTAAATATTTGAATGTACTAAATCACGACGAACCTCGATATTAGTTTCAATACCTAGCATGTGACAACACATTATATATATTATTATATATTGTAACTTTGTTTTTATAGTTTTTTAATATTTTATTATTTATTATTATAATAGTTTATTATTTTATAATAATATATAACTTTATTTTTATAATTAACTAGATTGTAGCCAATGGCCGCGCGTTGCGGCGGCGGTTCATTAGTTGTTTATAGTTGGCGACACGTTATGTGATACGTTAACCATATGAAAACGCGTGTTTCAACGATCCGATCTAAAGCATTGCGGTTGCAAAAGAAACATTATCAAACCCGAGTTGGTTCATTTAGTGAACGTTCCATACAACCACTACACCACTATTACCTTTAAAATTAAAAAAAAAATGTGTATTTATTTGAGATATTAACATTTGACGTAAAAGAATGTCAAATTATAATATTTAAATGATTCCCACATAAAAAAAATGAGGATTTAGTATTTGGTAAACCAATTCCTAAAATCAGTAGAAGAATAAAAAAGGAAGTTGAATGATGAAGCAAAGGTGGTGCATGGACAAATAAACGGATAGTATAAAACCAAAAACCAAAAACCGTGATCCTTGTGATGCTTAATAAACAGGGTGTTTATGTCGATGTTTCTGTTTTAAATGAGAAAATAAAAAATTTAGGGAAGTGAGGGGGGTTAGTTGTACATGTTTAAAAGCTTAGTCTTTTACTCTTTTACCGATGTTCTTTTACTCTACTTATCAACCACCAAAGCATATTGCATTTTGTCCTTTAACTCATCAAACAATCTATTATATATAATAAATGAAAGTTATTTGGGCCACGTGTCAACACCAGAGAGCCCCTAAATGCCCTTTTTCCCGCCCAACAATGTTTTCCTCTTCTGTATATATTCTTTTGTCTGCTTCTCAATCCAAATTTCTTTTCCCTCTTCTCTCTTCTCTCTCTTCTCTCTGGCGATTCAAATGGCGATTCAAAAACCAGATCTGAGATTCCAGGTACCTTTCATCTAATAACCTAAAATCATCTTGAACCTCTCTTATGTTAATCGTTGATATATGTATAGATTTGTATGTTTTTCATTTTGTTGTTCAACCCTAGGTTCCTCCCCAAATATTGACGGAATTTGTAGATCTGTATGTTTTTCATTTTGTTGTTCAACCCTATAATTCATCTTCTCAATCTCCATATGTGCCCAGATCTGTTTTTTTTTTTTTTTTTTTGACGAAATTTTGTAGATCTGAACTTTAGGGTTCGTTGGTGAGCTCTGGATTAAAGCCACCACCTCCGCATCCTGTAAGTAAGCTCTGGATTATATTAGCTATCTATTCAATGATCCCTGATGTTGGTATTTTTTTCAGCAGGAATGGGGATTAGGTTAGGGTTTGAAATCATGCTACTTTGTAATCATCGATTGTTTATTTCGTTCTTCTTTATCTTTTGTTGATCTGACCCTAAAAGTTGCAGGTATGTGGATTTATTTCGTTCTCATCGATTGTTTCATAGTGTTTCGATGTTAGGTCATGTGTTTTCTTTTGTAGATCTGACCCTAAAAGTTGCAGGTATGTGTTTTCTTCATAGTGATTCGATGTTAGTTCATGTGTTAACTCGTTTGATATAACTAAAGTTATTCTTTGTTTATAACCATGGGAATAATCCAAAAAGATCATTAAATCTATATTTTTCTGTTATTTGGACAGTAATATGGCCATGTGGGCTGAATTTATATGATGTTTTAATCTGATTATGTGTTTTCTTCAAAGTGGTTCGATGTTAGTTCATTGTTATTTTTACAGGTATATTCCGCCAGTTGTATCTCATCTTATGTTTAATGATGTATCTGAAATTTTACTCATCTTATTTTGATTTTATTGGCGTCTTTTGCTTATATTAGGATTCCGGCGATGAATGATAGTGATGTAGCAGGTTGATTTAAACAACGCTGCGGAATACTGAGGCTTTGATTTGATCAAAGTTATGCTGCAGATGTAATTTGGATGTGTTTGATGATATTATTATTATTATTATTTTGTGTTGAGAGAGATTATGAGGTTATCTCCACTTTATAATGAAACTACTTATGGATTTTGGTTTGTTTCTGTAGGTCAAAACCTGGCTTGAGAGTGAGAAAGATGTCAGGTTAGGGGACTGGAAAGCCGCTGAAATTGAAATCTTGAATACTTTTCACTTGCTCACCGCAAAACCTGTTGTTTATTTGGTAAGACTATTATCTTATAAATTATAATACCGTTCAATATTTCTCGAAACTTGGTAGGCTCTTTTTATATTATGTTTAAACATTTGATATTTTCTTGTGCAGGTTAATATGAACGAGAAAGATTATCAGAGAAAAAAGAACAAGTTCCTTCCCAAAATCCATGCTTGGTATGTTCTTGTGTAGGTTAATATAGAGCGTACTGATGTAATCATTTGCATATTTGATTCTTTTTGTATTATATGATGTGTTTACAATTTTACATTATTGCAGAATTCTTTGCTGGATTCGTGATTGTATTGTTTCTCTTCTATATGGTAGTTTGATTATAAGATTATAATTTTGTTTTCATGATGAAGTTTGAGTTCATATTGGGTTATTTTACTTCAGATGATGGAGGTCCAAAACCTTTAACCGTGTTTATTGTTCATTTTGTTTGGTAGGTATGTGATTGGTCAACAACTGTGGATCCAACATAAATGTTGAAATATATATTGATGATTCTTCATGCTTGATTACTTAGGCTATATGTTGTGGACCGAGATATTGGTTTGTGAATTTAGGGCTTTTGGCTTGCTTTTATGAATGCTATAGACAGTGATACATTGGTTGGGAAAAAATAAATTTTATTTAAATCTGTAATGTACTAAAGTTGGATATATATTAACGGTATGTTCTATTTAGGAAGTACACCTCGATGCTTGAATTTTGAGATGAAGAGAAACAAATAAGCATGGTGCAACCGGATGGTTTGTTAACACTGGCTGGTCAGGTGGAAGGTAAGTACTGGGATTCAACTACTTATTTTTTTTCCCAGATTCTTATGCTTAGTGTTTTCCTTTGGTATGTAGTTATGGATCAGGTAAGCGTATAAAATTGGGATACACACGGAAAATAATTGATGCCATCCACTCTGGGAAGCTTTTGGAAGCAAACTACACAAAGACAGAGATATTTGGGCTTGAAATCCCAACTGAAATTGAAGGGGTTCCTTTTGAGATCAGAGTCGGATAATTGGTCAAAATGGGTTCGAGTCTGTTTGAGATGACCTGGGACACCTTTTTGTCTAAAACATTCAGCTTTTTAATAAATATTTTTTAACTGTTGTTCCTTTTGCAGTCCGGAAACATTGAAGATGCTGAAATGAAGCGTACATTTAATATGGGAATCGGTTGTTTAACTTCTATTCTATTTATATTTTTGGAATATGTAGTTATGTATATGTATATGTATTATAATATTGAATCCTAATTATCAATGGAAAATTTTCATAGTATACTAATGGTTTCTTTTTTTTAAATACTTGGTTCAAGCCGCCCAAAACGAAGCAAGTCGGTTGGTTTGATATCCAAAGGGTTCGGTTCTGGTGGTTTGACAGCTTGGTTTGGAACTTTGAACTAACCGTGTAAACCGAACAAGTTATTTAACTTTATTGGTGAGTTTCATCTATTTGTCTATGAAGATGTATTGTGGATTTGCTTTATTATTTGTTGACAAAATTTATCATGTTGTTTTCAGGAGATAGCTATGCTGGAGGCAAGGCGTCAGCGTGTTAAAGAAAATGTTGCCCGTAAGTGTCATTTAAGATTTGCTCATATTCTAATTGTCATCTATTGTTATTTCATACCTGATCATATGAAACCTTTATGTAATAACTAATAATTACTTTTATATGATCAAGTTCTCAAGAAGGAAGAGGAAGAAAAGAAAGCGAGGGAAGGCAGTGGTCGTAAAATAACAAGAATGGGTACACTACATTTTCTTTTTTTACTTACATTATAAATTTTCAACTTTAACCAAACATATGGATCAATATCCTTTGCTTATTCACCTCGCTTACATTTGTAAAGGTAAAGGCGATGTTGTCAAAATGGGTTCGAGTCGGATAATGGGTCAAAACGGGTTCAAGTCTGGTTGAAACCACTTTTGGGTTAAAATAGAGTTTTAAACCACTGTTGGGTTAAAACAAGGGTTGAAAGCACCGTTGGCTTCAAACAGTGTTTCAAGCAACTGTTGGGTTAAAACAGTGTTTCAAGCCACTTTTGGGTTAAAACACTGTTGTTAAAGCAGTGGTTTGAAACCACTCTTGGTTTAAAACAGTGTCTCAAACCACTTTTGGGTTAAAACACTATTGTTAAAGCAGTGGTTTGAAACCACTCTTGGTTTAAAACAGTGTTTTAAACCGGTGGTTTGAAACCACTTTTGGGTTAAAACAGTGTTTCAAGCCACTGTTGGGTTAAAACAGTGTTTCAAGCCACTGTTGGGTTAAAAACAGTGTTTGAAAACACTGTTGAGTCAAAACACTGTTGTTAAAGCAGTGGTTCAAACCACTGTTGGGTTAAAACAGTGAGTTAAACCGCTGTTGGGTTGAAACCACTGTCGGGTTTAAACAGTGAGTTAAACCTCTGTTGGGTTAAACAGTGGTTGAAACCACTGTTGGGTTAAAACAGTGAGTTAAACCACTGTTGAGTTGCAACAGTGGTTTAACTTTTGAGTTTTTCTGTTAGTTTATGTAGGATGTTAATCTTTTGAGTTTTTCTGATTTGGGTATGTTCTAATCTTTTTGTTTAAGGATTTTGTTGATTAAATTTAAGGGCTTTAGTTTCTGTAGATCACTTATACTACCTTCAGATTGCTCATCTTACAGATTTTATCTTTTTGACACGGTATGCTTCTTCAAAAGAGCTATTGGACTATTTCTCCGGTGCGATTTTGTCAGGCTGTTCCAGTCTTGGGTGGCTGTTAAAACAAGTAATAAAGGGTAAGTATTCATCGTACAATTTCATGACTGGCCACCACCGACTGATAATAGAGAAATGATTAGTCTAAAGATGAATCTTTTTGTTGAAAGGATGAACCTTTTGTGGAAAAGATAAAATTATCATAGAAAAGATAAACCTTTTGTAGAAAAGATGAATCTTTAATATAAAAGATGATTATTTTATAAAAAAGGAAGAATCTTTTATATAAAGCATGAATATTTTTTAGAAAATATAGATAACTAGCTATTTCCAAACACACAAGAAAAACAATGAACAAGAGCGTTAGATAGGTGATGGCCGCTCACTAAAATAAAGATGTTTGGTGTGCATTTCTGAAAGAAAAAAATGTGACATAAAAAATTTATATCAGATAATCAGCTAATCAGCTGGTAATGAAAAGGGACTATGAAAAATAGTGTTTGGATGTGCATGTTGTTTGATGTTCAAACAATAAGATGATCGGATGACTGGTAAATAAAATTCTAATTATTTAAAAAAGTTAATAGATAAACATTGCATTCCCCCGGTTTCAACCAGAACCACCAGTTGGATGTGCATGCTGTTTGATGCCGAAAGATTTATAGATGTGATGCAAGCTTTCGAGAGCTTCATAACCGTCGCCAAAAGCGGTGGCTGGGAGGATTTAAACGGTGACATGGCTGGACTCGGTGTTATTCAAACTCAGACAAACATTGCATTCCCCCGGTTTCAACCAGAACCACCAGTTGAAACAAGAGCCGCGTTAGCGTTTCTTCTATCCGACAAACGGAATTTCTCTTAGATGAGGTATTAACATTATGATCGCGTAACACCGTCAATATTTTATTTGTGAGACTTTGTAATTAAAATATTTTTTTATTTTTTTGTAAATAGATTGTGAAAGGCATCGATGCGGTCACTATTCACACATAGACAGTTGTTTATGCATCCCCGCTACATGCATGGTGGTGCCACCAGGTAATATTAATAAATTATCATTTTCAATATTTAATTTTTTAAATATAATTAGTTAATTATAGCTTCACTTCACACAAATCTATCTTCACTTGGTATGTCGTCACAACCCTGAAATTGGCGTCTATGCATACGCTGCAGCTCAAGTTAAGAAATGAACTTACAACCAGCGGATGGACAAATTTCAACAGTTTCTGCTAATGAACAAAGATTCTGTTCAGCAGCAGATGAATCTGTTCAATAATGAATGAACTTTTTCAAGTGACTGGACCTGTTTTGGGCAATATTAACAGTGAATAGATTTTGTAATGCAAATGGACAGCTTTCTGCGCAAATTAACAGCAAATGGACAATTCTGCGCATCTACAAATTTCTGCGAAAACATTTCTGCAGTGGATAAACTGAACCAGCTTGTTTCAGCGATCAAACACTTAAGATTCTGCGAATGCACTTTTAATTCTACGCTGAAACTGCAGCGAATGAACCTGTTATCTGCAGATAAATCTGTTCTCAGCAAATAAGACTGTTCGAAATCAGATTTCCAGGCCATGATTAATTCTTGATCTGTAAACAATACAACGAATGCAGCAAATGAACTAATTTCTGTTTTGCGCGGATAATATTAGCAAATGTATGACTTTCGAACGAATGTAGATGAATTTGAACGAATGAACTTTGTTTCGATAGTTGAACGAATGAACGCTGTTCGTATTTTGCATTTTGATCATATATAGTTTTTAATAAAAGTAATTTTATCGAGCCCGGGAAGCAATCCCGGGTAAAAACCTAGTAATAATAATATACAAAAAGAAGGTGGTGGTTTGTCTGGTTGTACCACCGACCTTTATATTTAAGAATATAAAAAATATATAGTTTTTTAATATTTTATTATTATAGTAATTTATTATTATATTTACTTTTAAGTTTTAACAAATTTTTATTATTTTTTACTTTTTTAAAACCATATTTTTATCCGTTATTTTTTGTTTTTAATATGCCTTTTTTATTTTTGAAATCATATTTCCTTTATTATATAATTTAAAATTTCTCTAATAACTTAAGTTCGTTAATTTTTTTTTTCTAAAAACTTAAGTACGTGGTTGTGATTAATTTTTTTAATATCAACATTCCAATTTTTGTTAAAATGAAGTTGTATTCAAAATAGACTATTTATTTGTTGTCTCAAAACGGCATGATAATAGATTAAATCGATTATAACGGTTTTACTTTCTAAACAACATGGCTCATTTTCAAATAACGTTTGTTTTATATTATCATTACTCTGTTTCGCCGAAACGCGTGGCGTCAACAAATCTAGTTTGCTTTTAAAATCCTATATTTGTTTTTAGAGTAAACTGCCATTTTGGTCCCTGTGGTTTGGCCAGTTTTGCCACTTTAGTCCAAATCTCAAACTTATTACATCTGGGTCCCTGTGGTTTGCATTTTGTTGCCATTTTAGTTCAAAATCCAAAAACCCTTATTTTTTACTGTTCCAACATCCCTATTTTGTCATTTAGTGCAGGGGTATTTTGGTCATTTTAATTATTATACAATTATTATAACATATTAAAATGTTATATATATATAACAGGCGTCATCTTCATCATCATCTGCAGACTACTTCAATTACTCCAGGGACCAAACCACAGGCACCAAAACCACAGGGACCAACCACCGGTGTCATCATCGGCATCATCGCCGGATGCCACCGCCTCTCTCTCTCTCTCTCTTTCATCTCTCTCTTATCTGCAGATGACCGCCATCACCGCCACCGCCTACCTTTCACAAACCCTAGAACGAGTTTAGGGAGAGAATGAGAGTGTAAAAGCTAGGGTTTTAGGTTTTAGAGAGAGAAAGAGGTGGAAAGAACGGGGGTCATTGTGCTCTGAAGAGAGGAGATAGATGGGAGGCGAAGAGTGGTGGTTGTTCCGGTGGGAGGTGTAAAGAGGTGGAACAGATCTGAAATTGGCGGTGGGAGGTGTAAAGAGGTGGAACAGATCTGTTTTCCGATCTGATATTGGAACAGATCTGAAATATGAACAATCGGAAGAACAAATGCAGAAAAGGAGATCGGAAGCGAGGAGGATCAAGAATAGATCGGAAAAGTTACCGGAAAACAGATCGGAGCACAGTCGCCGGTCAATCTTAATGTTTTTGCTTATAAAACCCTCATCACGTCTTCCCCAAAATCACATCCTTCCATTGTTCTACCAATCTAGAGCTTTCAAATCTCCATCCAGTTCTTCAGGTTTATCGTCTTCAATTTCGTTTCCACATTGTTTTGTATTTTCTCCAATATCTCTTATGATGATTCAAAATTAATAACTTTTGTTCTTCTGACGTTAACCGTGATGAATGTCGGCGATGAAGCGTCTCTAGTCTTGGCAAGATTGCAGATGTCGGCGATGATTTTTGGGGGGAAGATGATTGGAGATAATCTTTGGTAATTGGGGGTTGAAGATGATGTAATTTAGTTTTATAATTAACAAAAGATTAAATGAAAAGCACTTGGACCAAAATACCCCTGCACTAAAGAACAAAATAGGGATGTTGGAACAGTAAAAAATAAGGGTTTTTGGATTTTGGACTAAAATGGCAACAAAATGCAAACCACAGGGACCCAGATGTAATAAGTTTGAGATTTGGACTAAAGTGGCAAAACTGGCCAAACCACAGGGACCAAAATGGCAGTTTACTCTTGTTTTTATTTTCGTTAAGTTTATTTTTGAGTTAACTGCCATTTTCGTCCCTGTGGTTTGGTCACTTTGGCCATTTCAGTCCATTTTTCAAAAATGCGCCATTTTCCTCCCCGACGTTCTGGAAAAGTGTCATTTCAGTCCAAAAATCATAACCCAGTTAAGTCGGTTTGTAAATAAGGACTGATTGTGTAAATTTGTAACATAAAGGACCATTTAAGTAAAATGTATGAATATTAATATAATTATAAAATATAATATATATATATATATAATGTATACTCACCACCGCCGCCGGAACCGGAGCTCCGGTGGTCACCACCGCCCCCGGAACCGGAGCTCCGGTGGTCACCGCCGCCGCCGGAACCACCACTCTCTCTCTACTCTCTCTCTATGCTCTGCAATCACCGGAGCTCCGGATATGTAGACTCGCGTCGAATCAAAAATTACAATTTATGCTTTCTGTGTTTAGAAATGTTTATATCAATTATATCAATTAACAAGAAACGCGCTGCTACCTTCTTCTTCATAAGAAGAGAACATTCTACTGTTAATCGGGTTTACAGTTTATATGAATTGCTTATATATATAAAAAAAAAAGATTTATTGCATTCAAGCAGAGGATTAAACGAATGAAAAATAAGAAAGGTATACCGAACGTAACGAGTCGAGCCGACTGTGGACGTGAACTCTTGTGCTTCGAGCTCCGTTTAACCGGCGATGTGCAGGTTTTCTCCGGCGGATCACAGGAACTCCGATGAGTATGCGGTTTGAGCGAAAAGGTATGGTGAATGTGTGAATCCCGTTGCGAACCCCATACGTCTCCGACGTTCTGGTCACTTGCAGGTTCTTCTCCGGTGGTCACCAGAGCATAGAGAGAGAGTAGAGAGAGAGTGGTGTTGGTCTGATGATGGTGGTGGTGATTGCAGAGCATAGAGAGAGAGTAGAGAGAGAGTGGTGGTTCCGGCGGCGGCGGTGACCACCGGAGCTCCGGTTCCGGCGGCGGTGGTGACCACCGGAGCTCCGGTTCCAGCGGCGGTGGTGTGTATACATTATATATATATATATATATATATATATATATATATATATATATATATATATATATATATATATATATTTTATAATTATATTAATATTTATACATTTTACTTAAATGGTCCTTTATGTTACAAATTTACACAATCAGTCCTTATTTACAAACGACTTAACTGGGTTATGATTTTTGGACTGAAATGGCACCTTTCCAGAACGTCGGGGAGGAAAATGGCGCATTTTTTAAAAATGGACTGAAATGACCAAAGTGACCAAACCACAGGGACGAAAATGGCAGTTAACTCTTTATTTTTCTTATATTCATAAGTATTTTTTTTAAACGAATCACGGAAATCGTTGTAAAAATATTTAATTATGCTACTAACTGAAATCCTGGATCATGTAAAATGTAACTTGCACTATGACATGTGACTTTCATGGGACAACACAGTACAAAAATTCAAGAAATCCATCAGCATCACCAAAAAAAATTATAAAATACCAAGCTTCATCATAATGTTTGATACAAATCACTTAAAACTTGCATAAAATAAACAAACCTCTCTTCCAAATATTACATAATACTGGAGAAACATTTAACCACTCTCAAAAGGGTAATTCTTACACCTCAAATGAGAAAAATTACAAGACTTCCTTTCTACACATCAGTCTAACCCAAAAAAAATTGAAATTTAAATTGGAATATTTTGGCATCTTGGGTTAGAGTCAAAAAAAGAAAAATGGTTAAAAAAAAAAAGCAAATCCATTTTCTCAGAGCTAAAAATCCATATCCAAGAGCCGTAAACCATTAACGAGTTGTAGATCACTCGTTAATAGTTATACGTTTCTCTGGATTTGGAAACTATAGCTCTGGAAAAAGAAACCAGCCTTAAAAAAGACACCATTGCAATATGCAATTTCATCTTCAAAATCCTATTTCTCTTAAGTCTCGCCGGAGCACGGCGGTTGGTGACCGGAAACAACTGTGGAGTAACCCTAAAAGCCTTCATCGGAGAACGGAGGTGAGCGATCCAAGAACAACCACGGATCAGAAGCCATACGGCTAAAAATGTTCATGGGGGCATGATGAGTGATGTGAAAACCATTGCAATTTCAGAACCAAGAATACGTTGAAAACTTTGAAAATCACATAATGCATTGTACCTTTGCATTAAGTATGATACAGAAAGCAGTTACATAACTGCTTACACAATATCTTAAGGCTTGATCTAAATGCATCCCCGTAGTTACTAACTATACCCCCTTTGAGAGAAACGTACCGGTCCCACACGGGGCCCACTCGGAAGTACGTAAGAGGAGGGGGTGTGTTAAGTAATTAAGGGAGTGTATTTAGTAGCACCCCTTAAATGCAAAACTTATGTGCTTTATGCGGTTCAACCAGTTCTCAACGTAACTAGGGTTGCGCCCTAGTGGCGAAACCCTAGTATAATTCATCGGATCATGGATGTAAGAGATCGGAAAACCACCTCTTCGCATGGGATAGTGAGGCCCATTTCATGATGGAACCCAAACTCCTCCTCCGCATGGCGGAGGAGTTGTTGGAATTCCGGGTGAGTTAAGAACGAAATCGGAACGATGTATCGGGTTCGGTTAACGCCAACGTACACCGGAAAATGGCCTTTTGGGACGTCGAGCGGGAGGCCATCGTCATCATATCCATGTTTCTTGCCTAAGCTTGAACATCTTTTGAGGATTTGCTTCAATAGTGCTGCTTGTGGGAGTTTGTTTGATTTTTTAATCGCCATTTCCGGTGAAAAAAGTAGGGTTCCGGTGAGTGTTTAACGGTGGTTTTGGTGGTGGAGATGAGGAGCGGTTAAGGGGCATTTATAGAGGAAATGTTGAACACAAGCTCTATATTCTGTCAGGTCATATTCAAATTCAACTATCTCCGAAAATATTGTAATATATTATTTTGTGATATTATGTTTTTTTTTTTCTTTTGTAAATAATTTAAATTATTTTATATTTGAATTTATTAAATGAATGGTGTACGGTTTTTTGTTTGAAAAAATACAGGTTGATTAAAGTTTTGATAAATAGGTAGTAAGATCTATGATATTTTATTACAAATTGATTTAAATTATTATATGTCTGTTTCTTCATTGCATTGTGGTATATTAGGGAGAAAGATACTTTAAAAAGTGTGTTTTATATATATACTCTAAAAAGAAATGTGATAATAACATGTGACACTTTTTATAAGAAAGGAAGAATATTTTGGTACTAATACATTTTGATCTTTATAATTATGAGTGTGAAGATGACATGCAACACATCTTTTGTTTTCTTAAAAAAAAATCAGTACAAAAATATATAGCATAAAAAATCTTGTAAAAAATATAGCACAAATAAATCCATCCGCAAAAAAATACAGTACAAAAAATCTAGCACAAAAGATTAAGGCAAAAAAGTTTAGCAAAAAAATGTAATAAAAATCCGGAACAAAGATAATGTTTTTCAAATAATAATGATAAATGTAATAATATTATATGTATATAGGGGATGGATTATGAGAAAATTAGTTTAAAAGAGAAAACCAAAAAACTAACTAAAAAGCCTAAAACACATACCAATTTTTTTTTTTTTATAAAAAATCGCAGGTTTTTATATATAAAAAAATTGTACTGCACATGTGCACTAATACGAAAAACCTAAACCACTTTAACCAGTTAACCCACCCCCACCGACAACCCCAAAAACCTAAACCCCCACCCCCCCCCCCCCCCCCCCAAACCTAAATTCACCCTCCGAAAAGCTAAAACTAAACCCTAAACATAAACAAAAAAAAACCTAAACACCCCCCCACCCCCACCCCCAAAAACCTAACACCAAAAAACCTATAATGCACATGTGCAGTACAAGTTTTTTTTAAAATTTTTTATATATAAAAAGTAGCGATTTTTTTATAAAAAAATTGTATGTTTTTAGGCTTTTTTAGTTACTTTTCTAGTTTTCTCATATATATATCCGTGATAATGAATGAAAAAACCAAGCAAAACAATTTTTTAATACAAATTTTATTGTAATTAAGATACAACATCAAAAAAGAATTTAAAACATTAAATAATTCATTTCTCCTTCCAGAATCACTCTTATTAGATTTTTTACATATGTGTAAAGGGCAAATTTACACATGTGTAATTTTATTTACGAATTAACGTAAATTTAAACGTGTAAATTAAAATTTATAACATTGTACTCGAATAATAATGATAAGTGTAAACTTTTTTTTTTTAATTTGACTTGTTTTTTACTAATTTTTTGCGATTTTTTTGTTTGTTCTAACGATTCTCACAATATTTAGCGTTCTCATTTAAACCTCCCTATATATAGTGTGTTTGTTTAATTAGAGATTGAATAAATAAAAATAAGAGTTAAATGTCATTTTAGTCCAAATGTTTCATTTTTCGCATGTTGGTCGAAAAAGGTTTCATCGTTGCTATTTTAGTACATTGGGTTAAATTCATCCATTTTTCTGTTAACGGGGAGGGCAATTCGGTCATTTTATATGTAATTCTTTTAACCAGAATGGCAATTCGACCATATACAATGACTGAATTGTCCTTCTCGTTAACAGACAAAATGGATGAACTTAACCTAGTGGACTAAAACAGCAAATGTGAAACCTGAAACCTTTAGACTAAACTGACAAAATGAACTAAACCATAAGGACTAAAATGATATTTAACTCAAAAAATAAATATACAGATATATATTATATAAGAGTTATTGTCTTTCACTAAATGTAACTGGATGGGGTGTACGAAGTTTTTAACTTTGTTGGTTATCAACAAGTGATTTAATTTCTTTATTGGAAGTTTAATTGTTTATTATAACTAGATTCATTAATTACTTGGTGTTTTACTGTTTTTTGATCTGTCTCGTTGAATTAATTCTTTTTGTATCACATAGTTAATTTTTTGGCGTTATGGCGTTTTTCATATTACTTTTTTGGCGTTCGTGGCGTTTGTTAATAATTGATTAATATTTATAAGATTACAATAATACGAAATTAAAATAAACTAATAGTCTTCTGTGGATGGGATTATATTAGAGTTGTACCCATCGCTTGTTCCTCACTTTCTTCAGATTCATCATCATCAAGTTTTAGATTGGCGTATAACGCCATCATTTCGTCTCTTCTTTGCCGCAACCTATACTTGAATATCATTGCAACCGTGGACTTTGCGTCGTTCGAAGGTGCTAAATCACAGAGTTGTTCAAGCAGATGTAGCCTCTCTGTCTTCAACATCTCCTCCATCGGCAATGAATATTTCACCCCGTGTTGATAAGTCACTTCAACCATTCCTGCTTGTTCATGCACCACCCAACTGCTAACTGTTGGTAGAGGAGTATCGTCAATATCATCATCATCATCATCATCATCTTCTGCCTGAAATTTTCTCTCCAATCTTCTTATTACTGTTTGAGTTCTTTCACAATCGTTGGCCCTTGGAACCCCAAGGGCCAGAATATTCCTCTGAACCCCTTCAGACATACCAAGTATGGCTTTGATTGTCCTTACCTTCACCCTTTTCCTATCAGAGAACTTTAGGATGGATCGTCTCTCCGACCTTTCAAACCTCCATGCAATAACCTTAGTCATTTTCTTTAAGTTTTGGCATTCTGGACAATATGTGGCGTTTTAGACAATGTTTGGCGTGTTGAGTCGTGTTCTCATGGTCTACTTTTATAATGACTTTTTTTGTAACACCCCGTGTTTCGAAAGTCAAAGTCAAAGTCAAGGTTGAAGTCAAAGGAAGAAAAGATTGCTAATTGCGATCTGTCACTCCTTGCCCAACTATTGTTTTGACTTCTTTGACTTGTAATCGATTCTATTATTTATTTGTTTTAGTTGTATTATGTGAAGTATCTATTAATAATCGAGGTTTAATCGTTATTTAATCGCATGTTTAATCGCTAATCGACTTATCGCTATCGCATTCGTAACTTGAATTATCTGTTCTGGATATTGTTTTACATGTGTGGGCTATTATGTGTTACTTGTGCATGTTATGTTTATGTTGAGGTGTTCAATCGCAATCGCAATTCTATCGCAACGCAATCTAAATCGCAAACGCTAAACGCAAGTTATTTATAGTGATTGTATGTTAGATATAGTAGTTAGGTTATTTGTCTAACTAATGGGTAATACTATCGCATCGCTCACTCGAATCGCATCGCAACACTCAACACGCGAATCGAAACGACAAAACTCAACACGCCGGACACCAGGATCGAGTGGCCAACCGATCGAGTGGCCATCTGGTCGGATTGCCATCCGATCGGGTTGCCATCCGATCGGACTGCCATCCGATCAGTGACCAATCCGACACTTCAGCACTTTCCTCTTTTGGAAACCCTATAAATACCCTCCTGTCACATCATTTGTGATGTGACAGCTCCTCCACTCGACTAGCTCGCTCAAGCACTCATTTCTCTCGATTTCTCACGATTCTTGTAAGTTTCCAACTCAAATCTTGTACTTCTATGATCTACACGCACTCCTTCCGCTTTTTCACCTTTGAATCTTAACTTTTAACCGTGAAACCACCGGATTTGAAGTGTTCTAGGGTGATGTCATCATGGAGTTCTTATGAACTTCAAGGTTTGGCTTCATTCCACAAAGAACAACTTAGATCTGAAGGATTTCCACAAGATTAAACAATGTTTTCGCATAGATCTACACATATTCATGGTTAAAAGGATTGAAAGATGGTTTTCTAACCTTCTTTCAACTCTTTTACACTCAATGCACTCAAAACCGATAGAATCAGAGCTCGTTCTGATCTTCTACTCTTTCTTAGTGATGCGTCAGTTCAAGATCTGAATTCTATCCAAGAGACAACTGATTTCGGGTCAAACATGAATGACCGTCTCGAACAGTGAACTGATCGGACTAGGGTGGTTCCTGTTCGATCGGGTCACTTGGTTCACGATGGGGTTTCCGTTGTTTAGCACGTTATCACACCGTCTCGATCAAAACTGCAAAACCTTTCAAAATAATCAAGTACCAAGACGATCAGGTCGATGGGACGGATTACCGTCCGATCGGATTGCCATCTGATCGAACAGCCATCCGATCGGCTTGCACTTGGTTTCACCCCTAAACTTTTCATTCAAACTTTCAAGGTTTTGAACGTCGAACGGATTACCGTCCGATCGGATAGCCATCCGATCGAACGACCATCCGACCATGTGACGTTTGGAACTTCGACCCTTAATCATTTTTACAATTTTCAACGATCAGTAGTAACTAACGGATTTCCAACCGATCGGATTGCAATCCGATCGAGTGACAATCCTGTTGTGAACTTGTTCTCACTAAGTGTCCTGCCTATCGGATCTCTATCCGATCGAACGGCCGTTCAATCGATTGACCTGAAGGGTAGAGATACTTCTCTATTTTCAAAATGCTACAACGAAAACTTCAAAGCCATCATACACAAGCACATCCTTACCAAACGAATGTCAATCCAATCGAATGGCCATCCGATCGGATTACCATATGACAATTGGTACTTTTGCACCATTTTACGCGCCGCTATTCGTTTATGCTATCGTTAACTGTTCAGGCTAATCTCACAAGCGCTCCCTTCAATCCAAGGCAGTGTTTATTAAGTTAAACGTTATCTGTGAGTATACTCGATGCCTTTTTGCTTTATACACTTTTGGTTGGTGCATACGTTACTTATTCTAAATCACATCTATCACACAACGCAAACACAATTTATACGCTGACCGTTACTGCATGATACGTGTTACTCGATGAATGCTTGTATGTTATGTTAATACAGTGATTGTTGCCTGACGCCTTAGCAACGATAGTACTATTTGTTTGGACTTAGCACCTGTCGTGGATAGGGGTTGTTAAGGTTACCTCTCACATGTCCCAGTGGTGATATGTGTTGCGCATTCTACAACTCGCAATCTAGTCTGTGCATATTTCATTGTCGATAACCTACTAGCTTCGCATTTTACATGTTACATGCTGGTTATGCGTAAACTATTTCGAACTCTATTATGCTATATCAAACTTGTATGCTCACCTTTACACTATGTGTATTGACCTGTATTTTAACGTATGTGACAGGTGCTTAGGATGTTTTGCTGCTATGTGTGTCGCAACCCCCGATCCCTAATCCCCTGGAACGGGCGGCCGCGAGCCAGTTTTGGTGGTATCTTGTATTGTCTAATTTGGCAGCGGAAATTTTCATCAGGACCGTAGTTAGGAAATATTTGATCAGAGTAAAATACCACATTTTTATAATATTAAACACATGGGATAAAACCCAAGTTCGCAGTACACACGTTTTCATAGGAATAAATCATATTTTATTTAATAAAAACATCTATTTTAATTTAGGTAACTTTATTGCCACTTTTCCAAGCCTTCAGTGCTGTCCAGCTGGCTTCTATTTGGCTTTCACAGTTTGTTACCTGAAACGCGTGTTAAAAACATTTGTCAGTGGGAAATACTGGTGAGTGAATCCTAGTTTAATCAAGTTTAAATAAAAACCATTGTACAGTTGATGCTTGTGTAGTGTGTATGGTTTTTAATGTATATTTTAAGCCCTTTTACACTTTAGTCAAGTTTTAAATTTATAATACACGATATTTACTAACACTAAACACACATATGGGTAAGTGCACCCATCGTGAGCGTAGTATAGTGTTGGTAAGATACCGAGGTCGTCCAAGGACACAAGAGCTTTTAGTACCGGTTTATCATCAACGTCTAATCAAATCAAAAGTTAGAAAAATGTTTTTAAACTAGGAAAATAAAAACTAACTAAAATGCTGAAAAAAATAAAATAAAAGTAAAAACAGATAGACAAGATGAATCACTTGGTTCCGACTCGTGTTTAGTGTAACCTTTGATTATTTCCGCACTTTTGCACTATTTAAGAGATTATCTTAGTTATTGTAGTAGGCCCCTCTTTTGAAGGTGACGTTACCCTCAACCCAGTAGTTTGAGTCAGCAAGGATACAATCCTAAAGGGTCGGATTATTGAAAGATAATTAACTAAGTTATTAATGCATATTGTGGTAGGCCCCTCTTTTGAAGGTGACGTTACCCTCGGCTAAGTAGTCTGAGTCAGCAGGGATACAGTCCTAAGTAGCCGGGTTAAAGTATTAATAGTAGCTTACATATGAGGGGGATCAAAGAGTTTGGACCCCCGCCATCCAATACCCGTGGGTATTGAAGGAGGTCCTACTAAATTTGACCCAGGTCCTTGCAGGATCTATACATTGAACAAGGCAAGACTCTTACCAAACTGTTCCCTTAACCCCCGACCAGTTAGCCAACATACCTCCATATAGACCGTGGAGATATGAATGGTGAAAATCTTTTATTTTATATAGACAGTAAAATAATGCCAAGACACCACGGACAAACGATAAGGAAGAATCACCTTCAACATAAGAAACTAGTTATTAAAGTCATTAATACATAACCAAGTAAAAAGTGCGAAAAGATTAAAAATAAAAAGTATTACACTAGACACTTGTCTTCACCAAGTGATGTAAGAGACTTAGGCAAACATGGCATTTGATTGTCAAGAACTCTTACGATCAATCTTGGATCCCGAGATGACTCACACACTCTATGATGGACAATGGATAATGGTGGTGGATGATGGTGTTGTGATGGTGGTGGGTGGTGGGTGAAGTGTGAGAGAGGTGGTGTGCCAAGGGATGGTTTGCAAATGAGCCAAGCACCCCTATTTATAGCCTGAACAGTAGCTCGGGCACGGCCCCGTGTCCATCCTCCTTCTCTGTCTTCATTAATTGCTCTTGTCTGCATTAGTTGACCACGGCCCCGTGTCCGCTAGGCACGACCCCGTGTGTAGAAGCATATCTGTACTATCAAGATTTGCCGGGATTCTGCGAATCTTATAGTTGACCACGGCCCTGTGTCCGCTGAGCATGGCCTCGTGGTGGGCAATAGAAGCTTCTACAGCTTTGTCTTTTATGCTGACACTTGGGCACGCCCCCGTGTTCACTGAGCACGGGGCGTGTTCAGCCTTCTGTTCTATTGTTTTGCTTGGGAAGATGCTTTCGGGGAGGTCGGGCATGCCACATTTGTTCCTTTTCTTGTATTTATGTTAGATTTAGCTGCCTTTTTTGCTTCTTTTGTTAATTTGAGCTCATTTAATCCTAAAAATACAAAAGGAAGACAAAAGCACACTTTTTCCAACATTAGTACTAAAAAGAGTTAGTTTTATGCCACGATTGATGTAATTTATATGTTGCATTTTGTGCACATCAACAGTATTGAGGGCGATCTCGCAATTATATTTGTTTCCAAGTTATAACAATTAATATCCATGGTACTGTCAGACCCGACTTGTGGAAATGTTACTCCTTGACCAGGTGGTAACAAATTTTGTATACAAAACCCCAACATACTCATGATAATTGTATTCTTACAAATACTCAATAACTACTTAATATACATTTAATTGTATGAGGTTTTGTAAAAACAGTTAATTAAAAGTTTACAAAAAATGGATTAACTCACATTGCTGTCTTAGATTATCCTTTAGGGTTTCCTGGTGACAATCTATAATTTACACAAATGCATACGCATTAGTATAATAACCCATTTTAACATTAGTAATACCCTCCACGAGACGGCATTCCAATGACTACGTCGGGCAGAACCACGACAGCCGTTACGGAACCCTAGATCAATCGGGCAGCGTATCTAATACGTATCCAGGGGTTATAATACTTACAACGGAGCAGAATTTCGCTATTTAGGGGGTATAGTACCCGTATATTATGCCTACACTTCAGATTTGAGAGAAAGAAAACGTTTTTGAATGAATTCGACTGAAGATCCGATGGCCTCTATATATAGTGCTTCACTTTGGGTTCTACGCAGCCCGCGTAAGAGAAGACAAGGGCCTACGCTGCCCGCGTCAACCTTGGTCAACGCTGTAGCTTGTCCGGATCATCGCCTAGACCCGCCACGATGATGACACGTGTCATCACCGGGCTGCGCCACCTTTACGATCTCTAGCGGCCCGCGTAAGACCCTTAAGATGTCTACGCGGCCCGTGACAAACCTAAAAATCAGAATTTTAATTATTTTTAATAGTATTTAGGGTATTCGGGGTCCGTTTTCGAGTATGGGGTGTATTTTTGGACATATAGGGGTATTTTAAAATATATCAGGGTGTCGGAAAATATTCGGGAGAGTGTCGGTTCAGAGTTGTTATATCCTCCCCACCATGTTTTAGAGCTCGTCCTCGAGATCTACTGGAACAAGTGTGGATATTTCCTTTGCATTTCTGATTCAAGCTCCCATGTGTACTCAGGTCCTCTTTTGGAGTCCCACTTTACTTTGACCAGAACTAATCTCTTATGCTTGAGGTTCTTGACTTTCCTGTCTTTGATCTGTAGAGGCCTTTCTACAAACTTGAGTTGTTCATTTACCTCTATATCCTTAAGAGGTACTATCAGCGATTCATCGGCTAAGCATTTCTTGAGATTTGATACATGAAATACATCATGTATTCCTGCCATTTCCTCTGGCAGTTGTAGCTGATAGGCTACAAGTCCTATTCTTCTAATAATCTCAAAAGGTCCAATATACCTGGGACTTAACTTTCCTCTTTTGATGAATCTTACCACTCCTTTCCAAGGAGAAACCTTCAACAATACTCTATCTCCTACTTGAAATTCCAAGGGTTTGCGTCGGTTATCAGCATAGCTCTTCTGTCGATCACGTGTTGCTTTTAGTCGTTCCTTGACTTGAATAATCTTATCGGTTGTTTCTTGTACTATCTCAGGTCCAGATAGTTGCTTTTCCCCAATTTCTGCCCAACAGACTGGGGTTCGGCACTTTCGTCCATAAAGTGCTTCGAATGGTGCAGCATTGATACTTGTGTGATAACTATTATTATAAGAAAATTCTATTAAAGGTAAGTGATCGTCCCAATTACCTCCGAAATTAATTACACAAGCTCTAAGCATGTCTTCCATTGTCTGAATTGTCTTTTCGCTTTGTCCGTCCGTTTGAGGATGATAAGCTGTGCTTAGATTTAACTTGGTTCCCATTGCTTTTTGGAAACTTGACAAAAAAATGAGAGGTAAAATGGCTATCTCTATCAGAAACAATTGATAAAGGTATTCCATGTAAAGAAACGATTTCATTTACATACAATTTAGCTAACTGTTCCATACTGAAAGTTTCTTTCATTGGTAGGAAATGAGCTGACTTGGTTAGCCTATCTACAATCACCCAGATTGTATCATTACCTTTTCTTGTTTTGGGTAATTTAGTAACAAAATCCATTGTTATCAATTCTCATTTCCATACTGGCATTTCTAATTGTTGTAACAAACCTGAGGGTTTCTAGTGTTCAGCTTTAACTCGTGAACAAGTTAAACATTTAGAAACATAGGCTGCTATGTCCTTTTTCATTCCTATCCACCAAAAATTCTTTCTTAAATCCTAGTACATTTTATCACTTCCTGGATGCATTGTGTATTTAGACTTATGGGCTTCTTCTAATATATGATGACGCAGATTTCCTAATTTAGGTATCCACATTCGCTTCTTATGGAATCTCCAAATTCCATCTGTTCCTTGTTCTAATTCTTTAATCATACCTTTTAGTTTTTCAGTATCATCCTTGATTACTGATTCTTGTGCTTTTCTAATTTGATCATTTAAATCTACTTGTAGATTTAATTTAAGAGAACGTACCCTTTTTGGCTTTTCGTGATATTTTTGGCTTAAAGCATCAGCAACTACATTTGCTTTTCCTTCATGATACTGGATATCACAATCATAATCGCTAAGCATCTCCATCCAGCGTCTTTGTCTCATATTCAACTCCTTTTGTCCGAAAACATACCTTAAACTTTTATGATCGGTAAATATGGTAAACTTACTACCATAAAGATAATGTCTCCAAATTTTAAGGGCAAAAATTATAGCTCCTAATTCTAGATCATGGGTTGAATAATTCTCTTCATGATTCTTAAGTTGTCTAGACGCATATGCTGTAACCTTTTGGCGTTGCATCAACACACATCCATAACCTAATTTAGAAGCGTCACAATAGACTTCGAAGTCTTCAGTTCCCTTTGGTAACGCTAGTATGGGTGCATGAGTTAATGTTTGCTTAAGAATTCTAAATGCTTCTTCTTGTTTTGGTCCCCATTCAAACTTAATGGATTTACAGGTTAACTTAGTTAAAGGAATGGCTATTCTAGAGAAATCTCGAATAAATCTTCTATAATAACTGGCCAATCCTAAGAAACTTCTAACCTCAGTTGGTGATGCAGGGGTTTTCCATTTGGTAATCGCCTCGATCTTAGTTGGATCCACATGAATTCCTTCATGATTAACTAAGTGTCCAAGAAACTGTACTTGCTCTAACCAAAACTCGCACTTTGAAAATTTAGCGTAAAGCTTTTCCTTTCTTAATAAACTTAAAAGTGCGTGCAAATGCTTTGCATGTTCCTCTTTACTTTTAGAGTAAATAAATATATCATCTATAAAAACAATTATGAATTTATCCAAATATGGCTTACATATTCGGTTCATCATTTCCATAAATGCGGCTGGGGCATTGGTTAAACCAAATGGCATGACAGTAAATTCATAATGACCATACCTTTTTCTAAATGCGGTTTTAGGAATGTCCTCTTCCTGTACCTTTAATTGATGATATCCTGACCTTAAATCGATTTTAGAGAAAAATCGAGTTCCTTGCAATTGGTCGAACAGATCATCGATTCTTGGTAATGGGTACCGGTTCTTAATCGTGTCCTTGTTTAATTCACAGTAATCAATGCACATACGCATCGATCCGTCCATCTTTTTAACGAATAAAATTGGTGCTCCCCACGGCGATGAACTTGGCTGTATAAATCCTTTTTCCAATAATTCGTCTAATTATTTCTTTAATTCTTACATTTCGGCGGGTGCCAAACGGTAAGGTGCTTTGGCAATCGGTGCTGTTCCTGGTAACAGGTGAATTCTGAATTCGACTTCTCTGTCTGGTGGTAGTCCTGGTAATTCTTCTGGAAATACATCTGAAAACTGAGACACTACTGGAATGTCTTTTAGTTTTTTTCCTTTAGTGTTAGTGATTATAGAAATCAAATACACTATAGACCCTTTTCTTATATAGCTTGCAGTTTTCATCACAGAGATGAATTTCGTGGATCTACAAGGTTTATCTCCTTTAATTGTGATCTTTTCACCCTTTGGTGAATTTATTTGGATTAACTTTTGATCACATAAAATACTGGCTTTATTGGCTATTAACCAATCCATTCCTAAAACGATATCAAATCCTGCCAGATCCATTGGGTAAAGGTTTGCAATATACTTTTGGTTTAAAAATTCTATTCTTGCTCCTTGCAAGATTTCGGAAATCCTAACAGTTTCTCCATTAGCTGTCTCTACCAGACATTCTTGTGGTATTTTAGTTAATGGTTGATTAAGAAGTTTGCAAAATGAAGTATTAATAAAACTTTGGTTTGCACCAGAGTCAAATAATACTTTGGGAAAAAAACATCATTAACTAAAAACGTACCGACTATGACATCCGGAATCATTTTGGCTTCACCTGCAGTCAGAACAAATGCTCTAGCATTTTTAACGTTCTTGTGGTTCGCAGCTGGAGCCAATTTCAGACAGTTCGGCTTGATATGACCTTTTTCTCCACAGTTGAAGCATAGTCCATTACTGGATTTTCTCCTGCAATCTTCTTCCTTGTGTCCTGGTGCCTTGCAGAAATTGCAGTGAGTGGAGCATTTTCCTGAATGCTTCTTCTTGCAGACCTTGCAGTATGGTGCAGAGGTAGAACCCATATTCCTACGGTTGAAATTCCCAGAACGGAATTCCTGGGTAAGTTTTTGAGTTAGGTTTCTCCTCTGGTCTTCTTCTCTAGTACGTATTAACTCATCTGTCAAGGTATTTGCTAGTTCTACAGCTTCTTCTATAGTTTGAGGTCTAGCTGCCTTGACTACATGCCTAATTTCTCCAATTAATCCCCATATGTAACGAGAGATTAACACTGGTTCAGGTGATGCAAGGGTTGGTACTATTCTAGCATATTCAAAGAATGTGGTAGTATAACCCTTACTATCTACCCCGGTCATTCTAAGGTTCAGAAACATATTAGCTATCTGTTCCTTTTCATTTGGAGGGCAGAATTTCCTTTCTACCATATTTTTAAATTCTTCCCATTTCATATTGTATATCCTATCACTTCCTCTGGACTGGAGGATAGTGTTCCACCATTCTAAGGCTGAGTTCTTAAATAAATTAGAAGCAAACATTATCTTGTCTTCTTCAGCACACTTGCTTATTTTTAAAACAGCCTCAGTCTTTTCTATCCAGCGTAGAGCTGCAATGGGTCCTTCATTGCCCGAGAATTCTATTGGTTTGCAGGACCAGAATTCTTTATAAGAACAACCATAAGGCATGGTTCTTCTTCTTTTGGGAATGGGCACTTGAAGTATGGGTCCATTGTTCACGCTGTGTTCTGGTTCAATTGGTCGCTTACTACTATGTTTACTTTTATTATCAGCATCCTTAACAGTTTGAAGAATAAATGGCATTGCATCTATAATTCCTCGTGCTACTATGTGTTGGATATCACTATTATCCATTTGGTTTCCATTGTTATTGATGCTCGGATTCTCATTAACCACGTTAATGTTACTCTGGTTATCGTTATTTAGATTTTCTTGATTTCCTTCGTCGGCCATCTGAATTTTAAACAATTATCCCGTATTAATATCACAAAATAATATTTAATATAGTCAATCACATGACACGCATTTTGGTCAAAAGCGTCGATCATTGCGACTTACTCTATTCATATACTATGCATCTATTACACACCAGTACTGAAATTAAAACTACAATACCAACTGAAATTTAAAGTTACACTACTAGTAATAGGCATCCGTAGTTTTTTTTTCATACAGATACAGACATATTATATTATTATTATTATTATTATTACTACTACTACCGTCTCCACCATCACATTCACGGATATGGATTCATCCAAAAATCCGTATTGCGCTCGTCATACTTCCAGACGAGTCGCTCTCCCACCTGTCTCATTCGTTCACTACTCTCTAAAATTTCCTCACCAAATGTCCTAAGTTCTTGTACATTTTCTGCACTCATTGGGGGTGCAGGTTCTAGGACTGGGTTCGGAATCTGGGGTGCGGGTTCTTGATATGGGGGTGTAGGTGCCTGGAATCGGTAAGGATCTTCTAAAATCTCCCTAATGTATTCATCATGGTAATAGGGATCTAAAGGATCCAAACCTGGGTAGGCTCCTATGTTTGGCATGGGCATGTCTTCATGTATCGGGTAACGTTGCACATAGTCCCTATTGTCTTCCCACCAGGGGTCGTAATTTGGGTCTAAGGGGTTTGGTGCAGGTACCCTAGGTATTTCTTCCGGATTGAAGTCATGCATTTCTACTTGATTTTCAGGGTTTTCTATCTCCATGGGTTGGTCAGGGATTGGTAGTTGTGGTTGGGGTGCTATCATTTGTTCCAGATTAGGGTCAGCTGCAGTGGTTGCTAAGATGTGGATGTTGGCTATACCCTTATTAATCATATCCTGGGCATAGGCATCAGTTTCCCTTTTAACTGCTGCTAGCGCTCTCTGGTCTTGTAACTTTTTCAAAAGCTTCCTACGCTCGACTGCCCCTCGACTGAACCATCCTCTCTTTTTCTGAGGGAATGGTTCCTCGGATTTGGCCTTAAACACGAATATTCCTTCTTCCGTATCAGCAGAGTACCCTGAGAGGGCAGGCTGAGAAGAGGAGGTGCCTTCGCTTCTAGGCGAACCAGACAATTGACGGTACGCGTCAGATGGTCCTTGGTCGCTCATACTGTAAACTAACAAATAGTCAAATAACACATAACAATATAATACAATTATGCACGTATTTCCATAATTTATTTCCTAACAGATTGAATTTTGATGTCAGCAGAACACTTATGTGGCTGAATCAGTGGCTTAGCTCTGATACCACCTTCTGTCGCAACCCCCGATCCCTAATCCCCGGGAACGGGCGGTCGCGAGCCAGTTTTGGTGGTATCGTGTATTGTCTAATTTGGCAGCGGAAATTTTCATCAGGACCGTAGTTAGGAAATATTTGATCAGAATAAAATACCACATTTTTATAATATTAAACACATGGGATAAAACCCAAGTTCGCAGTACACACGTTTTCATAGGAATAAATCCCATTTTATTTAATAAAAACATCTATTTTAATTTAGGTAACTTTATTGCCACTTTTCCAAGCCTTCAGTGCTGTCCAGCTGGCTTCAGTTTGGCTTTCACAGTTTGTTACCTGAAACGCGTTTTAAAAACATTTGTCAGTGGGAAATACTGGTGAGTGAATCCCAGTTTAATCAAGTTTAAATAAAAACCATTGTACAGTATTGAGGGCGACCTCGTAATTATATTTGTTTCCAAGTTATAACAATTAACATCCATGGTACTGTCAGACCCGACATGTGGAAATGTTACTCCTTGACCAGGTGGTAACAAATTTTGTATACAAAACCCAAACATACTCATGATAATTGTATTCTTACAAATACTTAATAACTGCTTAATATACATTTAATTGTATGAGGTTTTGTAAAAACAGTTAATAAAAAGTTTACAAAAAATGGATCAACTCACATTGTTGTCTTAGATTATCCTTTAGGGTTTCCTGGTGACAATCTATAATTTACACAAATGCACACGCGTTAGTATAATAACCCATTTTAACATTAGTAATACCCTCCCCGAGACGACATTCCAACGACAACGTCAGGCAGAACCACGACAGCCGTTACGGAATCCTAGATCAATCGGGCAGCGTATCTAATACGTATCCAAGGGTTATAATACTTACAACGGAGCAGAACTTCGCTATTTAGGGGGTACAATACCCGTATATTATGCCTACACTTCAGATTTGAGAGAAAGAAAACGTTTTTGAACGAATTCGACTGAAGATCCGATGGCTTCTATATATAGTGCTTCACTTCGGGTTCTACGCGGCCAGCGTAAGAGAAGACAAGGGACTACGTGGCCCGCGTCAACCTTGGTCAACGCTGTAGCTTGTCCGGATCATCGCCTAGACCCGCCACGATGATGACACGTGTCATCACCGGGCCGCGCCACCTTTACGATCTCTAGCGGCCCGCGTAAGACCCTTAAGAGGTCTACGCGGCCCGCGACAACCCCAAAAATCAGAATTTTAATTATTTTTAATAGTATTTAGGGTATTCGGGGTCCGTTTTCGAGTATGGGGTGTATTTTTGGACATATAGGGGTATTTTAAAATATATCAGGGTGTCGGAAAATATTCGGGAGAGTGTCGGTTCAGAGTTGTTATAATGTGGGAATCAAGTTAGGATGGAGTCTTAGAAACAAACAATTAAATGAAATCTGAGTTGTCGGAATGGATAATTTGTCTTTGAGAACAATGTCTGTAATAACTGTTTTTATTTTATATGTTTATGGTATGGGACATGAACCTTTAATATAGTATAACTAATAGTTGTTATGGATTCTCCTGGACAATTTGTTTCGCTCAGTGCCGTGCGCCGATGATTCCGCCATCGGTTGGGGTGTGACATTTTTCCCGCGTAGTGACAGGTAATTATGGTGTTTTGAAAAAGATAAATAAATTCAATTCCCCAAGTATTTGGCTTTCGATATAATAAATATTAGTAATTATGTTTCCGTCATTTCATTTTACTGTTTGCAGTTATTGTGTTTTGTTTCAGATTCATCTGTTTAGGGCTGTAACACGTCCCATCTTTACGGCTGTAATTGTGGCGTTTTGTTTTCCAATGGCGTTTAGATAACGATGGCACTTTTTTGTTTTATTCTCTTTGCACATTGTTTTAACCTTTTTTTTAGATTTGAATAGTGCTTGTCCAAAGTAATTTTATTATAGTTTGGTAGTTTTGGGGGTGTTTTTATGGCATGATGGCGTTTCACAAGCATTTGCCCGTTTGGAGTTTTATTATATTTTTCATTACAAAATTAATGTATTGTTATTCTTAGCTGAAAATTACATAAAAACAACAGAAAAAGAAAATTAAAAAAAAAAACAAATAGAAGCAATTTATGATCTAAATCTTCAGTGTCATCAGTCTCTTTCTTTTTTTGAAACTACAAGAATTGTCACAAATAAATGGCGTATTGGGTTTGGCGTGTTTTTTTTCTTGTTCGTGTGTTGTAGTGGGTTTGTGGATGTTGGAGACATAGATCGACTTCGTGGGGGTGGATGCTATTTGCCCATCGTCTTCATTATCATCATCGAGGCCAAAGTAGCATTTACACTGGGATAGGTCTCTTCTCCTCATCCAAACCTTCTTCAAGAATAAAGAAGACAAAATGAAATATGGGTGTCATAAGTCCTTTTTTCTTGAAATTTGTCTATCTCATGCAGCAAAATCTTACTCCTCTCACCTAACAAACCATTCAGCGAAACTTCATACAGAACATTACTGAGTATCAAAGAAAAGATGTTTACCCTCATTGATTTCTCTCAACTTTTGGTGTTTTACAGTGAGTGGTATTTAGGAACCATTTTGTTTTTGTTTGTTTTTTTGGTGTGATAAACGGAAGGTGGTGAGACGTTTCTATTTATAGGATTTTTTTTGCGCGTAGTTTAGGCGGGATATTATTTTGTAACAATAAATGCAATTAACAATTATCTGGATGTAAGCTTTGGCGTTTATATATTATGGCGTTTTACGTTTTATGGCGTTCTTCTAGCCTAAGACCTTAAATAAAAACACAAAAAAAACTACGCAGTGATAAATTGGCGTTTTGTATTTACTTGGCGTTTTATATTTCAATGGCGTTTTGTAAGAAAGGATATTTTACCTTTTTTATCCTTAATGAAGCGCGTCCACGTAATAAAAGTTATGTTATTTATGAAAACGCCACCGCGCCAATCTAGTCCATAGATTGTTTTGATCGGACGATCCATAACCGTTCTCACTGTTCTCACACTTTTCACAGTTTTCTCTAAATCCTGACCCTATATATATATGTATATATGTATACAGAAAAAGTATATCGTACATTACGGCTTAACGTACTTCACGTACAACAACGTGTGTGATTTGTTCTATAACATGCGTGATTAATGTTTTCAATATGCGTGATTATTGAGTTTCAACATGCGTGATTTTGGATTTTTGAGTTATAATGTGCGTGATATATTGTATATGTTTATGGTATGGGACATGAACATTTAATATATTATAACTAATAGTTGTTATGGATTCTCCTGGACAATCTGATTCGCTCAGGGCCGCACCCCGATGATTCCGCCATCGGTTGGGGTGTGACAGATTGGTATTAGAGCCATAACTATAGGGAATTAGGCAAGACTCGACCTAGTCCGGGTCGATGTCTTAGAAACGACCTAGTCTATAGTCTAAATACCAACAGACCGACTTGTGCATGCCCTTTAAGGGTTTTGTACGAGCTTACTCGCTATCCTCGCTTATACTTCGCTAGCACTGCACTTTTTAAAAAAAATGAACGAGTGATTAGGTCGAGATTAGGTGTGAAAACCGCAAACTCTCGACCAAATCGCTTGTTCGACCCGTATTTCATCAATAAACAGGAGAATTTGTGTTGAATCAGGAGTGAAATCCATACTTTAACGCATATTTTCTTCTCTATTTTATCAAAATGTTGACGGAACTGTTAAGTCAGGGGTAAAACCCGAACCTTGACAACTTGTTCCGTGCTCTATTTTGGTTTTACAAAACTCTCACCAAAGTCTCGATGGACTCCAATGACTTGAAGTCACACTGTAACTGGAAGGATGCGTGCCGTTCGCCCAAATCAAGTCGAGAGCATAGTCCCGAAGGCCAAAAGTGTGCACTAAATGTCCTTGTGAATAGTCGAATCACTTTGGTTAGTCGGCGTCTATCAGTCGCATACAATCTATTCTCGACTTTTACGTGTTTCGATTTTGAGCCCGCAACTGCTGACTCTGATATTTGTCCCTTTTATGTGGATTTTATGTGTTTTATGTGGTTTATGTGGTTTTACCCATTTATGTGTTTCGATTTTGGTGGTTTATACGCTTTTCGCTTTGATCGACACACACGACCCGCACTACACAACTATCTCAAAACGTTAACAAATCGTTACTGTCTGTGGACAATCACATGCTATGATACTCGCTTATGCTACGCCCTCGCTGCGTACTCGCTAATCGCTATCGCTATTCTCGAACGCGCGAACTTTGAATGATAGGTGAATACGTGCAAAATATAGAATGGTTTCTGTGTTCTGACTGCCTTATGTGCTTCTATGCCTTACGTGCTTATGTGCTTATGTGTTTGTATGATTGATGTGATCCTGAGCTTTATGAGTAGTAGTAGTAGTATAGAGTGGAACGAGAGTCTATACTAGGGTTAATTAAAATCGTATAGCATTTTGAATCCTATGGCGCTGTCTGCTGCAGACAATGTCGTCATTCGGATCATTCCATTCCCGTTCAGCTCGCCGCAATCATAATGACAAACGCATCGCCGCCCTCGTCGCTAAGCAAATGGCGAAGGTTATCCCCCATATTGTTAGTGAGTTGAATGAAAACACTAGCAAGTCTTCTGAAGAGTCCAGGACTGATGCTCCTAAAGTTGCTTTCAGCTTCAAGCAGTTCAAAGCCTGCGGCCCAAAAGAGTTTACCGGCGAAGATGGGCCTACTGCCATGTTCCAATGGTTTGATTCTATCGAAGTCACCCTGCGCCAGAGTGGCTGTCCTGATAGTGTCCGTACTCTTAACGCCACTTGCATCTTCCAATCCCGAGCTTTGGATTGGTGGACGGCCGAGAGAAACAAATGCGGAAATGATGCAGCTTACGGGCTGACGTGGGATGAGTTGAAGGACGTCATGATACAAGAGTTCTGCCCTCCCCACAAGCGCCAAAAGCTGGAGGATGAGTTCTAGCATATCAAGCAGAAAGATGGCGACAACGCTGGTTTGACTGCTCGCTTCAAGAAGCTAAGCATAATCTGTCCTAGCCAAGTTACCACGCCTGAAATCACCATCAAGAAGTATATCCGGGCTCTTCCAGATTGCGTGGCTGATTCCGTTCAAGCTGCAAAGACGACAACAATTGAGGAAACGTTTTTACTCGCTGTTGAGATCAACGACAAGCGAGTCAAGTCTGGTTACTGGGATAAAGTTCCCAAGAATCTGCATCAAGCTACCACTGCTTCAACCGCTGAAACTGCCGCCGCACCACAATCTTCGAAGCTCTCACGCCGAAAGAGGAAGAACAACAACAGTTCCAGTAACAAGAAATGTGCAATTACTGTTGCCCCGCTCCAAACAGTTCCTGCTTAACCGCAGCCTCAACACCGCCAAGTAGCGGCACCGGTCACCAACGCACCACCGGCAAAGCGTGCGTATACTGGTCCTCACCCGGCTTGCCCTACTTGTACCTATCACCACCCCGTGGGAATCGCTTGCAGATACTCTGTGCATTGCAACATGTACGGCCACTTCTCCGCCAACTGTCGTATAGGTCCACGTCAAACCCCAGCTCCAGTTCAAGGTCAAGCTCCTGCTCAACAAGCTCTACTTACTGCTCCTCAAGGCCATCAAGCAGTTCCTGCTCAACAAGCTCTACTTACTGCTCCTCAAGGCCATCAAGCAGCTCTTGCACCCGCGGCTCATGCTAGCTTGCTTTGCGTGTGGTGATCCCAACCACTTCGCAAACATGTGCCCCAATCGAGTGGTTAAGCAAGAGCCACAACAGCAGCAGCCCCAGCAGCAGCCTCAGCAACAGCAGCAACAACCAGCAGCCCGCGGACGTGCCTTCAACATTAATGCTCGCCAGGCTCAAGCCGATAACAACGTAGTCAATGGTACATTCCTTGTGAATGGTATATATGCTTCGTGTTTATTTCATACTGGTGCCGATAACTGTTTTGTATCGTTTGAATTCGAAAAGCTCCTTAATCGTAAGCGCGCCCATCTACCCTCGACGTTCGATGTTGAAGTTGCCACCGGAAGAACCGTCGCCGTCAATTCTGTACTACGTGATTGTACGCTTGAACTCAACAATCACGTCTTCCCTATCGACCTTATTCCGATGCAGCTCGGTAGTTTTGACATCATAGTAGGCATGGATTTTCTTCGCGAAAATCGTGCTGAAGTTATTTGTTTCCATAAGATGATTCGTTTCTCGCTCGCTAATGGTGATCAACTTTGTATATATGGCGAAACACCTTCGAAGGGTCTTAAACTCATGTCATGTGTCCAAGCTAGCAAGTATCTCCGCAAGGAATACCAAGCTTTCTTGGCACACATTGTAATAGTGGAGAAAAAGGAAGTTAAGGAGGTAGACCAGGTGCCTGTAGTTCGTAAATTTCCCAACGTATTCCCTGAAGATCTCCCCGGATTGCCTCCCACTCGTGATATCGATTTCCGAATTGACCTCATTCCTGGAGCAAACCCTGTTGCTAAAGTGCCTTATCGTCTCGCCCCTTCTGAAATGCGTAAACTCTTGAGTCAACTCCAGGAACTACTTGATAAAGGCTTTATTCGCCCTAGCACCTCTCCTTGGGGCGCGCCTGTCCTTTTGGTCAAAAAGAAGGATGGTTCGTTCCGGATGTGCATCGACTATAGGGAGTTGAATAAGCTGACAATCAAGAATCGCTATCCCTTGCCCCGAATCGATGATCTGTTTGACCAATTACAAGGTGCTACATGTTTCTCCAAGATCGACCTACGCTCAGACTATCACCAGTTACGCATTCAATAGGATGATATACCCAAAACTGCTTTTCGAACCCGCTATGGTCACTACAAGTTTGTTGTTATGCCTTTTGGTTTGACTAACGCCCCCGCAGTCTTCATGGACTTAATGAATCGAGTGTGCAAACCCTTTCTTGATCGCTTCGTAATCGTGTTCATCGATGATATCCTGATCTATTCCAAGTCAAAAGCCGAACACTCGCAGCATCTACGTTTGGTTCTTGAGTTACTCCAGGGAAACCGTCTCTATGCCAAGTTATCTAAGTGTGAATTTTAGCTGGAGGAGGTCCAATTCTTGGGTCATATTGTCAATAGTCAAGGTATCCACGTCGATCCCGCGAAGATCGAAGCTGTTAAGAGTTGGGTTACACCCAAAAATCCATCTGAAGTCCGTTCTTTCCTCGGACTGGCAGGCTATTATTGCCGATTTATCGAAGGGTTCTCTAAGATCACTATGCCGCTTACCTCTCTTACGCATAAGGACAAACCTTTTGTTTGGGGAACTAAACCAGGAGGAAGCCTTTCAAACTCTCAAGGCTATGCTTTACAATGCTCCCGTGCTCTCACTGCCCGACGAAAATGACGATTTCGTAGTTTACTGCGATGCCTCAAACCTTGGTCTTGGTTGTGTTCTCATGCAACGAGATAAGGTTATCATGTACGCGTCTCGACAGCTCAAGATCCACGAGAAGAACTACACCACACATGACCTCGAGCTTGGCGCAGTTGTTTTTGCGTTAAAGATTTGGCGACACTACCTTTATGGTACCAAGTGTATGATCTTCACCGATCATACGAGCCTACAACATATATTTGAACAGAAGGAACTGAATATGCGTCAACGGTGGTGGGTAGAACTCCTCAACGATTACGACTGTGAGATTCGTTACCACCCAGGCAAAGCAAACGTCGTTGCTGATGCTCTCAGTCAACGAAGCTATTTGCATAGCGTTCGTAATTCCCAAGCCCAGCATAATCTCGAAGCCCTTATACGTGACGCTCAGCATGCTTGTTTTACCGAACGTACTTTGAAGAAGGAAAGGATTCTAAACGATGGCGCCCAACTCGAGAATAAATCGAATGGCATCTTTCATTATTTGGACCGAATTTGGATTCCGAAGCGTAATAATTTGCGACAACTTCTGATGGATGAAGCCCACAAATCTCGATATTCTATTCATCCCGGTGCTGACAAGATGTACCAGGACATGCGCTACAAGTACTGGTGGCCGGGCATGAAGAAGGATATCGATATCTATGTTTCGAAGTGCCTGACTTGTTCAAAGGTCAAGGCGGAACAACAAAGACCCTCTGGCTTACTCGTACAACCCGAGATCCTGATGTGGAAATGGGAGAGTTTAGCTATGGACTTTATAACTAAACTTCCGTGCACGACATCAGGTCATGACAGCATCTGGGTTGTAGTCGACCGTTTGACTAAATTAGCTCATTTCTTGCCAATACGAGAAGACTTTAAGGTAGAAAAATTAGCCCGAATCTACACCGATGAGATCATTTGTCGACATGGGACGCCTCGCGACATCATCTCTGACCATGATGGTTGGTTTACCTCGCATCTTTGGGAAACATTTCAATCTGCTCTCGGTACTACGCTTAACCTTAGTACCGCTTTCCATCCCCAAACCGACGGTCAGACTGAAAGAATGATTCGCACCCTTGAAGACATGCTCCGATCGTGTGTCATAGATTTTGGTGGTAATTGGGACGCGCACTTACCTTTGGTCGAATTCTCATACAATAACAGTTATCATTCTAGCATCCAAATGGCACCGTTTGAGGCATTATACGGAAGGAAATGTCGATCGCCTATTGTATGGCACGAGATCAGAGACGCGCAAATTACCGGTCCTGAGCTGTTACAAGAAACAACAGACAAAATCCTTCAAATTCGAGACAATCTATTGAAAGCTCGGAGTCGACAGAAAAGTTACGCCGACAGAAAAGTTACACCGATAGACGTCGCAAGCCCCTTGAATTTGATGTTGGCGATCACGTACTCCTAAAGGTTGCACCTTGGAAGGGGGTGGTCAGATTCGGCAAGAAAGGAAAGCTCGCGCCTCGATATGTTGCACCCTTTAAGATTCTGGAAAGGATTGGGAAAGTGGCCTACAGACTCGAACTACCGGAGGAACTTAGTAATGTCCACCCGACTTTCCACGTTTCGAACCTTAGAAAGTGCTTGGCCGACCAGGAATTACATGTCCCTCTCGAAGATTTACAAGTGGACGAAAGATTAAACTTCGTGGAAAAGCCTGTCGAGATCATGGGATGAGAAACCAAGGTGCTCAGACGCTCACGCATTCCCATTGTGAAGGTTCGCTGGGAAGGCAAACGCGGTGCCGAGTTTACCTGGGAACTCGAAAGTGACATGAAGGCGAAGTACCCGCAGTTGTATGTTACGACTTAAGCCTAATTTCAGGATGAAATTCCCTTATGTAGGGGAGGCTGTAACACCCCGTGTTTCGAAAGTCAAAGTCAAAGTCAAGATTGAAGTCAAAGGAAGAAAAGATTGCTAATTGCGATCTGTCACTCCTTGCCCAACTACTGTTTTGACTTCTTTGACTTGTAATCGATTCTATTATTTGTTTGTTTTAGTTGTATTATGTGGAGTATCTATTAATAATCGAGGTTTAATCGTTATTTAATCGCATGTTTAATCGCTATTCGACTTATCGCTATCTCATTCGTAACTCGAATTATGTGTTCTGGATATTGTTTTACGTGTGTGGGCTATTATGTGTTACTTATGCATGTTATGTTTATGTTGAGGTGTTCAATCTCAATCGCAATCGCAATTCTATCGCAACGCAATCTAAATCGCAAACGCTAAACGCAAGTTATTTATAGTGATTGTATGTTACATACAGTAGTTAGGTTATTTGTGTAACTAATGGGTAATACTATCGCATCGCAACACTCAACACACGAATCGAATCGAAACGACAAAACTCAACACACCAGACACCAAGATCGAGTGGCCAACCGATCGAGTGGCCATCTGGTCGGATTGCCATCCGACCGGGTTGCCATCCGATCGGACTGCCATCCGATCGGACTGCCATCCGATCGGACTGCCATCCGATCGGTGACCAATCCGACACTTCAGCACTTTCCTCTTTTGGAAACCCTATAAATACCCTCCTGTCACATCATTTGTGATGTGAAAGCTCCTCCACTCGACCAGCTCGCTCAAGCACTCATTTCTCTCGATTCTTGTAAGTTTCCAACTCAAATCTTGTACTTCTATGATCTACACGCACTCCTTCATCTTTTTTACCTTTGAATCTTAACTTTTAACCGTGAAACCACCAGATTTGAAGTGTTCTAGGGTGATGTCATCATGGAGTTCTTATGAACTTCAAGGTTTGGCTTCATTCCACCAAGAACAACTTAGATCTGAAGGATTTCCACAGGATTAAACAATGTTTTCGCATAGATCTACACATATTCATGGTTAAAAGGATTGAAAGATGGTTTTCTAACCTTCTTTCAACTCTTTTATACTCAATGCACTCAAAACCGATAGAATCGGAGCTCGTTCTGATCTTCTACTCTTTCTTAGTGATGCCTCAGTTCAAGATCTGAATTCTATCCAAGAGACAACTGATTTAGGGTCAAACATGAATGACCGTCTTGAACAGTGAACTGATCGGACTAGGGTGGTTCCTGTTCGATCGGGTCACTTGGTTCATGATGGGGTTTCTGTTGTTTAGCACGTTATCACACCGTCTCAATCAAAACTGCAAAACCTTTCAAAATAATCAAGTACCAAGACGATCAGGTCGATGGGACGGATTACCGTTCGATCGGATTGCCATCCGATCGTACAGCCATCCGATCGGCTTGCACTTGGTTTCACACCTAAACTTTTCATTCAAACTTTCAAGGTTTTGAACGTCGAACGGATTACCGTCTAATCGGATAGCCATCCGATCGAACGACCATTCGACCATGTGACGTTTGGAACTTCAACACTTAATCATTTTTATAATTTTCAATGATCATCAGTAACTAACGGATTTCCAACCGATCGGATTGCAATCCGATCGAGTGATAATCCTGCTGTGAACTTGTTCTCACTAAGTGTCCTGCCTATCGGATCGCTATCCGATCGAACGGCCGTTCGATCGATTGACCTGAAGGGTAGAGATACTTCTCTATTTTCAAAATGCTACAACGAAAACTTCAAAGCCATCATACACAAACACATCCTTACCAAACGAAAGTCAATCCAATCGAATGGCCATCCGATCAGATGACCATCCGAATGGATTGACATCCGATCGACTGCCCATCCGATCGGATTGCCATCCGATCAGATTACCATCCGACACTTGGTACTTTTGCACCGTTTTACTCGTCGCTCATCGTTTATGCTATCGTTAACTGTTCAGGCTAATCTCTCAAGCGCTCCCTTCAATCCAAGGCAGTGTTTATTAAGTTAAATGCTATCTGTGAGTATACTCGATCCCTTTTTGCTTTATGCACTTTTGGGTGTTGCATACGTTACTTATTCTAAATCACATCTATCACACAACGCAAACACTATTTATACGCTGATCGTTACTGCATGATACGTGTTACTCGATGAATGCTTGTATGTTATGTTAACACAGTGATTGTTGCCTGACGCCTTAGCAACGATAGTACTATTTGTTTGGACTCAGCACCTGTCGTGGACAGGGGTTGTTAAGGTTACCTCTCACATGTCGCAGTGGTGATATGTGTTGCGCATTCTACAACTCGCAGTCTAGTCTGTGCTTATTTCGTTGTTGATAACCTACTAGCTTCGCATTTTACATGTTACATGATGGTTATGGGTAAACTATTTAGAACTCTATTATGCTATATCAAACTTGTATGCTCACATTTACACTATGTGTACTGACCTCTATTTTAACGTATGTGACGGGTGCTTAGGATGTTTTGCTGCTATGTGCGAATCAAGTTAGGATGGAGTCTTAGAAACAAACAATTAGATGAAATCTGAGTTGTCGGAATGGATAATTTGTCTTTGAGAACAATGTTTGTAATAACTGTTTTTATTTTATATGTTTATGGTATGGGACATGAACCTTTAATATATTATAACTAATAGTTGTTATGGATTCTCCTGGACAATCTATTTCGCTCAGTGTCGCGCGCCGATGATTCCGCCATCGGTTGGGGTGTGACATTTTTCCCGCGCAGTGACAGGTAATTATGGTGTTTTGAAAAAGATAAATAAATTCAATTCCCCAAGTATTTGGCTTTCAATATAATAAATGTTAGTAATTATGTTTCCGTCGTTTCATTTTACTGTTTGCAGTTATTGTGTTTTGTTTCAGATTCATCTGTTTAGGGCTGTAACACGTCCCATCTTTATGGCTGTAATTATGGCGTTTTGTTTTCCAATGGCGTTTAGATAAAGATGGCACCTTTTGTTTTATTCTCTTTGCACATTGTTTTAACCTTTTTTTTGTTTTGAATAGTACTTGTCCAAAGTAATTTTATTATAGTTTGGTAGTTTTGGGGGCGTTTTTATGGCATGATGGCGTTTCACAAGCATTTGCCCGTTTGGCATTTTATTATATTTTTCATTACAAAATTAATGTATTGTTGTTCTTAGCTGAAAATTACATAACAGACAACAGAAAAAGAAAATTAAAAAAAAAACAAATAGAAGCAATTTATGATCTAAATCTTCAGTGTCATCAGTCTCTCTTTTTTTTTTTGAAACTACAAGAATTGTCACAAATAAATGGCATTTTGGGTTTGGCGTGGTTTTTTTTCCTGTTCGTGTGTTGAAGTGGGTTTGTGGATGTTTGAGACATAGATCGACTTCGTGGGGGTGGATGCTATTTGCCCGTCGTCTTCATTATCATCATCGAGGCCAAAGTAGCATTTACACTGGGATGGGTCTCTTCTCCTCATCCAAACATTCTTCAAGAAAAAAGAAGACAAAATGAAATATGGGTGTCATAAGTCCCTTTTTCTTGAAATTTGTCCATCTCATGTAGCAAACACCTAACAAACCATTCAGCGAAACTTCATGCAGAACATTACTGAGTATCAAAGAAAAGATGTTTGCCATCGTTGATTTCTCTCCACTTTTGGCGTTTTACAGTGAGTAGTATTTAGGAACCATTTTGTTTTTGTTTGTTTTTTTGGTGTGATAAACGGAAGGTGGTGAGACGTTTCTATTTATAGGATTTTTTTTGCGCGTAGTTTAGGAAGGATATTATTTTATAACAATAAATGCAATTAACAATTATTTGGATGTAAGGTTTGTCGCTTATATATTATGGCGTTTTACGTTTTATGGCGTTCTTCTAGCCTAAGATCTTAAATAAAAACACAGAAAAAAACTACGCAGTGATAAATTGGCGTTTTGTATTTACTTGGCGTTTTATATTTCAATGGCGTTTTATGTAAGAAAGGATGTTTTACCTTTTTTACCCTTAATGAAGCGCGTCCACGTAATAAAATTTATGTTATTTACGAAAACGCCATCGCGCCAATCTAGCCCATAGATTGTTTTGATCGGACGATCCATAACCGTTCTCACTGTTCTCACACTTTTCACCGTTTTCTCTAAATCCTGACCCTATATATATATATGTATATATGTATATATATACAGAAAACGTATATCATACATTGCGGCTTAACGTACTTCACGTACAACAACGTGCGTGATATTTTCTATAACATGCGTGATTAATGTTTTCAATATGCGTGATTATTGTGTTTCAACATGCGTGATTTTGGATTTTTGAGTTATAACGGGCGTGATTTTAAAATGAACGTGCATAATTACCTGTCGTACGTGATATACGTTAAGTTACATCTTTCTTATTTTAAATTCATTATCCACAATATCTTTTATTTTTTAAGAAGATAATTATCAAAACAAACAACAAATCACCAGATTTCAATTTCAATTTTTAAGATCAACAGTAACTTTCAGATTTCATCACCAGAATTCAAATTTTGATTTTTAAGATCCACGTAACCTTCATATTTCAACGGTATACACATGTGTACTTGGATATGAATAGAACAGTACGCATGTGTACTCAGCATCATACATATGTGTAATTAGCTACATAATACATACATAGAAACAAATACGTGTAAAACTATTTTATATTTAACAAATTACAATTTCCATAATGTTTTCCAAACCAAGCAAAAAAAACATACAATTACAAGTTTTGGTTTCGTAAAAACAATAAACCCAACATAATCGGAAAAACAAAAAACATAGTCTTTTACAACTATTCGCCACGTTGTATGTTGAATCATCCTTATCGGCCAAGCAAACAAACATACAATTACAAGTTCCAGCGTACTTCTTCCTTAACCGGGTCACAGTATAAATTAACTGGGTCACATCAGCTAGGCTCATACGTGAATCATCCTTATCGACCTTCCATTTCCACTTTTCACGTTAACGACATCTCCTATAATAGTACAAAAAACTCAGCAACTAATACTTTGCATAATTCACAAGTGTACATCAACAACTTTACACATTCAATACACAAAAAATTCTGAGATATCACAAAAACATACGATACACATGTGTATATCGCATTAAAAACAGAGCAAAATCGGAATATACATGTGTACACCCGCCTAAAAACAGAGCATAATAAACAAAAAACACACTGTGCATATGTGTACAACCCAGTGTACAATGTTCATCACATTTTCCCAAAAAAACAATACCAATAATCAGAATACACATGTGTACACCTGCCTCAGACAGAGCATAATAAACATAAAACACCCCTGTACATATGTGTACAACCCAGTGTACAATCTTCATCACATTTCCCCCAAAAAAACAATACCAATAATCGGAATAAACATGTGTACAATGGTATAAAAAAGAAACTAAACCCTAACCCACTATTGATTACGACGACGATCAGACGCTGGTCAAACCCCATCATACATTACATAACAGAAAACCAAAGAACACAAGACTTTCATGTAACAAACTCTGTCAGCAACTGTAAAACATTAATAGATTCACAAGCTTCAAATATCTTGTTGATATGTAAAGATCTAAAATAGATTATATGTCAAAGCCAACTCTTATGGTACATAACAGAAATAGACTTCAGTATCCTGATTACTGCAAAATAACATCTAATAGAGTCACACCACAAGATTTGAACAAAAAACTAAAGAACACAATCAACACATAGTAACCAGCAAGCAAACTGCACATCTATCAAATCAGCAACCAAAACTCGTAACAAACTAATTCATAACGTATAAATTTAAACACAATTACTTACACTCTCAAACGAAACATATACTAACCAGCAAGCAGGCTAAACATCTATCAAATCAACAACCAAAACTCATAGTAAACTAATTCATAACCTACAAATCTAAACACAATCACTTATTTGCTCAAACAAAACATCATACAGCCAACGATTCAATCAAACAAGCATTCGATCTGATACCGATCGAATAACAACTAATAAAACACATAATAGTAATATAATAACGATTAAATTCGCTACAGAGCATCAAAATACACTAATTAAACAACAGAAATCAACGATTACAATCAAGATCTAACATATATTGAATGAAATTGATAATAATAAGAGGCGATTAGAAGAGTTTACCTATAAAAACGAGAGAAAACGGCTGTGAAGAGCTCTTAGTGGTTTAGCTTTTGTGAGCACCAAGAGATATAAATTGAGCGGCGGATATGCTCATCTGAAACCCTAAAATATTTAGATATTTTGTTTGCCGAATATTTGGCCTTCAATGAGAACACGACAGAAGATATAGAAAACCGACAAACCCCATCGGACCACCATCGAAGCCGGTCACCCCCCCCCCATAAATTGTCGTCCCTGATTTCACAAAGAGAGATGAATGTGGTGATTTGTGTAATTAGATTTTAATATAATGGAAACAATTTAGGTTTCATGTTTTAATTCTTTTTTATTGTGTAATTACACATATACATTTTTTTTTATTTAATTAAATGGAAAAAAATAACTAAATAATTACCATCATGCCACTCATTTAAATCTCAAGATCATAAAAATCAAGGGCCCAGATCAGTTCACACAGTTCACTTTGGAGAAGTTGTTCACATTTGAACCTAATCCTATATATATATATATATAGTGGCAGAGTTTGAACGAAAACTCCGTAGAGGTTAGACTCTCAAAATCCAAATCAGTGGGGGTCGTACTCTTAAAAATCCAATATTTCACACTAAAAAAAATTAAAAATTTCAGTAAAATTATCAGTACGAGCATATTTTCGAAAAAAAAATCGACCCTCGTACCTCATCTCCCCTCGTCAATACATCTACCAAACAAAGTACCACTTGTCTCTCCTGTCGTAGCAAACATTATTAATTTATTATTACTTTTATTTAAAGGTAAAAAGGAAAATTAAAAAAAAATAAGTGTGTAAACATATAAATGTGTGTGTATATATATATTATTTATAATTTTATCTACTTTTTATTTAAAGAAAAAAAATAAAATTTATAAAATTAAAAAATTAAAATAATAAATTAGAAAGTGCCAAAAATGTCCCTAAGGTTTGAGAATTGCCAAAATCGTCAATGGGAGTTAATGATTCATTTCAACCGAGTTTGCCATTTAGATATAAATGACATAAAAAATAAAATGAAACCTCATGGAGTTAAATACAAAAAGGTTTCATTTTTTGTGGTAATTACTAGAATTAAAATTAAATTTGAAACTATTATTAAAATCATTTAAATCTTTAAATTACAAGATATATAAACAATTTTTAAAAATTATTATTATACTCTAAAATGGAAACTCAATTCCTTATATGTATTAATTCATAAGAATATGATTTCACATTATTTTAAAAATATTTTTCAAACTACATTTGAATTATTAAAATCATTTAAATCTTTAACTTACAAGATATATAAACAATCTTTGAAAATTACTATTACTAGTTGATTTTTCGCCCCGCGTTACGGCGGGGACCCAATGACTTCAAAACGTGTGTCAGCAACGGCAAACAGATACCGAATATCAAAACATAAATAAAAATGACGTGGTAAGGATAGTCACTCCGTCCTAAAAAAACCGATTTTAAATAACCTAATATATAATAATACGACCCACACGTCCTACACGTTGGAAATTCGGTTGTTTTCAGTTCAATTATTACGGTGCTAACACGTTAAAATATGGATGAGCTCGGTACCGGTAACGGCACCGTAAGTACCGATCAGGAAAATAATCGAAATTAGCTACCGGCACCAAAAATACTCGGTACAATATTGTTATGGGTCATTTTCTGAGCATATATATCCTGACTAATATTCTGCTTTTGGTTGTTTACTTGTGATCAGGATACCGGATCAGGATATTGGTAACATTCTGGTGCGATATCTTGGTATTAACAAAATTAACCACGTGCATGTTAGAAGCTGTGGGTCACTAACGGTCAAGTGGACTTCTTCTCCTTAAGACTCGGGCAAACCAGTTATATGAGAGACGTTGAACCCGAAAGACCAGGTCTACAACGTTCGTATGGGGAATATTCGCCGAATCCCGGTTTAATAGGGTAGTTTGTTAAATTTCTTTTACTATAAATAGATGGATCGGATCAGATTAAGGCACGCAATTTCACTTATACTCTTTTTCTCTAGCTACTAGCAATCACTACATACAAACACTTGTACTTGAATTACATTGTATCACCTAGTTGATCCGCATCACATCCTGCACTGTATCCTGATATTCGAAGTAATAGAAGAACAAGGCAGCTGCGATTGTCAGCTCCCGAGGTTTTGTGCCGGCGATCTAGATTGATCAAGGGCTTTCCTCGTATATCCTGCGTCACCCTTTTCATTTTTGCTCATTGTTTGATCATAGATACAGTTCAATATCCTGAGCCGTATCCTTAAAACTGTTTTTTTTAAACAACTGAACTAACATATTTTTAACACACATTCTTAGCACACTACCTCACTTAACTAATTTGATCACTTAATTGCTTCGGTAATTTTTGACCAAAACAATTTGGCGCCCACCGTGGGGCAAGTGGTGCTATTTTTAATAAAAACTTTAGTAAAATCGTTACTCAGTTTTCTATTGTCAAAACTTTTTGCTACATTGTTTTCAATGGCCTCGAGATCAAACATGAGCTCTTCCACCATGTCTGCTACAACCTCTGCAACAATTGGTTCGGTGCTTCCACCTCCTCCTCCAAGAATGCAAGCCTCTTCACAGGGAACTGAGAGTCATGCGGCTCGGGATGTTATCCCCGCTCCCAGTGCCCAGGGATCTGGTCCTGTTTTGGCTTCTAATTATGAAATTCTGAATTTGTTTGGTAGTGTACAGGAACAGATGAGGCAGCAGCAGGAAACTAATCGGATGCTGATGAGAGAGATACAACTCTTGAAATCCGGTCCAAGTAGGCCTGCTGAAGAAACTGTCACTCCTTTGCAACCCAGGGCTTTGAACTTCAGTTCTGCAGTTTACACTGAGGATAACCGGGGGAATATCATGCCAAACCATTCCCATAATCATACTCCTGAGATACCTTCTTCAGTAAGAGTATCAACTGTGAGGAGCTCAGGATATGCTTCAGGATATGGCCAGAACCCCTAAGCTGGGAGCTTCAAAAACTGAAGGACATGATATCCAGTGTACCTGGGGTGGTTCAGCCAATTCCTGAAGTATACCAGGACAGCCACAGGATATCCCGGTTTGCCTATCCTATTTGTGACGCTGAAATCCCAAAAAGATTTCAAACCCCCAACATGAAGCTCTATGACGGAACTACGGATCCTGAGGAGCATATTGCCCAGTATAGGGAAAGGATGGAAATCAACCCTATCCCTCCAGACCTCAAAGAAGCATGCTTGTGCAAGGGTTTTGGTTCTACCTTAACAGGATCAGCTTTAAAATGGCTGTTAAACGTTCCTCCTCACTCGAGTACTTCTTTTGCTCATTTAGTTAATTTATTTAATAGTCAATTTTCTTGCAGCCGGAGTTTTGAGAAATTAACCAGTGACCTTTACAGGATAACTCAAGGACCCCAGTAATCCTTGAGGGATTATGTGAGCAAGTTTAGTCGGGAATCCTTGGATATCCCACATCTTGATGTTGCAACGGCCGTGCAAGCGTTCAAGATGGGGTTGCAGAAAGATTCTAAATTTTACCAGGATCTTGTAATGAATCCCTGCAGGAATCTGGACGAAGCTCGTAACAGGGCTTTGAGATACATTCGCCTGGAGGATGATAAAAAGATGCAAGAGATGATAAATTCCACCTCAACCTACAAATCAACCAATAGGAAATCAGAATCCTTGTATAAACCATATCGCTCTAAGCCGTATGGCAGAATTAACAACAAGAAAGTGAATGCTGTTGAAGACGAGGATCCTGAAGAATATCCTGAATTATCTTAATATTGCTTTTCTGTTAACATACCTGAGTTAATGTATGCTATGCAGGGTTTAGGAGACAAAGCTAGGTGGCCTCGAAAGAATCAACAAAAAGCTAATTGGAAGGATAAATCCAAATGGTTTGCCTTCCATGAAGATTTCGGACATGTAACTGAGGATTGCATTACTCTAAGGAAGGAAATAAGTTATCTTCTAAGCAAGGGATATCTGAAGGATCTCCTAGGAAAAAAGAAGAATAAGGGTCAGGATACTGAGAAGGATCCTGAACGAGCAGCATCACCTCCTGCGGATGCCAAGATAATCAACTTTATTTCAGGAGGATCCGACATTTGTGGGACTTCGTATTCTGCGGCCAAGAGACATGCAAAGGAAGCTAAGGCCGAGAGGGGAGATAAACCAGCCAGGATGACTACCCTCACAATTGATAAAGTGATCACTTTCGACAGTGATGATAGGGATACTGTCCAGGATCCTCACCATGATGTTCTCGTAATAACATTATACGTGGCTAACCATTTTGTACGCAGGATATTGGTGGATAATGGTAGCTACGTCAACATAATCCAACTAGAAACTTTGAAAAGAATGAATGTATCCCTAATGGATATTACTTCAAAATCCACTGTGCTTGTTGGGTTCAGTGGAGAGGCCAGGAACACAGTGGGAGAGATAAAGTTACCAGTATATGTTGAAGGGGTCAACTCAATACAACGTTTCTGTGTGATGGACTCCCTATCCTGCTATAACATCATACTAGGCAGGCAATGGATCCATGATATGAAGGCTGTGCCATCGACTTACCATCAATGCATCAAGATCCCTACCCCTTGGGGGGTTGTCAAGGTTGATAGTAATCAGCAGGAGGCGAAGGAATGTTACTCTTCCTCAATGAAATCTTCAACCAAGCCTAATGCAGCAGAGCAATTATAGATGCGGGCCCAGGATATCATGGAGGCTTCGGAGCAGGATGTAAAGAAAATTATCCTGGATCAGGATAATCCGGATATCTCGGTGCTCGTAGGAACCAATATCCCTCAGGATATTGAAAATCAATTGACTAATTTTCTAAAATGCAGGATGTCGACGTTCGCGTGGAAACACGAGGATATGACAGGTATTTCTAAGGATATTATAACTCACAAGCTTGGAATTGACAGGTCTTTCAAGCCTATCCAGCAAAAGAGAAGGAAGTTTACTCCAGAACGAAACATAATTATTCAAGAAGAGGTTGAAAGACTACTGAAGTCCAAGATGATCAGGGAAGTCAAATTTCCCAAGTGGCTAGCAAATGTAGTCGTGGTACAGAAGAAAAATGGGAAATGGAGAGTTTGTGTAGATTACACGGACCTGAATAAAGCTTGTCCCAAAGACCTATTTCCTCTTCCTCATATTGATTCAATGGTGGATGTTACTGCCGGCCACGAAATGTTAACCTTCATGGATGCATCCCCAGGATTTCAGCAGATCCAAATGGAACCTTCAGACCAGGAGGATACTGCCTTCATGACACCGACATGTATTTATTGTTACACTGCTATGCCCTTTGGTTTGAAAAACGCAGGTGCAACATACCAAAGATTGGTAAACATGATGTTCAAAGACAAGCTGGGGGACACTATGGAAGTGTACATCGATGACATGGTAGTAAAATCTAAAAAGGCTGAAGATCACCTCCATGATATTAAGGGAGCTTTCGATATCCTGGATCAGTATAACATGAAATTGAATCCTGCTAAGTGCCATTTTGGAGTGGGGGCAGGAAAGTTTCTAGGATATATGGTGACTAAAAGAGGAATAGAGGCAAGCCCAGAGTAGATTAAAGCTATCTTGGATATCAAATCACCTTCAAATATGAAGGATGTTCAACGGTTAACAGGACGAGTAGCAGCATTGAACAGATTTATCTCAAGATCCTCCGAGAAATGCAAGGAATTTTATGATATCCTGAAGAAAAACAAGAAGTTCGAATGGAAAGAGAAGCATGAAGCAGCCCTGCAGGATTTGAAGCAGTATCTCTCAACTGCACCTCTATTGATGAAGCCTGAAAATGGTGAACCACTGTCCCTATACCTCGCAGTATCAGGGAATGCTGTAAGTGCCGTTCTTATAAAGGACCATGAAGGTCAGCAATATCCTGTCTATTATGTTAGTAAAAGTTTATTAGATGCTGAAACTAGATATTCTCATCTAGAAAAATTGATATTAGCTTTAGTTATGGCATCGACTAAACTTAGACATTACTTTGAAACACATAGGATTCATGTTAAAACTAATTATCCTGTTAAGAACATGCTTAGGAAACCCGAGATGTCGGGTAGGATGGCTAAGTGGTCAGTAAAATTAAGTGCCTATGATTTAGTTTATGAGCCTATAAATGCAATAAAGTCTCAGGCTTTAGCTGACTTTGTGGCTGATTTCAGTAGTGACATTCAAAATGAAGTAGACTTAGAAGTGCAGCAGCTAGGAGAAAACTTAGAATCCTGGACATTATATACTGATGGTGCATCTAATGTAAGAGGTGTAGGTTTAGGTATACTACTAAAATCGCCACAGGGGGACATATTACCCCAGGCTGTTAGGTGTGAATTTCCTGCTACTAATAATGAAGCAGAATATGAGGCTTTAATTGCAGGATTAGAGTTGGCTAAAAATATGAGTATCAAGAATTTGCAAGTATATGTTGACTCCTTGTTAATCACTAATCATTTTAATGGATCCTATGTAGTTAAAGGTGAGAAGTTAATCGAGTATCTTGAAATTCTCAAAAAATTAGCAGGATATTTCGATATTTTCACACTTGAACAGGTACCAAGAGAGGATAATGCTGAAGCTGATGCCTTGGCGAATCTAGGATCATCGGTCAGGATACCGGAAGGAACCCGAATACCAATGTTACATATCTTATATCCTGCGACGAATCCTCAGGATAAGGAAGTACTAAGTATTCAGGATCCTGATGAGTATCCTGAGAAGGATCCCAAGTCCTGGATGGTTCCAATTATAAGATATCTCAAGGAAGGACACATCCCAAAGGATGAGAATCCTAAGGCCTTTAGAATGAAGGTATCATGATTCACTGTTATAAATAATGTCTTGTATAAGAAATCTCTTGCAGGACCATATCTGAGGTGCTTAGAGGATCCCGAAACTAAGGAAGTGCTTCAGGATATACACGAAGGGGATTGTGGTAACCATACTGGGGGCAGGTCGTTATTCTCAAAGGTATTAAGAACATGATATTATTGGCCAACGATGAGAAAAGATGCTGCAGAATATGCCCGAAGATGTGATGCATGTCAAAGGCACAGTAATATATTACATCAGCCTGCTGAACCGCTGTATCCTATTGTTTCTCCTTGGCCATTCATGAAGTGGGGAATGGATATAGTAGGAAAATTACCAAAGGCTCCGGGAGGAAAAGTCTTTATGCTGGCAATGACTGACTATTTTTTCTAAATGGGTTGAAGCTGAAGCATTTGTCCAAGTTAGAGACCAAGAAGTAGTGTCCTTCATAAAAAAGGAATATCCTGACCAGGTTTGGGGTACCAGCTGAAATAATTTGTGACAACGGCTCTCAGTTTATAAGCAAGAGGACTACTGATTTTTGCAAGAGTTGGGGAATCAAAATGATCACATCTACTCCAGTGCATCCTCAAGTAAATGGACAAGCAGAATCCTCAAACAAGATAATTGTCAACAACTTGAAAAAGAGACTAGGGGCTAAGAAAGGAAGATGGGCAGAAGAATTACCCTTTGTTTTGTGGGCTGATAGGACGACAGTGAAAAGTGCAACTGGCCAAACCCCGTTTTCCTTGGTGTTTGGAGCAGAAGCGGTGATCCCGACAGAAATGGTGATACCTACAGCGAGATCCAACCTCCGGGATCCTGGGCAGAATCCTGAAGTCCTATGCCAGGAACTGGATACTATTGATGAGACAAGAGACGCAGCAAGGCTAAGGATGGCAGCATATCAACAGAGGATATCTAAAGCATATAACAAGAATATAAGGACTAGAAGATTTCAAGTTGGAGATTGGGTATTGAGAAAGGCTTTTTAGAATACTACTAATCCTGCTGATGGAAAGTTGGCTCCAAAATGGGAAGGACCCTATGAGGTTGAATCAGAATCAGGAAAAGGAGCATACCGACTCAAGAATATGGAGGGGGATATGCTACCGAGATCTTGGAATGCTATACATCTAAAACTCTATTTCAAGTGAGTATGGAATTTAAATTCTAACTCTAACTCAGGATGGTATGGATTCTGTCTCTTTTATTAAATTTTAATATTATTTACTGTTTTGAACCCATTACTGACTTAAGCTTCGAAGGGGTGTTAGCCAGGCTAACACCCACCTTAGCTCACAGTTTTTTTGCAGCATATGCTTCGAGATATAGCTCCAGGATATACATTCAGGATACTTCAGAAGATTAGAGGACTGGCCCCCTCTCTCACGTCTGAGGGATCCTGATCCCTTCACAGGTTTAAAGGTATTCACCTTTCTTCCGAATTGGGATTAAACACCCCGCCTGGAGCGCAAGTTATTCGGGAATAGTTCAAGGTGGCGGGACCAGTTCATGTAAAAGTGGCTGACAATTTCGTTACTATTGGCTATATCCTGAATCCTAAAGGTATATGACGATTGATCACCCTCTCTCACGAAAGGGTATTTTCATACTCTCTAAGGTTTAAAGGTTATCACCTTTCTAAGTCTTGGAGTTTATACACTCTCGCCTGTAGCGCATGAAAATTTGGGATTTTCCCCAGGATACTAAGGATTTATCTCCAGTATATTTTTTGGTTTTACCCCTGTAACACAAGAATTGTCTAAACAGTTGGAACTGATATTCAAAAATTTTCTAAGTGTTTATAGACTTCATACACAGGGGACATTCCTTCTAAAGCAATTGTATGAAGCTCAAAAGATCAAAATTAGGCTAAGTGTCTCGGACTGGGGACATCTTAGTGGGAGAAGTTGCAAAAGGGGTTACACTCAATTCCTGGTATGATCTTTCCTTTGTGAACCTTACTTGAATTGTTTAACTCTGTTTAAGGCTCAAAATATCCTGATAAGGATATATCTTTAGGATATGTCTTTAAAATGTGTTTTTGGGATACGTTTCGGGATATTTGATTGAAATATTTGGGAGATGATACTTGGATTGAAAATTGATACTCTGATCAAACAAGTGTTGTCAAAACAGGTTTTGGAAAATAGACTATTTTTTATTCTTTAGAAATTTTGTCTAAAATTGTTTGGATTTTGAGAAATTCTATTTGGTAAAGGTCTTCATAAGATATCACTGAGTATATTGATCAGGATATTTTCAAAAGATAGTTGCACAAATTTTGCAAAGCTAAAATCTAAACTAAGAAATGCATGACAGAAATTATAAGGCAACAACAAATAAGTCAGAAGGTAGTATTATTTAAAAATAAACGATGCCAGCCGATAACCAAAGGCTTCGTCCTCAAACCTAGGACCCATCCACCCTTGGCTATCAAATTGTTTTAATACAGAAAATAAAATTGTTCAAATAAGCGTCTCAAAGGGAAATAAGCTTTAGGAGGCAGCGCGCCTTCTTCGTTCGTGGCATTTTCAACAGCATCCGTCTCGGGATCAACCTGAGCAACCCTCTCAGCATCAGTTGGTTTTTCGGCTGCCTTTGAAGACCCTTCAGCTGCAGGTTTAGCAGAAGTGCCGCCGAGACTCCTTAGCTTTGTTTCCCAGGCATTGATGTCCCAAGAAGGGCATTCGAAGCCCAGTGCTTTGGCTTCGTGGGCCATCTTTAGCCTGGCCTGGAGAAGAGAAGTGATGACGGAACTTTTAAGGCTTTCCCGGTAGCTGATCATATCCCGTTCGTGTTGAGCATAGGCAGCATCAAGATCGGCTTGGGCCTGGAGAGCAGCTTTGTTGAGGGCGGCCTGGTGTTCTTGGGTCATAGCCTTGGACTTGTCCTCGTAATGCCGAGATTTGGTGGCTGCAATCATACCCTGATCGGAGATGGTAACCTCGGCTTTCTTCAACTTGGATTCAAGCGTCTTGTTGAGCCCACAGGATTCTTGATATAAATGAACCAGACGTTCGAGACCCTGCAAAGTAAGAGGACAGGTATTGGTTTTAATAAATACTTATAAGTGGAATAAGGTGTAGGATATGGCTCAAGGATATTAACCTGGTTGACAAAAGAAGTCATGAATCCGCTTGCCTCGATGAACCTGTGATTCTCATAGGGGAATGTATCAGAAATAACTGGAGAATCAGGCTCTTTCCTTTTACGAGAACTTGAACTCCGGGGCTTAGTAGCTGGCGAGGGTTTGGGAATGATGATGGCCTTGGAGCTGCTAGGCATGGATGAGGCCGTGGCCTTGGGACTAGGTTCCTTCTTGATCTGGACCTGATCAGAATAACTGTCCAGCTCATCAAGGTCGAAAACTTTAGGGATCTTGGCTGGTGCTGCATAAAGGGAAAAGTCCTACATCCTTATTACTTTTCATTATATTATATTACGATAATTAGTCATTTCAAAAGTAACTCTTACCAGACATTTCGGATGATGACTATTGGCTGGAACTCGGGATATGTGTGGTAAAACTCCTGTCACTTGCAGGCAATTGGTAAACTGCTTCGATTCTTTTTTCTGATTCCGCAGTAGGGGGAGCTACTTCCTTAAAATTCACTGCGAAAAGATCAAATAAGAAGATATTAGCACAAGATAGAAGTCTAGAGGTACATGGGGACATTCATGATCCTACCGGTGGTTAACCACTCCACCGGAAGACTAGCACCCTCATGAATGGAGTCTCGTTTGACGAAGAAGAACTTGTGTTGCCATCCATCTTTGTTTTTGGTGGCTTTAAGAATAAGCGGTTTGCTGGAAGTTGAAAAGAGCAGGAACCGACTGGAACCGTGGGATCGGAGGCGGTAAGCGATTGGCATATCTTCGATGCAGAGGTCGGGATAGTGAAGGTTTTTAATTTGGTTGAGCACGATTAATACTCTCCAGACCATGGGCATGGTTTGGGCAAAGGAAATACCGGTAGTCCGGAAGAATTGCATCATGAATTCGGGAAATGGATACCGAAGACCTAGCGAGAAAGGGTATGCCGGAAAACAGACCCAATCGGTAAAAGAAACATCTAATCGAATTGTTCGATCAAATGGTCTAAAAATTGCGCCGTCGGGGAAAGCGCCGGAGGCTCTCAATGCAGCAGTGTCTGCGTTATCAACAACACAGATCTCCTTCTCGGGATTTTTGAGAAGGTTTTGCTGAACGAAGGATTCCGACGATTCACCGGTCTGAGAATGGACTACAGCAGCCATCAGAGGAAGAGTAAAGTTAACAGAAAACGTGGAAGGGATAAGTGATTACCTGGAGATTCTGTTGAGGATATCTGCTTCTCAAACAAAAAGAGAGAAGATATAGGAGCGTTGTAGATGTCCATCGAGTGAAACCGCGTTGGAAGTTGTATCGTGCAATCTTGACCGTCATTTCGATTTAATTGCCTTGATTCACGAGACAGGGTTTTTGAAATATATCCGTTGGATTGGTATACCAACAGATATATTTGGGGATAATTGTTATGGGTCATTTTCTGAGCATATATATCCTGACTAATATTCTGCTTTTGGTTATTTACTTGTGATCAGGATACCGGATCAGGATATTGGTAACATCCTGGTGCGATATCCTGGTATTAACTAAATTAACCACATGCAGGTTAGAAGCTGTGGGTCACTAACGGTCAAGTGGACATCTTCTCCTTAAGACTCGGGCAAACCAGTTATATGAGAGACGTTGAACCCGAAAGACCAGGTCTACAACGTTCGTATGGGGAATATCCGCCGAATCCCGGTTTAATAGGGTAGTTTGTTAAATTTCTTTTACTATAAATAGATGGATCGGATCAGATTAAGGCATGCAATTTCACTTATACTCTTTTTCTCTAGCTACTAGCAATCACTACACACAAACACTTGTACTCGAATTACATTGTATCACCTAGTTGATCCGCATCACATCCTGCACTGTATCCTGATATTCGAAGTAATAGAAGAACAAGGCAGTTGCGATTGTCAGCTCCCGAGGTTTTGTGCCGGCGATCTAGATTGATCAAGGGCTTTCCTCGTATATCCTGTGTCACCCTTTTCATTTTTGCTCATTGTTTGATCATAGATACAGCTCAATATCCTGAGCCGTATCCTTAAAACTCTTTTTTGTAAACAACTGAACTAACATATTTTTAACACACATTCTTAGCACACTACCTCACTTAACTAATTTGATCACTTAATTGCTTCGGTAATTTTTGACCAAAACAAATATGGTATGGTATTTGAAGGTAAAAATCAATAAACACAGGTATGGTGCTAGACCAGTGTCGAACCAAAAGTAACGATTCTGAAAATGCCAAAAGGTGGGAAAGAAATTGGTAACGAAAATGATTTGGTATAGTAAATTTGGTACCGATACGATACCGGTTTGATTACAGGATTTGATACGATTTGCTCATCAATAATCTAAATCTCCAAGTTAATTTTACATGCTACAATTCATTCATTGCAGAAAAAGACAAAAAAGAAAGCAAAATAAGTTGTTGTGTATATAAAACCTCATTCAAACGAAATACAATTTACTTACTGTGTGTATGAAAAGTAATCTAAACGGTGCAATTACTTGCATTGCAACGTTGCCACATGATTTGATGAGCTCGGTACCAACCGGTACCAAAAATACCGTTACCGAAACCCCAAAAGTGGGTACTGATACTGAATATTCCTGGTACGGTACGGTTCGGTACCGGTCGGTACTGGTATAGAACCGGTACGGAAATACACCCGGTTTGGTAAATCTTGCACCGGTACCCGATACCATTTGATCATCACTTAGTGATGTTACTATTCATTCAATTCTAATTTTAATATAAAATAAAATAAATACCATTACCGAAATCTCCAAAAGTGGGTACCGGTACCAAATATACCTGGTACGGTACGGTTCGGTACCGGTCGGTACTGGTATGAAACCGGTATTTGAGGGTAAAAATCGGTGAATACCGGTGCCGAACCGGTATCGAAAATACACCCGGTTTGGTAAATCTGACACCGGTACTCGTACCCGTAATATAAAAATAAATACCGTTACCGAAATCCCCAAAAGTGGGTATCGATACCGAATATACCTGGTACGGTACGGTTCGGTACTGGTCGGTACTGGTATGGAACTGGTATTTGAGGGTAAAAACCGGTGAATACCGAGACCGAATCGGTACCGAAAATACCCCCGGTTTGGTAAATCTGGCACTGGTACCGGTACCCGGTACCATTTGCTCATCACTTAGTGATGTTACTGTTCATTCAATTCATATTTTAATATATAGGTAATGTGTGGGTCGGGATGTACTAGAATGTTTATTAGGATAGAAAGGCTAAGAAATAATCTTGACCATCTATTAACTAATCAATAGCTAAGATTAAATGAGTGAGATTGAAAAAAAAGGGCGCGTATGTTAATTTGAAGGTATTCTAGTCCATTCAAGTCAATAGTTTCTCTCTTCTCTAATCTCTGTCAATTTTTAAAACGTTAATAACTTTTTCATACGACATTATTTTTTTTTTTAAAAGCTACACCATAAAAACGAGTGTTTTTATCTTTAAAACGAGCACACTATTGCTATATTTAAAAAAAATCGATAACCCAGATGCCTAAAACGCGATGGAAAAAAAACACAAAAAATGATTTTTTTTCTAAACCGCAATAGACAAAAAACACAAAAGAAAATGTTTTTTTTTTCTAAAACGCAATGGATCAAAAACACAAAACAAAGTGTTCTTTCTAAAACTGAATGGACTAAAAACACAAAACAAAGTATTCTTTCTAAAACTGAATGAACTAAAAACACAAAAAAAAATGTTCTTTCTAAAACTCAATGGACAAAAAATAAAAAGAATGATTTTTTTCTAAAACGCAATGGAATAAAAACGCAAAAAAAAAAGTTTTCCTTCTAAAACGCAATGCACTAAAAACACAAAAGAAAGTGTTTTTTTTTTCTCTAAAACGCAATGGACTAAAAACACATAAAAATGTGTTTTACCTAAAACGTAATGGACTAAAAACACTTCAAAATGTGTTTTTCTAAAATGCAATTGACCAAAAAACACATAAAAATGTGTTTTTCCTAAAACGCAATAAACAAAAACACAAAAGAAAGTGTTTTTTTCTAAAACGAAATGGACTAAAAACACATAAAAATGTGTTCAACCTAAAACGCAATGGACTAAAAACACTTTAAAATGTGTTTTTCTAAAACGCATTGGACCAAAAAACACAAAAAAATGTGTTTTTCCTAAAACGCAATAAACAAAAACACAAAATAAAATATTTTTTTTTTCTAAAACGCAATGGAATAAAAACACATAAAATGTGTTTTACCTAAAACGCAATGGACTAAAAACACAATAAAATGTGTTGTTTCTGAAACACAATGGACTGAAAATACGAAAAAAAATGTTTTTTTTTTTCATTTCTTGGTAAAACGCAATGACTCAATTCAAAAACCCAGATCGTAAAAATGTAATTCAAAGTTTTCTTACACAGAACGAAGCCGATTTCTTCAGATTTCTTCAACGATTGACGAAAATGAATGCTAGAAACACTTATCAACGATCGAATCAAGTGATTCGCTTCAAAATCACGGGAAAAAAATGAGATATTGTATGAAATTAAACTGAGTTTTTTCAAAAAAGTTGAAGAACATGTTGATTGGGTGTTTGAATCATTGATTGGTGACGGAAATCACACTATAATGTAGCGATTATTGAGATAGAAAGTGAAGAAAAGGTTGAAGATTGTATGTTTTGAAGTTACAGGGAGAGAATGGAGAAGATTGGATAAAATTGACTAAAATACCCTTCCTTTTATTTTTAAATTTTGATACATATCATAATCTTATTGTTTTCTATCGTTCCTAGCTAAACTAAACTTTCTATTTGATGCTCACCCATTATTATAAAAATGTATTGAAAAAATTTATAAAAATCATTCTCGGATATAGAACTAAAGATGAAATAATTAAAAAGAAGACTGTGTATATATATTATATTATAACTATTTTACAGAAATAAAATAGTTAATGGAATGAAACTAGTAGAGAAATAAGATAAGACTAAACTAATAAACAAAAATTTATAGTGATAATATAGCTGTGTTTTCTTTCAATTAGAATTTAAACGAAATTTAAAAATGATGATGGCAATTATGATTTTGGATATTAAGATTAAAAATGTTGAGGCCAATTATGATTTTGGATATTAAGATAAAGATGTAATAAGAAAAAAAATTATAACTTTTGAGGAGATGAAGTTTATACAGTTTAAAATGTTAATTAAAACGGAGCCAAATTCCGTTGAAATAAGGGTGAAGGGAGTGGTTAAACAGGTGAAAGTGGTAAACTTTAAAATGAACCAATCAGAGAGTGCCACGTCAGAGAGGAGAAAAAGTTTAAACTTTGCTGAAAAGTGTTGGCAATGGTGTAGACTGTTGAAAGTGGCAAACTTTTTTTTTGTTTTTAAAAATTATGTGTTAAATAAAAACAATAAAGTATCAAATTAATTAAAAAATTAAAAACACAGAAGACTTTTGGGTGTAAATGTTGATTTTTTTATTGTTCCAATGATTGCCACGTTTTTGTCCCCCTCTTTCTCGATCGGCAAAGGTATACCGAAGACTTTGGTTTGCCGAGCGGCAAAGGTGGCCGGCGGCGGTGTTGCCGCGCGTCAAACACCTTTGCCGTTTGGTTTCCCTCACCACTCCCTTCACCCTAAGTTTTGCTCGTTTTAGGCATTAATTATTATGGATAAGTTCTCTTTTATTATGTTCGTTTAGGAATGTATCTTTTATAAGTGACCTTTAGCTTAAATGGTAAGAGGATTTATATTCTTCTGTGAAGACTCAAGTTTGATTCTCATTTGGTGTAAAAAGGAATGAGGCATTAGTTGACAATGACAAAAGACTTAGGAAAACCTGGGTTTAATCCTTAAGCTAAACGGGTTTTACTGATAATTTTACCGTCGTGTCTATGGGTTGGTGGTTTACCGGGTTTTCCCTGAAATTGGTGTTGGACAACTCGGGTTACTCTCGGAGTACTCCGTTTATCCGGTAGGTACCTTGAAATGATTGATTTATTGGCCGTTCAAAAAAAATAATTAAGTTTATATAATATATATCCAATAATACGTTGCAATTTGTTTTTTTCCTCAAACCTTGCTTTTTCATAGAAAATACCGAAATCAAATGGAAGTTTCCACGAAAGACACTATTTAGCAAAATCAAGCATATCTTACTGGCTATTAAGAGTATCCACATTAGACCGTGGGGTATGGTGAGGCGTGGGTTGGGGGCATGGTGTGACACGTGGAGTATGGGGCACCCAAGACTAAAAGCCAATTTCAAAGGGGTATGGTGGGGCGTGGCTGGAGTGGCGTGGCTAGTGCTCTTGGCCAATGAGGTTTCACCATGTCATGTGGGTAGCCCCGCCCCACGTCCAGGCTAAATCTCACGCCAATGGGGCCACGCCCAAACCCAAGCCCACCCGGGGTGGTGAGTTGGGCGTTTCTCTCCAACCCACGCCCCAACCCCCGCCCCATACCCCATAGTCTTAACAAAACATGAAAAACATCCATATCATTACTTTTTCTCTCTTCCCCAAATAATACCCGTTTGTCCCACTCAAATCTTCTCTCTCATATATAAAAGTGACTTACACACTCTTTCTCCTATCTCCTCCCTCTTCACTCACACCATCCATTTTCTAGTTTTTCACCGAATACATAACCGTCTTCTCTCTTCTCCAACTCATCACTTCACTCCTACATGGCATATAAAAACATCAAAAAATGCCCTTAGTGTGGGTGCTCTAAGAGCATTTGCACTTGGTCATTGTCAGTAGTATCTCTCGTCAGACTTCTCTTGTAAAAATCTTATGGATTCAACCTTTTCTACAGACCTTCCCTTTTCTCTCTTCTACCCATTCACACAAAAATGGCTTCTCCATGCAGCTTCGTCAAACTTCTCTTTTCTCTCTTCAGACTTCTCAAGAAAGAAAGTTGGTTGCTGATGGTCAAAAAGCGTCGAACACTAACGCCACTATAAACGGTTTTTTTTTTATTTCAGTAATTTTTAGTTTTTTTTAAATACAATACCCATCAATTTTCTGTTAGATTTAGGTATTCAGTTATCAATTATTTAACGTTGCTATTGAGATACGATCTAAAAAGTTACGCTTGGACGACGAACAAAGAATAATATTTATTTGGAAATATTATAAATCATAAAAGAAGATATTAATTGTAGGAACGGATATTTGATGAAATATATGGGATATTAATTATTTATGAAACAATTAATTTAGTGGAAATAACGGTTGTTGTTTAAAGGGTTAAACGAGTAATAATTTATTATTAGATAATAAATTAAACGATTATTTTATTGAAAACAAAAATAAAGCCAAAGTGTTTTGACTAGCGAGCAAAGAATAATCATTCTTCGACATAAACAAGTGTGTAATCTAATAACTGATCAATTTGTCTCGATTTATAATGGGTAAATCCTAACTAAATATCCCAATATGCTTGGGATGCTACGGATATTCTCTTGTGAACATTGCTGACTCCTTCAACAGGACCAACGATCACTTCCTCAACTGATTGAGCGAGTTTTGGGCATGACTTAGTCTCGGTTATTCATACCTACACAAGTTATAAAACATATACAAGAAATGGATTAGATAAATAAATAATGTATATCAAACCTATCAATTATCATGGATGGTCATTCTCTGTCTAGAATATTAAGAGAAATATTCACCCATAACAGTTATATAAAAGGAACCTTAATCTCAAACCCTAACTGAAGAAAACACGCAATAGGGAAAGAAACCTGAAACCTAAACCTTCTCTCACTCCCCCCCCCCCCCCCACTCTCTCCCTTTTTCTGCGGGCTAGCCTAGTCGCTGCCATTGTCGCCACTACCCGCCACCTACCGTCGGCTAGCAGTTGCCGCGCCACTTGCTACTGCTTCACCATCACATCGTCGCCTCATATTCTTGAAAATTTTGTGATTTGGCTTACTAGCGGAGCTATTCGATGCATCCATCATGCGGATTTATGGTATTTGTCAAGGTACAATCCTAAACATGCCATGGTTATGTTGATATATAATTATCTGAGTAGGCTGTAACTGGATCATTGGCGTGAATAGTTTTATCTGTTTAGTGTTTTATTCACGCTTCCACAGCTGATTAATAATAAAGTGTTACTATTATTGTTGTTTAATTATAAAATTGGATTTTATAAAATAAAAAACAGATACCTAGTATTCCCATCATTTCTGGTTTTAGGACACACAAAAACTACATAAACAGATAAATGGCATAAATATGATAAATTATTCGTTCTGATCAAATTTACGCCATAAACATTCTAAAATTACTTAAAACGTAAAACTACAGCATTCCATCATCACCATCATCATTGCTGTCACCTTTATCATCGTCTCCGTCTCCTACATTAGATCCCTTAAAAGTTGAAGTCACAAACTTGTAGAGTTCATCTCTAAATGCCGGGTTTTGGAACAAATCTGCAATATGTTCCTACAATAATATCAACATTAACCAAAGTAGCAAACTATCAACATATACCAAATTTACTGATAACTTTAACCAACATATATATACTAAATTTACCAATCTTCTAATGAAACTACCAATATATATATATACCAAATGTACTAAAAAAATTGTTGGAAATTTAGTGAAAATGAGGTTTTCACTAAATATTTTGGACATCAATAATATTTATATATGTGTTGTATAAATAATTATTTATGGGTTTGTGTTCAAACTATGTCCAAATAGACCTAAGATGAATGAGATATCGAAGCTTGAAGTTGTATGTTTGGAACAAACAAAGATGAGAAAAATGGATTGAGATTTGTTACATTGTCCCACATAGGTGGAATGACAAAACTTAAAGTGGTATATAAGGAGGAGCACTCCTTGAAAGGCAAACACTAGTGGGGACCCAAAGGGTGCATCGCATCTGCACACATACGCACGTGACATGGGCTATAAGCCCAATGTGGTGCGCTTTGAACTTCGCACACCACCTTTATATTTTTGCCCATGAGCGCGTGGTCAGATACATGGCGGGTCCGCGTATGGCGCACCTTTGGGTGGCGTAGGCGGATGCCATGGCATGGCACATGACGATGCGGCACAAGCTTCTTAGGCACATACGCACGTCATTGGCTATGGCGAAGGCGCAAGCTTCTTAGGCGCATGGCGCACGCCATTGGCTATGGCGAAGACTGCAAATGGTGCACGAGTTTGGATGGCGCACGACCGGGTGGCGTCCTGGTATGCGTAGTGGCATCCGTGTGGCGCGCGACTCAGTTAAGTTAGTCAACTCGGTCTTCACTAGTTACTAGAATGTCATGAATTGATATGACGGTTTCTTTTGACCACATCAATTCCATTTTATTGCACATCAATATTGTTTATTACTAGATTGATGATCTTGTTAATTACAATATTAATGGTACATTTTATTACAAATTAATATTGTTTATTACTAGATTGATGATCTTGTTAATTACAATATTAATGGTTAATATGTTTCATCTTTTGTAAGTATATACATATATGAATGTTGGGTTCATATTGTATGAGAGATACTAGAGAATCTCAATAACTCAAAAGTTTTAGAAACTAGTTCCTGTCACATTGAGAGGAGAAATCTCAAACTAAACAACTTCACATTTTTCTACTAAATTAGAACACCATTATACCCGGTGGAATCTTGGGCGTGAGAGCCATTTCCGGCAGTACACATACTGTTCCGGTTGTTGTACCCTGGGAGACAGAACCGTCTGAGAGGAGACGCGGAATCTGTTTTAAGGGAAGTGTGCTGAACACGTGCCTCAACCAAAACCATCAACAATTTTGCTTGTCTTGCAGCGGAGTTTCGATCTGGAAGGTGCGGTTGAGGTTTCCAAAGACGCTTGCTTGAATCAAGATTGGTACAATTATATTGTATTTTATATTCATTTATTTAGTTTTTGTAAACGGTATTGTAGTAGTCGAATTTCCCACAAATAACGAGAGTCTCCTTATTATTTATTATTTATTTTATTAATATTCTTAATAAAACGTGAACCTAGTTCCTACAAAAACTACCAACATAAATATACCAAATTTTGAAAACTGCCAACATATATAAACCAAATTTACCAATCTACCAACATCTATATACAAAATTTACCAATTCTACTAACATTTACCAAAACTTATATTAATCAAAATACCTAAGTAACTCAATTCGCAAACAATACCAACAGGAACCAAATTTACTAATCTACTAACAACTACCAATTCTATTAAGATTTACCAAACTACTAACAATAAAAAAAAAACCCAACAATAATCAAAATACCAAAGTATCAACATTAACAATATTTTTATCATATTTACCAAACTATTAACAGTTAAAATTCTACTAAACTAACATTTACCAACAAAAAAAAAACAAATTTACCTATCAAAGCATCAACATCAACCCAATTCAGAAACTAAGAACATAACCCAAATCATCCAAATTAACATGCATTCTTTTGTACTTATACAAGTTTTTAAAATAAAATATGATAGTTTACTTATGTATATTGTGGAAGGAGATTTATGCCCCATCCCCCGAATACGTCCACTTCGCGCACCCATCACCTTTTCAAATAATGTGATGTTAAGAACTACCTTCTTCACTAGAGCGTTGACTTAGGACCTCAAACTCTTGCACTACATCGTGATGTGTTTTACAAAGATGATTTAATATATATATATATATATAGGGGATGATTCAAATGAAAACCACCTTTATTGTGAAAACTCAAAAACTAACTAAAAAAACCTAAAAAACACACAAATTTTTTTTTACAATTTTTTTTTATTAAAAATCGCCAATTTTTAGATATAAAAAAAAATTGTAGTGCACATGTGTAATAATTCACATGTGTTGTACTATTACACATGCGCACTACAAATTTTTTTTTATTGAAAAAAAGTTTTTTTTTATATAATTTAAATAGCGAAAATTGGTATGCCAAAAAAAAATTGGTATGTTTTTTAGGCTTTTTGAGTTAGTTTTCGCGATAACTAGTGGTTTTCATTTGAACCTTCCCCTATATATATATATATATATATATATAGGGATGGGTTAAAATGAGAACCTCTACGAGTTTTGAGAACCATGAGAACTTTTTGATCCCGCGTGAGTTGGGCCAAATTTTTTTTTACACAAACGTAGATGCAAACATTATAAACACACCTGTAAAAAAAGTAAAAAAAAAATTGTCGAGTCATTCATTTTGACTGATGCAAGTTTTTTTACGCCCTGATAAAAGAAAGTTATCAACTGTAAAATTTTACGCCAACGCGTAAAAAAACTTGTATCAGTCAAAACTAACGACTCGATTTTTTTTTTACTTTTTTACATATGAGTTTATAATGTTTTCATCTACGTTTGTGCAAAAAAATATTTTGGTCCAATTCGCGCGGGATCAAAAAGTTCTCACGGTTCTCATAACTCGTGATGGTTTTCATTTGAACCGAATCATATATATATAGGAACGGGATCAGGAGAGAACGATTTGAAGTGTGAGAATAGTGAGAACGATTTTCAGCCATAGGATCTTTGTGATTTGTGGCTAAGATGATGTGGTGACATTTTTGTAAATAATGAGAACCTTATAACTACTAGGAGGGGTAAAATTAGAAGATCCAAATAAGGGTGCACATGCTAATCACATGCCATTTTCCCCCATCATATTTAAACACCAATAACTTTTTTATACGTGATTATTTTTCTAAAAAAATTACACCATAAAACTCAGCGTTTTTTTATCTTTCCAACGAGTATACTATTGATATTCTTTTCGAAAAAAAAATGAAATGGGTTTTATGGCGTTTTTCTAAACTGGGTGTTTTATGGCGTTTTAGACTAGTTATTTTTATGACGTTTTTCTGAACTATGTGTTTTTATGGCGTTTTAACTAGGTATTTTCATGGCGTTTTTCTGAACTGGGTGTTTTATGGTGTTTTAAATTGAGTTTTTCATGGCGTTTTTCTGAACTGAGTGTTTTATGGCGTTTTAACTGGGTATTTTCATGGCGTTTTTCTTAATTTGGTGTTTTTTATGGTGTTTTATTTGAACACCCAGTTCATGTGTGTGGGTTTTTTTTGACAATATTACCCCCTTAGTGTAATTTAGCATCAATGCCACATGTCAACTCCAAAATCGTTTCCGTTCTCACACTTTTCACCGTTCTCTCAAAATCCTGACCATATATATATATATATATATATATATACACGTTGAGAATTTTGACAGCCCGCTAGCAGAGCAGCAATATGTAAGTATTTATTTAAACTATAATTCTCATATATATATATATATATATATATATATATGAGAATTATAGTTTAAATAAATACTTACATATTGCTGCTCTGCTAGCGGGCTGTCAAAATTCTCAACGTTATTAGTATGAGCAGCAAAGAACACTTGGATCTGTTTCCAATTCTGTTTAACATTAAGGCCCCGTTTGGTTTGTGGAATTCTAAGGAATTAGAATTGGAATTATTTCCGTATAAAATCATGTTTGGTTAGGCGATGGAATGGAATGAATTCCGTCAACTTCCTTTATTTGGCGGAATTAAAGAATCCTTTAACCTACCCAAGGAAAGTGATGTGCTAAAAGTAGTTTAAGAAAAATAAACTAAATTAACCTAAGTTTTACTCTAGACTCTCTAAGACTCGACTAAACTACTAACCGGCAAGTGGACCGGTCGACTCTAGTAAAGCTATGTAAGTCCGGATATCTTACGCATGAGACTCTTTAGACTGTGGAAACTAGACTCAATAGACTTAACAGACTGACATGACTAATTTGATTTTATATTTTTGAGACGGGGGTTTTCTAATATCCTAAAATTGCGATTAATTAAAGCTAACTAACGAGAATAAACACAAACACGAATTAGACTAGGGTTGAACTCAGTGACGACAAACAACTACCTAGGCTGGAATCCCAAATATTATCGTCTGTCTTCCTGTCAGATACAATTGTGCTATGGAACCGAGATCTTCAAATGCTAAACCCTAAAAGGAACCGAACAGGACCCCCGACCCTTCTCGGGAAGACATCTATGGAACTCTAAAAGGTTGTTACGAACACCGGTTATGTAGACTCCCTCACGGTTGTCTAACTATCTAAAAAAGTGCCCTAAAGTGATTAACTACCTCACAGTTGAAAATTTGAGGCAACTATGGAACTTGATTTGGTTCAATAGACAAGGAATTGGCAATGCCACTAAAACAGGCTTCTCACAAAGACCTAATCCTAGCAATTTATCAACCTAGACCCATCAATAACCTAGCACCTCATAGTGACCAGAGTTAGTAGAACATCTAAACCTATTTAAATCGTGAATTTTATTTCTATGGTTTATTTGCCAATTCACCACAAGATTACCCAAACCCGTAACTAATTATGTGAACGACATTCACCAAGATCTATGTGAAACAATAAACATTCTATAAACAAGTAGAGATATGCAAACACACCAAATCAATGAAGCAAAGTCATTTACTTTTCAAGATAATCCATAAACACAATTCGTATCCAATAAAAATCCGAACTTTAATTATTTGTTCATCTCAACCTAAGTAGTTTAGGGCTTTTAGCCAAGAAACATTACTGGAAACATCAAAACACAAGTCTTAAACAGAGAATTCATCAATAGAAGAGAAAAAAACTAAGAAATAAGATAATCTGGGAAGACAAAACCTGTTAAATCCTCAATCTCTTGACTTTCAGCTCCTACCCAATGATTCCCTAGCTTCCTTGCCTTCAATTTCGTGGTAATTTTGCTCCTGAATTCGCCCAAAGTTGTCCCAATTCATATAGGGTTGCTATTGTGGTGATAATGTACTATTTATACCTTTCTATCAAGCACAAACCCTGCAGCTCACATAACTTTCTGCTAACATAAGCCTCTCACCACCCGCGAGAGGCAAGGGTTATCCTTTCGCGCCCCGCGGTCCTATAACATCAGTCAACGGTCAACATTCGCCTCTCACCACCCGTGAGAGGCTCCTTCTTCATGTCTCGCGGCCCGCCAGAACCTATTTCTCTCGATTTACGTGCTGTTTCAACCGCTCGATCTCCCGATCACGTTCCGGTACTTGGTTTTAGCGTATTTTGGCTCGTTTTCTGCCCTTTCTAGCTACATTCATCTCCCAAGACCTGTAAAACACAAACGGATTAATACTATGCATATTCTGACTAAAAACGAAACTAAATCTACCGGAAACTGTAGAAACTATACAAGATAAATAGATGTATTTTTCAATACATCAAATATCCCCACACTTAACATTTTTCTTCCCTGAAAAAGAATTGTGCAAACGGAATCATAATTAGATCAAATGTATTAGTTCAAAATTTAGATTACTTATTAAAATCGAACCTCATGTTAATCGCGATTGTGAGTATATGTGTCTACCTAAACTCAAAACCGGTTCCAAGCCCTTATCATGCAAATTTATGTTCATGTATGGTTAATCTACCTAAGGTCTCACACTAAAAGCCGCAGTTTCACCTAATCCCGCCTCAAGCTCATGAAACAAAAGGAACGAATCAATTGACCCTTTCCCAACCGTTTTATACCAAAATTAAGAGAATTTATCATCAAAGCTTTTCTCTTCTTTTTTTTCCCGAGCACTAGACCTTGCATACCTAACCTAGAGGCTGTCTCAACCAGAGTCACCATCTCCGAGAGCGACAACGTGAGCTTCGGTAATTTAGCATTTTTCTTTTAACTCAACCTAGAGGCAATCTAAATCAGAGTCACAATCTCTAAAAAAGATTACATAGGCCTCGTCTTTATTCAATCTAGCTCAATTATTATATATATATTTTTTATTTGATAAAAAATTCTAACAATTTTAGCTTATAACGACATTCCTTATACTATTATTGGCGGTTTCGGCTTCCCTACTTTTTCTAGATGAAAACCCACTAGTAAACTAACAATTAAGGTATATTAATATCAAAGGAATCTAGAAACCGGGTCGGGCCTACTCACATATCTCAATCTAGACACGAGTTCAACTTCTTAAACTTATATTATTATTATTTGAAACCTGTACATGCCCAATGGTACTATCATTTTCCGTCTTAACTTGCAAACTTCTAAATAAGGGACATTTTTTGATTTTCTAAATTTTTTAGATTCTTTGATTTTTCAATTTAAAAAAAAAATCGACTCAAACTAACTCAACCTAACTAAATTAACACTACGACTAAAGTGTCCCATCCCCACACTTAAAGTTTGCATTGTCCCTAATGCAGGAATAGAAGTAACGACTCAAAAACAAAAACAAAAACAAAAACAAAAAAAAAAGAAATAAATAAATAAATATACAAAGAATACAATGGAAAAGACTTAGCTGGTATTTTGCGAGATTGTCAAAGTGCCAGTCAATTCCACAAATGCCCTCCAAACCGAACGTGCTCAGCAAACAATACCTCAACTCTCACACACGAACATAAACGACTATCTCTCAACTCAAACCTAAGCATTCATCATTACAAACAAAACAAACCAACTAGATAATAATATAACTAATGAAGTTCAACCATTTAAACACCAAACCAAAACATCCCAACCAACCAGCATCAAGTAATATCAGTACAAACCACGAGACATAAAAACAACATAAAAAGAAAAATAAAAGATACAACACCCACTGTTGCTGCTTCATCCCCACACTATTCTTCTTCCTCGTCATCACCATATACGTGATACGGCTGGGCATCCTCCATACCACTAGGTCCCGGCTAAGACGGTTGCTGGAAAATGACTAGACACCCATATTCAAATTCTCCATCGTGTACCTCATGCCATCCTCCAAATGTCTCTGACCAGACTCGTGCCTCATCAGACTCTCATCCATCATCTGTCTCACACTACCATGCTGCTCTGTCATGTACCTATGCAACTGACCAAATCCAGTCTCCATCCTATCATAAAGCGAATCTATTGTGATCGGATCTGGTCGGGGTTGTGCCAATAGATAATGTCTGCCGAGGCCTCTGGTAGTGGGTAGGAAAGCTAGACTGCATAGATGCTGTGTAGGACCGATTTTGACTCTGCAACGATTGCGAACCGACTCATGTAACGTGCGGAATCCGTACACGAATGTAACCAAACACACGAGAACGTACTATAAACAGTGATTCTATTGATAGATCTGAAATCGTACAAGAACCGTGAATCACCTTGCCACTTTCTCTCTCTACTTTCTCTCTCTAGGCCAAGGCAATAAGGAGTGTTTCCTTATTTACAATTATGCCACCTTGCCTTTACTAACTAGATATTACAATAAAAGCCTTGTTTTCTTCAGTTTCTGCTACGAACTCGATTGACGGAGGCGATAGACATAAATGTACTAACAGACTCCCCCTTGGATATTGCTGCAGTTAACCTTGTAGCGTCTTATCTTTCTCTCTCCGAGTCTTCTTGAAACTTTAACAGTTTTTCAGCAACACAAACTCCCTCTTGCTTGAACAGAATCCTTGTGGATCTGTCTTCAGCTTCAGCTCCCCCTTTCAGTAGACTCTTTCTTCAGGCTCCCCCTTTCGACAAGCTTCCGTGCTTTTGGGATCGACACCTGGCTTTCCAGTTACAATCTCCTCTAGGATAGTTACCTGGTTCCTTGAATGCATGCTCCCCCTTGCTTTGAGCTCGTCTTCAGACTCCCCCTTAGACTCGGCTATCGGGATCGTAGTCTGGAATAACATCTGCAATTTCTCAAACATTTATTAGTAAAAATGTTATGAATTATCCAGGATTGATAACCTGGCTCTCTCAATCATAAGCTAAAACATTTCAAATATACAACAGTGAAAGCATTTACAATTGTAATACCTCAAAAAATTCACGTCCTATAATGTATTGACACGTGTCATAAGCTTTGAACGTGTGAAAGAATACTTTAGAAGGACTAAAGTTGACAAACATGGAAAATATGTGAATATAAGGGTTCAAAATGTCAACAATGGATAAATATACCCTACAATATCCCTACATGATGTTTATACCCTTAAACGAATGATTCATGGATCATACGAATCTAATTGTGAAAGAATGTGAGAGATTACAAACTACAGGGGTTAAATATGTCAGCATGTTTAAAGTATACCTCTGAGTGACCTTTTATCAAACCCAAAGCTTTGTAACGATCAATTATGCTCACTAGAATACATGATAAAAATTTCACCAAGTTTCGCTATCATATGAGAAAGTTATGACAATATTCGTATACGAGGGGTTAAAAGCGTCAACGTTGAAATTTATGACTTTTCGGGTAACCATAAAGTTACCCAAGGACTAAAAAAAGTTTGGCTATGTCTTAAGGACCTTAAAAGTCAAGTTAGAGGGCTCAAAGTGCAAGAAATCATGTTAAGAGCAAGTGTAGAAGGATCAGGGACTAAAAGCGTCAAAAAGTGCATAAGCTTGCATTTTCGCGCATAACTTACGTTCTGAATACACCCGGACATCCAAAAATTTATGTAAGCACTAAAATATTTTATTTTAGTGTTTGGCATAAGAAAAACCCATTCGTCACGCAATTTGGATCGTCTTTTGCGCTTATGCGCATTCCGTCGTAATTAAGCGAACATCGCAATCGTACGACCAAACGAACCGACATCCGGGATATTTTTGAGCATGTTTCATGTCCACAATGTTTAGGCATCATTTTAGGGCCTTAAAGTTGACTTAACAAGCCTTAAACATGTCGGAAATGGCCTTAATACACAACAGGGACTGAAATGGAAACTTTGGAAACTGTTTGCTGATCAGAAGGACCTAGGCGTGACACCTAGCCCCCTTGGCGTCACGCCAGATCAGCAAAAGTTGTTTAATCAGTTGTTATCGGCTGCTAAACACTCCAAAGGCCAATGCCACATGTTAATCCCTGATGTTGGGGGGCCAATTGAGTTACCTTAGTGTTGCAACAAGTGTAGGGACAAGATCAAAGCACGGTATTCGAAGAACGATCCTAACGGTTGTCCATTTACTATAAATACCCAACCCATTCATTTACAAAACCCACAAATCTGATCTAAGAATGCTCTAAGTTGAAGCCATTGCTTCATACCTGAGTTACTTGGATCAAGATTAGCTTTCGGGGACCCTTTGTAAGTGTTCCTTCGTTCTTTTATTCGTTTTAGCGTTAAAGTCAAACTTTGTTTGACTTTCTGCATTGACCAGTTTATGGTCAATGCGAAGTTTGTTTGAACTTCATAACGTGAGCGTAATCACGATGGTTATAGTCCCTAGTGACTATACCTACTGATTACCACGTTATCTAGGCTCAGTGACGAGTCGTAGTTTCGGCCAAAATGCGTATTCTTTCGTATTTTGTAACCAAACTACTCTTAGGTATCAAAACCATTTGTTTTGATACCAAACCTATTTTCTAAACTTAGTTAAGCATGTTTTAACATGTTTAGCTCGTCACTTTTAGTTTAGTGCTTATATAGGGTCGTAAGGTAAGCGATCTAAACAATCGCTTATACTTTCGAACCCGACCCGTTTGGTCGATCATTAGGATCCGACCAAACACATTAGGTGACCATAGTATATAGGGAATAACCTTCCGAGGTTATACCTTATGGTCACGATGTTTAGTTAGTTGTATGATAGGTAGTATATATGCCTTAGGTAAATGACCAAAATACCCCTTCGGGGCTTATATTGAGATTAAACTCGTTTTAGGCACATTGGAAGGTATCCAACTGATATCACAACATATTTAAGGCATATTAACTTAGGAAACCTGTATATGACTCTTATGGTTACTCGTTACGCGCTTGTCGCGTTCGGATCAGCTTATGTGACTAGTTTGCATAAATTAGCCGAAACGGGTCAAACCATATCTTTTTGGTCTCAAAATCCAGAATGTGTTTAAGTTACCCATATTAAACAAGCGTACAAGCTTACCGGGTCGAAACCACATTCTAAACCGGTCTTCGCCTTATCATGTGTTTGAACCGTACCTTCCTCTTTAAAACTAACCGGTCTAAGCATAGGCTTAATTAAAGACCCGTTAGAAATCTAATAGGTTATTAAAAACCTTCGTTCCAGATTAAGAGCCCCAGTAGAAGTACTTGTGCTTGCTGAATTGATATACGGCTGGGATTGCATTTATATTTAGCTCAGGTAAATACTTTTAACTTATTTTTCCCTATACGGGCTTGGGATACGGTATTATAATAATACCGCTTGGTCGGGTATTGAATGTTTAATCATATTCTGATTAAATTATTGAGGTAACCCGTTTTAATCTGTATTGTTTGAAATAAAAGCCTTTAGGGGTTAATGACCATGTCCCGGATATCCTTGACATCATTGTATTATAAAATGGCCACGCCTTAAGCACGGGGTGTAGGCATACACTGAAAGTTGCTTAAAGGGAAACGGTATCTCACTCTCTTGTGGGCTTATACTTGTGGCGTGTCTGTTAATCTTGACTCGGTTTCTACATCGGGCCCTGAACGTTAACGAACCTGTAAATCTGTATACAAGATTATAAATATAATTGTCCCAAGTTATAAAAGATTAATTTTGCCTTGTGCATTTTAATCAAAGTGTCAAAATATTTTCGTGCCTTGTGCACCTAAACCAATTTTCTTAAACTCTTTTCAAATGAGTCGGTTGAGTGTATTTACCAGTGAAAACTAACGTATTTTCCAAAAAGGTTAAGTGACAGGTACTGAACGTAATTGGCTGGAAGCTCAGGGCGTTAATAAGGAATCTTGCAAGTTCTAGGCGTCCAAAGTCTGTTGAACAGTTTTTCCTTTTATTTGATCCGCCTGTGGATCCTTTACTTTCCGTTGTAATACTTGATATTACTTTATATTCGGATTGTAATATATTTGTCTTTTGCTTCTGCTGTGCATTTATATATTGTGTTGTTTGACTATGATGATATCAACTACGTCACGATACTCCCTTACCGGGCCCACCGGTCAAACGTGGAAATATCGGGGTGTGACAACAATTGTCTAGGAATCGTGACCTGGCACTCAAAAACTTTTAATAAAGATCCTGGCTCTAAGATATAATAATATGAATATATCCAGGATTACTTGATACTCTCCCTCTATCGAAATGCTTTTAAAGATTTGGCAGTATTAAGATTCCAACATCGAAATCTAGCTCTTTAACTAATTTTAACATTTTAAGAATCCAAAACCTCCACGATTAATCATCCAAGTCCAAATTAATGACCTTGGAGACTTCACAAACTGTTTTTGAGATTTGATTTTAAAACTTCAAGTTTCAAATTAATGAACTTGTTTTATTTTCAGAAACACAATCAGCATACTTAGATTTTGAAACTCGGCTCTCAGACATCGGTTGTCGAAAATAAAGAAGAAATCAAAATCTTTTTGTATTTTTCTTGAAAGAGAAAGCAGTAAAGAAATATTTACAGACAATATTTTTGTTTGAGTTTGTGTCAGAGGATCATATCAGTTTATGACAAATCACTAGCACCGTTGAGCTTTAAACACTTTCAGTTCTAAACGATTCACTTAGATTGTCAGTATACTGATCCACTTAAATTTTCACACAAAGTTCAACTGTTTCGAGATACGAGATTAGTGTTTTAAGGACTTAACTTATTCGTGTGTCCCACCTCAGAATATACTCCGGTATCAAAATTCCTTAGATTCAGTCTTACAGGTGAATATACTAATCTGATATCTGTTCTCTGGGTTAGTGCGAGACCTTGAGAGCTCAGGTATGAACTTCCGTTCAGTCAAAGGGATGAAGGCTCGACTTTTAAGTGTGTTCCCTTTGGGAATCTTCTTTACAACTGCACTTGAATTACAACTTTCGATATTTTTCAATTTTTATGCAGAGGGTAAGCTTTTAAAGGGCGTAAAGTATTATACGAGGTCTAGGCCATTGCTTCCGCAATATCAGAAGACCAGGTATAATACCCCAGATATCAAACAGTATAAAGACCTAGTATCTCAGAATCCGACAATCTCTCAAACAAGATTTCGGGGGTTACCCATATATCCGAGAGATGTTCCCCACGAGATAAGTAAGTATTGATATTTAGGTTTATATCTCGAAAACAATCTACTAAGCGTGTAAAAACCTACTGGCATATCACCAGTGAGACCGTTTATCACATTTTGACTTTCCATTTCTTTAGCGTACTGTGATTGTCTACTGTTGTACTATCATTTCCTCTTTTTACACAAAAACTCAATTTGAATTTTATCATGTTTTTTGCTTTTTCAAATTTTCTAATATTTTTGGATTTTCTGACAATTTTTCTTACTCCCCCTAAAATTCAAAACCATTTAAAGAAAATTTGATAACCCGATGTAGATAGCTTTGTCTCGCCATCGATTTTCTGCTTCTCATGCTCTGTTTTGCAGAAAATATAACGTACCCCCATGATTTACAACACATTGATTTTCGACAGTTTGAAAACCGGTTTTCAATCTTGTGAAATTAATCATGTTTGTTCCGCCGTGAGGGTTTCGGCATATTCAATCAACGTATTTTTGAATTTTGATTTTTGACAAATTTAAAAACAAACATATTTTTTATTTTTCAAATTTTTGACAAAATAAAAACACATTTTTGGTTTTTAAATTTCAATTTTTAGGGTTTTAGAAATATGGTTTATTTATGTACAAAAATCAAACAAACTCCCTGATTAACAATCGCATGGACCAGTAGCCTCTTCTTCTCATGCCTGGCTGCTCCGACACTCCTCTTGATGACATTCAGTCTTCTTCGGAAGCACCTGCACATTCAACTAATTCAATCACTTGAACAAGTTAGCCCAGGTCTGTTTGACCTTAGGCATTTCAACACAATATGCTTCATTCAACTTCGGAAAATCTTTGTCATTTTGTACAAAGACTTTGTCCATTTTGACTTCAACTTTTTCATCATTTACCGAAGTCCTTTGTTTCTTAACTGTCCATGTTTGACCTTTTGGAGTACCTCATTTGTAAAAATGTGAATCTTTTTGAGCATTTTGATTTTCTACAACTTTTGTTTTCCAAAAATGATTTGGTTTCGTAGCATCGACAATTGTTTTCCAACTTTGTGTTGTTCTAAATCTGGGTGTCTCTGATTTCCATGTTTGTTGTGAGTCAGCCTTTGACATTTTTGGCTTCCAAGTTTGTTTTGAATCAAACTTGGTTGATTTCTTATTCACAACATCAGACTTGTTTTTTGTTTCAACATCAACAGGTTTTAGATTTGGACACTTGCGAGCAAGATTTCCTGTTTGGTCACATTTGAAACATGTTCTCTTGGACACATCTTTGACCTGTTGTTGTTGCTTTTTCTGAGCATAGAACTCTTTATTAGACTGTCGTTTAAATTGGAGTTCTTTCTCTTCTTCTGAACTTGTTCCGTGAACAAAGTTCATCTTTTGTTGATAATTTGGAGTTTCATTTCTTTTCCAATTTTGTTTCTTTTTATAACCCAACCCAGCCTTCATGTTTTTCTTTTTGTAACCAGGTTTGTTATAAAAAGTTTTGTGACTCTTTCCAGCAAACTTTGGAATTTCAGATTTTTCAATTTCAATAAATTTGAAAACTTTGTCAATCTTTTCTGAAATCACATTCTGAATCGGGACTTCAAGATCTGAGAATAATTTGTCCGATCCAATCATGGTATACACCAATCCTTTTGAATCATCATTTGCATTTTTCTCAGATTTTGAGTTTTTCAGATAACCTTCATGAAAACTACCTTCATTTTCATCTTGGGATTCAGATTTACCTGTTTCAACCGACTTTTCATTCAAAACACTTTCAACGACCTTACCTACCACCTCTGAATCACTAGAATCATCAGATTTGGAATAGGTTACGTCAATGTTATCTGGCAATTGATCGACCATGTTGAAAGCTTTTTCGACCTTCTCATCATCATAAAATGCGAACTTTTCCGGTGGTGGAACTTGATGAAACTCTAAGCCAATACCTTTCTTGTTTTTCTTAGAATCATCATCACCCGGTTTTATGTTGAAAATTCTTTCAAGCACATATAATGACGCATGATAACTTTTTAACTTGTTGTTATCCTGTCTAAATCAGCTATTTGACGCTTTAGCTTAGCAACATCCTCAATATAAGAGTTTACAACTTGTTGCTTTATTGAATACTGTCGCTTAAGCGTATCAGTTGTTTCAAAACAGTATCTCAATCTAGATTGAACAAGTTTCATTTGACTCTTCACATCTTCATATGACTCTTTTGTAATGTGATAGGCCAAATTTATTGAATCGTATTCCTTTTTCGTTTCCTGACATGCATTTTCTTTTTGAACACATTCTTCTGTCATTTTCGAAACCTTATCTTTCAAAATTTCATTTTCTTTTTCCAAAAGCTTGCATTTTGTGTTAGTTTTTTGCCATTTTCTTTCAAAACTTTTTCGTTTTCTAACATTTCTTTGCATTTATTTTTGAAAACTTCTTCGATTTTAGTGAATTCTAATTCTCTTGTTCTGAATTTTTTGTCTTTTTCAGTACAAGCACTGCACGTTTCCATGCATTTCTTGCACTGTTCAACAGTTTCATTTAAGACTTCAGTATGGATTTTTACCTCAGTGATTGACACTTCGGCTTTCACTTCCGTCTGTGTCTGACCAGCTTCACTCTTCTTCTGTTCCTCACAAACATCAACACCATCATCCATTTCAACTGAACTTTCAAACTTCTTCTCAGCTTCTTCTTCTTTCTTCAGATCATCTTCATCTTTCACAATCTCTTTTTCTGCCTTCTTTTCTTCATCTTCCTTCTTTTCCTCAACAACTTTCTTAAGTTCATCCACCATGCATTCAACATTCTTCATCTCTTCGTCTAAGACTCACAGTCATGACGTCTCTGACTAGTTTCTTCAGCTTTTTCTCATAATTCTTATCTTTTGCAAGATTTAAATATAACTCGCCAGACAGAGGGATTACTGCAAGAACATCTTCATAAACTATCTCCTTTCGGTGGACAACTGGTTCACCATCTCTGTTGACATAGCATTCCCGCTTCTTGTCATATCTTCCATTGCTTCTCGCTTCTTCGTACTTTTTTTCCATCTCCTCAATCCTATATCCTACAATACACCTCTCTCTGTATGTATTTTCTTTCAAAATCTCTTCACGAGTTTTCTCTTTTATCTCAGCAATGAAAGCATGATGTTTATTCTTTGATGCAGTTCTGCCATGTGCTGTGACCTGATCATCAACAAGATCATCTTCTAGAAGAAATTCGCTCCAGTCAAACCCTTCGTCATCTTGTATCACCACACATGCTCTTGATTTCTCTTTAGGCTTATTTTCAATCAGTTTCGGCTCTTCTTTGCTACGGTGGTAAATCGCCTTTTGATAATTATCTTCTTTGAAAGGATTTTCATTTCCATCAACTGCAGAATTGGTGCATTCTCTTTTGAAATGACCTTTTTGCTTGCATTTAAAGCAGGTCACTTTAGACTTATCAAATCCCAGCTTTGTGACGGACCACCGATTGTCTGATTCCCAGTAATCTCCATGTACCTTTGAGCTCTGCGGATGCAACTTGCTAGATACCAGCGTATGTTAATAAGTTCCATCTCTTCCGGATCGATCTGGTCATACTCTTCCTTGGTTAATTCAGAATTTCCGATTTTACCCGCTACTAGACCATCGTATGATTCCAGAACAGATGCAAGAACTTCTTCTGATTCTTCAGGATTTGCTTTTGCAGAAGACGAATGATACCCTGGATTATAGCTTGATGAACTTTCCTGAGATTCTTTTGTCTTTTCAACACTAAATGCTGTCTTTGGTGATTCACCAACTGTTACCGACGGTATGTTACCTTTGTAATAAAGACCAACATTCTGTTGATGTGAAGAACTATTCATCTTGCTCTGTTTCTGCAATTCAAGCTCATGAGTTTCAATCTTCTCAATCAGCACATCAAGAGTAATGATTTCATATAACACATCTTTTTTCAAAATAAACACGAACGTTTGCCACTGATCAGCTCGTGGTAACGCTTCTATGATTTTATCAATAATTTCCTCTCGTGTTTTAATAATATTAAACCTATCAAGTTCAATTTTTAAATGGCAAAATCTTTCAATCATTTGCCTCACCGACTCTCCTTTTAAACTATCAAATAAATCAAACTCTTTCTTTAGCAAAGCAATTTTATTTTTCTTTATTTGTTTACCCCCCTCAGCCTTAATCCTTAAAGCTTCCCAAACAGATTTTGATGAGCCGTCATGTTCTAGTAATGCAAAAATGTCGTTTCTAATCGATGATTGGATTAGAGCAATCATTCTCTGTTCATATGAGAAGTTTTTCTTGTCATCAGTGGTTAGGCTCTTGAGTGGGATTTCTTCGCCTTTCTCATCGACAGGTCTATCATATCCAAACTCTAAACAAAACCAGCTCTCGTGCGCGTATGCTTTTGCCCAGTTGATGAAACGCTCCTTCCACCAAGTATAGTCTTCAATACTATCCAGCTTTGGTGGTTTAGAGTGCGTCCCATAAAAATTATCATGATTGATATTTTCAGTTATTGCTTTTGAGATGCTTTTTGGTGCGACAGTCGATGTTTCAGACGATTCGGATGTAAACGCCTTGTAGAACGTGTTATAAAGTTCTTCAGCCATGATGCTCCTTGTTTTTCAACTCGAATCACCTGAATCACGAGCAAAACAATCAAACAAACTCAATCAGTTTAAACAATATTAAAACATCTGGATCGGACGGGTATCCGATCGAGTGAGGGTCAAACAAAGTCAACAGTAACAAAGATCAGGTGACAGCGGATCGGGTGGTGATCCGATCGAGTGACGTGTGTCTTGGATCGGTGGCTACTCGATCGGGTGAGAGGCTGTCTGATCGGGTGAGAGGCTGTCCGATCAGGTGAGATGATGTCCGATCGGGTGGGATGCTGTCCGATCGGGTGGGATGTGCCTTGGATCGGGCCGCTGCTCAATCGGGTGACTATGTGCCTTGGATCGGGTGGCTACTCGATCGGGTGACGATGCTGCCCGATCGGGTGAGTATCCGATTCTTTGACAAACACCTGTATCATAAACAAATGAAATGATTAGGATCGGGTGGCAATTTGTTTGGATTGCCACTCGATTCTTTGCACTTTAAACTCTTGAACAAACAATGTTCCTTGAATCGGATTGTGATCCGTCGGGTGGGTCAACAAAAGTCAAACTTTTTAATAAAATGCAATGAATAGGGTGGAGATCCGATCGGGTCATAATTTGACACTTATGAATTAAACAAATCAATGTTCAACGGATCGGACGATGATCCGATCGGGTGAGCGGTTTGACTATTTGACTTCAACAATGAATTTTGACTTTCAATAGCAAATTTTATTCACTTATAAGTGGCCGACAACATTTATATCTTTACATACAATGGGTCGATGATGTAAGAATCACGTGAACTATTAATTTGACTTGAAAACTTGACTGATCTGTTGACTTTTAAAAAAAATGAATCGAGTGAAGTGATGTTGAAACAAATGAAGTTTTGAATCGAGTGGCAACTCGATCGAGTGGCGGCTCGATCGAGTGACACTAATTGATATATGAGACAAATGAACCTTTGTAATTTGGATAGGGTGGCTACTCGATCGAGTGACACCACAAAAATATAACAACTACACCTCACATGTATACTGACAATATATTCATCATGCAAACAGTAATGACTTCACATTCAGGTTATCAATGGTCGACAATATCAAATTCAAACTCAATCCTAGTGGACCCAATCAATTAGTGAACTGTTACAAATGTAATTAAAGAATCATGTGATACTGTTATTAATGTGGGCTATACTTATTGACAACTGAAATGGATATCAGATGCTCACCGATTGCAATTAATGACTTATATGAAATGCAGACAAAGTTGACTGACAAAGTTAATAAAGATGACCAAGTGACTCGATCGGGTGAGGACCTTTGAATCGGATTACCGCCCGATCGGGTTGGTCAAACAAACTCAAAATTGTTTTAATGAAATGTAATGGAATGAGTGGGACTTTGGATCGGATGGTCGCCCGATCGGGTGGCCATCCGATTGGTGAGCATCACTTTGAAGATGAACAACAACAGTTAACATATTCATATACTTTCGAATCACAAAATTTTAAATTTCTCTTAAACGGCTTAGAATTAAGATCTGAAAATTTATAGGCTTTTAGATCAAGTATTTTCGCACAACATATCCAAAAATCAGCAATTTTGAACCGTTAAAACTCGTTTAATTTGGCGATTTTCAGATAAAAACGTGAAGAAGATGAAAAGATGAAGAAATTGAGCAAATCTGATGCAATTTTTTATCTAAATTTGATAAAATCCTGTACGATTCAGTGTGTTTGATCTGTGCAATCGAGCTCCTGATCTGATACCACTTGTAGGACCGGTTTTGACTCTAAAACGATTGCGATCCAACTCGTGTAACGTGCGGAATCCGTACACGAACGTGACCGAACACACGAGAGCGTACTATAAACAGTGATTCTATTGATAGATCTGAAATCGTACAAGAACCGTGAATCACCTTGCCAGTTTCTCTCTCTAGCCTCTAAGCTCTTCAATCTCCAAAATGGCAAAAGTCCTAAACAAAAGCCCTAAAGCTTCTATTTATAGGCCAAGACAATAAGGAGTGTTTCCTTATTTACAATTATGCCACCTTGCCTTTACTAACTAGATATTACAATAAAAGCCTTGTTTTCTTCAGTTTCTTCTACGAACTCGATTGACGGAGGCGATAGACATAAATGTACTAACATGCTGCAGGTTCAGAGCCGGGTGAGATTCCAGGATCCGGCACGTTTGAAGGTGTTTTGGCCCCGAGATAACCGGTTCGGCGGAGTGTTATTGTTAAGAAAGGAGTTGAAGGAGAATATACACCGAACAGATTAATTTAAACTGGTTTCTATTTAATGATTTGAAGTTACATAACCGCGAAACCAATTGGACATAGTTTCCCCTCTTGGAACCAAAACTTATCCAAATGAAGAGACCTCATCCCTATTTATAGGCATAGTCCATTTACAAGGACCAACATGTATGAATGGACTTAATCACGGATGCACCTAGGGACGGATCAGGTCCATTCGTATGAATGCACTCATTCGTGCGAATGTGACTTGGACTATTGTGATGTACATTCGTGCGAATCGGCCATCCGCACGAATGTGACATTTACATTACAAAACCTTGTCCGTTTTCACACTATTCTATACAATATTCAACACACGCTTTATCTAGCCTATTCGCATAGTGGCGGATATACAAAATATGGAGATTTCCCCTTGGCTGTCACTGTCGAATTGTGTCTTTGAAAACTTAGAGTCGTGTTTTGAATATTCTGCAACTTCAATCAGGCATCTTGAAATCTTCAATAGATTCCGTCTTGACTGATGATTCAGGTTTGCATTATCTTCGTTATGCATAAATTCCCCCTGAAATGAATTTTCAGGTCTTTGTTTGCGTAGTTCACAACTCCTCCTCTGATTTGCTCAACTGCAATCTTCATAAATAATCACCAACTTGAAACTAATCAATACAACTTTTCTATTTTGGCTTTAACCACATCCGTGTTTGGTTTACCATTTCAGCCCCATCGATCGTGCATTCCGCCTGCTTGATCTTTTAGTGTTAAAAAACCCAACTGGTAATTGATAGAAACTTCGAACACTACACCAATAATCTTCAAGTTTATGAATACCCACGAAAATCTGAAATCCCATTTTCTGTGATCACCTTTAAGTACACTTCTGAATGATTGATCAGTATAAACGGTAATCTCCACAATCAGCATCTCTTCATCGCTTAACAAATCATCTGATAATGCCTTCAGATCTAAGAAACATTCATCCACGATCAAATTCACATTCTTCTTCTTCAGTCACGAAAACAGATGTATAGTCTTCTCCGCTAGTTCCAGCAGCAACTTAATCAACAAACATCGTCATTCCCTGGCGGTTAGTCCGAAAAAAAATTCATCTGCTTGAAGATTAACCATTCTGACACTTTAGACTATCATGCGTCTGTGACATCTTATAAGTATCCACAATACAGATGCATCTCCTGATGCTAATCCTGCTGACAGGCTTGACAAAGACCAGGGACTCAAACCCTAAGACGTCAATCTGACCCTGATCTGTAGAGTCTGAAATTCCTATGATAAAGAATTCACAAATCCAGATCCTATGCATCTCCAGTCAATCCTGAAGTCAGAACCACCCGAATATTGTTGCATTGTCACGAATTTCAAAAATGCTGGAATTTCAATATGAAATTTTATTCCCCCTCATTTTTGCAAATTCTGACTATTTACCACTGAATTCCCCCTTAAATTAGGCAATTTAGTTCATTCTGTTTTTGAAAAAACTTGACTATACTGAAAATATGACATTTTGGCCCTCAAATGTCAGTTTTTCATCATTGCGGATTTTACTTTACGACCCATTGATAGTCAGATAACCTATATGATCAACATTTTTCACCAATATCATGACTACCCCACTAATTTCCACAATCTATGATCGCGTCATCATATATGTTCTCTGAAGCACCAGACGATGTCCCTAAACAACCCAGCGTGGTTGTTAAAAACTCAAAAAAAAATTAATCACCAAATTTTTTTTGTAGACTCATCTCGTCATTGCAACCAAATTGTTTTTAGGCATTTGCTCATTCATGCGAATGGAGTAAGTCTATCCGTGCGAATGAGCTGATTTTGGAGCGAATTGACATTAAAGAACAAATGTCCGATTCGTGCGAACCAAGAATCCGATTCGTGCGAACCGAGAGGTCGATCCATGCAAATGAGCACATCTACATTCATACAACTTGACATATACACATCGGTGCGAACATGCACATCCGTTCGAAAATGTCTGACCATCTCAAGAACATTCCTAATCACAACTTTCGATCCAAAATCTTTATTTTTACGAATTTCATGATTAAACTTCACAGGATTGTGCGAAAATCAATCATGAAGATAATTATGTCTTCAATTCCAAATTCCATCCGTGAATTGACCTTGAATTTGATGTTCATTCAATATTTAACGTCAAAACCACCCAAAAATCCAAAATTTATGAGCGTAGGTGATTCAATTAACTATTAGATCAATTGAATCGGTACCGTAGCTCTGATACCAATTGAGATTCCAGGATCCGGCAGGTTGATGGAGTTTTGGCCCCGAGATAACCGGTTCGGCGGGGTATTATTGATAAGAAAGGAGTAGAAGGAGAATATACACTGAACAGATTAATTAAACTGGTTTCTATTCAATGATTTGAAGTTACATAACCGCGAAACCAATTGGACAGAGTTTCCCCTCTAGGAACCAAAACTTATCCAAATGAAGAGACCTCATCCCTATTTATAGGCATAGTCCATTCGCAAGGACCAACATGTGTGAATGAACTTAATAACAGATCAGGTCCATTCGTACGAATGCACTCATTCGTGCAAATGTGACTTGGACTATTATGATGTCCATTCATGCGAATCGGCCATCTGCACGGATGTGACATTTACATTTCAAAACCTTGTCCGTTTTCACATTATTCTATACAATATTCGCACAGTGGCGGACATACAAAATATGCACCAACTCCGGGTGGTGGTGGAACCTGTGGACTAGGCTTGATTGGCTCCCACCCAATCGACTCAGTCAATGTCAGAATGCCCGAAGCCTGTAACTCCTTAATTCCCATAAAACACGGGGCTGGCCCCTATCTCATGTATCTCGCCTCATACCTGTTAAACACTCCTAAACTCTCAGCAATCTTCCTCATAAACGGACCACAGTAAATACTTGCCCCTGGACCACCTCTCTAAGTCCTCTTCATCGACCATGTTAACACACTAGCCACCTTCGCTGGCCTCTGCTCAATCATACACATCAAACAAAACAACTTAACCTGATTTACCTAATTCTCCCCGAACCTCGAACTACCAATGTAGCCGTCAGAATTTTATGCAAAAACCTGTATACCGGATCAGTGATATCTGAGGCTACTAAACTAGCCGAGAATGGAGCGGTGGAAATAGTACTCTAAAACTTCTAACTCCCCGCTCATCAAACTATGTTGATGCTGTTTCACAAAACACCCTCAAACTAGTGAAAAACTCCAGTGTGTGCACCTCCTCAGGGGTATACAACTGTGTAGCAACTGCGGACTGAGGTATGGTCATCTCGAAGACCTGCCTACCCAAAAAAACGACACTGCATCATGCTGCCTGTAATTACCCTGATTGTACTAGAAAGTGGTGTGAAATTCCAAAGTTAGCTCTTTATACCAACGAGCATCGCAGCACAATGCAGCCCTGAACTTATCTCCCAACAAAAACTCTATCTTGTCTCTTTGGCCAAGGTGGTCCAACAAATCCCAATTTAATCTTTTGAACGGTACCAAAGCCACCTGAATCAGATCATTCAATCTCTGCGCCTCCTTTAAATCAAGCTCAAACTACAATAGTGAACTATCCCTAAGCCTCGTGCTCCTACCATGAGGGATAACCTCCCCCGTGTGGTATCGAATTTTCCTTTTACCAAAGTCTGGTGCGTACTGTTGTTCAGCCGGGTCCCCTTGCTGATGCGGAGTGGGACCCCGTCTCTTTTTTCCGGCTCTACTTGATGATCCTGCACCTGACATACCTGCAAAACAATCAATCAAGCAAAACAAAAAGAGGCAAACCATTTGAAATCACAAGCTATGTTTGGTATTTTTGGTTTTTTATTTTTTTTAATTTTTTTAGAATTTTTATGATTTTTTTTTATTTTAAGGGAAACGACCGTATAACATTTCATTCGGGGTCGTTACCGAAAAACATAATTTACAAAACAAATTTGGGTGATCGTTTGCAAAAATACCAATTTTTAACCGAACCTCGCCCGAATGGAGATTGAGTATGGGTGAGTGGACTTTAACCCATCAAAGCATAACATTACTCAAAGACAACCCATGACTCAAACATGTAACGCCCCAAAAACCCAAGCGCTTAATTAACTAGTGAGGCTTCTTGGGATATGAAATGAAATAAATAAGTAAGACTGGCAAACTTGGTTAGGGTTATTGTTAACTAAATAGATAAGTTATGACCAAGTAAAAATAAGATGACAAACATGAGGGACCAAATCTAGCAAGTTGAATTAAAAGTTTAGAAAATCAAAACACTAGTTAGTGTGTGTGTATGTATGTCGTGTTTAGAGAAAGGGAGAGCAAGAACTCCCTTGATTCAATCCATCACAAATTCCCCTAAATCAAGATCAAATTAGATGATGAAGCTTTGCATGAATGAGGATTCCTTGTCATCTCAACCTAAAAAACACGTGGTAAGTTCTAGTTTTGATTTGGTGATAATGTATGAAGTGGGTTTATGATAAATTTCTTGAATTTGTATGAAATTAAGTATGAAGGTGTGTTAGAATCACCAAATAAAACTTTAGGTAAGAACAACTTCAAGTAATTTGATGTTTTGACATAAAACCCACTTGGTGATGATAAAGATGGTGACATGGGTGTATCACCATGACCAATCCTTGTGCAATTCGGGTGTATGATATTGTATGTGATGAATTATTATTAGATAAATTGAGCATGACATGAATTTATTTGATATTTAGTTATTTTGGATGAATGAAAGTGATAAGAAGGAAGAAGAACATGAAATACTTGTACATTAGGCTTAGAAATTTGTACGCACACCAAGTGTTTGATAAAATGTCTAGGTGAGATTACTAGGTGAGATTGGATGCAAGTAATGGGTGAAAATGTATAGGATGTGTATATGATGTAATTGGTAATAAACTAAACATGAGGATTGGATATCAAATGGAATAATGAAGGATTTTTGGTTGGTTACATGATTTGACCAAGATTATGCATTAGAAGCTTGTACCATGTGCTTGAATGGTGTAATGCTCACCATGTGTTTGATTGATTGTTGGTTAGGAATGATGTTATGATTACCTTAAATTGACTAACTTTGTATGTGGTTGTTAAATGTAGAATCATGAAAGCATTAATATGTGTAAAAATTGATTATGTGTATGTGTGACAAAGTGATCATGTAGTTATAAGGGCCATACAACATGAGTATGAAATGCATATGATGTTATTACTACGGTCCGCCATATCATTATGAGTGTGTGTTCATAAGTTGAAAATATAAAAGTAGGACAATTGACTTTCATAAAGTCAACAATGCATGAGAAGCATGGTTTGGATTTCGGGCACAATTACGAGTAGAGAAGTCATATGTTATGCACTAGATGATTTATTGGACGTGTATGATGATAATTGAGTAACATGAATTTGAAACAAGACGACCATTTGTGTATGTCATATATATGCGGTAGTTGACTAATGCAAGACAAATAATGTATGTATGGAAAGAAATGAATGTTTGTATGTATGTATGAGCATATATGTTAACCATGATATGAATGTTGTGACATGAAAGGATATGAACAATATTAGCACGAACTCAAGCATGGAGAGCTAACGGGTCAAGAGGAGGCAAGGAAGCGAATACGAATACAGACGAATAACGTAAGTGATTTCCAAACTAAATTTATTATCATATAATGAGTTCTGATTGCTAAAAAAAGATGGGAATCATGAAAGGATGGGTAGTAATGGTAGAACGAAAGTTAGTAAGTCGTATTGGGTAATATGTAGATTGGTTATGAATAAAAACTCTCGTTAAGTTCAAACGGGTCAAAATGTAGAAAGTATGTGTCAGATGTGGAATTTGGATGTTATGGTGTAGGAATCATGTAAGAATGTTTAGGTCATCATAGTACTAAAGTAAGTATTGTTGTAGAGGGCCTAAGTATTTAACTATGTCGGAAATAACTTGGTAAATTCAAATGGGTTAAAATAAAAAATGTATGATAAAAGTATAGATTTGATTATGGAGACATGGGGTTAAGTGTTAGAATGATTTGGGGGCTTGGAATAATGTTATTATGCGATTTGGGAAGTTCGGGATGCGCGAACGTGGGTCGATACGTCGAAAAGAACGAAATCTGGCGTCGGTGCTGCAGGGGTAGCGTCCCCGACACTGGTAGCAGCATCGCCGACGCTGGGCAGCAGTTGGTCGACGCCCTAACTTGCTGTCTATGCGCCAGCCGACACCAGCAGCCCCGTTTCTTCGTTTTTCTTCGATTCCGGACCCCGTAGACCCATTCCCAAGCCCCGTTAAACTTCCATAATGTACCCCAACCTTACCAAATTGTTTTGTAAGGTACGGATGATTATAGAACTCATTTTAAGGCTCATATTTTTGCTGTGTCTTTATGGTTAAAACGTGGTTGGGTTTTACAAGTTGGTATCAGAGCCCTGGTTTGAGAGAAATCAAGTACAAGAAGGTAAGTACTTGAACTCAAACCCGTGAGCTCTTGTGACAAAGAACCCGTACAATCCAAGACTCGATCAAGATCCAAAGGTAGAATTGATTGTAAGCATGTACTTATGTATTCAAATAAAGAAACTAACTGTATTATATATGCAAGGTAAGCTTAAGTGTTCGAGGAGGATGATCCGAGGATGCAGTCTAGGATGAATACCAAAGCATGTAATTAGACAGATGGACCACAGGTACACATTATTAATATATATGGGTACCGGTGTTAAAAAAATAAGAAAAATCTCCTCAGGGAGGGTAAATGTTAAACGAAATACAATGATATTGTCTTGGTATGGTTTTAAAGATGTTTCACGAACTGAAACCTACTTCTTCGGGCATAAGGTGATGATTACATGAAGGCACGAAACTAGTATGGGGATTGCGCGCCTGGCCAGTACGCAAGAAGCATATTGCATTCGTGAGACCATGATAATCATCACAAGTATGTCCTGTAAAATCAGGAAGTAGGTTGACATGTGGGTAAAAGGAGTTGGAAGACTCTTAAGAAAATGAAGGTATTCTATAAGAATGAAAGGTTTGGATCCATAGGTGAGTACAGATCAAACATATAAGAATGAAAGGTATGAATGAAAAGTTTGAATCCATAGGTGAGTACGGATCAAACTTTTAAGAATGAAAAAGTTTGAATCCGTAGTTGATGTACGGATCAAACTTGTAAGAATGAAAAGCATGAAAGAACAGTTTGAATCCGTATGTGAATACCGATCAAACTGATAAGAATGAAAAAGTTTGAGTCCGTAGTGGATGTACGGATCAAATTTGTAAGATTGAAAACCATGAATGAAAAATAGGAATTTTTAAGTAAGTACAGATAAAAAAAGAGAATGTATTTCTCTCCCCAACTAAGGTAAGTATAAGCATTGTGAGTATGCGGCGTGACACCCGGCTTTTCAGGCCGTACCGTACAATTGTAACACGTGTTGTGAATAGGTAACAGGGTTGTATTTGATTAGTTATGATGTTTATATATGATATTTAATAAGTTGGTAAATTTAAACCTTGGTAAAAATTGTGTTGGCAACAGTAAGATAAACGCTTATCGCGTAACAGATAAAATGCGAAACGAACGTCGGTGACCACCCGATCAGTGTTAAAATCCTAAAAATAGTCTGTTATGATTAGAATAAATATTTTAATCATATTCGTGAGGAAAAATAAATTAAAACGCTAAGAAACTCTATTTTTCGAGTTTAAGCGCGTACCTGCAATGCAGCGCGTATACCAACAAAATACTGTCAACGCAGCCTGTCAAGGCAATCGATAATCATTTTAGTAATAATTTAACGAGTTTATTACTTTATAATGATAAAAATAAATAAAAACGCATAAATCCCTATTTTTCCGATTTTAAGCGCGTACCGCGCAGCACAGCGCGCATACTGCCAAATACCGGCAACGTAGTCAGTCCTGGCAAAAAAAATATTGTTCAGTAATATTTTGGTGAGATTATTTTTATAGAGTGATAAAAATAATTTAAAACGCGTTAAAACGGGATTAAAACGCTAGATAAAATACCCGGTATCCAGTAAAATACCAGTTTTTGTGTATATATATGTATATGTATGTGTGTGTTCGTATATATGTGTGAGGTGGAGAAGAGTTGGCAGCCATGCAACCTTCTCTCTCTCCTCTCTCATGTTTCTATTGGCTAAAATGGGAGGTGTGCCATGACATCTTGCCTTAAATCTATCAATATTCTTCAAAGTTCAAGAAATTCATTTCAAATACACATTAACACACTCTCTCTCTCTAAAAATTCAGCCGAACACCCTTCATCTATCATCTATTTTCGAAATTCTTAACTTGTTCATGGAGATTCAAGCTCATTCCAAGGTGATTTTAAGGCCATTTGAAGGTTTGAAGGTGATTCCAAGAGTTTCAAGCAAGAACCAAGCTTCATATCATCTTTTTAATCAAAAACTCACTTGAATCTTGAGGGTATAAAACTATTCTTTTTAAAAGTGTTCTTGATTCTTAGTGTTGAAAATAATAGTGAAAGGTTTCTCTTTAATCTTAAAATATTTCACAAACTTGAAGGTAATAATAAATGGGTCTTCAAAGAGAATAAAAATGAGTGTGTATATACATGTATGTATGGCCGAAAATTTATATGAGTATGTGTATTTAGTTGTGTTTTGATTTGATTGAATGATTCTTGAATAATCTGATTCTTGAATGATAGAATATATGCATGCATGTAATTTTTGGTTATATAGTCATAAATGTAAGAACACTTGCATTTATGTATGAGTGATTATGTGATGATGGATGATATATGTTGTGTTATGTAAAAATATGATATTAAGGTGTTCTTGAGTATGATTAGAACATAAATGTTGATAATGATGTTATATGGATGCATTAGATGCATTTACTTGAACATGCATGATGAATGATGGTCATGAAATGATGATTTAAGTATGATTTGGTAAAAATGAGTTTTGATCAGATTATAAACACTAAAATATGGTTATTTTAAAGTGTTTAGTGACACATAACTTTGTCCTAATGTTTGCTAGCTTTGCATGTTGTACTTGGTGCATTAAAAGTTGTAAAATACATGAAATCGCATGATTTATGTGATTTGCACAAAAACTGCACTAATCTGATTATAACCACTATATTAATCAGTAAATAACTTGTATTGTGTTAAAATATCAAGTCATTTCGAGTTGGGATGGTTATAGTAACGTTTAAAGCAAAACTATGCGTTAAAACGGTCAAAAATCGGCTTTTCGAGTGATTTTTACAAAACTAATTTATATCAGTAAATAAACTGATGTTTTTAGTTTAAAAATAAGTAATTTAACAAATTTTAAGTTTACTTGGTGTTCGGTTAGTCATACGTGACTTTCGACGCCCGAAACCGTTACCGAATCGCTAAAATACGCATTTTTCAATGAACACTAATATAGGTAAAATTTTGGGTAAACCTTATGTGTTAAAATGTGTTATGTGATTTAAAACATGAGAATGTGAAAATATGTTAGGTTTTAACATGATTTTAAATATTTGGATAATGCATGTATATTTGTGCGTTTTGTGCGGTAGAAACGGTAAAAATCGCGTTAAGTGTGTAACATGTTTGTCGAGCATGAAATTTGATATATATGAGATATTTTATGTATATTTGCTTTAAAAATGACAAAATAGATAAGTTAACAAGATTTCATGTGTTACGATGATAATTTATGTGAACGTTTATGTATATATATTACGACGCGCAAATCGTAGATATATTACGTATAAACGGGAGTGTTAACGGATTTACACAATAATGGTCACCAATAAAATTGTTCAAGTCGCAAAATCATAAAAATATATATATGGACTTATATATACTAACGTTCCAACATAATAAAAAATAATAACTTTTCGAGAAAATCTCAAGTTATGTGAAAATTCTAAGAAAACAGAGAAACTTAGGATTTTGTGCTATGAATATTGATTTAAAATCGTTCCTATATATATAATAGGACGTATAGAAATCAATATCTGGGATTGCGCTACTTAAAATACGCACCCAAAGGTGAGTGTCACTAAACCCATCTTTTTACTGCTTTGTAAATATTTTGGGGGTAGAACACGTCAAAAAAAAGGGTTTAATAATGTTTTTGAAATAAAACATACCTTTTAATATAAAATATATATTTTCGTTGAAAATATATGAAATTTGATAAGTCATATGTTTCGAAGTAAAATGTTTTTGATGAATGAATATTGAAAGTACGGTATTTCCTAAGCGAAACAAGACCGTACAGTTGGGGACGAATTCTGGACTGGGTCTCAAATGATGGAGTGTCAGGGGAATTCGTACAACGTCATGTATTAAATTGTCATATTAGTAGGATATATATATATATATATATTGTACGTGAGGCAGACAACATATGGTTCATTGAGATAGGACCATGCGCCCATGATGTCGTTTAATCATTTAAGTAATGTACGCGAGGAATTGTTGGTAGATCTATCGGGTTGACAACCCCGTCGTGACCGGTCGCCCCGTGTCAATTCAAGCGACGAATTTAAATTCTGTTTATTGTCTAGCTTTGATTATCCCTACATGGTTAATATATAGTTCGTATCGTCTAGCTAACACATGAGTCCGAAAATTGACGCAATAATTTAATATACAAAACATGGGTAGTAACAATATTGTCGGGTTCATGAAACTGCGACGGAAGGCCCATGGATTTTATTAAGGAAGTAAAATGGACTTTCTAAAATTATATGGATGCTTTCAAATAAACACCTAAATAGAAAGTTTTCATTGGAATAAAATTATTTGCAAGCGAATATGTGAATTCACCTTCCTTTCTGTTGACACTTGATTTTTAACGTGTTCTATAGGTACTTGAGTTTGGCTTCGGGAATTATGGCGTATCTTATGGTTGTTGATGCATGTTTGGTTTGATAATGTTTTGGACAAACTTTTAAAAACTATTTGGGACCAATGTAATAAGATCCATAAGGATCAAAACAATTTAACTACAGTGTGATTGTGACGAACTTTAAGACTATCTGTTTTAAAATCAATGTTTAAATTAAGTTAAAATGTCCAACATTACGATGCATCGTTCAGCAAGATACAAATGGGCACCAGCTTCCGTCACCACTACATTTTATATTCCACTGCGATGTTTTTGAGGTGTGACAGAAGTTGGTATCAGAGCCATTGGTTGTTAGCGAACTAGATGTTTTCGGAGGAAAACACTTGACTTCAACCGAAGAATTTTGAAATATAAAGTCCAAAATTCTCGAAGCCAAGAATTTTAAATAAACATAGAAAAATTTTGTCATGTATGAAAACCCTTATGTGTTTATGTGCATAAGTGATTTTATGTTTATTTAGGCCTTATGTGTTACTATTCACGTTGATCACACACTTACTTTGTACGGTTACGATATGTCATGTCTCGGTCTATAGAGCCATTAGTCGTCCTGCTCACTGATAATGTCAAGCCCACACTTTAGATTCTTTCGCCCGTCGTTACAGAATCGTTTGTTCTGCTATTCGAGTCACGTGTTTTGCTACACCTCTTTTAGTCTACACTCGCCGTAGGAAGAGGACTCGACTCGTTGGAGAGATCGCATCGACCTCGAAAGCTGAGACAGCGTCCGTTTTGAAGAAGCAGAAGGAGATTTGGGTCAATCGCTCTCACTGTGATTGTTAGTTCGCCATGTTACACGGAGGCATGGAGACAATGAAGGACTCAGAGGGACAGATGGACTGTTATGATGAGCTAGAAGAGCATGTTAGGAAGATGTTGGACTTCCAGGGATTGAAGCGTTAGTTGTTGATTATTTCTGTTGTTTGTTTTGTATGTCTCATTTGATGAACCCTATTTATGGCTTCCATGCCAAATTTTCAGATATTTAGAAGGAAATTTCATATAGACTTGTTGAGGGTATTGATGTAGACATGCCAAATTTTGATTAGTCTTAGTACTAAAAACAAGCTTTGAAAATTTCCGATAAAAATATCAAATGAGTTCCTTTTGGTTTAAAAATTGTTCTCATTAATACGTGGATATTATACATGTGCAATGTTTGGTCCACTATTATTTAATGATTGAATTATTTTTGGGATATCGTCTTATGTTGATATTATGTTGTAATAATAGAAATGACGAAATGCCGCCAAAAGAGAGACAGGGTTCTGGACTACCTATTACCTCAGAAGAGTTGGCACAACTCATAGCCCAACACATTAATACTGCCATGGAACAGGGCGATGCTAACCAAAATAATGGCCAGGAACGTGGGCGTGATGCTCATGGGCATGGTTTTGGTGGGACACAGAATCGGAAACCCTTCAGGTGATATAATGATCGGAAAGTTTTAGTAGTTCATATATTATGATATAATCGGAGCGTATTCCTGGTTTTCATTAACCATGTGAACAGTACATATATGTACACATAAAACAATCTAGGGTTGTAACCCAAGATCATTTATTGGTACCTTATGCAATGACATGGCAACGGTATGCGTGATGTCGGGCCGTCACAGCGGATCGACCATTCAAATAATTCCGTATTCCGAGCCTAGGTCTGGGGATTCACGAAAGCGAAAGTCTGAGAGTTCGAGAAAGGAAACCGATGAGAAGCATGATAGGAAACGCGGTTCGAGGAAGGAGTATGTAGCCAGTTCTAGCCGTTTTAGAAAGGATAATGCCAGGGATGGCAGGAGTAGTTTTGAGAAGAAGACTCACGAGGATGAGCGGAGAAAGTGCGCCAGATGTGGTCGGACTGGACATATGACTCGCGAGTGTTATGCTAAGAGTACATCGAAGGGAGATACACTCGAGGGATGATTACGAGTGTGGTGAACAAGGACATTTCAGGAGAGATTGTCCGGAAATGAAGGGTCAGGATGCAAGAGGTAGAGCGTTTGAGCAAAACGCTGGGAAAGCACGAGACGATCTTGCTGTTGTTACCAGTATGTTTCGAATCAAAAACCAATCTATGTTCATACCCTTAATACCAAAGCTAACTTGAGTTTTGTTCAAGAAACTTTGAACCATTTTTGTGTTCACCAACATGTAAGCTGGGTATAAAGTGCCCGATAGAACTAGCAATTGGTAAGTTGATAGAAACTAGTAAGGTCGTTTGCGGTTGTAGTATTTAGTTAGGTGATCGTAGTTCTAGTGTTGGTTTATTTCCAGTGGAGCTGGGGAGCTTTGACGAAGATGTGAGGATGGATTGATTTTCCAAGAGCGAAGTGGAGACTATCGTTGGAAGAAGCTAGCAAGGATATCTCATCCTAATGACGGTAGAGAGGTGGTAGTTGTTCACGAAGACCGACCGAGTCGAGTATCGAGTGTTGATGGTTGAGAGTCGTCAGTGTTTTGAGGATGCTCAAGTTGTTGCGGAAAGGCTATCCTGCGTTCTTTGTTAACGTGGTGGACACGAAGGCCAAATGTAGGAATACCGGAGAGATTCCTATTGTTCACAATTATCCAGAAGTTTTCCTAAAAAGACTTATCTGGATCGCCCCCTGCGAGACAGATCGAATTCCGAAATCGATCTGGTATCCGGTGCTGCACCCAATTGCACAATCTCCTTATAGATTAAGCACTGTCTGAGATGATAGAAATTTCAAATCAACTTCAAGAGCTGCTAGACAAGAGTTTCATTCGATCAATCTTTTTGCTTTGAGGTGCATCTATTTTATCGTAAGGAAGAAGGATGGATCCTTCAGAATATGTGATGATTTCCAAAAGCCGAGCAAGTTGACTATCAAGAATCGGTACCTTATTATCGAGGATTTGACAATTTGTTCAATCTAGCTACAAGGACTCAGCTGCTACGCGAAGATCGATCTACGACTGGGATATTATCAGTTGAAGGTTGCTACAAAGAAATTTCGAGGACTGCTTTTCAAACGCGATATGCCCATTACGAGATATTAGTCATGCCTTATGACTAAATTAATGCGCCATTTATAATTATGAATCTCGTGAACAGGGTATGGAAACCCTAATCGGATGAATTCGTGATAATATTCATCGACGACATACTTGCCTATGTGCGAACCAAGGAGAATCATGAGTAACGTTTGAAGTTAACTATGGAGTTGGTGAATGATGTGGTGCGCCAAAGATCCCGTCGAGAGTATGATGATCCATATGACTAGCTAGGTGCTGCCAGAGATTTATTAAGAATTTCTCTAAATTAGTGCAGCCTTCGACACTAATAACCCCAAAAGGAAAAGGGAAATTAATTGGACAACAAGATAGTAGGAAGCTTTTCGGACCCTTGATAGAAAATTTGGGAGCATGTATGATGGACTCTGAAGGAAGTTAAGATACTCACATGCCCTTGGCAGAGTTATCTTACAATAATAATTAACACGCTAGTATTTAGGTTACTCCGTTTGAAGTCTTGCATGGATGGAAGTGTTGATCGCCACTTTGTTGAGCTAACATGACAAAGGATAATTAACCAGACCTTAGTTTATCTAGGAAACCAGCGACAGGATTTGCCTGGATCGAGGGAAGGTTAAAAGTCGCCAATTGATCAACAGAAGGATTACATGGACAATTGAAGGGGACTATTGCGACTTCAAATCGAGGATTTGGTTTTATTGGAGGATTTACTTAAAGGATGTTATTAAGTAAGCAGAGAAAGGGAAAAGCTGAGCCACATTGGTCCTTTCAAGAGCCCATCTTGAGTTGGATCAGTCGCTTATAGTCTCAAGTTATCATAAGGATGGAGTAGTATACATGAAGTATTGTTTGGTCCAGTTTGAGAAAGTGTATAATGGATGATACACTGATTTTGTTCTTTATAGAGATTTGTTTGGAAGATAAACGAAAGTTTATCGAAGCATCTTAGAAGCAGTACATATAGCTAGAAGAGTTATGCTAATAACCGGACAGGCGATTACAACATTCTAGTCGTGTATGCGATTTATTGATTTGGCGATTTATGGATATCTGAAATGAATGCAAGAAGGAAAGAAGAGTAGTTCATGAGATTTGATTCTTTCGAGGACCCATCTCGAGTTGGATCAATCAAGTGTAAACTCAGACTATCTTAGGTACGGGGTAATGTATATGTAAATATACGTATGTAGAACCCGAATTGGTGGAATTTTGACTTAATCTTCATGATTAAGTGCTTGTAAATGTTGAACCTTGGAAAGGGTGGAGAGCGTAGAGATGTGAGATTAGGAATTAAGGATGTATGTAATATAATTCTACGAGGATTCTTCGTAAGAATCCAAGTTTCTCGCAGAAACTATAAGACTATATTCCATATATTCGTTTTTGTTATTCTTGCTTAGTGCGAAAGTAAAACCTGTAGAGTAAAAATTTCGGGGACGAAATTTCCTAAACAGGGGGAGACTGTGACACCCGGCTTTTTAGGTCGTACCGTATAATTGTAACACGTGTTATGAATAGGTAACAGGGCTGTATTTGATTGGTTATGATGTTTATATATGATATTTAATAAGTTGGTAAATTTAAATCTTGGTAAAATTGTGTTGGCAACGTTAAGATAAACGCTTATCGCGTAACGGATAAAATGCGAAACGAACGTCGGTGACCACCCGATCAGTGTTAAAATCCTAAAAATAGTATGTTATGATTATAATAAATATTTTAATCATATTCGTGAGGAAAAATAAATTAAAACGCTAAGAAACTCTATTTTTCGAGTTTAAGCGCGTACCGCGCAATGCAGCGCGTATACCGACAAAATACTGTCAACGCAGCCTGTCAAGGCAACTGATAATCATTTTAGTAATAATTTAATGATTTTATTACTTTATAATGATAAAAATAAATAAAAACGCATAAATCCCTATTTTTGCGATTTTAAGCGCGTACCGCGCAGCACAGCGCGCATACTGCCAAATACCGGCAACGTAGTCAGTCCAGGCAAACAAAATATTGTTCCGTAATATTTTGGTGAGATTATTTTTCTAGAGTGATAAAAATAATTTAAAACGTGTTAAAACGCTAGATAAAATACCCGGTATCCAGTAAAATACTAGTTTTTGTGTATATATGTATATGTATGTGTGTGTTCGTATATATGTGTGAGGTGGAGAAGAGTTGGCAGCCATGCAACCTTCTCTATCTCCACTCTCATGTTTCTATTGGCTAAAATGGGAGGTGTGCCATAACATCGTGCCTTAAATCTATCAATATTCTTCAAAGTTCAAGAAATTCATTTCAAAAACACATTAACACTCTCTCTCTCTAAAAATTCAGCCGAACACCCTTCATCTATCATCTATTTTCGAAATTCTTAACTTGTTCATGGAGATTCAAGCTCATTCCAAGGTGATTTCAGGGCCATTTGAAGGTTTGAAGGTGATTCCAAGGAGTTTCAAGCAAGAACCAAGCTTCATATCATCTTTTTAATCAAAAACCCACTTGAATCTTGAGGGTATAAAACTATTCTTTTTAAAAGTGTTCTTGATTCTTGGTGTTGAAAATAATAGTGAAAGGTTTCTCTTGAATCTTAAAATATTTCTCAAACTTGAAGGTAATAATAAATGGGTCTTCAAAGAGAATAAAAATGAGTGTGTATATACATGTATGTATGGTCGAAAATTTATATGAGTAGGTCTATTTAGTTGTGTTTTGATTTGATTGAATGATTCTTGAATAATGTGATTCTTGAATGATAGAATATATGCATGCATGTAATTTTTGGTTATATAGTCATAAATGTAAGAACACTTGCATTTATGTATGAGTGATTATGTGATGATGGATGATATATGTTGTGTTATGTAAAAATATGATATTAAGGTGTTCTTGAGTATGATTAGAACATAAATGTTGATAATGATGTTATATGGATGCATTAGATGCATTTACTTGAACATGCATTATGAAAGATGGTCATGAAATGATGATTTAAGTATGATTTGGTAAAAATAAGTTTTGATCAGATTATAAACACTAAAATATGGTTATTTTAAAGTTTTTAGTGACATATAACTTTGTCCTAATGTTTGCTAGCTTTGCATTTTGTAATTAGTGCATTAAAAGTTGTAAAATACGTGAAATCGCATGATTTATGTGACTTGCACAAAAACTGAACTAATCTGATTATAACAAATATTTTAATTAGTAAATAACATGTATTGTATTAAAATATCAAGTCGTTTCGAGTTGGGATAGTTATAGTAACGTTTAACTCAAAACTATGCGTTAAAATGGTCAAAACGAGTGATTTTTACAAAACTAATTTAGATCAGTAAATAAACTGATGTTTTTAGTTTAAAAATAAGTAATTTAACTAATTTTAAGTTTACTTGGTGTTCGGTTAGTCATACGTAACTTCCGACTCCCGAAACCGTTACCGAATCGCTAAAATACGCATTTTTCAATATACACTAATATAGGTAAAATTTTGGGTAAACCTTATGTGTTAAAATGTGTTATGTGATTTAAAACATGAGAATGTGAAAATATGTTAGGTTTTAACATGATTTTAAGGATTTGGATTATGCATGTATATTTGTGCGTTTTGTGCGATAGAAACGGTAATAATCGCGTTAAGCGTGTAACATGTTTGCCGAGCATGAAATTTGATATATATGAGATATTTTATGTATATTTGCTTTAAAAATGACAAAATAGATAAGTTAACAAGATTTCATGTGTTACGATGATAATTTATGTGAACGTTTATGTATATATATTACGACACGCAAATCGTAGATATATTGCGTATAAACAGGAGGGTTAACGGATTTACACAATAATGGTCACCAATAAAATTGTTCAAGTCGCAAAATCATAAAAAAATATATATATGGACTTATATATATATTAACGTGCCAACATAATAAAAAATAATAACTTTTCGAGAAAATCTCAAGTTATGTGAAAATTCTAAGAAAACAGAGAAACTTAGGATTTTGTGCTATGAATATTGATTTAAAATCGTTCCTATATATATAATAGGACGTGTAGAAATCAATATCTGGGATTGCGCTATTTAAAATACGCACCCAAAGGTGAGTGTCACTAAACCCCTCTTTTTACTGCTTTGTATATATTTTGGGGGTAGAACACGTCAATAAAAGGGTTTAATAATGTTTTCGAAATAAAACATACCTTTTAATATAAAATATATATTTTCGTTGAAAATATATGAAATTTGATAAGTCATACGTTTCGAAGTAAAATGTTTTTGATGAATGAATATTGAAAGTACGGTATTTCCTTAGCGAAACATGACCGTACAGTTGGGGACGAATTCTGGACTGGGTCTCAAATGATGGAGTGTCAGGGGAATTCGTACAACGTCGTGTATTAAATTGTCATATTAGTAGGATATATATATTGTACGTGAGGCAGACATCATATGGTTCATTGAGATAGGACCCTGCGCCCATGACGTCGTTTAAACATTTAAGTAATGTACGCGAGGAATTGTTGGTAGATCTATCGCGTTGATAACCCCGTCGTGACCGGTCGCCCCGTGTCAAGTCAAGCGACGAATTTAAATTCTGTTTATTGTTTAGCTTTGATTATCCCTACATGGTTAATATATAGTTCGTATCGTCTAGCTAACATACGAGTCCGAAAATTGACGCAATAATTTAATATACAAAACATGGGTAGTAACAACTTTGTCGGGTTCATGAAACTGCGACGGAAGGCCCATGGATTTTATCAAGGAAGTAAAATGGACTTTCTAAAATTATATGGATTCTTTCAAATAAACACCTAAATAGAAAGTTTTCCTTGGAATAAAATTATTTGCAAGCGAATATGTGAACTCACCTTCCTTTGTGTTGACACTTGATTTTTAACGTGTTCTACAGGTACTTGAGTTCGGCTTCGGGAATTATGGCATATCTTGTGGTTGTTGATGCATGTTTGGTTTGATAATGTCTTAGACAAACTTTTAAAAACTATTTGGGACCAATGTAATAAGATCCAAAAGGATGAAAACAATTTCACTACGGTGTGATTGTGACGGACTTTAAGACTATGTGTTTTAAAATCTATGTTTAAATTAAGTTAAAATGTCCAACATTACGATGCATCATTCAGCAAGATACAAATGGGCACCAGCCTCCGTCACCACTACATTTTATATTCCGCTGCGACGTTTTTGAGGTGTGACACGGTGATAATAGCATTGTCGGGTTAATCATATCGCTTGACTAACAGAATGCATATGTATGTGTAAGTGCATGACTGAACATGTGAGGATTAAGTTACAGCTAATTGATAAAACATAAATAAGAATGCATTAATAGTTTGGCTTTCTGAAAAGTCAAACGAAGTTGAGGTTGTTAACTAGAAAGCAAGTAATGGTAAAATAACATGAAAGGTTCGGTTTATTAGTTGAAGAAATATTGAATAAAGTTACGTGATAGACACATTGTAACTTGACCCATGAGAATTGGGGCGAATGAGGGGCTAAGACCCGGGCGAATGGCTTAAGTATTGATGGGAAAGGAAAGTTTTTGCAATAAATGCTAAAATTATGAAATGACATTTTGTAAGTATGTTTGAACTGAAAGTAAGTACAACGCGTACTCCAATATGTATAAACAATAAGTAATAAGTGGCGGTTGACTTTGAAAAGTCAAACTGCAGAAGTTGACAATATTTAACGAATTGTTAGAATAGTAAGCAAGAAACAAAATGTGCAATGTAGTATAGCTTGTAAGTGAGAAATTTGTGAAAGAAATATAGGTGAATAAACACCGAATCAAAATGAATATTCGGATAAGAAGTGCTAATCGATAATTTTGTAAATGAGAATGGTAGAATACTTGAAGTGCTGAAACTAGTAGAGTTGGTGAAAGGATGCTCGCGAGCGGAGGCTCATCACATGGATGGGTAAGGTCAATCCAATTATGGAATGGAGAAATGAAGGAGCGGGTCAATCCAGGTCGCGGATCGTTGATTTATGCAATGAAATCGAGGTTAGTAAAATGTTTAAATCATGATTGATAAATCTGAATTGGTAGATTGAATACGACCTATGAACTAACGAATGGTAGGATAAGTATGACATAGTATGGAATGTTTGACTTTTACGGGTCAATATAAGAAGAAACTTCATCTTAAATTTTTTGCCATTAGGACCCTGAGTGAAAATTTTGGGGTATTGGTTGAATACTCGTATGATGAACTTTTGCAACATACTTACTTAAATAGTATGAGTAGTGAATGAAGAGAGAGCAAATAATAAAGTAGCATGAATGAAATGATTCGAAGTTTAACCTGAAGGCGTGCACAGTAAAAGTAACGGTAGCAAACATAGAATGATGCTCAACACTGGAGTTAAGTACGATTAAGTGAGTATGAAATAGTAGCCTTGTTGCGATAGCGATACTATAACTTAATATTTATGATAAAGACATGACCATATTCTAACTTTTATGTGATTATGAAAGTAATTAGAAGGCATGTTAAGGAGAACATATCAAGAATGGTTTATGAGTAAAAGTAGGAGTGATCGGTTCATCATGATTAATAAATGTATGAAAGCATCTTGCTTAATACAAGAGGTAGAGACAAAACATATGATTATGTTTGTTCATGAAAAAAGCTCCTTTGTATAAAATACGAGTGAATTCGTACCATAGATACATGCATAGTAGATGAAATGAAGGAATGAGCAATCAGTAAGTAAAGGAAGTTATAGTTTGATAAAAATGAGAAGGGTTTCGGGGACGAAACCTCCTTTAAGGGGGGTAGACTTGTAACGCCCCAAAAACCCAAGTGCTTAATTCACTAGTGAGGCTTCTTGGGATATGACATGAAATAAATAAGTAAGACTAGCTAACTTGGTTAGGGTTATTGTTAACTAAATAGATAAGTTATGACCAAGTAAAAATAAGATGACAAACATGAGGGACCATATCTAGCAAGTTGAATTAAAAGTTTAGAGAATCAAAACACTAGTTAGTGTGTGTGTGTATGTATGTTGTGTTTAGAGAGAGGGAGAACAAGAACTCCCTTGATTCAATCCATCACAAATTCCCCTAAATCAAGATCAAATTAGATGATGAAGCTTTGCATGAATGAGGATTCCTTATCATCTCAACCTAACAAACATGTGGTAAGTTGTAGTTTTGATTTGGTGATAATGTATGAAGTGGGTTTATGATAAATTTCTTGAATTTATATGAAATTAAGTATGAAGGTGTGTTAGAATCACCAAATAAAATGTTAGGTATGAACAATTTCAAGTAATTTGATGTTTTGACATAAAACCCACTTGGTGATGATGAAGATGGTGACATGGGTGTATCACCATGACCAATCCTTGTGCAATTCAGGTGTATGATATTGTATGTGATGAATTATTATTAGATAAATTGAGTATGACATGAATTTATTTGATATTTAGTTGTTTTGGATGAATGAAAGTGATAAGAAGGAAGAAGAACATGAAATACTTGTACATTAGGCTTAGAAATTTGTACGCACACCAAGTGTTTGATAAAATGTCTTGGTGAGATTACTAGGTGAGACTGGATGCAAGTAAAGGGTGAAAATGTATAGGATGTGTATATGATGTAATTGGTAATAAATTAAACATGAGGATTGTATTTCAAATGGAATAATGAAGGATTTTTGGTTGGTTACATGATTTGACAAAGATTATGCATTAGAAGCTTGTACCATGTGCTTGAATGGTGTAATGCTCACCATGTGTTTGATTGATTGTTGGTTAGGAATGATGTTATGATTACGTTAAATTGACTAACTTTGTATGTGGTTGTTAAATGTAGAATCATGAAAGCATTAATATGTGTAAAAATTGATTATGTGTATATGTGACAAAGTGATCATGTAGTTATAAGGGCCATACAACATGAGTATGAAATGCATATGATGTTATTACTACGGTCCGCCATATCATTATGAGTGTGTGTTCATAAGTTGAAAGTATGAAAGAAGGACAATTGACTTTCATAAAGTCAACAATGCATGAGAAGCATGGTTTGGCTTTCAGGCACAATTACGAGTAGAGAAGTCATATGTTATGCACTAGATGATTTATTGGACGTGTATGATGATAATTGAGTTACGTGAATTTGAAACAATTCGACCATTAGTGTATGTCATATATATGCGGTAGTTGACTAATGCAAGACAAATAATGTATGTATGGAAAGAAATGAATGTTTGTATGTATGGATGAGCATATATGTTAACCCTGATATATATGTGGTGACATGAAAGGATATGAATAACATTAGCACAGACTCAAGCATGGAGAGCTAACGGGTCAAGAGGAGGCAAGGAAGCGAATACGAATACGGACACATAACGTAAGTGATTTCCGAACTAAATTTATTATCATATAATGAGTTCTGATTGCTAAAAAAATATGGGAATCATGAAACGATGGGTAGTAATGGTAGAATGAAAGTAAGTAAGTCCTATTGGGTAATATGTAGATTGGTTATGAATAAAAACTCTCGTTAAGTTCAAACGGGTCAAAATGTAGAAAGTATGTGTCGAATGTGGAATTTGGATGTTATGGTGTAGGAATCATGTAAGAATGTTTAGGTCATCATAGTACTACATTAAGTATTGTTGTAGAGGGCCTAAGTAGTTAGCTATGTCGGAAATAACTTGGTAAATTCAAACGGGTCAAAAGCAAGAATGTATGATAAAAGTATAGATTTGATTATGGAGACATGGGGTTAAGTGTTAGAATGATTTGGGGGCTTGGAATAATGTTATTATACGATTTGGGAAGTTCGAGATGCGTGAACGGGGGTCGAAACGTCGAAAAGAACGAAATCCGGCGTCGGTGCTGCAGAGGCAGCGTCCCCGACGCTGGTAGCAGCGTCGCCGAAGCTGGGCAGCAGTTGCCCGACGCCCTAACTTGCTGTCTACGCACCAGCCGACGCCAGCAGCCTCGTTTCTTCATTTTTATTCAATTCCGGACCCCGTAGACCCATTCCCAACCCCGTTAAACTTCCATAATGTACCCCAACCTTACCAAATAGTTGTGTAAGGTACGGATGATTATAGAACTCATTTTAAGCTCCCGAATTGTACCCCAAACTCATTAAAGGGTGTTTATCTGGTACGGGTAAGAATGAGGCGTGTATGCAAGTATGTGTGGGAACAAAACAAATATGTTGGGATGTATGAATAGATTAATTGTATGTTAGTAGATGGAACCCATTAGTAAACACGAATAGAAATGAGTATACGCGTAGGTTGGTATGTATGAGACTTATATGTATAGTAGTTTGTGACCAAGAATTGTTAGTATGAATATGTGAGAATGTAAGTTGTATGGAAGAGTTTGGATAGAGGAGTAGGTGTATGAAGTAGGATTTATCATACTCGAAAGAGTTGGATTAGATAATATGTATGGGTGTTATTGAACCATATGTATTCGAATGAGTGAGACTTGGATGTATGTATGCATGTATGTATGGTGTAAATATACATGAGTATTAACGATGCTAACTGGGTTGTCTTTGAGAATGAAATGAAATGCAGGTACATTATTGTTGACTTATTGAAGGTTAAACACCGAGATGAAATGCGGGAATTCAGAAAGATAACCGAATGGAATGCATATGAGGATACAACGCGATGTGATTCTACAATTATGAACCTTAGATTATATACAATGTCACCAAGTACTAATGATGTGAATGTATGTGGTGAATGCAGGTTGTATGGAATCAAGGATCATCATCACGAGGTGTAACGGTCAAAGATCGAGTCAAAAAACAGATTGTACGGGAATGTGTGATTATGTAATTTAGTAAACATAAGTTATGTTTTATATCCTAAATGAGAACGAAGAATGTATTTATTGTAAAAGAGTTATTTTAAAATGGACTTTCAAGTATGTCAAGACGTTTATAAAGAAAGAAATTTTAAGGATCGTATTTTCGCTGCGTCTTTATGGTTAAAACGTGTGTGGGTCTTACAAAACAAGACACAAAAGACATGAACGACACAAAAACTAGACATGAACTAGACTGACTCACAATGCTAGACTCAATGTACACTACCTCCTCCAACACTTTAATTGTCCTCATTTAAACCCAAGTGCCTAAAACTATCCAACATGGATCCCAAACCAACCAAAGCTCAAAATTTTAATGTGTCAACATTTTTAGTTCGGGTTGAAAAATCCCCCCTTTGGTTAAAGAGGTTTTAACCGGGTTGAAATTTTGTTCAAAACTCACTTTTTTACCATCAACAACCAAACTAAACCCCAAACTCAATGTTCAAATACTCCCAACCCGAGCCATCCGAAAAATATAACCATTACAACCCAAAACCAACCCATCCGCAACATGAATTTAGCATCACTAACCAACCCATCCCAACCGAAACCTCAATACATACTCAAAAACAACCTAAAACTAAGACCCAAACAAGAACCGACACCTAAACAAGCCACCTGACTACTACGAACTAGATTACCAAGACTCATTATACAAAAATTACAGAGAGACATACCTTGGAGTCGAGCTAAACCGTAGAGAACTAATGATTACGGTTGAAGCTCCAAAGCCCCGTGAAAATGCGTGTTAAATAGTGAAAGATGAGAATTTTTGTGGTGGGTTTCGGTTGTGGGATGATATGGTAGGTTTAGGGTGGTAGTAGGATGATTTGGGGATTTAATGGGTTTTCATGGTGGCCGCCATATGTGAAAGAGAGAAAATTAGGTCAAAATGCGCAGTGATTTGGGGAAAAAGAGTTGATATCCGTTTTTTTCATACGCTCGCGGCCCGCGAGGGGTAAGCTTGGAGTCTTGCGCCCCACGGCGCTATGGATTTTGAACCAGATATTTTGAGGAGTTTGACGGGCCGCGACACACTATGTTCAGCCTCTCGCGGGTGGCGAGAGGCCTTTACAAAAAAAGTTTCGTTTTTATGGCATTCATGCCTTAGAAAAAAATTGAAACTTACCCAAACCTCCCCATATGCTTTCCAAACTACTTTAGAACATGGGAACTTACCTCAAACTCGAATTCTTCGTAAATCTCTACTTCAGGATGGTAATGAATTCCTGCAAAAGACTCAACAACACAAAAACACAAAACAATAACTATGACAAATTACCGTTAGTAACCCGAAAAATACGAAACAAAGACCAAAACTAAATATACAAACTTTACACTTGAGTTTTCACCCAAGGCTCTACGTGGTGGTGTTAGGGGACTTCGAGAGGACTTTCCTCCTTCTCGGTGTAATCGATCGACCCTCCTAGATAATGCTTCAACCGATGGCCATTCACTTTCCAAGTACTTCCGTCGGTTTCATTTTGTAACTCCACTACACCATACGGAAAAACTTCCTTCATCAAATACGGACCCGTCCACTTCGACCTCAAGTTTCCAGCAAACAACTTCAACCTAGAATTATATAGGAGAACCTTGTCTCCTACCCTAAAATCCTTCACTCTCTTCAACTTCCTATCATGCAACGCCTTCATTTTTTTCTTTAATGCTCCACGAACATGCATACGCCGCATCCTTAAGTTCTTCTAACTCGTGAATTTGGAAGTAGCGTTTCCTAGCCTCTTTGGTAAGATCTAGATTTGCAGTTTTAAGAGCCCAAAGCGCACGATGTTCTAATTCTATGGGAAGATTACAAGCTTTGCCATATACGATCATGAAAGGAGTGGTTCCTAAAGGTGTTTTGTAAGCGGTTCGGAATGCCCACAATGCATCGTCAAGCTTATCGGTCCAATCTTTCCTACTCTTCCCTACGATCTTCTCCAAGATCCTCTTCACCTCTCGGTTTGCATTTTCGACTTGACCGCTAGTTTGAGGGTGATACGCGGTAGACAAACGATGAGTGACCCCGTAGCATACTAACGCCTTCTCCATCACGGCGTTGCAAAAGTGAGTGCCACGGTCACTAATGATAGCTCTCGGTGTACCGAAACATATGAACAACAACTTAAGGATTCTCACCACCACTCGGGCATCATTCATAGGTAAAGCTTGAGCCTCAACCCACTTTAAAACATAATCGATTGCCACGAGGATGTACCTATTCCCGCTAGAGATGGGGAAAGGTCCCATGAAGTCGATACCCCACACATCAAAGATTTCAAGAATTTGGATTGGATTTTGGGGCATCTCGTCCTTGGATGAGATATTGTCGGTACGTTGGCATGCATCATATCTCCTAACAAACTCTAGAGCATCCTTAATTAATGAAGGCCAGTAGAACCCAAATCAAACACCTTTTAGGCAGTGACGTGTGGACCGTGGTGACCTCCCGTTAGTCCCTCATGAACATGCCTAATGATCTCTAACCCTTCTTCTCTCATCACACATCTCCTAAGGATCCTATCTCCCCCTATCCTAAAGAGAAAAAAATCATCCCAGATATACCTCCTAGCATCTCTAAAGAAATTCTTCTTTTGTTCGGTAGTCATACCCTTCAACACAACCCCATTCGCAAGGTAGTTTGCCAAGTCGGTAAACCATGGCATACCTTCCTTTTCCGTTTCAACAAACTCAACCGATTTGTGAGGGAATCTATCAACTATCGCCTCCTCACGAATCTCTTCTCTACCCGGATCCTCTAACCGTGAAAGATGATCGGCCGCTACATTCTCTGCTCCTTTCTTTTCCTTAATTTCTATGTCAAACTCGGAAACTAGGAGAATCCATTGTATGAGACGGGTCATGGGGCGTGTGATTTTAGAGAAGTCTTAGATGAAACACCGGTAGAAGCCCGTATAACCGAGAAAGCTACAAATCGATTTCACACTAGTCAGTGGGGGAAGCTTACTAATGGTATCTATTTTGGCTCTATCCACCTCTATGCCTGCTCGGGAAATTTTATGTCCTAGGACAATCCCGTCCGTCACCTTGAAGTGACACTTCTCCCAATTAAGCATCAACTTCATCTCTACACACCTCTTTAACATCTCCTTAAGATTACACAAACACTGATCGAATGAGTTTCCATAGACCGAAAAGTCATCCATGAAAACCTCCATGGAATTCTCAATCCAAACGGCATGCGTCGGTATGCGTACATGCCGTAGGGACATGTAAAGGTTGTCTTCTCTTGATCCTCTGGTGCGATGGGGATTTGGAAGTAACCTGAAAACTCGTCGAAGAAACAATAGAATTGTTGCCTCACCAGATGCTCTAGCATTTGATCAATTAAAGGAAGCGGGAAATAGTCTTTCTGGGTGGCGTCATTTAATTTTCGGTTATCAATACACACCCGCCAACCGGTGACCGTACGCGATGGGATGAGTTCATTCTTCTCATTCATAACAACCCTATTCCCACCCTTCTTTGGGACGACTTGGGTCGGACTCACCCAAGGAGAATCGAAAATTGGGTTTATGAACCCAGCTTCTAACAACTTCAACACATCCTTCTTGACTACTTCTTACATGTTCGGATTGAGATGCCTTTGAGGTTGCACCACCGGCTTATATACATCCTCCATAAGAATCCGATGAGTACAAAAAGTGGGCCTTATTCTCTTTATATCTGAAAGCCTCAAGCAGTTTCGACTTCTCCTCTTCTGTCAACTTAGAAGAAATAATGACGGGCAAATTCGAACTCTCTCCTAGAAAGGCATACTCTAGGTGTGAAGGAAGGACATTAAGCTCTAAAGGGGCTGGAGTCTCTACGGGATGACTCTCACTCTCCTCACTAATCTCATTGAGCTCCATTGTTTCGGAAACCCAAGTTGTTTCCTCCTCTACTTCTTCCACCTCAACCTCTTCGTCAACTACTCCCTCACCTACTAAATCGGCTCCACTAATGTACTCAAGACAATGGTCCACGCACGAGATAAATGAGTTTAGGAAATAAACGGAATGAAATCGACCACTATCATCAACTCTACCACTCTGATGTTGCATAGACCTATAAATCTCAAACGTGACATTCTCATCACTAACACGGAGTTTGATTTTACCGTCAGAGACATCTATGAGTGCCTTCGCGATGCGTAAGAATGGGCGACCTAATATGATGGGAACCCCCTCGTCGGCCTCCATATCTAGAATGACGAAGTCAATAGGAAAAACAAAGCTATCGATCTTAATGAGCAAATTTTCTATGACCCTACGCGGATACTTGACCATGCGATTGGCCAAAGAAAATGACATCTGAGTGGGAGTAAGCTCTCCTAAGTCTAGCTTCTCGTAGAGAGAGAATTGCATCAAGTTGATGCTAGCACCTAGATCGGCTAATGCATGAGTGGGAGTGATGGCGCTGCCAAAAAGACATGGAATGGTGTAGATGCCCGGGTCGGTTAGTTTCTCAGTAGTTTGTTTAAAACCACCGTGGAACAACCTCCAGTCAATGGAATATTTGAGATCTCCCCCAGCTTGTCCTTGCGTTTAAGGAGGTCTTTAAAAAACTTGGCGTATTATAGCATGTGGTGGAGTGCCTCAATGAATGGAAGCTTTATTTTGAGTTGCTTAAACATGTCTAGAAATTTCCCGTATTCCTTAGCATACTTTTGTTGCTTAAGGCGGGCGGGGTAGGGAACACGTGAATGATCTATGAATGGTGATGGCCTAACCTCTATCGGCCTCTTCACCACGCTCCTCTGAACTTGGGGCTCACGATTAGGTGCGGTGCTTTCTGGGTCAAGTCTAATTTGCACCTTCCCCGGAGCCTCTATCTCGATCTCCTCATCTACTAACTCATCCTCCTCTACCTCGACTCTCTCTCTAACTACCTCACCTAAACTCCTACCGCTTCGAGTGGTGATTACTTTCGCTTACTGGGCAGTCGGGTTGGTTTGAGTGTTACCCGAGAACTGACCCGATGGTTGTTCTTGCAACTGCCTCGGGATACCATTAATAGACCGCTGAAGATCTAAGAGTGCGGATTGTTGATTATTTAAAAGAATGCCATGTTCTACTAGCATTTCTGAGTGACCTAGTCCTTAACAACTAATTGAGAAAGGAGCTCCTCAATCCTCTCCAAACTACTACTTGAACCCCCACTCCTAAGCTGACCCTGCTGATTTGAACCCCCACTAGCAAACTGGTTCTGATTTGGACCCCCACTGACAAACTAACCCCCTGAACCTGAACTACCGAACTGACCCTAGTAACCTGAACCCCGACTAGAAAATCGACGCTCCTAGTTTGAACCCCCACCAGAATATTGACCTTGCCCCTATTTTGATTGGATTAGAAACTGGGGGCATTACCGGTGGAACACCAATTATTAGTATTATTATTACAGAAGTTCGAATTATAATTAGAGTTATTTCCAAATGAGTTCGTTTGGGCACGACCGGTGAAGTATTGGACTTGTTCCTCCGTAAGCATAGGGCTCTCTATCGTACCATGACCTTGTAACAATTGTGCCTTTACAAACATTATACAATTCCGAACAATTTTGAGTCCAATGAAATCTCGAATTCATTCCTAGAATTTGTATAATTACATATGACAATTACCCATTTCAATCCTTGTACGATTTCGAACTCTCAAAAGCTTTTCTGAAAGTTATACGTAAAATGTTACGTGAACGTAAATCAGTTTAACGTAATGTACACTCCGGAACAATGACATACGCTAAACCTACTCTAAATCCCCTTTACATAACTTAGAAATAAGTTCCGAAGGGTTCGGTATGGCAAAAACATGTCTATTCAAACTTAAGAATTATTTGCGACAAAACTGCGAAACGAACGTTGGTGACCGCCTGGATAATATTAAAATCCTAAAAATATTCTGTTATGATTAAAATTTTATTTTTAATCATGTTCGTGTTGAAAAATAAATTAAAACGCTTAAAAACGTTATTTTTCAAGTTTAAGCGCATACCGCGTGTTACTGCGTAACATAGTGCGTACACTGCAAAACGCGGACAACACAGCCAGTCTCGGCAACTGATATTTATTTCAGTAATAATTTGGCGAGTTTATTTTTATAGAATAATAAAAATAATTTAAAACGCCATAAAACAGGATTAAAACGCTAGATAAATACCCGGTATCCAGTTAAATATATATTTTTAACCTATACACATTATATATATGTATTATATGCATATATAGGAGTGAGTTGTTGTGTGTTTAAGTGAGAGAGTGCCACCTCTCACATATGCATGACACATGTAGGCTTTGCTTTGCATGCATCTTGAAGATATCACCATATCTTACAAAATCCAAGATAACCTCCCATTCCAAGAAATCAAATCTCAACATTCTCACTCCTCTCTCTCTCCTACATGCAATCGGCCGAACACCCCCTTCCTTGCTTCCATTTTTCGAAATTCAATCATTTCTTGAAGATTCAAGTCCCTTTCAAGGTGTTTCCAAGCACTTTTGAAGATCCTAAGGTGATTTGAAGGTGTTTCAAGCAAGAACCAAGCCCCATATCATCATACTTTGTCAAAAACCCATCAAAATCTTGAAGGTATAAAATTTATTCTTAAATCCTTGTTCTTGATTTTTGGTGATATTGATGATGATAGAAGTTTCTCAAGGTTCTTGGATTATTCACAAACTTGAAACTAATAATAATTGAGTTTTTAAACAAAATAAAAATGGAAGTGTATATATATGTGTGTGTGGCCGTGAATGTATATATATACATGTTAGAGGTTGTGTTTTGATTTTTGTTAAATCTTGATTGTTGTGATCATTGGAAGATTAATGCATGCATGATCAAAAAGGGTATTTATAAAAGTTCATATGATTGAAGATGAATATATGAAAAGTGGATTTGAAAGTATGTAAGTATATATATGTGTGTCGTGTATATGCATATATGTATGCATGCACATGAGTTTTGTTCACTAGTTCATAAATCATACATGCATATATCTTGTGAGGATGATATAAATGATTATATGAACATGATGTTTTAGATTATATGAGGATGAAATAAATGTGTGTTTTAATACATTTAAACTCATGGATGATGATAATAATATGTTGGTCATGCATTAGATACTTGTACATAAGCATGCATGTTGATTAAATGCTCAAGAAATGATGAAAATGTTTTTTTATGACAAAGATGATTTTAATCAGATTATAAACATTAAAAATAATGTTATTTGGTGTGATAAAATGGCATGAAACTTTGTCATAAGGTTTACTAGCTTGCATGTTGTATATGTAGCTTCAAAAGTCATAAAATATGTGAAATTTGCATGATTTATGTGGTTTTCATGAGACCTGCACTAACATGGTTATAACCATCATTTTATGCAGAAAATAACATGCCTTAGGTTAAAATATCAAATTGTTACGATTTGGGATGGTTATGGTAACGTTTGATGCAAAACTATGCGGTAAAACGGTTAAAAATCGGCTTTTCGGAGGATTTTTATAAAACTGTTTTAGATCAGTAACTAAACTAATATTTTTTATATAAAAATAATTATTTTAACTTATATTAAGTATCATTGGTGTTTGGTTAGTCATACGTGACTTCCGACGCCCAAAAACGTTACCGAATCACAAAAATACGTGTTTTTCAATGTACACAAAAATGGGTTATTCATGGGTGAAACTTTATGTATTATAATGTGTTATGCGATTTACAATATGTGTATGATGACATGTTAAGAGTTGACAAGATTCTGTGTATTACGATATTAATTATATGTCACGTTTGAGTATATATATATTACGACGCGCAAATCGTAGTTATATTGCTTAAACAGGTGTGTTATTGGATATAACATAATGAAAGTCACCAACAAAATCGTTCAAGTCGCAAAGTTCTTAAAATATATATATGAATGCATATATATATATATAAATTCACCAACTTAATAAAAAATAATGACTTTTCGAGAAAGTCCTAAAGTATGTGAAAAATCCAAAGTATTTGAGGAACTTAGTTGTTTGTCGAAAAACTAGTTATTAAATCGTTCCTATTTAAATTAGGATTCGTAGATTCAAACCAAGGGATTTCGATAACATATAAACGCACCCGAAGGTGAGAACATAGTTCCCCTCTTTTACGTTTTCAAATGTTTTGGGGTGATTCATATGTGCCTATTCATTATTTCATGATTTCAAGCTATATGGTTTTACATACGTAATACATATCATATAACGAGTTGTAACTATTATACATGGCTTAAATACCGATTTTCAAAGTTTGTATAACTATTGTTGGTTCGTATTTATTTTTATACATTCATAACAATGATCAAGCCGATTGGTAGTATGATATAGCGCTATAGGACTTGACACCCCATTCCTATTGTATGGAATGTCAGAAACCAAAGTTTAAACCAAATAGATTTGCCTTTGTGGTATTTCTATACTCACCAAAGTGTAGTTTGATACACTAGGTTTGAATATATTTCCAAATCACGATTTATGGTATATTTCGATATGCTACCAGCGTGATATTATATTAACCAATGTATAGAATGCAAATGTTTTCCAATTAAGCCATAAAAACTTATCTTTTGTTAGATTAATTAGGCCAAATCACGATTTATGGTATGTTTCGATATACTATCAAGGCATATTTCGATATGCTACCAACGTGATATTGTTTTTACTAAAGTATAGTTTGATATACTTCCAAATCACGATTTATGGTATATTTCGATATACTATCAAGGCATATTTCGATATGCTACCAACGTGATATTTTTTACTAAAGTGTAGTTTGATATACTACCAAATCACGATTTATGGTATATTTCGATATACTATCAAGACATCTTTCGATATGCTACCAACGTGATATTGTTTTACCAATGTATAGTTTGATATACTGCTGATACACATGTTTTACCAAAGTATAGTTTGATATACTACTGATACACATGTTTTACCAAAGTATAGTTTGATATACTACTGATACACATGTTTTACCAAAGTATAGTGTGATATACTACTGATACACATGTTTAACCAAAGTATAGTTTGATATACTACTAAAGCATAGTTTGATATGCTATTTCAAAACCAAAGTACAATTTTTTATGTATACTATAACTTTTATATCAATGCAAAATGTTTTAGAAACTAAACTTTTATCAAGGATTCATGGCTACTTTTATAAACATATAATCTTTTCTTATATGATCCAAAGCCATGAATCTAATTCACAAAACCTATGTTACTCACAGGGATTTTTATGCTGACGTATTTACTTTCACATATGTTTCAGGTTCTATTATGTGACGACTGTTGATTGCTTGATTCACATAGGATGGATGTGAGCCTTAGTAATTATAAAACATGAACGGCAATTATACTGTTTGTTTGATCAAATTCCAAGACAATGTAACTTATTTATTTAATAAACAATTCTTTAAATTTCATGTGTTGTGAAACAATGATTCTGTGACATGACTCCCCGATGTTTCTTCCACGGTTTGTTGTATTAAGTGGTCGGGGTGTTACAGACCTCCTCTACGTACCTCGCACTTATCAATTTTTACTTTCATCTCCCTCGTTAAATTTCCTAGAGCAACGACCATTGAAGTATCCAAGTTAATATGGTGTACCCCTCGTGTGGGCTCATTCAGGGCGGGAATGGCGTTTTGCAAGGTAGTTCGTTGCTCGTTTTCCGATTGAGCAAAGCTCTCAAACATTTCATTGCATTCAGCCACTGTTTTCTTACCCATGAGGTGGCCTTTTACCGTGGTATCAAAGCGGGCCCTAGTTTCATAAGTGGGCTCATTGTAGAATTTCTCCACAAGGGCCCAATCAGAGAGACCGTGCTAAGAGCACTTGCTGAGCAAGTGTTGGAAACGCTCCCATGCAAGGTAGTAGGGCTCGTCGAGTTCCATACGGGAGGAATGAATTTGGTCACAAAGACGTGCTGCCTTAGTAGGCGGAAAATACTTATTAAGAAACCTATCCCTTAAACCCACCCAAGTTGTGACAGTCCCGGGTGGTTGGGAATCGAGCCAAGCGGCGGCCCGTCCCGAGAGTGAAAATGGGAAAAGTTGAAGGAAAATAGAGTCATTATTGGCACCATCAAGCTTAAAGGTACCGCAAATACGGGTAAGGCGGGCTATGTGGGGGGGGGGGGGGCATCTTCATCATCACGACCGTGGAATTGGCATGAGTTGGTGATAGCGATCATGATGTAGGATGGAATGTTCCAAGAATGTTCATTTTGGATGGGTGGTATGATGATGGGAGAGTTAACTCCCATGAAGACCTCGGTGGACTGTTGGTGGATTATTCTACGGTTTGCGATTTGAAGGTTAATAGCGGGTTTTAGGCTATGTGGTGGTGAGCTATGAGGTGTGTTATCGAAAAGGAGTGTTTTAGATGGAAGTGTATAATCAGAAGTGGCGTAAGATGAGAAGATGAAGAAGCACTAACCTTTGCTGTAAACGTTGTCTGTCTAAGATTCCCTTGAAGAGGTGGTGGTCTCGGAGGCGGTCCCTGCAAGCGTGTATGGGGCAAAAACCTGCAAAACCAACACCAAACAAGTAAGAAGACTCAAACAATTACTCTAAACAAGAAAACAAAGACACTACTAATTAGACTCCTACGACTCAAAAACAAGACACAATTAGCACGTAAAATTCAAGCAAGTCTAAACGAAGCTAATGAACGCAATCGCCAAGGGTCTCTGATAACGGCGCCAAAAACTTGATGTGCTAAAAGTAGTTTAAGGAAGATTAACTAAATTAACCTAGGTTTTACTCTAGACTCTCTAAGACTCGACTAAACTACTAACCGGCAAGTGGACCGGTCGACTCTAATAAAGCTATGTAAGTCCGGATATCGAACCCACGAGACTCTTTAGACTGTGTAAACTAGACTCAATAGACTTAACAGACTGACACGACTAATTTGATTTTCTGTTTTTGAGATGGGGGTTTTCTAATATCCTAAAATTGCAATTAGTTAAAGCTAACTATCAAGAATAAACTTGAACATGAATTAGACTAGGGTTGAACTCAGTGTTGACAAATAACTACCTAGGCTGGAAACATAAATATTATCGTGTGTCTTTCTATCAGATACTAATGTGCAAAGGAACTGGGATCTTCAAATGTTAAACCCTAAAAGGAACCGAACAGGACCACGACCCTTCTCGGGAAGACACCTATGGAACTCTAAAAGGCAGTTACAAACACATGTTATCTAGACTCCCTCACGGTTGTCTAACTATCTAGGAAAAGTGCCCTAAAGTGATTAACTACTTCATAGTGGAAAATCTAAGGCAACTATGGAACTTGATTTGGTTCAATAGACAAAAAAATAGCAAGGCAGCTAAAACAGGCTTCTCACAAAGACCTAATCCTAGCAATTTACCAACCTAGACCCATCAATAACCTAGCACCTAACACTGACCAGATTTAGTAGAACATCTAAATCTCTTTAACTCGTGAATATGTTTGTATAGTTTATTGGCCAATTCACCACAAGATTACTCAAACCCGCAAGGACCCGAGACTCAACACAAACCAATTATGTGAAAGACATTCACCAAGATCCATGTGAAACAATAAGCATTCGATAAACAAGTGGAGATATGCAAACACACCAAATCAATGAACCAAAGTCATTTACTTTTCAAGAAAATCTATAAACACAATTCATATCCAATAAAAATCCAAACGTTAATTATTTGTTCATCTCAACCTAAGTAGTTTAGGGCTTTTAGCCAAGAAACATTATTGAAAACATCAAAACACAAGTCTTAAACAGAGAATTCATCAGAAGAAGAAAAAAACCTAAGAAAAAAGATAAACCGGGAAGACAAAGCACGTTAAATCTTCAATCTCTTGACTTTCAGCTCCTACCCAATGATTCTCGAGCTTCCTTGCCAGTTCCGTGCTAATTTTGCTCCAGAATTCCCCCAAAGTTGTCCCAATCCGTCTAGGGTTGCAATTGTGGTGATAATGTACTATTTATACCTTTCTATAAAGCATAAACCCTGCAGCTCACGTAACTTTCTGCTAACATAGGCCTCTCGCCACCAGCGAGAGGCATGGGTTATCCTTTCGCGCCCCGCGCCACTATAACATCAGTCAACGGTCAACATTCGCCTCTCGCCACCCGTGAGAGGCTTCATCTTCATGTCTCGCGGCCCGCCAGGAACCTATTTCTCTCGATTTATGTGCTGTTCAACCGCTTAACCTCTTGATCACGTTCCGGTACTTGGTTTTAGCGTATTTTGGCTCGTTTTCTACCCTTTCTAGCTACATTCATCTCCCAAGACCTATAAAACACAAACGGATCATTAGTATGCACATTCTGACTAAAAATGAAACTAAATCTAAAGGAAACTGTACAAACAATACACAATAATAATTCATTTCATTCACAAATGGTAACTAAACAAGACATGGAATGGTAATGATTCATTGTATTCCCTTGTCCATTCTATTACCTCGTCTATTCCATTATCTGATATCAAACAGACCCTAAAGTTTCAAAATTAAGAAGGTAAAATAAATAAGACGTTTGAATTTTTGTTTCATTGATGAACATTTAAAAGCATTTCTTTAACAAGCTCTAATAAAATAGAATGATAAAAAAAATAGTTATCCGTGGTTGAAAAAAAAAATTAACGACTATCTCTAACACGTTAACATTTAGTAGGCAATATTTTTGTTTAAACATATTATTAAATGTAATATAAAGACGCTTTGTATTTTTATTAAAAGTGAAAATTTTTAGTTGATGATATAAACTCTGTATTAAATATTTGAAATATTTGTGTTAAAAAAATACTAATAAAGTGGAAGCTAGTATTTCACATAACAAGATATTATAATTGTTGTTTTCATTGTTCAACAAAACTAGTTATAAAAAACTGTCGCCGCGTTGCAGCGAACTTCTTTTGTTATTTAGTCTTTGTTTATATGTGTTTGAAATCACTACGAGCGCGTTGCACACGGAACCGCTGACAAGAATAAAAAGAAAATATAGAAAAAAACACTAAAAAATAACCGAAAGAAAATCAACTAAAAAAATTGTATGGTAATGATGTTGTTCGGTAGAAACCCGTAGTCAGAGATGAGCAAATAGTAATGGGTACCGGTACCGAATTTCCTGAACCGAAAGATCCTAAGTACCAGTTCGGTACTGACGTTTGGCGTTCCTGGTACCGGTTCGCTACCGGTTTTTACCTTCATATACCGATACCGTAACCGGGGTATCAGTTGGCACTGGGCTCATCTCTACCCCTGAAACTAAAAAAAAGTTGTACGATACCGTTGTTGTTCGTACGGTACATGTGATCAGGGATGAACAAATGGTACTGGGTAGCAGTATCAAACTTCTCGAACTTAAAGACTATCAAACTCAATCCGGTACCAACTTTTGGCGTTTTATGTTCCAGGCTGGTGCTGGTTTTTACCTTCATGTACCGATAATGAACCGGTATTTTCGATACGAGTACTGGTTGACACCAAACTTATCAAACTTAAAAAGTAAAGAAAATAACAATTTTATAACATAAAAATAATAAAATTATAAAAAAACTGTATCTAATGGTTTATTATTTAAATATTTTAAAAATACTGTTCATTCCATCTAATTATTAATATATAGGGTAATATAGGGTAATAACTACTGTTTTTATTCAGTTTTTATTTTGTAGAAAACAAAAACACAAAAAAGAACATTATGAAACAAAACCGAAATAAGATAATAGACATTTAGAGACATTGTTCTGAGGGAGCCATGTGTGGTGAAGCAAAGAACATACCATATGTAAGTTTTGATACATAGACAAGGTGGGGACATGCTCCAATGGCCTTTCTACCATATGTTTCACATAACTTGTCTTTCACTCAATTCTAGTTGTGTATTATTATAATTCTTTTTTAAAATTACTTATTATTTCCCATACATACATTTACCAAATGGGGAATAGAGCTGTCTGGCACTCCCCCATTGGACCAACAATTTTATTATTTTATATTCATTTTAGAATTACGTTTTTGCTCCTGTTTAAAATTACCGTTCTGCCCCCAACTCAAAATAAAATTACGCTTTTGTCCACATCTCAAAATTACGATTTTGCCCTCAATTCAAAATTACGCTTTTGCCTGGCCCTCCCCCATTGGACAAACCAGTTTATTATTTTATATCCATTTTAAAATTACGTTTTTGCCCCCAGCTCAAAATAAAATTACGCTTTTGTCCCTAGCTCAAAATTACGATTTTTCCCTTGATTCAAAATAAAATTGTGGTTTTGCCCCCAGCTCTGAATTACCTTTTCGCCCCCCAGTTCAAAATAAAATTCTGTTTTTGCCGTCAGCTAAAAATTACGATTTTGCCCTCTGTTCAAAAATGTGATTTTCCCTGTTTAAAAAATTATGATTTCGCACTAACTTCAAAATTACGTTTTTTCCCCAGTTCAAAAAAAAATTATGCTTTTGCCCACAACTCAAAATTACTATATTGCACTCGGTTCAAAATAAAATTGTGGTTTTGCCTCCAACTTAAAATTACGATTGTGCCCTTAGTTCAAATTTATTTTACGCTGTTACCCCAAGTTCAAAATTATGAATTTACCCATGTGAAAATTTACAATTTTGCTGTGACATCTGTGCTTGTTATCATTGTAAACAGTTCAGTTATCAATGAAATAAAGTTATTTGATCCCAATATTTGCTTGTTTATGTTTGACATTTTATGTTTTGATTTTTATTCAATTTCAAACTCTATATCGCTTTCTGGAGAATTATACGCAAACTGGTGCTTAAACGTAATCAGTTTAACGCGAGAAATACTCCGGAACATCAACATATGCTTAACATACCTTAAATAACCTTTAAATAACTTAGAAATAAGTTTTGAAGGCTTTGGTATGGCAAAATCAAGTCTATTCGCTAACAGGGACTAAATTCGACAAACTGCGAAAGTATGCCGATTTGAACTGTAACGAACATTCCGGAACTTTATCATAAGTTAAACACACCCTAAATATCCTTTACATAACTTATAAATAGGATTTTAGAGGTTCGGTGTGCTAAAATAAACTTTATGCTCATTCAGGGACTAAAAGCGTCAAAAGTGCATAAGTTTGCATTTTCGCGCATAACTTACGTTCTGAATACATCCGGACATCCAAAAATTTTTGTAAGCATTAAAATATTTTATTCTAGTGTTTGGCATGATAAAAATCCATTCGTCGCGCAATTTGGATCGTTTTTGCGCCCGTTACGACTTCCGCCGTAATTAACCGAACAACGCAATCGTACGGCCAAACGAACCGACATCCGGGATATTTCTGAGCATATTTTAAGTTCCCTATACTTTAACTTCATATTTGAACCTTAAAATGAGGTTAACGGGGCTTAAACGTGTCAAAACGCATCAAAAACCAAGTTCGGAGACACAGGGGCCTGTTCTGCCATTTTACCAAACTTTCTGCCAGCAAGCATGGTCCTTACGGACCGTAAGGGACCACATACGGTCCGTAAAGCTTGCCCAGATCAAAAAAAAGTTGGTTACAACTATTTCCAGCTTGATCCCACCTTTGCACATGGTTTTAAGCATTTCTAGGGGCTCCCCTGGTTTTGTAAATCTATGGGCTTGATGTGTACGACCTAGATCGAAGCACGTTATCCGACGAACGATCCTAACGGTTGTGCAAAGTCTATAAATACCCATCATTCATTTGTGTAAAAACCCACATTTGAATCTGATTTCTGCTCTCTGAGTTGAAGTATATGCTTCATACCTGAGAGAAAATCGGATCAAATCTTGCGGGGACCTTTTGTAAGTATTCTTTCGTTCTTTTCATTCGTTTTTTGCGTTAAAGTCAAACTTTGTTTGACTTTCTGCATTGACCAGTTTATGGTTAATACGAAGTTCATTTGAACTTCATAACGTGAGCGTAATCACGATGGTTATAGTCCCTAGTGACTATACCTACTGATTACCACGTTATCTAGGCTCAGTGACGAGTCGTAGTTTCGGCCAAAATGCGTATTCTTACGTATTTTGTAACCAATCTACTTTTGGGTATCAAGACCCTTTGTCTTGATACCAAACCTGTTTTTAAACCTCGTTAAACATGTTTTGACATGTATAGCTCGTCACTTTTAGATTTGTGCTTGTCTAGGGTCGTAAAGGTAAGCGATCTAATCAATCGCTTATACTTTCGAACCCGACCCATTTGGTCGATCATTAGGATCTGACCAAACACATTAGGTGACCATAGTTGTATAGGGAATAACCTTCCGAGGTTATACCTTATGGTCACGACGTTTAGTTAGTTGTGTGATAGGTAGTTTATATGCCTTAGGTAAATTACCAAAACGCCCTTTTTACGCCAAAATTTATTTTAAGCATATGTAACATAACTTTTGACATCTAAACTGATTTAGCAATAATATTAGACATGTCAAGGCATATTTTACTTGTCATAGGACTAGTTAAGCGGTCCAAACGCGTTTTACGCGAACGACGCGTTAAAGTAGCATAAGCTACCTAAACGGGTCGTGACGGGTCAAAAGCACTTAGGGTAGGTTTCGTTTTAGTATGTAGGCTTTGTCAAACCATATTACATGGGTTTCCACACTCAATTGGTTTACGAACCCTCGTACTACACAATCCTCCGAATAGGTCCGTTTATAAATGTAGTTACCTATATTAGGTGCCGTTTGATTCCGTGATCTTCTAGCTTTGCTTGGCAGTTATCTTAGGACTTCTGAGCAATCTGAAGTGAGTACATAGACCCTTCTTTTACTGTTTTTCAAACATTTTGGGGTGAAACACATGTGCCTACTTGTTACTTTCATGCTTTCCATGTTTTCATATCATATACTTGCTATGTTCATTAGTACACTATTAGCACATGGTTTCATTTTGTTTTGCTATGTATGTTTACTTAGCATGCTAGCAAATTGATTTACATTACATCTTCTTTTGCTATGTATGTTTACTTAGCATGCTAGCACATTGATTTACATTACATCTTTTTTTGCTATGTATGTTTACTTGGCATGATAGCACATTGTTTTACATTACATTTTCTGCTTTGTATGTTAACTTAGCATACTTAGTACATTACTTTCATTACATGTTTACATTTGGTATGACATTTGGTTTGTTCAACGGGTCTAAACTACGTTCATTAACATTAGCTACGCCGCTCGGTTGTAAGTAATGGTACCATAGGACTTGACAAATATCGTTCCTGACATCATTGGTTTGTTCGGGTGTAAGGAATGACTGAATTCGAAAAAAAAAATTCTTTGATAATCTTTACTCTAAGTTTATCCTGCTGTCTCAAGGCTTGAATGTATGCGTTAACTTACTGCATAAGTGTTTGTATTAGTAAAACATGCATTTATTTTACAAAACATAACTTTTTACTTTGTTTTATACATTTTTACTTATGGTTTAAGTAGTCTCATTTTACTTACCATACATAACTTTTGTTTACACATTACATGATTCATATTTAACTTGGGTTATACTATGACATTTGACTATTTGATTAAACATGGATATTTTACATTGTTGGTTGGTTTGAGTGACTTAAATAACGAGGCGTGTGTAATATGATACAAGCATGGTGGATACGCCGCTGGTACTTCCTATATATAAGTGCTTGTATGACATTACATATCGTAGCGTTATTTAAACCATTTCAGTTTAGCCATGCTACATTTATAACGCATTTTCACTTAAACATTGTTTTACAAATAACTTGGTTTACACAAACCCTTTTTACTTGGTTATTCTTTTAACCATACATTATTCTTTTATACATACATATCATCTGATTTTGCTAACGTTTTTCAAATGATTTATAAAACAAAACAATTAACAAGGTTCATGACTGAATTTTATTAAACATCTCTTTAAACTCAAGTCATGAATCCTATTTTCATAAAACCTATGTATCTCACAGGCATTTTTATGCTGACGTACCTATTTTCACATGTGTTTTCAGGAGCTGTTGCTTAGGATGATCGTGACACTAGGGCGGACCTGTGCCTTAGAGACTTAAAATAAAGATAGAACTAGTTTAAATTATGTGATGTACTCTTTGATTCTCGTTTAAGACAATGTATTCCACCTTTGGTTTATGAATAAAAATGTAATTTTAATTACCATGGTTGTGGAACAATAATGCTGTTACAACACTCCCCGACGTTTCTGCCATGATTTGATGTTTTACGTGGTCGGGGTGTGACAGAAGAGTTGGTATCAGGGCCAATGGTTATAGGGAATTAGGTTATTAGTAATGCTTTGACCTAGACTATAACATTTCTAGGACCCCAACACAAGTTGTCTTGTGTTTAGATCTTAAAACATGCACTTCACCTATCCTTAGGTGATCACCAAAACAAGAACCCAATTTTCTGAAACGATTTTTTTTTTAAAATCAATCATCTGTTTTTAAATGATTTATTATATGGTTTTGAACTCTTTGATTTTTCAAATTGATTTTGAAAATTTACCTTCCATTTTTGAATGATTCTTTTGGCCTTGTGCCTTCTAAGTTTTCAAAATCTCGTCAAAGTTTTGGCTTCTAAATAGTGTGAACACATGCAAACTGGAAGAGTGAATGCCTGTACCCTGGGTTTTCTGTCTAAGGCTAGAGTGTTCGTACAGATCCACATAATCGGACCAGTCACTCTTACCTGGGAACTCTTGGGGTGAGTGTTCACTTATAGGCGAGCATGTCTTCGCGATACATTATTTTTGACCCATTTACTTTGATTAGTCACTGTGAGTCGTTTGTTTGCTTTGTGATACGGACGAATGACCACCATCTTTGCCTTTGTTGATTTTATTTCATCTCCTTCTTTTCATCTAACCTTCTCACCCGTTTCCTCTCATGTTTCCTCTTTTTAGAATGCCTCCTCGACATGAAAACCCGCTATCTAATGCTGAAATGGCAGATATTATGGCACAACACATGGCTGCCGTACTCCCAAACATTATAGCTCAGGTGAACCAGGCCAACAACAATCAAAACGCTCCATGCAATTTCAAGAGTTTTAATTCGGCCAAACCGCTCAAGTTTAGTGGTTCTGAAGGGGCAACTGGGCTCCTTCAATGGTTCGAGAGCATTGAGAATACATTTCGTCACATTCTGTGTCCTGAGAACCGGAAAGTCGAGTTTGCTTCAAGTGTGTTTCAGAAGAGGGCTCTCACATGGTGGAACGGGGTTATGAGAGACCGTGGTGCTGAGGTTGCTCTAGCACAAACATGGGCTGAACTTAGGGCGCTTATGATGAGGGAGTTTTGTCCTCGTCATGAACTGCGAGCTTTAGAAAGGGAATTTGATGACCTGAAGCAGGATAGTGGCGAGCACCGGGCGTATACTGATAGGTATGAGGAGCTGAGTTTGTTATGCCCAACAATGGTTACCCCACTCGAGAAGGCTATCGAGAGGTATATCGATGGCCTACCTGACTCTGTACAAGACATCGTTACTGGTAGTAACCCTACCACAGTCCGTCAGGCAATCAAGCTATCTGCGACATTGACTGAGTCGCAAGTTCGGAAGGGTAAGCTGCATAGAAAGGGCGACAAGGATGAGAAGCAGGCGTCTGATAAAAGTGAAAGCAAGAAATGTAAAAACAAGAAGGGTAAGGATTCTGGTTCCTCGAAGGGTTCTAGGAAGCGTAAGGCTTCCCAAAATTTCGCCATTACTGCACAAGCTGCACCAAATCAGCATGCGCAACCACTTGCCAAGAAACCTTATCTTGGCAATGCACCTTTGTGCAACAGATGTAACGGTCATCATCAACCGCACCTCCAGTGCCGTCATTGCACCAACTGTGGACGACCTGGTCATCTTGCTGCCACATGCCGCATTCCTGCCAATCAGAATAGGGCAGCTCAGAACCCGGCTCAACAAGTTGCTCAGCCTCCTGCTCAGCAACAGGCTCAGGCTGCACGACCTCACTACCCACCAGGTTCTTGTTATAACTGTGGGGATCTGACCCACTACCGTAATCAATGTCCAAGATTGGTGAATGCGAATCCAGCTCAGGCTCAGGCTCGAGGTCGAGTCTTCAACATGAATGCACAAGAGGCGCAAGCAGACAATGAAGTGGTTAACGGTACGTTCTTTGTTAATAATCAGCCTGCACCTGTTCTTTTTTATTATGGTGCCGATAAGATTTTTGTGTCATTATCTTTTGAGCCATTGCTTCGCATGTCTAGAACGAAACTAGGTAAGCCTTTGACAGTAGAAGTTGCTAGTGGTGATCCCGTTGTTCTTGATTCTGTTCTTCGCAATTGCCAATTGAACCTTAACAACCACCTCTTTCCTATCGACCTCACGCCAATGCAACTTGGGAGTTTCGACGTTATAGTGGGTATGGATTGGTTAGCCAAGCATCACGCAGAGGTAGTTTGTTTCGAGAAGATTGTTTGTGTTCCACTATCGTCAGGTGAGATCCTACAGGTTCATGGTGTGAAGCCTGCTAGTAGTCTCAAGCTCATGTCCTATTTTCAAGATCGGAAGTATCTGCGAAAGAACTATGTGGCCTTCTTGGCACATGTTGTAGCAGATAAAGGCAAAGGTAAGTCTATTCAAGATATCCCCGTTGTTCGGGATTATCCGGAGCTATTTCCTGAGGAGTTACCTGGATTACTCCCAGCGCCAAGTCGAGTTCCGTATTGATCTTGTACCTGGTGCAAATCCCATTGCCAGATCTCCTTATCGTCTTGCACCGTCTGAGATGCAAGAATTATCTAAGCAGCTTCAGGAGCTTTCAGATAAAGGTTTTATTCGTCCTAGCTTTTCACCTTGGGGTGCGCCCGTTCTTTTTGTCAATAAGAAGGATGGATCTTTCGGAATGTGCATCGATTACCGTGAGCTTAACAAGCTTACCATCAAGAATCGATATCCCCTACCTCGCATTGATGATCTCTTTGATCAATTACAAGGTGCTTATTATTTTTCGAAGATTGATATACGTTCTGGGTATCATCAGCTTCGTGTGCATGAAGAAGATATTCCCAAGACAGCGTTCCGCACTCGTTGTGGGCATTATGAGTTCACAGTTATGCCATTCGGGTTGACTAATGCTCCTGCTGTTTTCATGGACTTGATGAATAGGGTTTGCAAGCCTTATTTAGATGGGTTGATCATCGTTTTTATTGATGACATTTTGATATACTCTAAGACGCAAGCTGATCATGAGCAACATCTTCATCTTACTCTGGAACTCCTAAATAAATAGCAACTTTTCGCCAAGTTCTCCAAGTGTGAATTTTGGCTTAAGGAAGTTCAATTTTTGGGTCATATCGTCAACGAACAAGGTATTCATGTAGATCCCTCCAAGATCAGTGCGATTAAGGATTGGGATACGCCTACTACTCCTACTGAAGTTCGTTCATTTCTTGGTCTCGCGGGTTACTACCGCCGCTTCATCGAAAATTTCTCGAAGATTGCAGTTCCCCTAACTACTCTAACTCAGAAGAATAAGCCCTTTGAATGGGGTTCTAAACAAGAAGAAGCGTTTCAGACCTTGAAGCAGAAGCTTTGTGATGCGCCTATCCTATCTTTGCCCGAAGGTAATGATAATTTTGTCGTGTACTGCGATGCATCCAATTTGGGACTTGGCTGTGTTCTGATGCAAAGGAACAAAGTCATAGCATATTCATCGAGGCAGTTGAAGGTGCATGAGAAAAACTACACCACTCATGATCTTGAGTTGGGAGCAGTTGTGTTCGCTCTTAAGATCTGGAGACACTAATTGTATGGTACAAAATGTGTGGTTTTCACTGACCACAAAAGTCTTCAGCATATCTTTAATCAGAAAGAACTCAACATGAGGCAACGACGTTGGGTTGAACTTCTAAACGACTATGACTGCGAAATTCGCTACCATCCTGGTGAGGCGAATGTCGTGGCTGACGCTTTGAGTCGTAAAGAACGTGTCAAGCTTCATTATGTTCGTGTTCAATCTGATATCCAAGCTCGTTCTGATATTCAAGCCCGCATCTCTCAGGCTCAACATGCTTGTGTTTCACAAGACTTGATGGGCAAGGAATTACCCTATCACATTAAGCCTGATCTTGAACTAAAGGACGATGGATCGTATTATTTCATGGACCGTTTGTGGGTCCCAATCCTAGATGATCTCCGCACTTTGCTTATGGATGAAGCTCATAAATCTCGTTATTCTATTCATCCTGGCTCAGATAAGATGTATAAGGATCTTCGTACTCAGTATTGGTGGCCTGGTATGAAGAAAGACATTGCCTTATACGTTTCAAAATGCCTTACTTGTCTTAAGGTTAAGGCTGAACACCAACACCCTTCAGGTTTATTGGAGCAACCAGAGATTCCAGTTTGGAAATGGGAAAACATTGCTATGGATCTCATTACTAAACTTCCGCGCACTAAGAAAGGTCATGATGCCATCTGGGTAGTTGTTAATCGTCTTACAAAATCAGCGCATTTCTTGCCTATCCGTGAGGATCTATTTGCTGAAAAGTTGGCTAAAATTTATGTGGATGAAATAGTATCTCGACATGGTGTTCCCTTGAACATTATTTCAGACAGAGATGCTCGCTTCTTGATGTAGAGTAAAATTCACATATTTGTCCCGTGTAAAATGTATAATTTTTGTATAGTTTTTATCTATTATTTTTAGTTTTAGTATTATATTATATCGTGTTTTGGCAGGTTCTGGTGCAAATGGAGAAAAAAACGAGCAATAATTAAATAACCTGCCAGTTGAGTAGAGTTGGGTGCCAGGAACCGAATTCAAATTGCCACTATTTTCAGTGAGTGGGCCGAGCCCGCTATCTCTATGTTATAAGATGGGTGGCCATATTATAAAAGAAAGAAAAAAAGAAAAGCAAATATGGATCCCTGTTGACCGAGTTTTATGTGTTGACTAGCAATAACTTCTTTTACTTGAATTTGGGCCATATTAATTCAATTGAGGGTGGATAATTAGGAGGTGATGCAAGATAAAAATATCAGCCGCACATATATACAGGAAGAATAAGTGTGACATTAATTAAAGGGAGACGGCAACAAGTGGGAGGCAGACGAATATATATGATACATATAGTTACCGTCATAATATTATTACTGTTGTTTTATTTAAGGGCGATACAAGGGATTGGGCCAATAGCCCATATCTATCGAACATAAGCAGACTTGGACGAAAAGAAAAAAACGAACAGAAGGGATTATATATTTGGACGCAAAGAAAATCTACGGAAGGAAGGATCTGGCAGCAGCATTGAGACGACTTTGAAAGTGTTTTTGAAGGTTTGAAGTCAAGGAATCATCGTGGAAGGCTAGGGATCACTCGGGTTTGAAGATTTTCGGGTTTTATCTTCTCGTTTATTCTTCTTGTTCGTTTGTTCTTTATTTATTCATGATGAATTCTGAATTGTTGATGATTATTATGTCTTTTGATACTATGATTGTTGGCTAAACTTCATAAACTACCTAGGTTATGACAATAGCTTAATAAAGTTTGGTTCTTTATTCGATTTTTGTCGTGGTTGTGGATTTTTCTTGTACTGTAAAAGCTTTGGGAATCTACCTTGGTGCATATGCGTGTTTGACAATTGTTTTATTATTGTTTATTGCTTCATATAGTCCTTGGTGACGGTCTTTATCACATAATAGGGTTGTATTAGGGTTTCTTGATTTAGGTGACGGTCTTTATCACATAATAAATCATTAATCCTTTAGGGTGAAAATTGCATAAGTAACCTTAGAAGTAATATTCGGTAATTTTATAAAATCAAATGTGCTGCTAAACTCGTCGCGGAAAGGCTCGAGGTTATTGATAGGTCTAGGTTTGGTTATAAGTCCTTAACATCCCATAGCCTATTAAACCAAGATTAGAAACCATTGTCGCTTTAGACGTTCGCGCGGCAAAGTAGAGCGTCTTACATAAGCACTTTCAAGAAACTAGAGGACGGAAAAGAAATCTAGCAAACCGGTAAGCGTAACAGCCTAGGTAGTGCCACAAGAATCGCCTTGAGAGTGTTTGAGGGGCTTAGTGGTGTCTTAATAGGTTTAGTATCTTAAGATCCCGGTTCCACACCACAAAATCATCGAATAGAGATCCATTCTGAGTTAGCTTGCGTCTAGCCTAGGTAGTCTTCATCCATCACTGGTCAGAGCCTTCGTGTGAGTTCGTGTCTAGTTCGTCTAGTATAGTTAGTATTTGTTATTTGCATTTTTAGGATTTTTAGAAAACCCCCCCAATCAACAAACATTTAGTTAAGTCGTGTCAATTTGAGTCTAGATAGAGTCATTAGCGTAATCAGTAGAGTCTCTTGGGTTCGATACTCGGACTTCCTTAGGCTATACTTCATCGATTGGTACACTTGCCGGTCGTGTGATTTAGGGTTTAGAGAGTCTTAGTTTTATAAATTTAAAACTTAGAGAGTCTAGAATTAGGGTAAATTTCAGTTGTTTTAGTTGACCCAATTTCAGCACATCAAGTTTTTGGCGCCATTGTCGGGGACTCTTTGGCGATTGCGTTGATTACTTTGTTTGGACTTGTTTGACATTATACGTGCTAGTTGCTTTTGTCTATTGAGTCGTAGGAGTCTAATTGTCCGTGTCTTTTAATTTTCTTGAGTCTTGTAAATATGTGTGAAATTTGTGGAGGACCTCATTTTACTGTTAAATGCCCCCAATATGAGGGGTCCTCTACGCCATATTATGCTAACCCTTTTGTGCAGCCGCAGCCATATTTTTCACAGGGGTATTCTTTGCAAGGTTATGATAATCGGCCATATTACACTTCTCTTCTCGTTTTTGGAGAACCATGCAATCTGCTATGGGGACCCAACTTAATCTGAGCACTGCTTATCATCCGCAAACAGATGGCCAAACTAAAAGAACAATCCAGACTTTGGAGGATATGCTTAGAGCTTGCGTGATCGATTTTGGTGGTAGTTGGGATTCACATCTTCCATTGATAGAATTCTCCTACAACAATAGTTATCACTCCAGCATCAACATGGCTCCTTTCGAGGCTCTCTATGGTCGAAAATGTCGTTCACCAGTCTGCTGGAATGAGATAGGTGAGGCTCAGCTTACTGGACCTGACCTCATTCTAGAGACAACTGATAAGGTTAAGAAAGTTTGTGATAACCTCCAGACAGCTCGAAGCCGTCAAAAGAGTTACGCGGACTAACGACGCAAGCCCTTGGAATTTCAAGTCGGTGATCGTGTATTACTTAAGGTCTCACCTTGGAAAGGTGTGATCAGATTTGGAAAGAAAGGAAAACTTGCACCTAGATACGTTGGACCATTCAAGATCGTCGAAAGAATCGGTAAGGTAGCCTACAGACTTGAATTACCTCCTGAACTTGGTAACATTCATCCAACCTTCCACGTGTCCAATCTCAAAAAGTGTCTAGCTGATGAGAACTTCCACATACCACTTGACGAAATTCGTGTTGATAAAACACTGCATTTTGTTGAGAAACCTGTGGAAATTATGGATCGTGAAGTCAAATGGCTTAAACACAAGCGCATTCCATTGGTCAAAGTTCGCTGGGAATCTAAATGTTGACCAGAGTTTACTTGGGAACGTGAAGATCAAATGAAAGCGAAATATCCGCATCTATTCTCACGAGTTTCCTCTAAATAAATTTCGGGACGAAATTTCCACAAGTAGGGGAGACTGTGACATCTGTGCTTGTTATCATTGTAAACAGTTCAGTTATCAATGAAATAAAGTTATTTGATCCCAATATTTTCTTGTTTATGTTTGACATTTTTCATGTTTTGATTTTTATTCAATTTCAAACTCTATATCGCTATCTGGAGAATTATACGCAAACTGGTGCTTAAACGTAATCAGTTTAACGCGACAAATAATACGGAACATCAACATATGCTTAACATACCTTAAATAACCTTTACATAACTTAGAAATAAGTTTTGAAGGCTTTGGTATGGCAAAATCAAGTCTATTCGCTTACAGGGACTAAATTCGACAAACTGCGAAAGTATGCCGATTTGAACTGTAACGAACATTCTAGAACTTGATCATAAGTTAAACACACCCTAAATATCCTTTACATAGCTTAGAAATAAGCTTTGAGAGGTTCGGTGTGCTAAAATAAACTTTATGCTCATTCAGGGACTAAAAATTTTTGTAAGCATTAAAATATTTTATTTTAGTGTTTGGCATGATAAAAATCCATTCGTCGCGCAATTTGGATCGTTTTTGCGTCCGTTACGACTTCCGTCGTAATTAACCGAACAACGCAATCGTACGGCCAAACGAACCGACATATTGGATATTTCTGAGCATATTTTAAGTTCCCTATACTTTAACTTCATATTTGAACCTTAAAATGAGGTTAACGGGGCTTAAACGTGTCAAAACGCATCAAAAACCAAGTTCGGAGACACATGGGCCTGCTCTGCCATTTTACCAAACTTTCTGCCAGCAAGCATGGTCCTTACGGACCGTAAGGGACCATATACGGTCCGTAAAGCTTGCCCAGATCAGAAAAAAGTTGGTTACAGCTATTTCCAGCTTGATCCCACCTTTGCACATGGTTTTAAGCATTTCTAGGGGCTCCCCTGGTTTTGTAAATCTATGGGCTTGATGTGTACGGCCTAGATCGAAGCACGTTATCCGACAAACGATCCTAACGGTTGTGCCAAGTCTATAAATATCCATCATTCAATTGTGCAAAAACCCACATTTGAATCTGATTTCTGCTCTCTAAGTTGAAGTATATGCTTCATACCTGAGAGAAAATCGGATCAAATCTTGCGGGGACCTTTTGTAAGTATTCTTTCGTTCTTTTCCTTCGTTTTTAGCGTTAAAGTCAAACTTTGTTTGACTTTCTGCATTGACCAGTTTATGGTCAATGCGAAGTTCATTTGAACTTCATAACGTGAGCGTAATCACGATGGTTATAGTCCCTAGTGACTATACCTACTGATTACCACGTTATCTAGGCTCAGTGACGAGTCGTAGTTTCGGCCAAAATGCGTATTCTTACGTATTTTGTAACCAAACTACTTTTGGGTATCAAGACCCTTTGTCTTGATACCAAACCTGTTTTTAAACCTCGTTAAACATGTTTTGACATGTTTAGCTCGTCACTTTTAGATTTGTGCTTGTCTAGGGTCGTAAAGGTAAGCGATCTAATCAATCGCTTATACTTTCAAACCCGACCCATTTGGTCGATCATTAGGATCCGACCAAACACATTAGGTGACCATGGTTGTATAGGGAATAATCTTCCGAGGTTATACCTTATGGTCACGACGTTTAGTTAGTTGTGTGATAGGTAGTTTATATGCCTTAGGTAAATTACCAAAACGCCCTTTTTACGCCAAAATTTATTTTAAGCATATGTAACATAACTTTTGACATCTAAACTGATTTAGCAACAATATTAGACAAGTTAAGGCATATTTTACTTGTCATAGGACTAGTTAAGCGGTCCAAACGCGTTTTACGCGAACGACGAGTTAAAGCAGCATAAGCTACCTAAACGGGTCGTGACGGGTCAAAAGCACTTAGGGTAGGTTTCGTTTTAGTATGTAGGCTTTGTCAAACCATATTACATGGGTTTCCACACTCATTTGGTTTACGAACCAGCGTACTACCCAATCCTCCGAATAGGTCCGTTTATTAATGTAGTTACCTATGTTAGGTGCCGTTTGATTCCGTGATCTTCTAGCTTTGCTTGGCGGTTATCTTAGGACTTCTAAGCAATCTCAAGTGAGTACATAGACCCCTCTTTTACTATTTTCAAACATTCTGGGGTGAAACACATGTGCCTACTTGTTACTTTCGTGCTTTCCATGTTTTCATATCATATACTTGCTATGTTCATTAGTACACTATTAGTACATGGTTTCATTTTGTTTTGCTATGTATGTTTACTTAGTATGCTAGCACATTGATTTACATTACATCTTCTTTTGCTATGTATGTTACTTAGCATGCTAGCACATTGATTTACATTACATCTTCTTTTGCTATGTATGTTTACTTGGCATGATAGCACATTGTTTTACATTACATTTTCTGCTTTGTATGTTAACTTAGCATACATAGTACATTACTTTCATTACATGTTTACATTTGGTATGACATTTGGTTTGTTCAACGGGTCTAAACTACATTCATTAACATTAGCTACGCCGCTCGGTAGTAAGTAATGGTACCATAGGACTTGACAAATCCCGTTCCTGACATCCTAGGTTTGTTTGGGTGTAAGGAATGACTGAATCCGAAAACATTGTTCTTTGATAATCTTTACTCTAAGGTTATCCTACTGTCTCACGGCTTGAATGTATGCATTAACTTACTGCATAAGTGTTTGTATTAGTAAAACATGCATTTATTTTACAAAACATAACTTTTTACTTTGTTTTGTACATTTTTACTTGTGGTTTAAGTAGTCTCATTTTACTTACCATACATAACTTTTTTTTACACATTACATGATTCATATTTAACTTGGGTTATACTATGACATTTGAATATTTGATTAAACATAGATATTTTACATTGTTGGTTGGTTTGAGTGACTTAAATAACGAGGCGTGTGTAATATGATACAAGCATGGTGGATACGCCGCTGGTACTTCCTATATATAAGTGCTTGTATGATATTACATATCGTAGCGTTATTTAAACCATTTCAGTTTAGGCATGCTACATTTATAACGCATTTTCACTTAAACATTGTTTTACAAATAACTTTGTTTACACAAACCCTTTTTACTTGGTTATTCTTTTAACCATACATTATTCTTTTATACATACATATCATCTGATTTTGCTAACATTTTTCAAATGATTTATAAAACAAAACAATTAACAAGGTTCATGACTGAATTTTATTAAACATCTCTTTAAACTCAAGTCATGAATCCTATTTTCATAAAACCTATGTATCTCACAGGCATTTTTATGCTGACGTACCTATTTTCACATGTGTTTTCAGGAGCTGTTGCTTAGGATGATCGTGATACTAGGGCGGACCTGTGCCTTAGAGACTTAAAATAAAGATAGAACTAGTTTAAATTATGTGATGTACTCTTTGGTTCTTGTTTAAGACAATGTATTCCACCTTTGGTTTATGAATAAAAATGTAATTTTAATTACCATGGTTGTGGAACAATAATTCTGTTACAACACTCCCCGACGTTTCCGCCACGATTTGATGTTTTACGTGGTCGGGGTGTGACATTTGCCCCTGGTTCAAATTTACAGTACTGCCATCACTTTAGCTTTTGGCAAATTACGATTTTACCCCAGTCAAAAAATACAACTTTCCCTTAGTTAAAAATTACAATATTGCCATTGTTTTAGTTTTTTTTTTTTTTATCAAAACTATAAAAGTGTTTTGTTTTAATTGGTTGACTCGATTTAATTGTTTTTCGTATCAATGAGCTGCCTAACACTCGCTCATTGTTCGGCCATCGTCATGCAACGCGGGCGGTGCAACCACTAGTTATTAATATAGTTGGAGATGTATACGGTTGAAGTTGATTGGTTTAACGGTTGACTTTTAATAAATGCTAGAATGGGATTGGAACTCAAGAACTTATGTATAAAGACATCAAACTCAAAACATATATTTTTATCTTCGTAATAGTAATCTACCCCCCCCCCCCTCACACCCACCCACACACAAACACACACACACACACACACATATATATATATATATAGGGAGAGGATCATGAGAAAACTAGAAAACTAACTAAAAAAGCCTAAAAGGAAGCTAAAAAACATACCAATTTTTTTTACAATTTTTTATAAAAAAAGTCGCTATTTTTTATATATAATTTTTTTTTAAATTGGTATGTTTTTTAGTTTCTTTTTAGGTTTTTTTAATTAGTTTTCTCATTTAGATGTATAAAGACATCAAACTCAAAACATATATTTTTTTCTTTCGTAAAAGTAATCTAACCCCCCCTCCTCCACACCCACGCACGCACGCACGCACGCACGCACACACGCACACACACACATATATATATATATATAACGATCAGTTTGGAACCACCCTTTATTACGAGAACCACGAAAACCAATGTGGACACAACAAAAAATACCTAAAGATACCTAAAAAACACACAAATTTTTTTAATTATTTTTTATACAAAAATCGCTACTTTTAGTTTCTAAAAAAATTCGAGTAACAATCATTGAAGCACATGTGCATATGTATCATTTATTTGACAAATTCCGTAATACATTTCCAGTATTAGACAATTGCACTTTCATTTACACTACCATCAATAATACAATATTTTTTACATTACAAATATTAGAAATACGCATGTGCATCAGTGCATCTATATGCATCTATATGAATGAACAAGATATAATGTGTTTTTAGTACACTACTTTGAATACACTTTATTTTTCATCTATCATACCATCCACAATACACTACCATTACCTCCTACTATCCATAATACACTATCATTATCAATATGTATAGAATTTTTCACTTTATGCACATATGCATCAACACCCTTCATACCATACCAAATAACATATTACATCATAAAGTGACAAATATAACCAAACCATCAATCACTAGATATAACTAGCCAAAAACATCTATATTGACCTACTTCATCATTCAAAATCACAAACTTTTTGTACCAAAACACGTTATATCACGTTCATACATATAGATGCACATGTGCATTTTATATATTGCTAGTGTAAAAAATAGTATATTACGATTTAATCATCAAATCGTAAAATACACTAGTGTATTTCATCATCAAATCTTGGCCATTGATCTACACACATGTATGGCCAGGATTAGTTCGCTCAGTACGCAAGCTACACTAGTTTTCACTCTTGAACCTAATCCTATATGTGTGTGTGTGTGTGTGTGTGTGTGTGTGTATAGGACAATGCTAGATAGAAAACCCTAAAAACCCTAGAAAACCCAACCTCCCGACTTTTTTTTTTTGAAAAAAATAACACATGTAATATACATGTTTTTAAAAAATCAAAAAAGCGCCTAGTAGATGTTTAAAAAAAAATAAACAAGTTTCAGCAACTTTCATCACTAACATGTGTTAGAGAAAAAGTTGCTGAAACCTGTTTATTTTTTTTTTTAAAAACCACTCGATGCTTTTTTGATTTTTTTTTTTTTTTGACTCAAAACTCTTAAAAACATGTATATTAGATGTGTTATTTTTTTCAAAAAAAAAATCGGGAGGTTGGGTTTTCTAGGGTTTTCTCAAATTTTAGGGTTTTCTATCTAACCATCCCCTATATATATATATATATATATACAGGGGACCGCTAAAATGAAAATTATCCTCAGTTGCGAGAACCGCGAGAACTCTCCTCCACCAATCATACTATGACACATATGCACTATTATTTTAAAACATAAAAGGTAATATAGTAATATATTCAATATATCAAATCTCATTTAAAGTCCTCTCTTTGTCTCTCCATCACACATCAACAACATCAATCAGCTTCTCTCTCTTCTCTCGTAATTTGTTTTTTTCTTATTATATTTATTGTTTTTTATTACCTTTTTTGTCTCATTACATTAATTGTTTTTTATTAAAAATCAAATTTTTTATTAAACAAAATTTTAAAATAAGATTTTTTCAAGATTTTTTTACAAAAAAACGTTTTTACCAGCCTTTTTTACGCCCCGTTTTTACACCCTTTTTTACGCGCAGTTTATTTATGGGCCGTTTTACGCCCGGCTTTTTGCGTGCCGTTTTTTTGCCCGGTTTTTTAAACGCCATTTTTTACGCCCCATTTTACGCCCCGTATTTACACGCCGTTTTATCACCTGGTTTTTTTACGAGCCTTTTTTACGCCCCGATTTACATGCCGTTTTTTTTAACGCGTCATTTTTTAGCCTCGTTTTTAATTTCGTAAAAAAAGTCTTTCGTAAAAAAAAGTTTTTCGTGAAAAAAGTTTTTTCGTAAAAAAAAAAGTTGTCCGAAAAAAACACGGCGAGTAAAAAAAACACGGCGAGTAAAAACGGGGCGTAAAAAAACGGCGCGTTAAAAACGGGGCGTAAAACCGGCATTAAAAACGGCGCGTAAAAACAGGGCGTAAAAAAGGGCGCGTAAAAAAATGGGCGTAAAAACGGGGCGTAAAAAAGGGGCCTAATTCGGCGCGTAAAAAACGGGGCGTAAAAAAAAGCTCGTAAATTTTTTTTTTTTTTTTGTAAAAAATCGTTAAAAAGATTGTTTTTTTGTAAAAAAAATCTGATTTTAAAATGTTTTTTAATAAAAAAAATTGTTTTTAACAAAAAACAATTAATATAATGAGACAAAAAAGTAATAAAAAACATCAAATACGAATAAGAAAAAAAATTACTAAACTAGCCTTTTAATATTAAAATATTAAAAACATAATAAGACAAAAGGATTTAATATTAATTTTAATTACTTTTAGTCTTATCCATCCATCTCCAAGATCCAATGGTTGAAAAGTGGTTCTCAAGGTTTTCGCAACTGAAAGTGGTTTTCATTTTAGTGGTCTATATATATATATATGTGTGTGTGTGTGTGTGTGTGTGTGTGTGTGTGTGTGTGTGTGTGGGAGCCGCTAAAATGAAAACCACCCCCAGTTGTAAGAACCGTGAGAACCACTCTCCAACAATCATATTCTGCCAACAAAAAGGGTAATTTGGTCATTTACCCCAATTGTCAAATCCTACATCTCTCTCCACATTAAATACCACTCACCTTTTTTAAATGTCGGATTGTATTAAATGCCATCTTTTGTCTCTCTCTCCTCATTCTCATTTTAAACTTCATCCATCACTGATGAAGATTCTCTCTCTCATCTTTCTTATTTGAAACTTCATCCATCAACGATGAAGATTTTGATGAAGTAATTCTTCATCATCTCTATCAAAAGCAAACATCCCTGCTCACTCTCTCTCTCTCTCGATGACATCCAGCCCCAACCTCACACCCACCACCACATCGCAACCACAACCCCCCATCCCCCGTTACACGCTGAAGAACCACGACCACCGTCTGGTGGTGGTGCGATGACGGAAAGTGGCGGTGGTGGGTTTTTTACAGTGAGCTCCGGTGGTGGGGGGTTTCACGGCGGCGGTGGAGGTGGCGGTGGTGGGTTTTTTACGGCGACGGTGGTGGCGTACAGCGGCGACAGAAAGAGAGACGGAGAGAGATTGGGGAGAGAGAAAGAGGACGGAGGCGGGCCGACGGCAGCGCCGCCGTGAGCGGCGGAGGCCCTGGTCTCCTCCCGACAAGTTGATGCTCGGGTCGACTTTGGATTCTTGGCCTGTGTTCTTGATATGTGTTCTTGAATGATGATGATGATACCGATGGTATTTTGGTATGTTGGGTTTTTTTATTTTTGTGTGTCTTGAATCTGATGGGTTTTGCTATGCTGGGGTTTTTTTATATGTGTTCTTTTGATCTCTAATTTGATTTGGTATGTCGGGGATTTTGATTTGTGTTCTTTTGAATCTGTGGGTTTTGATATGGTCGATTTTGGGGTGGCGATGATGAAAAAAAACGTTGATTTAGATTACGATGGAGCGACAAGGACGGCGGAGGGTAGGTTTTTTGAACCAGAACCCCACTTTTGCAGCCTTTTGATTATCGGATAATCTGAGCCAAACCCCGTTTTTTTTTCGAGATACACTTTGTTTTGATGTTGTTGGTTTTTTATTCCCCCCCCCCCTAGTCGATGATGATAACGATATATCTGAGACACCTCCCCGATTGTGCGATTTCTGGGTGCGTTTGTTTTTGCGTAAAAAAGTTTTGTAAAAAAAAAGTTAAACCGTAAACTTTTTAACGTAAAACGTAAAAAATTTTTTTACGTAAAATGTAAAAAGTTTTAGGTAAAACGTAAAAGTTTTTAAGTAAAACGTAAAAAGTTTTACGTAAAACGTAAAAACGACGATTGAATTTAAAACCGGCGCGTAAAACGTAAAAACGTTAACGTAAAAAACCTTAATTTAAAAATGTTAACGTAAAAAACCGGCGCGTAAAACGTAAAAAGCGTTAACGTAAAAAACCGGCGCGTAAAACGTAAAAAACCGGCGCGTAAATCGTAAAAAACGTTAACGTAAAAAACCGGCGCGTAAAACGTTAACGTAAAAACGGCGCGTTGAAAAAACGACGCGTGAAAAAGACGGGCGTAAAAACGGCGCGTTAAAAACGAGGCGTGAAAAAGCCGGGCGTAAAAACGTAAAAACGTAAAACGTAAAAATCTGTAAAAAAATCTGAATTTGAAAATGCTTAATAAAAAATATATGTTTAAAAAATAAAAAAACTAATATAACAATACAAAAAAGTAATAAAAAAACAATAAAAACAAAAAGACAAAATAGAGTAATTTTACTAAAATACCTTTTTGGATTAAAATATTAAAGACATAATAAGACAAAAAATACTTAATATTATTTTTAAATACTTTTAATCTCAACCATCCATCTTCTAGATCTAATGGCTAGAAAGTGGTTCTCATGGTTCTTACAACTCGAGGTGGTTTTCATTTTAGCGCCCCCCATATATATATAAACATGTAGGGTAGGGTTCATGCGAGAACCACCTTTCTTGCGAAAACCGCGAGAACTAATGTGAACACAACAAAATAAACCCACTACACCACCAAAAAAAAAAAAAAAAAAAAAAAAAAACCTAACCCCCCACCCCAAGCTAAATGCTAAAAACTAAACCCCTCAAAAAACCTAAAAATATCTTAAAAAATCTAAAAAACACACAATTTTTTTTTATTAAAACGTCGCTACTTTTAGTAGCAAAAGAAATTTTTTAAACTTTTTTTACTAACGAAATGTAGCGATTTTTTGATAAAAAATATTTAAAAAAATTATGTGTTTTTTTAGATATTTTTGGTTGTGTTCATATTGGTTCTCGCAACCCCCCCCCCCCCCCCCCAAAAAAAAAAAAAAAACAAAAAAACCTAAACCCCCACCCACCTAAGCTAAAATTCTAAAAATTAAACCCCCAAAAAACCTAAAAAAATCTAAAAAACACACAAGAAACTTTTTTTTAATATTTTTTACCTCAAAATCGCTACTTTTAAAAATTCATTTTTTTTGTAACGAAAATTAGTGATTTTGAGGTAAAAAATACTATTTTTTTTTTGTGTTTTTTAGCTATTTTAGGTATTTTTTTTTTGTGTTCACATTTGTTCTCGCAATAAAGGGTGGTTCCTAACGGATCATATATATATATATATATATATATATATATATATATAGGGGACCGCTAAAATGAGAACCACCTCCAGTTGTAAGAACCGCGAGAACCACTTTCTAGCCATTAGATCAAGTAGATGGATGGATGAGATTGAAAGTATTAAAAAATAATATTAAGAATTTTTTGTCTTATTATGTTTTTAATATTTTATTCATAAAGGGTATATAAGTAAAATTGTCTTTTTTGACATTTTGTATATATTAATTTTAAATTACCTTTTTTGTCATATTCATTAATTACATTTTTTACTTAATTGTTTTTTATTTATAAACTGATTTTTTTGTTAAACAAATTTTTTGAAATCAAATTTTTAGTATATTTTTTTTAAAGATTTGTTTAAAAAAAATGTTTTGAAGATCCGTTTTTTTTTACGCCCCGCTTTTTTTCGTTAACGTTTTTTTTTACATTTTACGCGCCAATTTTTACGTTAACGTTATTTTACGTTTTACACGTCGGTTTTTTACGTTTTACGCCCTGGTTTTTTACGTTTTACGCGTCGGTTTTTTACGTTTTACGCGTCGGTTTTTTACGTCTTACGCCCCGGTTTTTTACGTTAACGTTTTTTTTACATTTTACGCGCCAATTTTTACGTTAACGTTATTTTACGTTTTACACGTCGTTTTTTACGTTTTACGCCCCATTTTTTACGTTTTACACGTCGGTTTTTTACGTTTTACGCGTCGGTTTTTTACGTTTTACGCCCCGGTTTTTTTCGTTAACGTTTTTTTTTACATTTTACGCGCCAATTTTTACGTTAACGTTATTTTACGTTTTACACGTCTGTTTTTTACATTTTACGCCCCGGTTTTTTACGTTTTACGCGTCGGTTTTTTACGTTTTACGCCCCGGTTTTTTTCGTTAACGTTTTTTTTTCCATTTTGCGTTTTACGTAAAACATTTTACGTTTTACGTTAAACTTTTTATGTTTTTAAATTTTACGTTTTATGTAAAACTTTTTACGTTTTAAGTTTTACGTTAAACTTTTTACGTTTTACTTTTTTAAGTTTTACGTTAAACTTTTTACGTTTTACGTAAAAGTTTACGGTTGAACTTTTTTTTCACAAAAACTTTTTTACACGAAAACTTGTTTACGCAAGACGAACGCACCCATAAATCGCAAAGTCGGTAGGTGTCTCTGATAGATTTTTATCGTCATCGACGGGGGAAAAGAATATAAAAAAACAACAACAACAAAACAAAAGTGTATCTCGAAAAAAACGAAGTTTTGGCTCAGATTTTCCGATAATCAGAGGCTGCAAAGTGGGGTTGCGGGTTCAAAAAACCCTACCCTCCGCCATCCTTGCCGCGCCATCGTCAGTTTTTTTTTTCATCATCACAGCCGATTCAAATAAGGCACCATATTCAAACGATTTGAACATTCAAAACGAAACAAGAACAGCATTCAAACATATTTCAAACCCAGATTCAACATGAAACCCAGATTCAACATCAAACCCATATTCAAACATCAAACCCATATTCAATAAGGAAACAGAATCAAAAAGGTCCCCAAAAACATCATTCAAACCCAGATTCAACATGTTCATCATTCAAACCCAGATTCAACAGAAATCAAACCCAGAAAGTCATCGTAAAACAAACCATCAAGAAAAGTCAAAACCACAAAGATTCAACAAAAACAAACTATGAACATCACCGTAAAACAAACCATCAACAAAAACACTTACCAAACCCACCGGTCTCCCCACAAACCACCATCGCCTTCCGACATCGGCACTCCACCACCGTCATCGAGCACCCACCACCTCCGACATCGACATTCCACCACCGCCGGAGATAACAACACAGGTCATCAACGTCAAACCACCGCCGGAAATTTTCATCAAATCCAGAATTGGGGGCGGTGGTTTTCTGACTGTTGCCCAAATCGGGAGCTTTTGAGCGGTGGTTTTGTGACTGTTGCCCACGCAAATTTTCATCAAATCCAGAATTGGCGGCGGTGGTTGGGTGGTGAACGGTTGAGTGGCGGTGAACAGCGGTGTGTGGTGGTTGGAGGGGGCCGGAGATGAGGGTGTGTGGTGGTTGTTTTGAGTTTTCATTTGGGGTTTTCCAAATGAAGCAGAAACTTTCGAAATATTTTCAAGAGAGAGAGAGAGATGAGAGATAAATGGAAGAGATGAAGATGATCTGACATAAATGAAAGAGGAGAGAGAAAGAAGTATAAATAAGGAGAGATAAGGGGATTTGACATTAGGGGTAAAAGACCAAAATAACCTTATTGTTGTCAAGTTCTGATTGGTTGAGAGTGGTTCTCGCGGTTCTTACAACTGGGGGTGGTTCTCATTTTAGCGGCTCCCTATATATATATAGGGGAAGGATCCACTAAAAAGTGGATTTTGCCTAAGTAGCCTAAGAAGGATTGTGATGATGACATGTGGCACTCCTAATAAGTAGGAATGAAGGGCATTTTGGTCCTTATAAATAGGAGTGAAAATGACATGTGGCACCCATTTTATTTTTTTAAAAATATAACAAAAAAATCTAGTACAAAAAATATAGAACAAAAAATGTAGTACAAAAAATATAGCAGAAAAAAATATAGTGCAAAAAAATATAGCACGAAAAAATTCAGCAAAAAAATGTAGTACAAAAAAATCCAGCACAAAAAATTGAGAAAAAAAATTTAAGACAAAAATTCAGCACAAAAAATTAACCACAAAAATATAGTACAAAAATCCAGCACAAAAAAATGTTATACAACATAGAAATACAACACATTTTAGTGGGTTTTTTTAATCTTCATATTTTATATAGCAATATGGTACTCAAATTAAAGATAAAAAGACGCTCGATTTTACGGTGAAATTTTTATGAAAAAATAATGTCGTCTAAAAAAGTTATGAACGCTTAAAAAATTGGGGTGGAATATGCATGTGTCATGCATGTGGAGAGAGAAACATCATAAATAGGATTTTTCCAAGATACCTTTGCACTCCTCCTTTCTCCTACACTTTCATCTTAACCATTGATTTGAAAAATGAATGGTAAGATTTCTTCTCATCCTACTTAGGTAAAATAAACTTTTTATTTGATCTTACCCATATATATATATATATATATATATATATATATAGGATTATGTTCAAACGTGAACAAAATCCCAAGAGTGAACTGCGTGAACTGATCTGGGCCCTTGATTTTTATGATCTTGAGATTAAAGTGAGTGGCATGATGGTAATTATTTGGTTAATTTTTTTCATTTAATTAAATACAAAAAAGGTATATGTGTAATTTCAATCTTAAATTGATTGCATAAATCTCTTACAAATCAAGTAATCAATTACCCTCTTAAATTGATTGCATAAATCTCTCACAAATCAAATCAAGGATTAGGAAAGATGTAACTTAATTCAATTATTAAAATAATTATTTGTTTAAATGCGATGTACACATGTGTATTCTGATTTTGCCCTCTTTTTAATGCGATGTACACATGTGTATATCGTCTGTTTTTGTGATATCTCAGAATTTTTTTTGTATTGAATGTTGATGTACACCTGTGAATTACTGTACACATATGTACGATGCTGAGTACACATGTGTACTGTTCTATTTATATCCAAGTACACATGTGTATACTGTTGAAATATGAAGGTTACGTGGATCTTAAAAATCAAAATTTGAATTCTGGTGATGAAATCTGAAATAAAAATTAAAATTGAAATCTGGTGATTTGTTGTTTGTTTGGATAATTATCTTATTAATAAATAAACATAATGTTGATAATGAATTTAAATTAGGAAAGATGCAACTTAATTCAATTATTAAAATAATGATTTAAATCTATTTTTTATATAATTACAATTCTACCCTTAACAACTAAAAAGGAAATTAAGGGTCCATATCTGTTCACGCAGTTCACTTTTGGGAGGTTGTTCACGCTGGAACCCTACCCTATATATATATATATATATATATATATATATATATATATATAGGGAGGAGCTCATACGAGAACCACCATTATTGTGAGAACCGCGAGAACCAATGTGAACACAACCTAAAATAGCTAAAAAAACCTAAAAAAAAACCTAACCCCCCCCCCCCCAAAACCTAACCCCCCCCCCCCAAGCTAAATGCTAAAAACTAAAACCCCAAAAAAACCTAACCCCCACCCCCCCACCCAAAAACCTAACCCCCCCCAAGCTAAAATGCTAAAAACTAAACCCCAAAAAAACCTAAAAAAAATCTATTTTTTAAATATTTTTTATGTTAAAATCGCTACTTTTAGAAGCCCAAAATTTTTTTTTTGGCTTCGAAAAGTAGCGATTTTTTTATAAAAATATTAAAAAAAAAATTGTGTGATTTTTTGCTATTTTTAGGCATTTTTGGTTGTGTTCACATTGGTTCTCGCGGTTCTCGCAATAAGAGGTGGTTCTCGCATGATCTTCTCCCTATATATATATATATATATATATATAAGTATCCGCTAAAATGAGAACCACCTTGAGTTGTAAGAACCACGAGAACTTTTTGATCCGGGGCGAGGTGGACCAAATTTTTTTTTTCATAAACGTAGATGCATGTATAAAAACAATATTTGTAAAAAAAATTCAAAAAAAAAAAAATGTCGTGTGTGTAGTTTTGAGCAACACAAGTTTGTGTTTACGGGACCCGTAAATTTTCCGGCTAGATTTACGGGTCCCGTAAACACAAACTTGTGGCGCTCAAAACTACACACACGACATTTTTTTTTGAATTTTTTTTTACAAATGTTGTTTTTATACATGCATCTACGCTTATGAAAATAAAATTTGGTCCACTGCGTCCCCTACGGTGTAGTTCTCACGGTTCTTACAACTCGAGGTGGTTCTCATTTTAGCATTCCCATATATATATATATATATATATATATATAGGGTAAGGTTATTGTAAAAAAGGTTAAAAGTGTGAGAAATAATGTGGAGGTGACATGTGTCCTAAATCCAAATTAATTCAAAAGAGTAAACAAGTAAGTTTATCATTGATTTAATTAATTGATAACTTTCCATAACCGTCACCCTTATTTATAGGAACACGATTTTTTTAAAGATCTCTATAAAAACACTACGAATAACACTGCAACCACCATTCAGCACATATATAACACCATTCAATAATTATATAACACCATTCAATAAGTATATAACACTATTTTAAAGATCTCTATAAAAACACTACGAATAACACTGCAACCACCATTCAGCACATATATAACACCATTCAATAATTATATAACACCATTCAATAAGTGTATAACACCATTCAATAAGTATATAACACAATTTTAAAGATCTCTATAAAAACACTACGAAATAACACTGCAAATGACCATTCAACACATATATAACACCATTCAATAATTATATAACACCATTCAATAATTATATATCATCATTCAATAAGTATATTGTCACACCCTGACTTTTGCGGAAGCGTGATTATGTGTGACTTGCTTAATATCATTGCATTCAACCATAACAAACAACTATATGATAAAACTAAAGATGTTCATCCATTAATTTAAGTTTTAAAACATAACAATAACATTGATTAGAAATCCAACACAGACTTCAAATCCATAATACAAACCATGCAAATTGTTTTAGAGTTCCATAAGGACTCGATAAAAGACTTTAAATAAAACCAGGCTTTGAAAGATGCGTCTTATCTAGGACAAGACACACTATCCAAACCCTTAGACTCTGGATGACATCTTTTATTCCCATCATTACTTGAAACCTCCAAACGCCGGCCAGATCCACATTTAATTCCCTGAAATACTTGTAGTTTGAAAACATCAACAAAAGTTGAGCGAGTTCATGTGTTTTGTATGTGTGCACGAATAAACCTTTGAAATCATTGTAAGTATGTATGTTTGTAAACCCGGTATTAAAGCAAACAAGGAAAACAAATCGATTAATAGTTTGCAAGGCCATTAATATGTGTGACTTGATGCAGGAAGACTCAAACCTAGCAGATTTTGTACCGGGCTTCCGGCTGTAAGACATAGTCACCTCATGGGCCAAACCCTGGTCCACACGGGCGGGGCTCGCTACACCTAAATAGATCTATCACTCATGTCCCTCGGTCCTACAACGAGGATTAATAGTCTTAAGCGTTATACCCACCACTCACATGATCTAGTAGTACCTTTCCTTAGCTAACCATACCACATATAAACGTTTGTAAGTAGTTTGTAACATGTACTTCACCCTCGAAGTTATAAAATCGAAAACAGTTAAAAGAAAAGGGGGACATGAACTCACTGTTTTGTGTTCTTCGTAACCAACTTTAACTCAAAGCTCCTTCTGGTGTACCCGACTACCTACAACGTACTACGGTCTATTAGACGAGCGGGTCGTGCCTTGACTTAGTATTAATTAGTGTCTTTGAGTTACGTTTCATTGTGTCTTCAATATTATTCCAAGTTAAATAATTATTTGTTAAAATAATAAATATTTTAACTTAAATTATATTTGTTAAATTTTGGAATAATAGTTAAAAATAATATACTTTAATTTCACACCTTTATGTATTTATACGTGAATATCCTTCCCAAAGATGGGTGTATTTGTATTCGTATTCTTATACTTGTATATTTTTGCCATGTATTGGTGTCGTATTCCGGAGTGTATTTATACGTACGAAAATATGTATTTTCTTGTAATTATTAGGTATTTCATACTTAACTTTTCCGGAATAATATTTCTAATAAAAATACATCAATATATATTTCCAAAATATATATTTTAAGAAATATTACTTAGAAAAATTATTTATAATTTTTCCCTTTGGCAAAAATACTTATAAATCTCATACAAGTCTAAAAAATAGTATATTTCTAAGTCTAACTTAGAAATATATATAAACTTATTTTCACCCAAAAATAATGTATTCCATGTGTATTCAAGAAAATATATTTTCACTCCAAAAATATTGCATTTCATGTTTGTTTGAAAAAATGTATATTTTCTTCCAAAATAATATATCTTCTAATAATTCCAAGAAAATATATATTTTTACTTACCAAAAATAATATATTTTCTCCTCGTCAAAAATAGGATACATTTTGTAATAATTGTAAAAATCACATTTTCATTCTCTTTGTGTCCAAAATATCAATTACCAAAATATACTTATGGATTAGTTTTTCGGAAGATTTTTATGAGTTATACTACTTTGTTCGGTTTCTCCAATATTGTGGGTACAATTTATATGTTCATTTCTTGGAATTTTGGTGATATTTTGGATTTTAATTTTTTGTATTTTGATGAGTTATATTATTTCAAGTCCTAAAATAATATCACTAATACACATAATATACAAATAATCACACACATGGTGACCTCTAAATATATATTTCCTAAATACATATTTAGTTACTTTTATTTATAAAAACCAACCTCCAATATTTATAATTTTTGTAACAAAATTTATGGTAAACTTTATATGAAAATTCATGGTTAAAAAAATACTTGTAAATATTTCTCTAAGTGTTTAATTTTTAGAAAATTTTTGCCATAGTTTCCCCTAAAAATAGAGGTTTCCATGCCTTTAAGGCATATCATTTTCTTTTTTAAATCAACACAATAAACAACAAATCAATCAACACTTACCATTTTGCCAAAAACAAGCATAAACTACTATCTCATGAACTTGAAAATTTATAAAAATGTGTAGTAACTTACTAGTATATTTAGTAAGTCTAGTTACCCTTTAAAGTGTGGTTGTTTATTTAAAAACTTCATTTTTGAAAGAATTAGTTCTTTACAACTTGTAATTAATTTTTCTAGAAATGTTTCTTCTTGGATTTTTCTTGTTAAATACATGATCCTACACTTGACTAACCACTAAAAATGTGGTTTATTTATTTAAGAACCAAGATTAAGTAAACTTTGTATTTTTAACTTGATTTCTTGAAAAATCATTCTTGAAATCATAGATTTACAAGACTTTATACACACTTTGATCATCACTTAACAAGAAAACAACTTATTCTTCCAAGTTCATGACTTACATGAGGATGATCTATGGATCTTTAACATTTTCATCCTCTCATCTTGCTAGATTATGCTTTTAATCTTTATCTAGCAAGATCATATGATGATCAACATCAAAAACATGAGCAAACAACAATCAACAAGCATAACAACACATAAACATCATGATTTCTTATGATTTTAATCTTATGTTCAAGTTTCAAGTTCAAGATTCTTAGTGTTCATCATGATCATCAACTTGTATCTTCTTTTAACCACTAAAATAAGATGTAAAATGAAGAGTATGGTGTTCTTACTACTAGCTTAAGGCTAGGGATGATCACTAGATGAAATGGAGTGGATAAAAGCACAAGAGAAAGGTCCTTCAACTTCCACAAGCTCCTTAAACAAGCTTCTTACACCCTTGTATCACTAGGAAATTGGATGAACAAGACTTGAAGATGGTGGTGGTGTGGTTGTGGGTTTCGACCGAACCAAGAGGAAGAGAGGAGAAGAAAGTGTGTGTTGGTGTGTGATGGAAATTTAATGGTTATGGTCCAAAAGGTTCTCTTATAATACTTCAACACCTCAAGTCCATTGATTCTTATGCTTAATAAAGAGGAAACATGATCTATTAAATTATCAAATAAAATCCATTAGTGGGGCCCTTGTTGGCCGATTACTAGGTGGGGGGGGGGGGGGTCTAGGCTTAGGTTTCAACTAATAGTTAGTTTAGTTAGTTAGAATTCAAGTATTAGTTAGGTATTTAGTTACTAGGTGTTATATGATGTGTTATGATGTTCGGGGACCATAACTAGCTTGGTAACGTTAAAACAATGCTTTTAGTGAAAATTTGATGTTTCGGGTTGTGTACGGTTGTTCGGTTGGTTACCGGTTCGTTAAGGTGCTAAACTATGCAGTTTAGTGTGCTTTATGTTACCTTTTGTGACAGTTTTGATTCTCCACACTTAGGAAAGTATTCAGGACCATTTAACCATATTTCTACATGATATTAGAGTGTTTAAATGCTGAATTCTGCAGAATTTTGCAGTTTATGTGAGTTTTAGGCACTTTCCGGCACTTAAACTATCACTAGGAAGGCAGTTTTGTGATCCTTACTTTCCTACACACTATACTAGTGTAATACTTGGTTTCTGGCTCATTCTGGGTCTTAATACAATGTCTGTCTATGTACTGAACTCCGTCAGTATTCTTTCTGATTGGTCTGACAACTGTGTTGCTTGTGTTTTGTGCATCATTCGAATCAACAATGTTTGAATGCAGTAATGATATGTCATTCGCAATATATGATGCACATGTATGTATATGGAAATAATCGAAAAGCAATTCAAGTCATTAATTGTAATTCAGCACAGTCATTAAGCACTAATCGTTGTTTAGTAATTGTACGGATGCATGCAAGTTTGACAGTTGTCACATTCTCCCCCCGTTAAGAAAATTTCGTCCTCGAAATTTAGACTACGTTAACTTCTTAGAGTTACGTTATCCATAGATGGACATGAATAATACCAAAGTGAATAATCACGAAACCGAATCAAGACTTATTCGAATCAGGTGAATCCAAGGACATATTTCAACACTAAGAACCCAATGGTTAAAAGGTATGTGTTTTCTGAATTTGATGTCAAAGGATACGAGACGTACAGATGTATAATCTGGTGTGACTTAGTTAATAGGGGTTCGATAAAAGAGGAGTTTTGACCGACAAAATTCCAAGGGAGTGTTTACAGTATGCAAATGAGTTCTAGAAACAATAACATCCGCTAGATGAACTCAGAATCAGCAAGCTCAAAGGTAATTGTAACGTGAAAGTGATCCGTCAACTTTCGAGCAAATAAATGAATAAAAATAGCGTGTTGACATTATTGAATTGCGAGAATACACCGAAATGAAATACAATCGGATCTGGTGTATCATTGTCTTGATTATTAGATGCATTAAAGATGTTTAAATGACAAGTCAAACAAAAGTATGTGTAGTTTCGTGTGAAACGGTTGACCATGATTAGCACAAGCTACAAGTTTGTACCGACACCACAAGGTGTCGTAATAACATGATTCAATAATAGCGCTGACCGAACAAGTTCACCAGGTTTGAATTCAAATGAAAGTGTAATGAAGCAAACCTGAAAATTTGATTCAAATGGCATCGTAGGATTTTTCAATTAAATATAGAACACCAAAGAACTACAGTTTCCGATCGAAGATGAAAAATAATGAATACTGCAACGTATTCGATCGATTATGAAAGAACCGTTAAGAGGTACACTGCAATATAAAATGAATTTATGTACCATTGTCTTAACACATGATTGTGTTAAAACTGCTTTAATCTTGATAAATCAGAACGAATTTAAAGCAAGCCAATGAATAAATAATTAAATCCGTGTATGAGATGCGTAAACGAGATTAGCGCATGCTTCAAATTAACGAGACACCACCACAAGGTGTTGGAATCAACAGACGAATTAATGGAGCCATAGACTAAACAAGTCTACTGCGAATCGAAACAAAAGAAATGCTTGCAAAAATAAATTCGAATATGATGCGCTCAGTACATCATATGGTGTTTTGAATTGAATATGTGAAATGGACAAGTTCAAGCAATTGAACTTGGTTTCAGCGCAATCTGACAATAAATACATGTACCGACAAAGGAATTTTGGCATGGTTACAAGGATAAACCAAGTATGTAACTCAAAGGAAAAGAAATTTCAAGAAAGTGTTGTTGACTTGATATCAAGGAGTCGATACTTACAACAATGCAGATTATTCGAGACACAAGGCAATAACTAGATATAGTGAAATGATATTTGTAACTTTGATGGAAGCGATCATTAGAGGGGAAACCACATGCGTAACAAACGATGCATGTGTATCATATGAAATGATCAAGAAATGAGGCAAATGAGTGTTCGCTCTAATGAAGAAAATTGACGCGATGCAACTACCATTAAGAGAAGTAGAGATGCAAAATTCTACTTGCTAGAAGCAAAAGTGGAAATTTCAATATAAGAATTTTGAGTACTTCACAAGTTCGGTTAACTAAAATAGCATATACGACAGAGTAATGGTGTTTGCCCGAGTTAATAGACGTGGTTCCTAAGTGATAACCTTTAATAAGTTTTGACCTATGTTCCCGGAGGTCCTAAGTACATGTTTACAAGGTTCTCAAAGTTTTGTATTCTGTGTATAACTGTTTTATGTACCGTGTAGAAAACACAATATTAACGTATGTTTAAAACAAATTGTTGACTCACTGTTCTTCGGTATGCTTTCTTCCTGAGTCCGCAGCTGGTGATAACCTGATCGAAAATCGATCTTGGAATAGTAACTTGAACCCTGAAGTTGGTCGAATAAATCATTAATCCTCGGCAAGGGATACAGATTCTTGATGGTTAACTTGTTTAGCTCCCGATAGTTAATGCACATACGCAAGCTACCGTCCTTTTTTTCATGTCGAACAGTACTGGAGTTCCCCAAGGCGAGAAGCTTTGCCTTATAAATCCCTTATCCAGTAACTCCTGAAGCTGCATTGACAACTCTTGCATCTCTGAAGGCGCAGGTCGATAAGGTGCCTTGGCTACAGGCGCAGCGCCTGGAACCAAGTCAATGCGGAATTCAACTTGTCGTTGAGGAGGTAATCCTGGCAAGTCTTCGGGGAAGACTTTATGTTATTCCCTTACCATAGGGATATCTTCGAGCTTCGGTTCTTTGGCTTCTTTGTCCACGACATGAGCTAAGAAGGCAACACACCCTTTACGCAAAAACTTATGTGCCTTCAATCAACTAATAATCCGTAGAGGCGTATCCTGCTTCTCCCCATGAATCACGATCATCTCTTCATTCGTCATCGGAATGCGGATAATCTCCTCATGGCACACAATCTCTGCACGAGCACTCAACAACCAATCTATCCCAGCTACTACGTCGAAGCTTCCTAGTTCAACTGGCAGAAGATCTATCGAAAACTTATGTTTTCAAAGCTCTATCGAATACGGGATATCTAACCTACTTGCTACTAAACCGAGTATATTCTTAAACTCTAGAGATACGAAGCTATAGTCGGCACTGGTATTAAATAGCACAGATGCAAAGTGTTGATTAGTAGGGAACGTACTAGTGACTACGTTCAGAGCCTGACGTGCTTCACGAGCTCCAGTGTTGAACACTATTCCATGAGCTTGGTTATTCTTAGGGCAATCTTTCCTAAAGTGCCCCACGTCCCCACATTTGAAGCAACCTGGAACTCTACCACTATAGCTTCCGTCTTGGTTGTCGTCATCATTTCCTCCTTGTTTGGGATACTTCGCCCAACAAGCATCCTTGCTGTGTCCTTCCTTTCCGCACCTATCGCACTTAGGCCTCAGACATCGACCTTCATGGTGAAACTTGCACTCATCACATCTCAGCTTAGTCCCCAAGTAAACCTTACCACTAGCCTGACTGTTTTCAGGGTAATCCTTCCTGAAATACCCTATGCCACCACAATTAAAACAATCTTGACCTAGTTCTCAATCATTACTGTTTCTGTCCTGATAGCCGTTGTTGTTGTTTTCTTCATGATTTCTGCTACCATTCTGACCTTCATTTCCATGTCCAGCATTGTACCAACATGTCTCCTTAGGGTGACCAACTTTTCCACAAGTTTCACACTTTCCATACCTGCATCGCCCAACATGATGACGTAGACAGTTGTCGCACTTAGGTAGGTTACCCAGGTACCCTTTTCCCTTTTTGGCATTGTTGATGTTATTCGCCCGAGTACCCTTTTGAAAATCAGTGAGCTTCCTTTTGTTCTTTCCAGATGACTCCACATGAGTTTCCTTCTTCTCGTCAAGGGTTGAAAGTTTTTCCAATCTAATTGCTTCTTTAGTGAGCGCCACATTTAAGTTACTCACATCGATAGTTGTTGGAGGCGTTGATGCCGTCATCAAGCTCGGAATCTGAGGAACCAATCCCCAGACGAATCGTTCTATCCTCTTAAACTCTGGTTCCACCAGATATGGAACAACTCGCGACAAATCGTGAAGTCTCTGTACATATTCCGCCACCTTTGGACCTTCCGTCTTCAGGTTCCAGAATTCAACTTCCAGCTTCTGGATTTCCGTCTGAGAACAATACTTCCTACGCATCAATTCTTTCAGCTCTTCCCATGTCAAAGCATAATCAGCCTCGCCCAATGTCTGAACCTGGAGGTTCCACCATGACAGAGCCCCATCTTGAAACAGTCAGGGAATATACGTGGCTTGTTGTTCTGGAGTACATTTGCTCTTTCGCAAAACAGAATTCGTATTTTCGACCCATCTCACAAAAGCTACGGCACCTCCAGTGCCGTCAAAGTTCAGAGGCTTGCAGTCCAAAAACTGCTTGTAAGTACAGCATGTACAAGCCACATCATTCACAGAAGGCATTAACAAAACGCACTTGGAAATGTCCAAATGTATTGTAATGTGTCTTAGGTGACTTAAACATTACCGTTAGGTGGATTATTCCCTGAGGTACCTCCGCTGTATCTGTAGCGAAGAACCTCGTGCTGTGCGATGGCCTGTGTGATGTGCGCTTGTAATTCTGCCTCGGTCATGGGTAGCTGAATGATCCTTTGAGGAGGCATCTTTTAAGAAGGAGATCGGATTGGTCAGGTCTTATTTTCTAAATAAATGTATATAATTGTCTAGAGGTCGTATGTACATACACATAGTAAATCATCATATCAAACAATCATGTAGCGACACAATCATAACATAGACAAGTAATCTAACAATGTGTTTAGTGTGAACATGAGGATTGAGCTTTCATTAATTATCAACCACGGTTACATTGTTTACAAGGTGTATCACATCAAAAGGGACACAGAGTCATACTACCCTTGTCCAATAAGTCTGCTAATGTACAAAGATCACATAGTCAAAAGGTGGTCTCCAAAAGTCTTCACATTCTCGGCTCAATAGTGGTGCTCTCACCAAAGGTAATGCATCTGCATAAGACCAAAAACCTACTGTACTGATGGCGGGGGAGGAGGAGGGAGGAAAATCAAACTGAGAACATGTGCGAGCTCATCCTCGAGTTTGCACACATGACGAAGCAAATAACGGACCTGCTGCTCGACGGTGAGGAATCGAGCATCAAACTCTGGGAAAGGAGTAAGAGGAGCAGGTGGACGTGCAAAAGGAGATGGTGATGAACGAGGGGGAACAAAAGCAGGCTGACAAGGACATGGTAAAGGACGCGGTGTCGACTCAAGCTCCAAGACTCTGTGACTCATAACTTCAAATCGAAGCTGAAGCGAATAAAGTAACTCATCCTGTGTATAGCCAACAAAATGCGAGGGATGGTAGGGGCCTGAGGTCGGCATGGAATACGGTGGGAACCATCGGAATGTCTCATCAATTGGTGAAGAAGTAAAAGGAGCAGACGGTGTAGACTGAGGAATTTGTGGAAAAGCTGCTGAAACATAGGGATCATGACTAGGCTGCTGGCCTGAAGTACCTTCCCCTGGACGGGGTGCGGGTATATCCTGAAGGAAGACAATAGGTAAGTCAGTGCGATGGACGCCGCACTCCACAGGAGGAAAAGGAGCAACATCAGCGGGTGCGGGTGGAGGAATGAATGGCTCTACAAAAGGAGGGTCAACGGGTACAGGAACTGGGTCAGGTATGAGGGGTGCAATGTCAGGTATGCCAAAAGGAATAGGGTCATGATCAGGCATGGGCTCAGGATCAGCAGGTGCAACATCAGGTTGATCAGCAGGAACAAAATATGGCTCAAGATCAAGCTCGGGATCGTGTGGAGAAAATGGTGCAGCTGACATGGCCGTATCATCATCAGAATCAGTGGCATAGCGCTGTAATCCAACTGCCTGCAAAGCTGAAGATGTCACAGACTCAAAGGAATTTGAGACAGAGTGCGAACTAGTATCAGAGGATAACTCGATAACAGGAATCTCAAGAAGTGGAATAGCAACAGCGTCCTCGTCTAGCTCTCCATCACCATGGGCGTCATCAGGAGGACCATCAATAAACAAATCAACGTCATCATCAAACAGATCATCATAAGGCCAATCCTCAGGAGGGATGACCACTAGACGAACAGGAGAGAGGATCGGTGCCACAATATGCTCACCATCGGGATGCCCGATAATAAGATGATCATGGACTGGAATGGGAACAACAAAAGGATCCTCGTCTGGAATACCATCAGCAAGCGGTAAGTCATCTCCAAAATCAGGCAACGCGAACGACTGAAAGTCATCCTCGTCGTTGGATATCATATCTGGGTCGCTCTCAGTATCTGATGTAAAGATCTCTGGCTCCGGTGTGATCTCGTCATTGGAAACAATAGCCATATGGTCATCAGTATCGGACAATCCGCTCTCGGATGAAGACATAGTGTCTGTAATAGAACAATCATAACATATGCACATATATCAACCACTACTACTTAGTATGTAATCAAAGACAATGTATCATGAAATCATGCATCCTCATTATTCCTCATGAATCCTTTCTATCCTTCCTAGTCTCCCAGACTAAACCACAAATGTAACCTTACAATCGTGTTTCTTGTCTTTTTGTTTGTAAAAAATGTTTGTTTCCCTGGATCTGGGCGTTTCGTGTATGCAATGAAAACATGTTGTAAAAATATTTTCGTGAGAGCCCTAATGATTGTATTCTAGACTCAAGAAGGAATCCTAGTTCGCTACAATTGAAGCTCTGATACCAAACTGTCACACCCTGACTTTTGCGGAAGCGTGATTATGTGTGACTTGCTTAATATCATTGCATTCAACCATAACAAACAACTATATGATAAAACTAAAGATGTTCATCCATTAAATTAAGTTTTAAAACATAACAATAACATTGTTTAGAAATCCAACACAGACTTCAAATCCATAATACAAACCATGCAAATTGTTTTAGAGTTCCATAAGGACTCGAAAAAAGACTTTAAATAAAACCAGGCTTTGAAAGATGTGTCTTATCTAGGATAAGACACACTATCCAAACCCTTAGACTTCGGATGACATCTTTTATTACCATCATTACTTGAAACCTCCAAACGCCCGCCAGATCAACATTTAATACCCTGAAATACATGTAGTTTGAAAACATCAACAAAAGTTGAGCGAGTTCATGTGTTTTGTATGTGTGCACGAATAAACCTTTGAAATCATTGTATGTATGTTTGTAAACCCGATATGAAAGCAAACAAGGAAAACAAATCGATTAATGGTTTGCAAGGCCATTAATATGTGTGACGTGATGCAGGAAGGCTCAAACCTAGCAGATTTTGCACCGGGATTCCGGCTGTAAGACATAATCACCTCATGGGCCAAACCCTGGTCCACATGGGCGGGGTTCGCTACACCCAAATAGATCTATCACTCATGTGCCTCGGTCCTACAACGAGGATTAATGGTTGTCACACCCCCAAAATCCACCTGCGGAAAACCACCGCTTGGAGGCGTGACTGACCAGGATCCAGCCACCAATCATATTGAACACGCAAGTTAACAATTATAAAAGTTTAACCAAGACCATTGGTATCCACCAAAACATAGTTTAAGTTGCAAAGCGGAAGCATAATGTTCAAATCCAAAACATAAGTTTAAACGTTTCAAAGTTTAACATGGCACACCGCTGTCCATGTCCCACAACGACTCTCCCCCATACAAGCTCCAGCTAAGTACCTATTGACCTGCAAAGCATGTAGTAACGAGTCAACAACAAGTTGAGTGAGTTCACGGTTGGGTGTTCATTTTTAAGTTGTTCCAAAAACAGTTTCCTTTAACTGGCATCCTGCCGTGGGGGTTACCCCATAGTTGAAAACGTGATTTGTTTACCCATTTATTCTGGCAATACAGTCGTGGGGGCTACCCCATGTATACACTAGACTCGTTACCATATCGACTGCTGACTGTAGTCATGTTTATGTGCCCTGAACTGTCAATGTCTATCATCATTGACGTGCCCAGATCCATTAGTTCACGTCCGTCCTCTGCGGCACGGTGTGAGGCTTGTCAGACCTAAATAGCGCTATCTAACTAATGACCCGCTCGCCATTGGCCCGGCGATTAAGTCGATATAAAAAGGAGGGACTTCGTGATAGAGTTTTGGTCTAGTACGAGTTATCTGTCCATGAGGACGAGGAATTACATTCCTGAACCAATACTGTCCTACCCAAGAAAGGACGAGGAAATCCATGTTCCTTAACCCCATTCCCAACCCTGGGAATCCCATGCTTTGAAGAAAGTGTGAACTCACATTGGTTTGCTCGGCAGTTACACAGAAAGTCGGGCAAGCTATAAGTGGTCAACCACGTCCTAACATAGATGCCATTCAAGTCAGATTCATATTCAAATAGTGCACGTATGTTCTACACGTATTGTACACAAGTAACGATCATGGCATACACATCTAGCATGGCAGTTCAACAACAGTGCTTAGTTCAACGGTAGGAATCATGTAGTAAACAAAGCCCAACAATACAGCCCAACACCCAAGCCCGTAACAGTGTGCAAGTCCAAATCAGTGAGTATGTGTACGTGGTCTCGAGTCGAGACTAGAGATCTCGAGTCGAGACTGTGCGGTCTCGAGTTATACCTACGAGTTCTTGAGTCGCAACTGTGGAGGTCTCGAGTCATGATGTTTGTGTGCTGATAATGCGTGGTCTCGAGTCGAGACTAGGGGTTCTCGACTCGTAACCTGTGTCGCAACCGCGGTCTCGAGCTGTCACGTATATGGTCTCGAGTCGAGACAGAGGGTCTCGACTGGCACACCTGCTGATCGCCAGCACTTGTACTAAACCAATAGAATTTCGATTTCATGATATGATGTACTATCCAACCACAATACTCAAACATGTTTTCTTGTCTAACATTGATTCAAAACAGATCAAACACACAATTTTTTCAAATATTCAAGTCACATTCAAACAGTTCCTCATATGTTTGTATTATTTTCGACACATATTCATCATGTTCTTCATTAGAGTTTTCATCTTGCACCCTTGATCAATCAAAATAAGCATAAACCGCAATAGTTACACAACCTAGTTATTCTCATTAGTTCCTATATCAACATATCCGATTAATACATGCATCTATAAGATTTATCATCAACATTCAACCATTTTTATGTTATCTAATACACATCCTACATATCAAGCATGAACATGTGCACTCCTAATCAAACAAACACCTTTATCATACACAAACAATAGTCATAATGCATTCATCACTAAACAAACAAGGTGGGATACTAACCGATTCAAGTGTGGGTACAAGGGTGTGAAGTAGTGAAGAATGAAGCTCCCAAACGGTGTATACGGGCTGATCCGAGACCTCCGATGGCTGCCTAGTTTTGAGTCCGAGAGGTGAGGGAGAAGGTGATGCTTGATTGTTAGGGTTTTAGAGAGAGGGGGATGTAGGAGAGTGTGGGAGTGAGTGTAAGGGAAATGTGGATGATGGCATGGGTTTTATACCAAATGATGCACCCTAGTGGGCTTTCTGAGTGGGCTAAGGGAGGTGCGGCCCAAACGGTCCAACTGTTCACTGTTCACTCGAGACCGGGTGGTCTCGAGTTGTGATTTCGGTTTATGAGTAAATATATATATACATACACGCACGACACATATTCACATAATATTCACTTATAACATTCATTAAACTAACCAGTCAACTAGTCACATAACGTTCAAGCATGTTACATCAAGATACAACGAAGGGTTCTAAATTACGAGTTGTCACATTATCCCCAAGTTGAAAGAAATTTCGTCCCGAAATTTGGTAAGTACTCACTAAGGAAGCTAGTTAAGTTGTATGGTTTTCACTGGTTTTCCTGGGGTGTCACAATGGTCTTAAGCGTTGTACCCACCACTCACATGATCTAGCAGTACCTTTCCTTACTAACCATACCACATATAAACGTTTGTAAGCATTTTGTAACATGTACTTCACCCCCGAAGTTATAAAACCGAAAACAGTTAAAAGAAAAGGGGGACATGAACTCACTGTTTTGCGTTCTTCTTAACCAACTTTAACTCAAAGCTCCTTCTGGTGTACCCGACTACCTACAACGTACTACGGTCTATTAGACGAGCGGGTCGTGCCTTGACTTAGTATTAATTAGTGTCTTTGAGTTACGTTTCATTGTGTCTTCAATATTATTCCAAGTTATATAATTATTTGTTAAAATAATAAATATTTTAACTTAAGTTATATTTGTTAAATTTTGGAATAATAGTTAAAAATAATATATTTTAACTTCACACCTTTATGTATTTATACGTGAATATCCTTCCCAAAGATGGGTGTATTTGTATTCGTATTCTTATACTTGTATATTTTTGCCATGTATTGGTGTCGTATTCCGAAGTGTATTTATACGTACGAAAATACGTATTTTCTTGTAATTATTAGGTATTTCATACTTAACTTTTCCGGAATAATATTTCTAATAAAAATACATCAATATATATTTCCAAAATATATATTTTAAGAAATATTACTTAGAAAAATTATTTATAATTTTTCCCTTTGGCAAAAATACTTATAAATCTCATACAAGTCTAAAAAAAATAGTATATTTCCAAGTCTAACTTAGAAATATATATAAACTTATTTTCACCCAAAAATAATGTATTCCATATGTATTCAAGAAAATATATTTTCACTTCAAAAATATTGCATTTCATGTTTGTTTGAAAAAATGTATATTTTCTTCCAAAATAATATATCTTCTAATAATTCTAAGAAAATATATATTTTTACTTACCAAAAATAATATATTTTCTCCTCGTCAAAAATAGGATACATTTTGTAATAATTGTAAAAATCACATTTTCATTCTCTTTGTGTCCAAAATACCAATTACCAAAATATACTTATGGATTAGTTTTCCGGAAGATTTTTGTGAGTTATATTCCTTTGTTCGGTTTCTCCAATATTGTGGGTACAATTTATATGTTCATTTCTTGGAATTTTGGTGTTAGTTTGGATTGTAATTTTTGGTATTTTGATGAGTTATATTATTTCAAGTCCTAAAATAATATAACTAATACACATAATATACAAATAATCACACACATGGTGACCTCTAAATATATATTTCCTAAATACATATTTAGTCACTTTTATTTATAAAAACCAACCTCCAATATTTATAATTTTTGTAACAAAATTTATGGTAAACTTTATATGAAAATTCATGGTTAAAAATATACTTGTAAATATTTCTCTAAGTGTTTAATTTTTAGAAAAATTTTGTCATAGTTTCCCCTAAAAATAGAGGTTTCTATGCCTTTAAGGCATATCATTTTCTTTTGTAAATCAACACAATCAACAACAAATCAATATACACTTACCATTTTGCCAAAAACAAGCATAAACTACTATCTCATGAACTTGAAAATTTATAAAAATGTGTAGTAACTTACTAGTATATTTAGTAAGTCTAGTTACCCTTTAAAGTGTGGTTGTTTATTTAAAAACTTCATTTTTGAAAGAATTAGTTCTTTACAACTTGTAATTAATTTTTCTAGAAATGTTTCTTCTTGGATTTTTCTTGTTAAATACATGATCCTACACTTGATTAACCACTAAAAACGTGGTTTATTTATTTAAGAACCAAGATTAAGTAAACTTTGTATTTTTAACTTGATTTCTTGAAAAAACATTCTTGAAATCATAGATTTATAAGACTTTATACACACTTTGATCATCACTTAACAAGAAAACAACTTATTCTTCCAAGTTCATGACTTACATGAGGATGATCTATGTATCTTTAACATTTTCATCCTCTCATCTTGCTAGATTATGCTTTTAATCATTATCTAGCAAGATCATATGATGATCAACATAAAAAACATGAGCAAACAACAATCAACAAACATAACAACACATAAACATCATGATTTCTTATGATTTTAAGCTTATGTTCAAGTTTCAAGTTCAAGATTCTTAGTGTTCATCATGTTCATCAACTTGTATCTTCTTTTAACCACTAAAATAAGATGTAAAATGAAGAGTATGGTGTTCTTACTACTAGCTGAAGGCTAGGGATGATCACTAGATGAAATGGAGTGGATAAAAGCACAAGAGAAAGGTCCTTCAACTTCCACAAGCTCCTAGCTCCTTAAACAAGCTTCTTACACCCTTGTATCACTAGGAAATTGGATGACCAAGACTTGAAGATGGTGGTGGTGTGGTTGTGGGTTTTGGCCGAACCAAGAGGAAGAGAGGAGAAGAAAGTGTGTGTTGGTGTGTGATGGAATTGAAATGGTTATGGTCCTAAAGGTTCTCTTATAATACTTCAACACCTCAAGTCCATTGGTTCTTATGCTTAATAAAGAGGAAACATGATCTATTAATTTATCAAATAAAATCCATTAGTGGGGCCCTTGTTGGCCGATTTCTAGGTGGGGGGGGGGGTCTAGGCTTAGGTTTCAACTAATAGTTAGTTTAGTTAGTTAGAATTCAAGTATTAGTTAGGTATTTAGTTACTAGGTGTTATATGATGTGTTATGATGTTCTGGGACCATAACTAGCTTGGTAACGTTTAAACAATACTTCTATTGAAAATTTGATGTTTCGGGTAGTGTCCGTTTGTTCGGTTGGTTACCGGTTCGTTAAGGTGCTAAACTATGCAGTTTAGTGTGCTTTATGTTACCTTTTGTGACAGTTTTGATTCCCGACACTTAGGAAAGCATTCAGGACCATTTAAGCATATTTATGCATGATATTAGAGTGTTTAAATTCTGAATTTTGCTTAATTCTGCAGTTTATGTGAGTTTTAGGCATTTTCCGGCACTTAAACTATCACTAGGAAGTCAGTTTTGTGATCCTTACTTTCCTACACACTATACTAGTGTAATACTTGGTTTCTGGCTCATTCTGGGTCTCAATACAATGTCTGTCTATGTACTGAACTCCGTCAGCATTCCTTTTGATTTGTCTGATAACTGTGTTGCCGGTGTTTCGTGCATCATTCGAATCAACAAAGTTTGCATGCAGTAATGATATGTCATTTGCAATATATGATGCACATGTATGTATATGGTAATAATCGAAAAGCAATTCAAGTCATTAATTGTAATTCAGCACAATCATTAAGCACTAATCGTTGTTTAACAATTGTACGGTTGCATACAAGTTTGACAGTTGTCACATATATAACACCATTCAATAAGTATATAACACTATTAAAGACACTGCAAAACACCATTCAACAGTTCATAACACTACAAAAAAGATATAACACAACAAATCACTATAACACACTGTGAATAATATATAACACCATATTACCCTATTATAACTCTGTATAACACTACAATCCCATAATGCTGGGCGTCTGAAACAGCAGCGACACGATGGAGGTTGGTCAGACCGGGGACCGGTGGCGGAGGTGCGACAACTTGATCACGACTTGAACCCTCGAACCAATCGGCTTCCCTTCTCTATTTTATGTTCGTCGAGTGATGTCCCTGTGTATTTTTTTTGCCTCCAACTCTCCTGATGTTGATTTAAAATATTATATGGTCCACCTTCTTCTCTGTCGTCTCTTTTTTTGCAAATATATAATACTTTTTCTCCTTGTCCGTTACGTCACCCCCAAAGAACCCCTTTGGCGGCCGCCCTTTTATTCAATTATTCACGTCACTCCTTCAAAAAGATTAGATAAACTGATGATGATGATGATTCGAGATGGATTGATGATGATGATGATTCGAGATCTTTAATCTGGAGAAGAAGGAGGATTCGAATTCTGGAAGAAGAAAGAGGATTCAAAATTGTAGGGATTTGATTTACAGTTTCCTATTTTCAAGTGGATATAAAAGACTCTATTACCTCTACAATTTTCAAATCAGTCCAAAATAATAAAACACATTTTACAATTTGGTCCCTATTGATCTCAACCATTAGATCAGAGGTCTAATGGTGTAGATTCTTTCTTACCTTTCTCACAAAAAACCCCCTTTTACATGATCCTCTACCTATATATATATATATATATATATAGTGGAGGGTTCAAATGAGAAGAATTTTTTTGTAAGAAAAAAAAGAAGAAATTTCAACCAATAAGAATGCTTCATTTTACTTCATTTAATATTTGCATTTAATTTTAATATAAGGGTATATTGGTAAACTCACATAAATCATTAATTTGTATTCTTTCCCTTTAATAACTAACTAAATTAAATTTGTAACTCCTTTTCAAAATATATACTTTTCCCAAATTAAATAAAAAAAATTAATTTAAAGTGTAGAATAAATTACTAGTTGTGTAGGATAAATTACGAGTTGTGTAGGATATATTTCGAGGTGTGTAGGATAAATTTCGACTGTGTAGGATAAAATTCTACAATATGTCGGGTATATATAGGAAAATTTTGATATGTGTAGGTTTTGTAGATTATATGTAGATAATTAATGATTAGTTGACTAATTAATTAAAGAGAGAAAAATTAATGATATGAGTTATAAATGAAATAGTATTTTACTAATATGCCATTTCTTTTATTTCTTCTCATATTAAATTTCTTCTTAAATGAACTTTCCCCTATATATATATAATATTCGCAACATATTTATGCATTATGAATTATACCATGATGCTTAATAGGATGTATCCACTAAAGACAAATTTGTATTTAAATGCTATAAAATAGTAACATACTTCTGCATTTCAAAGTTGTACATCATGCTAATATTATGTTTCTAGCAATGCTTGCTTGTACGTTTTATTTTAGGGTTTAGACATTATCTTGGTTTTGACTAGGGCGACAATTCTTGACACGATCCGAACTCGACACGAAAAAAACAGGCTTCGGTCGACTAACACGACCCGTTTAAAAATACGGATTGGGTTTGGGTTGACCTGTATTAAAAACGGGCCGGGTTCGGGTTGATCTATATAAACACATGTTGACCCATTAACTAGTTTAACTATTTAGATTTTTTTTTATATTTTGGTTTTTGTTTTTTCCGTTTCTATTTTAAATGGTTAGTTATAAAAATGTTAGTTTTAACTAGTGGCGGACCCAGGAATTTTTTCATGGGGTGCGGAAATTTTTTTAAAATTTTAGGCGTCTAGATATATACATAAAAACACCGGTTCGGGTCGGGTCATGTAAAAAAAGAACATCAAACTTAAATTTATATAATCATCAAAAACACGTCAAATATTGTTACAAACATATTTACAAAGTCGCCCTACGGGTTTTTATTTTTTGAAATCTATCCAAAACATCATCTAGAGGTACTTTCTTAAGCAAGTCTTTCTCTATATAACATATACAACTATCACTTAAATTCTCATCGCCAATCCGATTACGCAAGTCGGTCTTCACATTCTTCATTGCCGAAAAACATCTTTCAACGGTTGCGGTTGCGACGGGTAATACGAGAACAAGCATCAATAAACGATATACCAATGTAAAAGTTACGTGAATATTTGTTGAAACCATTAACCTTACAAGACTTGACAAACCATCCAAGTTGGCGAATTGTTTATCTTTTTTCAGAAAATCAACAGCAACCTTTTTTTAATATTTAATCAACAATCCAGTAACTTCTTTATAATATTTAATAATAAAATGAACCCTATAAATCTATTTTTCTAATTTCCTACAATTGCCATTTGCCGTAACTTTACAACAGCAACCTTATCAACATTCAACAACCCTATCAAAAACCTTATCAAAACTCTTGAAGAATAAAATCAAGGAGTGGTACCTGGTCGGCTAGTTGCACTCTGTCTACGGCGACTCAGCGAGATTTGTGGCTGATCGATTGAAGTCTGTCTGCAGGTTGATCCTTCTTCTATTTCTTGGTCGCAGCAGCAGAGAGGGGAGGGCGGGAGATATGAAAGGTCGATTGGCCGATTGGGTTTATTTGGGTAATTGGGTTATGTTTTGTTAATTGATTTTGTTATTTGGGTTGGGTTTTACCATAAACTTATTCAATTGGGCTTGATGTTGGGTTATAGGAATACAAGTTTTATTTAAAGAGATTAGTGGGCTAACTTGTTTACATAATTGGGTCGGGTTTAAATCCGAGTTCACAATTTTTTTTATATAAATTCCTATCATTTTTTTTTTCTAAGGGGTGCGGTCAGAATTTTCCAAGGGGTGCGGTCGAAATTTTCCAAGGGGTGCGGTCGGGATTTTTCGCGAAAAATAACACTAAATTTTTTTTTTAAGGGGTGCGGCCGCCCACCCACGGGCTAAGGTAGGTCCGCCCCTGGTTTTAACACATTATATTATTTATTTGACACACTCATAATCACCATTAAACATGTTATCTATAACCCGCTTAAAACCCAACAACTCGCTTATAAATCGTCAACTTATATGACTCATTTAAAAATATGGGTTAAACGGGTCGGGTTCGGGTTTACACGAATTTATATGGGTCGAGTTAGGGTTTAAATCTTTGACCCGAATAATAATATGGGTCAGGTTCAGGAAGAATATTGCTAACTGGTAACCAGTTAAAACATACTTTACTAAGCTAGAGTATTTACACAAACCGTAGTATGTAATCAACTACAGGTTACATTTCCCGAGTAGTAAACATCTATCATATTGTAGAGGCAACACATTCGAAAACTATACTCATAAGTCTTTACCAAAATAGTGGAAACATCTATCATACTTGTTTCTTTTTTTCTTCCTGCTAGCGTTAGGTGTTATATCCCTTTAGTTACCGTGTGTACATCATACGATTCTCTACTTATTTTTCTTGATCTCCTCCCGACTCGAAAAAACAGGCTTGGGCCGACTTACACAACCCGTTTAAAAATAGGGTCGGGTTTGGGTAGACCCGTATTAAAAACGGGTCGGGTTCGGGTTGACCCTTATAAAAAACAGGTTGACCCATTAACCTGTTTAACTATTTAGAATTTTTTTATATTTTGGTTTTTGTTTTTTCCGTTTCTATTTTAAATGGTTAATTATAATAATGTTACTTTTAACACATTATATTATTTATTTGACACACTCATAGTCATCATTAAACATGTTATCGATAACCCGCTTAAAACCCAACACTCGGTTATAAATTGTCAACTTATATGACTCGTTTAAAAATATGGATTAAACAGGTTGGGTTCGGGTTGACCCGAATTTATATGGGTCGTGTTAGGGTTGAAATTTTTGACCAGTTAAAAAATATTTTACTAAGCGAGAGTATTTACACAAACCATAGTATATAATCAACTACATATTACGTTGGCCGAGTTGTAAAACACATTCGGAAACTGTACTCATAAGTCTTTACCAATACAGTGAAAACAAGATTATGGTAACCTTTTGGGAAAACAAGGCGATGTTGGTTGGAGTTGCTTAAGTTTTACGCCGTTGCAACGCGACGTGGGTAAAAAATTCTAGTAATAAATAATAAGGCTTCCACTATTTTCACATCCCTAAATATTATGTCATGTTTGGCTTAGCTTTTCAAAACAACTTATAACTTTTTGAAAAAGTTAATAAGTCACAATGGAGTGACTTATTGACTTCCCGTCACAAAATCGTTTCACCCAAACAGTTTTTAACTTATTAAAAAGTCAATAAGCTAATAAGTAACTAAAATAAGCAATCCCAAACACCCCCTTATTTTCACATTCATTTTCACTCTATCTCTCTGTATGTATCTATGTATCTATAGAGAGATAGAAGAGGGGCGGACCTAATGCTTGACGTGTGTGGGCGGGCACTTCCCTTGAAAGAAAAATAATTAGTGTATTATTCCTGTTAAAATCACAACCGCACCCCATAAAATTTTGTAATCGCCCCCATAAAATTTGGCAAGCCACAGATGAAGACGACGGGATAAGTGTTCATCGGATTTTTTTATTTTTTTTTTGTATGATGGGATAGTTACAGGTGTAGAAAAGATGAGTTGTGGTTTTATTTTGCTAGAAGTTTACTTTTACTAATTTATTTCATTTAGTTTAAAAATATTTATATGTTAATTTTGTTTATTCTTTTATGTATTACTTTTTTTGTATTATATAAGTAAAAACTTTTATATACACTATATATGTGTATATTGATCGTCCGGTTAAAAGATTTTGGTTTCATCATAGGTAGACAACAATATGTATTGTTGGAAAGCCTTACAAATGATGCCTGCACTGTTTTTAAAATTTGTAATTTACTTGTTTTTTACCCGTTTAAAATATTATCTAAATTATTTGTTAAGTTTTAATTTATTATGATAAAAAAAGTACTCTAGTTTGCATATTTGAATTACAACATTCTTTTTCAAATTTATAATTTACTTGTTTTTATCCGTTTAAATAATTATCGAAATTATTTGTTAAGTTTTATTTTATTATGGTATGTTGTATGTTGTATTATGTGCTGCTTGTTAGACATTTATTTGTTTATAACTTCGGATATTTTAATTCGTTATACAACATATTTTGTTGCGGTCTTGAATATTAAAGCATAACAATGGATGTTATTTAAAAGAAAGTTGTGATCTGATCTGATCCAAATCGGACTAGAAAAGTACTATATAATTGACGAAAAACCCTAAAAAAAATTCGTTCCCCATGAAAAAATTTATGTATTCGTCACTCGATAGAAGGGAGCGGTGATTAAGTCCCACTAATAACCAACAATAAATGATTATTGAATACAGGGACGAAGTATAGAAGGGGCGTCCGACCCCCCGAACTTTTCACTCAGTAGTGTTGTATATGTACTTTTCGTATATAAATTTTTGGGTATATACGTTTTCGACCACCCGGTTTTATAGAAATTTTTGGGCATATACGTTTTCGAACCCCCCGTCATTCGGGTCAAACTTCGCCACTGCTTGAATACAAATACTAAAGCAGGATGTACAAGTATTAAGTCAACCATGTACAAGTATTAAATCATTAATGTACAAGAGTTAATGCACGACGTACACATTGTAGTACATGGCGTACAAGCATTAATACATCATGTGCACGTATTAAACTGCAGGCGTATTAGTAGTGCATGGTGCGCACATGTTAAGGCATGATGTGTAAGTAGTTGTGCATGGTGCACACGTTTTAGTGAATAATGTACAAGTCGTGGTGCATGGTTCACGCGTGTCAAGGCAAGATGTACAAGTACTAAAGCAAGAAAAACAGTTTGAGGTGATTATATTATATAAATAAAAAAGGACATGTAACTGCAAACAGAAAGTGTACTAACTAGTACACATGTACAATAGGGTTAGTTTGGTTGTTGTGTAGAACTGTTAGGCATGTGACCTCCTACTTGTTTTTTTCTTAATTAATCATTTACTAAAAATATTTTTTTCATACGGTGCCGGCCCTGAAAATTTGTATATACTGTTTGAGTTTGAAAAATCGTGAAGCCTTAACGAATTTGGGTATTGGGCTCACTAAAGGTTTAAATCTAATGCCAATGTGCTAATAACTAGTATAAACCATAAAAATAGTTTTGTAAATAGGTCTATGTTACTGTTTGTATGGGTATACCCTATTAATTTATTTTTTTATATATACATATCGGATTTTTTTAAAAAATAACGCGCCCTTCGAAATATTAGGCCATGGCCGGTGGTTCTACCCGCCCACCCTCAGGGCCGGCCATGTTTTCATAGAACTGTTTTATTTTTTTAATGATAAATTTCTTTTAATCTTTGTTGTTTATGAGACTTGAACTCGACACATTTCCTTTTAAATCTAGATGTTTAAAAATTTTGTTTTTGCCAATGAACCACCACCCTCGTAAAACTCTTTTGTTGATTTAACATTTACCAAACAGATAATATTGTGTACTAATAACGTGTTTTTGTAGATGGACGTATTTCTCCATTGGTGAATGTTTCCGGCTGGAATATTATTATATCATGTATACTATATAGGCTCTGCGGCCTGTTAAGGAATATGAAATATAGTATCTGGTCATATACGATACAAATTATTAAATAAACTTTTAATAATCAAATTAATATCCTAATCATTCTATAAGACCATGTGTAGTGGTTAAACAAAATAATGCCCCCACCATGGGGCATTATTCGACACGTGCCAGTCCAGTCAGCATGGGGCATTATTGCAAAAGTGGCGTAGTGGGAATAATGCCTAATAATGCCTCTTCCAATCATTAAACAAAAAAAAAGCAAACTATTTATCATTGGCCAGTCAAACCTTGGACCACTCCCATTGGCCACATGTCATTCTCTTTCAGCGTTATTAATAAAACGCCAGATTCAGTTTTTTGAATTTTTTTTTTTAAAAAACGCCCCATGTAATGGGGTGGCGTTTTTGAGTGTTTTTTTTTCAATTTTTTTTAGAAATACCGCCCCACTACGGGTGGTCTAAGGCATCGTCATGAATACGGGGACAAAAGTTATAAAACCCAAAGAATTCTAAAATAAAATTATCCTAATCCACATAGTCTTCACCAATTTTTCTATATGAGTGGAAGTTATCTACAAAGTTTAAAAAGTGGTTTGGTGATGAGATGTGACATTATATATATATATATAAAGAGAGGGGGGGGGGGGGCAGTTAATGTACAATACAGCTTAAAGTATATCACGTACGACAGATAATTACGTACATTCATTTAAAAATCACGCACGTTATAAACTAAAAAACCCAAATCACGCATGTTGGAAAGCATTAATCACGCATGATGAAATCATTAGTCACGCACGTTATACACATAATCACGCATGTTGTCGTACGTGATGTACGTTAAGCCGTATTGTATTTTACACTTTTCATATATATATATATATATATATATATATATATATATAAGGGATGGATCATGAGAAAACTAGTTTAAATGAGAAAACCAAAAAAAGCCTAAAATAAACCTAAAAACATACCAATTTTTTTTTTTTACAATTTTTTCTAGAAAAATCGCTACTTTTTATTTATGGAAAAAAATTTCAAAAAAAAAAAAATTCTTTATTTGTTGTACTGCACATGTGCACTAATACATAAAGCTTAAACCACTTAACAGTTAACCCACCCCCCACCGACACCCCCCAAAAACCTAAACCCCCCACCCCCCAAAAACCTAAATTCACCCTCCCACCAAAAGCCTAACCCCCCCACCCCCCAAAAACCTAAACCCCCCACCCCCACCCTCCCGAAAACCTAAAACTAAACCCTAAACATAAACCCGAAAAAAACCTAAACCCCCCACCCCACCCCCCAAAAACCTAAACCCCCCCCCCCCCCCCCACACCAAAAAACCTAATCCTAATCCTCCAAAAAACTAACCCTAAAAGCTAAACTAGACTCAAAAGGCTAATTTTAAGCATTGTAATGCAATTGTAGTACATGTTATATTGCACATGTGCACTACTATAATAATAGTATTGAAAACAAGACGACACCATAAATCTTTTTTTATGTCATAAAAAATATGCTCGAATATACTTGAATGAAAGATACAAAAATTTGTGATCTTATGGTGCCATTTTTGTTTTAAAATGATAACGTATGGAGAAATGGGAAATGTTTGAAAAGTTATATATTTTTTTTTCCAATTTTACCCCTCTTTCATTAAAAGTCCCCCCTCTTTCATTAAAAGTCTCCCCCTCATTTTTAGTGGTTTTAGTTAGTTTTCTAGTTTTCTCATTTATATCTAGTTTTCTCATGATCCTCTATATATATATATAGGATTAGGTTCAAACGTGAACAATTTCTCCAAAGTGAACTGCGTGAACTGATCTGGGCCCTTGATTTTTATGATCTTGAGATTTAAATGAGTGGCATGATGGTAATTATTTGGTTAATTTTTTCCATTTAATAAAATACATAAGGGTATATCCTTAATTACACAATCAAAATAATTCAATAAAGAAACCTAAATTATTTCCATTATTTAAAATCCAATCAATTTTCAAATCCAGTGAATTTGGTCTCTCTCTCCATCAATCAGTTTCAAATCCAGTTTTTATGGTATCTCCATCTTGATGAAGAACAACTGTCGGATGACTGAATCGTCGTTTCATCGCCGAATCTCGATGAAGAACAAACTGCCGAACGACGAAATCAGGCTTCGATTTTTGGTCCGATTCATCGCCGGCATTGATTTCGCCGGATCGTTTTTCATATCCGAATTGATTCGGCGTCAATGCGCTGCCGCACATCCGCCTCATTTGATTGATCCACTGATTGTGTTCATCAGATTCTGCTTGTAAGTTTTTTTAACGGATCTGTAAAGTATCGTACTGTGCGGTTGTAATACCCTACTAATCTTCAACGCACCTTAAAAAAATGAAAGTTGACTATTATTTTTTAAGTTATTTATTTAAGTGGTTGAATAACTAAATCATGTTTGGGTATTGGTATTCTAAATTGAAACGGTGATGTACAGAGAAATATAAATTACTCTTTTAAATTTTGGTTGACTTTTGAAAGTGCAGTACGTTGGTTTAGAATTCTTATGATAAGATTTTTGGTATCCTTATCTTCCTCGTACACAACCATAACCATAATTCCACTTTCAAAACAAACGAACTTGCCGAGATTTTTGGAAGCGATACTCATCATCGTTCCTTATAAACCTTTATCGTAATCACTTATGAATTCCGTTTACCCTTACCCGTTACCGCACACCGTCATAGCACCACCGGTCACCGCTTACCATCCATCGTGAACCACCGTCGCCCTTTGCTGTAGCCGCACTCCGTCTTTGGTCTAACTCCATCGTCACGCTACTCCACCGTGTTCAGGTCAGTTTGATTCGTGACCCGAATACCGAACTCGGGTTAGTATGTTGTATCCCATTTTTTAGGAACCTGGATTTATATGATTTGTTCCGATGATCGACACAACAGGCCGCGACCATCGCTGCTATTTGACACGTTTCCTTTTGATCATCCGAAGTTTTAGCTGTTGTTGGTGTTCGGTCAGATCCGTTTGGCGATTAAGGTACCCAATCGAACCCCGTCTGATTCGAACTTTAATGTTTAATTATGGTTTGAGTTCCTACCGGCGACTAAAGTTTATTATTAGAATGCCAAATAATGTCGATAAAATAATTATTGTTAAGTTGTTTAGCGTTTTTTGGAGTTCATTTTTTTTATTTTGCTCTGTTTTAAATGCGATGTACACATGTGTATTCTGATTTTGTTCTGTTTTTAGTACGATGTACACATGTGTATTCTGATTTTGTTCTGTTTTTAATGCGATGTACACATGTGTGTTCTGATTTTAACGCGATGTACACATGTGTATAGCATCTGTTTTTGTGATATCTCAGAATTTTTTGTGTATTGAATGTGTAAAGTTGTTAATGTACACTTGTGAATTATGCAAAGTATTAGTTGCTGAGTTTTTTTGTTCTATTATAGGAGATGTCGTTAACGAGAAAAGTGGAGATGGAAGGTCGATAAGGATGATTCACGTATGAGGACGATAAGGATGATTCACATATGTTTGTTTGCTTGGTCAATAAGGATGATTCAGCATACAACGTGGCGAATAGTTGTAAAAGATTATGTTTTTTGTTTTTTCGATTATGTTGGGTTTATTGTTTTTACGAAACTCGAAGATGGAAGGTCGATAAGGATGATTCACGTATGAGGACGATAAGGATGATTCACATATGTTTGTTTGCTTGGTCGATAAGGATGATTCAGCATACAACGTGGCGAATAGTTGTAAAAGATTATGTTTTTTGTTTTTTCGATTATGTTGGGTTTATTGTTTTTACGAAACTCGAACTTGTAATTATATGTTTTTTTGTTTGGTTTGGAAAACATTATGGAACATGTAATTTGATAAATATAAAATAGTTTTACAGGTATTGTTTCGATGTATGTATTATGTAGCTAATTACACATATGTACGATGCTGAGTACACATGTGTACTATTCTATTTATATCCAAGTACACATGTGTATACCGTTGAAATATGAAGGTTACGTGGATCTTAAAAATCAAAATTTGAATTCTTGTGATGAAATCTGAAATAAAAATTAAAATTGAAATCTGGTGATTTATTGTTTGTTTTGATAATTATCTTATTAATAAATAAAACATAATGTGGATAATGAATTTAAAATAGGAAAATTGTAACTTAATTCAATTATTAAAATAATGATTTAAATCTATTTTTTTATATAATTACAATCCTACCCTTAACAACTAAAAAGGAAATCAAGGGTCCAGATCTGTTCACGCAGTTCACTCTTGGGAGGTTGTTCACGCTAGAACCCTACCATATATATATATATATATATATATATATATATAGTGGAGGGTTCAAATGAGAAGAAATTTTTTGTAAGAATAAAAAAGAACAATCTTCAACCAATAAGAATGATTCTTTTTACTTCATTTAATTTTTTGTCTTTAATATAGGTGTAAGGGTATATTGGTAAACTAGATAGATCATTAATTGTTAGTCTTCCTTTTTAATAGCTAACTAAATTAAAATTGTAACTTATTTTAAAAAAAAAATATTTTTTCAAAGAAGAAAAAAATTATTTTAAAGTGTAGGATAAAGTATGAGGTGTGTAGGATAAATTTTAGTATGTGTAGGATAAATTTTAAAAACGTGTAGGATAAATTTTGATGTGTCTAGGCAAAAATTTTAGTGTGTAGGATGATAGTCTTTATGACTAATTAATTAGTCAAAAATAATAATAAATGAGATGAGAGAAAAACTATTTAATATTTTACAATTGTACCCTTTGTTCTTTTTCTTCTCAAATGAACCTCCCCCTATATATATATATATACAGTGGAGAATTCAAATGAAAAGAAAAATTTTGTAAGAATGAAAAGAATAAGTTTTAAACCAATAGAAATGCTCTATTTTTAGTTCATTTAATATGTGTATTTAATGTTATTAATAAGGGCATATAGGTAAATTTCTAATTGTAATTAATTATCTAACTTATTAAACTTCTAACTCCCATTTTAAATATACTCTTTCAAGGTAAAATAATTTAGGGTGAAGGATAATTTTCGACATGTGTAGGATAAATTTTAGTATGTGAAGGATAAATTTTTGTATGTGTAGGATAAATTCTTAAATGTGTATGATAAATTTAGATATGCGTAGGGTAAATTTCGGTAAGTGTAAGATATATGTAGGATAAATTTTGAAATGTGTAGGATAAATTGTTTTTTGCTTTATTAATGAGAGATAATATAATTAATGAGAGGAGTTATAAACTATTAATGTTTTACCATTATGCCCTTTCTTCTTTTTCTTCTCACATTAAATTTCTTCTCAAATGAACCTTCCTATATATATATATATATATTGTTGTTAGCAACGATGAATAGTAATTTTAAATTTATAATAATATATAGTTTTTAATATTTTATTATTTTCATATTATACCACTTTATTATTATATTTACTTTTAACATATTTTGTTTTCTAACGATATTTTCTTTTATCGTATACTTTTTGTTTTTCATAATTCTTTTTTCTGTTTTTCAAAAGATATTGCCTTAATCAATTTATTTAATATTTCTTTAATAACTTTCGTATGCTTATTTTCCCCCTGGACATTCCGATATAAGTATTGTTAAAAATGAAGTTGTATTCAGAATATAGTATTTGTTTTGTATTGTTTTTTACTATACGATGATAAACTGAACCGATTATGCTGGTTTGACTTTTAAAACAACATGCTATATTTTCAAATAACGTTTGTTTAACATTATCATTTGCCCTGTTTCGCCGACGTCACTAAAACCTAGTTTCTATTATTTTACAATAAGGGTAAATTAGTAATTGTGTATTAAGTTAATTATAGAATAAATAATTCTGTTTAATTATTTGAGATTTTCATAGAAATACTTATTATAATTCAATTCTAAAACCCACGTTAATCTTCAGTTATTTCTATCATCTTCATCGCGACAACATATCGAACCACAAAATTAAAAGAATTGTTGCAAATTTTTATTGTTAATTCAGATGTCTAATTCAGTTATTGTTTGTGGGACATGTAAATTTAGTGTGTTTTAAGTTACTCGACATACAGTTTTGGATTAAATTATAGTACATTTGCATGTAACACTATTTTTATCTTCACATAGTGTTTTAACTGATTGTACAAGTGTTTATTTTTTCGCATAGTGTTTTATCATTTCAGATTTGATAAAGTGTGTTTTATTTTATATAACAACCCTCCTAAAAATATTTTTGGACACCCGGAATGTCCCTAAATATGCCCCGTACGTGAAAATCGGACCAGTTATACCTCTATACTTAGAAAAATCAACAAAAACAAAATCCAGCAGTCTCTCACGGGCCGCGACGGAGACCGCTTGGTCTGTCGCGGGGCGCGACGTCCTCGTTCTGATCCGGACACGTGGCGTGCCATGTGGCACTTGACTCAGCAAAGCTACGAGCTGACTCGGTAAGCCTATAATCGCCCTAGGGGCTCTCGCGGGCCGCGAAGGCTTAGGCCTTGGCTGTCGCGGGGCGCGATAGACCCTCGGCCAGCCTATATAAGGGAGGGGGGGTCAGGGCTCATTTCAATCCGTTCAGTTTTCTTTTCTCTCTCAAATTCTCTGATAGTAAAAATTCTGCTCGAGCATAATACCTAATATATAGCGAAGCTCTTCCTCGTTGTAAGTACTATAACCCTGCTATTACCCTACACGATCGATTTAGAATTCCGTAATGCATGTCGGCTCTGCCCGACTCAGTCATTGGAATTCTGTCTTGTGTGTACACCCGATTAATTTAGAATTTCTGTAATGCATGTCGGCTCCGCCCGACTCAGTCATTGGAATTTCTGTCTCGAGTGTACGGTTAATTTAAATTGGGTTATTTAACTAACACGTGTGCAGTATTAGATTTAATAGATAATAATCAGGAAAGTTCCAGGAAGCCATAGTATTATCTAAACTTGCAATGTGAGTAATCCTTCTTTTTGCAAACTGTTTTTACAAAATCTCAATGTTTTTAAATTATATTCAACAGTGATTGAGTATTTGTATTCTACAATTATCGTCGGTATGTTCGGGTTTTGTATACAAAATTTGTTACTACACTGTGAGTAGTAACATTTCCACCAGTCATGGATTGGCAGTACCGTGGGTGGTAATTAAAGTAGAAATATAAACAAATGTAATTGCGAGATCGCCCTCAATGCTGTAAAATGATAAAACCTGTTTTGATTAAATTGGGATTCACTCACCAGTATTTCTTGCTGACAAAATGTTTTAAAACACGTTTCAGGTAACATAATATGAAAACCCAATAAAAGTCAGCTGGAGAGCACTGAAGGCTTGGGATAGTGACTATAAAAGTTACCTAAAATAAACAAGACATTTTGTTTTCAATAATTAGGGTTTATCCCTATCAATGTATTGTCAAATGAACTTGGGTTTTATTCCCATGAATTATTATTATTATAAAAGTTTGGTGTTTTACTCTGATAAAAATATTTACTAACTACGGTCCTGATGTATTCCGCTGCCAATTAATAAACACCGATACCACCCGCTCTGAGTAGCTCGCGGTCGCCCGCTCCCGGGCAGGGTCGGGGGTTGCGACAGAAGGTAGTATCAGAGCTACAGCCACTAATTTAAGCCGAAGAAGTGTTCTGCTGACACTGAAATTCCAAATTATGTGTTAGGAAATAAATTTTGTGATTATGTATTATGTGTTATTTGACTATTTGTTAGTTTACAGTATGAATGATCAAGGAACAGCGGACGCTTATTGTCATTTAGATAGTTCAAAGAAAAATGAGGGAACATCATCCCAGCCTGATCCCTCAGGATATTCAACAGATACATAAGAGGAAATATTTATTTTTAAGGCACAATCGGAGGAACCTTTTACTACTAAGAAAAGAGGTTGGTTTAACAGAGGAGCCCATGAAAGGAGAAAAAGAATGAAAAAGTTACAGCCACAGAGAGCCATAGCCAGGGCAAATAGGGAGGCGGATGCACAAATCCAGGAAGTAACCAATAGACCACCTTGGGAGGAAGAATTAGATAGACAGTTAGCCAATTTCCATATGTTAGCCACTACAGCCGTAGACAATGACCAAAACCAAGTAGCTGAACCTCCAGACCAACTGATGCTAGAATCCCACTCCGAAAACCAACTCCCGATACCTGCATTTAACCCAAATGAATCACCTAGAATCCCAACCCCGCATCCTCCAGGATACGATCCATGGTTTGACGACAATAGGTCATATTCGGCCTTATACCCTCCTGAAGAAGAACTAAAACCTTTAGAACCTGATCCGTGGAAGGATATAGATAGGACATTTTTCGAAATGAATAGCGGAGACCCCTACGAGGAACCTATACCTCCACCTGAACCATTAGACCCACCAATGAGTAGACAACAGGTGTAGGAACTCCATCAATATGGACAAGACTTAGTAAATGAAGGGAATAGGATCAGACAGATAGGGGAACGATTAGTTTGGAAATACGATGAGAATGAAATGCAGTACTTGATGAACGGAACTTAGAAAATAACTAGATATACGTGTAATTTTGTACTACAATATATATATATATATATATATATATATATATATATATAAGCAGGGATGCATAGTATTTTTCCTTTCCAGTTGTAATTTGTAATAGATGCATATATATGAAAAAGAGTAAAAGTCGCAATGATCGACGTTTTTGATCAACTTGTTCGTATGATTGTGTGTACATAAATGTATTCAATTCTATTCTGTGATAATTAATATCTGGTAAATGTTTACAATCCAGATGGACAACGAAGTAAATCAAGAAAACCAGAATAATGAGAATAACGGAAACCAAATAGATAATAGTACCATTCAGCATATAGTGGCACAAGGAATTATAGATGCCATGCCTTATATTATCAAGACTATTAAAGAAGCAGATAAATCTGCAAATGGCAGTAAACATCACCACACTGAACTAAGTCGCAGTATGAATAATGACAATGGACCTATTATCCAAGTTCCAATCCGTAAAAGAAGAAGGACCGCTCCATATGGTTGTTCTTTTAAAGAATTCTTGGCCTGCAAACCTATAGAATTCTCAGGCAATGAAGGAGCCATTGCTACCTTACGTTGGATACAAAAGACAGAAGTAGTCATAAAAATAAGTAAATGCGCAGACGAAGATAAGATTATGTTTGCTTCCAATCTCTTCAAAAATGCAGCCTTAGAATGGTGGAATACTATTCTCCAGTCTAGAGGAAGTGATAGAGTTTATAATATGGAATGGATCGACTTTAAGGAAAAGTTGAAAGAAAATTCTGTCATCCTAATGAGAAGGAACAAATAGCCAACAAGTTCCTAAATCACAGAATGACTGGAATAGACTGCAAAGGTTACACTACCATATTCTTCGAATATGCTAGGATAGTACCATTCTTAGACTCACCTGAACTAGTATTAATCTCCCGTTATATTTGGGGATTAATTGGTGAGATTAGGCATGTAGTCAAGGCAGCTAGACCACAAACCATTGAAGAAACAGTAGAACTAGCCAATACCTTGACTGAAGAATTGGTACGTACGCAAGAAGAAAACCAGAGGAAGAACCTAGCTCAAAAGCTTACACAGGAATTCCGTTCTAGTAATTCCTACCATGGAAAGGGAATAAGTTCTTCTGTACCCTATTGTATGAATAGCAAAAGAAAGCATTTTGAAAAATGCTCTACTTATTGCAACTTTTGCAAAATCTCTGGACACAAGGAAGAAGACTGTAGGAGGAAACCCAGTAATGGAGTATGCTTCAATTGTGGAGAAAAAGGACACATTAGACCAAACTGTCTGAAACTAGCTCTAGCCATGCCCAACAAGACTAACACGGCATAAGCACCCAAGAAGAATGCCAGGGCCTTTGTTCTGACAGTTGAGGAAGTCAAGATGATTCCGGATGTGATCGCCGGTACTTTTTTAGTTAATGACATATTTGCCAAAGTATTGTTTGACTCTTTTGCGAACCAAAGTTTTATCAATACTTCTTTCTACCAATTTCTTGACCAACCCTGAGTCAAACTTCAACAAAACTGTCTGGTAGAGACGGCTAATAGAGAATCTGTTAAGATGAGTGAAATCTTGCAGGGAGCAAGAATAGAAATCCTAAACCATCGTTTCTTTGCTAACCTTTACCCAATGAATTTGGCTGGTTTCGATGTTGTATTAGGAATGGATTGGTTGGTAACCAATCTTGCCAATATTTTATGTGATCAAAAGTTAATACAAGTAAGTACACCAAGTGGTGAAAAGATCACAATTAAAGGAGATAAGCCAACTAGATCGATAAAATTCATCTCTGTGATGAAAGCTGCAAGTTAGGAAAGGAAAGGAGGAATAGTATATATGATTTCTGTAATCATCAATACTAAAGGAAAAGAATTAAAAGATATTCCTGTAATATCTAAATTCACAGACGTTTTTCCAGAAGAGTTACCTGGATTACCGCCTGATAGAGAGGTTGAATTTAGAATTTACCTAATACCAGGGACGGCGCCGATTGCCAAAGCACCATATCGATTAGCACCAACGGAAATGCAGGAACTGAAGAAGAATCTGGACGAACTTCTTAACAAAGGTTTTATACAACCAAGTTCATCCCCTTGGGGTGCACCGGTGTTGTTTGTAAAGAAAAAAGATGGATCGATGCGTATGTGCAATAACTATCAAGAATTGAACAAAGTCACGACTAAAAATCGGTACCTACTACCGAGAATCGATGCTCTGTTCGATCAACTTCAAGGAGATCGATTCTTTTCTAAGATCGATTTACGCTCTGGATATCATCAACTAAAAGTACAGGAAGAGGATATTACTAAAACTGCTTTCAGAACGAGAAACGGTCATTATGAATTTACTGTCATGCCATTTGGTTTAACCAATGCCCCAACTGCATTTATGGACATGATGAACAGGATATGTAAACCATACCTGGATAAATTCATAATTGTCTTTATAGATGATATTCTCATTTACTCTAAGAGTAAAAAGGACCATGCAGCCCATCTGCATACTCTCCTCACATTGTTGAGAAAAGAGAAGCTTTATGCTAAATTCTCAAAATGTGAATTTTGGTTACAAAAAGTGCAATTCCTTGGACATCTGGTTAATCATGAAGGAATTCATGTGGATCCCACAAAAATCGAGGCGATTACTAAATGGAAAGTCCCTGAGTCACCAATGGAAGTACGAAGTTTTCTTGGACTGGTAAGATATTATAGACGGTTTATCCCTGATTTCTCTAGAATAGTCATTCCAATAACTAAACTGACCTTCAAATCAGTTAAGTTTGAATGGGGATCAAAACAGGAAGAAGCCTTTAAGATTCTTAAGCAGAGGTTAACCAATGCACCCATACTTGCATTACTAGAAGGAACTGAAGACTTTATAGTCTATTGTGATGCATCTAAGTTAGGATATGGTTGTGTGTTGATGCAACGTCAATAGGTTATAGCCTATGCCTCTAGACAACTTAAGAAACATGAAGAGAATTACACACCCATGACTTAGAATTAGGAGCCATAGTTTTTGCCCTTAAGATTTGGAGACACTATTTATATGGAAATAAATTTGTTGTCTTCACCAATCATAAGAGTTTAAGAAATATTTTCGGGCAAAAAGAATTAAATATGAGACAGAGACGTTGGATGGAAATTCTTAGTGATTATGATTGTGATATCCAGTATCACGCTGGAAAAGCCAACGTAGTAGCTGATGCTTTAAGTAGAAAGTATCATGAAAAACCAAAGCGAGTACGTTCTCTCAGATTAAATCTACAAGTAGATTTAAATGAACAAATCAGAGAAATACAGGAATCAGTAATCAAGGACGATACTGAAAAATTGAAAGGAATGATTAAGGAATTAGAACAAGGAACAAATGGAATTTGGAAGTTCCATAAGAAAAGAATATGGATACCTAAACAAGGAAACCTACGTCTTATAATTCTAGAAGAAGCTCATAAATCTAAGTATACGATTCATCCTGGAAGTGATAAGATGTATCAAGACTTAAGAAAGAATTTCTGGTGGATAGGAATGGAAAAGGATATAGCAGCTTATGTTGCTAAGTGTCTAACTTGTTCACAGGTTAAAGCCGAACACTAGAAACCCTCAGGTTTATTGCTCTGCTCATTTCTTACCGATGAAGGAAACATTCAGAATGGAACAATTAGCCAAGCTATATGTAAATGAAATAGTTTCATTACATGGAATTCCTTTATCTATCGTATCCGATAGAGATAGCCGTTTTACTTCTCACTTTTGGACAAGTTTCCAAAAAGCAATGGGAACCAAGTTGAATCTAAGCACAACTTACCATCCACAGACGGACAAAGCGAAAGGACAATCCAGACTATGGAAGATATGCTTAGAGCTTGTGTAATTGATTTCGGAGGAAATTGGGACGACCATTTACCATTGATAGAATTTTCCTACAATAACAGCTATCATACTATCATCAATGTTGCACCATTTGAGGCACTTTATGGACGAAAGTGCAGAACTCCAGTTTGCTGGGCAGAGATTGGAGAAAAACAATTATCTGGACCAGAAATAGTGCAAGAAACGACAGATAAGATAATTCAAGTCAAGGAAAGACTAAAAGCAGCACGAGATCGTCAAAAGAGTTATGTTGATAATAGACGAAAACCATTGGAATTTCAAATTGGAGATAAAGTGTTGTTAAAAGTTTATCCATGGAAATGAGTAGTCAGATTCGTTAAGAGAGGGAAGCTAAGCCCTAGGTATGTTGGACCTTTTGAGATTATTAGCAGAATAGGACCTGTAGCTTATCAGCTACAACTGCCAAAGGAAATGGCAGGAATACATGATGTATTTCATGTAAGTAATCTCAAAAAGTATTTAGCAGACAAATCTCTAGTAACGCCTCTTAAGGACATAGAGGTAATCGAGAAACTTAAGTTTATCGAGAAACCTATTCCGATTGAAGATCGAACGATCAAGAATCTCAAACACAAGAGATTGGTTCTGGTCAAAGTGAAATGGGATTCTAAAAGAGGACCAGAATACACTTGGGAACTCGAATCAGAGATGCAAAGGAAATACCTACACCTGTTCTAGTAGATCTCGAGGAGAGATCCAAAACAAGGTGGAGAGGATATAACAACCCTCCTAAAAATATTTTTGGACACTCGGAATGTCCCTAAATATACCCCGTATGTGAAAACCAGACCCGTTATACCTCTATACTTTGAAAAATCAACAAAAACAAAATCCAGCAGTCTCTCGCTGGCCGCGATGGAGACCGCTTGGTCTGTCGCGGGGCGCGACGTCCTCGTTCTGATCCGAACACGTGGCGTGCCATGTGGCACTTGACTCAGCAAAGCTACGAGCTGACTCGGCAAGCCTATAACCGCCCTAGGGGCTCTCGCGGGCCGCGAAGGCTTAGGCCTTGGCTGTCGCGGGGCACGACAGACCCTCGGTGTAACGACTCGTACGGAAATGTCCTAAAATGCTCCGTAAGTGAAAACCCGGACCCCTGAAACCCTAACGTGCATAAAAAACCAAGAAAACAAGGTTTTTGGTTTTCACGCGGGCCGCGTAAAGAATAAGAAGACCCTACGCGGGCCGCGACAGCTTGTAGGTCTCTGGATATGCATGAAGGCCACGTGTCGTTACACGTGTCACGACCACCGATGACTCAGCAACCTTCGATCTGATCCACACTCCCACGCGGGCCGCGTAAGTATTCCTTTGAGTTTACGCATGCCGCGAGAATCCAACTTTTCAGCCTATAAATTGCAGTCGCTGGTTTCAGTTGAAATTCGCTCAATTCTTTTCTTCTTTTAGCTTCTATTATAGCAAAGTAATAGCTCAGGTATTATATTCTTGTAGGTCCCTTGATGTATGGATCTTTCACAGAATTGTCAATCTAATCAAGAGTGCGGAATCCTCTTGATCAGAATATAGCAGAATGAGTAGAAACAGAAATCATTTTCAAACCGGGTTTTCTATTGATTATCAAACCAAAGTATTACAATCAATCAAAACCCTAACCAACTCCTCAAATTCATCCAAGCAGTAAAGCTCTCACAAAAATCTCACTAACAACTGTTTTTGGCTGATTAACTTAAACCCTAAAGCCTAACCTTGTTTATATAACACAAGGTTTGCTACTTGGGCTAGAGTTTCCTACATGGGCAAAGCCCAAATCGTCCCCCTAGACCAAATGTGGGCTTTGTTTAGCCCAAACTCTATTATCTCACTAATACAAAGCTAAACCCGCTAACTGTTTATCGTTTAACTAATTACAAGATATCCAAAGACCAAATCTAAGCTGTTGTCACAAACATGCACCAACAAACTCCCCCTTGACAATAGATTCATAAAATAACTTTGTCTTCAGTCTTCTTGCAATCTTCATGTAATCTTGCACTGTCTTTGGTCTTTGGATAGCTTCAGCTTTAACAGCTTCTGTCAGCAACAGACTCCCCCTAAGCTGATGCATCCAATCACCAAATCTGCAAAAACTTTAGCGTTTGAGTAAACTCCAGTTCAGCATTTGTAAAGCAATCTTCAAACTCTTCATCTTTGTCTGCAATATAGAAAGGAGGTTCTACCAATCAAACTCTCATCTTCACAGCAACTTCTCAGCAACATACCGCTTCAATCTGTATACTATAAAATAAACATCTCGAGAAACCATAAGAATTTTTCAACACAGTTAAATAAATTATTATTTTTCAAGAGATAGTTAAACTGTATCACAGATTAAGCAGTTTCAACTTATCACCAACACACAAAACTTTTTAATCACACACCCTATAACCCGCATGATTTAAAATTTTCAACTCACTTTCCAACACCGTCTCCCCCTATCAGTAACAATTCCTCCAAGAATAACAGTTTTCCGTACGTTAAGAATTTTAAACAGAAAAAAACACTATTTTTGGATTTTTATAATTTTCTGAAAGCAAACAAAAGCAATAAACACTCTATTTTTGTGAGAATCACTGGTAAGAAGATCATATCAACAAAATTAAACTGTTTCACACTATTAGATAATTCTTTATTTAATTTTTCGTAAAAAGCAGTCCAAGGCGATTACCAGTATGTTTGTCCACTTAAACAAAATGCATGAACATTTCAAGTACCATTACCGTATGATACGTTAAGGTAATTTTATTACTGATATACTAGCGTGTCCCACTTCAGGATATACCCCCGCGATCAAGGTATGCACAAAGATTCATCGTAGTAGGTGAGTATACTGAATTCATCCGTTTTGTTTTTCAATGTTTAGATAATTGGTGAACAGGTCAGTACTTCCGTACAACAAAGAGACCAAAATATCTAACGAGGGCTATGACAAATACCAATTTTGGTACGAATTATGCATTTTTGAATAACTCTCTTTGAGAGCTTCTTCATTTAAGGGTTTTGGCATTTTTAGCTCTTTTAAGATATCCTGGGTGTGTCTAGGTCAGCATATATCTGTATGCAGCAGGAGGACACCCCTGATATCCCCAGATGAAATAACAGTATAAAGACCCAAAACTTCAGATTTTGGCAATCAATCAACGCAAGATTTAAGGTCATTAAACCATACACCACTGATGTGTTCCCCACTCATACACAGTTCATTTAAGTTTATATCACATTGGTAAGTTGATTATTTCATGTTTTTGCCTACTAGTACATCATATGATGAAGCTGCTATCACACTTAAGCAATTTAGTTTATTTTCAGTGTGACAGTCTAACTTGCTGATGTACTATCATTTCTCCTTTTTCACACAGTGATAACTCATTTTTGATTTTCTATTTTTTTCTAAGTTTTTGATTTTTCAATGTTTTTGTATTTTTGATTTTTAAGAAAAGCAGTAAACTATTTACAAAAATTCTTATGAAAAACCAGTTATTCAGGATTCCTCATCCCGTTGAGTTCGACTAAATGTTCAAAGCGAGCCCTGACAAATGCTTTAGTATAAAGATCTGCTAGGTTATCTAGTGTGTCGACTCAACACTCTGAACTTCAATTTAAATCAATTAATATATATATAACAACAATCTCACATCCCCCGTCATGTGCCTGAAGCAGCCACTATCAACATAAGTTGATAATCCTCCTTAGCAGCTCCTGCACACACCAACTAAGAAGTTAGTTAGATTGGGGGACCCAAGCCTTAATGGTCTTGGGTCGTCCAAATTCACCAACCACTGGAACATCCATCCAATATCCATTACTCCTAACTGGAGTCTTGGATCTCAGACCTGTTGATGGAATTTGATTTTGATTTCCACTAGGTCTTTGGTCCTGAGGGTTCCTATATGTATTTGGACTATTTGACCTTTGGAAATTTTGATTTTGATACCTTGAATTTTGATTCCAAGAAGTATTATTGTTGTAATTTCTAAAGCCATTTTTATAAAAAGTTCGACCACCATCATTTTGGTATCGATTTTGATATTGACCTTGACTTCTAAAATTATTTGAATTTCCATTAAAATTGTTCATTCTAGGTGAACTGCTTCTAGGTCTCTCATATCTGCCTGATGGAGATCTAGGCTGAAATCTTGGTTGATTTCTTTGAAAACGAGGAACTTGTGGAGTTCCTTTTTCAGCCTTATCTTCACCAACAGCAACATTCTCTGGTTGCTTAGGAGCAGATTTCTTTGGAGAGTTAGACTCCTTCTCCTGTTTATCATCACTATTCTCTGGTGACTTCTCTCTTTTCCTCTCACTAACTTGTGCTTCACTCTTTTTGTTAGGACAGCAGCTAGCTACATGTCCTTTGATGTGACACTTGAAGCACGATCTCCATTTCAAAGACTTCTTAGCTGGAGTCTCTGAGGTAGATCCCTTATCAGATGGTGATGATCCCTTGGATGAACCTTGTTTAGTTTGCTTGGATTCAGATTTTTCTTTGTTTTTATTTTTAGCAAACTCTACATTTGATTCATTTTCAATAACAGTTGTTTCATTTTTCATATCACTACCTTGAACAAAATTAATCTTTTTAACAAAAGCTTGATTTTTATTCTTAGGCGGTGAATTTTTCCTTTTCAAAAGTTCCCTGTTATTGTTCTTCTTAGCATCATCACTCTCAGATCCATCACCTTGACTTGATGTGGAAGCGAAACTACTTGGTGCAGATGCCATAAAGTCTGCTAGCTCATCTTCACTAGGCAGGAATGAATAGTCATGACTAAGAGGAGGTGGAACTTCATTAAAGCATTGGAAGCCCACACTGGTCTTGTCATTACTCTTCTTTAACCCACCCATCATGTGTTTCATTACAATAGACGAATCTCTGAATTGACTCAATTTCTTTTCAAGTTCAACAATTTTGAGTTGTGCATCTGACAACTCTTTGCATTTTTCATAAATCTCTTTTGTTTTCTCAGCCATAATGTCATGAGCTAAGTCTATGACTTGAAGTTTTTCATTTAGTTTGCAAGTTAAAGCTTCAATTTCAGCTTCATAACCTTTTATCTTCTTCAAGTATGACGATTCATTTCTTTTAGCAAAAAAGTTTGACTCTTTAATGTTAGACATCTCGCTTATCAAACTTTGGTTTTGTGTTGACAACCTGTCAACCTCACCCTGTAGTTCACGACATCTCAAACATACAGAATTAGATTGTACCTCTTCCTCATGAACTTCTGTATTTTCATCAGCAACAACCTGTTCAGCTTCACTCTCTTTCTCTACTTCAGCATCCACTTTTGCTTCAACATTCTTCACTTCAGATTCAGCATCACTCAGAGTAGTTTCAGCCTCATCAACTGGCACTATCTCTGCCATGAATGCCTGAGTGGCACTCTCATTTCCCTGATATCGCTTTTGTAATGCATCCCACATATCCTTTGAATTAGTGTACTTTTTGAAGGTATGCTTGATGCTATCAGGTAAGGACATCTTTATCGCAGCCAAGGCTCTCTTTTCAGCCTCATACATCTTTTTATCATCCTCTTGCATGTTCACATAGTCTGTTCGACGTGGTCTGCCCTCAAAATCGTGTGTTGGGTTTGTGTACCCATCTTCTATACAGATCCACATGCGTGCATCCTGAGATTCAATGAAGGATTTGAAGTTGTCCTTCCATGTAAGATAATTCTCCACCTTCATCATCTTAGGTGCATTCAAATTCGTCATGTTCGACATTTTAACGCAACAGACTAGTAAAACCGTACAAAATATATCCAAAAACAGTGGCTACCAAATTACACCTTTAGAATCGTCTCGAAAAGACGAATCCAATGATATCTAATGTCGAAAACCAAATTCGGGATTTTCCAGAGTCAAACGAGCTACGGATCAATTTCTATGTTCGAAAACATAAATTTTTTGTTACGCTTGCCAGAAAATATTCCACCTTTTTAATTATGCTAATTTCGCTAGCCAGTCAACCTTAATTTCGCTAATCAAATTAATGTAGTATTTCGCTGGTTAAGTTCGCTGATCTAGTTCGCTAAAAGGTCAAATTCGCTGTGTAATTTCGCTATAACGATGACTGAGAAAGTCGCTGAAACCATGATAATTTCGCTGTGGACAATTACACGGTTACCAAAGTCGCCTTTGGATTTATTTCGCCGACAAATATGCTGAACAGTTAATTTCGCAGGACAGTTAATTTCGCAGATTCAGTTAATTTCGCAGGTCTGTAAATTTGGAAATTCAATCTTCTCGAAAATTTTGATGATTTTCTGGATCTCCTAACACTTTCCTGCAGAATCGAAACAGCAAACAAATCAGTAATTTACGAAAAACAGCGAAGAACAGATGAACAACGTGAAGAACACGAAGACAGTCTTCGAACCTTCAAGAAATTCAGCCAAAAATTTCTTCAACCAATCAACCAGAATTGAATCCTAAAACCTGCAGAATAGCAAACAAACAATGCAGAAGATCAAACAGCCAAAAATTTCGAAAATATATATCAAACCAAGAAAAATTTCGAAACCCTAATTTTTCAGGTTTCTTAATTTTTGAAAATTCTTCCTGTTTCTGCAGCCAACAATTCTGAACCGAGCCTTTAAGAGCCTAATGCTCTGATACCAATTGTAGGTCCCTTGATGTATGGATCTTTCACAGAATTGTCAATCTAATCAAGAGTGCGGAATCCTCTTGATCAGAATATAGCAGAATGAGTAGAAACAGAAATCACTTTCAAACCGGGTTTTCTATTGATTATCAAACCAAAGTATTACAATCAATCAAAACCCTAACCAACTCCTCAAATTCGTCCAAGCAGTAAAGCTCTCACGAAAATCTCACTAACAACTGTTTTTGGCTGATTAACTTAAACCCTAAAGCCTAACCTTGTTTATATAACACAAGGTTTGCTACTTGGGCTAGAGTTTCCTACATGGGCAAAGCCCAAATCGTCCCCCTAGACCAAATGTGGGGTTTGTTTAGCCCAAACTCTATTAGCTCACTAATACAAAGCTAAAACCGCTAACTGTTTATCGTTTAACTAATTACAAGATATCCAAAGACCAAATCTAAGCTGTTGTCACAAACATGCACCAACAATTCTAAATCCTGAAACTCTGCCCGTATTAGGGTGATAACTCTAGTCACTGGTACGATTCAATGTTCGATCGATTGAAACTATCTGATGGATGTTTAAGTGTTGCCCGTAATTGGGCTATCCCTTTGTCATTCGTTGTGAGGGTTTTGGTCTCGTGAGTTGTCGTTAAAGATGAATTGAGTTAATTCACTAATACGAGTTCCATTGTGTCTAGAAATTAGAACTCGAAATCAGGGAGCTGCTAGAATATTTAATAGCTAAGTAAATTTCGTAGTTAAATAAAACGTACTAGTTACGTACACTTAGTTGTTGAGATAACTTAGCAATTAAGAAACCTTAATAAACAAGTTAAACTTAATCAAGTTAAGTAAGATTAATTAATCAGTTAAGCATGATTAATTAAATTAAGTATGATTAATTAATCAGTTAAACAAAATTAATTAATTTAAGCAAGATTAATTAAGCTAAGCAAGATTAATTAAGCTAAGCAAAATTAATTAAGTTAAGTAAGATTTATTAATCACCTAAATAGATATACATGAAAAATAGATATATATGGGGTAGATTTTATCTAAGGAAAGTATTACCTATGGAAGGTATTATCAAAGGAAAGTGTTATTCAGGGAAGACTTTATCTGGGGAAAACTTATCTAGGGAAATTCTATATAGAGGTAAGACTTATCTTCTTACCTATAAATAGGAAGCTTAGGAATTCATTTCCTTTGCTCATTTCTTCTATTCTTCTCTCTATACGTTAGTGTTTTAACCAATAATCGCCGATGCGATGTTCTATCTGATCGATTCAGGAATCAACTAACAAATGCCAAAGTGCTGTACTTTGTGAATTTCGTTAAACGGAATCCAAAGTGCTATACTTTGTGAATTTTGCTAAGGTTCGAATCTCGTGACTACCGTTAGGTTTGATTTGGGTTTTACACAAATACGTATTCCATTCTGTTTAACTATCAGAATACTCCCAAATATACAATCAAACAAGCTGTTAAATCATCAGAAGACTCAGAACAATAAAGTATACGCTTAATTATTAGGAGTAGAATAAAGAAGCTTGTTAAATCAATACTGCATGCTTATGAAGTGAGTCATTCTCTTTCTACCAAATTACTTTCAAAAATCATGATTGTTTTCAAAGTTATAATTACAGGGATTAAGTCTTTGTAATCTCCAAATTACAGCCGGTATGTGGGGTTTTGTATACATTACTTGATAACCGTCACCATTGGAAAACGGGTTAGCCAAGGGGTGATATGACCATAGTCACAGACACCATTGGACAACGAGATAGCCAATAGGTGGTCGAGTGACAAATACCGTTGGGTAAATGGTTGATATATATAAACATTGTAATCGCTCTTAATACTGTAACTTATAACACTGTTTTCTAAGTTATACTTTGCAGTGATTAAGTCTTTGCCAATCTTAAAGAAGCAAATGTAAAAACTCTTAATGCTGTGAACTATAACAAATATGTTTTTGTACAAAAATGAATGAACTCACCAGTATTTCCTGCTGACAAAACCTTTTTAAAACGCGTTTCAGGTAATTACAGTAGATGGGAATAAGAGTTGGATACGGAACCAAAAGGCTTACAGACGTGGCTTATTTTATCAATTAAATTAAATTAAAAAAAGTTGTTTTATGTATTCGAATTTATCCTATATTAAAGCTACCTTTTGAAACATGGTTTTATCCCATCTATTTAATAAATAAAATCCGGTGTTTTCTAAACTCCGATAATTTTCCTAACTCACGGTCCTGATGAAATTTCCGCTGCAATGTTTTTCTAAATAACCACCGGTACCACTTGGCTGCTCGCGGCTCCCGATTCTGTCCAGGGTGGGGTCGGGGGTCGTGACAGAAGGTGGTATCAGAGCTAAGCCACTTGTTTAAGCAAATAGGTGTTGTAATAATACCTAAGTTTAAACGGAGAGTTAGGAACTCAATATTTTCTAGTAGCACTCAGGATAATATTTAGACTTGAACTTAAGAATTTTGCCTTAATATAAGCTTCAAGATAAATTACTTATATAAGTATAATGTGATGGATATTGGTATGCCATAAGAATGGTGATTAGAACATTGCAAGGTACGATAAATAAGCAATAACACTTAATTGCTATTAATCAGTGCTTATTGATATTACTTGGACTAGAATAAGATATGTTATGGGAATACAAATTTCCTTGATTCAGGATGAAAGCCTTAATAAAAGAGGCACTTTTAAAAATACTATTTATGGGAATATACAAATTTTCTCCGGCAAGACTGGGTATGGTGTAGCAGACTCTCCAGCTTTTCCGGATATACTAAGGTTACCTCTCCGGCGAGAACCGGATAAAATGGGGTATATAATATGTCAAACAAGTGACAAGATTTCCCTAAATAGTATCATGATCTGATATCTGACTTGTTTTTGGAAATAAAAATCTGTTAAATACATTGACTTTATGAAGGATATGTATATTACAGCATGTGAAATATATGATTATATAGATATGCATATTTATAAGAAATTCCAAAAGCCATAACGATTGACAATTTAAAATAAATCACGAACATAAGTGTCAATAATAATTCTAGATTTCTTTATCAGAAATCTCTTGCATATGTCTATAATTCTGATACCAAACATTATTTCGTTTGATCATCTGTCTCGTAACTCGTGCAACAGTATAAACAATGGAAACCCTTTAAGTTGGAACGCCATTAAAAGTATAAGAATTTCCACTGCCTTACCATAAACTATTAACGCAAGTACAAAACATGTAAAGTTGTGCTAGTGCACAAGAAAACACATGAAACTTAAATTATATGTCCACAGACGTCGAAGTATATTACACACGATTTTCAAGGCAAGACCTTTGGAAAATATAATTGGGCATCCCGTCAGTGGAAGAACTACTAACCAAAAAGCAGCACTGGGCCACGTGATCCTACAAATGACATGAAGCTTGCTGAGGTACGATAGAACAAGATTTCACAACAATCGGTGCATAGTCTAATCCAATTCTTGACGCTGCAAAAGAAGTCACATACCTTTACAATTCCCCTATTCCATTTTATTCGACATTCTCTGATAATGTCACTTAACAACGGTTATCACACAAAATTTCCAGATAAAATTCTTAAATCCTTTTGTTAAAATTCAGACCTCTGCATATAGTGAATAAACTTTTTCATTTTCTACTCTCCTAATGGTCATCATGAGGATTTCTTTCATAATCACGAATATTTATTTGGTTGTTTCATTTCTTGGTAAATCCACACATTACACATGCACTGTTTGTTGCGCATGTGATTAGTTTGAATTATGAAGACCATTGGAGGACTTCATTCCAATTTGTTGGTTTATCAAAAGTTCAAATCTCGTTTTGCTATACTTGATCTTTGCATTGTAAACCGCATTTTGCAAAATAATGACTCTTTGATATCGAATCGATGAATTTCTTGAAAAACTCGATTTTCTTTTAAATGGTATACATGGTTTTGTTGTGACCATGTTAGAACTTCCCTATTGATACATGAACTCATTAAACCAAGTTCAATTTTTTGAACTTGCTCGCATTACGTATTCAATTCAAGGTCCCATATGATGGATTGCAGCTATCATATTCAAATTAATCCCAACAAGCACTTCATTTGTTTTGAACCACAACAGGCTTGTTTGGTCTTCGACTTCATTAAATTATTTCTTTGATCACGATCACCTTGTGGTGACGTTTTCCCAAGTTTGAAGCTTGCTCTAATCTCGTTTGCACACATCATATATGGATTTAATTAATTATTTATTTATTTATATTGAATCCGCTTTGTTGGTTTATCCTATAAAAGCAATCTTAACACAATCATGTGCTAAGATAATGATACACAAATTCATGTCATATTTCAGTGTATCTCTTAAATGATTCTTACAGCATCAATCGAGCCTTTCGTGATAATTATTGCTTCGAGAAACATTATTCAATTATTTCAATTTCAATAAAAAAAAATCCTACTAGATTTGTTTAAAACAAACATTCGTACTTACTTCGTTGAACTTTCATTTGATCAACGCTATTATTATTATTAGTTCGATCACTACGACACCTTGTCAGTATAGACTTGTAGCTTGATCTAATATACCTTTCGTTTAACTCATTATTGAAAATATCCTTAATGCAATTATGTATTAAGACAATGATACACTAAACTCTGTTGTATTTCGGTGTATCCTTGCAATTCAATAAATGTCAACACACTGATTTTTCTCATGTCATGGTTCGATAGTTGACAAATCATTTTCATGCTTTTATTTCATTTTGAGCTTGTTGATTCTGAGTCTTCCTCAGTTGACAATCAAAGTAAGTTTTCTTTCGACAGTAAACTCTATTGTTTCTAAAAGTCATTTACAACTTGTAAATATTCACATCCATTGATCATATATCTCTTTTGGCTTGAACATAGTCACCTTGGAAATTATATCATTTCACCCATTCATTTGACATCGATTTCTTGAATTATTTAGTTGAATTATTGAGTCCAATTTATTGTAAAACTCATATTCACAAAATTTGATATTTTTGTACCATCTACCTTAATACTGTTCTTACGGACTAAGACGTGACATAACTCTAAAAGAGATATCGTAGCTCAAATCTCGAGGACGAGATTTCAAACAAGGTGGGGAGGATGTAACGACTCGTACGAAAATGTCCTAAAACGCTCCGTAAGTGAAAACCCGGAGCCCTGAAACCCTAACGTGCATAAAAAACCAAGAAAACAAGGTTTTTGGATTTCACGCGGGCCGCGTAAAGAATAAGAAGAACCTACGCGGGCCGCGACAGCTTGTAGGTCTCCGGATATGCATGAAGGCCACGTGTCGTTACACGTGTCGCGACCACCGATGACTCAGCAACCTTCGATCTGATCCACACTCCCACGTGGGCCGCGTAAGTATTCCTTTGAGTTTACGCGGGCCGCGAGAATCCAACTTTTCAGCCTATAAATTGCAGTCGATGGTTTCAGTTGAAATTCGCTCAATTCTTTTCTTCTTTTAGCTTCTATTATAGCAAAGTAATAGCTCGGGTATTATATTCTAAATCCCGAAACTCTGCCCGTATTAGGGTGATAACTCTAGTCACTGGTACGATTCAATGTCCGATCGATTGAAACTATCCGATGGATGTTTAAGTGCTGCCCGTAATTGGGCTATGCCTTTGTCATTCGTTGTGAGGGTTTTGGTCTCGTGAGTTGTCGTTAAAGATGAATTGAGTTAATACACTAATACGAGTTCCATTGTGTCTAGAAATTAGAACTCGTAATCAGGGAGCTACTAGAATATTTAATAGCTAAGTAAATTTCGTAGTTAAATAAAACGTACTAGTTACGTACACTTAGTTGTTGAGATAACTTAGCAATTAATAAACCTTAATAAATAAGTTAAACTTAATCAAGTTAAGTAAGATTAATTAATCAGTTAAGCATGATTAATTAAATTAAGTATGATTAATTAATCAGTTAAACAAAATTAATTAAGTTAAGCAAGATTAATTAAGTTAAGCAAGATTAATTAAGCTAAGCAAGATTAATTAAGCTAAGCAAAATTAATTAAGTTAAGTAAGATTTATTAATCACCTAAATAGATATACATGAAAAATAGATATATATGGGGTAGATTTTATCTAAGGAAAGTATTAGCTAGGGAATGTATTATCTAAGGAAAGTGTTATTCAGGGAAGACTTTATCTGGGGAAAACTTATCTAGGAAAATTCTATATAGAGGTAAGACTTATCTTCTTACTTATAAATGGGAAGCTTAGGAATTCATTTCCTTTGCTCATTTCTTATATTCTTCTCTCTATACGTTAGTGTTTTAACCAATAATCGCCGATACGATGTTCTGTCCGATTGATTCAGGAATGAACTAACAAATGCCAAAGTGCTGTACTTTGTGAATTTCGTTAAACGGAATCCAAAGTGCTATACTTTGTGAATTTTGCTAAGGTTCGAATCTCGTGACTACCGTTAGGTTTGATTTGGGTTTTACACAATACGTATTCCATTCTGTTAGTCGGGCAGAGTCGACATGCATTACGGAATTCTAAATCGATCGTGTATGGTAATAACAGGGTTATAGTACTTACAATGAGGCAGAGCTTCGTTATATATTAGGTATTATGCTCGAGCAGAATTTTTACTATCAGAGAATTTGAGAGAGAAAAAAAAACTGAACGGATTGAAATGAGCCCTGACCCCCCCCCCCCTTATATAGGCAGGCCAAGTTTTACGACCCCCGACCCCACCCTGGACGGAATCGGGAGCCACGAGCAGCCAAGTGGTACCGGTGGTTATTTAGAAAAACATTGCAGCGGAAATTTCATCAGGACCGTGAGTTACGAAAATTATCAGAGTTTAGAAAACACCGGATTTTATTTATTAAATAGATGGGATAAAACCATGTTTCATAAGGTAGCTTTAATATATGATAAATTCGAATACATAAAACAACTTTTCTTAATTTAATTTAATTTAATTGATAAAATAAGCCACGTCTGTAAGCCTTTTGGTGCCGTATCCAACTCTTATTCCCATCTATTGTAATTACCTGAAACGCGTTTTAAAAAAGTTTTGTCAGCAGGAAATACTGGTGAGTTCATTCATTTTTGTACAAAAACATATTTGTTATAGTTCACAGCATTAAGAGTTTTTACATTTGCTTCTTTAAGATTGGCAAATACTTAATCACTGCAAAGTATAACTTAGAAAACAGTGTTATAAGTTACAGTATTAAGAGCGATTAAAATGTTTATATATATCAACCATTTACCCAACGGTATTTGTCACTCGACCACCTATTGGCTATCTCGTTGTCCAATGGTGTCTGTGACTATGGTCATATCACCCCTTGGCTAACCCGTTGTCCAATGGTGACGGTTATCAAGTAATGTATACAAAACCCCACATACCGGCTGTAATTTGGAGATTACAAAGACTTAATCCCTGTAATTATAACTTTGAAAACAATCATGATTTTTGAAAGTAATTTGGTAAAAAGAGAATAACTCACTTCATAAGCATGCAGTATTGATTTAACAAGCTTCTTGATTCTACTCCTTCTGATAATTAAGCGTATACTTTATTGTTCTGAATCTTCTGATGATTTAACAGATTGTTTGATTGTATATTTGGGAGTATTCTGATAGTTAAACCAGTCATTGGAATTCTGTCTCGTGTGTACACCCGATTGATTTAGAATTTCCGTAATGCATGTCGGCTCCGCCCGACTCTGTCATTGGAATTTCTGTCTCTAGTGTACGGTTGATTTAAATTGGGTTATTTTTACTAACACATGTGCATTATTTGATTTAATAGATAATATTCAGGAAAGTTCCAGGAAGCCTTAGTATTATCTAAACTTGCAATGTGAGTAATCCTTCTTTTTGCAAACTGTTTTTACAAAACCTCAATCTTTTTAAATTATATTCAACAGTGATTGAGTATTTGTATTTCTACAATTATCATCAGTATGTTGGGGTTTTGTATACAAAATTTGTTACTACACTGTGAGTAGTAACATTTCCACCAGTCATGGATTGACAGTACCGTGGGTGGTAATTAAAGTAGAAATATAAACAAATGTAATTGCGTGATCGCCCTCAATGCTGTAAAATGATAAAACCTGTTTCGATTAAATTGGGATTCACTCACCAGTATTTCTTGCTAACAAAAAGTTTTAAAACGTGTTTCATGTAACATAATATGAAAGCCCAATAGAAGCCAGCTAGAGAGCACTGAAGGCTTGGGATAGTGGCTATAAAAGTTACCTAAAATAAACAAGACATTTTGTTTTCAATAATTAGGGTTTATCCCTATCAATGTATTGTCTAATGAACTTGGGTTTTATTCCCATGAATTATTATTATAAAAGTTTGGTGTTTTACTCTGATAAACATATTTCCTAACTACGGTCCTGATGTATTCCGCTGCCAATTAATAAACACCGATACCACCCGCTCCGAGTAGCTCGCGGCAGCCTAGTCTCGGGTAGGGGTCGGGGGTTGCGACATTTTACATGGGGTAACATTGTTTATTTCTTTACATTGTGTTTTAACTGCATGTACTAGTGTTTATTTCTTCGCATAGTATTTTAGTTGCATGTACAAGTGTTTATTTCCTTGCATAGTGTTTTATCATTTCGTATTTGGTAAATATTACGTTATATGTATTGTACAATAATCAAATGGTGTTTTATCAGATTTGGTAAAACACACCATTCAAACTATAAAACACACAATTACTTATAACAGATCATCTAAACTCTAAAAGAGATATAGTCCAAACTAAAACACACATCATTCCTGGTAAACAGATAAACTAGGAGAAATGCAATATATATATATATAGTGTGAGGTTCATTGGGGAACACTAAAAAAGTGGGGAACAGTGGGGAACCGACTCAAACGAACTCTGATTGGACTCATTCCAGCGGCGTTGGAACCGTCTCGTCGAACCCTAACTAGGATCTCTTAACCCTAAACCCTAAATCATAACCTCTAAACCCTAAATATATTAGGGTTTGGCTTTTAGGGTTTAGCTTTAGGGTTTAGCTTTTGGGTTTAGAGTTTAGCTTTAGGGTTTAGGGTTTAGCTTTAGGGTTTAGCTATAGGGTTTAGCTTTTAGGCTTTATAGTTTAAATTTTACGGTTTAGCTTAGGTTTTAGCCTTATTTTTTAGCTTTAGGGTTTAGAGTTTAGGAGTTAGGATTTAGGGTTAAGAGATCTTAGTTAGGGTTCGACGAGCAGGGTCCAACGCCGTGGGAATGAGTCCAATCGGAGTTCGTTTGAGCCGATTCCCCGCTGTTCCCCACTTTTTTAGTGTTCCCCAATGAACCTTCCCCTATATATATATATATATATATATATATATATATATATATATATATATATATTAATGATAAAAACGTTCGTTATTATGGTAACTTTTTTTAAAAACAAATTACGCATAAAAAATTTATAGACATTTACAAAAGACGAAGGGAAGTTGCATGTGTGTTTCATGAATTTAAGAAAGGTTGAATTTACCTTTATATCCTTAATCAAATCAATGAATCAATAATTATAACACACAACTATTATAGACTACTCCAAAATTATTCTCTCTACCCTTTCATATTCCGGTCGCTCCCTTTCATATTCCGGTCGCCGGAGGCTCGACGGAGAGGAATCTCTCGGGTTAGAGTGCGAGGTCGCCTCGTTTTGGCTTGACCTCTCTCCCTAACTCGAAGCCGACTCTCCCATTCGCCATTCGGGACTCGGATTTGGCTGTGTGGTTCGCTTCTGTGGATCCCTTTTGTCCGGTGGCTCGACGAAGGGGAGGGTTCTGGTATAGAGGGTGAGGATCAGTGGCCTGTCCGCTTCGGATTCTGGCTCTTCTCTTCCTTCCTTTCTATTCTGGTTATCCAAATCTTCCATTCGCCATCTGGGTTTGGGGTCCTCTCTTTCTCGCTTTCAATGGATGCTGACGACGAAGGTTGGGAGACGCAAAATAGGAAAAGTAAACGTGGCGATGCAGGGGCGGGTTTCAATCCGGAAATAACCAAGTTCTTTGTCATAAACATACCTCAAGGGTGCCGTCCATGGGACTTGGCCAACACCTTTAGAGGTCTTGGGGAGATCGCGGGTGCCTTTATCGCTAAAAAGAAAGATAAGGAGGGTAGAACTTTTGGGTTTGTTAGCTTCAGAGGTGTTACAGATCAGGAAGAGTTGAAGCAAAACATGTCTAAAGTTAAGTTGGGAGGTAATAAGTTGTTGGTTAACGTGGCCCATTTTGCAAGAGAGAACGTTGTTGCTAAGTCTGCTACTACGGTAGGAGGTGGTGGTAGGTCTAAGGGTTCCGGGCAGAATGTTCGTAAGGAGGGTGTTCCGTATGCCAAGGGGTCTAAGTCTATCAAAGAAGGGGTCTCCTTTCTGGATATCCTTACCAACAGGACTCGTGATTATAGTGAGGAAGACGTATTGATTGTGGACCCTGCTATCTCATCCCTCTCTAGTCTCTCCGGGAGAGCCGTCGTTGGAAGATCGTTGGGTTTTTCCGAGCTTAGAAATCTTAAATCTTCTATTCTTTTAGCAGGTTTTGTGGGAGCGTCGATTCAATATCTTGGCGGCCTTTCAGTGCTGATATCGTTCGAAAGTGCGAAATCTTCCAACAACTTTCTCCTTGAGAAAGGTATCTGGAGTCGGTGGTTCTCTTCGTTGTCCCCGTGGATCTGACAAGCTCTTCCGTACGAGCGTTTTGCTTGGGTTAATGTGCACGGTGTTCCCCCTCATCTCGTCTCTAGGAAGGTCTTCGATTTGATCGGTAGTAAATATGGTAAGGTTATTCAACATTCTCAATTCCTCGAATCTGATGGGGATTTATCGTACGACCGGCTGGGAATTCTTACAAATTCGGGAAATAGGATCAATGGTATTCTTAACTTGAGCTGGCAGGATAAACGGTATAAGGTGTGGGCGGTAGAAGAGAATGATCCTTGGGTTCCAGATTTCCTTGACGATGAAGAGGTTTCGGTGCCTGCTTCGTCGGAATTGGGGGTTTCATCGACAATTCTGGCGAACGGGGAGGCTAGCGACAGGGAAGACGTAGAGGTTGTGGACGTTTCCAAGGAGGAAGTCGAAAAGAGACCGGATAATCTTGAATCACTAAAAGGTGTTCATGTTTCCATGCAGAACATGATTAATGGCGACGCCCCTGTTTCCAAGGAGAGGGGTGCGCAGTCTTTGGGGAGTGTGGGTTTTAATTCCTATTCTAATATTCCTGTGGACCCATTCATTTCTCAGGGGGTTAATTTGGATATTCGTGGTCCTGTTAATTTTAATATTGGGAAGCCCATCAAAGCTAAGCCCATCAAATCCAAAAGATCGTATTCTTTGAATCGTAATAGGCCCACTCCCAGATCCTCTGGGGCTGACCGTTTTATCGAGTCAAGACCTATGAAACGGTCTAGGGCAGTGCTGGAAGGGGACTGTAGCCCTGTTGAACAGGTGAGAATAGGGGGATCAGGAGGGGATGATTCCAATAGAGATTTCGAGCAATTCTTCTTCGATTTGAACAACAAGGCTCCTCCTGATCCTATCGATATTCCTGAGCCAATTGTGAGTCAAGCGGGTGAGGATCATCCTCCTATTGGGGAAGCAGAAATCTACGACGTTGAGGGGGTAGGAATTTTTAGGTCTTTGGATGTGGATAAGGAAGTTATGGAAACTGTGGAAGTCGGCTCAAAGATTGGAATCGACTTATATGGTCACCAGGACCTTATAGGAAGATCAATCAATTCAGGTATTAATGTTGTTCAGTCATGAATATGCTCTCTTTGAACATTAGGGGTATTGGGGGGTCGAACAAATCTAGCTGGGTGAAGGGTCTGGTCTCTGAGTACAATATTTCTTTTCTCTCTCTTCAAGAATCCAAAACTTCCAATGTTACCCATTCTGACATTGGAGCCTTTTGGGGTAAGTACAACTTCGGGTTGGATTTTGTAGAGTCAGTTGGGATGTCGGGTGGTTTGATATGTGTCTGGGATGTGAATATGTTTCGGCAAACAGGCGGCTCCAAGAGTAGGCATTTCTTGCATATTAGAGGGAATTTGATGGGTTGTCCTTCTCCTTTAAATATCATCAATGTATACGCTCCTCAGGGGGTGCCATCTAAAAAGATTTTGTGGGATGAGCTGAGGAATCTGATTGGTTCTAATGATGGTTTTTGGGTAGTTTCGGGTGATTTTAATGCGGTTCGGTTTCGAGAATAGAAGAGGAATTACGCTTTCAAACAAAGATGCGCTAATAATTTCAATGAGTTTATATTCGATTCGGGCCTGATTGAGTATAACATGAGCGGCAGGTGTTTCACTTTTTGTTCCGATGGTGGTAATAAGCTGAGTAAACTTGACCGTTTCTTAGTCAATTCTGATTTTTTCAACTATTGGCCAGCGGCTTCTTGTCGAGTTCTACCTAGGCTTTGGTCGGATCATAACCCCATTCTTCTAACGTGTCGGCATAAGAACTTTCGACCTCGTCCTTTTTGGCTATTTAATTCGTGGTTTGGTAAAAAGGATTTTGAAGAGACGGTGATTAAAGCCTACCAGGATTTCGTCTCGGCCGATAGGGCTCCAGATGCTTCTTTTATTAATAAGCTGAAGTTCATAAGGGATCGTTTGAGAGTTTGGAAACACTTAGCATTTCGTAAGGATGGAGAGGAGGTGGAAGTAGCTAAAGGAGAATACGAGACTCTCGAAGCTATTCTCGAGTCTAGAGATTTATCCGAAGATGAGGAATGGGCCTTCTACGAAAACAAAAATATCATTCGAGATGCCGAAGAAGCGAAGGTTATGGATCTCAGGCAAAGGTCCCGTATTAGATGGGCTAAAGAAGGAGACGAAAATTCCAAGTTTTTCCACGCTATGATCAATAATAGGATAGCGAGTAACACGATTCACGGCCTTGAAGTGAATGGGGTTTGGATCACAAAACCTTCCCATGTGAAAAAAGAAGTTTTTCGTTTTTTCAGAGACAAGTTTATGGAGGAATTTGTCTGTCGCCCTCACCCGATTTGTTCTCGTATTAATCATATCTCCGCTTTTACTGCCGCCAATCTTGAGACTCGTTTCTCGAAGAAGGAGATTAAGACTGCGGTTTTCGAATGCGGTAAGGATCGGGCTCCCGGTCCTGACGGTTTTAATTTTAGATTTTTTACTCATTTTTGGGACCTCTTTGAGACGGATTTCTATAATATTTTGGATGCCTTTTTTGTGTCTGGGAAGCTTAGTAAGGGATGCGGGTCGGCGTTTATTGCACTTATCCCTAAAATCAGAGATCCCTTGGGTTTGAACGACTATCGTCCCATCAGCCTGGTTGGAGTCATCAATAAAGTGGTTTAAAAAATTCTCGCGAATAGACTGAAACCAATTCTTAGCAAGGTGGTTTCCACCTCCCAGTCAGCCTTTCTCGGGGGAAGATTCATTTTAGATGGGCCGTTGATTATTAATGAATTGCATTCATGGGCCAGGAAACAAGTGTTTTTTTCTCAAAGTCGACTTTGAAAAAGCGTACGACAATGTGAATTGGGGTTTTATCCTGGATATCTTTAAACAAATTAGTTTTGGTGAAAAATGGCGTGGATGGATCTCGGGCATTCTGGCGTCGGCTAGGGCGTCCGTTTTGGTGAACGGGTCTCCCACCTTTGAGTTCGGTTGCAGTAAAGGTCTGAGACAGGGAGATCCGATTTCCCCATTTCTCTTCGTCGTGGTTATGGAAGCGCTGTCTTGTCTGTTTGATATGGCTCGCGAGGCCGACATTTTTCAAGGTATTGATTTTCCAGGATTTGATACTCGGGTTTCTCACCTTTTCTTTGCTGACGATGCCATGCTTATGGGGGTTTGGAGCAAAGACAATATTCTTAATGTGATTAGGATTCTGCGGTGCTTCCACGTATGCTCGGGTCTCAAGATCAACCTAAGCAAGTCTAGTATCTTTGGTATTGGAGTTTTGAATGAAGAGATCGAGGAAATGGCGAATTGGATTGGGTGTAAGGTTGATTCTAACCCTTTTAAATACTTAAGCTTGACGGTCGGAGCCAATATGAATCGAATTAATAACTGGAGGCCTGTTTATGATGTGTTTGAGAAACGCCTTTCACTTTGGAAGGCAGCCATGTTATCTATAGGGGGTAGGGTAACCTTGATTCGATCGGTGCTCGAAAGTTTACCTTTGTATTTTATGTCTCTTTACAAGGCGCCTGTTAAAGTTATCAAAGACTTGGAAAGCATCATTAAAAAATTTTTGTGGGGTGGCTCGAGTAACATCAGGAAGACCCATTGGGTGGCATGGGATAGGGTGTCGTTACCTAAAAAAGCCGGAGGGTTGGGTCTGAATAAGTTGTCGGACATCAACTTGTCTTTGCTCTGCAAATGGGGTTGGAGGTTTAAGAATGAGCCTGATAGCTTATGGGCTAAAATCATTACTGCTATCCACTCGGGTCGGTCAGATTGGGCGTTTCTGCCTTGTAATAAATCGGTCAGAGGAGTTTGGGTCAACATTTGTAATAGTTTGAACAAACCTCTCGTGGACGATAAACCTTTACGCAGCCTTTTCAAAGGAGAGGTCGCTTCGGGTTCCGACATTTTCTTTTGGTTAGATCCATGGCTATCCGAGTCTCCTCTCAAAGTTTTGTTCCCGTGTCTCTTTCGGTTGGAGGTGGTTAAAAATTGCTCCGTTAAAGATCGGTTGGCTGATAGAGGTTCGTGGTTATGGAGACATGAGCCGGACATGATTTCGGAGGTTCAGGAGATGGTTTCTTTGTCGGATTTGTTATCTTCGGTCGATCTCGGTGATGGTAGGGATAAATGGAAATGGTTGGGTGATTCTTCAGGTATCTTCTTGGTTAAATCAGCTAAGGATATTCTCATTCGTGGTCGAGGTGTTCCAAATGTTTTTGTGATTGATTGGTGTAAATGGGTCCTGGCGAAGTGTAATATTTTTGCTTGGAGGTTAGAGTTGAACCGGCTTCCTACGTATGACGCCTTATTATCTAGAGGTATCGTCCGCCTTGGTTCGGCCTGCCCCCTTTGCGGTTGTGAGGATGAATCCGTTATCCATCTTTTTATCTCTTGTCGCTTTGCGGATTTGATTTGGCAAAAGGTTAGTAGATGGTGTCGTGTTTCTCCGATTTTTGCATTTTCTACGAGAAATCTTTTGGAGTTACATAAGTTTAGCAGGTTGGGATCTTCAGAAAGGTTGGCTTTTCACGGTATCGTTATCACTGCGTGTTGGTGTATTTGGTTGGCTAGGAATAAAGCGGTCGTTTCAGCCTCCCGGCCGAATGTGGAAGTCGTGTTTAGCGAGTTAAGAGCTTTGGGTTTCTTTTGGTTCAAAAATAGGTCGAGGTTTCAGTCTATTGGTTGGAGAGATTGGTGTAAATTTGTAATTATGTAAGTTTGTTTTTGTTGTGTTGCCGGCCCGGTTTTCGGGTTTGGTGGTTTGTTAATGATAGTCAATTTTCAAAAAAAAATAATTATAACACACATCTTACAATAATGTCACTCATTTAATCTCAACCATTAATATACCTAATCTAATAGCCCATAACACTTGTTAAACTTTGTAGAAATAGGTACTCCATCCTTTTTTTTTCTATGAACTCTTTTACCTAAATTTACAACTAACATTTATGAGTTTTGAATTTCGTGGACCTCTAAAATTTGGTGGTTTAAAACTTTTGGTTTTTTTCTAACATTACAATCTAATTTTTATTACAATAAATATACACAAATGTTAATTTCACAATCTAGAATATGTTGAAAACTACAATAACTACATAATATATTTGTAATTTTTGCTTCATGTGCGACATAAAAGAGAGTTATGTTATTATCTATAACACTATCTTATTAAATCAATAATGTATTAAATTTTTTTAGTTTTCAGAATAATTTTTACACCTTTGTAACAAAAGTGGTTGTTTTCAATTGCGGAAGCTTCTTGGCACGAGTGTTCGGTCCTCTACATAGCATGATCTTCATCCGCAAGTTCCTACATTTTACCTATGACCAAAATCATTCAAAACATTAGTTATATAAGTTTTTAAGATGATTAAACAAGTCCTAGATATCAAAACACTTGAAAAACAAAATTTTCCAGCTCTGATAGGCTGTCGCGGGCCGCAATAGAGAGGGGCTTGGCTTTCGCGGGCCGCTAGCCCTGTCGCGTGTCGCGACGGAAGTTGGTGGTGCTATCGCGTGGCGCGACAGTAACGTTTTTCTAGCGAGTTCAGGTTAAAAACATGCATTTCCCAGCTATGATCCCTTTTACGAAAATGGACATAACTTTTCCGTTATTAATCCGAATTAGATCCCGTTTCTTCCTACGTGACCGCAACTCAATATTCTATAACATAGAATTTAAAACCAACATTCACCTGAACAAATTTCTTGCATTTAAGCCCTCGGCTTATAGGAATTTCCATATTATTTTGACCGGCTTGGGTTTTAATAACAATAACTTGATTTTAGCATTCAAAACTTTTATACTACTAACACATATCACATATTCAAAACAACGGGGCTTTATTTATACATTTTCTTCGCCCTTAATTATAAGGATAAGTTTATTCGACCCGTTTAACTCTATCTACTTAAACAATCTTCAACACAAATCCTATATTGGGAATTAGCGCATATTTTAGTCATACTCAAACCTGAGTTTATGACTTGTACACAGCGTTACCTTTTCTCGGTTAACTACTCTAATATATATATATATATATATATATATATATTCAAAAATCCGGTATCATTTCGACGTCTTTATTTATGTAACCTTATATATATATATATATTCAAAAATCCGGTATCATTTCGACGTCTTTATTTATGTAACCTTTCTGGTTTACATCAAGACATCCTATTGACCCGTTTAGTTTTCTTAGCGAATCCATCACTTCATTACACCAAAGTGTCATTACTTTGGTTATTTTAACATGTTTGGTTTACTTAACGACATTCGTCGCTTTATATTACCAAAATCACCATTTGGGTCAAATTGACACGTTTAACTTTCCTAGCGACATCCATCACCTTATTTCACCAAAGTTTATTACTTTGGTTGTTTTGACACATTTGGTTTCGTCGGCGAATTCTATCACTTTCACACGACCAAACATGTATGATTCGGATCACTTTGACCCGTTTAACCCTTAAAGTGGAATTCACCACTTCCACATTTTTATTTAGCACTATACACTAGTTATTTTAACCGGATAATACATACAGAATCCTCTGTTTCACTAATAACCAAACTTCATAATGATTTAATCATTATTCAAATAACTAAACATAAGATAATAACGATAATCTACGAAGCGCATAGCCACGTACCTTTAAAGCTTTCCTTTCAAACGACTATCCGTTCCGCCTTGACTACTTTACGATCCACCCAATTTGCCTATTGAATTCAATTCGGACATATCGCTTAGAATTCATATTTCCATATTCGACATATAACGAGTCGAACTAATCATCTAAGCAATTCTTTCATATTTCTCAATATTTCAAGATAACTTAGACATTTTGTCGAACATCTTGTGGGTGAGATTATTTCACTAACATTATCATGTTCATAGTTAATCATTTAACCATGCTAAATCATTATTTTCATACTCATATGTCTAGTATGAAATAAACAACACTTAAACTTACATTATAAAAATCAAATAACACCAATTATCACTATAATTCAAGTGTTCATCACAAAACCCATATAACACATATATGATACTTCTTTAATTTACTAGATTATGACATGAAATCATTAATTTCTCATATAGGGTTTGCTCCTAGACTTGTAATCATCTTAATTTAGCCATAACATCAAACTTTCATACAATAATTTCATTTATAGGAGTTCATGACAAATCAAAACATCACCAAATATTAAAATTGAACATACCTTGTGATCTACTAACTTGTGTGATCACAATTCTTGATTGAAACCGATTTCTAACTTGAATTCTCCTTTGAATTTGAGTGTTATTTGGTGAATTTAAGGTTTTGAAGGAAGAACCCTCTGGGGTCTGTGTTTTGATCGAACAGGGGGAAAACACACACAAAAAGTGTGTTTGAACTTATCAGGTTTTAATAAAACATCTTTCACAATTGCCACTTTTAGTCCCTCTAGATTTTAGGATTTGTAAAATAATTAAAATCCCTTAATTCCCATCTTTTGTAAGTAAAATTTTAACTAGGTTAATTATTCCTAGTTTTCATTTCACTATTTTGTTATTAATATCAGTAATTATACATGTATACCTGCATATATAATTTAATATTTTAGGGGTGTTACAGTCTGCCCCCCTTAAAGAGGATGTCGCCCTCGAAATCATAATACGTACCAACTAGGAAGGGTATAAGCGTCTCATCTCTCCTTCAGACTCCCAAGTGGTGTCCGATCCCTTCCGATGTGCCCATTTGACTTTAATTTGATTTCTTTGTTTCTTAAGCTTTTAAAGCTTTCGATCATAAATTGCAATAGCCTTTATGACATAGTTCAGTTTATTGTCAACTTCAATGTCGTCTTAGTTTATATAAGCTATTTTCTTAGTTAAACACTTTTCGCAAAAGTGAGTCCAGGAAAGGGCTATGTATACTATTCAATTCTTTTAGCATTTCGAGTCAGTAAGTTATCCTTACCCATACTCTCCACGATTTGAATGGCCCAATAATCTTGGACTCAATTCCTCCCAATCGGATAACCCCTTTCTACGGGGATATCTTGAATATAACTATATCACCAATCTGAGACTTGATTGTTCTTAGTCTTTTATTTACGTAAGGTTTTTATCGATCTTGGGCAGCTTTTAAATGAGCACAGATCATTTCAATTCTTTCATTAATGATCCTGACTACATCTTTGTGGGATAGTTCTCGTGGACCCACTTCACCTCAACACATTAGGGTTCAACATTTTCTGTCGTAAAACATTTCATATGGAGCCATTCCCGATATTGAAATGATAGTTGTGATTATATGAAAATTCCACTAATGATAGACAGACATCCCAGCTACCACCAAAATCAATAATACATGCTTGTAGCATGTCTTCAAGCGTTTGAATTGTTCTTTCGCTTTGCCTATATGTCTGCAAATGATATGCGGTACTAAGGAACAACTTATTGGCTTTTCGCCAAAAGTTTGAGGTGAACCGTGTATCTCTATCCGGTACGATAGATACCGGCACTCTATGGCGAGGGATAATTTTATTCATGTATTCTTCCGACATATTATAAGAAGTGTACTTCTTGTAAATAGAATAACGGGATTTGTTGGCTTTATCAAGAATAAGAGTTTTAACATTACATGTGATTGGAACCCAGATTCGATCGAAATGGGTTTTTCACTTCATTACTATTATCTTTCAAGTCTTTGAGCTGGGCCACACTTCTTTCACCATCTCTAGCCGATGTCTTTGTCTCCTATTTAACTTATTTTGCTCAAAGAAGTACTTGAGACTTTTATGGCCAGTGAAAATTGTAAAAGTCATAACATATTGGTAATGCCTCCATATTCTTAAGGCAAACCACTACCGAAATATCAAGATCATGTGTCGGATATTTATATTCATAAATCTTTAATTATCTTGGAGCATACGCGATTAGTTTTACTCGTTGCAAAAATACACACCCGAGACCAAGCTGGGATGCGTCAGAATATATTACCATGTCTTCAATCCCTTCTGGTAACACATTAACTGGGCACTGGTCAACTTTTCTTTAAGTATTCGAAAGGCATCTTCTTGTGCACTTCCCCATACTAATTTCTCATCTTTACGGGTTAACTTAGTTACGGGTATTGCGATTTTTGGAGAAATCTTGTATAAATCTCCGGTAATAACCCGCAAGACCTAGGAAACTCCTAATCTCTGATGAATTCTTCGGAGGTTTCCATTTAGACACAGCTTTTATTTTGAACGGGTCTACCGATACTCCATCGGCACTAATAACACGCCTCAGAAACTATACCTCACGTAGCCAAAAGGCACATTTCAAAAACTTCACGTAAAGTCTCTCACGCCTAAGCGTTTCAAGTACTTCACGTAATTGACACTCGTAATCCGTTTCACTCTTCGAATACACGAGAATATCGTCGATGAATACTATCATCAACCTATCTAACATCGGTTTGCAAATGTGGTTCATGAGGACTATGAAAACCGCAGTTGCATTTATTAATACGAAGGACATTACTAAGAATTCGTAATGTACATAACACGTTCGAAACACCATTTTCGATATGCCCTCTTCTTTACGAATAATACCAGCGCTTCCCATGGAGAAACGTTTGGCCATATAAATCCTTTGTCGAAAAGGTTTTGCACTTTCGATAACAATTCTTATAGTTTTGATGACGCTAATTGATACGAAGCTTTGACTACCATTTTCGCGCCTGGAACTAATTCTATGACAAATTCCACCTCGCATTCGGGCGGTATCTTCATTAGATATTTCGGGAAACATATTTAAACTCCCGTACAAATAATACATCTTAAATTTCGAGAGATTCTTTAGTCAAATCAGGTATGCAAGCTAAATAAACCTTACATCCATGTTGGACAAGCTTATAAGCTTAATTAATTAAACAAATTAGGGGACTGCAACTTTTCTCCCCATAAATAGTAATATGTTTTCCGCTCGGATACATTAGTTGTATCTCCTTATGGTTGCATATTACTTTCATGTGATATCGAGCTAGCCCATGCATCTCGATTACTACATTAAAATTCTCCCATTAACATGGGAATTAGATAGATGAAATAATCTTCATAGTCAATACTTCAATTTGCAATTTCAACAATATCACAAACAATAAAACTTTTTATTATTACCTATTTCTACTTTTAGAAACATAGGTAGTTTCGTTAACGCGAATGTAGGGTGTTGAATAAATCAATATAAAACAAAAGATTTATTTGCACCCGTAATCATGTAATTCGTACTGAAATTAAATTTATAAGAATATACTAGAAACAACATCAGGTTCCGCTTTAGCCTCTGTGGCTATCATGTGGAACGACCTTTCCCTCGATTTCTGGGCATCAAACTTTGTGTCGGTTGTTCCTTTAGTTCCAAGCCGCTCTGGACATTTAGACTTCTTATGTCCTGGCTTATAGCATTTACCCTTGTGAATTTTTCCACATATTTTACACTTATGTAACCCCCTTTTTGTAACTCCTTTCTTGGGAGCTTTATTAAACTTTAATTTCTTTACGGGACTTGGATTCACATCCAACATCCTCCTTTCATCTCTTTGTTGTAAGATACTGTCTTTCAATTCAGTCATCATATAGTCCACTACTGGCACGATTGTGGTTTTTAATCTATTGATAAACTGTGATAGACTATTTTCTAAAGCTTTTCCGATTTCCTCGGAAATCTTAGCTTTCATTTGTTCAGTTAAGTGAGATGTCGAATCACCTCCGGTTACTCCAGACATTTTTTTAACTGAAACGTCCATAATAGTTAATCAATAACTATTCAATTCATTTCCATTTCGTTATATGGAAATTTATATCACACATACTTAATCATAAATAATGTGTTATTTCTTTTTCGGTTTGGTCAAGTCTATAACTTGCCTTACCTTTCTTACTTAGTGTATTTCCCGGGTTCAAGCTTATTCATACACTCCACCCATACACTTTTCACATATTTTACATCATTTAAATCTTTAAATCTAGACTCATTTACAAGTAACTCTTACCGGATGTCTCGATCAAGCTTTGAACCGAACACATTTTGTCTTAACGTGGCTCTTATACCAACATGTAAGACCTCACATTCACTTTATAATTTATACAATACTTATTGCATTTATACAAGTTTCAAAACCTTCAAAAGACTTTCACTACAGTTTCAAAACATATTGTTTAAAAACACAACATACTTAACTTTCAAAACATATTTACTACGTGTTATAACACAACACCAAAGTGTTTGTAACAAAAGTAATTGTTTTCAATTGCGGAAACTTCTTGGCACGAGTGTTCGGTCCTCTACATAGTTTGATCTTCATCCGCAAGTTCCTACATTTTACCTATGAACAAAATCATCCAAAACATTAGTTATATAAGTTTTTAAGATGATTAAACAAGTCCTAGATATCAAAACACATGAAAAACAAAATTTTCCATCTCTGGTAGGCTGTCGCGGGCCGCGACAGGGAGGGGCTTGGCTTTCGCGGGCCGCGAGCCCTGTCGGGTGTCATGATGGAAGTTGGTGTTGCTGTCGCGTGGCGAGACAGTGACGTTTTTCTAGCGAATTCAGGTTAAAAACCTGCATTTCCCAGCTATGATCCCTTTTACGAAAATGGACATAACTTGTCCGTTATTAATCCGAATTAGGTCCTGTTTCTTCCTACGTGACCATAATTCAATATTCTATAACATAGAATTTAAAACCAACGTTCACCTGAACAAATTTCTTGCATTTAAGCCCTCGGCTTATAGGAATTTCCATGTTATTTTGACTCGCTTGGGTTTTAATAACAATAACTTGATTTTAGCATTCAAAACTTTTATACTACTAACACCTATCACATATTCAAAACAACGGGGCTTTATTTATACATTTTCTTCGCCCTTAATTATAAGGATAAGTTTATTCGACCCGTTTAACTCTAACTACTTAAACAATCGTCAACACAAATCCTATATTGGGAATTTGCGCATATTTTAGTCATACTTAAACCTGAGTTTATGATTTGTACACAGCGTTACCTTTTCTCGGTTAACTACTCTAGTGTATATATATATATATATATATATATTCAAAAATTCGGTATCATTTCGACGTCTTTATTTATGTAACCTTTCTAGTTTACATCAAGACATCCTATTGACCCGTTTAGTTTTCTTAGCGAAAACCATCACTTCATTACACGAAAGTGTCATTACTACCTGTTTGGTTTACTTAACGACATCCGTCGCTTTATATTACCAAAATCACCATTTGGGTCAAATTGACCCGTTTAACTTTCCTAGCGACATCCATCGCCTTATTTCACCAAAGTTTATTACTTTGGTTGTTTTGACCCATTTGGTTTCGTCGGCGAATTCTATCGCTTTCACACGACCAAACATGTATGATTCGGATCACTTTGACCCGTTTAACCCTTAAAGTGGAATTCACCACTTCCACGTTTTTATTTAGCACTATACACTAGTTATTTTAACCGGTTAATACATACGGAATCCTCCGTTTTCAGTAATAACCAAACTTCATAATTATTTAATCATTATTCAAATAACTAAACATAAGATAATAACGATAATCTACGAAGCGCATAGCCACGTACCTTTAAAGCTTTCCTTTCAAACGACTATCCGTTCCGCCTTGACTACTTGACGATCCACCCAATTTTCCTATAGAATTCAATTTGGACATATCGCTTAGAATTCATATTTCCATATTCGACATATAACGAGCCTAACTAATCATCTAAGCAATTCTTTCATATTTCTCAACATTTCAAGATAATTTAGACCTTTTGTCGAACATCTTGTGGGCGAGATTATTTCACTAACATTATATTGTTCATGGTTAATCATTTAACCATGCTAAATCATTATTTTCATACTCATATGTCTAGTATGAAATAAACAACACTTAAACTTACATTATAAAAATCAAATAACACCGAGTATCACTATAATTCAAGTGTTCATCACAAAACCCATATAACACATATATGATACTTCTTTAATTTACTAGATTATGACATGAAATCATTAATTTCTCATCTAGGGTTTGCTCCTAGACTTGTAATCATCTTAATTTAGTCATAACATCAAACTTTCATATAAGAATTTCATTTATAGGAGTTCATGACAAATCAAAACATCACCAAATATTAAAATTGAACATACCTTGTGATCTACTAACTTGTGTGATCACAATTCTTGCTTCAAACTGATTTCTAACTTGAATTCTACTTTGAATTTGAGTGTTATTTGGTGAATTTAGAGTTTTGAAGGAAGAACCCTTTGGGTTCTATGTTTTGATCGAACAGGGGGAAAACACATACAAAAAGTGTGTTTGAACTTATCAGGTTTTAATAAAACATCTTTCACAATTGCCACTTTTAGTCCCTCTGGATTTCAGGATTTGTAAAGTAATTAAAATCCCATAATTCCCATCTTTTGTAAGTAAAATTTTAACTAGGTTAATTATTCCTGGTTTTCATTTTACTATTTTGTTATTAATTTTAGTAATTATACATGTATACCCGCATATATAATTTAATATTTTAGGGGTGTTACAGTCTACCCCCCTTAAAGAGGATTTCGTCCTCGAAATCATAATACGTACCAACTAGGAAGGGTATAAGCGTCTCATCTCTCCTTCGAACTCCCAAGTGGTGTCCGATCCCTTCCGATGTTCCCATTTGACTTTAATTTGATTTCTTTGTTTCTTAAGCTTTTAAAGCTTTCGATCATAAATTGAAATAGCCTTTATGACATAGTTCAGTTTATTGTCAACTTCAATGTCGTCTTAGTTTATATAAGCTATTTTCTTAGTTAAACACTTTTCGCAAAATTGAGTCCTGGAAAGGGCTATGTATACAATTCAATTCTTTTAGCATTTCGAGTTAGTAAGCTATCCTTACCCATACTCTCCACGATTTGAATGGCCCAATAATCTTGGACTCAATTCCTCCCAATCGGATAACCCCTTTTTACAGGGATACCTTGAATATAACTATATAACCAATCTGAGACTTGATTGGTCTTAGTCTTTTATTTACGTATGGTTTTTATCGATCTTGGGCAGCTTTTAAATGAGCCCAGATCATAGTTCAATTCTTTCGTGAATGATCCTGACTACATCTTTGTGGGATAGTTCTCGTGGACCCACTTCACCTCAACACATTGGTGTTCAGCCTTTTCTGCCGTAAAACATTTCATATGGAGCCATTCCCGATATTGAAATGATAGCTATGATTATATGAAAATTCCACTAATGATAGACAGACATCCCAGCTACCACCCAAATCAATAATACATGCTTGTAGCATGTCTTCAAGCGTTTGAAATGTTATTTCCCTTTGCCTATATGTCTGCAAATGATATGCGGTACTAAGGAACAACTTAGTACCTATTGGCTTTTCGCCAAAAGTTCGAGGTGAACCGTGTATCTCTATCCGGTACGATAGATACCAGCACTCTATGGCGAGGGATAATTTTATTCATGTATTCTTCCGACATATTATAAGAAGTGTAATTCTTGTAAATAGAATAACGGGATTTGTTGGCTTTATCAAGAATAAGAGTTTTAACATTACATGTGATTGGAACCCAGATTTGATCGAAACGATTTTTTCACTCCATTACTATTATCTTTCAAGTCTTTGAGTTGGGCCACACTTCTTCACCGTCTCTAACCGATGTCTTTGTCTCCTATTTAACTTATTTTGCTCAAAGAAATACTTGAGACTTTTATGGTCAGTGAAAATTGTAAAATTCACAACATATTGGTAATGCCTCCATATTCTTAAGGCAAACCACTACCGAAATATCAAGATCATGTGTCAGATATTTCTATTCATAAATCTTTAATTATCTTGGAGCATACACGATCAATTTTACTCGTTGCATAAATACACACCGAGACCAAGCTGGGATGCGTCAGAATAGATAGATGACCATGTCTTCAATCCCTTCTGGTAACACATTAACCGGTCACTGGTCAACTTTTCTTTAAGTATTCGAAAGGCATCTTCTTGTGCACTTCCCCATACTAATTTCTCATCTTTACGGGTTAACTTAGTTACGGGTATTACGATTTTTTGGAGAAATCTTGTAGAAATCTTTTATAAATTTTATTTCCTTTATTAAAATCCTAGGGTCAGCTATCGTGAGCGTTTTCTTAAATTATAGTCCAATCGTTCAGATTCGTAAGTTTGCAAGACATTACGAGCTATATAGTAACATTGAGGTTTTAATCAAGCTAGACGCACTTAAGGATATAAATTCGCTGCTTAAGTGACACGGAGCTACCGGTCACAACGGGGTTGTCAACCCGAAAGATCTATTAACAATTTCATGCATACATGATTTAATGATTAAAAATGGCAAGGATGCATCTGAGTGCCCTCCTCAATTGAACAGTATATATACCTACTAGATAGACAAAATTAATATTTTGCAGTGTACAAATTCCTAACCGTCTCTATCGAGTCGTAAGCCCATTCCGATACTTACTCTCGTGGAAATCTAGGAAAGTCACACTGATTCTTAAATCTATAGGGTCGTTTTATCCCAAACACCGTAATTCTCCCCGAAACATATTTATTTTCAATCAATTCTCGTTTTCCTCGAAAACAACTTTATATCATTCACATTTCCAAATTATATTTTCTGCGAAAATATATTTATAATTTATTCAAAGGCATGTTTTATACAAAAACATATAATTATCCTTTTAAAAGCGTGTTCTACCCCCAAAACAGTGTATAAAACAGTAAAAGAGGGGTTAGTGACACTCACCTTTGGGTGCGTTTTTTATTATCGCAGTCCCTCAAATTGGTCTACTCGTCCCAAATTAAGTAGGAACGATTTAATAACCAATTATCCTATTAATACCTAAGTTTCTCCAATTTACTTAGAATTTTCACATAACTTTGAGATTTTCATGAAAAGGTCTTCATTTTGATTATCATATATATAGAGGGAGAGAGAGAGAGAGAAAGAGGTCAGTTATTGTACAATTGGCCTTAACGTATGACGCGTACGCTGTGAAAATATAGCATGCGGCTTCACAAACCCTGACAGCCTATAACATGCGGCTTCACTAAACCCTGATAGCTTATAACATGTGGATTCATAAACCCTGACAACCTATAACATGCGGATTACTAAACCCTGACAACCTATAACATGCGGATTGGCTGTCAGGGTTTAGTAAATCCGCATGTTATAGGATGTCAGGATTTATGAATCCGCATGTTATAGGCTGTCAGGGTTTAGTGAAGCCAAATGTTATAGGTTGTCAGGGTTTGTGAAGCCGCATGTTATATTTTCACAGCGTACGCTCGTACGTTAAGGTCAATTGTATTTTACACTTTCTCTCTCTCTCTCTCTATATATATATATATAATCTGATTTAAAACAGTTTTGAAAAATCACTTTAAAAACCAATTTTTACCGTTTATAACGCATAGACTTGTACCGAACTTTACTATATCCATCCCAAATCATCACGAGTTCACATTTTAACACAATACATGTTATTTATTGAATAAAAAGGTACTAATAATCATATTAGTGCAGAAATCATGTAAGTCACATAAATCATGCATTTTCACCCATTTTACCACTTTTTATGGTTAATGTACAACATGCAAAGCTACTAAACTTATGACATAACTTTTATACTATCAAAACACATTATTTAGCATCATTTTAACATGTTTATAATCTGATTTAATTCATTTTTCTTATATCATTTAATTTCATTACAAGTTCATTCTCATATCATCATTTGATCATCACTAACACCCATGTACAAGCACTTAATGCATGATCATAATATCTTCATCATTTAACAACTTGCATCCAACATACATTTATCACATATTCAAATAATCCAAAACATCAACTTCACCTAAATCATTCATCTAATCATTTTGATTATATTGCATGCAACATTCTTACACATTTATGAGCAATCAAATAAAAACCCACATATTCATGCATATGTATATACATACACGACACACACATGTTCACATATATATTTCCAAAAAAATCACTTTTTATATGTTCATCATCCATCATATCAACTTTATTCAAAAACCCTTTTTGATCATGCATACATCAATCTTTCAAGAATCATCTCATTCAAAATCAACGAATAATCAAAACACAATCTCTAACCCACATATACACACATTTTCGCCCAAGTATACACACACATGAAGTTCCATTTTTATTTTGTTTAAAAACCATTTGTTATTAATTTTTCAAGTTTGTGAAGAACTCCAAGTTTACGAGAAACCTTCCATCATCATCATCATCATCACCAAGAATCATGAACAAGATTTTAAAAGTAAATTTATACCTTTCAAGATTTTGATGGGTTTTGATAAGTTTTTGATGAGATGGGGCTTGTTCTTCTTGGAATTCACCTTGAAAACCTTATTGGATCTTCAAATGAACTTGAAACTAGGTTGCATTGAACTTGATTCTTCAAGATTTGAACAAAAAATGAAAATGAAAGTGGTGGTGGGAGTGTTCGGTCGAAAGAGAGAGGAGGAAGAGATGAAGTGTTGTGAATTTTTTTGAAAGTGGAGATTTGGAGTGTTGTAGGGTGTTTAATCATTATGTTTCCTCCCTATGTGCAACACTTGTCAAAATGGAAGGAAACAAGAAAAAGGTAGGCACCCACTTGGGCCGCCACCTAAACAAGCACACACACACACACACACTATGTATACATACGTATATTGTAACATCCCATTCTCGGGTATATGTTTTATAATGATTTAATTGACAGAAAGAAGGATTTTATTTACACTAACGTCTTTAATAAATGAAATTTAGCGTGGTTAATGATCTTTACAAGTTTAATGAGAAACTTTAAATATGTTAACTATTTTGTATATGTATAGTCCTAGTAAAGTTCCTAATCCTTCCCATGTATGTCAAACAAATTGATAATTTTATAAAAGATGGAAGTTGTATTTAAATACAATATAGAAGGGGTAGGATGTAAATAAACAAAGTGGATGGGTGTAAACTGAAAGTATGGGGCTTAAATTGACTAAATAAGTCTCAAGTGGAAAAAAAAGTTCCAGAAGTAATATGTAGGGTTGTTTGTGTCGATGTAAACAAGAGAAGGAAGAAGATGATGAAATTTTGAGCTTCAATCTGGAAGTCAAATGTGAATCTTGTCAATGCAAGTCTATAATCTGATATCTTGCATCATGATCATCCATTTTGTAAGTAGATATCCTTCTTGTCCATATCTTCTTTTTCTTATAAGGAGGTCATGTGGGTTTTGATGGTTTGTTGAGAAATTTGAAGAATTTTATGTGTTATTTTATTTAAAAAACTTCATATGATAAATTTTATGCGAAGAGAATCCATCAATATGATGTTTAATGATTTTAGGTTTTTGGGTAAGTTGGGGATTTTGGAAAACTAATAACTATATTGTTGCACATGAAGTGTTTGATAAAATGCTTCAACGAAGAAATCTTTGAAAATGGTCTTATACCATATACTTTATAAATTATCGTGTAATTGACTATTGCCATTTTGGTCAATTATAATTGGCTCCCAAAATATCTAACATGGTTAAAGGAAGTGGGTCGATTCATATTTGTGAATATTGAATGTGAAATGAAGTTTTGATGTTTATTAATCCGAATTAGCAAAGCTGGTGGAAATAAAAATATAGTCGCTTAGCTGTTTTCTAAAAATCATAAAAAATCAATACCAGCTCCGTTTAAGTTGTATAATATATAGTTGGAAAGACCTTCGGATATACTTTGTTTTCTATTTAAACATAAGAAGCTAATTAAGACTATATGTGGATCAAAATAGCGAATTGAAATGGCTACTCAGAACATGCAGCAAGCTGATTCAGCCTTTTTTTATTCTGTCATGTTTTTTAGAAGAAAGGAAATATATAGGTAATAATTGGATTACAAGTGTTACTGGTTGTAGGGCATGTGTATTTATTAAGTACACGAAAGTGTGGTGAGCGTCCCCCTACTTACTTGTTAAGTACGCAGGTCTGGAAAAGTGTTTTAGTGTAACCTTGAAGTAACCATGTCATGTGGTTGAATCTTAAATGATTAAATTGTGATACGTGAGAATTATGATTCTTAAGTTCATAATTATATTGAAGGAGTAGAATCATGAGACCTCAAGTGTATAAATTGAGTAAAATAAACTATAATTAAGTATGGATTACAAACGTGCACTTGCACGTACTACTAAGAAGTGAATCGACAAGTAGCATTATGGGTAAATTTAGACTACATAATGACCCTCATGGATACTGGTAAACTTGTTTCTAATTTGACTCGGTAGATATGGTTATTTACAATGTGCCTAGTAAACGTAAATCTGTAATAAGAAGTTCACAAAATGGAGTAATATTATGATGGTGAAATAAAGGTGGTGGACGCAAGACAGATGAGCTATAATAGAAACGATGGTTTCACATTAGAAAGTTTGGAGCCTCCAAGTAAGTGAAATGAATTTTCTTTATTATATACTTGGAATGTATAAAACTTTTATGTTTACAAGATTTTTAGTGACTAGAATTTATAAATGGTCTTTCGGCTACAAACAAAGGACTCGTCAAAACTGGTTAAAAGTAACCGGAAGCAAAAAAAAGGAAGATTAACGTTGATATAAAAAGGCGATATTTTTAACCTTGATCACTATTGGTCTTTATGACGAAATATTCGTATTAGATTTATTTACGAGAGTCTTAATTGAATTATTTTGACTCATTTATTGGTGGATTATAGAGTTTTGTTAACTCCCTAAAAGAATGTTGTATGGTTTGCAAATTTTTGAGCTTAGGAAAATGATTTGAAATGGATAATATGGATATAGATGATCAATTATGGGAGGTTCCTAATGGTTAAAGGTTTGTGGAACCTTATATAATGGAAATGTCAAACTGTTGATAAAGGTATGCAAATCATGATTTGTTACACACAGAGGTGTGTTTATAAATTAATGAGGAGAGGCATATATCAAACTAATCTGATTTTTTTTAATCATTTAGCCTTGAATTAAAATTTTAATATGGTGATATGTATGATGGGTGCCTTATACGATAGATTTATAAAGGGCATGTATGGAAATTATTGTACCATAGATTGATTTAACTTTGATGTGGAATAAACTTTTGGTTTGAAATAATATAAATGAAAATTTCAACACTTTTGAAAAGTTCGAAAGTATATAATGAACAAACGGGGACATGTGTACATAATACGTGTATGCAGGAAACTTTTCGAAGAATGCAAAACAATGATACAATCATGCGGGATCACACGATTGGTGCCATGAGATGGGTATTCCACAATGAATGGTGCGATACAGTTAGGTTGACTTGTGAAGTCAACATAAAAGAAACAAGGAGGAGCGGTTAGATAATCGAAGCATATGAGAAGAAAGCCTTATGGACAACCTTAAGATGTTGTTAATTAGAAGGTAACTAATGTTATAACCTTGATGCTAATGATCAATAGATCTCATGATTAAAGTAAGTGTCTCTATTCTCTATATTAAAATAATGTGATAATTGTATAGTTTTTCATGATTGAGCATAAAAGTAGAGATTTAGTGATTTCGTGTAATACTAAGACCCGTTGGACTAAGGATTGCAAGAATTTGCATAATAGTAATAATCTACACCAGGTTTTGAAACTCAATAGATTGAAAGAAGAAATGATTGTCACACCTAGTATAAATATGGTTTTGTGATATTACGATTTCGTATGTGAATAAAGATTGATATTGATTTTAAATTTTAAAATACATTAAATAGAGGCATCGCCAAATATTATCGTGTGTAATTTGGTTTCGAGGACGAAACCCATTTAAGGGGGATAGATTTGTAACATCCCATTCTCGGGTATATGTTTTATAATGATTTAATTGACAGAAAGAAGGATTTTATTTACACTAACGTTTTTAATAAATGAAATTTAGCGTGGTTAATGATCTTTACAAGTTTAATGAGAAACTTTAAAAATGTTAATTATTTTGTATATGTATACGTCCTAGTAAAGTTCATAATCCTTCCCATATATGTCAAACAAATTGATAATTTTATAAAAGATGGAAGTTTTATTTAAATACAATATAGAAGGGGTAGGATGTAAATAAACAAAGTGGATGGGTGTAAACTGAAAGTATGGGGCTTAAATTGACTAAATAAGTCTCAAGTGGAAAAAAAAGTTCCAGAAGTAATATGTGGGTTTGTTTGTGTCGATGTAAACAAGAGAAGGAAGAAGATGAAATTTTGAGCTTCAATCTGGAAGTCAAATGCGAATCTTGTCAATGCAAGTCTATAATCTGATATCTTGCATCATGATCATCCATTTTGTAAGTAGATATCCTTCTTGTTCATATCTTCTTTTTCTTATAAGGAGGTCATGTGGGTTTTGATGGTTTGTTGAGAAATTTGAAGAATTTTATGTGTTATTTTATTTAAAAAACTTCATATGATAGATTTTATGCGAAGAGAATCCATCGATTTGATGTTTAATGATTTTAGGTTTTTGGGTAAGTTGGGGATTTTGGAAATCTAATAACTTTATTGTTGCACATGAAGTGTTTGACAAAATGCTTCAACGAAGAAATCTTTGAAAATGGTCTTATACCATATACTTTATAAATTATCGTGTAATTGACTATTTCCATTTTGGTCAATTATAATCGGCTCCCAAAATGTCTAACATGGTTAAAGGAAGTGGGTCGATTCATATTTGTGATTATTGAATGTGAAATGAAGTTTTGATGTTTATTAATCCGAATTAGCAAAGCTGGTGGAAATAAAAATATAGTCGCTTAGCTGTTTTCTAAAGCTCATAAAAAATCAATACCAGCTCTGTATAAGCTGTATAATATATGGTTGGAAAGACCTTTGGATATACTTTGTTTTTTTTTTAACATAAGAAGCTAATTCAGACTATATGTGGATCAAAATAGTGAATTAAAATGGCTACTCAGAACCTGCAGCAAGCTGATTCAGCCTTTTTTTTATTCTATCATGTTTTTTTAGAAGAAAAGATATATATATATATATATATATATATATATAATCAACTGTTGACCTGAACGGGTTGATTCTTTTGGCGTTGGAAACTTTGATGAGTCTAGTTTATCCAGAATTTTAAAAGTAAGGAAATTATGGTTGTTTAGTGGGTCAAAATTGGTTGGCGAACACAGCAGGGCTGCACATAAAAAAAGAACAAAGTTTTATAAAATACTAATTCATGAAAAATGTTTGTATACCTTTGGATCGAGCTTGGGATATTGTTTTCTAATGGTTTATTTTGCCTATTAAAGTGTGTTCGAGGTATTGAAATTGTCGAAACATGATATTGTACAAGTTTTGTACAGACGGGTGAAACGGGTATATGTATGTATGTATGTATGTATGTATGTATACTGATTACGTTTGATCATTTGCATGAATAGCAAGTGTTGAGTAGGATGTACATTATGTATCCTAATGATTTTATGTTGACTTGCAAACAAGCTAGGCATGCTAAACCTTGGAAGTCAACAGGACGAATTGATGAAGAAGTAATCAATTTCTTATAGTGCAAAGGTAAGTTAATCTTACATCTATATTAAGAGGTTATGTGAATTATTAATATGTTTTGATAGTTATAACTAATAAAAGTGGATATGGGTCGTTTAGACCCATTATATTGTACCTTTAGTTTTTATGACTTTAAAGAAAGTAACAACAGGTTGTTTTAACACGTTAAAAGTGTAAGTGAACTTACCATACATTAGTGAGTATCTTGTATTGTTAAATATTTGTAGTGAAAGGATTTTATGAAGATAATAATTGTTCTCAAAGACCGATATTTGTTAAAGTTTTAAAGTTAATAAGATGTGAAGTTGGTATAAATAAAGAGTCCACTATTAACATAAGAAGGATGTTGAAGAGTTGGGGACCGTTTATAATCAGGGGAGTATGTGACTTAGTATATACAACCTAAGTATATGTGCCACCAATAGTATGGATTGGTTTTACACAAATAGAATTAAAGTGCATAGAGGTGAGTGGGTATCTTGACATGGTGTATATTGTGAATAGATGTCAATTATTTGTATTCTGGTTTGGATTCATATACTTCGATTTGAGAGGTTTTGTTGTATGGATAGTTGTATATGGGTTCAACTTTACAGTTGATTTAATAATCAACTATTGGGCATGATTGAGAATTGATATGTGTAAATGAGTTTATGCGGGTTCATACAAGTTCAAATGAATTTTCATGTCAAAATGGTGAGCTGAAAAGTGGCCGACCAGTTTCGTGGAAGGACTGGCATAGCTTATGCCAGAGTTGGCTTAGACTATGTCGGTTCCCTTTTCATTTGGTTATTTCATGTTTTTAATAGTTTGTGTAAAGTCATAAGGTTTGTATGATTATACTAATGCTTATATTGTATAATCATGTGTAGGTGAAGCTTTACGGTTTGGTTGCTCGTGTTCAAGGTCTCGGATCAGATTAAAGGAAGAACCTTTTGTACATGTCTAGTGACTGTTCTAAGACAAAGATTGGATAAAACTAATATGTTAACAATCTTTTCAATGTGGTTTATAAGAACGAACAAGTGATGGTTAGTAGTCTTGTTGAAAGGCATTGTTATTAAAAGAAACAAAATAAACAAAAAAAAAATTTGGGACCATTTTTTGCTTAGCAACTTTTTTTTTATATAAATAAGTTTCGAGTGTTACATGTTGGTATCAGAGCCATAGGTTGAGGGATTTGAATATGGGGTGGTATTCAAACTCAACCTTAGTGCTCTTAGTGGGAGATGAATGTTGATCCGAGACTTGATAACGAAGCCAAAGACACAAGGTTAGTAAAATTCTCTGGTTATTTATTAATTTTGTTGACATATGAACTAATGGCTAAACCGTTATGGTCGTAAGGTGGCAAATAGGAACTATGAACATATGTTAATAAACATAAGTTGAGTTGATATATCAAATGGATATTTGTTACCATGTACGGTGAAAGGACATGTTAGCTGAAATTCATTCCTTTTGACATGTTGTGGTAATAATAAGAACATGTTTGGATAGTATGTGGGCTAATATGCAGGGCCCGCGTTTTAGTCGATATACTATACTAGGATGTTCTTAGCACAACCATGAATGTGTTAGGAGTACTGAAAAGTAAGTGGGCATGTCCTACTGATTATGTTGAAAATTGTGATGACAGGAATGGTGGAGACAACAAGATGTAATTAGCAGCCATTGGTTTGGATTGTCACTAGTGTATGACCTTTGGCTGCCGATAACTGATAATATGACTACGGGGATAAATTGAGAGACAAAATAAAAAAGGGGACGCGAGTCCTAGGAGGCTTGAGTTGACAGGCCTTAAATATGGGAGTTGGTGATCTCCAAACATATGGTGAATTAGTAGATGCTTATGACGGAATGTCTAACAATAAAGGTAACTCAAGCGAGGTTTCGGGAAGCCAAACCAAAAAAGAAGCTCGTCAAAAAGGTAATTTCCAAGGTATGTAATTACATTAGTTTATGACTAACATGTTGTAATGAGCTAAGTAAAAAAAACTCTTAAAAGAATAACGAAAGCCATTTTTAGACCATGAGGAGAATTGATCTTAAGTAATACCATGTAAAGGGCATGTAAAACCAAAGTATAGATGACCCACGAGGTTGTAGAAGCGGAGGTATTGCCCCTTATTATCAATCATAGTCGTGGCTGTGGTTGGAAAGGAAAGTAAACTTGACATTGTTGAATGTCATGGAAAGAAGTTAAGAAAAGATAATGCCTTCGGGTATTATGGAAAGAAGTAAAATAAAGATGTTACCTTTGGGTAACATGAATGTAAGTTTAAGTAAAGGTGATACCTTCGGGTATCACGAAAAGTAAAAATAAAGTAAAGATGATATGGTGAGCTGAAAAGTGGCCGACCAGTTCCGTGGAAGGACTAGCATAGCTTATGCCAGGGTTGGCTTAGACTACGCCGGTTCCCTTTTCATTTGGTTATTTCATGTTTTTAATAGTTTGTGTAAAGTCATAAGGTTTGTATGATTATACTAATGCTTATATTGTATAATCATGTGTAGGTGAAGCTTTACGGTTTGGTTGCTCGTGTTCTAGGTCTCGGATCAGATTAAAGGAAGAACCTTTTGTACATGTCTAGTGACTGTTCTAAGACAAAGATTGGATAAAACTAATATGTTAACAATCTTTCAATGTGGTTTGTAAGAACGAACAAGTGATGGTTAGTAGTCTTGTTGAAAAGCATTGTTATTAAAAGAAACAAAATAAATAAAAAAAAAATTGGGATCATTTTTTGCTTAGCAACTTTTTTTATATAAATAAGTTTCGAGTGTAAGGTAAAACTTTTAAATTGTATGTATATCAAACTTTTAAAATTCTAGAGTAAGGTAAAACTTACAGACTAGAATCATAGGAACCATTTCTTCAGTTCCTGTCAGAAATCTTCAGTCGTAAAATTCTAGAGTACCCTCTCTCCAGATGAAGTAGGTCAGCATATGTAGTTGATATCTCTTTGATCTCTATCGATTGCGAATACCAGACGGTATGACAGAAGCGCCATATGAGGATTGGTGTACCTTAATATGTTCCATAGATGGCTTCCATGCCTGATCAGTATGGAGGTTTAATGCATGGAACCACAAAGATATTCCAATGGTCATATGGTACTAAAGTCAGCTAATGGTATTCAAAGAAGATATCCAGAATGGAATTGTCCAAGTAAGTGTCTCTGATTAAGGAATCTGTGGACTCGTAAAGTAAATGTGTCACTTATCTGACACAAGCAATGATAGATGAACTGGAGCCTGAGATTTGGAAAATCTCTGTAACCTCCTTGTGTTTTGATTATCTTCTCCAAAGACTACCTTGTTTACCTCCTGAAAGGCAAGTAGAGTTAAGATTTATATCCCGCATAGGGCTGCATTATTGTGAAATCTCCAGGATGACTAGTTCCATCATTGGAAGAATCAAAACCCTGATTAAGTGAGTGTTAAGATAGAGGTTCATAAAGCCTAATACAATATTCTGAGAGTTCGGTATTGATAATTAAGAAAGACGGTTCATTTTTCTTAAGCATTGATTACCGCAACCCTACCTAGGCAACAATTAAGAATCGCCATCAGCTGCCCAGGATCGTCGATTTGTTCGACTAGCTGTAAGAATTAGCTATTCCTTAAGACTGGTTTTAAGCAGTGGTTGGAATAACCATCTCACCTTAAATAAGCTTTTATATAATAGACGTTATGTAAGTATCAAGGTTGCTCCTTTGGAGACCTTGTATAGATGGAATGTTAAACATCTGTTGTTAGACAGAAGTTCGGTAAGTCCGAATTAGCAGGACCTGAAATTACCTTGGAAGCAACGAATAAAATTATACGAATTCGTAACTATCTGAAAATTTGCCAGTAATCGGCGGAAAATCAAGGATTAATGAAAGTCGCAACCCTCCTAAGTTCTTGTTAAGGAATAAGATTCAACAGAAGGTATCACCCTAGAAGGGTGTGCTAAATTGTTAATTATCAGGCTAGTTAAGCTCTGGATATATAGAATCATTCGAGGAAATCGAATATATCAAGATCAAGTAGCATATAAGCTAAAACCTATTTAAGGAGCTTGGTGGAGCTCGCAATGTGTTCCACACTTGTGATTTAAAGATATGGCTAGACAATAGGTCAAGAGCATTGTCACATAATGATATACGGGTTAATAAAAAAAACTTATAGTTTGTGGTGAAATCATCATCGATTGAGGAGCGACAAGATTTGAAGCTCCAAAAGGATACATGTACCTATTATAAAGAACATCTTGGGTACCTGGAGGGGCCCCAGATATGCTGTGGAAGATTGAGTCCATTTTAAGACAGAAAGTACTTCCATCTTTCGAGCAAATCTCGAGGTTGAGATTTCTTTTAAGGGGGGTGAGGATGTAACACCTCGTAAAAATGACGTCCAATAATGTGTTGACACGTGTACAAAACCCTAATAAGGTCAATCGTTGACTATGAAGGACTAATTTTGCGAAAAATCAAAAACTTTAATTATGGAAGGACTGGAAGTGTTAACATGCTTAACATAAGCCTCTGAATAACGTTACACGGTAATCATTTTCACAAATGAGCCACTTATTGATAGAGTGTAACCGTTTGCGTAATTAATTGAAAGTTTGCGCGACGAGGGGTTAAAAGCGTCAACATGTTAATTCTTACCTCTGAGTGACCTTTTAACAAAAGGTAGCTTCATGATATTTGATTATACTCTCGGGAATGCCAATTATTGGCTGTCTAAGACTTTTATGTCTTTAAGTGATGTTACGCGCAACTTTGCAAGTTTAAGGGGTTAAAAGTGTCAATACGTTTAATTTATACCTCTAAATGACCTTTTTACGAACCCGAAGCATCGTGATGTTTAATAATACTCTCAAGAATGCCTAATATGGATTAGATAAGGCTTCGATGCTATTAAACGATGATATGCGCAAGTTTGCGCGTTAGAGGGACTATTTGCGTCAAACTGCAAAAGTCTATCAATTCGTATGGTATCGAACCTTCCATAATATGATCATAACTTAAACATGCCCTAAATATCCTTTATATAGCTTAGATATAGTCTTAGAGGTGTTTGGTGCGCAAAATTAAACTTATTTGATCAACAGGGACTAAAAGCGTCAAAAAGTGCATAAGTTTGCATTTTCGCGCATATCTTACGTTCTGGAAATATCCGGACATCCAAAAATTTATGTAATCACTAAAATAATTCATTTTAGTGTTTGGCGTGATAAAATTCCATTCGTCGTGTAATTTGGACCGTTTTTCGCATCCGTTCGTGTTTCGTCGTAATTAGCCGAACAACGTGACCGTACGACCAAATGAACCGACATCCGGCATATTTTTGAGCATGTTTCATGTTCCCTATGTTTAGGCATCATTGTAGAGCCTTGAAAGTGGCTTAACGGGCCTTAGATATGTCAGAAATGGCATTTAGCTAGTGCAGGGACCATTTCAGCAAATCTATCAAACTTGTGGTTGGGCCAGAAGCTTAGGTGGGCCGTGTAAGCCCACCTGGTTTTCCTACGCGGGCCGTGTAGACAGATCAGCTGCAGAAACTTGTTTTTTTGTTGCTGGTTTCGTCAAATCTGGTTTCAATTCTCTCATAACTCAATCTAGGGGCTTGCTACCTGTTTTATAAAACATTTTAACACATGTTATGATCTGGTTATACCTTCCGACACTTGTCACGATCCTATGCGATCCCGAAAACTATAAATAGATGGTGGGTTTCATTTGTTCAAGCACGCCATCTTTCCACTTCTGATCTTGCTCTGATTTTGAGAGGATCATGAGCTTTTGGGAACCTCCTTCAGTCCTAAGGACCACTCATAAATGTTCCTTTCGTGCTTAATTCAATTGTTTGGCTCTTAAAGCCGAAAAGTCAAGCGTTTGCGATAAACGCTTTGACTTTTAAATGATCGAGCCATTGTTCACAATGAACATGGCTACGTGATCGTAATTAGGTAGGTATTAAACCCTCAAAAGGGCACCTCCTAATTACCACGTTTGCTTAGTTAATTATCGGGTCAAAATAATCAAAATAAAAGTCAAACGAGTCGGTTTTTAAATAAAAATTCATAACTAATGATGTAAGGGAAATAAAATCAGTTTTTATCACTTTAATAACTTGGTAAATATTAATTGAACATGTCTAGGCATGTTCAACCCGAAAATTCTAAGTTTAAGCTCGTTTTGCAACCGAAAGTCGCAAGAGTTGACTTTTGCTTTGACTTTCAGTTTTGACCCGATTTAGCTTAGTTTAGATATGCCTTAGGATTCCTTTAGGACCATATTATAGGTTAGTATAACCCTCTGAAGTTATATAACCTGGTTCCTTAGTAATCTGATTCATTGCATGTTTCCGTTAAATGCTTAAATGTTGATCATAATGCCCTTTTGATATTAAGACGAGATTTTTGAAAATATGAGAGGACAAAAACCTTTATTACTGATATTTAAGTATGTTCTAAAAGTTTGACATCAGTTTATGGTCTAAAATGAGAGTTATGCTCAATATCGTAAATAAAGGTCTTTTTTATTAATTAAACGACATATTTGATATAAATCCTATTTAAACTCAAATTTTGACATCAAACCTTTTACCTACTGATTTAATATAATATTTTGGGATTTTTGGAAATTTTTATTAAATTTTAAGAAGATCATAACATAGAGTTCTCGCATAGGCTCGGTAATTGACGATAACACCCTTTTTGCTAATAAAATGAGTTTTATACATCCTTTACATGTCAAACCCTTTTCTACTGATTTTATATAATAAATAAGTTATTTTAAACTTTAAAGGCTAGTCAAAATCTCAGATCTCCCTATTTAAACCGAATATCTTCAAATACCGACTTTTATACGATTTAGGCGCATAGTATGGTTTAAAACCATATTAGGCACCTAAAACTTGATACCTACTGATGTTATGAATAAATTTTTATACTTTAACAGTGAATAAAAGTTTTGAACTTAGATTTCCAAAATTAACCCTTAAAGCATATGTGAAATGACCAAAATGCCCCTACGGTGCATAGTTTGGCCATAAATCATAAATTTCACATATGTGAGATATCTTACTGATATGACTTGATAAAATAAATATTTTAATGATTATTTAGACCAGAAACTCAGATTATTATTTAACCTCTTTTATAAACATTAAAATGACCAAAATACCCCTACGGGGCATAAATTGGTTTTAAATTTGTTTTGGGCATAATGGAAGGTATCCTACTGATATCACAACATATTTAAGGAATATTAACTTGTGAAACATGTTCATGACTCATTTGGTTACCCGTAGTGCATCTTACGCGTTCGGTATGGTTTATGTAACTAGTTTAATTTGGATCGTTTTTCGCATCCGTTCGCGTTTCGTCGTGTAATTTGGATCGTTTTTTGCATCCGTTCGCGTTTCGTCGTAATTAGCCGAATAACGTGACCGTACGACCAAACGAACCGACATCCGGCATATTTTTTGTGCTTGTTTCATGTTCCCTATGTTTAGGCATCATTGTAGAGCCTTGAAAGTGGCTTAACGGGCCTTAGATATGTCAGAAATGGCATTTAGCAAGTGCAGGGACCATTTCAGCAAATCTGTCAAACTTGTGGCTGGGCCAGAAGCTTAGGCGGGCCGCGTAAGCCCACATGGTTTTCCTACGCGGGCCACGTAGACAGATCAGCTGCAGAAACTTGTTTTTTTGTTGCTGGTTTCGTCAAATCTGGTTTCCATTCACTCATAACTCAATCTTAGGGGCTTGCTACCTGTTTTATAAAACCATTTTACACATGTTATGATCTGGTTATACCTTCCGACACTTGTCACGATCCTATGTGATCCCGAAAACTATAAATAGACGGTGGGTTTCATTTGTTCAAGCACACCATCTTTCCATTTCTACTCTTGCTCCGATTTTGAGAGGATCCTGAGCTTTTGGGAACCTCATTCAGTCCTAAGGACCACTCGTAAGTGTTCCTTTCGTGCTTAGTTCAATTGTTTGGCTCTTAAAGCCGAAAAGTCAAGCGTTTGCGATAAAAGCTTTGACTTTTAAAAGATCGAGCCATTGTTCGCAACGAAAATGGCTACATGATCGTAATTAGGTAGGTATTAAACCCTCAAAAGGGCACCTCCTAACTACCACGTTTGTCGGGTCAAAATAATCAAAATAAAAGTCAAACGAGTCAGTTTTTAAATAAAAATTCATAACTAATGATGTAAGGGCAATAAAATTAATTTTTATCACTTTAATAACTTGGTAAATATTAATTGAACATGTCTAGGCATGTTCAACCCGACCATTCTAAGTTTAAGCTCGGTTTGCAACCGAAAGTCACAAGAGTTGACTTTTGCTTTGACTTTCAGTTTTGATCCGGTTTAGCTTAGTTTAGATATGCCTTAGGATTTCTTTAGGACCATATTATAGGTTAGTATAACCCTCTGAAGTTATACAACCTGGTTCCTTAGTAATCCGATTCATTGCATGTTTCCGTTAAATGCTTAAATGTTCATCATAATGCCCTTTTGATATTAAGACGAGATTTTTGAAAATATGAGAGTACAAAAACCTTTATTACTGATATTTAAGTATGTCCTAAAAGTTTGACATGAGTTTATGGTCTAAAGTGAGAGTTATGCTCAATATCGTAAATAAAGGTCTTTTTATTAATTAAACGGCATATTTGATATAAATCCTATTTAAACTCAAATTTTAACATCAAACCTTTTACCTACTGATGTAATATAATATTTTGGGATTTTTGGAAATTTTTATTAAATTTTAAGATGATCATAACATAGAGTTCTCGCATAGGCTCGGTAGTTGACGATAACGCCCTTTTTGCTAATAAAATGAATTTTATACATCCTTTACATGTTAAACCTTTTTCTACTGATTTTATATAATAAATAAGTTATTTTAAACTGTAAAGGCTGGTCAATATCTCAGATCTCCCTATTTAAACCGAATATCGTCAAATACCGACTTTTATGCGATTTAGGTGCATAGTATGGTTTAAAACCATATTAGGCACCTAAAACTTGATATCTACTGATGTTATGAATAAATTTTTATACTTTAACAGTGAATAAAAGTTTTGAACTCAGTTTCCAAAATTAACCCTTAAAGCATATGTGAAATGACCAAAATACCCCTACGGTGCATAGTTTGGCCATGAATCATAAATTTCACAAATGTGAGATATCTTACTGATATGACTTGATAAAATAAATATTTTACAGATTATTTAGACCAGAAACTCAGATTATTATTTAACCTCTTTTATAAACATTAAAATGACCAAAATACCCCTACGGGGCATAAATTGGTTTTAAATTCGTTTTTTGGAATGTATCCTACTGATATCACAACATATTTAAGGCATATTAACTTGTGAAACATGTTCATGACTCATTTGGTTACCCGTTGTGCATCTTACGTGTTCGGTATGGTTTATCTAACTAGTTTACATAAATTAACCGAAACGGGTCAGACCTTATCATTTTCACTTCAAAATTCAGAATGTGTTTGTTTACCCATATTATACAAGTCTCCATACTTGTCGGGTCTAAATCACATTCTAATCCGGTCTTCGCTTAATCTTGCATTTTAACCGTAACCCTTTCCTTAAAACTAATCGGTCTAAGTTACAACTTAAATAAAGACCCGTTAGGAATCTAATAGGTTAATAAAACCTTCGTTCCAGATTGAGAGCCCCAGTAAAGGTACTTGTTCTTGCTGATTTGAATATACGGTTGAGAATAATATTACATTTTAGCTCAGGTAAATGCTTTTAACTTATTTTCCGTTATACGGGCTTGGGATACGGTATTATAAAAAATACCGCTTAGCCGGGTGTAGAAACCTTTTAATCGGAGATGATTAAATTGCATAATCCCGTTTTAATCAATATTGCTTGATAACAAATAACGTTGGGGGTTAATGACCGTGTCCTGGATATCATTGGCTCATTTAAAAAGTGTGAATGGCCACAACTTAAGCACAAGGTGTAGGCATAACACCTCCTGTTGCGTATGTAAAAGATATACTCACTCGTGAGGTAACTTCTTGTGAGTTATATTTGTGGTGTGTCGATTAATCTTGATCGGTTTGTTTAAATCACCGGCCCTAAATGTTGGACAGACATGTAAATCTGATACAAGATTGTTATTAATATAATTGTCCCAAGTTATAAAAGAATTTTTGTGCCTTGTGCATTTAAATCAATTTTCATAAAGATTTTCAAAAGAGTCAGTTAATTATATTTACCAGTGTAAACTGACGTATTTTCCAAAAAGGTTAAGTGACAGGTAATGTACGTAAATTGACTGGGAGCTCAGGGCGTTAATAGGGAATCTTGCAAGTTCTAAACGTCTAAAGTCTGTTGAACCGTGTTTATGTTTCTGATTTAAGATCCGCCTGTGGATCCATCTTACAATCCATTTGTAATATTTGATGTTACTTTCGAATCGATTTATAATATATTTACTTTAGACTTCCGCTGTGCATTGAACTGTGATTATTTGACTATGATGATATCAACTACGTCACGATACTCCCCACCAGGCCCACCGGTAATACGTGGAAATATCGGGGTGTGACAGCAACAGTTTCCATGCACAACACCGGATTGATGCAGCGATAAGCATAAACGGCATACCAATGGCAGGTCCTCTGAGCAGGCTCGGGTACTCACTTCGTCGCCCTGACATGACCATGCGCCAATTCTCATTCGCGATAACCTACAAAAAAGGGATACACAAAACACATGAAAATATTGTAGATTTAACAGTTTATATGCACACTTTCAAAGAAAGTTAAAGATATACGAACAAGGTGCCATGAGGGCTAAAAATGTGTGGCACATAGGCACACAAGTAGAGCTTTTCTGCCCCATAACAAACAAAGGTTGTGGGGTGGTGGAACTTGTTCAAACACCCCAAGGGCCGAATTCACGGCACGCAGGCCGGATAGTGGAACATATTAAAATCCTACGATCAACAAAAGCCATAGGATGATAGAACATGTCTTTTGCCAGAAGGTCAAATCCTCAGCACATAGGTTAGGTATGGGTGACACTTTTTTTATAACAACCTACATCTATTACACGGGTACACGCCTATACACAACACACTTGTCGTACTTCATCTTCAAGTTCATGCACCTTAGGTCCCCACCCATCCCTACTCTGCATCTGCACCACTAGATCTCTAAAACAACTCATAAAGATTGTCCACTGCAACGTCACAAGTGGCAATCTAAGCAATGATAGCTAGGATAGGGAAATCTAGTTGGTCATACTCTTCATGAGTCTCCATCAGGATAGTTTGGGTATCCATTGCTTTTAGCTTAAAGAATTCCTAGGTAAACTCTTGCCCTAGCTCTTGCCTCAAGTGCGTTAGACATTCCATGTACGCGATCGACCAATACTTCTTTTTTCACAGCCACCGTTAATCGAGCAACAAAGGTAGTTAGCTCAGTGGAGTTGCGAATCGCAACCTACAAAAGCAAAGAATAAGTAAAGGCATACAAACATAGAGGAAGAAGGAAAAAATCGTACATGCATAAATCTACGCTCGAGTAGCTAGCAGTTATTGTTGCCAACTACCATGATGACTCTTATTCAGTCAAGGTATCCTTCACTTTGGTCATCTCTACCTCCACAATCACCAGTTTCTCTTTCGTGGCATCAGCCCGAGCGATGTCTACACCCTCTGTCACGGCCCCTGGCCCGGTGTTACCCGGTCCAGAAGCCGCGGGACAGAAAACCCGTGGTATTTATTTAAGTTGTCAGCGGAATTATTGACAGGATCTTTTAAACTGAAAATGCCCAATTATTTTATTTCACAATTTGGGAATAACACCCATAATTTACAATAAAGGTGATTTCACTGGGAAATCCCTGTTTTTACAAAAACATGTTTCTTTATTTTTTTTTATTGAGCCACCTCTTCAAGCTTGTAATGCTACATAGCACTTTTTCCCTGATTCACAGTAGGTCACCTAAAACATTTTAAAAAAAAAGTTTTATCAGCGGGGAAATACTGGCGAGTCATTCAATTTGCACAAAAGACACATTGTTATCAATTTACAGCATTAAGGGTTTTTATATTTGCCCCTATCATATAATTATCTGGTTTAGCTGTCACTCGACCGAATATATGACTGTGGACATATCACTAATTAGGGTCGCCCACCTAAAGTGATAAATCGTTAGTAGTAATGTGCACAAAAACCCCCACATACTGCCAGTAATTAAAGATTAGCAAAGACTTAATCACTGCAAAGTATAACTGGAAAACATTTAGGGTTTTGTAAAGCAATTTGATAAAAAGAGAATGACTCACATTGCAGGTTTAATTGGGCAGAGTTTAGCCTACTGATTTAGCCTTGTAACCTAGTTTAAATAACAATGCACACGAAACTAGGTCATAACTTAATACAACATTTATGATAAACTCACGAAATCAAAACCCTCACGACGAATGACAAAGTATAGCCCAAATACGGGCAGCACTTAAACATCCATCGGATCGGTTTCAATCGATCGGACATTGTATCGTAGCAGTGATCGAGTTATTACCCTTGATCATAGCAGCGTTTTGCTATTGTGAATGTGATTTTCGAACAGAAAGATGTGATTTTTGATGAATTTCTCTCACACAGACGATCTGCCCATGACTGACCCATTTATAGCTGATTTTTAGGTTTTACGCGGCCCGCGTAAACCCTCGCTTGAATCTTACGTGACCCGCGAGGGCCCCCTAGTCTACGTGTAGGGCTAGCGTGTCACATGTAGGTCCGCCACGTGTGCGACACGTGGCCTAAGCGCTTATCCAGAGGAATTTTAAGTTGTCGCGGCCCGCGTGGAAACCAATTTTCTTAATTTCTTGATTTTTCATGAATATTAGGGTTTCAGGGGTCCGGGTTTTCACTTACGGGTTGTTTATGGACATTTTTGCAGGTCCTGACATCCTCCCCGCCTTATTTAAAAATCTCGTCCTCGAGATTCACTGAAATAAGTGAGGATATTTTCGCTTCATTTCCGATTCCAGTTCCCAGGTGTACTCAGGTCCTCTTTTTGAATCCCACTTGACCTTGACCAGTACTAGTCTTTTGTGCTTGAGAAACTTGACCTTTCTGTCTTCAATTTGGAGTGGTTTCTTAACAAATTTTAGCTTTTCATTTACCTCTATCTATTGAAGAGGTACTACCAGTGATTCGTCAGATAGACATTTCTTGAGGTTAGATACATGAAATACATCATGTACTCCGGCTAGTTCTTCTGGTAGTTGTAAGCGATATGCAACTGGTCCTATTCTTTGAGTTACTGGGAATGGTCCTATATACCTTGGACTTAGTTTTCCTTTCTTACCGAACCGAACTACTCCTTTCTAAGGAGAAACTTTCAAGAGTACCTTATTTCCGACTTGAAATTCTAAAGGCTTGCGTCAATTGTCGGCATAACTCTTCTGGCGATCTCGGGCCGTTTTCAGTCTTTCCTTGATTTGAGTGATCTTGTCGGTGGTTTCTTGTACAATCTCGGGACCTGATAATTGACTTTCTCCTATTTCTGCCCAACAAACTGGAGTTCTGCACTTTCGTCCATACAGTGCTTCGAATGGGGCATCTTCAATGCTTGCATGATAACTATTATTATAGGAGAATTCGATTAAGGGTAGGTGGTCATCCCAGTTTCCACCAAAATCTATTACACATGCCCTAAGCATGTCTTCCTGGGTTTGGATTGTCCTTTCACTTTGTCCATCTGTTTGGGGATGGTAAGCTGTACTTAAATTTAATCGCGTCCCCATGGCTTCTTGGAAATTTGTCCAAAAATGTGAAGTGAAGCGACTATCCCTATCCGATACAATGGAGAGTGGAACTCCATGTAAAGATACTACTTCGTCTACATACAACTTTGCTAACCTTTCCATGCTAAAGGTTTCTTTCATGGGTAGAACATGAGCTGATTTGGTTAATCGATCCACAATTACCCAAATCGCGTCATTACCTTTTCGGGTTTTGGGCAACTTAGTAACAAAGTCCATGGTTATGAGTTCCCATTTCCATACAGGCATTTCTAATTGTTGTAGTAGACCTGAGGGTTTCTGGTGTTCTGCCTTAACTCGTGAACAAGTAAGACACTTAGAAACATATTTAGCTATATCTTTTTTCATTCCTATCCACCAGAAGTTATTCCTTAAGTCTTGGTACATCTTATTATTACCAGGATGCATGGTATACCTAGATTTATGGGCTTCTTCCAAAATCTTATTTCTTAAGTCTCCTTGTTTAGGTACCCAAATTCTTTTCTTATGGAATCTCCAAATTCCATCAACTCCTTGCTCTAGTTCTTTTATTCTTCCTTTCATTCCTTCAACATCATCCTTAATTGTTGTTTCTTGAACGTTCTTCAGTTGTTCCATTAAATCTACTTGTTAACTTAATCTAAGAGCATGAGTTCGTCTTTGTCTCTCATGATACTTACGACTTAGGGCATCTGCAACTACATTTGCCTTTCCTTCGTGATATTGAATATAACAATCGTAGTCACTTAGAATTTCCATCCATCTTCGTTGTCTCAGGTTTAATTCTTTTTGCCCGAATATGTACCTTAAACTCTTGTGATCCTTATAAACTGTAAACTTACTTCCATACAGATAGTGCCTCCAAATCTTAAGGGCAAAAATTATTGCTCCTAATTCTAAATCATGAGTTGTATAATTTTCTTCATGCTTCTTTAATTGTCTTGAGGCATACGCAATTACCTTTTTGCGTTGCATCAACACACATCCTAATCCTAACTTAGAAGCATCACAATAAACTTCAAAATCTTCTGTCCCTTCTGGTAAAGCTAAAATAGGCGTATTTGTTAACTTTTGCTTTAAGATCTTAAAAGCCTCTTCTTGCCTGGGTCCCCATTCAAACTTAACTGTTTTACAGGTTAGCTTAGTTAATGGTACTGCTATCTTAGAGAAATCCTTAACGAAACGCCTATAGTACCCAGCTAATCCTAGAAAACTTCTAACTTCCTTAGCTGATTGCAGGACCTTTCATTTGGTGATCGCTTCTATTTTTGGAGGGATCTATGTGAATACCTTCGTAATTCACCATATGTCCTAAAAATTGCACCTCCTGTAGCCAAAATTCACACTTTGAGAATTTGGCATAAAGCTTTTCCTTTCTTAACAAAGTTAAGAGTGCTCGTAAATGTTCACAATGCTCGTCCTGACTTTTGGTATAAATAAGTATATCGTCGATGAAGACAGTTACAAATTTATCTAAGTACGGTTTACAGATTCTATTCATCATGTCCATAAATGTTGCAGGAGCATTTGTTAATCCAAATGGCATGACTGTAAACTCGTAGTGACCATACCTAGTTCTGAAAGCGGTTTTAGGTATGTATTCTTCTTGTACCTTCAATTGATGGTATCCGGATCGCAAGTCTATCTTAGAAAAATATCTAGCTCCCTGAAGTTGATCAAAAAGATCATCAATCCTAGGTAATGGGTATCGATTCTTAATTGTAACCTTATTCAATTCCCTGCAATCGATACACATTCGCATCAAACCATCTTTCTTTTTCACAAACAACACTGGTGCTCCCCACGGGGATGAACTAGGTTGTATAAATCCTTTGCTTAGCAATTCATCTAATTGCTTTTTCAATTCTAGCATTTCGGTGGGTGCTAACCGATAAGGCGCCTTAGCTATCGGTGTAGTTCCAGGAATTAGATGAATTCTAAACTCTACTTCCCTATCTGGTGGTAATCCTGGTAGTTCTTCTGGGAATACATCTGATACTACAGGAATTTCCTTAAGTTCCTTATCCTTAGTGCTAATGATTACCGAAATCATATACACCATTCCTTGCTTTCGTTCATAACTAGCAACTTTCATTACAGAAATGAACTTCATTGATTTACGTGGCTTATCTCCTGTAACCACGATTATTTCTCCTGATGGTGTATGAATTTCAATGGAATTCTTATCACAGAGGATTCGAGCAAGGTTGGCTACTGACCAATCCATTCCTAATACGACATCGAATCCAGCTAAATTCATAGGTAATAGGTTTGCAGAAAATTTATGACCTGAAAGTTCTATATTTTCTTTTTGCAAAACCGTATCTATGTTAACAGAGTTCCCGTCTGCCGTTTCTACTGTGTAAATTTGCCTAAGTTTGGTTAAGGGTAGCTTAAGAGCTTGGCAGAAAGAAGTATTTATAAAACTTTGGTTTGCACCAGAGTCGAATAATACTTTCGCATAAACGTTGTGTACCAGAAACGTACCAGCTATTACGTCGGGAATCAGTTCGGCTTCCTGTGTGGTCAATTGGAAGGCTCTTGCGTTCTTCTTATTAGTTCCTTCAGCAGGTTTGACCTTGTTATCCGCTGGTTTGACCAATTTAGGGCATTCTAGTCTGAAATGCCCAGCTTCTCCACAGTTGTAGTAGATCTTTGATTTCTTTTTGCATTCCTCCTCCCGATGGCCCGGAATTTTGCAGAAATTACAGTTTTCTCTACATTTTCCAAAATGTTTCTTTTTGCAATTCCCGCAAAATGGCGGGGTGGAAGAGGACCCAGTTCCCTTCCTCTTGAAGTTAGTATTATTACCCACACGAAATCCTTGGTGATCTTTTGTGCTAATTCCTTTTTCCTGTTTTCGTCTCGCGTAGGTACCAGCTCGTCGGTCAAAGTATTGGCTAACTCCACTGCATCGTCAATTATGCAGGGTCTCGCAGCCTTGACGATGTCACGAATCTCGCTAATTAAACCCCAGATATAGCGAGAAATAAATACCGGTTCTGGTGAAGCCAGAGTTGGTACAATTCTGGCATATTCGAAGAATTTCGAAGTATACCCTCGACAATCAACATCCACCTTTCCACTAGACGCTTAAATTCTTCCCAACTCATGGCATAAGCCATGTCACTTCCCTTGGCTTGTAGTACCGTGTTCCACCATTCTAATGCCTCTTCCTTAAAAGGTGAGAAGCATACATGACCTTATCCTCCTCGGCACATTTACTTATTTTAATCACTGCCTCGGTTTTCTCCAACCAACACAGTGCAGCAGTTGCCCCTTCATTGCCTGCAAATTCAACAGGTTTACAGGCAAGAAATTCTTTATAAGTGCAACCAGGTGTTGCAACTTTCATTTTCTTAAGTATTGGGGCTTGGATCACGTTGTCATTATTGCCGCCTCCGTTAACACTATTACTGAAATTATCGTCGCGTGTGCGTTTACTTGGGTTGGCTTGCAAAGGATCAACAGGACTTTTGACAGCAGCGACGATTGCTTGCAAAGCATTTGCTATTCCCTGGGCAATGATATTTTCTATATCTTGCCTATTAAGAAAGTGATCCTCATTGTTTTGCTCGGATTGGTTAACTTCGTTAACTGGTTCATTAACAATGTGTTCCATCTGTTAATTAACAATATATATGTTGTTGGCACAAAATAAATAACAACTAACATAATAAAGCAATCACACATAAGCACGTATAGCCAAAATTGTCGACCTTGCGACGTTGATATTTTTATATATTAGTAGGCATCCGTACACACTAGTTATATTACAAAAGTTTTATTTTAAATTATTTTACATGATTATATTTTTATTATTTATTATTATTTTATTATTTATTAAACACTCAACCACACAACCACAGTCAACTGACATTTCAGAAACGACGCTCCCTCTCGTCGTATTTCCATGAGATATGTTCCCCCACTTCTCCGATTCGATTTCCTGCGTTCACCAATTCCTCACCATAGTGGCGGAGTTCAGCCAAGTTTTCTGTGCTCATAGGTGGGTTTGGTGCAGGCTCAGGGTCAAACTGGGGGAAATAGGTGTTAGGGTTATTCAAGAGGTTCTGAAATTGCCAGTCAGTTGTCCACCATTCTTCCAGCTCTCCTTGTAGGGGTCGGGGGTTGACAATGGGATCTGGGATAGCAGGTTCCAAATTCACTAGGAGTTGGGATTCAGCAGGGTAATTGAAGAGGTTTTCATCGGCAGGTCCGATGAGGTCGCTATTGGCCAGTTTGCGATCCAGCTCCTCCCATGGTGGCATTTCCTGAGCTTGCCTCGATCTACTTTCCTTTCCCTTTATCCTTCGGATCCTCAGTATTTTTAACATTCTGTGCAGCTGGTTTCTTCCTACGCCCACGTTTCCAGTCCAAGATTCTCCTTCTCTTTTTCGGCTTTGGTTTCTCCTGCGATTGGGTCTGGAATACTATTGGCTCCTCAGTATCAGCCTGGTAGCCAGTGAAGGTGCCAGTGATATCCATATCGGTGCTATGGATGGAAATGTTTCGAAGTGCTTCCGACAGTTCATTCATGTTGATAACACACATGAAGACACACTGTTGGTGCATACATCTGTCGTCTTCGTCTTAAATTGAGTCTGGAACATGTGTGATAGCTTGAACATGTGTGATAGCTTGAACATGTGTGATAGCTTGAATTTGTATGTTAGCTTGAGATGTCTGATAGCTTGAACCGTGTATGTGTCATTTCAAGCTGTCTAGCTAACACTATATATAGGCTTGTCATGTGTTCATTTGAAGGTGACAGACCAGAGACTAGGGATTGATACCGAGGTGCTGCCGGTATTCCTTGTGTTTGTAATCGTTGTTATTTCAATACACAAGACGTTTAAAGTGATATTCAAGCTGTTTCGCAGTCGGTTTCTTATTTTCCGCATCTGAAACTAATAAAATCTCTTCTGAACGACTCGTTTGGGTCACAAACCGATCCTAAAAGTGGTATCAGAGCTCAGGAGGAAGAGATCTTGCCAAAACAGCTTGTTTTCGTCACTTTTTCTGATTTCTACACCATTCTTTTTCAAATTTAAAAAATTTTTCACGGTAAAAACGGTTCAAACTTTCACATATTGTGCGCATTCATGTATTAACAAATCCTGTAAAGTTTCAGAACTCAAATCGACTTAAAACCAGTTAAAATCAGTGTTTCGCTTGAAATTGGTTCGATTTTTGCTGACGTCATAGAATGTTCAAGCGAACATAACATCGTGAGTCACCTTGAAACTGGTTTCTCGCTTGAAAATACACCTTGTCCGCTTGAAATTGACTGATCGCTTGAAAAAACAACCTTGTTCGCTTGAAACTGGCAGCTCGCTTGAAAAAAATACGTCTGACCGCTTGAAAACGTTGACCGCTTGAATATAATGACCGCTTGAATTATATTTTGGGTGATAAAGTGCATCGATTTATGCTGAACATTTATTTAGTTGTCGGTTAAATCAGATTGCATGTGATTGTTGTTATTTCAAGACTTATCAGCCCATTCACGTGACAATCATTCCCGAAGTGGTATTGTCTTTTATCTTCGGTTTGTGTGAAACTTCAAAGAGTTGTTGCTAGCTTTCATGTGTCAAGGTTTGCATGTGAACTTCAGATGGTATCAACAGAGTTTGTCGGCCAGTACTTGAAACCCAAATAGTTAATTGTGTTGACTGTTATTAATTGTTTATGACCCAAATCAATAGTTAAAATCATCGGCCCAATCAAAAAGATTTGAAGTTTAGATCAAGTTCTATTGACCCAATCAGTGAAGGCCCATTCAGATTTAAGTGTTTGAACAGGTTGTGTTTGAAATATGGCAAAAATGTTTGATGAAAAAGAAAATGATCATATTGAACGATTAAATGATGGATATAGTTGGTATAGAGCAAGCAGTTATGAACAAGATGATAAACGGATTTGGATTATGCGACTTGAAAATTTTCTGTGTAAAAAGAATGAGACATTTGAGGAGTTGAAAAACAGATTTAACTATTTACTGGACAAATTGAAAATATATGAGATAAAGTTGACAGATGCTGAACAAGTATCAAAACTTGCAGATGCATTACCTGCAGAATGGGATGATTTTTAAAAAAATCTTAAAATAGATTCTGGATTTTCTGGGTTCTCAAAATTACATCTAAAAGATTTTATCAAAAAGCTCAAAGCATATGATTATGAAAATAACAAGAAAAAGAGAGAATTTATGGATAAAATAAAAGGAAATTTAGATAAAATGAGTTTGGATGTAATTGTTGAAATAGATAAAAGAATTTGTGTGTCTCTTGCAGCAAAAAGTGTCATGAACTATGACATTAAGAGGGTTGTTATATTGATAAGAATATGAATCCTCTTAATTTCGTTAAAATTTTTTGTGCAGAAACATACAAGATAGAGGAAGAGAAAGTTTTAATGAAAGAAGAATCTGGTTCTGCATTAGTGTGCTCTAAATGTGATACACTTGAAGCTGGCAATGGCAAACTCTTGAAAGATGTGGAAAGTTTGACAGTGGAAGTCAAAAAGTTGAAGGATGAGAAGCAAACTGATGTTAAACAGATTTTTATTTTGCAGGAAACTTGTGAGAAGCAAAAATCTGAAAATGTTAAAGTGTTAAATGAATTGAACAGTTTGACATCAGAAAACAAGAAGTTGAAAGAAAATGAAAATGTTTTGAAAAATCAAATACACAATTTGGAAAACGAAAAAGTAAAGATTGAAAACGATTTTCAAAGTCAAATAAAAATTTTAGAAGATGAGAGAGTTTTGTTTGGTAAAAACAATCTTGAAAAACAAATTGCAATCAATTCTCATCTTGAAAAGATTATTCGACTTGAAAAAGAAGCTGAATGTGCTCAAAAGAAAATCAAAGAGTTAGAAGGTAAAATCAGGGAATGGGAAGAAAAGTTGAAGGTTTTTGTGAATACTTCAGCTATTCCCTGTCCAAAACATATTAATTCAGTTCCAATAAGTGACAATGTCACAAACTTTGACAAAGTCAAAGTTGAAGATTGTGATGAGAAATCTGATGATGAAAATGAAAAAATGAAGAAAAAGAATTTATTTTTGAAGTTAAAAGAAAAGTTTCAAGAAACTGTTCTACAATCAACTGAAAAGGGAGAATGCTCTAAGCAAAAACCTTTGAAGAAGAAAGTGGAACAAAAACAAAAAGAGAAAATTTTGAAAAATGTTCAAAAAGAAAATAAAAGTTCATCAGATCAATCATCCAATCGCAATAAAAAATTATAAAAAGTAAAAAATGAAAATTCAAAAATTGTTGGTAATGAGTGGTGCAGGTCGGACCACAGTGCTCAAAAGCCAAATCCAGCAAATAAGAGGAGGAAATATTATCACCAAGCCAAACAGTGTTTTGATCTAAGTGTTTGGACTAAAAATGGTGATTGGTACGATAACAGAGTGTGTTACAGATGCGGTTATCAAGGACACATTGCTGTTAACTGCCAGAGTTGGAGTTTTGAGACAAGGAGATGCTTTAACTGCAACATGATTGGCCATATTGCTAGAGATTGCTCAATGAGATCAATGAGTAGATCGAGGGCTGAATCTCAGAAGCAGGTGAAGAAATCAGTCAATGTCAAGCCCAAAGAACAGAAGGTTCAAGAACCTAAAGTTCAAGAAAAGAAAGTAAAGCTTTCACAGGGGCAAAAAGACAGACTGAGGAAGAAGAAGAAGAAGAAGGCCAGAGAGTATCTGGAGAAGATTTTGTCCTCGGATACAACTGGTAAAACAGATAAAAGTTCTGAAAAATCGTCTTGCTCACCAAAGAATGACAAATCAAGCAAAACGGATTCATCAGATACTAATCTGAGGACGAAAGAGAGAAAGATGAAAAAGAAAGTTGCTGGTGATGAATTTGTTTCTCCGGAAACAAAGGAGCAAGTTGTTGGCAATGAATCTGACTCGTTAAAGTCAGACAAGCCACGATCAGGCAATGAATCTGGTGTGGTAAAGCCAGAAGAGCCGTGTGTTGAGGTAAAAGTTGAGAATTCTGGTCTAACAATGGATGATGCAAATTTTCCATCATTGTTGAACAAGAATTCAAAATCACCCAATGATCCTCAGGCTTGGGTGAATCTGTTTAAATGAAAAACCTAACATGCCGGAGCTCCCAAGTTGGTAATCGCGGAGCATGAATCGGCATCTTTCATTGTGTATGAAAATTGTTTTTTTTTTTTTGTATAAGTGTGAATTGCCGGAACTCCCAAGTTGGTAAGTGTGGAGTAGGAATCGGCACCCTGAGAATTCAACCAACAGATGATGTTTGGTTGAAAATGCTTGATTGGATTGATCTTACAAGTGGTAAATCAGGGACATTAAGTTGTATCTGATTTCCTACAAGTGGTTAAAAAACAATGTGATGAACCAAACCCCGAACCTACAAATGGTAAAATCAACAAAACTAATTTTCTGGAAAAACCATTTGATTAAAACAAACTTAAGTGTTTTGAAATCAATGGGAAAATAGTTTGTTGTGAGGGGGAGTTCTGATTGTTTATGCCAAGTGGATGGCGAATTGAAGTGATTTGATATCAGTTGTCACGTTGTTTGTACAGTTCATTTTCAAATTTCCTAAAATGTGTTTGCATTTTAAGGGGGAGTAAGAAATTTTAGAAAATCCAAAAACATTTGAAAATTTGAAAAAGACAAAAACAGTAAAAAATGAAAATGAGTTTTGGTGTATAAAAGAGGAAATGATAGTACATCAGTGGACTATCACAACATGCTAAAGATTTGTAAAGAAAAATGTGATAAACGGTCTCACTGATGATATGTTAGTAGGTTTTTGCACATTTAGTAGACTGTGACGAGATATAAACCTAAATTCAAACTTGCTTATATCGTGGGGAAACATCTCTCGGATATATGGGTAACCCCCGAAATCTTGTTTGAAAGGTCCCTCTTTCTGAGATACTAGGTCTTTATGCTCAGTGATATCTGGGGTATTATTCTGGGACTTCTGCTAAATGGAAGTTCTGACCTAGTCCTCGAATAATACTTTCCGTATGCTTGAAAAATAGCGCCGCCCTCAGCAAAAATGATAAAGACAATAAAATTGCTAATCATTGCTGTTGTAAAAAAGATCCTCTAAAGGGGACACACCCAAAAGTTGAGTCATGATCTCTCTACTGAACGGTAGTTCTGACCTAAGCTCTCATGATTCTTCATAATTTATAACCCCTTACAGATATCATCTGTGGTATACTCACCTGTAAGACTGAATATTGGGATATGGATACGGGAGTATATTCTGAGGTGGGACACGCGATTGAGTTTAAGACATTAACATTCGTATCTCGAAACAGTTGAACTTTGTGTGAAAATTTAAGTGGACCAGTATACTGACAATCTAAGTGAATCGTTTAGAACTTAAAATGAAATGAAGCTTAACGGTGTTAGTGATTTGTCTCATTAACTGATATGATCCTCTTACACAAACTCACAAAAATATTGTTTGTAAATATTTCTTCTCTGCATTTCATTACATTGAAAAAATCCAAAAAGATTTTAGTGTGTTTTAGCATAAATTTTGAGAAATTCAAAAAGATTTTCGACAACTGGTGTTGGAGAGCTAATTTTCAAAATTCCAAGTGCTAAACATGATGACAAATGGTTTGGGAGAGTGTGTTGTTTTTTAAAATAAAAATGATATATCTTCTAGTGGTTCATCAAAAGATTAACATTGAAAAATCATTCTTTAATTGTATAACTCCTGCAAGAGATCCATTAGATGGTGAGATTGTTTTACAAGTTATCATCAGAAAATTTATTGTGAGGTAGAGAATGTGCAGGTTATTTGAATGATAGAAAGCCAGGTTCCAATACCTAAGGTATGTATGATTTCAACATGCCAGACTGCGATCCCAGCATATCGAAAGGGGGAGTCTGAAGACATCCGAGTAGAGATTGTTCGTGGGGAGTCTGTTGATGATGCTAGAGAGAGAAGGAATTGGAGTGAGACAAGAACCAGGACAAGATTTTGAAAGACAAAGACTGATAAAGACTGAAGATTGTAAAGACTCGACACTTAAGACTTGTCAACATCTGAGGGGGAGTCTGTTGGTGCATACATCTGTCGTCTTCGTCTTAAATCGAGTCTGGAACATGTGTGATAGCTTGAACATGTGTGATAGCTTGAACATGTGTGATAGCTTGAACATGTGTGATAGCTTGAACATGTGTGATAGCTTGAATTTGTATGTTAGCTTGAGATGTCTGATAGCTTGAACCGTGTATGTGTCATTTCAAGTTGTCTAGCTAACACTATATATAGGCTTGTCATGTGTTCATTTGAAGGTGACAGACCAGAGACTAGGGATTGATACCGAGGTGCTGCCGGTATTCCTTGTGTTTGTAATCGTTGTTATTTCAATACACAAGACGTTTAAAGTGATATTCAAGCTGTTTCGCAGTCGGTTTCTTATTTTCCGCATCTGAAACTGATAAAATCTCTTCTGAACGACTCGTTTGGGTCACAAACCGATCCTACACACACACACGATTTAAGTTAAAATTTTGTTTATTGTAAATTAGGTTTCCACAAAATCACAGAATGGTAATCAGAAAAATTAAGTATTTCTAAATACTTAATTGACTTATATCAGTGGCTCTGATACCACCTTTTTCTGTCACGGCCCCCGGCCTGGTGTTACCCGGTCCAGAAGCCGCGGGACAGAAAACCCGTGGTATTTATTTAAGTTGGCAGCGGAATTATTGACAGGATCTTTTAAACTGAAAATGCCCAATTATTTTATTTCACAATTTGGGAATAACACCCATAATTTACAATAAAGGTGATTTCACTGGGAAATCCCTGTTTTTACAAAAACATGTTTCTTTATTTTTTTTATTGAGCCACCTCTTCAAGCTTGTAATGCTACATAACACTTTTACCCTGATTCACAGTAGGTCACCAGAAACATATTTAAAAAAAAGTTTTATCAGCGGGGAAATACTGGCGAGTCATTCAATTTGCACAAAAGACACATTGTTATCAATTTACAGCATTAAGGGTTTTTATATTTGCCCCTATCATATAATTATCTGGTGCAGCTGTCACTCGACCGAATCTATGACTGTGGACATATCACTAATTAGGCTAGCCCACCTAAAGTGATAAATCGTTAGTAGTAATGTGCACAAAACCCCCACATATTGTCAGTAATTAAAGATTAGCAAAGACTTAATCACTGCAAAGTATAACTGGAAAACATTTAGTGTTTTGTAAAGCAATTTGATAAAAAGAGAATGCCTGACATTGCAGGTTTAATTAGGCAGAGTTTAGCCTACTGATTTAGCCTTGTAACCTAGTTTAAATAACAATGCACACGAAACTAGGTCAGTAACATAATACAACATTTACGATAAACTTAGGAAATCAAAACCCTCACGACGAATGACAAAGTATAGCCCAAATACGGGCAGCACTTAAACATCCATCGGATCGGTTTCAATCGATCGGACATTGTATCGTAGCAGTGATCGAGTTATTACCCTTGATCGTAGCAGCGTTTTGCTATGGTGAATGTGATTTTCGAACAGAAAGATGTGATTTTTGATGAATTTCTCGCACACAGACGATATGCCCATGGCTGGCCCATTTATAGATGATTTTTGGGTTTTACGCGGCCCGCGTAAACCCTCGCTTGAATCTTACGCGGCCCGCGAGGGCCCCCTAGTCTACGTGTAGGGCTAGCGTGTCACAGGTAGGTCCACCACGTGTGCGACACGTGGCCTAAGCGCTTATCCGGAGGAATTTTAAGTTGTCGCGGCCCGCGTAGCCTTACCTTATGGCTTACGCGGCCCGCGTGGAAACCAATTTTCTTAATTTCTTGATTTTTTATGAATATTAGGGTTTCAGGGGTCCGGGTTTTCACTTACGGGTTGTTTATGGACATTTTTGCAGGTCCTGACACCCTCGCTAACTTCTTTTTTGTCAGGAGCAGCAGTGCGCTCAGCCAGGTCAACTTTAAGCTGTGTTATCTAAGCATCTTTTGCTAAGATAACATTTGAAAGCTCCACATTCTACTACTCAGCCGCACTATGCTTTACCAAAACCTTAACGTGGCAATCTCAGCATCCCTCACCGCAAGAGAGTTTGCAAGATCCAAAATTTTCTGCTAGCCGCATCACGCTAAACTTTGTAATGATTATCTTGATCGCAGGGCACCCTCAGATTCCCATTCTCTCTACTACAAGCTTCCTTCCACTCTTTTTATTTTTGGGCATTAAGAGAAGTGGCATCATCTGCTTTCTTTTGAGCGTCCACATGTCATACGCCAACCGATGGCAGAAACATCGAGACGAGACATAATAGATTGCTCAAAGACAACATATCACTAAAATTATGAAAATATATTAAAATCCAAAATTTCATTTCATATCATCGGAACAAACGTTACATTGTTCAAGGAAAAAAGAAAGTAAAGCAAGTGAGATTTCAAGACTAAAATATCAAAGTGCATAATTATTATTTTTGGTTTGTTTCTAGATCCACCCTGACTAGATTTCTTGTAGTATCATCATAATTTATTTCCTGCAACATGTATATAAAATATCCGTCAACAAAAATAATGTCAGTGAGCATACTAGTTTGTCTGCATAGCATAAATATGAATAAATTCTCAAATTCACATGTTAATTGTACACTAAGTTATATAATCATACTAGCATGCATAAGCTAAACATCAATCCAAAGTGTCCACTGGCGTAATCTTATCACCGAGGTGAATAAGACCGTATTGATTGAATACTTATAATGACCCAACAGACGGGGCAGAGTGCTAATGCTATAGCGTTATACATATTATGGAGGCTTTTTAAAGTTAATGATAGATACCAAGCATAAGATTTCTCCTAGTATGTATAACCAAGTGGTATAACAAGTAAGAATGTTTAAGGATTGCATGTTTACATAAGATTGATTATATGTGTGTGAAAGTGTGATTAACACGGATACATGTTGCAACCAAAATATTGTTTAAAGTGTAAAATGGGTCAAGTATGAACTCATACTTTGTGAAGATTTCCACAAAGCCGAGTAATTGGTCTTCATGGATGGAGTCACTAAAGTTACCCTATAAGGTAACAAAGTGTATGAGTTTATGGAGTTTAATGATGAAATGTATTGGGGATTTATAAGTATGAAAATACATAAAATATATCTTATCTAGATACTTATTTGGACACTACTTTTAGTTTTTTGTTTTTCATGAGTGTTACACTCCTTAGAAGTCCAAAATATGGAGTTCAAAACTAAGATAATTTTCATCTTAACACATAACATTCAACCATGGTTTCGATTGATATTACGATTTGGTTTTTGGAAGTATTATATACGTATATTATTAGGTATATTATAGTCATGTATTTGTCGTGTATTAGAAGTAGGGTAATCCACTAACCTCAAGAATTCACCAATGCACAAATCATTACCATGGATGATTTGGATGGTCATGAATACAAGTATGAAAAACATAAATAAACTATCAAATTTACTAAGTGACCAAGTAAGTATAACTAGATGAGTGCTTCCACATTGTCATGGTTGGAGACTTGGTGTAGTTTGTTACTTTAGTGTTTGGTAGTTACTTAGAGCTTTACAAGACTAAGAAATGGAGGTGTGTGACCTCAAATTTTCTGGAGTCGTACTTTAACACAAGTCCCTTAACAATAGAACTTGTTGATAACTCAGTTGGGTGTGCAAAAGTTCCAAGAAACAAAGTAAAGTTAAGACAAGTTTAAAAGTTAAACAAAAATCCTCACTTGGACCTAAAAAATGGTGACATGCCATCTTTGTTTACCTTGGTAAACATGTGATAATGCTCCTATAGGTTATCCAAGGAATGAGAAGAAGAACAACAATAAAGAAAACAAGAAGAAAGCAAGCCAAAACTCACTTTTTGGAACTAGAACTTTTTGTCCAAAGTTGGAATTCTTGAATATTAGAGAGTGTTTAAGAGTCATTTAGAAGTGGTGAAAGTTTTTAGAAGGTAGTAGGTGTTGGTATTTCTAACTGAGATAAGTGGTTGGGGTTTTAAATGAGTTGGTTAGGGTTTTAAATGAGTTGGTTCAGAGTTAGGAGGTGGGAAGTTTCATTTTTGGTTCTTGTGGTTGTTTGGTGCTCAAAACACATAGTTAAGCATGTTTTTAGAGTTTTAAGGTATATGCAAGCGTGTATACTAATAAAACACGTATGATTATCATTCCAAGGAAAATATAAACTCGATGTATGTCTCGGTTTTGGATAAAAATGCATATTTATAAATGTTTACGTATCATGCATGAATAATTAGGAAAACATAATATAAAATACGATTTATTTTATGATTAAGTCTTGAATTACAATATAGAATACAAATTAAAATAAAATGGAAAACGAATGAAAATTACAGAACGTTACACCACAAGTTCTAGTGAAGAGTCAGTTTATCTTCATGATGTTTCCTTCGCACCTCCTCAAAAGAAGTCTTCCCAACATCGAATTTAATGATCTCAGCGTCAAACTTATCCCACTCCTTCACCATCACATTACATATGCAAGCAATTTCCACTCCAGTGGATAGGGAATGACACAAAGCAGTGAGATGCGAGCTATACAATCTTTCACGAGCACACTTTCGTTAGAACAAATATTCAGTAGGAGGAAGGAAACCCATAAAAAATAGGTGACACACAACCTTATACTTAAAATTAGACGCTTGCTTGAAGCTCCACTTAGGCTGGTGAGGTTCGCTTGCACGCCACTCGTCATAAGTCCTGTAATACAAGCTCAACTCACTCTCATTGGCTTGCTGCTCCAAATGCACATCACCACCACCTGCGGTCCCAGATGTTCTTTCAATTAGTCTCTTTCGGGTTGTGCGTTGAACTAAGGAGACTCAAGCTTCCTATCTTCTTCTTCCTCTTCATCAAAACCAGCTTACTCCAAGCCCCAGCAAGTGCACCCCCTTTTTGGTGCGAAGCGTCATAAACGGGAACTTTAGAACCAATCAGCTTCTCAACACCCACAGTCTCCGCTGTCACTGGCTCCCGCAAGCCACCCTTCATACCTTTCCCATTATCCTAAACCAATGAAGGGGGAGGTGGAGGTGGAGGTGGAGGCAGGGGAGTTTCTCAACACTTGGTGTTGGGAAGTTAATAAAGTATTGGTGCCCAGAGTGAGGGGTGCTTGATAACAATTCTGGGATTCACATTCCCACCACGTGAGCCCTCACCCCCGCTCGAACCCCTACCACTTTTTTCCACACTTGCATCTGTTCAAGAGACAAGACAAAAACAAATAAGGGTTACACGCGTAAGTGCGAAAGCAACAAAAGAAGTGAGATATGCGAATACCTAGGGAGATCACATCATTCTCGACCATCATCTCTGTCAAGCTTAGCTTCTGTGAGAGGGCCTGAAACTTGGAAACATCATCGCGCTTCTTGTTGGAAACTTGATCCCCAACACCACCCTATCACTACCTCTACATGGCATCCAACCAATTTTGCAAATCACTCACCTTGCTACCTCGTGCAACAGTGGTTGTGGCGGTAGTAGTGGTGCCAAAGGTGGCACCTTCAGCAGAACCACTACTCGCATCCACACTAGTGCCTACATCAACGTCTTTGTAAGGACTCTCAAAATTATCCTAAAAATACCCGTAAGTATAAACCCGGACCATGAAACCTTACCCTACATAAAAAAATCAAGAAAAACCAAATTTATAGGTTTCAGGCGGGCCGCGTAAGAGACAGGCTTATCTTACGCGGGCCGCGTCAAACTTGTGTTGACCGGATAAGTGTTCCGGAGCCACGTAACGACCACCTGGCTAATCTACTTGTGACTGGTCAAGGCTAGTCGTAGACTGGGCGGCCACGCGGGTCGCGTAAGATATAAGAGATGGGTTACGCGGGCCGCGTAAACCCTTAATTTCACCTATAAATAGCTTGCATCAAGGACTTTCATTCTGTGTCGAAACAAACTTACGAAAACGAAGTTATAATACTCTGAAGTCGAAAATTCACATATAATAGCGAGGCGCTGCTCCGATACCCGGTATTAACTCGATCGCTGCTACGATTCAATGTCCGATCGATTAAACTATCCAATGGATGTTTAAGTGCTGCCCACAATAGGGTTTATGCTTTGTCATTCGTTGTTAATTCAATGGATGTTTAAGTATCGAACTTTGTCATTCGTTGTGAAGGTTTTAATCTCGTGAGTTATCGTAAATGCTGTATTAGTTACTAACCGAGTTCGTGTGCATGTTATTAATTTAGGTTAAAAGGCTAATCAGTAGGCTAGGCTCTGCTCAAATTTAATCTGCAATGTGAGTCATTCTCTTTTTATCAAATTACTTTACAAACCTCTATTTGTTTTCAAGGTTATAATTACGGGGATTAAGTCTTTGTAATCACCAAATTACAGCCAGTATGTGGGGTTTTGTATACATTACTTGATAACCGTCACCATTGGACAACGGGGCCAAGGGGTGATATGACCATAGTCACAGACACCATTGGGCTCAGAGGCTACCGATGAATGTCGAGTGACAAGTACTGTGGGTAGTTGGTTGATATATGGAAACATTGTAATCGCTCTTAGGGGCTATTTGGTAGCCTCTTAATGACCATTCAGATGTTACCTCTTAATGGTTTAAAACCTCTGAATGAATAAGAGGTAACCTCAAGTCTGAATGGTTAAGAGGTAACCTCTGAATGGTAAATCATCACATGTCACATTCTTCTACCTTCTCATTGGTAAAATTCTTAATGGTTCCATTAAGAGGTAGCCTCTTAATGACCATTCAGAGGCTACCAAACAGCCCCTTAATATTGTAAATTATAACAAATGGATCATTTTAGTAAATAGAATGATTCACCAGTATTTCCCGCTGACAAAACCTTTTTCAAACATGTTTCAGGTGATCTATTGTGATCCAAGAAAAGTGCCGTGAAGCACTTCAAGCTTAAGGAAGTGGCTCAATATAAAATAAAGAAACATGTTTTGTAAAATAAAGATTTCTCCGTGAAATCTTATGATTGTAAATTACCGGGTTTTTATCCCGGGTTGTGAAATAAAATAATCGGGAAAATTGCAGTTTTAAAAAGATCCTGAAGAAACCTTCCGCTGTTAAATTAATACCACGGGATTTTCTGTCTCGCGGCTCCTGAAACGGGTTAAACCGGGTCGGGGGCCGTGACAGAAAAAGGTGGTATCAGAGCCACTGATTTAAGCCAATTAAGTATTTAGAAAATACTTAATTTTTCTACTTGTCATTTTGTGATTATGTGTTTTCTTATTTAAATATTTGTGTACAGTATGGGTAAACAAAAGCTGTCAAACATCTATCTTAAATTAGATAGGTCATCCAACGAGAAGGGAAGTTCATCCCAAACCAAATCCTCAAATCACTCTGTAATTCCTGAAGAAGGAATATTTGTGGGAAATGCACAATATGAGGAACCACTTTCTCCTAATAAAAGAAGTTTGATTTTTAAGAAAGGTCAGGAGAAAATAAAGAAATTCCGAGAAAAGAAGATTAAACAGGAAACCCAGGAATTTACCAGTAAATCACCTTGGGAGGACAAGTTAGATGAAAAATGGGCAGATCTTTATATGCTAGCTACTGTAGCAGTAAATGCAAATCTTTAAATATTTTAACTCAAGTTTTAGCAACCTTATCACCCACAATCCAGAAACCTTATCCAGTAAATAAATAAGTTTACACTAATATGTTTTAATTTTCAGTTGTTTTTGTCATACGGTATGCAATAATATTTAAAGGTTATTTATGAAATATTGTTATAAAAATTTTAACTTAGTATTTGTGTGTATTTTGCATGTGTACTAAACAGCATGAGTGACTTGTCTGACGCCCTTCAGAATTTAAATCTTTATCCGGTATAAAATAGAGGTTTCCAGAGATTTCAATAGGTTTATACCAGATATAGAAGAACCTATGGAATTCAATGCTCCACCTCCAGAGAAACCCAAGCCCAAGAAAAGGAGAAGATTCGTGGGATGGAGGCGTGTGCGTAGGAGGAAACCCGCCACTAGAAAGATTCCCAAAATAGAAAATCCCTTAGACAAAGGGAAGGGAATTGAAGTCGGGGAAGAGTCTAGGCAGATGGGAATACAGTTTGAAGAATATTCTAAGCAAATAGAAATGGAGATTGGAGGAGGTTTTAAACAAACCCAGGTAGAAATTGGAGAAAGCTCTAAACAAACCCAGGAAATGACATTGCAGGAAGAACTAGATTTTATATTGGCAAGCTGTGATACTATTAAGCCTGACAATACAAATGTTTTTACTCATCCTATTGAAACTCAACTTCCAATAAATTTGGAACCAACAATCCCAGAACCTATAATCCACACCCAACCTTTAGGAATGGACGAGTGGTGGACGAATGATTGGCAGTTCAAAAACCTGCTCAACAGTCCTTATTCCTTTCTTCCTCAATTCGACCCAGAACCTATACCCAATCCACCTATGAGCAATGAGAATTTAGCTGAACTCCGCCACTTTGGCGAGGAGTTAATGGATGCAGGAAATAGGATCAGGGAGTAGGAGAACAGATCTCCTGGAAGTACGATGAGAGGGAACGCCGTTACTAAAATATCAACTGACGAGGGATAAGGGGTTTACGAGACTATGGTTGTATAATAGCAATAATAATATAATCATGTGAAATAACCTAAAATAAAACTTTGTAAGATAATGGTGTGTATTGATGCATACTATTAAATATAAAAATGGAAATCGAGAAATCGATAGTTTTGGCTATATGTGTGTATTTGAAATTTGTATGATTGTTTTGTGTATAATTGTTATTTAATCGATACTAATAAATTATATATTATCAGATGGAAAATGCTAATAACGAACCAGTTAATGAGGTTAATCAATCTGAGCAACACCCGGAGGATCAATTTTTAAATAGGCAAGATATAGAAAATATCGTTGCTCAAGGGATAGCCAATGTTATTCCAGCAATAGTTGCTGTTGTTAGAAATCTAATCGAACCTCAACAAATCATTCCTAGCAAACGTATTTCTGAAGATAACTTCAGTAATAGCGTAAATGGAGGCGGTAATCATACTAATCACGATAATAATCCACGGCAGGCTCCGCTCCCTAAGAAAATGAAAGCTGCAACACCTGGTTGCACTTATAAAGAATTTCTTGCTTCTAAACCATCTGAGTTTGCAGGCAATGAAGGAGCAACTGCAGTACTGCGTTGGTTAGAAAAAACTGAGGCAGTAATTACAATAAGTAAATGTGCCCAGGATGATCAGGTCATGTACGCGTCAAATCTTTTTTAAAGAAGGGGCGCTAGAATGGTGGAACACGGTGTTACAAGCAAAAGGAAGAATGATGGCGTACGCTATGAATTGGGAAGAATTTAAGAGTCTTGTAGAAAGAAAATTATGTCCCGAATATGAAAAAGATCAAATGGCGAATAAGTTCTTAAACCATCGAATGATGGGGGTAGATTATCGCGGTTATACTTCGACATTCTTTGAATATGCTAGAGTGGTACCAACACTGGCTTCGCCAGAACCAGTACTCATTTCTCGCTATATTTGGGGATTAATTGGTGAAATCCGCAATATCGTTAAAGCTGCGAGACCTCGTACTATTGACGATGCAGTGGAATTAGCCAACACCCTAACTGATGAACTGGTGCGCACAAGAGATGATAATAGGAAAAAGGAACTGGCTCAGAAAATTACCCAAGGATTTCGTACGGGTAATAATAGTAGCTTCAGGAGAAGAGGAACAGGGCAATCTTCAACTCCGCCGTTCTGCAAGAATTGCAGAAAGAAGCATTATGGAAGATGCAATATAATCTGCAACTTTTGCAAAACTGGAGGACATCGCGAAGAAGATTGCAGAAAGAAAACCAGGATCTGCTATAATTGTGGAGAAAATGAGCATTTCAAGACAGAATGTCCTAAATTGGTCAAACCAGCAGACAACAAAGCCAAGACAGCCGACGGGGCTACTAGGAAGAATGTTCGTGCCTTTCAGTTAACAACTCAAGAAGCAGAACTCATTCCAGATGTGATAGCGGGTACGTTTTTTGTTCACAACGTGTATGCAAAAGTATTATTTGACTCTGGTGCAAACCAAAGTTTTATAAATACTTCATTCTGCCAAGCTCTTAAATTACCTTTGACCAACCTTAGGCAGATTTTTACAGTCGAAACGGCAGACGGAAATTCTGTTAGCATAGATAAAGTTTTGCAAAAGGAAAATATAGAACTCTCAGGTCATAAATTCTTTGCAAACCTATTACCTATGAAATTAGCCGAATTTGATGTTGTGTTAGGAATGGATTGGTTAGTAGCCAACCATGCTCGAATTCTTTGTGATCAGAATTCCATAGAAATTCAGGCACCTACCGGAGAAGTAATTATGATTACAGGAGATAAACCACGTAAGCCCATGAAGTTCATATCAGTAATGAAAGTTGCTAGTTATGAACGAAAGCAAGGAATAGTATATATGATTTCAGTAATCATTAGTACTAAGGGTAAAGAACTTAAGGAGATTCCTGTAGTCTCAGAATACCCAGATATATTCCCAGAAGAGTTACCAGGATTACCACCAGATAGGGAGGTAGAATTTAGAATTCATTTAATTCCCGGAACTATACCGATAGCCAAGGCACCTTATCGGTTAGCTCCCACAGAAATGTTAGAACTGAAGAAGCAATTAGATGAATTACTAAGTAAAGGTTTCATACAACCTAGTTCATCCCCGTGGGGAGCACCAGTGCTGTTTGTAAAGAAAAAGGATGGTTCAATGAGAATGTGTATTGATTATAGAGAATTGAATAAGGTTACAATTAAGAATCGATACCCATTACCTAGGATTGATGATCTTTTCAATCAACTTCAAGGAGCTAGATATTTTTCTAAGATCGAATTACGCTCCGGATATCATCAGTTGAAGGTACAAGAAGAAGACATACCTAAGACTGCTTTCAGAACTAGGTATGGTCATTACGAGTTTACAGTCATGCCCTTCGGATTAACGAATGCACCTGCAGCATTCATCGACATGATGAATAGAATCTGTAAACCGTACTTGGATAAATTTGTAATTGGTTTCATCGACGATATACTTATTTATTCCAAAAATCAGGTAGAACATTGTCAGCACTTGCATGCACTCTTAACTTTGTTAAGAAAAGAAAATTTGTACGCCAAATTCTCGAAGTGTGAATTTTGGTTGCAAGAAGTGCAATTTCTCGGACACATGGTGAATCATGAAGGTATTCATGTAGATCCTGCTAAGATAGAGTCAATTACCAAATGGAAGGTTCCACAATTTGCAATGGAAATTAGAAGTTTTATAGGTTTGGCTGGATATTATAGAAGGTTTATTAAGGATTTTTCGAAGATAGCTGTACCATTAACTAAGCTAACCTGTAAAACTGTTAAGTTTGAATGGGGACCTAAGCAAGAAGAAGCTTTTAGGATTCTAAAGCAAAGATTAACAAATGCCCCAATCTTAGCCTTACCAGAAGGAACTGAAGATTTTGAAGTATATTGTGATGCTTCAAAACTAGGATTTGGATGTGTGCTGATGCAACGCAAGAAGGTAATTGCGTATGCTTCAAGACAATTGAAAAAGCACGAAGAAAACTATACGACTCATGACTTAGAATTAGGAGCCATAATTTTTGCCCTGAAGATCTGGAGACATTATCTATACGGAAGTAAGTTTACTGTCTATATAGATCATAAAAGTTTAAGATATGTATTTGGGCAAAAAGAGTTAAATATGAGGCAAAGGAGATGGATGGAAATCCTAAGTGACTACGACTGTGATATTCAATATCATGAAGGAAAGGCAAATGTAGTTGCAGATGCCTTAAGTCGTAAATATCATGAAAAGCAAAAGCGAGTTCGTGCTCTCAGATTAAATCTACAGATAGATTTAATGGAACAAATTAAGAATGTTCAGGAAACAGCAATCAAGGATGATGCTGAAGGAATGAAGGGACGAATAAAAGAATTAGAGCAAGGAACTGATGGAATTTGGAGATTCCACAAAAACAGAATTTGGGTACCTAAGCAGGGAGAATTAAGAAATAAGATTTTAGAAGAATCCCATAAATCTAGGTATACCATACACCCTGGAAACAATAAAATGTATCAAGATTTAAGAAAGAATTTCTGGTGGATAGGCATGAAGAAGGATATAGCTCGATATGTTTCTAAGTGTCTTACTTGTTCACAAGTAAAGGCTGAACATCAGAAACCTTCAGGTCTACTACAACAATTAGAAATGCCTGTATGGAAATGGAAACTCATAACAATGGATTTTGTTACTAAGTTACCCAAAACCAGAAAAGGTAATGATGCGATTTGGGTTATTGTGGATCGATTAACCAAATCAGCTCACTTTCTACCTATGAAGGAAACCTTTAGCATGGAAAGATTGACAAAGTTGTATGTAGATGTAGTCGTATCTTTACATGGAGTTCCACTCTCCATTGGATCAGATAGAGATAGTTGTTTCACTTCTCATTTTTGGACTAGTTTCCAGCAAGCAATGGGAACTCGACTAAATTTGAGTACTGCATATCATCCACAAACAGATGGGCAAAGTGAACGGACGATACAAACTCTAGAAGACATGCTTAGAGCATGTGTAATAGATTTTGGTGGAAATTGGGACGATCACTTACCATTAATTGAATTCTCCTATAACAATAGTTATCATTCAAGTATTGAAACTGCCCCATTCGAAGCACTGTATGGAAGAAAATGCAGAACTCCAGTTTGTTGGGCAGAAATATGAGAAAATCAGTTGTCAGATCCTGAAATAGTGCAAGAGACGACATACAAGATTACTCAAATCAAGGAAAGACTGAAGATGGCTCGAGATCGTCAGAAGAGTTATGCAGACAATAGACGAAAGCCGTTAGAGTTTCAAGTTGGAGACAAAGTATTATTAAAGGTTTCACCGTGGAAAGGAGTAGTTCGATTCGGTAAGAAAGGAAAACTAAGTCCACGATACGTAGGACCATTTTCAATAATCCAACGTATAGGACCAGTTGCTTATCGGTTACAACTACCAGAAGAATTAGCCGGAGTACATGATGTATTTCATATATCCAACCTCAAGAAATGCCTATCAGACGAATCTTTGGTAGTACCTCTTCAAGATATAGAGGTAAACGAAAAGTTAAAATTTGTTGAGAAGCCACTACAAATAGAAGACCGAAAAATCAAGTTTCTCAAACACAAACGGTTAGTACTTGTTAAGGTCAAATGGGATTCAAAGAGAGGACCTGAATACACTTGGGAGTTGGAATCAGAGATGAAGCGAAAGCATCCTCACTTGTTCCAATGAATCTCGAGGACGAGATTTTAAATAAGGTGGGGAGGATGTAAGGACTCTCAAAATTATCCTAAAAATACCCGTAAGTATAAACCCGGACCCTGAAACCTTACCCTACATAAAAAAATCAAGAAAAACCAAATTTATAGGTTTTAGGCGGGCCGCGTAAGAGAGAAACTTATCTTACGCGGCCCGCGTCAAACTTGTGTTGACCGGATAAGTGTTTCGGAGCCACGTAACGACCACCTGGCTAATCTACTTGTGACTGGTCAAGGCTAGTCGTAGACTGGGCGGCCATGCGGGCCGCGTAAGATATAAGAGATGGGTTACGCGGGCCGCGTAAACCCTTAATTTCACCTATAAATAGCTTGCATCAAGGACTTTCATTCTGTGTCGAAACAAACTTACAAAAACGAAGTTATAATACTCTGAAGTCGAAAATTCACATATAATAGCGAGGCGCTGCTCCGATACCCGGTATTAACTCAATCGCTGCTACGATTCAATGTCCGATCGATTAAACTATCCAATGGATGTTTAAGTGCTGCCCACATTTGGGTTTATGCTTTGTCATTCGTAGTTAATTCAATGGATGTTTAAGTATCGCACTTTGTCATTCGTTGTGAAGGTTTTAATCTCGTGAGTTATCGTAAATGCTGTATTAGTTACTAACCGAGTTCGTGTGCATGTTATTAATTTAGGTTAAAAGGCTAATCAGTAGGCTAGGCTCTGCTCAAATTTAATCTGCAATGTGAGTCATTCTCTTTTTATCAAATTACTTTACAAAACTCTATTTGTTTTCAAGGTTATAATTACGGGGATTAAGTCTTTGTAATCACCAAATTACAGCCAGTATGTGGGGTTTTGTATACATTACTTGATAACCGTCACCATTGGACAACGGGGCCAAGGGGTGATATGACCATAGTCACAGACACCATTGGGCTCAGAGGCTACCGATGAATGTCGAGTGACAAGTACTATGGGTAGTTGGTTGATATATGGAAACATTGTAATCGCTCTTAATACTGTAAATTATAACAAATGGGTCATTTTAGTAAATAGAATGATTCACCAGTATTTCCCGCTGACAAAACCTTTTTCAAACATGTTTCAGGTTATCTGTTGTGATCCAAGAAAAGTGCCGTGAAGCACTACAAGCTTAAGGAAGTGGCTCAATATAAAATAAAGAAACATGTTTTGTAAAATAAAGATTTCTCCGTGAAATCTTATGATTGTAAATTACCGGGTTTTTTTTTCCCGAGTTGTGAAATAAAATAATCGGGAAAATTGCAGTTTTAAAAAGATCCTGAAGAAACCTTCCGCTGTTAAATTAATACCACGGGATTTTCTGTCTCGCGGCTCCTGAAACGGGTTAAAACGGGTCGGGGGCCGTGACAGTCTTCGTCTCTACCTCTACCAAGTCCAACATATGTCTCAGACGCTATAATGTAGTCATCACTATCTCGCACCCTTTTTAGACACGCAACAATTTTGGGTTACCTTTCTTAAAACCCGCATCAGACTCAGCACTACCGGCATCACCTTGCTTGCATTGGAGCAGTTCTAGTAGAACCCACAGGCTTAGCGCAAGAAATTTTCTTCCTACTACCTTCACCATGCCCTGTACCTTTGCTGCTAGCACCTTCCACGAGTCCGTCGACCTCCGCATGGCCGGTGTTGGACCAAGAAGTCCCACTTGCAAAGGTCACAACATGAGGAGGAGTTAAGAACTGTCTAGAAGAAGCCACTGAATCAACACTGGAGAGAATCAAAACCTCCTCCCCCGTAGGAGTCACGACTTTACAAGGCCTTACAAGAGCATGTTGTGCACCTGATATCTAGAAGATAACCCCTGGTCAAGACTCCATTATTATTTTATCTCCCACAAATCTGAACTGGTGTTTCTTCAAAATGATATTAGGATAATTATTTTAGTTGTACACACACTAATGAAACACCAGTTCTAATCCGCGTGGGGTTAGGACTAAGGAAGTTGTCTCGACAAGGGGGTTAATTCTCAATCTCTTCTAATCAATGACTGATGATGTATTGAGAGTGAATCTGCAAAATAAGAAACACCGTAAGCTTACGAGGAGGAGAAAATGGGGATTCTCCTCGTAACCACACTCCTGCGTGAGAATAAGTATCGTTTTAAGAACTAGAACGAGTGTGTGTTAATTGTGAGAGTGAGAGAGAACAGATCCTTAAACTTGTGGTTGAAGGTTGGTATTTATAGCTGAAAAGTGTGGAGAAGGAGATGGGTTGATGGGCCTTGGGCCGGACATCGCCAATAAGGAATATCTGGTATGTCCCTCCGACACAACAGATGGTGTTTATAGAGGTAAAGGGACGTTGGCGCACGTCGGTTGGTTCCTCATGGTCTGCCGAGTGTACTTGTTGTCGAGACTGTCTTCAGCCGTAAGTGGAGATCCTGGAGCAATGAATGGTCGCACACTGATTGGCTACACGTCATTGTCCCTTTGTACTTCTTGTCTCCTGCACGATTGATTATCGTGGGAATTATATGGGCAAAGCCTGACGTGTGCTTATTGGTTGTAGGATTCTGCCACTTGTACTATATGTACCTTCACTAGGTGTCATTGTTGTGTGCGCACGAATGGGGTTTGCACAAGAGCTCTGAAAGTAGCTGAGTGTTATGTTAATTAAGTCTAAGTATGGTCTTCGACGGGATGACTTATAAGGCCTTGCGCAGGATATAAAAGTATAAAACATACCCCTATACAAATTAGAGGTTATATATAACCTTTTTCCTTTTAGTAACGAAAGAATACAAATTAACTAAATTGTAAAGTATATTAGTGCTTCAGAAATCCCCCATTTGTGGTGGAGTGGTGGAAAGAACTTTGGGTTTCCTTGGAGACCCGGGTTCGATCCCCACCTGCTGCATTTGGGGGACGTCCCAATGATAGATCGTTTCCTTCCGAGGTATGGAGCAGTCTTGAGGGCAACCCGGTTTTACCCAACTGTTACCCCAGCAACATGTGTGGGGGCAGCATGGTTTCCGGGCGGAAGTCAGCTCACGCACCGGCCGGGGCCCGATCGAACATCGCGTCCGGAGATGCGGGGTTGACGAGGAATGTCTTAGACATGTCCCCGGAGACCAATCGGTCTTGTACAGAAAGTCTCCTTCCAAAAAAAATATTAGTGCTTCAGAAAACAGCATGTGCATGACCGACCCGTATATAATATGTGTTTTGATGACAGTTGCTTTTCAGTTTTTGTCAGTTTGACCCCCTTTATTTCTTAACTTTCAATTTTAAATGTCGTGCACAAAAATAATTGGAAAAACGAAAAAATAAACAGTTGAGAACAATCAACTATATATTTTAGGTATTAACTAGATACTTTTCCTCCAAAGGATGCAGCGGTTCGTTAGTGATTCAAATTTGCCGTTAAAAAAAAAATTAACCAGATACTTTTCCTCCAAAGGATGCAGCGGGAATATTGCATTAAAAAAAACAAAAAAAAAACTAGTTAAACCAATATTAGATTTAACTACCAAAAAAAAAAGTGTCTAACGTACCCAAAAGATAAAAACAATAACAATAGTCAGTGCTAAGTTAAACCAATATTTGATTGTAGCCATATTGACCCATGAAAAAACAACAATAACAGATAAAAACATTAGCAATAGTCAGTGCTTAATTAAACCAATATTTAAATGTAGCCATATTGACCGATGAAAAATAGTCAGTGCTTTTGTTAGTGTTATAAAAACCACAATAACAGATAAGAAACAACAACAACAATAACAATAATAATAATAATAATAATAATAATAAAGAAAACAATAATAATTAAAAATTATTATAAATCAATAATACTAAAGTAATAAAACCATAAATACTAATAATAATAATAATAATAATAACACTTGTAACAATAAATTTAAAAAAATATAATGTACTAATAATAAAAATAATATCAAAGCAATGAACAACATTTAAGATAATATAGATAATAATAATACTCTTAAATAATAATTATAATAAATAAATAAAATGACAGCAGTTTTTAGAATATATATTAGTAGTAATACTAATGATAATAATAAAATAAAAATAAATCTAAAAATATCAACATTAAAGATGATATATAGATAATAATAATAATCAAAACAATAATAACAATAACAGTAACAGAAATAATATATAACAACAGAAAATAAAATTAAAAGTAATAAAAAGGTAAAAAGGAAGAGAGCAGTCGAACCCGTGAAGGTGCAAGAACTAATCAACCAGGTTTGGTGGATTTTGTTTGTTTTAATGGGACGAAACTTATACAAAGTGTACAACAGTGAAAGCACTATATAGTATATACATGAAAGTTGTTTTTTAATATTAACTAGTCATTAGCCCTAGCGTTGTGGGAGGTGGTGTAAAATTATGCTACCAGCATTACGGAGAGAGAGAGGCGTAAAACAATGCTAAGTGCCTAAGTAGCAATTGAATGACGATAAAAATGATATAAAAATACGAATTCTAACACCAAGTGACTCACGTATCGTGAAACATATACAAAGTCGAATGTATACGACGCATATTACAAAATCGAGGGGGTAAAAAAACCTGACGGATCAAATGTGACCACTAAACACCGTACTAAGTAGCCACCGAACCACGATCACATCCGAGAAAAAGCCTATAGAAAAATTAATAAAAAAAACTAAACTCATTTTAACTTTTGTGCAAATAGTTATAAAAATCTAAAGTTTTATAATAAAAATGAAAAACATTAAAGTTCAAAAAAAAAAAAAACCAACAAACCCTCATTTATGTTATGGATTAATAGATATATATGAATCAGGGGAATTTCTTGCGTGTTACTGCGGGAGTTTAGTATAACACAAAATAACAAAGCCGTGTACCCGTGTGCCGCGGTAGGAATTCATTTGGTAGTGGTTTGGTTCATTAGGGTACATGACCGACACTACAACAACCAGAAATTCTATAAATAAAGTTGTGATATGCTTAAAAGGATGTCGACATGTGTTTTATGTACATCAAAATCCATAAAAACGAATTCTAGTACTGTTGTTGATGAATATTGCTACCTGGATCACCTAAGTACGTCACGGCGCCGTACGGTACCAACACTTTGTACACACACTAAAAAAAACTATATCTTGAATACAACTCTGGTTTTAACAATGTTTATACTAGAATGTCGAGAAAAAAATTAACCACTTGCATATTCAGTTTTTTTTTCTTTTAAATAACAAATGAAAGTTATAGGAGAAAATTCAAATTAAATAAAAATTAAAAGAGCTATAGATGTATTTAATTTTATAGTATTATTAGAGTGAAAAAAAGACACAATTCACATCGATAACAAAAAGTACTATATATATAATGTATAAACAGGTCGAGGTATGTTTATTTTTCTAGTAATTGATAGAGACGAAGAAAAAAGGAGGAATGGGAGTCGGGTGTATTGCCGATTTTAATGTCGCCATGCTCATTAAATGGTGGTGGAGGTATAAGTCTAACCCAAACCAATTCTGGGCCAAGGTTGTTACCTCTGTTCATAATTACAACAACAATAACTCGAATCAGTTTATTCCTGTCAAAAAGACAATACCCGGGATCTGGAAAGATATCACTAAAATGGACTCCGAGCTCTCAAAACTGGATATAAATCTGCAACAGAAGCTGATCGAGGTAAATGGGACGTGGAGATGGGGAACCGGAGTTGATGAGCCGTTTGCCGTGAAACAGGTGTGTGCAGACATTGAAGAAGCAAAGTTGAACGGGCTGCCAGCTCAGACGCCAGCCGTGTGGAATCAATGGGCAACTCCGAAAGCTAATATTCTGCTATGGAGAGTGCTGTTGGGGAGAGTCGCTTCACGGGAAGCTCTGATGAAGAGAGGAATCCCGATTCTCGATGGGAGCTGCCCTCGGTGGGGGCTCGAGCAGGAAACCACTGACCATATTTTTTATAAGTGCTTATGGGCAAAATGTATCTGGTGGAATGTGTTGGCATGGGTCCATGTTAGCTTTCCAGGAGAGGATTTTTCGTTTCGGGAATTCTTCGGGTACATTTTACAGCGGTCGTGTATCTGAATCAGGTTCTCAAACAAACCGTGAAATCGAACAGTTTCTTCGTACAACTGTGGCTAATGGAAATGCATGAAAAATATGATGAAGAAGTTGATTCTCGATTTCAGTTATTTCTGTTGATTCAGTAATTCAACGTATTTTAGTTGGTTTCGAATATACCCAAAGAGATCTGAACCAACCGAAATTCACTTCCGAGACGATTCAAGTGAGTCCTATGAAGCAACCGAAATCGGAGCGCGCCGCTTAAATCGGAGGACAAGTAGAGTAACGTTACCGATCAGTCCGTTGACCAGAAACTGTTCGTGAATCTGGAATACGAACGCAGTTAAGCGTTTGAATCTGAAATATGAACGCAGTGTACTTCTCCATAAAGATTACGCTACCACCACCGTCAAAACACCGACTTTCGATATCCTGTTAATAAAAATACAATTATAGCATTAAACCCGACATCCGAAAATATATTGTTAAAAATAATAAATATAATAATAAAAATAACATATGCACATTTAAAAAAAATGATGATATAAGTCTAGACCCGGCAAACGTGTCGGGCCGGGGGTCGGGTAGGGTTACCCTACCACCACCACCACCACACCCGCCTAACCACCACCACCACCACAGCCACCACCAACACCACCACCACTACCACCACAGCCACCACCACACCCGCCTAACCACCACCACCACCACAGCGACCACCACAGCGACCACCACACCCGCCGAACCACCACCACAGCCACCACCACAGCCACCACCACCACCACAACCACCACCACCACCACCACCACTGCCGTCAATCACCACCGCCGTCATTCCCCACCAAAGTCAATCCCCCACCGCCGTCATTCCCCACCACAGTCAATCCCCCACCACCATCAAACCCAACACCACCGTCAAACCCAACACCACCACAAACGGCGGAAATAAAATAAAAAAAGGTTGAAGATTAAGCAATAAAATTTGGAATACAAACTAACCTTCATCGTGTGGTCCAGAGTTTGTCTTGTGAAAATCGTGTGGTCTAGAGCGTGTGTGTGTGTTCTTGGTGTTTTAGTGTGTGAGTTTTCAAATTTTAGATCTAGTTTACCCCTTTATTGAAGTTGGGAAAGTGTTTGTGTTCAATGAGGGCGGTATGGTTCAATGAGCAACTTATAGAAGTTGTTGGGTTTAAAGCGTATGAAGTCTATAAAGGATTTACTAGAACCAATTCATCAGCTCCTGTACAGGAGGATAAACTGGTAAGGCTTGTGTGTTCTACGTGAGTTGTGCGAGTTCGAATCCCGGGGGAGGCCGGTCCGATACAGAAGGACCCCTCCCTTTTTTATTTGACATTTTTTATTATTCATTTATTTATATTAAAATTAATTCCTTTTATTAAAAAAACAGATTTCATTTTTAAATCCCTTTATAACAATAGTAACAATAATAATAAATAATAACAATAATAATAATAAACAATAATAATAATAATAATAATTTTAACAACAACAATAATAATAAAAATAACAACAATAATAATAATAATAAACAATAATAATAACAATAACAACAATAAATAATAAATAATAATAATAAACAATAATAATAATAATAATAATAATAAATATTAACAATATTAATAATAATAAATAATAACAATAATAATAATAATAATAATAAACAATAATAATAATAATAAACAATAATAATAATAATTTTAACAACAACAATAATAATAACAATAATAACAACAATAATAATAATAACAATAACAACAATAAATAATAATAATAAACAATAATAATAATAATAAATAATAATAATAATAATAAATAATAATAATAATAAACAATAATAATAACAATAACAACAATAAATAATAAAAAATAATAATAAACAATAATAATAAAAAATAATAACAATAATAATAATAATAATAAACAATAATAATAATAATTTTAACAACAACAATAATAATAACAATAATAACAATAATAATAATAATAAACAATAATAATAACAATAACAACAATAAATAATAAATAATAATAATAATAATAAATAATAACAATGATAATAATAATAAATAATAACAATAATAATAATAATTTTAACAACAACAATAATAATAACAATAATAACAATAATAACAATAACAACAATAAATAATAAATAACAATAACAATAATAATAATAATAAATAATAACAATAATAATAATAATAAATAACAATAATAATAATAATAATAAACAATAATAATAATAATAATAATAATAATAATTTTAACAACAAAAATAATAATAACAATAATAATAATAATAATAATAATAATAATAATAATAATAAACAATAATAATAACAATAACAACAATAAATAATAATAATAATAAACAATAATAACAATAACAACAATAAAGAATTTCACGAAAAATAAATTGTTAACTTGGAAAAGGTGTTAGTAGATGTATCGTATTACACAGGGTAAGGCGTTAGTAGATAGTAATAGAACTTCACGAAAAAGAATTTGTTAACTTGGCAAAGGTGTAACATCCATGAAATATAGTATATGCAACAATTTAAAAAAAATATTAATTAGGGTGTTTTATAACATAAAAAACCCTTAATTACCACATAAAATTGTTAAAAAAATTAATTTCAAATGAGTCGTATAGGGCAATGAGACACATATACAACACCTATAAGGTGCTCATTGATAAATAAGTCTCCCCTGGTTGACACCTTATGAGTGTCTCATTGACCAATAAGCCTCCCCTGGTGGTTTCCACTTTTAAAGTAGTTTTTGAATCAATGAGGGGCGTATAGGGCAAAAAGGGGCGTATAGGAGTTGTCAAATAAAAAAGAGAGGGGTCCTTCTGTATCGGACCGGCCTCCCCCAGATTCGAACTCGCACACCTAACACAGAACACACAAGCCTTAACCAGTTTATCCTCCTGTACAGGAGCTGATAAATTGGTTATTGTATATCCTTTATACACGCTTTAACAACAACTCCTATACGCCCCTTTTTGCCCTATACGCCCCTCATTGATTCAAAAACTACTTTAAAAGTGGAAACCACCAGGGGAGGCTTATTGGTCAATGAGACACTCATGAGGTGTCAACCAGGAGAGGCTTATTGATCAATGAGCACCTTATAGGTGTTGTATATGTGTCTCATTGCCCTATACGACTGATTTGAAATTAATTTTTTTAACAATTTTATGTGGTAATTAAGGGTTTTTTATGTTATAAAACACCCTAATTAATATTTTTTTTTAAATTGTTGCATACGCTATATTTCATGGATGTTACACCTTTGCCAAGTTAACAAATTCTTTTTCGTGAAGTTCTATTACTATCTACTAACGCCTTACCCTGTGTAATACGATACATCTACTAACACCTTTTCCAAGTTAACAATTTATTTTTCGTGAAATTCTTTATTGTTGTTATTGTTATTATTATTTATTATTTATTATTTATTGTTGTTATTGTTTATTATTATTATTTATTATTTATTGTTGTTATTGTTATTATTATTATTATTGTTGTTGTTAAAATTATTATTATTATTATTATTGTTTATTATTATTAGGGTTATTGGATTTTATCACCGTTAACTATTGGCCATTGGCTGCTGCCACCCCCAACTATCACTTTGACGTCCGCCACCTCCAACTTAACACGTAGTGTGTTCTGTCACCGGATCACTAACTTTTGATCCCGTTACTATACTTTTGGGGGTGTCCTAGGATCCCCAAAACCTTTCCAAGATCCCTATGACACCCCCAAAAGTGTAGTAACAGGGTCAAAAGTTAGTAATCAATTCACGACGTGGTGACAGAACACACTAAGTGTTAAGTTGGGGGTGACAGGCGTCAAAGTGATAGTTGGGGGTGGCAACGGCTAATAGTCAATAGTTGGGGATGATAAAATCTAATAACCCTTATTATTATTATTATTATTGTTATTATTTATTATTATTATTATTTTTATTATTTATTATTATTGTTATTTATTATTTATTGTTGTTATTGTTATTATTATTTATTATTATTATTATTGTTATTATTATTGTTATTATTATTGTTGTTGTTAAAATTATTATTTATTATTATTATTGTTATTATTTATTATTATTATTGTTTATTATTATTTATTGTTATTATTGTTTATTATTATTATTTATTGTTTATTGTGGTTATTGTTATTATTGTTTATTATTATTATTTATTATTTATTGTTGTTATTGTTATTATTATTGTTTATTATTATTATTATTATTATTATTATTATTATTATTATTATTATTATTGTTGTTGTTGTTATTATTGTTATTATTATTGTTGTTGTTAAAATTATTATTATTATTGTTATTATTATTATTATTGTTTATTATTATTATTGTTATTATTTATTATTATTGTTGTTATTATTTATTATTATTATTATTATTATTATTGTTATTTATTGTTGTTATTGTTATTATTGTTTATTATTATTGTTATTATTGTTATTATTATTGTTGTTGTTAAAATTATTATTATTATTGTTATTATTTATTATTATTATTATTATTGTTATTATTTATTATTATTATTATTGTTTATTATTATTTATTGTTGTTATTGTTATTATTGTTTATTATTATTATTTATTATTTATTGTTGTTATTGTTATTATTATTGTTTATTATAATAATAATAATAATAATAATTATTATTATAACAAATAATAATAATAATAATAATAATGATGATAATAATGATAATAATAATAATAATAAAACATATGCACATTAAAAAAAAACGATGTTATATCTAGTCCCGGCAAACGGGTCGGGCCGGGGGTCGGGTACGGTCTTTGACCCATGACGATATTTTATGAAATGAATTTTGTGTATTATAAAATGTAAAATTTTTTATTTATCAATTATTATTATGACTTTAATTATTTTTCACTTGTCATTTATTAACCATAACGCAATAAATACACGAAACATCGTTTTATATTAATACACAAAACATGTCATTTTAATACAAAATGTAACGACTAAACCCTAAACCCTAAACCCTAAATCGCTAACTATTACATATTCTTAAATTCTTGCAAACTGTATCGGTTATTCAGATCTCTATTCGGTCACCATATTGTTGCTATCAAGTTTAAGGATGCGTTCCACGGTAAACGTGCTTTCCGCTTCCCCATTACCACATGAAGAACCTCCGACCTGATCTGGTGCTCCCTCGTTGTTACTGAAGATATCTCAGTAACCGGTTCCACAGCATGAAGAACCAATCCGTACAGAAGGAGTTCTCCCTCGAGGTTGCTGACGCAGAAGCATTATCGTTGGTGGAGGTGGAAGAACATTCCAGTTCACCCTCATAGTCACCGGTAAATATCTACTTCCACCGTCACAGACTGTGGGTGCAGAAGCATTGTCGTTGGTGGACGTTCCGGTGCATGAATCTGGAATACGAACGCAGTTAAGCGTTTGAATCTGAAATATGAACGCAGTGTACTTCTCCATAAGGATTACGCTACCACCACCGTCAAAACACCGACTTTCGATATCCTGTTAATAAAACATACAATTATAGCATTAGACCCGACATCCGAAAATGTATTGTTAAAAATAATAAATATAATAATAAAAATAACATATGCACATTTAAAAAAAACGATGATATAAGTCTAGACCCGGCAAACGTGTCGGGCCGGGGGTCGGGTAGGGTTACGCTACCACCAACACCACCACACCCGCCTAACCACCACCACCACCACCACCACTACCACCACAACCACCACCACACCCGCCTAACCACCACCACCACTACCACCACAGCCACTACCACCACACCCGCCTAACCACCACCACAACAACAACCACCATCACCACCACACCCGCCGAACCACCACCACAACAATCACCACCACCACAGCCGTCAATCCCCACCACCACAACCACCACCACCACAACCAGCACCACCACCACCACCACCACCACAACCACCACCACCACAGCCACCACAGCCACCACCACAGCCACCACCAGCACCACCACCACTACCACCACCACTGCCGTCAATCACCACCGCCGTCATTCCCCACCAAAGTCAATCCCCCACCGCCGTCATTCCCCACCACAGTCAATCCCCCACCACCATCAAACCCAACACCATCGTCAAACCCAACACCACCACAAACGGTGGAAATAAAACCAAAAAATAAAAAAAGGTTGAAGATTAAGCAATAAAATTTGGAATACAAACTAACCTTCATCGTGTGGTCCAGAGTTTGTCTTGTGAAAATCGTGTGGTCCAGAGCGTGTGTGTGTGTGTTCTTGGTGTTTTAGTGTGTGAGTTTTCAAATTTTAGATCTAGTTTACCCCTTTATTGAAGTTGGGAAAGTGTTTGTGTTCAATGAGGGCCGTATGGTTCAATGAGCAACTTATAGGAGTTGTTGGGTTTAAAGCATATGAAGTCTATAAAGGATATACTATAACCAATTCATCAGCTCCTGTACAGGAGGATAAACTGGTTAAGGCTTGTGTGTTCTATGCGAAATGTGCGAGTTCGAATCCCGGGGGAGGCCGGTCCGATACAGAAGGACCCCTCCCTTTTTTGAATCAATGAGGGGCGTATAGGGCAATAAGGGGCGGATAGATTTTTGAATCAATGAGGGGCTTATGAAGTGTATAAAGGATATACTATAACCAATTTATCAGCTCCTGTACAGGAGGATAAACTGGTTAATGCTTGTGTGTTCTATGCGAAGGGTGCGAGTTCGAAACCTGGGGGGGTCCGATACAGAAGGACCCCTCCCTTTTTTATTTGTGTAATTCTAATTTTTTATTATTCATTTATTTATATTAAAATTAATTCCTTTTATTAAAAAAAAACAGATTTCATTTTTAGTTTGAGTCAACAATTTTAAATCCCTTTAAAACAATAGTTTTCTTTTATTTTGTACTCTTTTCTTTTAAATGAAGCACTTTAATTAAAAAAATTTATAAAAAAATTGTTGCGTACACTATATTTGACGGATGTTACAATATATTTAAATTATAATAAAGAGAAACATTAATAAGTTCGTTGCGTACACTATGTTTCACGGATGCTACACCTAACACAAGTCAATAACTTCTTTTTGTCGAGTTCTATTACTACGTAGTAATGCTCTACCCTGTGCAATACGAGACATGTACATTGTCTCCCATTCCATAGCTTCCATACTTCGGTATATATTCCAAAGTCCATTTGGTACTGGCATCGGGCTATCATCCGCTAACTTAACCATGATGAAATGGCTATCTTCGACATAAGCAATCGTTAAAATGGAATGGTTCGGGTAAACCTGCGGTCCATCGAACATCGGGAAGTAAGTTTGACAAACACCGTTGCTTAAATGTTGAACAATCACCCCAAATTTTTGAGCCACGAACAACCCTGTGTAGGGCAACCACATCCAGCATGCCATAGGTGCAGGTTCAACATTTAACCAATTTATCTATCGATACACATTATCGTAACATCCCTTGTCCAATGATTCGAGTATATGCCCCCAACGCATTCTGTTAATGAACATCTCGTCTAGTAGCTCTTGGCGGACCCACTTCCACTCTTTCTGGTCATACCCCAAACCCATAGATATGGATCGAAACCCACAGTTACCGTCCGGCTGGGCATCTTCGATATGCGTTATGTATCTCCGATAGCTAGATGGAAGCCAATCCTTAAAACGCTCGATCACGTTTTTGTACCTATAATTGGCAAAAAAAATAAAAAAACTAAAAAATATTAAAAAATAAAAAATTGAAAAAGAATTCTAAATATATGTATGTATATACGTATGTACCTGTGCCCGGCCAACCGTGGAAAGTTTTTATCTATAATTGGAAGTGTATTTTTTTCTTCTTTGGTTTTCTTTGAACGACTACGTCGCACATTTGGCTTTTGAGTGTAGTCGTTCCTCTGTGATTCAGGTTGTTTATCTTTATTCTTTTGTTGTTTTACTTTCGTAGTTGGGCGGCCCCTAGTATCTTGTTGTACCTCAGGCGGTTGATGGTCAGTCATACTTGGATTCAACACCGCTTTCATCTTCGACAACATACTTTTTACCACTAGAGGTGGCTGCGTATGTAGTTGCTGTGTGAGGTTATACATTTCCGCCTGAATATTACACTCGTCTTGATTAAGTTCTTCTGTCGAAAAATCAAGTTTTGTCCAGAATTTATCTATCGCGGCAAGTGGAATTTTGCAACCTGTTTTTCAAGAATCATTGTTAAAACATGAAGTATAATGATGATTATATTCTATGGATCGAAGCATATGTTATAGTTGTTATGTTACCTGTATTTTCCCACCACTCCATCTGACAAGCACATGGCAACCCACAACCCGTAGAAAGCTGGTGGCCACAAGTCCCCCCTCCTGCCCTCAACGCATTTAGCTTCTTCCACTCGACAACCAATAACTCTAAGCCTTTTAGGGAAACATTACCGCGTAGGTTGTCAAAAAATAGAAATCTGTGGTCCCCCATTTGCACGGACCTGCTCTCCTGAAAACTAAGTTTTATTTGTATCTTTTGTGACTCTACAACTTTGCCAACATGACACACAAGTCTATGGAGCAAGTTGTTTGGCCCTTTAATGTATCTCTTAAACTTAGAATGCTGGCTTTCAACTCTGTTGGTTGTATGTTGACCAAAATTGGGGACTGTGTTAGTCCAAGCTGAAACGAACTTTTCTTTATAATCTTTCAGCCACACATCATACAAATAATCCACAACATCTGAAAAAAAAATTGAATACAATGATTTGTAATGTTTGTATGTATATATGTATGCATGAATGTATGTAAACTAATATAATATGTACCTGATCGTCCGTCGTTAACCAGTCGCGTGAAAAGCCGCTGAAAGTTATAATTGTATATCGTTGGAATGCGAGAATTACACAGTCGAGACCAAGAAAGCTTGAATATTTTCCAGTCTTCATCCGTAAATTTTGTCCGACAATGTTTTAGAATATTCTGTGAGATGTGCCACCTACATAGCAATTTGGAAGCTTTTGGGAATACTTTATTGCAAGCATTCATCAAAGCTTGATCCCTATCTGTTACAATTACACGTGGCTCCATGCAATCTACCAACAATTCTTTGAGCTTCTCCAGGAGCCATAAGAAGTTATCTTTTTTTTCTTTAGAGACAAACGCATGAGCCACACAAAAAGACTTGTGTGTCGATGTCACACCCACAACTTGAATGAACGGAAGCTTATACTCATTCGTCTTGTAGGTAGCATCAATCATCAACACATGTGGGAATGCACGCCACATGTTGTACGAGTCCGGATGAACGAAAAAAACCTCCTCGACCGCGTTTGTGGAGGGATTCACTCTGGTGAAATAAACGTACCTTTCTTCTTGCAACATGCTCTCCAATATCTGCATTGGAGTTCGATCGCCGTACATTTTTCGTTTAATCTTTTTAATCACGTTTTATACATCTTGTAGAATGCACACACTATGTGGGTACTGATTTCTTATGGTTAAATGTATATTTGTAGGCTCCATGTCTTGCATATAAAGTCTCTCCACCAGTGATTCTTCGTCCGGGGTCAGCCTTCTAGAAAACGCGTGGCCCTCGAGAAATTCAGCAGGCTCATGGTTGTGAATGTTTTTCTTCTCCACAAGGCTCCAACTACCACTACTTGAGTCTAGTTTCCCTATCAGACTAAAAGGACAGCCGACCTTTTTGCTACCGGAACGCCGAACGGATGCTTTACTTTTGTGTTCGCCGCCACGATCGCATTGCAACCATATCTTCACTGTCCTTGCTGACGCACCTTCACCTTTTTTCCTCGTTCGTTAGGTGACAATGACGTAACCTTTCGCAACTTCTCTTTTGTATACCCAATTCTTCAATTCTTCAAGTGACCCAAATACCTCAAAAAAAAAAGGTTCATTAGAAATCCACATAAATGAAATTAATATATTAATTTGTCAAAAAAACAATAAAAAAACTCGGGTTCAACATCGGGTTCGGGTTAATATGTATGACACATTTTAGGGTTTGTATGAAATTTCGTGTCATACATTTTCTGTGAAATAATCAGTATACATGCCTCGTTCGTGTTCATTCGGTTCATTTACAAGCCTAAGTAATCTATTTTTAACAAAATATTTCACCAGAACATATATAATATTTCACCAAAATGATAACGAAATCGGGTTAATATGTATGACACAATTTCGGGTCGGGTTCGGGTTAAGGTCGGGATGGGTCAAACATTTTCTAGATTTCTCCTACCTAATAAAAATTATATACATATGAATAACACGTATACAAAATCATTTTATCCACTCTAAAAATTATATCAACATTATGTAACACGAATAACACGTAATTGACGGTTATGTCATACCTCTTTTGTTTTTTCTCTCGTCATTAGCACCTTCCTCGTTAGCACGCTCGTCGTCGTGAACACCTTCCTCGTTAGCAAGTTCGTCGTCGTCAACATCCTCCTCAAAGTACATTACACCTTCCTCGATTTCGTTATCATTTTCCTCAAAGTCCTTAGCACATTCCTCGACTTCGTTATCATTTTCCTCAAAGTCGTTAGCACCTTCTTCGACTTCTTTATCATTTTTCTCATACTCCTTAGCACCTTCCTCATACTCTAACTTGTGTTTGTTTTCCGTATACGAATGGTAAGTCCCGTATTCGTGTCGCGGATAACTTTGGGCAATATTGTAAGATGGTTCCCCCTCATCTATAAACACCTGGTTCAAGTCAGGTAACGTGGGTCGCACACCTCCGTCATCACAACGAGGCACGGACACAACCTCCTCCTCACCTCGATCAACGCCGGATAACCAAACGCTTTCAGAGACGTACGACTGGTTCGAATCTTCGCCAAAAATATTACCAATGCCCCAAAACGACATCTTTATGCTTCATGGTCTCAACCAAATTTTTTAGTTAAGAATCTTCAGGAGTTCAGTCGGAATTTTGCGAGTTTGAAAAAAATTGGAAGCCATAAATCCCGTATGCTTGGGTAAACAAACATTTTTTCTCGATAAGGGCCGTATAGGTCGATAAGGGTCATATGGGTTACTTTCACGCTTTTTCAGACTGAACTCCTTTCATGTCAGTAATTATACCTTAAAATCATCAAAAGTCGTGCCGATAAGCCTGTCATTGCTCAATGAGGGGCGTATAGGGTTTAATGCTCCAACTACCACAACCTTATATGCCTCTCATAGGGCAATGAGATGCTTATCAAAACACTTTTTCTGGCACATTAATTGCTTTCACACTATATACGCCCCTTATTGCCCTATATGCCACATCTGGGGGGGGGGGGTGTGCACACAAAAAGGGGGTGTGTGTCAATACCCTCACCCTTGTAAAAACGAAAAACTGAAGCAACTTTTGGTCCGGTCAACAGACCCGTCAGACACCCGTCAGTCTTTGTCTGGTTAATCGGACCAAAACGCCTCGTTTTGGCCACAGTTCGACACTGCAGGGTGTGCATGTAAAGACAAAAATCACCTTTTTGAGTGTGTAGATAGTGAGATGAGTGTGTGCATAGGTACACTCATAAATAAATAAATAAATAAAGAGTGTACCTATCCACACACTCATCTCACTATCTACACACTCAAAAAGGTGATTTTTGTCTTTACATGCACACCCTGCAGTGTCGAACTGTGGCCAAAACGAGGTGTTTTGGTCCGATTAACCAGACAAAGACTGACGGGTGTCTGACGGGTCTGTTGACCGGACCAAAACGCTGAGCTTTGGCCGCGATTTGGTCCTGTCAACCAGACAAAAGACTGATACCCGGTCTGGTTGACAGGACCAAAACGCGGCCAAAGCTCGGCGTTTTGGTCCGGACAGCAGACCCGTCAGACACCCGTCAGTCTTTTTCTGGTTAATCGGACCAAAACGCCCCGTTTTGGCCACAGCTCGACACTGCAGGGTGTGCATGTAAAGACAAAAATCACATTTTAGGTGTGTAGATAGGCAAAATTGGTGTGTGGATAGTTTGGCCCTTATTTATTCATGTTTTTTCCCTCTTATAATTTGAGGTTTATCGGTGAGACGCGCCATTGTTGTTGAAAACAACATTTTGTTCAATAACACTGCCAAAATGTTTCTTGGTACCCCCTTATTTAGTTGGATTTTGTTCTCAGTTCTCAGTGTTACATTTAAATGTGAAGATCATGTGTTACAACAAACTTTGTACTTCTTCCAAACATTTCAGCCACCTCAAACATTTGAACGACCCTATTGATGTATATATAGTTTAGAACAACAAACTTGAAGAAATTACAAACCAGGAAACCCAATTGAATCTTCAAATAATCTAAGTGAAACATGGATCAATCATCTGAATCGTTTGAGAACTATCAGATAAATATATTTTATGGGTTTTACACGGTTGATTTATACGATTAGTCAGAGATTTCTGTATGAAGAAATTGGATGTAATGAAATTTATGATAAATTTCTTGATGGAACCGTGTAATCGTCGTTCTCTTTTGCTTGATTATTTTTGTTAGAACGACATTGGTTTACCAGGCCTACTAGGGGTTGGGCCAAAGCCCAACAAGTCCGTTCAAGCCTATATATGGCAAACCTCTCCACAAGTGGTAAATACGCATCCAATCACAGTCAAACCCCCAACCTTCACCCCGCCAGCTCTCCCAATTTTATCAATTGAGCTCGGCCTCATTGACTATTTCATCGAGAAAAGACAATCTTCAATATACCATCATTGGCCCAAAACCAAAATCAATTTGTAATGGAAAGAAAAATGTAATGTACCATTGCACATTAAGGATTTAATGATCTTTATTAATGATTTTTAATTTAATAGACTTTTAATAAATCAATAATATTTTAAGCCATCTACAAAATATATTTAAGCCCAAAAATATATATTATTAACAAACTAATAATTAATTCATAGGCCCAAATAGCATTGATGGTAACTGGTAAACTACCTTCTTCCTTTTTTTTTTCTTTTTTTTAGAAATAAATTAAACACATAAATAATTAATACATTCCCAGAAATTAAAATTAATACATTCCTAAAAATTTTAAAATTAACAAATAGTTAAATGTTCAACACAAAATTTTAAATTAATACATTCCTAAAATTAAAATTAATCCCACTCACCCCAAGAATGATTCGGGCGATGAGACGGAACAATCACTATCATGGCCGCCCGAACTATGATCACGACTTAGATGAGATGGGCTTTCGGGTGTTGGATAACACATTTTCTCATCCGAACGTGGTATGTATTCCACCTCGGGATCAGGTTTGTAGCATTTGGCCAAGTTAGAACTTCTTTTGTCGGATTGAGGTTTGTTGATGTAGGAGTGTTTGTCATTGCAGGATGAGACCCCTCCCTAATTTTTATTCCAGCCAGTTGTAGTTAACTAAAGGTATAATCATATATCCAGATCAACTCTTCCACAGTTGAATCATTAGGATCCTGTGGACTGTAGTATTTAAAAACCAGAGGAGTTTGGTTTGTAAGCATTAGGGTTGAAGGTGGTGGGTTTGAGAGTGGTACGTTTGAAGGTTGAGGGTTGCACGACGTGTTGACCATCGATGATTGTTTGGAGGGTTGTTGGTTTGAAGGTTGCGGGTTTATACGGCGTCGTGTTCATCATTGGCGATGTGAAGGTTCCGTCGGTTCAGTAGAAAACGGATAACCACCACTCATTTTGATTAAATATGATGACAATAATTGGATGTAGAGAAAAAAATGTTGTGACGTTGTAGAGATTTTGAAATGGTGTAGAAGTTGAATTGAATTGATTTAAATAGAGAAGGTTAAATGGTTAAATTTTAATGTTTTAATTGAATTTTATTTATTTATTTATTTTTAAATATCAAACGATCAAATCACCATTGAAAAAGCAATTCACATTCACCTTTCATCCGCAAACCCACACCGAAACCCCTACCTGCCGGGCATCGTCAGCCAGACCGACGATAATGTAAGATAAGCGGGTAGTGAGTAACTGCCGATAAAAGTCTGAGTGGCTCGGGTGGCATTAGGTTCTTTTGTAACAATGATGTCTCGTGTTTAACTCATTCCACCACTTTCCTTTACTTTTTTACTTCCGCATTTATTCTAACAATTTTTTTTTTCAAAATAATTTGATAACATTTTAATTTAGTATTTTATATAAAAAACCTAATGTCTTATCTTTAAAACTAAATAAAGTATTTTGAATATGGATAGTTAGAATACTTTTTTGTTTATTTTTAAAGTTTATGAATCATATCATACTTTTAATAAACAGTTCACATCTCTTTTTCTCTATCAATTTTTTTATGTTTTTTATATGATAAATAGAAATGTAAGCTCCTGGGTATTTGAATTTTGAATCATTTTTATTCTAGTCATGTTAGTTAAAGTTAATTTTTTATCACTCCTTTCTATAAACATAATGTCTTTCTGATTAATCAAACCCCCAAATTATGATTTTTTTTTTACAAATTTGAATTGTAAACTAAACATATAAGAACTATCTATATACATATATTATAACAACCCTCGAAAACACCCTATAACGTTCCGTAATCGAAAAACCGAACCCTCGTAACGTTAATTTTTAATAAAAAATGAAAAATCAAGGAAAATGCACCTGTCGCGGGCCGCGACAGATTTTGTGAAGGTCGGTCGCGGGGCGCGACGGAGTGATTTTTGCCGGACACCCATGCTGACACGTGTCAGCTACTTGTTGGGTCTAGTGGTGTGACTATGTCACACCCTGACTTTTGCGGAAGCGTATGATGTGTGACTGGTTTAATATCATTGCATTCAATCATAATAAACAACTAAATGATCAAAACGATGTTCATCCATTCATAAACTTTAAAGTATTACAAACACCGGTTATTTGAGTTTTTAAAACACAACCTTCGACTAAGTCATAAACCAACAAAAGTGGATGACATCTAACTTGAAATCTACTTCTAGAAACAACACTCGCGCCCAAGATCCAACATGTTACCTGAAATACATGTAAGTTTGGAAAACATCAACAAAAGTTGAGCGAGTTCATGCGTTTTGTGTGAGTACTGACAAACTTGTAAACCTTTGAGAGACTCCTTTGAAAACAGGTATGAAAAGCAGTTATGGACATATCAAATGAATGTTTTACAAGGACATTAAAGCATGTGAGCACATAGGGAGCACTCGAAATGAGTAGGCTTATACCCTTGTCGATTTCCCTCGACTATGTCGAATTCACCTTCGACTATGTCGATTCACCTCGACTGATGTCGATTCACCTCGACTGATGTCGATTCACCTCGACTGGGACACCGAAACACTCAAGTGGTCACAAGTACCATGAGTGGGGTTCGGCCGTACCCGTTAGATCTAACCTTCGTCCCTAATGAAGAATTAATGGCATTTCAAATTTAATCTATGCTCACATGATTTAATAGTTCATTTCATAGTCATTTCATACCGTTTAAACATTCGTAACATGTATTCCACCCCCGAGAGTTTTAAAACCAAAAACAGTTAAGAGAAAAGGGGGACATGAACTCATCGTTTTGCGTTCTTCAATCCGACGTAACTCAAGCTGCTACTAGTGTGCCCGACTACCTACAACGTACTACTGTCTATTAGGCGAGCGGGTCGTGCCTTGACTTTGTATTAGTTAGTGTCTTTGAGTTACGTTTTATCGTGCCTTCAGTATTATTCCAAGTCATACAATTATTTGTTAAAATAATAAATATTTTAACTTAAATTATGTTTATCAAATTTTGGAATAATAGTTAAAACAATATAATTTAACTTGATACCTTCCAAGTATTTATACATGTATTTCCTTCCCAAGGATGGGTGTATTTGTATTCGTATTCGTGTACTTGTATATTTTTGCCATGTATAGGGGTCGCATTCCGGTGTGTATATATACGTACGAGAATACGTATTTTCTTGTAATTGTTAAGTATTCTCATACTTAATTCTGTATTAATTTTTCCGGAATAATATTTCTAATAAAAATCACATCAATATATATTCTCAAAATATATATTTTAAGAAATATCACTTAGAAAAATTATTCATAATTTTTCATTTGGCAAAAATATTTGTATTTTCATATAAGTTCCAAAATAATATATTTTCAAGTCTAACTTTAGAGAATATATATATATATATATAGACTTATTTTTATCCAAAAATAGTGTATTCCAAGTTTACTCAAGAAAGTATATATTTTTCCCAAAAATAATATATCTTCTAATAATTCCAAGGAAATATATATATATATATATATATATATATATATATACTTTTATTCACCAAAAATCATATATTTCATTCTTGTCAAAATATGATATAACTTTGTAGTAATTGTACAAATCATATTTTCGTTTACTTGTGTCCAAAATATTATTTACCAAAATATAATTGTGAATAAAGTTCCGGAATATTCTGTAAGTTACATTTCTTGTTTGGTTTCGCCAATATTTTGTGTGTAACTTGTATATTTAATCCTTGGGATTTTTGGTAATATTTTGGATTGAAATCCTTGGTATTTTGATGTGTTACATTACTTCAAGTCCTAAAATAATATAACTAATACACAAAGTATACTAATAATCACACACATTGTGCCTTCTAAATATGTATTTCCCAAATACATATTTAGTCACTTTCATTTATGAAAACCAACCTCCAATATTTGTATTTTTGTAACCAAGAATATTGGCAAAGTTTATGTTACCATTTATTGTTGAAAATACACTTGTAAGTGTACGTTTATAAATATTTTTCTAAGTGTTTATATTTTTAGAAAATTTTGCCATAGTTTCCCCTAAAAATGGAGGTTCCCATGCTTTCAAGCATATCATCTTCTTTTGTAAAAATCATCACAATCATTCCACAATATAAACAAGACTTACCATATGCTTTAAATATGCAATTTACACTTTGTCATGAACTTGAATTTTTGTAAAAAGTTGTAGTAACTTAACATGTTATTTAGTAGGTTAAGTTACCCTCTAAAACATGGTTATTTGTTTAATAATCACATTCTTGAAAGATCTAGTCATTTACAACTTACAAGATGATTTTTGCAAAAACAATTATTTTGTGTTTCTCTTGTTAATAACATGTTTCTATACTTGATTTACCACTAAAAATATGATTAGTTTCTTTAAAAATCATGATCTTATAAATCTTGTAAATAACTTTGTTCTCTTGAAAATATTATTTTTGAAGTCCTTTATTTTCAAGACTCGTAACATGTATCACAAATCATCATACACTAAATCAAGTTTATTTTCAAGTTCATGTTTAACATAAAGGATGATCATTATAAATTTCTCAAGATCTATCCTTACACTTGCAAGATCATGTGTTTAATCATCATCTAGCAAGCTTCATATGGTGATCTACACCATAAACACAAGGAATCAACAAACAAGTTCAATACATACACTAGAACAACTTGATCTTCATGTTTTAGAGCTTTATGTTAATGTTCATCTTTATGTTTTCTTGAGATTCTTTAGTTTACCAAGTTACTTCATACTTTAACCACTAAAATTATGAGTAAAAACAAGTTCAATGGAGCTTACTACTAGCACTATGGCTAGGGAAGAACTCAAGATGGTGAAGATGATAAACTAGGTGGACAAAAGCTCTAGGAAGTGGTCCTTCAAGTTCCAATGCTTCCAAGCTTCCTAACTTTGCTTCTTGCACCTTAGGATTTCCTTAGATTGCATAAGATTGAAGTGAAAATGGAAGTATGTGTGTGTTGTAGCCGTGAGTAAGAAGAAGGAGATGAGGAAGATGGAGTTTGTTGTAATGTGAAGTATGAAAGAGATTGATGAACTCATGGATTTAAGCAAATTGTTCCAACAACACTTTAACTAATGGTCCATATGTCTCAAAAGTACATAACATATCAAATAAACAATGAAAAGAAAATCAAGGGTGGGTCCCTCTTGTCCATAACCGGTTAGGGGGGGGGTATGTCTTGGTTGGATTTCAATTGATGGTTAAATAATCTAGTTAGAAAGTAAGGGTGCTAGTTAGGTATTTTATGTGTTTAATGTTTATTAGATGTAATATGATGTTCTGTGATCATAACTAGCCTTGTAACACTAAAACAATGCTTCTAGTAAAAATTTAATGTTTCGGGAAATGTTCGGTTGTTCGTTTCGTTACTGTTCGTTAAAGTGCTAAATTGCGCAGTTTAGTGTGCTTTATGTAGTTTTTTATGACAGTTTCGATTCCCGACACTTAGGAAAGTATTCTGGACCATTATATCACAATTCTGCATCTTATTTTGTTGTTAAAAAAAGCTGGATTTGTCTATTTGCTGCAGAATTTTGCAGTTTTAGTGTGTTTCTGGCACTTTCCGGCACTTTCCGGCACCTATGTCATCACTAGGAAGATAGTTTTGTAATCCCTACTTCCCTACACACTATGCTAGTGTAACACTTGGTCCTGGGGCTCATTTGTGTCTTAACATCATGTACGTCTAAGTACTGAACTCCCGTCAGTATTTCTAGTTTGTCTGATAGCTGTGCCAACTTTGTTCTGAGCATTAATAGAATTATATTGTGTTGCATGTAGTAATGATAAAAGTCTTGCAACATGAAATGCCATTGTGTGTATAGCAGTAATCAGAATTTCATTCGTCTTGTAAACTAGATCATGCACAGTTATTAAAGCACAGATTACTGTCTAATTATCGTTCGGAATGTACGGAAAAGTGCTAGTTGTCACAGACTAGGCAACCCTAGCCGTAGCTAGCGTGCCCTCGCGGGGCGCGACAGGAGTAGGAGGGGCGGGTCGCGAGAGACCCCCGGTACACCTATAAATGGAGCTTCAGTCTGCATTCTCAAAACCGTTCAATATTTCTTTCTCTCTCAGTCTCTATAATCCGAAAACATAGCCAAAATACCCCTCTAAAACACGAAGCTCTGCCCCGTTGTAAGTATTTTAACCCCCGATCACTAATTCGTTACCCTACCCGATTGATCTAGGACCCATCAACGCATGTCAAGGCTCTGCCTGACTAAGTTCGTTGGGGTTCTGTCTCGTGTTGTATGGCTAATGTGATTTGGGTTCTTTTACTAACACGCGTGCATTGTATGTTTTTAATAGAAACTCAAGAAAATAATTAGGAAATATCACCAGGAAGCCCGTAGAAAGACCTAAGTTTACAATGTGAGTCATTATCTTTTTCTCACAGTTTGTGAGCCATTATTTCAAATGTTTTACAAAACCCTAAATATTTATCAGTTATAATTACAGTGATTAAGTCTTTGTATTCTACAATTGCTGCCAGTATTATGGGGTTTGTATACAGTACTTGATAATCTTCACAGTTGGACATGGGTTGCCAATATGTGATATGACCATAGTCACAGATCCGTCGAGTGACAAATACTGAACGAGTAATTGGGTAGACATAAACATTGTAATCACTATTAATACTGTGAATTATAACAACTGGCGTTTTTATAAAAATGGAATGTACTCGCCAATATTTCTTGCTGATAAAATATTTTTAAAACGCGTTTCAGGTAACTTAATGTAAAGCTATAAGAAGCCAGCTATGGAGCACTGAAGGCTTAAAGAAAGTGGCTTTAATTTACCTGAATAAAACGAAGAAGTTTATGTTTTCAGCAAGTTAACGGTTTATCCCTATAAAAGATATTATAAATGAAATATAGGTTTATCCCATTTGTTTAATATAAAAGTTTGGTGTTTTGAAACTCTGAAATTTATTTCCTAATACGATCCTGATGTCTCATTTCCACTGCCAAATTAATAAACACCGATACCACTTGACTGGTTCGCGGCTCCCGCTCCCGGGGTGGGGTCGGGGGTTGCGACAGAAGGTGGTATCAGAGCCACTAGTTTAAGCCATTTAGATGTTCTTTTAAATACCTAAATTTTAACCAATTATGCTAGGAAATAACTTATGTGTTATTCTGTGTAAATATGTATATTATTATTTTATGTCATTTTGACAATTTTCTTAGCTTACAGTATGAGTGATCAGGGCACTTCTGACGCTTATCGTCATCTACCTCATTCTCCAATGGATGAAGGAACATCCCAGCCAACCTCCGGATACGTAGCCGATTCCGAGGGAATCTTTGTTTTTAAAGCCAAATCCGAAGAACCTGTTCCCCCTAAGAAAAGAGGGTGGTTTAGTATAGCCAAAGTAGAAAGGAGAAAAAGGATGAGAAAAATACAACAATAAGCAATAGTGAAAAGAGCTGAGAGAAATACCCAAAATCCAGAAGCTAGACCTGTATGGGAAGAAGAATTGGATAGGCAACTAGCCAACTTTCATATGTTTAGAAATGCAGATGTAGAACTTGATCTCAACCAAGTAGCAGTACCAGACCCATAACTTCTACCATTATTCTCTAACCAACCCATGAACCTAGAACAAAACCAGGAAAACCCATTCCAATCCCAGCCTTTGATCCCAATGAGATACCCAGGATTCCAGCATCGAACCCTTTAGAACAGTAGTGGGCCAACAATTGGGCAATTCATGAATTACTGAATAACCCATATCCCTACGGGGAATCAGAACCACTTTACCCTGAACCCGTACCAGCTCCAATGCCGCCCATGAGCCATGAGAATGTGGAAGAACTTCACCAGTATGGTGAAGAGTTGGTTGAGGAAGGAAACCGGATTCGCCAAATCGGAGAAAACTCGTCTGGAAATATGACGAGAGGGAGATGCAATATTAGAAGTCAACGCCTACTATACTATATATATGTATATGTGTAATTTCTGTTACTTAGAAAAAAGAAAAGAAAAAAAAACAACTAAGATAGATATAAATTAATATATATATATATATATATATATATATATTGATGCATAATTACTAATGTTTAGGTTTCAGTTATAGTTTGTAATAGATGCATATGTATATGAAAAGAGCAAAAGTCGTAATGATCGACGATTTTGGTTCAATATGCTTGTGTATTTGTTTATTTAACTTATTCTATGATATTAATACCTGATAAATGTTTACAATTCAGTATCAAACGAAGTAAATCTGGAAATCCAGAATAACAATAATAACGAGAACCAAGTAGATAAAAGTGCTATCAAACACATAGTAGCTCAAGAAATCATAGATGCCATGCCTTATATTATCGATACTATTAATAAAAAGGCATAAAATAATTCCATAATCGGAAGTAAACATGCACCCACTGAGCCAAGTCATAGCGTGAATGGAAATCACGGACTGTTTATCCAAGCTCCGATTCCAAAAAGAAGAAGGACCATCTCATATGGTTGTTCTTATAAAGAATTCCTATCATGCAAACCGATAGAATTCTCAGGCAATGAAGAAGCCATTTCAGCTTTGCGCTGGATAGAAAAGACAGAAGCAGTCTTAAAAATAAGTAAGTGTGCGGATGAAGATAAATCATGTATGCTTCTAATCTCTTTAAGAATGCAGCATTAGAATGGTGGAATACCATTCTCCAGTCAAGAGGAAGTGACCGGGTTTACAGTATGGAATGGAACAACTTTAAGAAAATAGTTGAAAGGAAATTTTGTCCTCCTCATGAGAAGGAACAAATTGTTAATAAATTCCTAAATCATAGAATGGTTGGGGTAGACTGCAGGGAGTATACTACCATATTCTTTGAATATGCAAGGATAGTAACAACCCTAGCCTCACCAGAACCAATGTTAATCTCCCGTTACATCTGGGGATTAATCAGTGAGATCAGACATGTAGTCAAGGCAGCTAGACCACAAACCATAGAAGAAGTAGTAGAACTTGCTAACACTCTGACAGATGAATTGGTACGCACACAAGAGGAAAACCAGAAAAAGAATATAGCTCAAAAGATTTCCCAAGAACTACGTTGTGGTAATTCCTATCGCGGTAAAGGAACAAGTTCTTTCTCTTCACCCTACTGCAAGTTCTGTAAAAGGAAGCACTCAGGAAAGTGTGATGTGTCCTGCAACTTTTGCAAGTTACCAGGACATAAGGAAGAAGATTGTAGGAAGAAAGCTAATACTCGAATATGCTACAATTGCGGAGAAGCTGGTATATTAAACCGAACTATCCGAAACTAGCTCTAGTGGCAAACAACAAAGGAAAGGCAATAGAAGGACCCAAGAAGAATGCCAGAGCATTCGTTCTGACAGCTGAAGAAACCAAGATGATTCCAAATGTGATTGTCGGTACGTTTTTAGTTAATGATGTTTATGCTAAAGTATTATTTGACTCTGGTGCAAACCAAAGTTTCATAAATACTTCTTTCTGCAAACTTCTCAATCAACCATTAACTAAACTTCACCAAGACTGTCTGGTGGAGACGACAAATGGAGATCCTATCAAGATAAGTGAAATCCTGCAAAGAGCAAGGATAGAAACTCTAAACCATAACTTTACTGCTAACCTCTTACCAATGGATCTAGGCAGATTCGATGTCGTATTAAGAATGGATTGTAATTCATCTTCTACTCTTTTAAATTCGTTCCTAACAAAAAACAAAAGCCACTACCCCCCCCCCCCCCATCAAACAACGTATTGTTACTAAACCTTAAAATTACCCACCAAATAGTAAGTATAATGTGATGAACCAAAAGTTTCTTTACTCAAATCACTCAGAATAAATACTAGTTAGTTACCCTCATAATCTTAATTAGATAAATATTTTATTTCTGCCAACATATTTCTTAGGTGCTTAACACATTTAAAAATATGATTTTACAATTTTTTTCTATCTCTACACTTGATTAAATACTAAAATTTGTAATGGATTGTTATGTGCTGCACACCATTGATATTTATTTTATATATCGTTTTCTCTTTATAAAACTGATTTATATAAAAAAACTGGATATTAATTTATGTCTTAATTTAAAAAAAAAAATTAAAACATCCTTCACCTTAACAGAAAAAATAAACCGAGTTAGTGGTTTGGATGAAAATTTATAAAAATTATGGACAAAATTAATTAAATAAAAGAAATTAAAAAGAGTTTGAGTAAATTGCCAAAATCGTCCCCGAGGTTTTATATTTGCTAGTTTCATTCAAATATAATTCAACTTAACATAAAAAGTAAACTAAGTTAGTGGTTTGGATGAAAATGACAAAAAATGTCAAACGTGAAGGGCTGTTTGGCACAAAAAAGTCATTGTACACGATCATCTCAGCCGTACGATCTAGTGCGAATTCACTCTTGAACATGCGATTTGTGCTAAAAAAGCAAACATGCGAAGTTGCTTTATATACCAACATGCGATTTCATCATATTTACCAACATGCGAAATTGCTACAAAAAAACCAACATGCGATTTCACCAAAAATACCAACATGCGATTTCCAACATGCTTTTTTTATAACATGCGATTTCACAATATCGTACGAGCGTACGATAAGCCCTAATTGTGTGTGTATATATATAATACATTTTAATTTTATAATACAATTTAAAACTAAATTTAGTAACCATATTTTTTAATGACAACGCTTGCTCTACTCTACTACTCAAATAATCCTAAATTAATCGTCTCTACCCAAGTTTGAACATGGGAGCTCACCTCTAAGAGACATATGACTTTACCAAGTGAGCTAGCTCCACATTGGTATCTAGTAACCATATGATATTTGTTTTTTTTCCAATTAATCAAGCCGTTAAATAGATTTCATTTGTAAAAGAATATTTAGGTTTGTAATTTTTTCAAGACATTATAAAATTATATAATTTCTATCTTTCAAACCTGTGTATAACCTGTATAATACACGAGTTTATAATTTAGTTATTAATAAAACATTAACTTACTTAAATTTGCAGTAAAAATCTAATACTTAAAATTATATAACAATCTATACTATATAATAAAAGAAACCATCTTTGGGACACTTGACATCATATTAAGCTATTTATCTATTAATTTTCCTATTATTTAGTTTAATTTTTTCTAATTAATTATAGATAAGTCTCCTACTAAATATTATTTACTTTAATCTCTTATGGATAATTAGTATTTAGTTTAATCTCTTCAAATTAGTTATAGATAACTCTCTTACTAAATATTATTTTATTTAATCTTTTCTGAGTTAAGTGTCATTTACGTCCCTGTGGTTTGTTCACTTTTGCTATTTCAGACCAAATTTGAAAATTGCGTCGTTTTCCTCCCTAACATTTTGGAAACGTGCCATTTCAGTCCAAAAAAATAACCACAGTTAAAAATTCAGTTAGCTTAGGGGTAACCACAGTCAAAATTGCAGCTGGCCGGGATCGAACCCGTGACCAGCTGCTTAGAAACAAACGAATTTTATCCCTAAGCTAATTGAATTTTTTAACTGTGGTTATTTTTTTGGACTGAAATGGCACGTTTTCAAAATGACTGGGAGGAAAATGGTGCAATTTTGAAATTTGACATGAAATGGTAAAAATGAACAAACCACAGGGACGTGACGTAAATGACACTTAACTCATCTTTTCTACTTAATTATAGATAACTATTATTTTGTTCAAATTTAATGTTTACTTCTCATTTTTTATATATAATATACAAATTTATTCTTAATTTTTTCGATGATGTAATTTTCTCTAATAAACTCTAAACTTTTAACATAGCATATATAATGGTAGAGATAAAACCGAACCAATTTATTTATCATCAAAACCAAACTTTGTATTAATATATTATTTAGTTTTATTTTCATTATTAAAAATTATTATATCGATTTTATTACATAATTTTTAAACAAATTGTATATAACTTTCAATATTACTTTATATATAAAATTAGATTTATTATGAGTTTTTTTAAATATAATTTATATTTTATCACTCAAATGCATGCTTATTTGCTTCTTGAATAACATGTATGGTCACTATATCTTCTTTTCAATAATCATCTCCGCAATTACCATATCTATCACGTACCGAGTATATCCATTAGTTTTTTATATATAGTTATCTTATTATTTGGTATATAAAATCATATTTATTCAACACGTGTAATACACGTTGTTTTAAAGGTATAATCTTTTTATTATTTGGTATATAAAATTACATTTATTCAACCCGTACAATATATATCGTTCTTATAGATATAACATTTTATTATTTAATATATGAAATTATATTTATTCAACCCGTGCAATAAAAAAAGTTTCTAAAGATATATTGTATTATTATTTATTATATAAAATTTATTTATTCAAACCGTGTAATACACGGGGTTATAACCTAGTATTTAATATAATATATTATTTAAAATTTCTCGAGATCTCCACTACTACCACAGTACAACTCACTATTTAAGCTTTACAATTTATACTTACCTTAATATTTAACGGTTATTACATTCTATTCAAACTTAATATAAGAACCTTAATATTTCTCGTTTATTACATTCTATTCAAACTTAATATACGAAAGTTAATAACTAAAATATTTTGTTGGTTATAATTTAATATTCAACTTTTTATAAGTTATTTAAGCTTTATAATTTATACTTACCTTAATACTTCAGGTTTATTATTATTCAAACTTAATATAAGAAATTAATATAAGTAAAATATTTTGTTGTTTATAATTTAATTTTCAACATTTAAAGGTTTTGTTTCCATCAGGATTATCTTCAACATTTAAAGGTTTTGTTTCAATCGTTGCAAAACACATGTTAATAATTTTTTCGACATATTAAACCTTTATATTTTAGTTACACGGGGATGGTTTTTGTGTAATTAAAACAAATACCATCATATATGATTTTTTTTCTTTATAATATATATGTTTTTCACTGCATCACGCAAGGAAAAATTGCTAGGTGAATTAAAATTTTCAACACAAATCATATTTAAAGAACCAATTTTTTTTTTTAAGTATGTAGATCTCTAATTGTTCTACAACAATATGAAGAAAGTTCTTACCCGACAACCTTATCTCATTTCAAACAATGGTTGGTTGACGTTAACATACCATAAAATAATGTTTCTATTGTCATTGATCCTTAAAAAAATCTTTTCTAACATATATGCCCCTTTGTCATTCATGGTGTGAGAAGTGATTATATGAATTGATGGATGGTAGTTGGTAAAAGAAGGTGGAATAAGGGTTTATAAGGTAAGGTGGTCCTCTTTCAATTCAGTAAAGGTCAACTAATCCAACTTCAAAGGCTCACCACTAAATTGGTTCGTACATTGGCTCCACTTCTAGGACCAAAAATCAATTGAAACAAGTTATTTCATTGCATGTTCAAAGGCTCATATGAATCCCATTTACGTGTCATTAAAAACCGATTCAATATATTAAAAGGAAAAGAATATAAGAAATTTTATCCATAAAAAACGATGGTGGTGAATATTTTATTGGGTTTTGGAAATTAAGCCAACCGACATTGTAAAACGAAAAGATAAATATCATGCAACAAAATAGGCCATTATTATTAGGCAAATTGGATTTAAATAATCCCAACTCACTGTTATTGGCCAATAATAATCCCAACTCATTTAATCACCAATAATAATCCGAACTATTCACTTTTGTTTGTAAAATACTCCCAGTTAAAAAAACACTAACTAGGTTAAAAAATTGCTGATGTGGCATGCCACATCACCTGCCACATCAGTTGCCATGTCATCAAAAATGCCACGTAGACTGCCACATCAGCAAAATTGCTGATGTGGCATGCCACGTCACCTGCAACGTCAGCAATTTTTTAATCTAGTTAGTGTTTTTTTAACTGGGAGTATTTTACAAACAAAAATGAATAGTTCGGATTATTATTGGTGATTAAATGAATTGGGATTATTATTGGCCAATAACAGTGAGTTGGGATTATTTAAATCCAATTTGCCTTATTTTTATGGTCATGACCACCTTAAAGCATATTGCAGTTAAACTAGATGAACATGTCAAATCAGTGCTTCGTATTGAGAAAGGTGTGAACATCGAAAACCGTTTAGAAAGGGGTCTTGGACTGGAGTCTCGTGGATCACCCTTTGATCATACGTGTTTAATGAATATGATAGAGCTAAATAGACGAGAGAGGAAATAACGAGGGAGGGAGTATGTTGAAAAGCAAGTGACAGTTAAACTACAGAAAAGAGGCTTGTCGTCAAGGGTCTGCTAAATTTAACATGCTAAGACCCCCTTGAAGGCAACAAATTTTGAGACAATAGTCTCTTTATCAGTTGGAAGTCCCAAGTATCAAGAAAAAGGGGCACTTGGTTTAAAACCAAGTTTAACACCTTAGGTGGGAATTCAGATGATCCTGTTAACTTAGGTGATGGATTAAACTATCTCGAATTGACAGATAAAGTCACAAAATTGGAAACATCTGTTGCTGAAATCAAAGACATGATGAAAGTTATGGTCCAAAACTTTAGAATTCCACCATCAAATGAAGACTTTGCAAAAGAAATGGGTACCCATGTTCAACCATACCTACATCTTCAAAAGCAGGCTAGGCTGTAGAAGAAAAATATTCCATGCAAGTAGAGTTGATAAGACAAACAGTGGATGCCAAGTACAAAGATACTCAAGCATAAGTTAAAGCCATCAAAGACTTTATCTTTGAAAACACTCGTAAAACTCTCAGTCTCCCTAAGTATGAAGATGATGCCAAAAATGGGTAGAAAGAATGCATGAGGAAGCTCCCACCTCTTGTCAAAAGGCTGGAAAAGGCCATGCATAGCTGCACTCAAAAAGGCAAGAAAAGAAGAAATCGCCAAAGAAGTGGATAAACAAAAGCAGAGAGATACAAGGGAAGCTAATATGCAAATAAAAGTGCATGAAATTATTGAAAGAAAGAAAATTCAAGATAACCAATGTTCTTCAACAGAGGTTACAGAAAGCACTGCTACAACTATCCAAACGGCAAACACCCAACACTCAAACCACTATTTCCATTACCATTATTCAAACCAATACTTCCACTGTCCAAACATTTGTTGCCACTACAAAAGTGACAACAAAGGTTACAAATACTCAACCACCACCACCACCACCACCACCATCACATAAGTCCCCAAAAGGACTTCTCAGAAGAAAACCAACAACACTACCTCCACAACCACCATAAAAAACATAAATGCCACTAACGAGAACCAGGAGAACAAAATTCATTGTACAAGATGATGATAAAGAAACTCCTGATGCATCTCCTATCAAAACCACCACCACAACCTCATCTCAACCATCCACTACCACAACCATATCTCGCACCATCATAACTCCACTTTCAAAACCAACCCCCACAATACTTGACCTATTGGAATTAGGAAATGTATCCAAAGAGATACAATCTTTCTATTCCATAACTAGCACCAGCCAACACACCTTTCCATCCCTCAGAAGATATCAAAAGCCTAAAAATGTTCAAGAGTACCTAGAACTGAAAGTCAAATAGGCTGAAAAGATAGCTGCTTTCAAAAATAAAGGGAAAAGTGATAAGGAGGCTCAACAAATCATGTCTGCATAATTCACTAAAGTGAATAGACTTGAAGAATTTGCTAAAGATGCCAGTCAGAAGGCTTCTCAAGGACCAGTTAGCAACCCTGACCTCAAAAAGGAATTACAGGAAGAATATTTGGATTTTATCATGAAAAATAAGCCTTAGAGAGTTTCAACAGCTCAATTCTCTGGTTTGATTGTAGAAGCCCTTCTAGAAGAAATAACAAGGATTGAGGTGCTAAAGCTCAATCTTGATATCAAGCCCATTCCTCCCAACTGGGCTGCAGGTAGAAAACCTATTGGTAAAAAAGCAGTTGAGCTACGAAGAATGAATGAGGAGTTGGTTCCTATAAAGTATGGATCAATGCAATCCATGGCTAGGTGGGATGAGCCAACATTCAGGGAGACATACAAGAAATTAGAAGATTTAAGAGCTAAAGATCCCTCAGTCCCCCAAAAAAGCTAACTATGAAGATTTGCCTATCACTTCTAAGGCTGCCACATCTGAACTTCCATCTTCAAAAGATGTCTCTTCAATGATAAGAAGTCATCTCAAAAGATAGAAGGAAATATCAGTAGAAGACCTAAAAAGATATAAAGATGATCTTAGGAAGGAAGGGATAATAAATGTGATAATGTATGGGCATCCTGACGTAAATCCAGCAAAACTATTAGGGCAAGTCTTGGGAATGCATATTCCAACACCTCTTCTAATAACATCACTCCCGGTAACCTCATCTACCTCTAAAATTAAAAAAATGGTCCTCAGAAAAAGCCAACCATGAATTCACAATAGTCAGGGCAAATGGGGAAGTGAAAAGACTTCAATGAACAGTGTGATGAACTTAAAAATTGAAGATCTACAAGATCTTCCACTCGAAAGGGATGCTGATGACATGCTTTCTGAAAGATTTGAGAAGCAATTTAAAGCCCAAATCAGAAGTATGATGAAGAGGAATAAAAATTGATCTAATACAAATCTGTTTTGGCATCTCTGTTCCAGGGGGAGATTGTTGGACCTACAAAAGAACAGATAATATTTAAAAGCCAAAACATGATCAACTGATCAAGAAATAAACAAAAGATTGAACCAGTCTCTTCCTAGAGATAGTGAATCTTGAACACCTAATCAGAATATCTGTTGAAGAAGAAAGCAAACATCTAATTAAGGCTTAGAACCGCTGTTCAAGAAGAAACAACATCTGTTGAAGGCTAAAGTCTGTTGAAGCCAAAGGTCTGGTGAAGAAGACCAAACATCTGTATGGTCAAACAGATGTTTGAATCACAGCAACAGAGGGCAGTATAGACAATGGTCTCCCAATGTAACAGTATTTATCTTGTATCAATGTTTAGACTAGTTAGAAAAAATGATAGAATTTTCATAGATGTTTGCAACATATGTGGAATCTTTTCTGTTAGGAATGTTAGATGTCACTATCAGGGTGATATCAGCCAATCACTGAACAGAGCTTCCGTACTTAGTATAAATAGATCACACCTTTTAGTGATCTATTCATCACATACTTCACTTTTTCTCTTGTACGAACATATTTGTTATGTGATCGGCTGAGGGGGAGTCTGTAGAGTCAACTTTTGTAAAACATATTGTAATCATTGAATTATAATTGAAAAACAATCGTTGATGATGACCTTCTACTTGTGAATTATATTGTTATTAATCAATATTTGTTTACATGTATCAAACTCGGATCTACCACATTTGAATCTTTGATCTGCTTACTATTGTTCAAGGGTTGGATTATACGTTGCACCCAGTAATGAAACTATCTCCAGTGAGTTGTAGATACCCTTTTTTATTATTTTTGGGTTATATGCATACTGCCATTGTACGTTCTTAATTAGAACTATTTGTGTCACTAATAATTGTTAGAGGCTTATACTTGATGTTACATGTTTATGAATGATGTCATAGGATTGACGGTAAGATAATTGATGGTAAAGTGTTGATGCCTGGCATTGTTGCTAGAAGTATTAGCGGATTCTTATGAGTGCGACGACAATAAATGGTGAAGTTCGCTTCACAATTTGATGTCTCTGTTGATGATTGATGTTTAGTACAATTTAACACTACTTTTCAAATGTTTTTCCTCGAAAATGCAACTTGATGTTTTTAATCTATACAAAATGTCATCCAGCGCGACCGCCTTTTTTTAGTATGCGTGTAATGTTAAACAAATGCTTCATATGACGTCATTGGGTGCGGATTGAAGGCTACCATATCTTAAAGTATGACATCCTACTGACCATAGTGACACATTATGATTTTTAATGTTGCGTCCGAACTTTATGACTTGTAGTATTAGATAATTTTATGTTTTTCACTGCTCCTGTATAAAGTTTATGAGTTTAAGAACTATATATTTATTGTTTGAACCCAACTATGAGGTCTCCCTAGTTTGGGGCCTTACAAGTTGCCATGAAAGAATACGGATTTAGTTGATCCAAGTTGCTAGTAAATTAGTAATGCGAACTTGTTGCCTATAATTTAAATTACCATTGATGGTAGGTTACCACTAATGAAAATTAAAGTGTACCTTTGCCACTAAGGGTAAGTTACCAATACTAAAGGTCCAACCACTAATAAAGATAACTTGCTAATGAAACAACTTACCAATGATGAAGAGTTGCTACTGAAGATACTATGAGAAGAAGGGAAGCATCACTAATAAATGGCAATCTCTTACTTCAAAATATCTATAAATGCACAAGTTAGCACTTGATTTACCACATTTGTTTAATTGTTCTAATCATTTTGATAATTTACTACGTGAACCACATTTGTTTAATGGTTGTTCTAATCATTTTGATAATTTACTACGTGAAGCATGTTTGTGTAATTTTAAGAGCAATTAAATTAGAATATTAGCTTGACTTTCATCCCACAACAATCCCATCATTTCTTTTTTCCTTGAATGGTCACTTTTTTTACAATAAACATTAATATTCACAATCTGCCACATTGGGCATTTTGTGTCTTCCTTTGATGTTTAAACGAAACGAAAATTTCTTAAGAAAATTTAGAAAAAACATTATTATTAATAAACTAGTGGAATTCTCTTGCGCGTTGCCGCCAGATTTGGATCGTTATTAGTTTGGTTAATTATGGTATCGGTTGGTATGGTAGGCGAAAGAGAAAATTCAAAAAATAAAGTTGTAATATTCCCAAAATAATATTCATGCGTGTTTTACATCAATCAAAACCATTAAAATGAATATCAGTAGCGGTTCTAATGATATGGATACTCGTACCGATGTTGTTTGGTCGGGATCGGTTTGGTTTGGTTTGTCACAACAACCATACCACACCATCATTCGTATAGCTTATGTTACAAAAATACTAAATTTGTAATGCAACTCGATTTTCAACACAAGATTGTCGAGGAAAACAACTAAACACGTTAGCGTTGAGCTTTTGGTGGAGATCACTTTGTTTTGTTACATATACCACAAAAGCGAATACTAGTACTGCGATTAAAGTTATTTGAAAGGTATCGGTTTGGTTCATCATACTAAGAACAGAAAAACAATAACATTTGACACGTTCGATTTTATCGCGATTTTATGCAAAAAAAGAATTATCGAAATATAGATAAAAATAAAAACGTCACAACTATACATTTAGAATTTTATAAAACATTACTTTATATTATTAGAATAACAAAAATGGTAAACGACGTTAGTTTATAAAAATATAAAGATAATTGTAAGGAAGATTTGATAACATGTACTTTCGTAATTCGATTACTTGTATATTACCACTCAAAACTTGGTTTCGAAAATCATATACCCATAAAATCCAAAACCAAAGCCAAAAATAAATATCCTAATTTTTGGGAAATTTATCAAACCTATATTTTTTAATTTAGTACACATGCTGAACTTCAGATACCATCAAAATCCAAAGATTGCTATAAATATGCTTAACAATAAAAGTATGAAAAAAATGGGCCTTAAAATATTGGGGTCTAAAGCCTTTATTTATTTATATTTTTTCTAGGGGTCGGCCCTGAACCATACAGAATTACAGATACACATCAATTCTCAATGAAGTTCTCAAATTAAAATAAATACAAATCATTACAGAATCCGAAATCGATTCACCATATTATAGAAGCAAGATCCTACATGGTGGGATCAGGTGTCGATAAAATTCAGAGCTGGATGCACAAGTGGCTAAGTGTTTGTTTACTTTTATCTAGACAACTATTGGCTAATGCAATGGAAAAGATAATCCAACCCACTATAACCCAGATTTCGCCCGGCACAAAGTCAAGATTAAGATTAAGATTAAGATTTGTAACAGGTGGAATAAACAAAGTACAATTATTAAGGCACAAAGTACACGTCCTTTAATGCTATTGTCTACTTTAAGGACTTCACCTACTATTCTAGACGGGTGTCATAATGATACGTCGAGACATACAAACACTGATAATTATGTAACGTGTTAATTTTTTTATAATTAAAAAAAACTATATCACCATACCTTAAAATTGAAAACATTATGCATATTTTTTTTTTACATTTTTTAGGTAGTTAACCTTTTAGCTGACCCACACAAGAGAAAATCAAATAAAAGTATTAAAAATTCAAAAAACTATAAGGGGAGGATGGGTGGTTCACTAGTGATAGATTCTATCACTCCCACTGTCCAATAAAATCATGCCATGTCATCAACCAAATTTCTATCACTAGTGATAGAAATGTAGGGGGGTGGTCACTAGTGATATAATTCCATCACTCATAATTTTTTTTAATTTTTTATTTTAAAATTACAAAACATTGAAAGTCCACTTTAAATGAAAGGTCCAATTACAAAACATTGAGTAATGTGTTTGTCAGCCAACTGTCCAATGTTTCAGATCCTTTTTTGACTTTCACCCGTTATCAAGATAACGAGTTAATAATATAACGCGTGATATAACGGGCGGCGACGGTGTTCCGTTGTTGTTTAACACGTGATGGGGTGGTATCACGGACCACCCCGCCTGCTCTAAGAATGAGTGTTGGTCATTGATCAAGAGAAATTAATGGCTGCCACACATATGACTTTAAGAGTCTTGAGGAACCATTGTTGACTTTGAATAATCTTTTTATCTCTATTATTTAAAAAAAGTCAATTGCTAAAATTGTCGCTGAGATTTGGGTATGTTTGTCATTTTGATTCAAAACAACTTTTTATACCATATAGTCCTTCACTTTGATGATATTTTGTCATTTTCATCCAAACGTCTAACTTTTTTCCTAAAATCGTCCCTGAGATTTGAGATTTTTTGTCATTTTCATCCAAATGTTTGATATAAAAAATAAAGCAAATTAGATTTTTGGATGAAAATTACAAAAATGTCCAAACCTCAAGAAATATATTGTACAAAAAAGTTGTTTTGGATGAAAATAATAATTGTCCAAACCCTTAGGGACGATTTTGGCAATTTACTCTTTAAAAAAATATAGGTCAGCACTTTTTATCTTCGATTTGCATATAAATAACTTTATATAAAAAATATAATTTACATTTACAATACATACAAAGATAAGTTTGTAATGTGGGCGGGAATAGTTGTGTTTGTTGGTTGGCCAAAAGTGGCGGCCAACTTTTCTTTCTTTCTTTCTTCTTCTTCTTCTTTTTTTTTTTTCATAAAATAGTTATTTATAGGTCCTGCCAAATTACGATTTTATCCCTTGTTTCAAATAACGATCTTGCCCCTGCCAAATTACGATTTTATCCTCTGTTTAAAATTACGATCTTGCCCCCAGTTAGAAATTAAATTTATGCTTTGCCCCCAGCTTAAATTTACGATTTTGCCTTGGTTAAAAAAAATATACTTTTGCCCACCGCTACAAACCTGCCAAATTACAATTTGGTCCCCAGTTTAAACTTACAATTTCGCCACCAGTTCAAAATTAAAATTTTGTTTTGCCCCCAGCTAAAAATTATGATTTTGCCCTTAGTAATAATATTACGATTTTGCCAACAATTCAAAATAAAAATTGGTTTTGCCCTCAGTTCAAAATATTATTTTACCTCTATTTTAAAATTACGATTTTACCCAAGCTACATAGTTTTTTTGGGCAAAACTATGGTAGTGTTTTATTTTATTTGGCTCAATTTAGTTTTTATTCGTGCCAAACAGCTGCCTAGCACTCGCTAATTGGCCCTGATAAATTATTATTTTGCCCACAACTCTAAATTACATGTTTGCCATCGTTTTAGTTATTTTTTTTTATCATAACTATCATAGTGTTTTTCTTTATTTGGTTAACTCGATGCATCTTTTTTTTATATCGTGTTATAAGTAGCATGTATAACTAACCGAAATAAATGCGTACATGTTATTAAACTAAGAAATATTTGGCTTAGTGCCTCGCAACGTGGGCGGCGCATAACTCTAGTTAAGTTACAAAGATGAGTTTTAATTTTTATATTGATTAGTCAGGATTTATAACGGTGAGTCAGCATTCTAGCAAATTATCTATTTTTGAAAAAAAAATCTCACAGTTTTTAATCCTAATTCTTAGAACACATGACGCTTCTTAGATCATGTGTAATGGGGTGACCTAATGCCAAATCCAACCATGGGGCCCCCAAAGCGTCGCCAACACCACTACGTTGGGCGCTATGGGGTGGGCAAATCCTTCTCCCGTGATGATCTTTACGGCGTCATCTTCTCCAGGATGTTCCCCCCACTCACACATATATATATACATACATATGTATGTATAATTGAATGGGTTATATATATGACAACTGTCACTTTTCCATGTATTTCCGTACAATATGAACAGTAATGTGTACTTTATGACTGTGCATGATTGAATTAATGAGATGAATGATTACCTGTTTACTTTCAAAGACATACGAATACCTTACATGTTGCATGACAACTTAACATTACTAAATGCAACCCAGAATAGTTGAATTAGTGCACAGAACGAAACTAGTACATTGATCAGATAAACTAGAAGTACTGACGGGAGTTCATTACTCAGACAGACATGTTGTTAGAACACAAAATGAGCCACGGAACCAAGAGTTACAGTAGAATACTATGTAGGAAGGTAGGGACTATAAAACTGCCTTCCGAGTGACGATTTAAGTGTCAGAAAGTGCCCTAAACACACTTAAACTGCAGAATTCTGCTGAAAACAGCAAAATTCAGCATTTAAACACCCAAATATAATGCAGAAATGAGGTTTAATTGTCTAGAATAACATGATAAGTGTCGGGAATGAAAACTGTCATTAAAGGTACCTTATAGCACACTAAACTGCGCAATTTAGCACCTTAATGAACCGGTAACCAAACGAACAACCGGACACTACCCGAAACACCAAAATTTAACTAGAAGCATTGTTTTAATGTTACAAAGCTAGTTATGATCACCAAACATCATATTACATCTTAAAAACCCCTAAACACATTAACACCTAACTTAAACACTTAAGATGTAACTAGATAGTTAACTTACCATTGAAAGCTAACCAAGACCCACCCCCCATCTAATGGCCGATTACATAGGGCCCCACACTTTTGATTTTCTTGATTATTAAAATAGATCATGTTGCCTTGATTTTGAACATATTAACCAAAGTTTAAACTTGTGTTGGAGATAACTTAATAAAAACCACAAGATCAAAACACTTATCATTCTAACACATTCAACTCACCAACACTTCTCTTCTCCTCTCTACAACTTACGGCCCAAACACCCTTTCCCTCACCTTCATTTTCTAGTTCATCTTCATACATTCTAAGCTTATACAAAGGTGATTCAAGCACACTTAGGAAGGTTGGAAGCAAAGGTGTGACAACCCGAGTTTTCAAGGTCCTTACTTGACACGTTATTCGTTTCGCAAAGTGTTTAGTATATGATTAATGTAACTTATTTCAATGTAACTTGTTCACGTTTGGTTTATGATTAAGGTGTTGCACTATTGTGTGGTTATTTAATGAAAGTTCATGAGTTGTTTAGTATATGTACTGTTTGACGAAACTTTGGAACCCCGTTGCAAACCGAACTCGACGAAACATAGTGATGTTTCGTCATCACCTCCACCCAACGAAAATCAGGGAGTTTCGTCGTCCCTTGATGTTTCGTCGTAGCCGTATGGGCTTGAGGCCCAGGTGAGGCCCAAGCATGAAGCAGTTTTATAAATCACCTTTAACTGCATGTAATGTGTATAATAGCGAAACCCTAGATCCTCTCTAAGTCGGCGACGACAACATTCTCTCCTCTTTCGAAGATCTTCGTGACTTCATCTCAATTCTGTCAGTGAGTCTGATATACCATTGATTGATTTAATTTCCTGTTGCACTAGGTTGCATGAACATTAGATTGAGTGAACCGATTTCGTTATGACCTACGGGTTATTTGATATGATATTAGAGGCTGATTAGGAATCTGGTATTGTGATTGGTTGAACTATGTTGATTTGGTAAATGTGGTGATTATGCTAACAATACTGTTTATCTCGATGTTCACTGTTTGTGGGATAGACTGATGATTTCATGAAGGGTTAGGGTGTTTATGATTTGGTACAATAGAAATTAGAGAAACTATGGTATGACTTCGGTTATACAATCCGGATGAACATGATTGATAATTTAATGAATTAAACTGTTTGATCGGAATGGAGAATTAGTCAAATATGTTAGCGTCGGTCACGGAAAAAATCAGGGGGGTATAACAGTCGACGAAAGGTAGGAGGTTTCGTCGGCTGGGGATTTCAACAAAAGGTAGGAGGTTTCGTCGGCTGGGGATGTCGACGAAAGATCATTAAGATTCGTCATATATACATCGACGAAACACCTTGGTGTTTCGTCACAAGGGACCCTCGACGAAACTAGGACTTTCGCCGGCTGAGAAAAATAATGGGAACAGTGGACTAGTTTAAATGAGTTGATAAGGAACTAAGTTAATGAAAACATATTATGGCATGTTGATGTCGATTGATTATGATTGGGGGTCACTGAATTAGATTTTATGGATGACCCAATTAACTGTTAAGAGTCGTTATGAATTGTATATGTGAAGCATGGTTTTTGCAAGTGCTTGAATAACTGCTATGTGTTAATTAGTGTAACATCTGTGCTTGTAATCATTGTGACCAGTTCCGTTATCAATAAAACAATGTTATTTGAGCCCAATGTTTGTTTATTTATGTTTGAAATTTTTCATATTTTGACTTTTGCTCAATTTCAAACTCTATATCGCTTTCTGGAGAGTTATACGCAAACTGATGCTTAAACTTAATCAGTTTAATGCGAAAAATACTCCGGAACATCAAAATATACTTAACATACCTTAAATAACCTTTACATAACTTAGAAATAAGTTTTAAAGGCTTTGGTATGGCAAAAAAAACAAGTTAATTCGGCTACAGGGACTAAACTTGACAAACTGCGAAAGTATGCCAATTTGAACTGTAACGAACATTCCGAAACATGACCATAAGTTAAACACACCTTAAATATCCTTTATATAGCTTAGAAATAGGCTTTGAGGGGTTCGGTGTGCTAAAATAAACTTTTGGGTCATTCAGGGACTAAAAGTGTCAAAAAGTGCACAAGTTTGCATTTTCGCGCATATCTTACGTTCTGAATACATCCGGACATCCAAAAATTTATGTAAGCACTAAAATATTTTATTTTAGTGTTTGGCATAAGAAAAATCCATTCGTTGCGTCATTTGGATCGTTTTTCGCGCTTGTGCGCATTCCGTCGTAATTAAGCGAACATTGCGATTGTACGGCCAAACGAACCGACATCCGAGATATTTTTGAGCATGTTTTGAGTTTCCAATACTTTAACTTCATTTTAGAGCCTTGAAATGGGGTTAACGGGGCTTATACGTGTCAAAAATGCATCGAAAACCAAGTTTTGGGCATGCAGGGGCTAAAAATGTAAATCTGTCAAAGTTCTTAGGCCTGGGGCGTAAACCCAAGCTTAAACTTTACGCGGCCCGCATCAGGGTCCCAGATCAGATAAGATCGATTTGTCAGCAGATTACAGCTGTTTAACTCACAACCACAAACCCACACTTGCCCTTTCAGCTCATTAGGGGCCATTTTTAGTCACCACAACATTCTAACAAGTGTACGCACGAGATTCGATCACGTTTTCCAAGAAACGATCCTAACGGTTCGGGAAATACTATAAATAACCCACCCCCATTTGCTTCAAACTCACAAGAATCTGATCTAATGTGCTCTAAGTTGAAACCTTTGTTTCATACCTGAGCTATTTTGATCTAGATTAGCATTCGGGGACCCTTCGTAAGTATTCCTTCGTTCTTTTATTGCTTTTCGAGTCCGAAAGTCAAACTTTGTTTGACTTTCTGCGTTGACCAGCTTATGGTCAATGCGAAGTTCGTTTGAACTTCGCAACGTGATTGTAATCACGATGGTTATAGTCCCTTGTGACTATGCCTACTGATTACCACGTTGTCTAGGGTCGTAAGGGTAAGCGATCTAATAAATCGCTTATACCTTCGAACCCGACCCATTTGGTCGATCATTAGGATCTGACCAAACACATTAGGTGACCATAGTATACAGGGAATAACCTTCCGAGGTTATACCTTATGGTCGCTTCGTTTAAGTAGTTGTATGATAGGTAGTTTATATGCCTTAGGTAAATTACCAAAATACCCCTTTAACGCCAAAATTCATTTTAAGCCTATGTAACATAACTTTTGACATCTAAACTGATTTGACAACAATATTAGACATGTTAAGGCATATGTTACTTGTCATAGGACTAGTTAAGCAGTCCGAACGCGTTTTACGCGAACGACGCGTTAAAGTAGCATAAGCTACCTAAACGGGTCGTAAGCACTAAGTTTAGGTTTCATTTAGTATGTAGGCTTTGTTAAACCATACTACATGAGTTCACATACTCATTTGGTTTACGAGCCCTTATTCTATCCGATCTTCCGATCTAGGTCCGGTTTATTAACATAGTTACCTATATTAGGTGCCGTTTGATTCCGAGATCTCTAGCATTGCTTGGTGGTTATCTTAAGACTTCTGAGCAATCTCAAGTGAGTACATAGAACCCCTCTTTTACTGTTTTCAAACTGTTTTGGGGTGGAACACATGTGCCTACTTGTTACTTTCGTGCTTTCCTGTTTTCACATCATATACCTGCTATGTTTGTTAGTACATTATAGTACATGATTTCATTACATTTCATGCTATGTATGCCCATTGTGTGCATATTTAATACATTGTTTTACTTTACATTTCTGCTATGTATGTTGACTGATAGCATGCTAGCACATTGATTTACATGACTTTCTGCTTTGTATGTTAACTTAGCATACTTAGTACATTGTTTTCATATAACATGTTCACTTTTGCTATGACATTTGGCTTGCACAAACGAGACTATTATACATTCATTAACATTAGCTACGCCGCTCGGTAGTAAGTACTGGTACCATAGGACCTGACAAATCCCATTCCTGACATCCCGGGTTTGTTTGGATGTAAGGAATGACTGAATCCGAAAACATTTCTTTTGATAACCTTGACTGAAAGGGTTATCCGACTGTCTCAAGGCTTGAATGTATGCGTTAACTTACCACATAAATGTTTATATCAATGTAACATGCATTACTTTGCAAAACATAACTTTTTGATATATTCAAAGTACTTTGTTTTGTACACTTCTACATTTGGTTTATGTGACAATACTTTACTTACAATACATAACATTTGATACACATTACTTGACTACTTTTGGACTTATAAACATTTGACATGGTTTATACAAGAAATTTTGACTATTGGTTTAAACATAGACTTTATACATTGGTGGTTTGTTTAAGTGACTTAAGTAATGAGATGTGAGTAATATGATACAAGCATGGTGGATACGTCGCTGGTACTTCCTATATATAAGTGTTTGTATTATATTACATATCATAGCGTTATTTAAATCATTTCAATTTATACATATAACATTTTATACAAATAACATATCTTTCACAAGATATTGTTTACAAACAACTTATCTTATACAAATTCATTTTACATGGTTATTCATTTAAACATACATTATTCTCTTATTTATACATATCATCTGAACTTATGGTTTTTCAAATGATTTACAAAACAAATCAAATTACAAGGTTCATGACTAAACTTTATTAAACAATTTCTTAAACTTAAGTCATGAATCCTATTTTCACAAACCTATGTATCTCACAGGCATTTTTATGCTGACGTACCTATTTTCACATGTGTTTTCAGGAGCTTTTCCATAGGATGATGATTGTGACACTAGGGCGGACCTATGCCTTAGAGACTTAAAATGAAGATAGACTTTGTTTAATTATGTTATAAACTCTGTATTTCCTGTTTAAGACAATGTAACTCTTATGTTGATAAATAAAATACAACTTTGTATGCCATGGTTATGAAACAATTAATTCTGTTACAACACTCCCCGACGTTTTCCGCCACGTCTTGTATGTTATACGTGGTCGGGGTGTGACAGAAGAGTTGGTATCAGAGCCAATGGTTATAGGGAATTAGGTTATTAGTAATGCTTTGACCTAGACTATAACCTTTCTAGGACCCTAACACAAGTTATCTTGTGTTTAGATCTTAAAACATGCACATCACCTATCCTTAGGTGATTATCAAAACAAAAACCAAATTTTCCGAAACGATTTTTGAAAAACAATCTTCTGTTTTTGAATGGTTTATTACAAGGTTTTGAAGCCTCTTTTGTAAGGTTTTGAACCCTTCCAGTTTAACTAAAATTTTTGGCTTATTGCCTTCTGAATTTTCAAAATCTCGTCAAAGGTTTGGGTTTTAAATAATGGAACACATGCAAACTGGAAGGGTGAATGCCTGTATTCTGGGGTTTCTGTCTAGGCAAGCACTTCGTATATATCTCATCAGACGCGAGACCAGTTGTGCTTACCTGGGAATTTTTGGGATGAGTGTTCACTTATAGGCGAGCATGTCTTCGCGATACATTATTTTTCACCCATTTACTTTGATTAGTCACTGTGTGTCGTTTGTTTGCTTGGTAATGCGGACAAATGACCACCATCTTTTCTTTTGTTAATTTTGTTTCATCTCATTCTCTTCATCCAATCATCTCACTCGTTTCCTTTCATGTTTTCCTCTTTTAGAATGCCTCCTCGACGCGAAAACCAGATAGCGACTGCCGAACTGGCAGAAATCATTGCGCAGCAGATGGCTGCTCAATTTCCAAATCTCATTGCTCAATGGCACCAAGCCAACAACAATAACAATGCTCCATGCAAATACAAGGATTTTAACTCGGCTAAACCACTCAAGTTTAGTGGTTCTGAAGGAGCGACTGGGCTTCTTCAATGGTTCGAGAGCATTGAGAATACTTTTCGCCACGTGCAGTGTCCTGATAATCGCAAGGTCGAGTTTTCTTCGAGTGTGTTTCAGAAGAGGGCTCTCACATGGTGGAATGGGGTTATGAGAGACCGAGGGGCAGAAGTTGCTCTAGCACAAACTTGGGCTGAACTTAGGGCCCTTATGATGAGGGAGTTCTGTCCTCGTCATGAACAGCGAGCGTTGGAGAAAGAGTTTGATGACTTGAAACAAGACAGTGGCGAGCACAGGGCATATACTGATAGATTTGAGGAGTTGAGTCTGCTTTGCCCAACAATGGTTACCCCACTCGACAAGGCTATCGAAAGGTACATCGACGGCCTACCTGACTCAGTGCAAGACATCAATACTGGTAGTAACCCTGCCACACTCCGTCAGGCGATCGAGTTAGCAGCACCATTGACTGAGTCGCAGGTTCGAAAGGGGAAGCTGCATAAAAAGGGTGACAAGGGTAAGAAGCAGGCATCTGACAAGGAAGATAGCAAGAAAGGTCAAAACAAGAAGGGAAAGAATTCTGGAGGGTCTAGGAAGCGGAAGGCTTCCCAAAACTATGCCGTTACTGCACAGGCCCAAGCTGCACCAAATCAGCCTGCGCAGCCACTAGCCAAGAAGCCTTATCTTGGCAATGCACCTTTGTGCAATAGGTGTAACGGCCATCATCCACCACACCTCCAGTGTCGTCAGTGCACCAACTGCGGAAGATCTGGTCATCTTGCCGCTACTTGTCGCATTCCTGTTAACCAGAACCAGGCAGTTCAGAACCAAGCCCAACAAGTTGCTCAGCAACAAGGTCAAGCTGCACGACCTCATTTTCCTCCTGGTTCGTGCTACAATTGTGGGGATCTGACCCACTACAGGAACCGGTGCCTAAGGCTAGCCAACCAGAACCAGAATCCAAATCAGAATCAGGCTCCGGCTCGAGGTCGAGTCTTCAACATGAATGCTCAAGAGGCACAAGCAGACAATGAAGTGGTGAACGGTACGTTCTTTATTAATAATCAGCCTGCATCTGTTCTCTTTGATTCGGGTGCCGACAAGAGTTTTGTGTCATTGTCTTTTGAGCCAATGCTTCGCGTGTCTAGAACAAAACTAGGTAAACCTTTGACAGTAGAAGTTGCTAGTGGTGAACCCATTGTTCTTGATTCTGTTCTTCACAACTGCCAGTTAAATCTTAACGACCATTTTTTTCCTATCAACCTCACACCTATGCAACTTGGAAGGTTCGACGTCATTGTGGGTATGGATTGGTTATCCAAGCATCACGCAAAGATAGTTTGTTCTGAGAAGATTGTTCGTGTGCCGCTTTCGACAGGCGAGATCCTACAGGTTCAAGGTGAGAAACCGTCTGGTGGTCTCAAACTCATGTCTTGTTTTAAAGCTCGGAAGTATCTGCGAAAGAATTATGTGGCCTTCTTAGCACATGTTACAGCAGATAAAGGCAAGGGTAAGTCTATTTCAGATATTCCTGTCGTTTGGGATTATTCTGAAGTTTTCCCTGAAGAGTTACCTGGTCTACCCCCAGTACGCCAAGTCGAGTTCCGTATTGATCTCGTACCTGGTGCAAATCCCATTGCCAGAGCTCCATATCGTCTTGCACCATCTGAGATGCAAGAGTTGTCTAAGCAGCTTCAGGATCTCTCTGACAAAGGTTTTATCCGTCCTAGCTTTTCACCTTGGGGTGCTCCCGTTCTTTTTGTTAAGAAGAAGGATGGATCCTTTAGGATGTGTATTGATTATCGTGAGCTTAACAAGCTTACCATCAAGAATCGATATCCCCTACCTCGCATCGATGATCTCTTTGATCAGTTACAAGGTGCTTCTTATTTTTCAAAGATTGATCTGCGATCTGGATATCATCAACTTCGGGTGCATGAAGAAGATATTCCCAAGACAGCGTTCCGCACTCGTTATGGGCATTATGAGTTCACAGTCATGCCATTCGGTCTGACTAATGCTCCTGCTGTTTTCATGGACTTAATGAATAGGGTCTGCAAGCCTTATTTGGACCAGTTCGTCATTGTTTTTATTGACGACATCTTTATTTATTCTAAGATGCGAGCTGATCACGAGCAACATCTTCGTCTTACTTTGGAACTCCTAAAGAAAGAGCAACTTTTCGCCAAATTCCCCAAGTGTGAATTCTGGCTTAAAGAAGTTCAATTCTTAGGACATATAATCAACGAACAAGGTATTCATGTAGATCCCTCCAAGATCAGTGCGATTAAGGATTGGGATACGCCTACTACTCCTACTGAAGTTCGTTCTTTTCTTGGTCTAGCGGGTTATTACCGCCGCTTCATTGAAAATTTCTCAAAGATTGCAGTTCCTCTAACTGCTCTAACTCAGAAGAACAAACCCTTTGATTGGGGATTCAAGCAAGAGGAAGCTTTTCAAAACTTGAAGCAGAAGCTTTGCGACGCGCCTGTTCTGACTTTGCATGAGGGCAATGATGATTTCATCGTTTATTGCGATGCATCTAAATTGGGTCTTGGCTGTGTTCTGATGCAGAGGAACAAAGTCATAGCATACGCATCGAGGCAGTTAAAGATACATGAGAAGAACTACACCACTCATGATCTTGAGTTGGGTGCAGTTGTCTTCGCTCTTAAGATCTGGAGACACTATTTGTACGGTACAAAATGTGTGGTTTTCACGGACCACAAAAGTCTTCAGCATATCTTCAATCAGAAAGAACTCAACATGAGGCAACGACGTTGGGTGGAGCTTTTAAACGACTATGACTGCGAAATTCGCTACCATCCTGGTAAGGCGAATGTCGTAGCTGATGCATTGAGTCGTAAGGAACGTACTAAGCTTCATTGTGTAGGTGTTCAATATGTTATTCAAGCTCGATCTGATATCCAAGCCCGCATTTCTCAGGCTCAACAATCTTGGGTTTCACAAGGTTTAATGGATAAGGAATTTCCCTATCACATAACACCTGATCTGGAACTGAAGGACAATGGATCGTATTACTTCATGGACCATTTGTGGGTCCCAAGCCAAGATAATCTTCGCACCTTACTTATAGATGAAGCCCATAAGTCTCGTTATTCTGTTCATCCTGGATCAGATAAGATGTATAAGGATCTTCGTATTCACTATTGGTGGCCTGGTATGAAGAAAGACATTGCCTTACACGTATCAAAATGCCTTACTTGTCTTAAGGTTAAGGCTGAACACCAACGTCCTTCTGGTTTATTGGTGCAACCAGAGATCCCAGTTTGGAAATGGGAAAACATTACTATGGATCTTGTTACCAAACTTCCACGCACAAAGAAAGATCATGATGCCATCTGGGTAGTCGTTGATCGTCTTACTAAGTCAGCGCATTTCTTGCCAATCCGTGAGGATTTTCCTGCTGACAAACTTGCTAAAATCTATGTGGATGAAATTGTAGCTCGACATGGTGTTCCTTTGAACATCATCTCTAACAGAGATGCTCGTTTCACTTCTCATTTTTGGAGAACCATGCAACTTAATCTGAGCACAGCTTATCATCCGCAAACGGATGGTCAATCTGAAAGAACAATCCAGACTCTGGAGGATATGCTTAGAGCTTGTGTGATCGATTTTGGTGGTAGTTGGGATTCACATCTTCCGTTAATTGAATTCTCCTACAACAACAGTTATCACACCAGCATCAAAATGGCTCCTTTCGAGGCTCTCTATGGTCGAAAATGTCGTTCACCAGTCTGCTGGAATGAGATCGGCGAGGCTCATTTTAGAGACAACTGATAAGGTCAAGAAAGTTCGTGATAACCTTTAGACAGCTAGAAGCCGTCAAAAGAGTTACGCGGACCCGAAACGCAAGCCTTTGGAATTTCAAGTCGGTGATCAAGTATTACTTAAGGTCTCACCTTGGAAAGGTGTGATCAGATTTGGAAAGAAAGGAAAACTTGCACCTAGATACGTTGGACCATTCAAGATCGTCGAAAGAATCGGTAAGGTAGCCTACAGACTTGAGTTACCTCCTGAACTTGGAAATGTTCATCCAACTTGTCACGTGTCCAATCTCAAGAGGCGTTTAGCTGATGAAAACCTCCACATACCACTTGACGAAATTCGTGTTGATAAAACACTGAAATTTGTCGAGAAACCTGTGGAAATCATGGAACGTGAAGTCAAGTGGCTTAAACGCAAGCGCATTCCTTTGGTCAAAGTTCGCTGGGAAGCTAAACGTGGACCCGAGTTTACTTGGGAACGCGAAGATCAAATGAAGGCAAAATATCCGCATCTTTTTCCACGAGTTTCCTGTAAATAAATTTCGGGACGAAATTTCCACAAGTAGGGGAGACTGTAACATCTGTGCTTGTAATCATTGTGAACAGTTCGGTTATCAATAAAACAATTTTATTTGATCCCAATTTTTGTTTATTTATGTTTGACATTTTTCATATTTTGACTTTTGCTCAATTTCAAACTCTATATCGCTTCTGGAGAGTTATACGCAAATTGATGCGTAAACGTAATCAGTTTAATACGAAAAATACTCTGGAATATCAACATATACTTAACATACCTTAAATAACCTTTACATAACTTAGAAATAAGTTTTAAGGCTTTGGTATGGCAAAAAAAACAAGTTAATTCGGCTACAGGGACTAAACTTGACAAACTGCGAAAGTATGCCAATTTGAACTGTAACGAACATTCCAGAACATGACCATAAGTTAAACACACCTTAAATATCCTTTATATAGCTTAGAAATAGGATTTGAGGGGTTCGGTGTGCTAAAATAAACTTTTGGGTCATTCAGGGACTAAAAGTGTCAAAAAGTGCACAAGTTTGCATTTTCGCGCATATCTTACGTTCTGAATACATCCGGACATCCAAAAATTTATGTAAGCACTAAAATATTTTATTTTAGTGTTTGGCATAAGAAAAATCCATTCGTTGCGTCATTTGGATCGTTTTTCGCGCTTGTGCGCATTCCGTCGTAATTAAGCGAACATCGCGATCGTACGGCCAAACGAACCGACATCCGAGATATTTTTGAGCATGTTTTGAGTTTCCAATACTTTAACTTCATTTTAGAGCCTTGAAATGGGGTTAACGGGGCTTATACGTGTCAAAAATGCATCGAAAACCAAGTTTTGGGCATGCAGGGGCTAAAAATGTAAATCTGTCAAAGTTCTTAGGCCTGGGGTGTAAACCCAAGCTTAAACTTTACGCGGCCCGCGTCAGGGTCCCAGATCAGATAAGATCAATTTGTCAGCAGATTACAGCTGTTTAACTCACAACCACAAACCCACACTTGCCCTTTCAGCTCATTAGGGGCCATTTTTAGTCACCACAACATTCCAACTAGTGTACGCACGAGATTCGATCACGTTTTCCAAGAAACGATCCTAACGGTTCGGGAAATACTATAAATACCCCACCCCCATTTGCTTCAAACTCACAAGAATCTGATCTAATGTGCTCTAAGTTGAAACCTTTGTTTCATACCTGAGCTATTTTGATCTAGATTAGCATTCGGGGACCCTTCGTAAGTATTCCTTCGTTCTTTTATTGCTTTTCGAGTCCGAAAGTCAAACTTTGTTTGACTTTCTGCGTTGACCAGCTTATGGTCAATACGAAATTCGTTTGAACTTCGCAACGTGATTGTAATCACGATGGTTATAGTCCCTTGTGACTATGCCTACTGATTACCACGTTGTCTAGGGTCGTAAGGGTAAGCGATCTAATAAATCGCTTATACCTTCGAACCCGACCCATTTGGTCGATCATTAGGATCTGACCAAACACATTAGGTGACCATAGTATACAGGGAATAACCTTCCGAGGTTATACCTTATGGTCGCTTCGTTTAAGTAGTTGTATGATAGGTAGTTTATATGCCTTAGGTAAATTACCAAAATACCCCTTTAACGCCAAAATTCATTTTAAGCCTATGTAACATAACTTTTGACATCTAAACTGATTTGACAACAATACTAGACATGTTAAGGCATATGTTACTTGTCATAGGACTAGTTAAGCGGTCCGAACGCGTTTTACGCGAACGACGCGTTAAAGTAGCATAAGCTACCTAAACGGGTCGTAACGGGTCGTAAGCACTAAGTTTAGGTTTCATTTAGTATGTAGGCTTTGTTAAACCATACTACATGAGTTCACATACTCATTTGGTTTACGAGCCCTCATTCTATCCGATCTTCCGATCTAGGTCCGGTTTATTAACATAGTTACCTATATTAGGTGCGGTTTGATTCCGAGATCTCTAGCATTGCTTGGTGGTTATCTTAAGACTTCTGAGCAATCTCAAGTGAGTACATAGAACCCCTCTTTTACTGTTTTCAAACTGTTTTGGGGTGGAACACATGTGTCTACTTGTTACTTTCGTGCTTTCCTGTTTTCACATCATATACCTGCTATGTTTGTTAGTACATTATAGTACATGATTTCATTACATTTCATGCTATGTATGCCCATTGTGTGCATATTTAATACATTGTTTTACTTTACATTTCTGCTTTGTATGTTGACTGATAGCATGCTAGCACATTGATTTACATGACTTTCTGCTTTGTATGTTAACTTAGCATACTTAGTACATTGTTTTCATATAACATGTTCACTTTTGCTATGACATTTGGTTTGCACAAACGAGACTATTATACGTTCATTAACATTAGCTACGCCGCTCGGTAGTAAGTACTGGTACCATAGGACTTGACAAATCCCATTCCTGACATCCCGGGTTTGTTTGGATGTAAGGAATGACTGAATCCGAAAACCTTTCTTTTAATAACCTTGACTGAAAGGGTTATCCGACTGTGTCAAGGCTTGAATGTATGCGTTAACTTACCACATAAATGTTTGTATCAATGTAACATGCATTACTTTGCAAAACATAACTTTTTGATATATTCAAAGTACTTTGTTTTGTACACTTCTACATTTGGATTATGTGACAATACTTTACTTACAATACATAACATTTGATACACATTACTTGACTACTTTTGGACTTATAAACATTTGACATGGTTTATACAAGAACTTTTGACTATTGGTTTAAACATAGACTTTATACATTGGTGGTTTGTTTAAGTGACTTAAGTAACGAGATGTGAGTAATATGATACAAGCATGGTGGATACGTCGCTGGTACTTCCTATATATAAGTGTTTGTATTATATTAAATATCATAGCGTTATTTAAATCATTTCAATTTATACATATAACATTTTATACAAATAACATATCTTTCACAAGATATTGTTTACAAACAACTTATCTTATACAAATTCATTTTACATGGTTATTCATTTAACCATACATTATTCTCTTATTTATACATATCATCTGAACTTATAGTTTTTCAAACGATTTACAAAACAAATCAAATTACAAGGTTGATGACTAAACTTTATTAAACAATTTCTTAAACTTAAGTCATGAATCCTATTTTCACAAACCTATGTATCTCACAGGCATTTTTATGCTGACGTACCTATTTTCACATGTGTTTTCAGGAGCTTTTCCATAGGATGATGATCGTGACACTAGGGCGGACCTATGCCTTAGAGACTTAAAATGAAGATAGACTTTGTTTAATTATGTTATAAAATCTGTATTTCCTGTTTAAGATAATGTAACGCTTATGTTGATAAATAAAATACAACTTTGTATGCCATGGTTATGAAACAATTAATTCTGTTACAACACTCCCCGATGTTTTCCGCCACGTCTTGTATGTTATACGTGGTCGGGGTGTGACAATTAGTGATCAATGTTCTAAATGCACACTGTGACTATAAACTTATATGCGTACTATGCGAACATGAACTGATTTCGTATACATCAATTACCATAGGCTTTGACTGATTAATTGTCAACAAGTAACTAATCAAACCGAGCAAACCAAGGTGAGTTCACTGCTCTTTTTCCAAGCATGCATCCCGGGGAGGGATATCGGGTAACGTTCCGGGGAGGAATGTCAGGTTATTGGGATGTTTGTTATTACACTCAGTTCTATCATATAAGACCCCTTACATCTACCGATAGTTGCCAGGGATGCAATGAGGTATTTAGTTGATAGCCCTATTAGGTTTGGCACCCTCACACCGTACCGGGGAGGACGGGCGTGAAATAATTACCTTGACCACTTGACCAATGTTTTGATAGAGGCATTGGGGTTGGGCAAAAACATCTTGTAGCCATCTGCGGTATTCGAGTTAATAACAACATCAATTAGAATCTGTGAAACGTTTTAATCTGGTAACTGGTATCTTGACACGGTAACAAAACTTTGAACTCACCAGCGTCGTCTGACACACTTGTCTGCATGCTTGCAGGTCGTTAGATTCTTATTATGGACTTGCTATCTGGGAGTGCTGGAGTGGTCATGGGTCGAGGCTCTTGGATACTTGCTTGTTAATTATGAACACATGTCTTGAAACAATTGTTTTACCGTTTACATTATGATTCCGTTGAATATTTACCTTGGTTTGAAACTTATGACTTGGATTTATATTTTGAAATGAATGGATTGTTTTATTTAAAATATAATGCGTAGTTCAATGTGATTAGTGGCTTGGATCTTGGTATGTCACACGCCTCGCAGTGATTCCGCATGTTGTATTTTGGGGGTGTGACAGTTTGGTGTCAGAGCCACTGGTTATAGTGAACTAGGTTTTAAAACTTTTTTATAAAACGAGACTATAACCGAACAACTTTGAAAATCGACCATGACACTCAGCTCCAGATTGCAAGGTTCGTCTTATGTTTACTTTATGCATTACTTATTTAGTAGTCACACACTCATAACTTGCATGAAATGATACATTAGATACTATGGTGATTTGATAGTGTGACACTACTCTTCGACTCTTGTGATTCGTAATCCTGTAATACCTTCTGTTTTGCTACTTGAATGCGGGGGAAACTTTTAGCGTAAGTTAAGAGGCACTGAGATGAGCATGTAAATTGCCTTATTATTATGGGTGCACACATAATAATAACGTGAGGTGCATGTAAGTCCCAGTGAGGCTTAACGAGTGTGAGAAGGGTTCTGCCCTATTGTGTGTAAACTTGGTAGTTTGTAGATTTCAATGTGATACTTGACTCTTACCTCATTTCGACTCTTAAATCTGTTCCCACTCCTTATATAGAATCATGAGTGGATGAGGTCACATCGCGATGACCCAAGCTGAGCTGACAAACTTAATCAACACACGTGTGGCTGAGGCTTTGGCAGCCTATCAAGCTGGTACGATATGTGCCAAAACTTCTTTATTCTGGTGTCGTGTACACAACTCTTACCCCTGTATTGAATTTTCTTTCGTCCATCTGGTCATCACCCGCCTGCTTGCACTTTCAAGACGTTTATAGATTGTAAGCCACAGACATTCAGTGTGACTGAAGGGGCTGTGGGGTTATTATGTTGGTTCGAGAAGGCTGAGTCGGTATTCGCCATGTGTAACTGTCCCGAGGGGGACCGTGTGAAGTATGCTACAGGCACTTTGGAGGATGGTGCCTTAACTTGGCGGAATGCCCAGGTGCAAATGCTGGGTATCGAGATGGCTAACGCCACTACTTGGGATGAATTCAAGGAGTTAATGCGGGAGGAGTATTGTCCTCGTGATGAGATTCAGAAATTGGAGAATGAGTACTACGATTTGAAGGTGGAAGGGTCCGAGATCGAGGCTTACACGAAAGGATCTCACGAACTAGCAATTTTGTGCCCTAACTTGTCTCGACCTGCACCTCGGAGAATTGAGCTATATCTTAAGGGCCTAGCACCAGCTGTAAAGGGGTATGTCACTGCTGCGAACCATAACAATCTGCCCCAGATCATCCATTTGGCACATAAGATTACTGACCAAGAGGTCGAGCGTGGCTCATTACCGCCTCGTAAATCTGCTACTACTTCTGCCGCTACAGCTACCACACCTGCTAGTGACAACAAGCAGAAATGGAATGATACTGACAAGGCAACCAGTGCGAGTCAATCTTAGAAAAGGCCTGACAACAGCAATAACCGCAGCTTCAGTCAGTCATCCTCAGTTAACCAAGGCCAGGGCAGCAATCAGAATCAAGGCTCCTATGTTGGGAAGAAGCCACAGTGCAACAAGTGTGGTTATCATCATTATGGACAGTGTGTCCAGACTTGCCGTAGGTGCGAAAAGGTGGGCCATGAGGCCAAAGACTGTAGAGCCCCGCAGCCAAAGCAGCAGCAACAGCAAAATCAGCAGCAACAGCAAAATCAGCAGTATCAGCGACAACAAAGGCAACAACCCCATCAGAACCATGGCTTTAAAAAGGGGTGTTTCAAGGGGATGAGGGCCACATCAAGCGGGATTGCCCTCAGCTGAATCAGAATGCCAACAACCGCCAGAACAACAACAACAATGCTGGAAACAACAACAACAATGGCAACAATGGGGGCAATGGTGCTCATGGAAGGGTATTTACGATCGGTGCTGGTGATGCTAGGAACGACGGCAATGTCGTGACTGGTACGTTTTCTGTGAACAATCTTATTGCTTTTGTGTTATTTGATTCCGATGCCGATTGGAGTTATGTGTCCCTAGAGTTTGGTCAACGATTAGGGTTAGCCCCAACGCCTTTAGAAGTTAAGCACGTAGTAGAATTAGCTAATGGCAAAATGATTGAAGCTTCGCATGTCTTATTTGGGTGTAAACTAGATCTTGTGGGTCAAGTGTTTGATATTTATTTCCTTCCTGTTACCGTCGGTAGCTTTGATATAGTAGTTGGTATGGATTGGTTCTCCAAACATCAAGCTGAGATTCTATGCAAGGAGAAGATTGTACGTATCCCTCTCCCTAGTGGAGAGTCATTATCGATTCAAGGGCATCGTAGTGGGAAAATGGTTGGTATTATCTCGGCTATGCAAGCGCAGAAGTGTTTACGAAAGGGGTATCCTGCAATTCTAGCACTAGTTACTGATACTCTATTTGAAGAAAGAAAGATCGAGGATCTACCAGTAGTACGTGAATTTGCCGATGTATTTCCTGAGGAACTTCCTGGTTTACCTCCTCACCGTCAAGTGGAATTTCAGATTGATCTTGCACCAGGAGCAGCCCCGATAGCTCGTGCTCCTTACCGTTTAGCACTTGGAGAATTGCAGGAGTTGTCTAATCAACTGCAAGAGTTACTGGATAGGGGCTTTATTCGACCCAACTCTTCGCCTTGAGGAGCCCCAGTTTTGTTTGTGAAGAAGAAAGACGGGTCCTTTTGCATGTGCATTGATTATCGGGAACTCAACAAGGTGACTATCAAGAACCGTTATCCATTGCCACACATCGACGCCTTGTTTGACCAGTTGCAAGGGTCAAGTTTTTATTCGAAGATCGACCTAAGATCGGGCTATCATCAGGTGAGAGTCTGAGAGGAGGATGTTCCAAAAACGGCTTTTCGAACGCGGTATGGGCACTATGAGTTTTTAGTTATGCCGTTTGGGTTGACGAACGCGCCAGCAGTCTTCATGGATCTCATGAACCGTGTATGCAAACAGTATCTTGACGATTTCGTTATAGTATTCATCGACGACATTTTGATCTACTCGAAGAGCAAGGAAGATCACGAGCGGCACCTGCTCTGATTTTGGAGCTCCTGAGGAAGGAGCAACTCTATGCGAAGTTTTCTAAGTGTGACTTCTGGATTTGAGAGGTACACTTCCTTGGACACATTGTGAACGAATTAGGGATACACGTGGATCCTGCAAAGGTTGATGCTGTTAGAAATTGGGCGGCACCAAAGAATCCTTCGGAGGTGCGACAATTTCTTGGTCTCGTTGGGTATTATCGAAGATTTATTAAAGACTTCTCGAATATCGCGCAACCCCTCACCTTGTTAACACAGAAGGGCGTACTATACTCTTGGGGAACGAAACAAGAAGAGGCTTTCCACTGCAGTGCACCGATCTTGTCTCTACCTGAAGGTACAAAAGACTTTGTGGTATACTGTGATGCTTCGATACAGGGTCTTGGTTGCGTGCTGACGCAACACAACAATGTGATAGCTTACGCCTCTCGACAGTTGAAGGTTCACGAGAGGAATTATACGACGCACGACTTGGAGTTAGGAGCCGTAGTATTTGCGCTCAAAATCTGGAGGCATTACCTGCAGGGTACTAAATGCACTATTTATACCGACCACAGGAGCCTTCAGCATATTTTCGACCAGAAGGATTTGAATATGCGACAGCGTGGCTGGGTAGAACTTTTAAACGATTATGATTGTGCAATTAAGTATCATCCGGGTAAGGCCAACGTGGTAGCTGACACTCTCAGTCGAAAGGAATCAAAACCCAAACATGTTCGCGCTCTACAGCTCACCATTCATTCTAACCTACCTGACCAGATCCGTTCTGCACAAGCTGAAGCGTTGAAGGAAGAAAACTATGAAGCTGAGTATTTACTGGGTATGGAGAAACGACTCGAGAAGAGATCAGATGGCATTTACTATTTTATAGAGCGGATATGGATTCCATTGTTTGGTAACCTTAGAGATCTTGTGATGGATGAAGCACACAAGTCTCGATACTCTGTTCACCCAGGTTTGGATAAGATGTATCAGGACCTCAAAGTTATGTATTGGTGGCCGAAGATGAAAGCTCACATCGCAACGTATGTAAGTAAATGCTTGACGTGTTCAAAAGTTAAAGTGGAATACCAGAAACCGTCTGGATTACTTCAGCAACAAGAAATACCCATGTGGAAATGGGATCATATAGCAATGGATTTCGTCACGGGCTTGCCTAGAACTCAAAATGGGAACGCCACCATTTGGGTGATCGTGGATCGTCTCACGAAGTCAGCACACTTTTTGGCAATTAAGGAAGCATATAAGTTCTCACAACTAGCTGCTGTCTATCTTAAGGAGGTGGTTTCTCGGCACGGGGTGCCGACATCTATTATTTCTGACCGTGACCCGCGTTTCATCTCAGATTTGTGGCAGTCGATGCACAAATCATTCGGCTCGCGTCTCGATATGAGCACTGCTTATCACCCGCAGACGGATGGTCAAAGTGAGCGAACCATCCAGACACTTGAGGATATGTTACGACCATGCATGATTGATTTTGGCAAGGGTTGGGAGAAACACTTGTCGCTGATAGAGTTTTCTTACAACAACAGCTACCATACAAGTATTCAGGCAGCCCCATTCGAAGCGTTATACGGACAAAAATGTCGTTCACCTCTCTGTTGGGCTGAGGTGGGTGACAGCCAAGTTACAGGCCCAGAACTTGTACTCGAAACCTACGAGAAAATTGTTCAGATAAGAAATCGTTTGGCGGCGGCACGTGACCGTCAGAAAAGCTACGCCGATAAGCGTAGGAAACCTTTGGAATTCGAAGTTAATGATCGTGTCATGTTGAAGGTCTTACCCTGGAAGGGTGTGGTGCATTTTGGAAAACGCGGTAAGCTCAATCCGCGTTATGTCGGGCCATTCAAAATTCTTGAACGAATCGGTAAGGTGGCATACAAGCTCGAGTTACCTGCTGAGCTGGGTAATGTGCATGATGTTTTCCATGTTTCTCAATTGAAGAAGTGTTTGTCCGATGAAACACTTGTAGTACCATTTCAGGAGCTCAAAATTGACGATAAGTTGCAGTTTATCGAAGAACCAATAGAAATTATGGACCGGGAGGTGAAGGTCCGTAAGCACAGCCGTATTCCGATCGTGAGAGTTCGTTGGAACTCAAGACGTGGACCGGAGTTCACGTGGGAACGCGAGGATCAGATTAAGCTCAAGTACCCACATTTATTTCCAGAGGACAAGTCCAAGCCTGGCAAATCTAAATCTAACGCAACTAATGAATTTCGGGACGAAATTCCCATTCAAGTTGGGGATGATGTGGTGCCCGAGGAAAATCCACAGTCATCCTGATCCGACACTTCGCCGTTTTTTGGTTTACTTGTCAAATTTCGGGACGAAATTTCTTTCAAGTTGGGGATGATGTGACAACCCGAGTTTTCAAGGTCCTTACTTGACACGTTATTCGTTTCGCAAAGTGTTTAGTATATGATTAATGTAACTTGTTTCAATGTAACTTATTCACGTTTGGTTTATGATTAAGGTGTTGCACTATTGTGTGGTTACTTAATGAAAGTTCATGAGCTGTTTAGTATATGTACTGTTTGACGAAACTTTGGAATCCCATTGCAAACTGAACTCGACGAAGAATAGTGATGTTTCGTCATCACCTCCACCCAACGAAACTCAGGGAGTTTCGTCGTCCCTTGATGTTTCGTCGTAGCTGTATGGGCTTGAGGTACAGGTGAGGCCCAAGCATGAAGCAGTTTTATAAATCACCTTTAACTGCATGTAACGTGTATAATAGCGAAACCCTAGATCCTCTCTAAGTCGGCGACGACAACATTCTCTCCTCTTTCGAAGATCTTCGTGACTTCATCTCAATTCTGTCGGTGAGTCCGATATACCATTGATTGATTTAATTTCCTGTTGCACTAGGTTGCATGAACATTAGATTATGTGAACCGATTTCGTTATGACCTACGGGTTATTTGATATGATTGCATGATATTAGAGGCTGATTAGGAATCTGGTATTGTGATTGGTTGAACTATGTTGATTTGGTAAATGTGGTGATTATGCTAACAATACTGTTTATCTCGATGTTCACTGTTTGTGGGATAGACTGATGATTTCATGAAGGGTTAGGGTGTTTATGATTTGGTACAATAGAAATTAGAGAAACTGTGGTATGACTTCGGTTATACAATCCGGATGAACATGATTGATAATTTAATGAATTAAACTGTTTGATCGAAATGGGGAATTAGTCAAAGATGTTAGCGTCGGTCACGGAAAAAATCAGGGGGGTATAACAGTCGACGAAAGGTAGGAGGTTTCGTCGGCTGGGGATTTCGACGAAAGGTAGGAGGTTTCATCGGCTGGGGATGTCGACGAAAGATCATTAAGATTCATCATATATACATCGACGAAACACCTTGGTGTTTCATCACAAGGGACCCTCGACGAAACTAGGACTGTCGCCGGCTGAGAAAAATAATAAGAACAGTGGACTAGTTTAAATGAGTTGATAAGGAACTAAGTTAATGAAAACATATTATGGCATGTTGATGTCGATTGATTATGATTGGGGGTCACTGAATTAGCTTTTATGGATGACCCAATTAACTGTTAAGAGTCGTTATGAATTGTATATGTGAAGCATGGTTTTTGCAAGTGCTTGAATAACTGCTATGTGTTAATTAGTGATCAATGTTCTAAATGCACACTGTGACTATAAACTTATATGCGTACTATGCGAACATGAACTGATTTCGTATACATAAATTACCATAGGCTTTGACTGATTAATTGTGAACAAGTAACTAATCAAATCGAGAAAGCCAAGGTGAGTTCACTGCTCTTTTTCCAAGCATGCATCCCGGGGAGGGATATCGGGTAACGATCCGGGGAGGACTGTCAGGTTATTGGGATGTTTGTTATTACACTCAGTTCTATCATATAAGACCCCTTACATCTACCGATAGTTTCCAGGGAGGCAACGAGGTATTTAGTTGATAGCGCTATTAGGTTTGGCACCCTCACACCGTACCGGGGAGGACGGGCGTGAACTAATTACCTTAACCACTTGACCAATGTTTTGATAGAGGCATTGGGGTTGGGCAAAAACATATTGTAGCCATCTGTGGTATTCGAGTTAATAACAACATCAAATCGAATATGTGAAACATTTTAATCTGGTAACTGGTATCTTAACACGGTAACAAAACTTTGAACTCACCAGCGTCGTCTGACACACTTGTCTGCATGCTTGCAGGTCGTTAGATTCTTATTATGGACTTGATATCTGGGAGTGCTGGAGTGGTCATGGGTCGAGGCTCTCGGATACTTGCTTGTTAATTATGAACACATGTCTTGAAACAATTGTTTTACCGTTTACATTATGCTTCCGCTGAGTATTTTCCTTGGTTTGAATCTTATGACTTGGATTTATATTTTGAAATGAATGGATTGTTTTATTTAAAATATAATGCGTAGTTCAATGTGATTGGTGGCTTGGATCCTGGTACGTCACACGCCTCGCGGTGATTCCGCAGGTATTTTGGGGGTGTGACAAAAGGAACTTGAAGGACCACTTTGGAGAGCTTTTATCCACTTCATTTATTCATCATCTTCCATCTTGATCTTCCCTAGCCTTAGAGCTAGTAGTAAGCTTCTTTGAACTTGTTTTTACTCTTATTTTTAGTAGTTAAAATATGAAGTAACATAATAATCTAAAGGATCTCATCAAAACAAGAATATGAACATGAACATAAAGCTCTAAAACATTAAAATCTAAGTTGTTTAAGTGTCTGTAGTGAACTTGTTTGTTGATTACTTGTATGTATGGTGTAGATCACCATATGAAGCTTGCTAGATGATGATTTAAAACATGATCTAGCAAGTATGAGGGTGGATCTTGGAAGATCTAAGTTGATCACCCTTTATGTGAAGTATGAACTTGAATATGGACTTGATTTTTGTGTAGGATGATTAATCCTACAAGATGTAATTCTTGAACATATAAGATTTCATAAATAAAAGTTTCAAGAAACACAAAGTTACTTCAAGATTTAACATAGTTTGATTTTTGAAAGAAAGTAAACATGTTCTAAGTGTTAAATGGAACACTTGACGTATGGAAGTCATGAAAAAAACTCAAGAAGATTAATTTTTGAAAAATTATGTTACAAGTTGTAAAGGATGAAAATCTATAAAAATGAGTTTGATAAAATAAAAACCATGTTTTTAGAGTTAGATAAACTTGTTAAATAACATGTTAAAATACTACAAGGTTTTACAAACTTCAAGTTCATATCATACTATAAAAGTGCATGTTATGGCTATGGTAAGTTGTGTGAAACTTGTTGATGATTGATGATGATTTTTTAAAAAAGAAAATGATATGCTATTAAGAATGGAAACCTCCATTTTCAAGGGAAGCTATGGCAAAATTTTTGTAAAAATTAAACACTTAGAAAAATATTTTTAAACAAGTGTTTACAAGTAATTTTTGGTCATGGTTTTAATATAAAAATTTGCCACAATTTTTGTTATAAAAATTACAAATATTGGAGGTTGATTTTTGATAATAAAAATGACTAAGTATATATTTAGGAAAATATAAATTTAGAAGACACAAAATTATGTGTTACTTGTATATTGGTTGTATTAGTTATATTAAAATTAGTGACTTGAAAATAATAAATCACACCAAAACACTAAAAATTGTAATATGAAATATTACCAAAACCACAAGAAAATGACAATATAATTTATACCCAATTATTGGACAAATCGGACAACAGACATTTGGACTATACATATATATATTCCGGATATATCTTCGTAACTTGACAGATGTCATAAACGGTATTTTTGAAACCGAAGGAAACGGCAAAATATAAATGTTCACAACTATTATAAAATATATTATATTTTGTCTAAATGGAAAATATATTATTTTTGAAGTGGAGAAAAATATATATTTTCATAAACAACACAAAAATATATTATTTTGGTGGAAACTAAAAATATATATTTTTCTAAGTTTAATCTTAAAAATATATTATTTTTAAGATATATTTGGAAGTATACATATTTTGCAAAAAAAAAATTTATAGATATTTTCTATAAAAAATTCTCTTAAAATATGTATATTTTAAGAGTATAAGGTTGGTGATTTTTAATTGTACAAAAATAATATTCCGGAAAATTATAAAAAAATTAAGTATAAAATACTTAATAAATACACGAAAATACGTATACCTATACGTATAAATACATATCGGAATACACTACCAACACTTGGAAAAATACGCAAATAGAAGTATACTTATACTTGGAAAACATATATGTGAGAAATACATGACAAATCAAGTTAAAAATAAATTATTTTAACAGTATTCCAAATAATTGGATGGAAAATAGTTAAGTTAAAATATCCTTATCTTAACCAATAATTATATAATTGGGAATTATATAACGTAAATCAAATGTATGACTCAAAGTATACCAATTTCCTAAAATAAGTCTTAATAAATAACTAAGGCTAAGAGTCGTTACACGACCTAAACGTCTAATGAAACATAGTACGTGTGTAGGTAGTAATACGACCCGGAAAGCGAAACCTTGAGTATACGACACAACTATGCAAACCAATGAGTTCATGTCCCCCTTTTCTTTCAACCGCTTTCGGATTTATAACTTTCGAGGGTGAAAAACATGTTTCAAATGGTATGGTTAGCTAAGGAATGAACTGTTAGATCATGTGAATGGGTAGGCGCATACTTAAGACCATTAATCTTTGTATAAAGACCGAGGGGCATGGGTGATAGATCTATTTGGGTGTTGCGAGCCCCACCCATGGGTCCGCGAGTTGGCCGCATGTGGTGACTATGTTGTTCCAGCCGGGTGGCCCGGTACAAAATCCGCTAGGTTTGAGCCTTCCTACATCATTGCACACATATTAATGTCTTTGCAAAACATTAATTGATCTGTTCATAGACACTTACATACCAGTTATCGAAAGAATACTTTCAAATGATTACAAGTTTATACGAACTCACATACAAAACACATGAACTCGCTCAACTTTTGTTGATGTTTTCAAATTACATGTATTTCAGGAAACTAGATGGATCTGGCAGCTTTGAGAAAGTTTTCAAGAAGTGATTTCAAGTTTGATGTCATCCCACTTTTGAAGGGTTTGGTTTGTATATCTTATCTTAGATAGGATATACGAATCAAAGCCTTAGTTTGAAAGTCTTTTGTTAAATGTCCTCATGGAACTTATTACTACTTTGAATGGTTTGTAAACTTAATACTTGCCTTTGTATTATTTTAAAACTTATGAATGGATGAACATCATGTTGTTTATTATAATTGAATGCAATGATATTGATCAAGTCACACATACACGCTTCCGCAAAAGTCAGGGTGTGACAGGTTGGTATCAGAGCTTCGATTGTAGTGAACTAGGATTCCTTCTCGAGTCAAGACTACAATCACTAGGATTCTCTCACAAAAATATTTTTACAATCGAAAAAATATTTTTCATTGCATTTATAAAAACGCCAAGATCCATGGAACAAACATTTTTCAAAGGAAGGACAAAGCAAGGACATTAGTAGGGAGGAGAATACCCCAACTAATGTGCCAATGGAGGTATAGTCTACACGAGATAGACTTTCCGAAGACAAAATGACCGCCCCCCCCTAAAAATAAAATAAAAAGGAGACTTACATGTGACATGTTGCATTTATTTTCTTGTATATGCTAAGTAATATTATTATTCATTAATATATATGCATATATGTGTACAAAATAATTATTGCCGGGAAGGAGATGCCTTCGACTTTGAATTCTATTATTCTTCTTGACTCGCACAATGGGATTATCGACCTCGCGTTTATTGTGGAGCTTATGGCTGATGTAATTACCAAACAAGACCCTGAGCTTGATTCCGTAGAAGATGGTTGTTCTTCCCTCTCGAATGCGAAGGTGTCTGACTACGGTAGTGACGGCGAGGCAGAGGAGGTAACCTTGGACATCAACCTTGTCAGTGGGACGAGGTCCCTGAGGCATTTACAAAACATGATTGACGACACTCTTGTCCAGACAAGGAAGATGAGGTACTCATCTTAAAGGTTCCCCTCCAACAACTATTGTTAGGAACTCTCTTTATTCCTAATTTGTCTAAGCATTGTGCCATTTCGCGCGTAACGACAATGGATATTAGCGTGCAGACCACCATAAAGGTCCTTTCTACGTTGAAGGTATGAAGGCAGTAGTGTACCCTCTCAAACAACGCTGGTGAGTTCATAGTTTTACAAAAAACGTTAATTGCCAAGTGTTTAGTTCAGTTTATTGATAATGTTGATAATAACTCGAGTACCATACAAGATGGCTTCCAAATTGTTTTGCCCATCCCCAATGCCCCTTATCTAAGCATTGGTCATGATTAAGGTCATTAGTTCACGCCCATCCTCTCAGGTACGGTGTGAGGATGCCAAGCCTAATAGCGCTATCAACTAATACCCCGTTACCTCTCAGGTAACTATTCGGTAGAAGATGGGACTTAAGGTGATAGGAAATGAGTGTATTATCTAACATTCCAGTTTTTACCCAAAAGACTTATTCCTCTCAGGAATACCCATTTGATTGTCCCACCCACCGGGACGCATGCTCAAGAGAAGGAAACTCACCTTAGATTTGCTTGGTATGTTAAGTTGTCCGTCCAAGTTGGTCAACCCAAACCCTACCGTGGTTACCAATCAAAATCAGTTTCACAATCAATCAAGTCACGTATTTTACACAGTTTGCATCTATCACAAGATCACCGTATATCACATATCAAGTACTCAGTCCTCATATATGTCCACATCCCATGTGCAAGTCTCTTAATAACATTGAACAGATGAATTGGCTACCCACACGAGTCAAGTCAAGACCCTCATTTCTAGTTAACATTACTATCATGAAACAAATAGAATTTCACAAACACAAGTGTCCAATATCATAAACATCATAACTGTTTCACTGTTCTGACCAATTGCCTTCACGGCGAAGAATCCTTTTGGCGAAGGTCTATTCTTCGCCGAGAATGATAACGACGAAGAATCTAAGTAGTTCATCAAACACCAGTCGACGAAGGACTGTATTCTTCGTGAGAATGAATGCGACGAAGTACCCAGTGGTTCGTCAAACACCAATCGACGAAGGACTACATTCTTCGTCGACCTGGGTCCTTCGTGGGAAATACTTCTCCGCTGCACCTCATTAGACGACTTCAATTCCTTAAATTTTGTAATATCAGTTAACACATTTTCAGCATGATTAATGGATCAAACAACAGTTATTTTATGATGTTCATACCAACCCTAATCATATTCTAACTGTTACATCCTTAATGTTTGCATTCAATCAGATTGGTTAACATGGTTTCCTGTCAAATTAACATTAGATCCAGTCATAATTCATAATCATCGCGTTCAACATCAAGTATACTTCTAGATTAATCTTACAGTTCATTGCAATGGAGTATACATCGAGATCCCTAGTATACAACCCTAAATACTCATACAAAGTCACCACCACACGAAATCACGTATCAGGTATTAAACAAATGAACGAGGAAAAGACACTAACCGAGATACCGGATTGATTAGTTTGTTCGAGATGGGGGTCTTCGAGACTTAGATGCCGTCACACAGGAAAGAGAGGAAGATAAAGCCTTAGGGTTTTGTGATTTGCGGTTATGTTTACGAGAAGTTATACGCATATAATTCTGGGCCTCGAATAACCTAGCCCGAAGGCCCTTTTTGGCGAAGTATCCTTTGGCAAAGAACATTCTTCGCCATGTAGTCAGTGTGACGAAGAATCTCCCTTCGTCAAAGGTTGGTTGTGACGAAGAACTATCCTTCGTTAGGAAGTGCATGTGAAGAAGAGCCCTAGTTCTTTGTCGTTATGAATTCCTCGTCGATATGAGTGTGGTATGCACATGTTTTGACCAAACATTAAACATTAAACAATTTCTAACTTATCATGCAACAACCAAACATAGTAGTACTATAATCATTCATATACAAGGCACGTGATACAACGTACAACGAATTATGAACACAGGATTGAAAAACAAGTGATGCGTAGAGGAAAGACCTAGAAATCTCGGGTTGTCACATCATCCCCAACTTGAAAGAAATTTCGTCCCGAAATTTGATAAGTAACCCAAAGCCGCAACTTGTTAGATCAGGATGACTGTGGATTTTCCTCGGGTACCACATCATCCCCAACTTGAAAGGGAATTTCGTCCCCAAATTCACCAGTTGCATCAGATTTAGATTGGTCAGTTGGGAATAGTTGAGGATACTTGAGCTTCATCTGATCCTCACGTTCCCACGTGAACTCCGGTCCACGTCTTGAGTTCCCACGAACTCTCACGATTGGAATTCGACTATGCTTACGGACCTTGACTTCCCGGTCCATAATTTTGATGGGTTCTTCGACAAACTGCAATTTGTCGTCAATTTTTAGTTCTTGAAGTGGTACTACAAGTGTTTCATCGGAAAAACACTTCTTCAGTTGCGAAACATGGGAAGACATCATGAACGTTACCCAACTCAGTAGGTAACTCGAGCTTGTAGGCCACTTTACCGTTTCGCTCCAGGATTTTGAATGGCCCAACATAGCGTGGATTAAGCTTGCCGCGCTTCCCAAAGCGCACCACATGTCACACCCTGACTTTTACGGAAGCGTGGTTATTTGGTGTGACTTCTTAATACCCTAGCATTCAATCATAACAGTACTATATGATAAAACCAAAAGATATTCATCCATTAATTAAGTTTAGGAAATACCAAAACATACTTGTCTTGAAAACATTGACGCCAAATTAAGTTACAAATCATGACATGTTCGACTGAGTTCATAAAGACTCCATAAAAGACTTTAAATAAAACCGGGGTTAGAAACATGCATCCCGTCCAGGAATAGGACACATCTTCTAAACTCTACTACCCCGGATGACATCTTTTATTTATACGCAGCTTGAAAACACATGCACACACCTGCCAGATCCACTAGTTCCCTGAAATAAATGTAGTTAAAAAATATCAACCAAAGTTGAGCGAGTTCATGTGTTCGTGAGTATGTATAAAACCTTTGTGTTCAATGTATGTATGAAAGTCCCAGTATGATAGCAAACAAGGAAAAGATCACCAATGGTTTGCAAGGCCACTGATATGTGTGACGGTGTAGGAAGACTCAAACCTAGCAAAGTTGTACCGGGCCTCCGGCTGGAAGACATAGTCACCACTATGGGCCACCCTGGCCTCATGGGTGTGGGCTCGCTACACCCAAATAGATCTATCACTCATGCCCCTCGGTCCTACAAGAGGATTGATGGCCTCAAGTATACGCCTACCCAATCACATGATCTATGGTTCTTTCCTAGGCTAACCATACCAATTGTATTGTAAGTAATCCTTCGTAACATGTATTTCACCCCCGAAGTAAATAAACAAAACAGTTTAAAGAAAAGGGGGACATGAACTCACCGTATTGCGTCCTCAGCTCGTAACTCAAACTCTGTCAGCAACCACGACTACCTACAGTGTACTAATGTCTATTAGACGAACGAGCCATGCCTTTGCTTAGTATTTACGTTTTGAGTTACGTTTCTTTTATTATTCAGAGTTATAATTACTTTGTCAAAATAAATTATTTTAACTTTAAATTATATTTGGTTTTGGAATAATTGTTTAAACACTATCTCTGTATTAATACTTCTCAAGTATTTAACTTTGTATTTCCTTCCCAAGGATGGGGTATTTTATACATGTATTTTCGTATCATTGTATTTGTATAACTCCAAAATATATTTTCAAGTCTCACTTAGAAAATATATAATTACGTATTTTATTCCCAAAAATAATGTATTGTCCAAAAAATATATATTTTTCCCAAAAATCATATATCTTCTAATATAATAAGAAAATATATTTTAACTTTCCCAAAAATAATATTTTCCCTTTTGTCAAAGTATGATATAACTTGTAATAATAAATAAAATCATACTTTCATTCCGTTTGTATCCACAATAATATTTACCAAAAATACATATGTAACGGTATTGTCTTGGATGGTAAATTTCACGGTACTTGTTAAGTTATATTATTTTACCCTAAAATAATATAATTATTTCACCGAGTAAACAAATAATCACACAAGGGTCTTAATATTTATATATATATTCTAAACATATATTCACCCATTTTTATTTATAAAACCAACCTCCAATATTCGAATTTTTGTTACAAAAATTATGGCAAAGTTTATATCGAAAACTTATGATAAAAATAAGCTTGTAAATACTTGTTAGCAAATATTTTTCTAAGTGTTTATATTTTTAGAAAATTTTGCCATAGTTTCCCCTAAAAATGGAGGTGTCCATGCTATTAAAGCATATCATTTTCTTTTCAAAAATCATCACAACAATCAATAATCAATCTACACTTACCAAGTGCAAAAATTATACAATATATATAACAACACGAACTTGTTCGTTTCACAAAAAACTTGTAGTAACTTGGTAAAGTGTTTAGTGGGTTTAGTTACCCCTTTAAAGTGCGTTTATTACTTTACAAGACTCATTCTTACAAAAACTAGGTGTTTACAACTTGTTAGATGATCCTTCTAAAAATTATTCTTTTGAACTCTTCTTGTAAATAAAGTGCTCTTACACTTATTTTATCACAAAAAATAGTGTACATTTAAGTAAGAATCAAGTTCTACTAAAAATCATATTTTGAACTTGGTTTTCTTGGAAAATCATTCATGAGTCTTAAATATATAAGTTTACTAGCTTACTTTATTTATTGTTTTTCAAGAAATCAACTTATTTTCAAGTTCATGCTCATGCATGAGGCTGATCTTCTTATGTTGTCACATAATCATCCTCTCACTTGCTAGATCATGTGTTTAATCACAATCTAGCAAGCTCCATATGATGATCAACATCATATTCCCAAGTAACAACAACAAGTATCATACATATACTTAAACAACATTATTTCATCCATATATCATCATATGTAAGCTTATGTTTATGATTTTTGTTTAAGTCTTTTAGTGTTCTTGTGATTTATAACATAACACATCTTTTTAACAAATCAAAATAGAAGTAAAAACTAGTAACAAGAAGCTTACAACTAGCTCAAAAGCTAGGGAAGAACACTAGAGAAAAAGATGATGAAAATGGTGGATGAAAGCAAGCAATGGAGGTTCTTCAAGTTCTATAAGCTTCAAGCTTCTTTGATCACCTTCTAACACTTTGGAATGAGCTTGAAATGGATGAATGGTGGATGTATGGTGGTGGCGGCACTACCTAGGGCCGAGAGGGAGAGGAGAGAGTGAGGGAGATGAGTGAAGTTGTGAAGTGTTGAAATGAAATGATCTTGTGAAATCATGAACCATACTTATAATCTTCCTACTCAATATTATGTTCACTCAATCAAGCAAAGATCAAATAAAATATAGAATGAAATCTTTGAGTGGGGTGTAGGTCCTAGTGACTGTAAATGATGAGGGGGGGGGGGGTAATTGTAAAATTTGAATGGTAACTAGTTAGTTAATAAATGAAATTCAAGTATAAGGTTACAAGTGTTAGTTACTAGATATTCTAGTGGGTGTTATGGTGTTCGGGGATCAAAACTAGCCAAGAAATAATTAAACAATGTTTCTGGCAATAATTTGGTGTTCCGGGTAATGTCCGGTTGTTCGGTTAGATACCGGTTCGTTAAAGTGTCAAGCTATTCCGTTTAATGATCTTTATGTTACTTCTTGTGACACTTTTAATTCCCGACACTTAGGAAAGCATTCAGGACCATTTAGTCAATTTTCTGCATAATACTAGTATGTTAAAAAGCTGAATTTTGCTGAAAAATGCAGAATTCTGCACTATAAGTGGGTTTTAGGCACTTCCCGACACTTAAACTATCACCTAGTGAAGCAGTTTTATGGTCCTTACTTCCCTACACACCATACTAGTATAGTACCTTGTCCCTGGCCCATACTGGGCTTCAAAACACTGCCTGTCTATGTACTGAACCCCGTCAGTATATTCCCATTCTATCCGTTAACTGTGCTAACTGTGCTTTGTGCATCATGTATGTCAATATAGTTTGTATGTGATAATGATGTGACATTATGTAATATGTGATGCACATGTAAGTATGATGCAGTAATCAGAAAGCAGTTAAGTAATCCAGCACAGTCAGTAAGCACTTAATTAATATTAATTAATTGTACGGATACCTGGTTTTATGAGGGTTGTCACATTCTCCCCCCGTTAAGAAAATTTCGTCCCGAAATTTAAGTTCTTCTACTAGCTGCAGGGGTCTTGGGGAACAAATGTGGGTATTTTGCCCTCGTACGATCCTCACGCTCCCAAGTAAATTCTGGGCCGTGTCGCGCGTTCCAACGAACCTTGACGAGTTTAACACTACTCCGTCGCGTCTTGTTAACCTTCCAATCCGTAACCTCAACCGGTTCTTCAGTAAAGTGAAGTGTGTCGTCAATATGGACTTCGTCGGCATGTATGACAACTGTTTCTTGAGTTGGACTCTTTTTCAGGTTAGATACATGAAATGTATCATGAACACCAATCAGTTCTGCGGGTAGATCCAACTTGTAAGCTGCAAGACCAATCCTCTCCAGGATTTTGAACGGTCCAATGTATCTTGGGTTCAACTTCCCATGCTTTCCAAAGCGTGCTACACCCTTCTACGGCGAAACCTTTAACAAAACCATATCTCCCACCTCAAACTCCAGAGGTTTCCTTCTTCGGTCTGCGTAACTCTTTTGTCGATCACGAGCCGCCTTTATGCGCTCTCGGATCTGTGTAATCTTATCAGTCGTATCTTGAACCAATTCCAGACCAACAAGCTGTCTATCACCCGCTTCTGCCCAGCATAACGGTGATCAACACTTGCGTCCATAAAGAGCTTCAAATGGTGCAGCTTGGATACTCACATGGTAGCTGTTGTTGTAAGAGAATTCTACAAAGGGTAAGTGAGTGTCCCAACTACCACCCAAATCCATTACGCAAGCTCGTAACATATCTTCCAAAGTTTGAATCGTTCGTTCACTCTGGCCATCTGTTTAGAGATGGAATGCAGTACTCAGATTCAACTGAGAACCAAAGGCTTCTTGGAAGGATTGCCAAATCCTTGATACGAACCTTCCATCTCTATCAGAGATAATTGAAAGAGGCACTCCATGACGTGCAACAATCTCTCTCAGGTATAGCTCAGCAAGCTTGGTAGTATTATCCTTCTCCTTGATTGGTAAAAAGTGTGCAGATTTGGTCAGACGGTCTACGATTACCTAAATCGTATTGTGACCTCTGGGTGTCCTTGGTAACTTCGTTATAAAGTCCATTGAAATCTGCTCCCATTTCCACTGGGGTATTTCGGGTTATTGCAGGAGACCTGAAGGCTTCTGATATTCGGCCTTTACCTTGGCGCAAGTCAAACATTTGCCAACATATATAGCAACATCACCTTTTAATCTCGGCCACCAATAAAAGTCATTTAAATCCTGGGACATTTTATCCGATCCTGGATGGATTGAGTACCGTGACTTGTGAGCCTCATCGAAAATAACGTCTCTCAGACCACCAAATTGAGGAACCCAAATTCGTTTCATGAAGCACAATGTCCCATCCTCCTTTGGTACCAATTGCTTCTCCATCCCACGGAGATATTCATTCTCAAGATTCTCCCTTTTAAGAGCTTCCCTCTGCGCAGCACGAATGCGCAATGAGAGGTTTGTCTGTACAATCATTTCCAAAGCCCTAACCCTTATGGGCTTAATCCTTTCTTTCCGACTCAAGGCGTCTGCGACTACATTCGCCTTCCCTGGGTGATACTTAATTTCACAATCATAATCATTTAACAGCTTTACCCATCGTCTCTGTCTCATGTTAAGCTCTTTCTGATCAAATATATGCTGTAAGCTCTTGTGATCAGTAAAGATTGTACAATGCGTACCGTATAAATAATGTCGCCAGATTTTTAATGCAAACACCACTGCGCCTAACTCCAAGTCATGCGTGGTGTAGTTTTTCTCATGAACCTTCAACTGGCGTGAAGCATAGGCTATAACCTTCTGTCGCTGCATCAACACACATCCTAAACCTTGATGCGAGGCGTCGTAATATACCACGAAGTGGTCAGTGCCTTCAGGTAAGGATAAGATCGGTGCATCGCAAAGTTTGTTTTTCAATAACTGAAATTCTTCTTCTTGCTTGTCTCCCCATTCGTACTTCTTGTCTTTCTGAGTAAGGGAGGTTAATGGTTGAGCGATTTTTGAGAAATCCTCAATAAATCTGCGATAATATCCTGCCAAACCTAGGAACTGTCGAATTTCGGTTGGCGTCTTTGGAGTCTCCCAATTCTTGATCGCCTCGATCTTTGTGGGATCCACATGGATTCCACTTCCATTTACTACATGACCAAGGAACTGAACCTCATGTAGCCAAAATTCGCTCTTCGAGAACTTTGTGTACAACTTTTCTTTCTTAAGCAGCTCTAAGATGGATCTTAGATGTTGCTCATGTTCTTCCTTCGTCTTCGAGTAGATCAAAATGTCATCAATAAACACGATCACAAACTTATCGAGATACCACTTACACACTCTGTTCATCAAATCCATGAATACAGTTGGCGCGTTTGTCAGACCAAACGGCATTACTAGGAACTCGTAATGTCCATATCGAGTTCGGAAGGTAGTCTTTGGTATGCTTTCTTCTTGTATACGCAACTGGTGATAACCCGATCGAAGATCGATCTTGGAATAACAACTCGAACCTTGTAGTTGATCTAACAGATCATCAATCCTTGGCAAAGGATATCTATTCTTGATAGTCAACTTATTAAGCTCGCGGTAGTCGATACACATGCGAAAACTTCCATCTTTCTTCTTGACAAACAAAACTGGAGCTCCCCAAGGCGAGAATCTTGGTCTGATAAATCCCTTATCCAATAACTCCTGAAGTTGCGTTGACAGCTCTTGCATTTCTGAAGGCGCAAGTCGGTAAGGTACCTTAGCCACAGGCGCAGCGCCTGGGACTAAGTCAATGTGGAACTCGACTTGTCGTTGCGGCGGCAATCCTGGCAAGTATTCGGGAAAGACTTCAGGATATACCTTTACAACTGGTATATCTTCTAACTTCAGCTCAGCGGCTTCTTTATCCACAATGTGCACCAAGAAGGCAACACATCCCTTCTGCTAACACTTTCGAGCCTTCAAACAACTAATGATCCTTAGAGGCGTATTGCGCTTCTCTCCAAGTACCACAATTGTTTCTCCATTCGCCATTGGAATGCGAATGACCTTTTCATGACATACAATCTCTGCTCGGTTGCTCGACAACCAATCCATCCCCACTACCACGTCGAAGCTTCCCAACTCGACTGGTAGCAGATCCAGTGTGAACTCGTGCTCCCCAAGCTCTATTACGCAACCCCTAATAACTTCATTTGCTTCTACTAGCTTCCCATTAGCTAGTTCTATTGAATATGGAATGTCTAACTTACTGGCTACCAACCCAAGTATATTCTTAAATTCTAGCGATACAAAACTATAATCGGCACCCGTATCAAATAGTACAGATGCAAAGCGTTGATTGATAGGGAACGTACCAGTAACTACATTTGGATCTTGGCGTGCTTCCCTCGCACCGATGTTGAAGACTCTTCCATGTGCTTGTTTCAGCTTTGGGCACTCCCACTTGAAATGTCCCACGTCTCCACAATTGAAACAACCTGGTCCTCGACCATTACCGTTCCCATTACCACCTTGAGCGTTATTCGCCCCACGGTTTCCATTTCCAGCTTGATTCGCAAAGTTACCACGATTTCCGTTACCCCCATTATTCCCTTGCGGGCGGTTTCCATTTCCATTACCTCCGCGGTTGTTGTTACCAAAACTCCTTTAACCACCCCGGCCAGTACCAAACCAGCATGTTTCTTTCGAGTGACCAACTCGTCCACAAGATTCACATTTTCTAGCTCGACATCGTCCATGGTGATGCAACTGACACGCATCACATTTGGGCAAAGTGCCCATATACCCCTTTCCTTTGGCCTTGGCCGGTGCGTTTGTCTCATCCTTCTTGGTTGTACTGCTGGTACCTTTCTTGAAGTTGGAGAACGTCCTATTGTTCTCACCTGATGACTCCACCTGAGTCTCCTTCTTTTTCTGATCGGAGATCGAAAACTTGTTTAATCTGACTGCTTCTTCAGTAAGTGCCACGCTGAGATCAATGGCTTCGGTAATTGTCGGAGGATTTGACGTTGTTACTATACTCATAATCTGAGGTGCCAACCCCCAGATGAAACGCTCAACGCGCTTGAATTCCGGTATAACCATATATGGTACCACGTGAGATAGATCGTGAAATCTTTGTACATACTCCGAAATTTTGGGGCCATCCATTTTGAGGTTCCAAAACTCTGTTTCCAATTTTTGAATTTCGGCCCTGGAGCAATACTTCTTTCGCATGAGCTCCTTCAGCTCGTTCCAAGTCAAAGCGTATGCTGCTGCCTCTCCCAGAGTTTGGACTTGGAGATTCCACCATGAAAGGGCTCCATCTATGAACAATCCGGAGATGTAAGTAACTTGCTGATCTGGTGTGCATTTGCTCATTCTTAACACCAAATCGGTCTTCTCTGTCCATCGAACAAAAGCCACAGCACCCCCGGTGCCGTCGAAATTCAGCGGTTTACAGTCTAAAAATTGTTTAAAGGTACAGCTTGTACAAGTAACGTCATTCACAGAAAGCATTAGCGAGCGCACATGGAATATCCATTTGTAACGTAATGTGTCTCAAGCGACTTAAACATTACCATGTGGTGGGTTGTTCCTCAAGGTACCCCCGCTAGTTTCGGCGCGTGAGGCCTCGTGCTCTGCTATTGCTCGGGAGATCCTTTCTTGTAATTCGGCCTCAGTAGTGGGAAATCGAGTTTCTCTTCGTGGAGGCATCTTCTATAAGAAGATTGTATAGGTCAGGTCTTATGCATATAAATATGTAGTACGCGTATGTAATAACATCCATCAACACAAGTAAATACATAACATCCCATGCCATAACACAAACAAGTAATCCAACAACGTATATAATGAGAATGTTGCGATTGAGCTTTCATATATCAAGACCACAAGTATAGTTTTACATGTTTCACAATTGTATCATACATCAAAATGGGACTATAGGGTCACATCTCCCCTGTCCAAACCGTCTAACAACTACAATAATCAAAAGTCAAAAGTCAAAGCGTGGTCTTCAAAATGCTGTGCAATCTGGCTCAATAACTGCACTCTCATCAAAATATGCTATCTGCATAAAGCCAAAAACCTCTAAGCTGATGGTGGAGGAGGAGGAGGTGGAGGAATGAAAAGCAAACGGCGCATACGCGCTAGCTCTTCCTCTAGAGTATGAATGAGATGTAACAAACAGCTGATCTGCTGCTCCATCGTAAGAAATCGAATATCGAAATCCGGGTAAGGAAATACTGGAGCAGCAAACTGTGATGGACCAGTACCAGGTGGAGGATGCGGGATCCTCTCTAGCTCCGTGACTCGACGACTCAACATATCCTGCTGGAGCTGCAGTGACAAAAGCAAGTCATCCCTCGTGTATCCAATGTGGAAGGGATGGTATGGATCAGAAATGGGCATCATGTTGGGCGGAAACCAAGTCTGTGGCTCGCCCAATGGTGTAGAAACAAAAGGTGCGGTATGTGTAGCAGGTGTAAATGGTGAAATGAACGGAAAGGCTGCTGACACAGGTGGTATGTGACCGGGCTGCTGACTCGATGAACCTTCCACTGGAAGGGGATGAGGGATATCCTGTAGAAATGTGACTGGTAAATCAGTACGATGAACGTCAGATACGTGCGGGTGAAACGGGGCAAAGTCAATGGGTGCAGGAGGGGGAGTAACTGGTCTAACAAAAGGTGGAAATTCATCATTGTCCTCAATCCACCCATTGTGGGTGAAAGCATATATGGGGTCAACTTGGGCTGCAAAAGGGGCACGATCATCAAGTACAGGGATCGGGTCAGGTAGTGGTGGTGCAACAACTGGTATGTCAACGTGATCATGCTCCGGTAGGGGATCAAGAGCAGGCATGGCCTCTGGTGCAATCAAAGGCTCGGGGTCAGCTGGAGCAAGCTCATGATCAGCGGGTATATCAAGGAGCTGCTCGTCAGGAAAGACAGGTGCATCAATGGGCTGCTCAACAGGAATAAAATCAATCTCCTGCTCAGGGTTGAAATCAGGATCAACAGGTGCCTCAAAAGGCTACTCATCAGGGACAAACTCAATCTCATGATCAGGGTCAAAATCGTGAGGAAAGACAGGATCAAACTCATCGTCGAACTCAAACTCATGATCATCATCGTGTGGACCAAGAGGCGCGGCTGACATAGATGTGTCAGAATCCGAATAAATGGGATATCACTGTAATCCCAAAGCATGTAAAGTAGTGGAAGACACTAACTCGAAAGAATTAGGACCTGAATGGTCAGAAGGAGCCTCGACAACAGGAATCTCATCCTGTGGAACAGCAACGACGTCACCGACTGGAATATCAACAAGTGGAATAACAACATCATCATCGACTGGAGCCCCACCATCCTGGGCATCCTCAGGGGGACCCTCAGTAAACAGATCGATGTCGTCATCAGACATAGCATCAAGAGGCAGATCCTCAAGAGGAACTGCAGCAAGAGGAATAGGAGCAGGGATCTCGACAAGAGGTAGATCCTCGCCAGGAAGACCATCGGCTAGTGGTATGTCATCTCCAAAATCTGGCAAGGCGAAAGGCTGAAAATCATCAGTATCATCTGAAAGTATCTCTGGATCTGTGGCCATCTCGTCATCTGAAACTATAGCCATTAGGTCTAGGGTATCAGATACTCTGCGATCGGAAGAGGACATGGTGTCTGTAACAAAACAATCACAAGTATGCACATATATCATCAAACGTCAAAAAAGCATGTAAGTAATAACAATGTAAGCATGTATGCAATCCTAGTCTTCCCAAGACTATCCCACCCAGCCTCACAGACTGAACTACTTAGTCTCCCAGACTAAATCTCCCAGTTTCCCAAACTGAACTACCCAGCCTCTCAGGCTAAACCTCCCAGTTTCCCAAACTGAACTACCTAGCATCTCAGGCTAAACCTCCCAGTTTCCCAAACTGCCCCAACTAGTCTCTCGGACTACCCAGTCTCTCAGACTAACTCCCCAGTCTCTCAGACTGAAATACCCAGCTTGTGACAACCCTCATAATTACATGTATCCGTACGATTAATTAATGTTAATTAAAGTGCTTGATGACTGTGCTGAATTACTTAACTGCTTTCTGATTACTGCGTCATACTTACATGTGCTTGGTGACATACTAGTCTTGTGCAGAAAATTTACAAAATGGTCCTGTATGCATTCCTAAGTGTTGGGAATTAAAAGTGTTACAAAAAGATACATAAAAGACACTAAACGAAACAACTTAGCACTTTAACGAACCAGTATCTAACCGAACAACCGGACATTACCCGGGACACCAAATTTTTGCCAAACACATTGTTTTATTATTTTTGGACTAGTCATGATCCCCGAACACCCTAACACCCTCTACATTCTCTAGTAACTAACTTAACTAATCATATACTTGGAATTCAACTTACATTTACCAACTTCTATCAAAATGTTAAATTAACCCCCCCCCATGCTTCTTACGGTCCTAGGGACCCCACCAAATCACCATCATATTTGCTAGATTTTATCTCATATTCTATGTAGATATTACTTGATACATTGGACAAAATATTGTAGGATGAAGATTATAAGTATGGTGGGTTAGATCTTCATCATCTTATCTTCACACAACTTCACACAACTCCCTCACATCTCTCTCTCCCCTCTCGGCTCACATACAACCGCCACCACCACCACCTTAACAACACCACATTCTTCCATTTTCAAGCTCCATACATATGTTAAGAGGTGCTTTGTGAAGCTTGTAACTAGTAGATCATCAAGGAGCTTCGTTACTTGCTTTTTCACATCATTTTTCATCATCTTTTCACTAGAGTTCTTCCCTAGCCTTTGTGCTAGTTGTAAGTTCTTGTTTAACTCTTGTTCATCTTATTTTTATGGTTAATAATATAGTATGATGAATATTACAAGAACACTAAAGAACAAGAACTAAAAACATGAACATAAAGCTTTACATAAAGATGAAATGTGATGAAGTGTTGTTAGTATGATGTTGTTTGGTATATGTTGATACTTGCTTGTGATTACTATAAATACGTTGTTGATCACTAAACATGTTAACGGAACAAATAGAACTTGCGTTAGAACACTATAAGCTGAAAACAACTTTTGTCCAAACATTTACAGCCAACTTCAGTTGGCTGTAAATAGGTCGATATTTGTCGAAAAACTGATTTTCTTGAGTCTATAACGTGTTATTTCGAAATACGGTTCTAATGGCACTAGAATCATAATTTTTGAACTTCGTTTGCTATTTTTAAAGGGGTCGTTTTTTACAGCAGCAAAAGCTGCGTTTTTACTGCTGAAAATGTGTGTTATGTTTTTCATCATAACTTGAAATATGTGTGGAATTAGCTCATAAAATTTATACTGTAGATGACCACCAATGTCTTTGTAATGATCCAACTGGAATTCCATCAATCGTGTAACACCTGTGCCTCCACGGCCATCAAACAAATACCAAACCAATGAAATATTATATTTCATACTTGGGATTTGTAAAAATATGTGTATCATTTGCACATATCAATTCTTGTTCAATTTCAAACTCTAAAATCACTTTCTGGAAGGTTATACGCGCACCGATGCGTAAATATAACCAGTTTAATGCAACAAACACTCTGGAATAGTGAAATAGGCTTGACATACCTTAAATAACCTTTACATAACTTAGAAATAAGTTTTGAAGGCTTCGGTATGGCAAAAATCAAGTTAATTCGCTTACAGGGACTAAATATAACAAACTACGAAAGTATGTCAATTTGAACTGTAACGAACATTCCGGAACATAACCATAAGTTAAACACACCTTAAATATCCTTTACATAGCTTAGAAATAGGCTTTGAGGGGTTCGGTGTGCTAAAATAAACTTTTGGGTCATTCAGGGACTAAAAGTGTCAAAAAGTGCACAAGTTTGCATTTTCGCGCATAACTTACGTTCTGAATACATCCGGACATCCAAAAATTTATGTAAGCATGACTATATTATATTTTAGTGTTCGCCATAAGAAAAATCCATTCGTTTCGTCATTTGGTTCGTTTTTCGCGCTTATGCGCATTCCGTCGTAATTAACCGAACATCGCGTTCGTACGGCCAAACGAACCGACATCCGAGATATTTTTGAGCACATTTTAAGTTCCCTATATTTTAACTTCATTTTAGAGCTTTGAAATGGGGTTAACGGGCCTTAAACGTGTCGAAAATGGCCTAAATACAGTTCAGGGACCAAAAGTGTAATTCTGCCGAAATAGTGCCTAGCGGTGCGCTACACTTTAAGCGTAGCGGTGCGCTAGCCTTCTGCAGACCAGGTTCAGTGTTCTAATCCAGCTGTTTGCAGCTGTTATCCACTCCCTAATCCCTTGCCACCTGTTGGAAGCTTATGGTGAGTGGCCAATTTACACACCATAACATTCCGACACTTGTACGGGTGAGATCAAGGCACGTTTCCCGATAAACGATCCTAACGGTGGTGCTTTTTCTATAAATACCCACCAACATCACACCCAAAAACCCACACCTTTGAATCTGAACTTGCTCTCTAAGTTGTCGTGTTTAACACTTCATACCTGAGAGTGTTCGGGTTCAAACCTTCCATTCTTGGACCCTTCGTAAGTATTCTTTCGTTCTTTTCCTTATTTTACTGCTTTTCGAGTCAGAAAGTCAAACTTTGTTTGACTTTCAGCGTTGACCAGTAATGGTCAATGCGAAGTTCGTTTGAACTTCGCAACGTGAGTGTAATCACGTTGGTCATAGTCCCTTGGGACTATGCCCACTGGTTACCACGTTGTCTAGAGTCGTAGGGTAGGCGATCTAATAAATCGCCTATACCTTCGAACTCGACCCATTTGGTCGATCATTAGGATCCGACCAAATACATTAGGTGACCATAGTGTAGGGAATAACCTTCCGAGGTTATACCCTATGGTCACATCGTTTAAGTAGTTGTATGATAGGTAGTTTATATGCCTTAGGTAAATTACCAGAATACCCTTTTCATGTATAATTGGTAATTAAGCATATGTAACCTAAACCTTTGTCACATAACTGATTTTGTAACATGTTTAGGCATATAACACTTGTCATAGGGCTGGTTAGGCTTTCCGAACGCGTTTTACGCGAACGACGCGTTAAAGTAGCATAAGCTTCCTAAACGGGTCGTAATGGGTCGATAAGACTTAGGTTAAGTTTCATTTAGCATGTAGGCTTTGTTAAATCATATCATATGAGTTCCTACACTCATTTGGTTTACAAACCCTAATGCTACCCAGTCTTCCGATTTAGGTCCGGTTAATTAACATAGTTACCTATATTAGGTGCCGTTTGATTTCCGTGATCTCTAGCATTGTTTGGTTGTTACTCAAGGACTACTGAGCATTCTCAAGTGAGTACATAGAACCCCCTCTTTTAAATGTTTTCAAGGTGTTTATGTGAGTACATAGACCCCTCTTTTACTGTTTTCCAAACTGTTTTGGGGTGGAACACATGTGCCTACTTGTTACTTTCATGCTTTCCTGTTTTCAAATCATATACTTGCTATGTTCATTAGTACATTATAGTACATGATTTCATTACATTTCCGCTATGTATGTTGACTGATAGCATGCTAGCACATTGATTTACATGACTTTTCTTCTTTGTATGTTAACTTAGCATACTTAGTACATTTCTGTTGCATATGTTTACTCAGCATATGGACACATTGTTTTACATTGCATTTCTGTTGCATATGTTTACTCAGCATATGGACACATTGTTTTACATTGCATTTCTGTTGCATATGTTTACTCAGCATATGGACACATTGTTTTACATTGCATTTCTGTTGCATATGTTTACTCAGCATATGGACACATTGTTTTACAGCTCTACCTTGTATGTTTACTCTAGCATACTAGGTACATTATCTTCATAAAACATGCTTACATTTTGGTATGACATTTGGTTTGTTTAACGGGTCTATATAACATTCATTAACATTTGCTACGCCGCTCGGGAGTAAGTAGTGGTACCATAGGACTTGACAAATCCCATTCCTGACATCCCGGGTTTGTTTGGATGTAAGGAATGACTGAATCCAAATACAATTCTTTTGATAACCTTGACTGAAAGGGTTATCCGACTGTCTCAAGGCTTGAATGTTTGCGTCTAACATACCGCATAAGTGTTCATATTCAGTATAGCATGCATATGTCTTACAAAACATAACTTTGATTTAAACCAGCTTTACTTCAATACTTTGTTTTGTACATTTTTACTTATGGTTTAAGTAGTCTAAATTTTACTTACCATACATATCATTTGGTTACATATTACATGATTTACATTGATCATGCATTTACACAAAACATAACATTGATTTAAACCGAGTTTTACTTCGATACTATGTTCTTGTGCATATGGTTTAGTTGATACCTTTCACTAGCCATACATATCATTTTGGTTATACATTACTTGACTACTTTTGGACTACCAACATTTGACATGGTTTATACAAGGACTTTTGACTATTGGTTTAAACATAGACATCTTACATTGTTTGGTTTGGATTGATTATGTGATTAAGTAACGATGCGTGTGTAATATGATACAAGCATGGTGGATACGCCGCTGGTACTTCCTATATATAAATGTTTGTATGGTATTACATATTGTAGCGTTATTTGAATCATTTCAGTTTGATACATATAACATTTTATACAACTAACATACTTTTCACAAGACATTGCTTTACAAACAACTTATCTTATACAAACTCATTTAACTTGGTTATTCATTTAACTATACATTATTCACTTAATTATACATATCATCTGAACTCATTGTTTTTCAAGTAATTTACAAAACAAAGCAAATAACAAGGTTCATGACTAAACATTTTCTCAAACATAAGTCATGACACCTATTTTCACAAAACCTATGTATCTCACCGGCATTTTTATGCTGACGTACCATATTTTCACATGTGTTTTTCAGGAGCTGTTGCATAAGATGATCAAGATACACATAGACAGACTTGGGCTTTAGTGACAATAAAAGATGCAAGACTAGTTAATTATGTTGTATTTTTTTGTTTGTTAAGACATTGTAACACTTTTAATCAATAAAACGAAACTTTAATTTTCCATGGTTGTGAAACATTAATTCTGTTGCAACACGCCCCGATGTTTCCGCCGCGATTTGTTGTTCTACGCGGTCGGGGTGTGACAAATCGGACTTACGATGAATTTTTAATGAATTATTCCGTGGACTGCAGTCAGAAAGTGAGGAATCTGATTGCAGTCCGGTAAATGATTTTTTTATAAAATATTGGTAATGAATTGGATCCCGATATTTTTACACAGTAATATTCGGATTGTTTAAAATACTCTGTAAAAGTTTGGTAATTTTTGGAGTAAGTTAACTATTTTATTAAAATACCCAAAAACAGTCCAGTTTTGGATGTTCAAGTTGAAACAATATAACTAGTGATTTGCATGTCTAAATGTCGGTTATGTTATCCGATAATGATCTAACTTGTTATATGTCAATGAAAATGCTATGTGCAATATCGTATGCTTGCTCTTGAGTAGATAAACCGTACGTAAGATACGTGTTATGCATGCGCGAGAAACTGATTGTTATATGTACCTTATTAGGACGTGCTTGATTCCTGTTTATTAGAGTAACTAATCTAACCGAGCAAACCAAGGTGAGTTCACACTCTTTCTAAGGCATGGGATTCCCGGTGGTTGGGAATGAGTTAAAGAATTAAAACGGAACCTGCATATCCTCCTTAGGTAGGATATGTACCACCATCCTCCATGGGTAGGATACCAATATTAATCCTGCGTATTCTCCTTGGGTAGAATACGTACGTTCGTCCTCCTTGGGTAGGAAAACAACCTTAAACTACTAGCCAAAACTCTATCACCTAAGTCCCTCATTTTATATCGACTTAATCGCCGAGGCCGATGACGAGCGGGTCATTAGTTAATAGCGCTATTAGGTTTGACAATCCTCACACCGTGTCGTTCGAACGTGCGTGTACTAATGGATTATGGCAAACTATCAATGATGATAGACATTGACGTAGGGCACAACTATTGTTCGTTAGTTGTCGATATGGTAACGGTCTAGTGGTTCACATGGGGAAGCCCCCACGGGTCATGGTTTGGGAAAGAAGGAATTGGTTAATCATATTTTCAACTATGGGGTAACCCCCGCGGCAAGTAAGCCAACTAAAGACAAACCATGTTTTCAAAAACAACTTAAAACAAACACCCAACTGTGAACTCGCTCAACTTTATTGTTGACTCGTTGTTACATGCCTTACAGGTCATTAGATGCTTATGGAGATTGCACGAGGAGGAGGTCGTTGTGGGATATGGACTGCTATGTCCAGTTCTAAACATTCAAACCTTATGAACTTATAACTTATGTTTGTGTTTTAAAATTTATGCTTCCGCTGTTAACTTAAAGTTGGTTACTTTCTTTTGGTCACAAATTATGTTGCTGTTGGTTTGATTTACTTAATTATGTTGTTCAATATGATTGGTGGCTTGATCCTGGTCACGTCACGCCTCCAAGCGGTTATACTCCGCGTGTGGTTTTTGGGGGTGTGACACAGCTAGTCTCTCAGACTAACTCCCCAGTCTCTCAGACTGAAAAATAAATGAATTCTTTAAAATGTATTTTGTGTCTTTTATTTGTAAAAATGTTTGTTTCCTGGATCTGGACTATTTGTGTATGCAATGAAAACATTTTGTGAGAGCCCTAATGATCGTAGTCTAGACTCGAGAAAGAATCCTAGTTCGCTACGATCGAGGCTCTGATACCAAGCTGTCACACCCTGACTTTTGCGGAAGCGTGGTTACTTGGTGTGACTTCTTAATACCCTAGCATTCAATCATAACAATACTATATGATAAAACCAAAATATATTCATCCATTAATTAATTTTAGGAAATACCACAACATACTTGTCTTGAAAACATTGATGCCAAATTAAGTTACAAATCATGACATGTTCGACTGAGTTCATAAAGACTCCATAAAAGACTTTAAATAAAACCGGGTTTAGAAACATGCATCCCGTCCAGGAATAGGACACATCTTCTAAACTCTACTACCCCGGATGACATCTTTTATTTATACGCAGCTTGAAAACACATGCACACACCTTCCAGATCCACTTGTTCCCTGAAATACATGTAGTTTAAAAATATCAACAAAAGTTGAGCGAGTTCATGTGTTCGTGAGTATCTATAAAACCTTTGTGTTTAATGTATGTATGAAAGTCCTGGTATGATAGCAAACAAGGAAAAGATCACCAATGATTTGCAAGGCCACTAATATGTGTGACGGTGTAGGAAGACTTAAACCTAGCAAAGTTGTACCGAGCCTCCGGCTGGAAGACACAGTCACCACTATGGGCCACCCTGGACTCATGGGTGTGGGCTCGTTACACCCAAATAGATCTATCACTCATGCCCCTCGGTCCTACAAGAGGATTGATGCCCTCAAGTATACGCCTACCCAATCACATGATCTATGGTTCTTTCCTAGGCTAACCATACCAATTGTATTGTATGTAATCCTTCGTAACATATATTTCACCCCCGAAGTAAATAAACAAAACAGTTTAAAGAAAAGGGGGACATGAACTCACAGTATTGCGTCCTCAGCTCGTAACTCAAACTCTGTCAGCAACCACGACTACCTATAGTGTACTAATGTCTATTAGACGAACGGGCCGTGCCTTTGCTTAGTATTCACGTTTTGAGTTACGTTTCTTATATTATTCCGAGTTATAATTACTTTGTCAAAAAAAATTATTTTAACTTTAAATTATATTTGGTTTTGGAATAATTGTTTAAACAATATCTCTGTATTAATACTTCTCAAGTATTTAACTTCATATTTCCTTCCCAAGGATGGGGTATTTTATACATGTATTTTCGTATCATTGTATTTGTATAACTCCAAAATATATTTTCAAGTCTCACTTAGAAAATATATAATGACGTGTTTTATTCCCAAAAATAATGTATTGTCCAGAAAATATATATTTTTCCCAAAAATCATATATCTTCTAATATAATAAGAAAATATATTTTAACTTTCCCAAAAATAATATTTTCCCTTTTGTCAAAGTATGATATAACTTGTAATAATAAATAAAATCATACTTTCATTCCGTTTGTATCCACAATAATATTTACCAAAAATACATATGTAACGGTATTGTCTTGGATGGTAAATTTCACGGTACTTGTTAAGTTATATTATTTTACCCTAAAATAATATAATTATTTCACCGAGTAAACAAATAATCACACAAGGGTCTTAATATTTATATATATATTCTAAACATATATTCACCCATTTTTATTTATAAAACCAACCTCCAATATTCGAATTTTTGTTACAAAAATTATGGCAAAGTTTATATCGAAAACTTATGATAAAAATAAACTTGTAAATACTTGTTAGCAAATGTTTTTCTAAGTGTTTATATTTTTAGAAAATTTTGCCATAGTTTCCCCTAAAAATGGAGGTGTCCATGCTATTAAAGCATATCATTTTCTTTTCAAAAATCATCACAACAATCAATAATCAATCTACACTTACCAAGTGCAAACATTATACAATATATATAACAACACGAACTTGTTCGTTTCACAAAAAACTTGTAGTAACTTGGTAAAGTGTTTAGTGGGTTTAGTTACCCCTTTAAAGTGCGTTTATTACTTTACAAGACTCATTCTTACAAAAACTAGGTGTTTACAACTTGTTAGATGATCCTTCTAAAAATTATTCTTTTGAACTCTTCTTGTAAATAAAGTGCCCTTACGCTTATTTTATCACAAAAAATAGTGTACATTTAAGTAAGAATCAAGTTCTACTAAAAATCATATTTTGAACTTGGTTTTCTTGGAAAATCATTCATGAGTCTTAAATATATAAGTTTACTAGCTTACTTTATTTATTGTTTTTCAAGAAATCAACTTATTTTCAAGTTCATGCTCATGCATGAGGCTGATCTTCTTATGTTGTCACATAATCATCCTCTCACTTGCTAGATCATGTGTTTAATCACAATCTAGCAAGCTCCATATGATGATCAACATCATATTCCCAAGTAACAACAACAAGTATCATACATATACTTAAACAACATTATTTCATCCATATATCATCATATGTAAGCTTATGTTTATGATTTTTGTTTAAGTCTTTTAGTGTTCTTGTGATTTATAACATAACACATCTTTTTAACAAATCAAAATAGAAGTAAAAACTAGTAACAAGAAGCTTACAACTAGCTCAAAAGCTAGGGAAGAACACTAGAGAAAAAGATGATGAAAATGGTGGATGAAAGCAAGCAATGGAGGTTCTTCAAGTTCTACAAGCTTCAAGCTTCTTTGATCACCTTCTAACACTTTGGAATGAGCTTGAAATGGATGAATGGTGGATGTATGGTGGTGGCGGCACTACCTAGGGCCGAGAGGGAGAGGAGAGAGTGAGGGAGATGAGTGAAGTTGTGAAGTGTTGAAATGAAATGATCTTGTGAAATCATGAACCATACTTATAATCTTCCTACTCAATATTATGTTCACTCAATCAAGCAAAGATCAAATAAAATATAGAATGAAATCTTTGAGTGGGGTGTAGGTCCTAGTGACTGTAAATGATGAGGCGGGGGGGGGGGGGGGTAATTGTAAAATTTGAATGGTAACTAGTTAGTTAATAAATGAAATTCAAGTATAAGGTTACAAGTGTTAGTTACTAGATATTCTAGTGGGTGTTATGGTGTTCGGGGATCAAAACTAGCCAAGAAATAATTAAACAATGTTTCTGGCAATAATTTGGTGTTCCGGGTAATGTCCGGTTGTTCGGTTAGATACCGGTTCGTTAAAGTGTCAAGCTATTTCGTTTAATGATCTTTTTGTTACTTCTTGTGACACTTTTAATTCCCGACACTTAGGAAAGCATTCAGAACCATTTAGTCTATTTTCTGTATAATACTAGTATGTTAAAAAGCTGAATTTTGCTGAAAAATGCAGAATTCTGTACTATAAGTGGGTTTTAGGCACTTCCCGACACTTAAACTATCACCCAGTGACGCAGTTTTATGGCCCTTACTTCCCTACACACCATACTAGTGTAGTACCTTGTCCCTGGCCCATACTGGGCTTCAAAACACTGCCTGTCTATGTACTGAACCCCGTCAGCATATTCCCGTTCTATCCGTTAACAGTGTTAACTGTGCTTTGTGCATCATGTATGTCAATATAGTTTGTATGTGATAATGATGTGACATTATGTAATATGTGATGCACATGTAAGTATGATGCTGTAATCAGAAAGCAATTAAGTGATCCAGCACAGTCAGTAAGCACTTAATTAATATTAATTAATTGTACGGATACCTGGTTTTATGAGGGTTGTTACACCACACCCTTCCAGGGTGAGACTTTCAACATAACACGATCGCCTACAGCGAACTCCAAGGGTTTCCTATGCTTGTCAGGGTAGCTTTTCTGCCGGTCACGCACTGCCGCCATACGATTTCTGATCTGGAAAATCTTCTCTGAAGTTTCAAGTACAAGTTCCGGACCTATGATCTGGCTGTCACCCACCTCAGCCCAACAAAGAGGAGATCGACATTTCTGTCCGTACAATGCTTCGAACGGAGCTGCCTGGATGCTGGTATGGTAGCTGTTGTTGTAAGAGAACTCTATCAACGGCAAGTGTTTCTCCCACCCCTTACCAAAATCGATCACACATGCTCGCAGCATATCTTCAAGTGTCTGGATGGTTCGTTCGCTTTGACCATCCATCTGTGGGTGATAAGCAGTGCTCATGTCGAGACGTGAGCCGAATGATTTATGCATTGATTGCCACAAATCCGATATGAAACGCGGGTCACGATTCGAGATAATAGAGGTTGGCACCCCGTGCCTAGAAACCACTTCCTTAAAATAAACAGCTGTAAGTTGTGAGAACTTATCAGTTTCCTTGATTGCTAGGAAGTGTACCGACTTCGTGAGACGGTCAACGATCACCCAGATGGTATAGTTTCCGTTTTGAGTTTTTGGCAGACCAGTGACGAAATCCATAGCAATTTGCTCCCATTTCCACATGGATATTTCTGGTTGCTGAAGCAGGCCTGAGGGTTTCTGATACTCTACCTTGACTTTTGCGCAAGTCAAACACTTACTTACATACGTCGCGATGTGAGCTTTCATCTTTGGCCACCAATATAAGACTTTGAGGTCCTAATACATCTTATCTGAACCCGGGTGAACAGAGTATCGAGACTTGTGCGCTTCGTCCATCACGAGCTCTCTAAGATTTCAATACAAAGGGACCCATATTCGTTCCATAAAGTAATAAATGTCGTCTGATCTCTCCACGAGTCGTTTTTCCATGCCCCGCAAATATTCAGCTTCCAGGTTTTCTTCCTTCAATGCTTCAGTCTGTGCCGAACAGATCTGATCAGGTAAATTAGAGTGGATAGTGAGTTGTAGAGCGCGGACACGCTTGGGTTTCGTTTCCTTTCGACTAAGGGCATAAACTACGACGTTAGCTTTACCTGGGTGGTACTTGATTGCACAATCGTAGTCATTTAAGAGTTCTACCCAGCGACGCTGTCGCATATTCAATTCCTTCTGATCAAAGATATGCTGAAGGCTCTTGTGGTCGGTATAAATAGTGCATTTAGTACCGTACAACTAATGCCTCCATATTTTTAACGCAAAGACCATGGCCCCCAACTCTAAGTCGTGAGTCGTGTAATTCTTCTCATGAACCTTCAACTGTCGAGAAGTGTACGCTATCACCTTCTTGCGTTGCATTAGCACACAACCGAGACCCTGAATAGAAGCATCACAATACACCACAAAATCCTCGGTACCCTCAGGTAATTACAAGATTGGTGCACTGTAGAGTTTTTGTTTCAAGAGTTGGAAAGCATCCTCCTGCTTCGTTCCCCAAGAATATACAGTGCCTTTCTGTGTTAACGTGGTGAGAGGTTGAGCGATCTTCGAGAAGTCTTTTAATAAATCTGCGATAGTACCCAGCGAGACCAAGAAATTGTCACACCTCCGAAGGATTCTTCGGTGCCACCCAATTTCTGATAGCATCAATCTTAGCAGGATCCACGTGTATCCCCATTTCATTAACAATGTGACCAAGGAAGTGTACTTATCGAATCTAGAAATCACACTTACAGAATTTCGCGTAGAGTTGCTCCTTCCTTAGGAGCTCCAAGATAAGACGCAAGTGTCGCTCGTGGTCCTCCTTGCTCTTAGAGTAGATCAAGATGTCGTCGATAAACACAATGAAGAAATCTTTGAGATGCGGTTTGCACACACGACTCATAAGGTCCATGAAAACCACCTGTGCGTTTGTCAACCCGAAAGGCATAACCAGAAACTCATAATGGCCATACTGCGTTCGAAAAGCTGTTTTTGGAACATCCTCCTCCCGGACTCTCATCTGATGATAGCCCGATCTTAAGTCGATTTTTGAGTAGAAGCTTGACCCCTGCAGCTGGTCAAACAAGTCATCAATGCGAGGTAAAGGGTAACGATTCTTGACGGTCATCTTGTTGAGTTCACGATAATCTATACACATACGAAAGGACCTGTTCTTCTTCTTTACAAACAAAACTGGGGCTCCCCAAGGCGAAGAACTGGGTCGGATAAAACCTCTATCCAACAGTTCCTGGAGTTGGTTAGACAGTTCTTGCAACTCTCCCGGTGCAAGACGATAAGGAGCACGAGCAATCGGAGCTGCTCCTGGTGTAAGGTCAATCTAGAATTCTACCTGATGGTGTGGAGGTAAACCAGGAAGTTCTTCAAGAAAAACGTCAGAAAATTCATGAACAACTGGCAGGTCTTCGATCTTCCTTTCTTTAGGATGAGTATCAGTAACAAGTTCTAGAATAGCAGGGTAGCCCTTTCGTAGACACTTCTGGGCTTTCATGGCTGAGATGATGCCAACCATTGCACCACTACAATGACCTTGAACCGACAGAGATTCTCCACTGGGGAGGGGGCTACGTACAACTTTCTCCTTACAAAGGATTTCCGCTTGGTGCTTAGACAACCAGTCCATACCAACGACTACTTCAAAGCTTCCAAGAGAAACGGGAAGTAGGTCAATATCGAACACTTGACCCATAAGATCGAGTTTACACCCAAAAAGAACATGCGAGACTTCAGTCGATTTGCCATCAGCTAATTCTACTACGTGCTTGTTTACAAGAGGTGTAGGAGTCAACCCTAACTGACGACTGAACCCCAAAGACACATAACTCCAATCGGCACTAGAGTCGAATAAAACAGAAGCAAATAGATTGTTCACGGAAAACATACCAGTCACAACGTTGCCGTCATTCCTAGCTTCCCCAGCACCAATGGTAAACACTCTTCCACACACACCATTCCCACCATTGCTTCTGTTGTTGTTGTTTCCAGTGTTGTTATTGTTATTACCAGTATTCTGATTCAGTTGAGGGAAATCTCGCCTGAAGTGACCCTCGTCTCCACACTGAAAACACCCCTTACGATTTCCCTGATTCTGCTAAGGCTGCTGCCTCTCCTGTTGCTGTGGGGGTTGTTGCTGCTGCTGTCTTGGGAGTGGGGCCCTGCAATCTCTAGCTATATGACCCACCTTGTTGCACCTGTGACAAACCTGGGTGCACGGCCCACGATGGTGGAAGTTGCACTTGTTACACTTTGGTTGCTTCCCTACGTAAGAACCCTGATTTGAGTTGTTTCTCTGATTCTGATTAACTGAGGATGACTGGCTAAAACTGTGGTTGCTGCTGTTGTCTGGCTTTTTCTGTGACTGATTCGAGTTGGACACCTTGTCCACATCATTCTATTTTCGTTTGCTGTCAGCAGCAGGAGTAGCAGCAGTAGCAGAAACACGTGGTGGTAGCGAGCCACGCTCCACCTCCTGATCAGTAATCTTGTGAGCTAGACGTATGATTCGAGGCAAGTTGTCAAGATTTGCTGCAGTGAATAGATCCTTGACCTGTGGTGCTAAACCATTGATGTACAACTCAATCCTACGGTGGGGTGGTCGTGATAGGTTAGGACACATGTTCGCGAGCTCATGTGACCGTTTGGTGTATGCTTCGATCTCAGACCCTGCCATCTTCAAATTGTAGTACTCATTTTCCAACTTTTGAATTTCGTCACGAGGACAGTACTCCTCACGCATCAGCTCCTTGAAATCGTCCCAAGTAGTCGCGTTCGCCATTTCAATACCCAACATTTGGACTTTGGAATTCCACCAAGTCAAGGCAACATCCTCCAGTGTGCCTGAATCATACTTCACTCTGTCCCTAGCAGGACAGTTACACATCGAGAACACCGATTCTGCCTTCTCAAACCAACGGAGTAGTCCCACAGCACCTTCAATCCCATTAAATGTCTGTGGCTTACAATCCATAATCGTCTTAAACATGCAAACATGAGGATTGTTCTGATTCACATGTTGACCTAAAGACGAAAGAAACACAACACACGGGTAAGATTCGAGTACGCGGTACAAGGATAAAAAGTATTTGGCACATATCGTACCAGCCTGCTGAGCCACCATGGCTTCAGCCACACGAGTATTGATCAAATCGGTCAATTCAGCCTAGGACATGGTAATGTTGCCACGTCCACCGCCGCGGCCTCCACCACGTCCACCATTTCGTCCGTTCATGATTCTATATAAAAAGTGGAAAAAGGTTAAAAGTCGGGATTGGATGGGAGTCAAACATCACTATAACCTCTACAGATTACCGAGTTCTATCATTACGTCATACAATAGAGCGGAACGCCTTTCACATTCGTTAAGCCTTACTGGGACTCACATGCACCCCACATTATTATTATTATGTGTGCACCCATAATACCAATACGATTTGCATGTTTATCTCAGCTCCTCCCAACTTATGCTAAAAGGTTCCTCAAATTCGAGTAGCAAGACAAAAACACCACAACATAGATCAGGAAGGTTTAGGGAAGTGTCACAATATCAATCACATAACGTAAGCTAGTAACACAAGAACTCATACTATAGTGCTAGGTGTGCATTCACATGTAATGCCATACTCAAGTGTTCACTAAATATGAGGTGCAATAAGTAAACGAGAGACGAACCTTGCAATCTGGAGCTGAGTGTCATGGTCGATTTTCTGAACTGTTTGGTTATAGTCTGGTTTTATAAGAACGTTTTAAAACCTAGTTCACTATAACCAGTGGCTCTGATACCAAACTGTCACACCCCCAAAATACCACATGCGGTAACCCCGCTAGGCGTGCGACGTACCAGGATCTAGCCACCAATCACATTGAACTAATATCAAGATATTTAAACAAAGTTTCCATTCATAATGATAAAACATTCATATACATAATCCAAGTTTAACATGTTCAGCGGAAGCGTAAGATAAGTCATCATTAAATGTTTTAAAACCAAATAGATGAAAACCAAATGTATTGTTATGTGTTCTTAAAAGACTCGACCCATCACCACTCCAGCAATCCCAGACCGCAAGTTCCTCGTCCATAGCATCTAACGACCTGCGAGCATGCAATAAGTGTATCAGACAACGCTGGTGAGTTCATAGTTTTACGAAAACGTTAATTGCCAAGTGTTTAGTTCAGTTTATTGATAATGTTGATAATAACTCGAGTACCATACAAGATGGCTTCTAGATTGTTTTGCCCGTCCCCAATGCCCCTGTCTAAGCATTGGTCATGATTAAGGTCATTAGTTCACGCACGTCATCTCAGGTACGGTGTGAGGTTGACAAGCCTAATAGCGCTATCAACTAATATCACGTTACCTCTCAGGTAACTATTCGGTAGAAGATGGGACTTAAGGTGATAGGAAATCAGTGTATTATCTAACATTCTAGTTTTTACCCAAAAGACTTATTCCTCTCAGGAATACCCATTTGATTATCCCACCCACCGGGACGCATGCTCAAGAGAAGTGAACCCACCTTAGATTTGCTCGGTATGTTATGTTACTCGTCCAAGTTGGTCAACCCAAACCCTACCGTGGTTACCAATCAAAATCAGTTTCACAATCAATCAAGTCACGTGTTTTACACAGTTTGCATCTTTCAGAAGATCACCGTATATCACATATCAAGTACTCAGTCCTCATATATGTCCACATCCTATGTGCAAGTCTCTTAATAACATTTAACAGATGAATTTTCTACCCACGCGAGTCAAGTCAAGACCCTCATTTCTAGTTAACATTATTATCATGCAACCAATAGAATTTCACAAACACAAGTGTCCAATATCATAAACATCATAACTGTTTCACTGTTCTGACCAATTGCCTTTACGGCAAAGATCCTTTTGGCGAAGGTCTATTCTTCACCGAGAATGATAACGACGAAGAATCTAAGTAGTTCGTCAGACACCAGTCGACGAAGGACTGTATTCTTCGTGAGAATGAATGTGACTAAGTACCCAGTGGTTCGTCGAACACCAGTCGACGAAGGACTACATTCTTCGTCGACCTGGGTCCTTCGTGGGAAATCCTTTGCCGCTGCACCTCATCAGACGGTTTCAATTCCTTAAATTTTGTAACAACAGTTAACACATTTTCAGCATGATTAATGGATCAAACAACAGTTATTTTATGGTGTTCATACCAACCCTAATCATATTCTAGTTGTTACATCTTCAATGTTTGCATTCAATCAGATCGGTTAACATGGTTTCCTTTCAAATCAACATTAGATCCAGTCATAATTCATAATCATCACGTTCAGCATCAAGTATACTTCTAGATAAATCTTACAGTTCGTTGCAACGGAGTATACATCGAGATCCCTAGTATACAACCCTAAATACTCATACAAAGTCATCACCACACAAAATCACGTATCAGGTATTAAACAAATGAACGAGGACAAGACACTAACCGAGATACCGGATTGATTAGTTTGTTCGAGATGGGGGTCTTCCAGACTTAGATGCCGTTACATAGGAAAGAGAGGAAGAAAAAGCCTTAGGGTTTTGTGATTTGCGGTTACGTTTATGAGAAGTTATACGCATATAATTCTGGGCCTCGAATAACTTGGGCCGAAGGCCCTTTTTGGCGAAGTATCCATTGGCGAAGAACATTCTTCTCCATGTTGTGAGTGTGACGAAGAATCTCCCTTCGTCAAAGGTTGGTTGTGACGAAGAACCATCCTTCGTCAGGAAGTGCATGTGACGAAGAACCCTAGTTCTTCATCGTTATGAATTCTTCGTCGATATGAGTGTGGTATGCACATGTTTTGACCAAACATTAAACATTAAACAATTTCTAACTTTTCATGGAACAACGAAACATAGTAGTACTATAATCATTCATATACAAGGCACGTGATACACCATACAACGAATTATGAACACGTGATTGAAAAACAAGTGGTGCGTTGAGGAAAGACCTTGAAAACTCGGGTTGTCACAGCCACGACTAAAACAGGTGATAAAAACTACAAAGGAACACTACCAAAGTGGGATAGGTGTGGTTATCATCACACGGGTCCGTGCAGGACTCATAGTTGGATAATTGTGACAAGACCGGGCATAGCAAGAAGGAATGCTGGTCTGGTACGGGGCATGTGAATGGAATTCTGGGCGATAACAGAAAAGGCAAGGGCAAAGGTTGCTACAGAAGTGGCGACAAAGGACATTATCGAAAGGACTACCGAAAGAAAAATCAGGCTTGTGGGAGCATTTTCACGAAAGGAGCACGCAAGGCACGCCAGGACCCGAACGCAGTTACAGATACGTTTCCTATAAGCCGACACTTAGCACCCGTTCTATTTTATGCAGGCGCCGACGATAGTTTTAAATATATGGAACTTAAGGATACACTTGGCTTGGAAACGAGTAAACTAGACACCCCATAATCTACAGAGTTGGCAAATGGGAAATTAGTCGAGGTGGATAAAGTTATTAAGGGTTGAACATTTGGACTTGGGAGCGAAAATTTTCTATCGACCTTCTACCAGTTGGTTTGGGTAGTTTGATGTTGTAGTCGGCATGGATTGGCTATCCAAGAATAGAGCTGAAGTTGACTGTCATGAGAAAATCATTCGTATCCCTGTTGCGAATGACGAAACACTTATAGTACACAGCCTTCATGCAATTGATGCGAGAACGCTGGGCCCCATAAGGTCGTAGATTGTGACATCCCAATTTGGTTGTGAAGGTGCAGAAGTGCCTCCGAAAAGGCTGCATAACCTTCCTTGCTCATGTTGTCGACAAGGAGACCAAGGAGCCAAAGCTGGAAGACATCCCCGTTGTGAAGGAATTTCCAGAAGTCTTTCCCGAAGACTTGGCTGGATTACCTCCACAGCGACAAGTGGACTTTCGGATAGACCTAGTGCCAGGAATGGCACAAGTGGTGAAGGAGACTTACCAGTTAGCTCCATCAGAAATGCAAGAACTTTCGACGCAACTGTAAGAGCTGCTAGGCAAGGGAATTCATCAGGACGAGCATCTCAACCTGGGAAGCTCCAGTGTTGTTTGTTAGGAAGAAGGACATCAGTTTTTCGTATATACATACGGCCTGACCTAGGAGGGAATCAAAGAACTGATGTGGAAAAAAGTATTGTTCAAGGTCGAAAATCCTGAAGTTGGAACTAATGAAGACGAAGTATTGTACATAGGCTATAGAGAGTTAAACAAACTAACCTTCAAGAGTCGGTATCCCTTACCGAGAATTGATGACTTACTTGATCAATTGCAAGGTTCCAGCTACTACTCCAAGATTGACTTGAGATCGGGATGTCATCAACTGAGGATACAAGAAGAAAGCATCCCTAAAACAACCTTTAGGACTCATTATGGACATTACGAGTTCCTTGTCATGCCGTTAGGCTTAACGAATGCACCGGCAGTATTCATGGTCCTCATGAATCGGGTGTGCAAGCTATATCTGGATAAGTTCGTGATTGTGTTTATTGATGACATCCTTATTTACTCGAAGACCAAGGAAGAACATGAGCAACATCTGCGAGCTATCATGGAACTTTTGAGGAATGAACAGTTGTATGTAAAGTTGTCGAAGTGCGAATTTTGGATTCGTGTGGTGCAATTCCTAGGTCACGTGGTGAATAAGAATGGAACTCATGTTGACCCTGCCAAGATTGAAGCAATCAAGAATTGGGAAGCACCAAAAACCCCAACTGAGATACGACAACTTCTGGGAATTTGCTGACTACTACAGACGCTTCATAGAGAATTTTTCAAGGATTGCTCAACCGCTAACGTCCCTAACCCAGAAGGAAAAGGAGATTGATTGGGGTGAGAAGCAGGGAATGACTTTCCAACTGTTGAAAGATAAGCTTTGTGACGCACCAATTTTATCCTTACCCGACGGTACCGATGGCTTTGGGGTTTACTATGATGCTTCTCGACAAGGTCTTGGTTGCGTGTTGATGCAACGGGACAAAGTCATCGCGTATGCGTCATATCAACTGAAGTTGCATGAGGAGAACTATACAACGCACGACCTTGAGCTAGGAGCTGTGATATTCGCATTGAAGATTTGGCGTCATTACTTGTATAGTACTCGTTGCATGATCTTTACAGACCATAAGAGTTTGCAGCACATCTTTGATCAGAAGGATTTAAACGTGAGACAGCGAAGATGGGTCGAGCTGTTAAATGATTACGATTATGAGATAGGGTGTCACCCGGGCAAGGCGAACATTGTAGCAGACGCCTTGAGCCGCAAGGAGCGTGCAAAGCCTCTAAGGGTGCGAGCCTTAGAGATGACAATACAAACTGATCTCACTACTCGGATTCGTGAAGCTCAGCAAGAAGCACTTAAACCGGATAACCTACGAGCTGAATCATTACGTGGAATGGAAGCACAATTGTTACCAAGGGAAGATGGAACATTGTACTTCATGGAACGAATTTGGGTACCGTTCTTCAGCGATCTACGCGCACTTACTTTGGATGAAGCTCATAAGTCAAGGTACTCTATCCATCCTGGATCCGACAAGATGTACCAAGACTTGAAGGACTTTTATTGGTGGCCCAAGATGAAAGCCGACATTGCTACATATGTGGGTAACTGTCTTACTTGTGCTAAAGTTAAGGCGGAGTACCAGAAACCATCAGGGTTGTTGCAACAACCTGAGATTCCCGTGTGGAAGTGGGAACATATCTCAATGGATTTTATTACCAAGCTGCCAAGAACCCAAAGAGGTCATTATATGATTTGGGTAATTATTGATCGACTCACGAAGTCCACACATTTCCTACTAATCAGCGAGAAAGATAGCACGAAGAAGTTAGCAGAGATATATCTCAAGGAGATTGTGGCACGTCATGGAGTGCCTGTTTCCATCATATCCGACCGAGATGGTCGCTTTGTGTCAAGCATTTGGCAGACGTTTCAGCAAGCTTTTGGATCACAGTTGAACCTTAGTACTGCTTTTCACCCTCAGACGGACGACCAAAGTGAACGAACGATACAGACTTTGGAAGACATGTTATGCGCTTGTGTGATGGACTTTGGTGTAAGTTGGGATACTCACTTGCCTTTAGTGAAGTTCTCCTACAATAATAGTTATCACACCAGCATTCAGGCCGCCCTGTTTGAAGCTTTATATGGATGTAAGTGTCGGTCCCCGTGGTGTTGGGCGGAGACCGGAGATAAATAGCAGTCCAGAGTTGGTTCAGGAAACTACAGACAAGATTGCTCAGATACGTGATCGTATCAAATCAGCCAGTGATAGACAGAAGAGTTATGCCGACAAACGACGAAAACCGTTGGAATTTGAGGTTGGAGATATGGTTCTATTGAAGGTCTCGCCTTGGAAAGGCGTGGTACGATTTGGAAAACGTGGGAAGTTGAACCCACGGTACATTGGTCCTTTCGAGATTCTGGAGAGAATCGGAACCGTTGCATACAAGCTGAAACTTCCAGAAGAACTTAGCAGTGTTCATGACACGTTTCACGTATCGAATCTTAAGAAGAGTCCGACCCTGGAAACAGTCGTCATTCCCGCAGACGAGATTCACATCAACAACAAACTCTAGTTTACCGAAGAACCTGTTGAGGTTACGGACTGGAAGGTCCACAAAACACGTCATGGCCCAGAGTTTACTTGGGAGCTTGAAGACCAAATCAAGTCAAAGTATCCGCATTTGTTTCACAACTCCCCTGCAACCGGTAACACAGCTTGAATTTCGGGACAAAATTCTTTTAACGGGGGGAGAATGTGACAACTGGCACTTTTCCATGTATTTCCGTACAATATGAACAGTAATGTGTACTTTATGACTGTGCATGATTTAATTAATGAGATGAATGATTTCCTGTTTACTTTCAAAGACATACGAATACCTTACATGTTGCATGACTGCTTAACATTATTAAATGCAACCCGGAATAGTTGAATTAGTGCACAGAACGAAACTAGTACATTGATCAGATAAACTAGAAGTACTGACGGGAGTTCAGTACTTAGACAGACATGTTGTTAGAACACAGAATGAGCCCCAGAAACAAGAGTTACACTAGAATATTATGTAGGAAAGTAGGGACTATAAAACTGCATTCCGAGTGACGATTTAAGTGCCAGAAAGTGCACGAAACACACTTAAACTGCATAATTCTGTAGAAAACAGCAAAATTCAGCATTTAAACTGATGTGCGTGTAGTGTTATAGATTTTTAATGTATATTTTAAGGCCTTTAACACTTTTTAGCCAAGTTTTAAATTTATAAAACACGATATTTACTAACACTAAACACACATATGGGCAAGTGCACCCATCGTGAGCGTAGTATAGTGTTGGTAAGATACCGAGGTCTGCCAAGGACACAAGAGCTTTTAATACCGGTTTATCCCCAACGTCTAATCAAATCAAAATTTTGGAAAAAGGTTTTAAACTAGAAAAATAAAACTAACTAAAATGCTGAAAAATAAAATAAAAATAAAAAACAAATAGACAGGATGAATCACTTGGATCCGACTCGTGTTTAGTGTAACCTTTGATTATTTCCGCACTTTTGCACATTTTAAGAGATTATCTTAGTTATTGTAGTAGGCCCCTCTTCTGAAGGTGACGTTACCCTCAACCCAGTAGTTTGAGTCAGCAAGTATACAATCCTAAAGGGTTGGATTATTGAAAGATAATTAATTAAGTTATTAATGCATATTGTGGTAGGCCTCTCTTCTGGAGGTGACGTTACCCTCGACTAAGTAGTCTGAGTCAGCAGGGATACAATCCTAAGTAGCCGGGTTAAAGTTTTAATAGTAGTTTACATATGAGGGGATCAAGGAGTTCAGACCCCCGCCATCCAATACCAGTGGGTATTGAAGGAGGTCCTACTAAAGTTGACCCAGGTCCTTGCAGGATCTATACACTGAACAACGCAAGACTCTTACCAAACCCTTCCCTTAACCCCCGACCAGGTAGCCAACATACCTCCATGTAGACCGTGGAGATATGAATGGTGAAAATCTTTTATTTTATATAGACAGTAAAATAATGCCAAGACACTAGGAACAAACGATAAGGAAGACTCACCTTCAACATAAGAAACTAGTTATTAAAGTCATTAATACATAACCAAATAAAAAGTGCGAAAAGATTAAAAATAAAAAGTATTACACTAGACAATTTTCTTCACCAAGTGATGTAAGAGACTTAGGCAAACATGGCCTTTGATTTTCAAGAAATCTTACGATCAATCTTGGATCCCGAGACTACTCACACACTCTATGATGTATGATGGATGATGGCGGTGGATGTGGGTTGTGATGGTGGTGGTGGGTGGGTGAAGTGTGAGAGAGGTGGTTTGTTAAGGGATGGTTTGCAAATGAGCCAAGCACCCCTATTTATAGCCTGCACAAAAGCCCGGACACGGCCCCGTGTCCACCCGTCTTCTCTTCCTTCATTAAATGCAGTTTGTCTGCATTAGTTGACCACGCCCCCGTGTCCGCTGGACACGACCCCGTGTGCAGAAGCGTATCTGTACTATCAAGATTTCCTCAGATTCTGTGAATCTTAGAGTTGACCACGGCCCCGTGTCCGCTGGGAACGCCCCCGTGGTGGGTGATAGAAGCTTCTACAACTTTGTCTTTTCTGCAGACACTTGGGCACGCCCCCGTGCTCATTGAGCACGGGGCGTGTTCAGCCTTCTGTTCTCTTGTTTTGCTTGGGAAGATGCTGTCGAGGGGTCGGGCATGCCACATTTATTCCTTTTCTTGTATTTATGTTAGATTTAGCTGCCTTTTTGCTTCTTTTGTTCATTTGAGCTCATTTAATCCTGAAAATACAAAAGGAAGACAAAAACACACTTTTCCAACATTAGTACTAAAAAATGGTTAGTTTAATGGCACACTTGATGCAATTTATATGTTGCATTTTGCGCATATCAAATACCCCCACACTTGAATCTTTGCTTGTCCTCAAGCAAAACTCTTTATAATGTGGCTTTACACTTGTTGGACCGTTCTACGACCTCGAAACGTCAGTTAAGGCAGTTCATCTTTTAGTACGAAGGCGGAATCAACGTAATCAAAGTCATAACAGCTAGTTTCCTTTTAATCTTTCTTTTCTGATTGATTTTCGTGCTTTTACAATGTAATCTGATACAAATCCGACAGCACTTCGTCTCACACACAATGACCAAGTCCCTACCAAATGAACAACACACTAACCTATTTATAGACCCTATGATTTCGCTTGAACTTGTAACAGCCCATTTCAAGCGAAATCTCCTGTCTTGATTTCGCTTGAACCACACAAGAACACATTCAAGCGAAATCTTCAAGTTAAACATGTAAAAACCCTAATTTAAACCCTATTGTGTGTTCATTCAACCTATCTAGACAAAAGACTTGTAAAAGACATAGTTAACAGACACTAAGTGCACCAACAGACTCCCCCTTGAATGTTGACGAAGTCTTTGGCTTCAAGTCTTTGTCTTTGTCAATCTCCAACTCTCTGTCTTTTCATAAAAAAACACTCTATCTTCACAGGTTCACAATCTTGTCCTGGCTCCATCTTTATACTTCCCTTTGACTGATGATCCAGACTCCCCCTTTCAAAGACTCCCCCTCTCGATATGCTAGAATCTGAGGTATTGATCTGGTTCAAACTTTGACATTTAACTTCCATGGGAATAATGAAGTCCAAAACCTGTTACTCAACCAATAATCATTACAATTTTATCTTTTCAGCAATAAAACACAAACTCAATCAGATATAGCAATCTACTCAAGTATTCAGATCCAAGTTAATGACCCTGATTACTTGATTAATCTACCAAGTCCAAATTAATGACCTTGGTTGATCTTTTATCGAATCAATACTGATTTTAAAACAACAATTTCAAACATTTTCTGAAAATAACAAGTATCAAGTTAATGAACTTGTTTTTGACTTTTCAAACAAAACAAACTTCATCAAAGTAAGCTCTCCTCATTCTTCAGTTCAGAATCTCCTGCATCTGCTTCAAACGTCTAAGAATCCAACAATCAACTCTCCACTATGGTTCGTCAGAAAATAAAGCAGAAATAAAATCTTTTTGAATTTTATAAAGTGTTCTAAACTAAGAAATGAAATACAGAAAACTTAAATTGCAGAAAGTAAACAAAGTAAACTATTTACAAACAAATTTTTTGCGAGCGTGTCAGGGAATCATATCAGCTTTTCAGACAAATTACAAGTACCATTAAGCTTCATTTCATTCTCAGACTTAAACAATTCACCTCGATTGTCGATATACTGATCCATCTTATATTCTCACACAAATTTCAATTTACTCAGGATACGAATTAGATGTCTTAGGAACAAGCTCATTCATGTGTCCCACCTCTTGAATATACTCCCGTATCCAGAATCCCAATAATCAGTCTTACAGGTGAGTATACTACAATGATATCTGTATATAAATTAGGTATGCGAGGGCCGAGGGATCTCAGGTCGATACTTCCGTATACGCAGAGAGATATCAGCTTCGACTTTACGGTATGTCCCCTTTAGAGGATCTTTTTGCTTACAACAGCAGCGACTATCAATTTTATTGTTTCATCGGCATGCTGAGGGTTTAATGCTATGTTTCAAGCATTGCAGAAAGTATTAGCCAAGGACTAGGTCAGAACTACCGTTCAGCAGAAGTCCCGGAATAATACCCCAGACATCATTGAGTATAAAGACCTAGTATATCAGATTATGAGACCTTTCAAACGAGATTTCAGGGGTTACCTATATATCCAAGTAGTGTTCCCCACGAAATTCACAAGTTTGAATTTAGGTTTATATCCCGAATAAATCTACTAAATGTGCGAAAACCTATCGACACATCATCAGTGAGACTGTTTAACTCATTTATACTTTACAAATCTTTAGCATACTGTAATCGTCTAGCCGATGTACTATCATTTTCCCTATATACACAAGCTCTTTTTCAGATTTTATCATGTTTTTGTATTTTTGCATTTTTTACTGTTTTTGTATTTTCTGAAAATATAAACTATATACAAATATCTACTCCCCCTAAATACCAAAACAAGTAAAAAATCGACAAACCATTGCAGATTGTTTCTCGTCTTCATTCGCAACAGTACTTTCATCAACGCCCACAATTCCATCCGACACCGAAAGAAGCTTCATACCATTCAGTTTTAACAAATATTTAAACCGATTTTTATCAAAAGCTTTGGTATGTAAATCAGCTTTCTGTTCGTCAGTGTGGATTTTCTCAATTCGTATCAACTTTTTCTCAAAACAATCACGAATAAAGTGATGACGAATTTCTATGTGTTTAGTTTTAGCGTGATGTACTGGATTCTTTGTTATATTTATAGCGGCCTCATTATCAACAAAAAGAGGTGTGTTAAGAAACTGCAAACCGTAGTCGCGCATCTGTTGCTGTATCCACAAGATCTGAGAGCAGCAACTGCTAGCAGAAACATACTCCGCTTCACATGTAGATAACGCCACAGACGTTTGTTTCTTACACTGCCAGGTAACCAATCTAGGACCAAAGAACTGGCATCCTGCAGTTGTTGATTTTGAATTGACTTTGCAGCATCCGAAATCCGAATCGGAATACCCTTCGAGCGTGAAGTCGCCTTTTCTAGGATACCACAACCCCAATGAAGGAGTTCCTTTCAGGTAGCGCAATATCCTCTTCACAATGATCATATGCGATGCTCTCGGGTTAGACTGAAATCTTGCTGCGAGGCACGTTGGGTACATGATATCAGGACGTGAAGCAGTTAGGTACATTAAAGAACCTATCATGGAATGGTAAAACGTTTCATCAGCCCTGTCTCCGGTGAGATCTGGGTGAATCCCATGATTTGTTGCAAGTGGGGTAGAAGCCGGAGTAGAACTTGACATCCCAAATTTCTCTAGAATATCATGAACATACTTTGACTGATGAATGAAAATTCCCTCAGGAAGTTGTTCAACTTGTAAACCCAGAAAGAATTTCATCTCCCCCATTGATGGCATTTCAAACTTTTGCTTCATCACTGATTCAAAATCTTTGCATAGATTTTCATTTGTCGACCCAAAGATTATATCGTCCACATAAATCTGAACTATCAGAAGATGACCATCGACCTCTTTAGTGAAGAGAGTGGCATCCACTTTTCCACGAATGAACTTGTTGGCTAGTAGGTGTTGAGACAAAGTCTCGTACCAGGCTCTCGGGGCCTGGTGTAAACTATACATCGCTTTGTCCAATAAGTAGACCTTGTTTTTGTGGATAGGATCGGTGAAGCCCGGCGGCTGACCGACATAAACCTCCTCTTTAACCTTCCCATAAAGAAACGCCGATTTAACATCCAACTGATAAACTTTAAAGTTCTTCCAAGACGCAAATGCAAGGAAAATTCTGATTGCCTCTAGTCGTGCTACAGGAGCATAGACTTCTGTAAAATCAATTCCCTCCTGTTGACTAAATCCCTGAACAACGAGTCGAGCTTTATTTCTTATAACAACTCCTCTATCGTCCCTCTTGCACTTGAACACCCACTTGGTATTAATCTTTCTCTGACCATCCGGCAAATCAACTAACTTCCACACTCCTAACTTTTCGAATTGACTAAGTTCCTCCTGCATTGCATTGATCCAAGAGTCTTCAGTAAGTGCCTCTTTGTAAGTTCTTGGTTCAACCTGCGAGATAAAACAACTCAATGAGAATTCAGTTTGCAAAGGAGCAACTTTTGTATAAAAACATGTAAGCCCTTTATCAATCTGATTTCGAGTGCGAACGCCTGTCTGCAATTCTCCTATGATCAACTCCTCTGGATAATATGAAAAAATTCGCTGCATCACTTCGCTTGGAACATCTACATTTCCCTCCAGATTAGTAACATTTTGTTCTGCATCTTGTTCACCAACTTGGTTTGTTTGACTTGAAATCTGAATTTGCTCCCCCTCAGAATCTGAATCACCATGATCAAATACTGGCATGTTTTCAGCTTCTAGATTATCATTCTGAGCCGACTGATTATCCTGAGCAACTTCATTCTGTTGGACATCATCATGTTCACCAGCATTACTCGGACCTGCTTCATTGTCATTTGAAGTTTCCTGTGGTCTTCTAGAATACTCAGTTGGGAACCTTAGCTGTGACTCATATTCACGCAAAATATCCGACTCATCAAAGAAATCTTCATCATCCTCTGATTCTTCTCTCATGTCAAACGAATCCCACAGTTTGTCATAATGATAACGCCAATAATCACCAGGATTTTGTGGCGGCATAGTATAACCTTGACATTCCACATTTGCAGCTTCAATAATCCGCTTCTCAGTTGGAACGAAAACATGTCGCATTGGATTTGCATAACCAACAAAAATTCCCTCAATGCTCTTCGGACCAAACTTTCCATGAGGCTCTATAACTGTACAGGGTGACCCAAACGGTTCTAGATACTTCAAATTCGGTTTGCGATTATTGATTAGCTCAAAACATGTTTTGTTGAACTTCTTGACAGTGAGAACCCTGTTGAGCGTATAGCATGCGGCGGAAACAGCTTCAGCCCAAAAATTTATCGGTAACTTTGAATCTGCAAGCATAGTTCTAGCCATCTCGATTAGTGTCCGGTTTTTGCGTTCTGCAACTCCATTCTGCTGCGGAGTATACGGAGCACTAAACTCATGTAATATACCTCTTTCATCACAAAATTCTTCCATCTTGCTGTTCTTGAATTCAGTACCATTATCACTACGAATTCTCTTGATACGCCTTTGGTACAGATTCTCAATCTTCCTGAACAACCCCATCAAACTGTCAAATGTTTCATCTTTCGTCTTCAAGAAAGAAACCCACGAAAATCTGGAATAATCATCAGTAACGACCAAACGGTAATAATCTCCTGTAATACTTTTGACATTCACCGGACCAAACAAATCCATGTGAAGTCTTTCCAGAGGTCTCGAAACTGAATTGACTTACTTTGTAGGGTGTGACTTTTTCTTCTGCTTTCCTTTGACGCAGCTAATGCACTCCCCTTCCAGATGAAAACCTTTGATATTAACACCCAAAACCAAATCATTGTGCACCAAGTGATTCATCTTCCTTAGGTGAATATGCCCCATCTTGCGGTGCCACAATCTTGATTCTTTCTCAGTTGCTCTAGCACAAAACGATGTGCTTGACCAGTAGTTGTAGTTGCTACACTCATATCTAACACATATAAATCATTCACTCTAGGTGCCCGCATGATAATCCATTCTTCAGGAACAACAATCCTGGTTTCAAGATCAAACATTCTTTATCAGTGAAGTGAGTAGTATACATATTGTCACAAATCTGCGAGATACTAAGCAGATTGTTCTCCAGCTCAGTGATGTAGTTAACTCTCTCAAACGTCACAATCCCGTTGGATAACGTTCCTTCACCAATAATTCGACCATCTTCATGACCAGCAAATCCTACGTAACCACCATTAATGTTTCTCACATCATACAACAATGCAGTCTTCCCTGTCATATGTCGAGATGCTCCACTATCCATGATCCATCTGGATACAAGTTGTGGAAGATCCTGCACAAAAACAAACTTCAAATTAACCAACTATAATAAAGATGCCGATTCATGCTTCGCGATCAAGGAAGCTCCGGCAATTCAAACTGCTTAGTTGAACATGGTGTCCACCCAGGCCTCATCAGCCTTAGGTGTAACCTTGACCCTCGCAATTTGAATTTTGAAATTTTCAGCCTTCAAAGGTGGAAAATTTGCATCATAATCAACCGAAATTGATTCTTCAGCCTTTTTCACTTCAGAAGTTGAAATTTTTATTTCAGTTTTTGGTTTCCAAACTTGTTGAGATAATGCAACCTGTTTATAAAACTTGTCGTTTTTAGTTACCACTTTCTTTACAGGTTCATTTTTCACTTTGATGTTGTTATTTTTCACACTCTTTTTCTCAACAATGATTGGTGCTTTACCCTTCTCATCAACTTTCTTCTTTTGTCTGTCAACAACTTCAGTCTTAGGCTTGGAGTTGGTGCAATTTCTTGCAATGTGACCAACTTTGTTACATCTAAAACATGTACGAGTATCAACAACTCGACTTGTGCCTTCAGACTGAGGTTGTGAGGCCCTCTTCTCAAAGAACTCTTTATTTGATTTTGAAAAAATTTCATTTTCCTCATCAGAAAGTGAACTTGAACCGTTCACAAACAACTTCTTTTCAGCAAACCTTTTGTTTTGAAAACTCTTTTTCTGATAACTCTTACCATCCCTATAACCACCCGACCAATTGTTTCGATTGTTATTATAAAATCGTGGTGGAACAACAGGCTTTTTGTTATAAGCTTTATCTTTCTCAAAATTCATTTGCCTTTTTGTTTGACTCAAACTGTTCACTTCTGACAACTCAACTTCAATCAATTTGAACACATTTGTCAACTTTTTCACATTAACATTCTCAATGGGAAACTCAGAATCCGAATACAACTTATCAGATCCAGCCATCTTGTACATCACAAGACCCGGTTCATCACTTAAGTTGTTTTTGGATTTTGGTTTCTGAATGTACTTGTCCAAGAAACACCCATCTTCCTCAGTAGTGTCACTATCCATTTTTAGCACATTTTCAACAACACCTTTTACAATATCATTTTGGACACTATCGTCATTGGAAGATGCGAACGTGACATCAATGTTCTCTGGAAGTTTAACTTCACTTTCTTCCTCAATTTCAACCAACCCAGACTGCTTTTTAGTGTAATTATCAAGAACAGGTGGTGGAACTTGATGAAACCCCACCCCAGTTCCATCACAATACACATCTTCGCCTGCTTTGTCTTTCCCTATGGGTTTGGGAATGATATGTTGCAAAACAAAGCTTGCGGAGCTGTAACTGTTAAGCTTCAACTGGATTCGCTCGTTTTCAACTTCAGCCTCTTGAAATTTAAGTTTCAATTTAGCGATTTCATCCAGTTGTTGGTTGATTGATTCTTCTTTAACTCTAAGCACTGCTTTTAAATGTTCATTTTCTTTAAAAGTTTTACCATTTCGATCATCACAATCTTTCATTGTGCTTTTGAGTTTTTCAAACTTTTCAGAAATCTGACGGTTTTCAAGAATCAACTTTTCATTTTCATTTTTAACTTTATCATGATCAATTTTATCATTTTCAATTTGACTAGTTAATTCTCTTATCCGTTCAGTTGAAGCTTTAACCATTTTGTCACGATCAAGAATCTGATTCTCAACACTTCTGACCTTTGCTGTCAGATCATCAACTTTCTTACCGTTGAGATACGTGACTGTGCTACAAAATTTGCACTCTTTGTTGCAATTTTTGCAATCAACATTTCCATCAATTTTCTTACCTGACACATTTGTTGACACGTTTGAACTGACCTGGCTTTTTGACTCAGACACGGAGTTAGAGTCTACCTCAAGTGCCTTAGCAGCCAGCACTTTGTCAGCCATTTTTCCCAAGTTCTCTTCAGTCAACTCCTACGTTGTGTCAATAATTCCAGTATCAATCTTCTTTGCTTTCTCGATCTCTTCTTTCTCTTTTCTCTCTTTCTCTTCTTTTTTCATTTTCTCGGTTGGAGTTCCCCACCATTTGTGTTGCCAATACTCATCCTCATCTTTGTACTGCTGGATTATGGCTTCGATATCAAGCGTACTATCATCAATCGCAATATTTCCATATTCATCAAGATAACACTCTCTGTCCGGATCCCATCTATTTGCTCTCCTTGCTTCCAGAAAGATACGAGATATTCTAATGATTTTGTTTTCAGCTATCATTTTTCTGTATCTATACTTTTGCTCTTCAGTTCGATCATCTTTCCAAGGAATAAGATCGTCATTTTTCGCCATGAATGCGTAACCAACCGCATCTTCTTCTGGTAGAACCTCTTGACTCCAATCATACCCCTCATCATCGTAAATCACCACAAGAGCTCTAGATTTCTCTTTGTTGTCTTCAACCTGCTTCAATCTAGGCGGCTTGGATTTATTCTGGTGATAAATCGCCTTCTTGTAGTAATCATCTCTGAAAGGATTCTCCGACTCATCAGCATAAGCGTTTCGGCATTCTCGCTTGAAGTGACCCTTCTGCTTACACTTGAAGCAAGTCACCTTCGATTTATCGAACCCCAACTTAGTAGATGGACCACCAATTGTCTTTCTGCCGGTAATTTCCATGAATCTTTGTGCTCGACGAACAGCACTTGCCATAGCCCAACGAATATCGATCAGTTCCATTTCCTCCAGATCAATCTGATCGTAATCTTCTTTCGTCAGATTTGTGTTGCCTATATTCCCAGCTACTAACCCTTCATACGATTCCAACACCGATGCTAGGAAGATCATCTGTTGTTTGGCCGACTCCTCATCAAAATTTTGAGCATTCTTCAAGTCTATTGCAATGTTGCATTGAAAACAATTCTTTGCATCAGAATGACTTCCAGATGATGAAGATCCACTGTGATAACCACTGTGACTTCCACTGCTTTGACTGTTTTGACTTTCTTTGCCAGCTGTCGACACATTTTCAGCAGAAAACGCAATCTTTGGAGAAGTTGCTTTTGGCATCATACTCTTTGGATAATACAAATCCAAATTCTGCTGGTAAGATGAGTGATTGACTTTGTATGTCTTCTTCAACTCCAACTCGTGACTCTCGAGTTTCTCAATCAGCAAATCTAATGTCAACTTTTCTGGTTCTTTTATAGTATTCTTCAGCATCAGCGCATAATATCTCCAATCCATCTCATCAGGCAACGAATCGAACAATTTTTCGATAAGATCTTCTTCAGGAATTTTGATATCATGTCTTACTAACTCCAGCTTTAGATGACCAAACCTTTCTATCATTTTACAAACTGACTCGTTCTTTAAACATCCAAACAGATCAAACTCTTTTCTAAGAAGTTCCTTTTTGTTTTTCACGATTTCAGTACTTCCTAAACATTTCTTTTCTAACTTTGCCCAAAGATCTTTAGCGTTTGAATAATCAATCAATAAGATTATGTCTTCCCGGACAGACTGAAATAACAATGCCACACACTTCTGTTCAGCTACAAACGAATCAATCTCCTCAGCCACTCTTAAAGTTTCACCATATTTGTTTCCATGTTCATAACCGTTTTTCAAACTCTTCCAGCTGGGAAATGCAAATGCCATCATCCAATCTTCAAACTTTCTTAACCACCGACTATATTCCTCGATAGCCATTAACTTTGGAGGTTTATTGAACGTTCCGAAGGCACTTTCCGATTCCCAAGCTTCCTTTTTCTTTTCTTTCGGCGGGTTATCATTATTGTTGCTTGTAGATGAATCATCTCCTGAATTTCCAGCAAACGCGAACATGTCGCTGAACGGGTTCATGAAAATATCATCCATCATGAATGTTCCTGCAAAATCAGCAAACACTTAGAAAATTTTTTAGGCTTTGAAAAATCAGCAAGTTCAAGCGAAATTACTTGAAGTAAAATCACTTCAAGCGAAATCAATTCTATAAACTGTTCAAGCGAAATCAAAAATTTACACACAAGTGAAATCTCCTATTTCGCTTGGACTTTCAAGCGAAATTGATAACCTGAAACAGTTAGTTCAAGCGAAATCCAACAACTCTATTTCGCTTGAACTTGTCAAGCGAAATCCATTGATTTTCAAGCAAAATCGAATACCAGTTCTGTTACAAGCGAAATCAACAGCCAAACTCAAGTTTCAAGCGAAATCTTCAATATATTTCAAGCGAAATATGCTGATGTCATCTTTTACGAACAATTTTCAAGCGAAAAGTTAATTTTTTATATGAATTCGATCGATTTTAAGTACAAATCTTTTAAGGATTAGTTATCACACTAATTCGCTTGTTATATGTCAAATTCAGGTCATTTTCACCACTGAAAAATGTTCAAATCAGAAAAGTATGTGAAGAAGTGAGTAGAGATAAGAAAATCCGGTAGAATCAAGCTGTAATGGTATGAACTCCTCGTCCTGAGCTCTGATACCACTTGTTGGACCGTTCTACGACCTCGAAACGTCAGTTAAGGCAGTTCATCTTTGAGTACGAAGGCGGAATCAACGTAATCAAAGTCATAACAGCTAGTTTCCTTTTAATCTTTCTTTTCTGATTGATTTTCGTGCTTTTACAATGTAATCTGATACAAATCCGACAGCACTTCGTCTCACACACAATGACCAAGTCCCTACCAAATGAACAACACACTAACCTATTTATAGACCCTATGATTTCGCTTGAACTTGTAACAGCCCATTTCAAGCGAAATCTCCTGTCTTGATTTCGCTTGAACCACACAAGAACACATTCAAGCGAAATCTTCAAGTTAAACATGTAAAAACCCTAATTTAAACCCTATTGTGTGTTTATTCAACCTATCTAGACAAAAGACTTGTAAAAGACATAGTTAACAGACACTAAGTGCACCAACAACACTCCCAAATGGAATGGGTAGAAGAGAAGGTTTTGGGCTTGTCATAGAGTGTTGGGATTTCCAAGATTCTTTATTAAGTTTTATTTTTATTTATTTACAATCCTATTCATCATGATTTATTTAGAACATTACATAAGATAAATTACTTATTAGGGCATAACATGCTTTTTTAAAATTTCATTTATATACAAGTTCACAAACCTCATGGGGGATCACTCAACACTCGACCAAAAATGTTTTTTTGTGAAACACTCGATAGCGGCATGGAACTTACTTCTACTATAAGCTTGCCAAGCAATCAATCCTCCTCCTTTTTAACTATATACCTTTGTAAATATCAATAGGACTTTGGGGGAAGGGTTAGGCTTGGGTTAAAGGTAGGTGGTTGGGTTAGTGGTTAGTAGAAAAGGGCGAAATACGTAAAAAGCATCGGTTTTCGTAAGACTTTTTATTTTTTTGTAACTTTTTATTTTGGTGAAGCAATTCTTCAAACAAAGTTTTTTGATAAACTTGTTTGTTTATTTCTTTTGGCTTCATCATCATTTTTTTTTGAAGAAGTCATAAGAAAAACTGAGCTTTGTTACTAAAATAAAGGGTTTAAAATGAAAAAGGATTTGGTGGGTAAAAGGGTGTTTGTTTTGGGTTAAGAAATGAAAAGGTTTAGGCTCAAATGGGTTAACTAGGGGGATTTTGGGTAGGTGGTAAAAAAAGAAAAATAATGGTGTAGAAAAAAAGTTAGTCCTACTGCCTCCATCATTTACTTACTCGGGTTTAAGTTGGTAAGGACCGGGAATGTATCGTCATGGCAAGTTCTAGAGTCGTAAGAACCAAGCGGCTATTCACACAAGAAACGAAAAATGAGCATTTAGTTTAAAGATGTGTATTTGTATGCTCAATAAAGGCTCAAAACTCACTTTTTGTGGGAATGGGTTTTTTATGTGATCAAGTATATATAATCAAATTTTAACTAGATTTGTCATGCCGTTTCATAATTTTCTTATGTTTGTTCTTTTTATCACGACACCATCGGTTGTAAATTTGTAAAAATATCAACTTTTTAGAATTTGAAATTCCCAAATTAATCCTAGACAAGTAAAAAAAAAAATGAAAAAATTTTGAAAAAAATTTGGGGTGTTTGGCGGTTCTAATAGAGTTTTGTATAAGGCTTGTAATTAGGACTTGCAGAATTCAAGGTTTTAGCATCCCCCCACACTTAAATTACACATTGTCCTCAATGTGTCCCAAAAATAAGTTTTTAGGTTGATTGAATGTGTAAAAAGATGTGAAAAAACAAAATTTTATGTTACTGGGCGTCTGGACACGGCCCCGTGGTCAGAGTGCCAGTAACGAGAACTTACAGAAGGTGGACACGGGGGCGTGTCGGCTGAGCACGACCCCGTGTCTGGTAAAAATCTGCAGAATTTTGACAAACAGTAGGTTTGGGGCAATGGGCACGGGGGCGTGTCGGATGGACACGACCCCGTGTAGACAATCTGCAAATGTGATAAACAGGTTTCTGGCTTCGGTTTTCCTGTCCCGGCTTTAGTAGCACTAATGTTTAGTGCTCTAAGCCTCGTATGTACATGTTTTATCAATAAACACTACACCAAACCATAACAAGCATCCTAAATTACCATTGTTCAAACATCCATACCACAAAGTTAAAATAAAGAAAATGCAGAAAAGTAAAAAGTGTTAGAGGAAAGTAAATTGTTCAACACACGACACGCAGGCCGGAAATTGTTCATGAGAAAAAGGGGGTTAACCTGTTAGACCTCCAACCAGTTGTTCCTACCTCCACTCCTCCCGCCTAGTCCATGTCCTTGTCTTCATCATCATCACCTCCTCCATGCCCCGCCATGTACTCCTGGATGTTCTCAATGTCATCTTGTATGTCGGATATGTTTTTCTCTATCACTCCGACCCGGGTGTACGTGTTGCTGGCCATATTGTAGGTGTTCATGGTGCACATGAGGTTTTCCTGCAATAAATCATGTAAACTTTGGAAGTTAGGAAAACCGCCTCCTTGAGAGGAGGATTGACCCGGATCACCCTGGGGCTGGTAATGGTAATGAGGAGGAGGTTGGAAGTGTGGAGCATGTAAGACGAGTGCCTCTTGCGGGTTCCATGCATGCCCCTGGACTCTTTGGAAGCTAACCGTCCCGTCTTCTGCTTCATAAATCAGGTTCGTGGAGCGACAGATGGTTATGTCCACTCTTTTTGACCATGGGCTCTTTTGGAAAGACCTGGGCATGTTCACGAAATGCTTGAAGAGACGGTATATCCACTCCCAAAGAAGATAGGGGTCGGGGGTAGCAAGCTGGTTCCAATGCATGTTTCAGAGCAGGAGGTACGAAACGTCAAGGTTGGTACGGGTATGAATGCAATGAAGGACTACTAGATCCCTCAAACCTACAACACCGCTGCTATCGTGCCTTTGACTAAGAGAGTAAGTGAGGACCCTGTGAATGTAGCGGTAAAGAGGGTCCCTCAACTTAGTGCTCTTAGTGCTGCTTGGATTGTAGTTGCCTTCTCCTATTTGCGCCCATGCACCCAGGCGTTGGTTTTCGGGTATTTCACGTAAACCTCCAGTGTTTTGTTCATCACCCGCATCTTCCTCCGCATACAACCCAACTATCGACCCAAACTGTGCTATCGAGATTGAGTACTTAGTCCCTCCACACTGGAATTCTACCCTATCATTATCGAATGGATCGGCTCTCGTTTTGAAAGCTAGTGTGCTGTAGAATTCAAGGTTATATTCATGGACTGAACGAAGTTGAGTGCACAGTGCGGCCCTCAGCGGGCCGGTGATTAGGTTGTTAAATCGGTCAAGCTGGTTCACTTCTCCTAGAAGATCCATGCATACTGTTCGTGGGTATTCCTCAGGCGTGGTTCGAAGCACGTCGTATCTTGCTTTAGCATCCAACTCATTTGCATTGAACCGCGTGAATTTCTTGGACATCTGAAAGGAAACACCAAACAATTAGCTTGAAACAGTGAAATTTTCGGAGAAAACTGAAAACAGTCGGCTGAACACGGCCCCGTGTTCAGCGGACACGACCCGAGTTGGCCTGAAATTGGCTGGACACGCCCCCGTTCTCAGCAAGCACGACCCCGTGTCCAGACGTCTGTTTCCCAAAAATCCCATTTTTCGACCCAGTCCTGAAAACTTGAAAATTTTTGTTCCAGTAGGGGCTGTTTTCCCCGAAAATGAAGCCCCAAATGCCGTTTTTCCCGAAACAAACCGTTTACCCCTTCAATTTTATCTTTTTCGGTTTAAAAACAAGGGTTTGGGGTTTTTGTGAGAAATCAGGCAAATCTACGAACAATACAAGTTGATTTACTTCCTATAACACGTATCTATACTAATGCTAACAGATCTAATAAAAAATTTGAGGTTCGATCCAGATGAAGTTCAAGAACCCTAGATTTTCCCCAATTTTTGGTGTTTTAACTACATGCAAATGCTTAATCTAACTACTAAAGATGATAGAATCATACCTTGATGTTGTTAGAAGTAGAGGAGACGTCGGAATCTTGCAGAAAAATCTCCTGAACCTGAGAGTTTTCGGCGAAACGGGGCGTGTGGAAATGAAGAAACTGTTTGGAAAAGGGGTTTTATCCCGACAGTTGCGCGGACACGGCCCCGTGTTCGGGCAAGTTTTGAAATATTTTTTTTAAGTGCTCGTGTGAGTGCCCTGTTTCCTGAAAACTTGGTTAGAAGACTTACCGATTTAGATGTCACCCTGCTTCCTTGAAACTTACCAGGTATGATGTTGATGCTTTCATTCTTCGACCGTTTGAAACGAGATTTCTTCCTCCTCATCCTCAATGAATCCTTGATAGAGCTTTAGCCGTTGGCCATTGACTTTGAATGGATTTCCATTTCGAGATTTAATTTCTACTGCACCGTGTGGGAAAATATGGGTGATCGAAAAAGGTTCTGACCATCTAGACTTTAATTTACCAGGAAATAGCCGAAGTCGTGAATTAAACAATAGAACTCGATCTCCTACTCGAAGTTCATTAGGTTTAATGTGTTTATCATGCAAATTTTTCATTCTTTCCTTATAAATTTCAGAGTTAGAGTATGCATAATTCCTTAGTTCGTCTAATTCATTTAATTGACAAAATCGATTTTTACCGGCAAATTCTAAATCTAAATTTACATTTTTAATTGCCCTGTAGGCCTTGTGAGCTATTTTTACTGGAAAATGACAGTTTTTTCCATAGACGAGCTTATATGGGGTTGTACCTATTGTTGTTTTATAAGCAGTTCGAAAAGCCCATAAAGCATCATATAATTTATCGGCCCATTCTTTTTTATTTAACCCTATGGTCTTTTCAAGTATTCGTTTTAAACCTCTGTTAGTCACTTCGGCTTGTCCGTTTATTTGAGGGTGATATGCCGTTGAAACCCGGTGATAGACCCCATACCTTGTTTAGATTTTTTCAAGTTAATGATTACAAAAATGGGTACCTCTATCACTAATTAAAGCTTTTGGTGTTCCAAAACGAGAGAATAATCTTTTCAGAAATCTTACCACGACTCTTCCATCGTTGGTTGGAAGTGCCTCGGCCTCGGCCCATTTAGACAAGTAATCTACCATCACAAGTATATATTTGTTTCCTTTTGACGGTGGGAAAGGTCCCATAAAGTCGAGTCCCCACACATCAAAAATTTCACAAACAAGAATGCCATTTTGTGGCATTTCATTTTTGGAAGAAATATTACCTGTTCTTTGGCAAGCGTCAAATGTTTTGATAAGACTTTGGGCATCTTTGTAAATGGTTGGCCAGTAAAATCCTGAATCAAATACCTTTCGTGCGGTACTAGCGACACCATGATGTCCTCCGTATAGACCTTCATGACAATGGCGGAGAATCCTTCTTGCTTCACTACCATGTACGCATCGTCGGATGAGCTGATCGGCATACATTTTGAAAAGATAAGGATCCTCCCAAAAATAATGCTTCACATCGGCAAATAATTTTTTTCTTTGATGATGTGGCCATCCTTTGGCGACTATACCGCTAGCTAAGTAGTTAGCATAGTCGGCGTACCATGGTTCTTCTCTGTATTCCACCACTTCCAAGGACTCCGTTGGAATTTTTTCATTGATTTGTTCATCCCTTGTTGCCTCCCAAGCTGGGTCTTCTAGGCGCGAAAGATGATCTGCTGCGGTGTTTTCTGCTCCTCTTTTGTCTTTGATTTCAATATCAAATTCTTGGAGGAGTAGAATCCACCAAATCAAACGCGGTTTAGCATCCTGATTCTTGAAGAGATATCGAATGGCTGGAAGATCTGTATAGACTATTGTTTTAGAAAGAACAAGATAAGAACGAAATTTATCAAAAGCAAATACAACAGCTAGTAATTCTTTTTCAGCTGTTGTGTAATTTTCTTGTGCATCGTTAAGTGTTTTACTAGCATAATAAATTGGATGAAAATGCTTTTCTTTTCTTTGTCCCAAGACTGCTCCAACTGCAAAGTCACTTGCATCACACATGATTTCGAAAGGTAATTTCCAATTAGGCGCTATCATGATAGGTGCATTGACTAGCATTTCCTTGAGTGCTAGAAATGCTTGATTGCAATCCTTGTCAAAGATGAAAGGGGCATCTTTTTCAAGTAATTTTGTTAGAGGTCTTGAAATTTTAGAAAAGTCTTTGATAAATCGCCTATAGAATCCGGCATGACCTAAGAAACTTCTGATAGCTCTAACGGAGGATGGGGGTGGTAATCGAGAAGTAGTGTCTATCTTTGCTCGATCATACTCCATTCCTTCACTCGAGATCTTATGACCGAGTACTATTCCCTCCGTTACCATGAAATGGCATTTTCCCAGTTAAGGGCGAGGTTGGTTTTCTCACACCGGGATAGCATTCGTTCAAGGTTATCGAGGCATTGGTCGTATGAATCTCCAAAGATAGAAAAGTCGTCCATGAAGACTTCCATTGTCTTTTCTATCATGTCATGGAAAATGGCCACCATGCAACGTTGAAAGGTTGCGGGGGCATTACATAGACCAAAGGGCATGCGTCGATAAGCAAAAGTTCCATAGGGACAAGTGAAAGTTGTCTTTTCTTGGTCTTCGGGTGCTATCGGGATTTGAAAGTAACCTGAAAAACCATCAAAGATACAATAAAATTTATGACCGGATAATCTTCCTAACATTTGATCAATGAAGGGCAAAGGAAAGTGATCTTTCCTTTTTGCTTCATTTAATCGCCTATAATCTATACATACCCTCCATCATGTGACGGTTCTTGTTGGTATTAATTCATTCTTTTCGTTAGTTATTACCGTCATGCCTCCTTTCTTTGGAACTACTTGGACGGGACTTACCCAAGGACTATCGGAGATAGGGTAAATAAGTCCGGCGTCAAGTAATTTGATGACTTCGTTTTTAACCACATCTTGGACATTTGGATTTACTCTACGTTGTGGTTGTATTACTGATTTGTAGTCATCATTCATTAAAATTTTGTGCGTTCACATGGAAGGACTTATGCCTTTAATATCTACAAGTTCCAAGCGATCGCATTTCTGTGTTTTTTCAAAAGTGTAATTAATTTTTCTTTTTCTACCCTAGTTAATTTAGACGATATAATTACAGGTGATTTACCATCTTTGTCGAGAAAAGCATATTCCAAACCTTTTGGGAGTTCTTTGAGCTTTAGAGGTGGGTCTTTAGGAGACTCCTTATTTGGTTGCTCATTTCGATCAAGAACTACAAAAGTTTGTTCTATGGCGACCTCTTCTTCAACAAAGTGGTCAATTTCTTCTCTTGTATCGGGTGGTTCATCTTCATCTTCAATTTGGGGGTTATTATTGCCGAATGGATATTTCATTGAACGCTCAAGATCGACACTCTTTTTAAATGCCCTTAATTGAATAGATAGATTGTTGCGCTTCCGGATTTTCAAAGCTTCGTGGGTTTTTACAAAGGGTCGTCCCAACACTAGAGGAGCGTCATCAAGGATGACAAAGTCGGTTGGGATTACCATTTGATTTGTTTGAACCAGGACATCCTCAACTACACCGATTGATTTTATTACTTTCCGATTGGATAGAAAAATGGGTATTTGAAGTGGAGAAAAATCACCAATACTCAAATTTTCGAAAATGTAGTTTGGCATTATGTTAACACAAAGATCTTTATCAATTGTGATATTACTAATAAATGAATTTTGAAAAAAACATGGAACCGGTGTAATGTTAATTTCAAATGGGTCTTCTTTTATTAGCGAAGTTTGATCATTAGTTAACTTAACGCTTACCGTTTCGTCAATTTTAGTGTTAGTGTTTAACTCCTTTAAAAACTTAGCATGAGTGGGAACTAAACAATGATTTTCGAAAGAAGGTGACAAGAGATTAATTTCTTCAAAATTAAACTCTTCTTGAATTTTAACGTTATCGGACTCACCTTTTTCGTTGTTTAACTCATGTGTCGGTTTTTCACTTATTTGTTCTTCCATTTTTATATTTTCAACTATCTCTTTTTTATTTAATTCTTCTCATGCGCGGGACTCCTCTTCCCTTGCGCGAGATTCTAATATGTAACGTTCGATAGTTTTAATTTTTTCTATTATCCCATCGGCTATGTCGGTGATAGAGTAAGGATCGGGATCCTCAAAGCTCAAATCCGGTTGTTCGATCCTTTGTTCCTCATAATACTCATAGGAAGTAGATGGTTCATACCATTGTCCTTCATTGTAAGCATATGATGGATAAGGGTCGTAATTTTGTTCTTCATAATACTCATACGAGGTGGGTTGTTCACGCCATGGTTCCTCATAATAAGCATATGAAGGTGGTTGCTCATATTGTGGTTCCTCAAAGTATGAGTATGAAGGCTCATACCTTGGTTCATCAAAATAAGAGTATGAGGGAGAAGGTTCATACCTTTGGTCTTCATAGGATGTGTATGAAGTTGAAGTGGATGGTTGAAATAAGTCACAATATTGAACCGAGTGCGGGTTACCACAATTAGTGCAGTAGTCTTCCCTATAATCATCCTCCTCATAGGTGTAGTGGTAGCCTCCTGAGTATTGATCCATGAGAATCACTCAGCAGACCACAACAAAGTCTCGAGACCAGAAAACAAAAATAAAAACAGAAACAGAGGCTGGACACGACCCCGTGTTCAGTGAGCACGACCAGTGTTCAGATTCTGTATCTGGGCGTTTTAATTAAAGTTACTGATTTCGTTGAGCACGGGGGCGTGTTCTGTGAGCACGACCCCGTGTTCAGACTCTGTTACTGGGTGTTGTTAAAAAAATGCACCACGGCCCCGTGTTCAAGCTACTGTAAATGCAAAAACTAACTAAAATGCAGAAAAATGCGCGCGTTTTAAAAAGGGTTTGAAAAACTGATTAGGCCGTCGATTTTAAGCTTTCTTAAAATCCTTGTGTCCCCGGCAACGGCGCCAAAAACTTGATGTGCGTGTAGTGTTATAGATTTTTAATGTATATTTTAAGGCCTTTAACAGTTTTTAGCCAAGTTTTAAATTTATAAAACACGATATTTACTAACACTAAACACACATATGGGCAAGTGCACCCATCGTGAGCGTAGTATAGTGTTGGTAAGATACCGAGGTCGTCCAAGGACACAAGAGCTTTTAATACCGGTTTATCCCCAACGCCTAATCAAATCAAAATTTTGGAAAAAGGTTTTAAACTAGAAAAATAAAACTAACTAAAATGCTGAAAAATAAAATAAAAATAAAAAATAGATAGGCAATATGAATCACTTGGATCCGACTCGTGTTTAGTGTAACCATTGATTATTTCCGCACTTTTGCACTTTTTAAGAGATTATCTTAGTTATTGTAGTAAGCCCTTCTTCTAAAGGTGACGTTACCCTCAACCCAGTAGTTTGAGTCAGCAAGGATACAATCCTAAAGGGTTGGATTATTGAAAGATAATTAATTAAGTTATTAATGCATATTGTGGTAGGCCCCTCTTCTGGAGGTGACGTTACCCTCGGCTAAGTAGTCTGAGTCAGCAGAGATACAGTCCTAAGTAGCCGGGTTAAAGTTTTAATAGTAGTTTACATATGAGGGGATCAAGGAGTTCGGACCCCCGCCATCCAATACCAGTGGGTATTGAAGGAGGTCCTACTAAAGTTGACCCAGGTCCTTGCAGGATCTATACACTGAACAAGGCAAGACTCTTACCAAACCGTTCCCTTAACCCCCGACCAGGTAGCCAACATACCTCCACATAGACCGTGGAGATATGAATGGTGAAAATATTTTATTTTATATAGACAGTTAAATAATGCCAAGACGCCACGGACAAACGATAAGGAAGACTCACCTTCAACATAAGAAACTAGTTATAAAGTCATTAATACATAACCAAATAAAAAGTGCGAAATGATTAAAAATAAAAAGTATTACACTAGACACTTGTCTTCACCAAGTGATGTAAGAGACTTAGGCAAACATGGCCTTTGATTGTCAAGAACTCTTACGATCAATCTTGGATCCCGAGACTACTCACACACTCAATGATGGATGATGGATGATGGTGGTGGATGTGGGTTGTGATGGTGGTGGTGGGTGGGTGAAGCGTGAGAGAGGTGGTTTGCCAAGGGATGGCTTGCAAATGAGCCAAGCACCCCTATTTATATCCTGCACAGAAGCCCGTACACGTCCTCGTGTCCATTGGGCACTGCCCTGTGTCCACCCGTCTTCTCTTCCTTCATTAAATGCAGTTTGTTTGCATTAGTTGACCACGCCCCCGTGTCCGCTGGGCACGACCCCGTGTGCAGAAGCGTATCTGTACTAACAAGATTTCCTCAGATTCTGCGAATCTTAGAGTTGACCACGACCCCGTGTCCGCTGGGCACGCCCCTGTGGTGGGTGATAGAAGCTTCTACAGATTTATCTTTTCTGCAGACACTTGGGCACGCCCCCGTGCTCATTGAGCACGGGGCGTGTTCAGCCTTCTGTTATCTTGTTTTGCTTGGGAAGATGCTGTCGAGGGGTCGGGCATGCCACGTTTATTCATTTTCTTGTATTTATGTTAGATTTAGCTGCCTTTTTGCTTCTTTTGTTCATTTGAGCTCATTTAATCCTGAAAATACAAAAGGAAGACAAAAACACACTTTTTCCAACATTAGTACTAAAAAGGGTTACTTTAATGCCACATTTGATGTAATTTATATGTTGCATTTTGCGCACATCATAAACACCTAAATATAATGCAGAAATGGGGTTTAATTGTCCAGAATAACTTAATAAGTGCCGGGAATGAAAACTGTCATAAAAGGTCCCTCATAGCACACCAAACTGCGCAATTTAGCACCTTAACGAACCGGTAACCAAACGAACAACCGGACACTACCCGAAACACCAAAATTTTACTAGAAGCATTGTTTTAACGTTACAAAGCTAGTTATGATCACCAAACATCATATTACATCTTAAAAACCCCTAAACACATTAACACCTAACTTAAACACTTAAGATGTAACTAGATAGTTAACTTACCATTGAAAGCTAACCAAGAACACCCCCCCCATCTAATGGCCGATTACATGGGGCCCTACACTTTTGATTTTCTTGGTTATAAAAATAGATCATGTTGCCTTGATTTTGAACATATTAACCAATGTTTAAACTTGTGTTGGAGATAACTTAATAAAAACCACAAGATCAAAACACTTATCATTCTAACACATTCAACTCACCAACACTTCTCTTCTCCTCTCTACAACTTATGGCCCAAACACCCCTTCCCTCACCTTCATTTTCTAGTTCATCTTCATACATTTTAAGCTTATACAAAGGTGATTCAAGCACACTTAGGAAGGTTGGAAGCAAAGGAACTTGAAGGAGCACTTTGGAGAGCTTTTATCCACTTTATTTCTTCATTATCTTCCATCTTGATCTTCCCCAGCCTTAGAGCTAGTAGTAAGCTTCTTTGATCTTGTTTTTACTCTTATTTTTAAGTTAAAATATGAAGTAACATAATAATCTAAAGGATCTCATCAAAACAAGAACATGAACATAAAGCTCTAAAACATGAAAATCTAAGTTGTTTAAGTGTATGTAGTGAACTTCTTTGTTGATTACTTGTATGTATGGTGTAGATCACCACATGAAGCTTGCTAGATGATGATTTAAAACATGATCTAGCAAGTATGAAGGTGGATCTTGGAAGATCTAAGTTGATCAACCTTTATGTGAAGTATGAACTTGAATATGGACTTGATTTTTGTGTAGGATGATTAATCCTACAAGATGAAAGTCTTCAAAATATAAGGTTTCATAAATAAAAGTTTCAAGAAACACAAAGTGACTTCAAGATTTAACATAGTTTGATTTTTGAAAGAAAGTAAACATATTCTAAGTGTTAAATGGAACACTTGATGTATGGAAATCATGAAAAAAACTAAAGAAGATTAATTTTTGAAAAATCATGTTACAAGTTGTAAAGGATGAACATCTATAAAAATGAGTTTGATGAAATAAAAACCATGTTTTTAGAGTTAGATAAACATGTTAAATAACATGTTAAAATACTACAAAGTTTTACAAACTTCAAGTTCATATCATACTATAAAAGTGCATGTTATAGCTATGGTAAGTTGTGTGAAACTTGTTAATGATTGATGATGAATTTTTAAAAAGGAAAATGAAATGCTATTAAATATGGAAAATTCCATTTTCAAGGGAAACTATGGCAAAATTTTTGTAAAAATTAAACACTTAGAAAAATATTTTTAAACAAGTGTTTACAAGAAATTTTTGGTCATGGTTTTAATATAAAAATTTGCCACAATTTTTGTTTTAAAAATTACAAATATTGGATGTTGATTTTTGATAATAAAAATGACTAAGTATATATTTAGGAAAATATAAATTTAGAAGACACAAAATTATGTGTTACTTGTATATTGGTTGTATTAGTTATATTAAAATTAGGGACTTGAAAATAATAAATCACACCAAAACACTAAAAATTGTAATATGAAATATTACCAAAGCCACAAGAAAATGAGAATATAATTTATACCCAATTATTGGACAAATCGGACAACGGACATTTGGACTATACATATATATATTCCGGAAATAAATTTGTAACTTGACAGATGTGATAAACGGTATTTTTGAAATCGAAGGAAACGGCAAAATATAAATTTTCACAACTATTATAAAATATATCATATTTTGTCAAAATGGAAAATATATTATTTTTGAAGTGGAGAAAAATATATATTTTCATAAACAACACAAAAATATATTATTTTGGCGAAAACTAAAAATATATATTTTTCTAAGTTTAATCTTAAAAATATATTATTTTTAAGATATATTTGGAAGTATACATATTTTGCCAAATAAAAATTTATAGATATTTTTCTACAAAATATATTATTTATAGATATTTTTCTACAAAATAATATAAAAAATATATTATTTTTAAGATATATTCTCTTAAAATATGAATATTTTAAGAGTATAAGGTTGGTGATTTTTAATTGTACAAAAATAATATTTCGAAAGCTTCTACAAAAATTAAGTATAAAATACTTAATAAATACAAGAAAATACGTATTTCTATACGTATAAATACATACCGGAATACACTACCAATACTTGGCAAAATACGCAAATACAAGTACACCTATACTTGTAAAACATATATGTGAGAAATACATGACAAATCAAGTTAAAAATAAATTATTTTTAACAATATTCCAAATAATTGGATGGAAAATAGTTAAGTTAAAATATCCTTATCTTAACCAATATATATATAATTGGGAATTATATAATGTAAATCAAACGTATGTCTTAAAGTATACCAATTTCCTAAAATAAGTCTTAATAAATAACTAAGGCTAAGAGTCGTTACACGACCTAAACGTCTAATGAAACATAGTACGTGTCTAGGTAGTGATACGACCCGGAAAGCGAAACCTTGAGTATACGAGACAGCTACGCAAACCAGTGAGTTCATGTCCCCCTTTTCTTTTAACCGCTTTCAGATTTATAACTTTCGGGGGTGAAATACATGTTTCAAATGGTATGGTTAGCTAAGGAATGAACTGTTAGATCATGTGAATGGGTAGGCGCATAGTTAAGACCATTAATCTCTGTATAAAGACTGAGGGGGAATGAGTGATAGATCTATTTGGGTGTTGCGAGCCCCACCCATGGGTCCGCGAGTTGGCCGCATGTGGTGACTATGTCGTTCCAGCCAGGTTGCCCGGTACAAAATCTGCTAGGTTTGAGCCTTCCTACACCATTGCACACATATTAATGTCCTTGCAAAACATTAATTGATCTGTTCATAGACGCTTACATACCAGTTATCAAAAGAATACTTTCAAATGATTACAAGTTTATATGAACTCACATACAAAACACATGAACTCGCTCAACTTTTGTTGATGTTTCCAAGTTACATGTATTTCAGGAAACTAGATGGACCTGGCAGCTTTGAGAAAGTTTTCAAGAAGTGATTTCAAGTTTGATGTCATCCTACTTTTGAAGGGTTTGGTTTATATATCTTATCTTAGATAGGATATACGAATCAAAGCCATGGTTTGAAAGTCTTTTGTTAAAAGTCCACATGGAACTTATTACTACTTTGAATGGTTTGTAAACTTAATACTTGCGTTTGTATTATTTTAAAACTTATGAATGGATGAACATCATGTTGTTTATTATAATTGAATGCAATGATATTGATTAAGTCACACATACACGCTTCCGCAAAAGTCAGGGTGTGACAATATAACCCCCTTACCACTACACCCTCTTGTGATATAAAGCCCCAAAACGCCCCTCTCTTACGCATTTCGCCACTTGTCGCATAACGCCCAAAAAGGGGCTTTATGACTACACATTTCCTTAGTTTCTTATTGTATTTTTTAAAAACCTAACCATTTTTTATAGACCTATTGTACCACATATACGAGATAGCTATTCTTAGTTTCTTATTACCTTTCTTTAAAACCTAACCATTTTTTTAGAATAACTATCTCATATTTGTGGTAGAATAGGTCTATCAGAAATGTGTGTGTGAAAATTTACGTGTTGTTTATTTTTTCAGAGGTAAAATGGTTGCAGTCTGTGGACCACATCTGCAAACATCTGTAGCAAAAGAAGTGGATCAAACCTCTGCACTCTACAAGAAGAAGACTGTTTGTTTTTTTATCTTCTGCAGACTGCAGAAATAAACTGAAATCAAGTAAGCATAATCAAACCATTTTGAGTGACAACATAATATGCACGAATCAACTAAGCATAATCAAACCATTTAAGTGACAAAAAACACCAACAATATATGAACATATAAAATATAATCAAACAAAAAACACCAACAATATATGAACATATGATACATAATCTTAACATAAACAAAAGCACCAACAATTCACAGAAAATTCATCAGAACAAATCTAACATCATATCCTTAATCCAAAACATCCTAAATCAGTTAATAAACTACCGTTATTATAAGCAACTTCAAATCCAAAACATCATATATCTTAATAAAAAACAAAACACTAGACTAAATTGGTTACTATCTAAACTTGGACCCGAGAATCGTCGGCATTACAGGTTTTCGGTCGGAGAATGAAGAGTCACCATCTCCGGCGCCACAGCGTTATAGGTTACAATCTGAACTTGGTTACACCGCCTCTGTCTAGATCTACTGCCCCTGCTGTTCAGATCTGTGGTACTGGTGGTAGTGTTAAATTGATTTTCTTGTCAATATTATTTTACTAGAACTTGAATGGTTGTTTATGTAGGCATTGATTGCCTTCAATTTTGGTTTCGAATAAGATGGTGGTGGTAGGTGCTTTGAATTTGGTTTTGAAAATCACATGGCCGAAAATCAGAGCGTATATAATATATGTATATAGAGATATTAATGAAATAAATGGTTTAATTAAATCAGAGTGGCGACGGCGGCGGTCTGGGGGAGGAGAGGTGGTGGCGGCGGCACGACGGCGGGTGTGGGAGGAGAGGTGGTGGTGGCGGTGGTGTGGGAGGAAGAAGGGTGGTGGTGGAGTAGAGGTGTGGAGGAGGGGTTAGGATTTTCTGGAAGAGCAATGTGTTTTGTGATATTAGAAAAAAATGTAGAAGAGAGAGTTCCATGTCTGCACCAAAAAGAGGTCAGGCAGATCTTTTTAAATGATATGTCTTCGAGAAAACAAACACTTTGCAGACTCAAAAGTCTGCGCGTGGTCTGCGTGACGTAGACATAAGAGGAGAAGAAGAGTTTTTCAAGAAAAACAAACACCCCTTAGTATATTTGTTACAAATTAAAATTGGTTAAAAGATTGTTTTTTTTATTTAAACTGAAATATTAAAAAAATATTGAACATCAGATTCAAAATAACAAATAAAACTATGATACTTGAACATACACTATTTTTAATAATCACCATTTCGTGGTCATTAGTAGTCTTTTTCTCAAATTAAAAAATAAATCCAAGTAACGGATTATGATCAAATACGGATAAAATAAATATGAAGGGTTATAAGGATTTTAATTCCTTGATATTAGATTTGTAGGGTTGACAGTACTTTTAGAAAAAATAACATAGTAGAATGATATAAAAGAAATCTTATATTTATTGATTTTCTCTCTCTCCACATACAAGACACATGCCAATTTCCTCTTCGTCGATTTAAAACTTCCATTATTTTTTCATACGGCATTTAAAAAAATCACCAAAATAACGATCGTTTTTTCATCTTTAATATGAGTTTTATATTGCAATATAAAAAATAAAATAAAAAAATCATTTTTACTAGGTCTTCTTTGCATGGTGTTAAAGGTTCTGGTCATTGTGTCTTTCAATGGGTTTTGATCCTTACGTTTTCACTAGGGTTTCTATACATTATGTTATTATCAAAACCTATAACACAATGTTAATTTGGGTTCCATCCATTGCATTTTTATCAGAACATGTAACACAATGTGTGACACAATGAAGATGGTGTTATATTTGGGTTTTCTATAAATTGTGTTATTAGTTTTGGTCATTGTAATTAGTCTGCTATCTACTGTGTTTTAATATGTTGTCCATTGTGTTTTTATTTTAGTATCCATTGTGTTTTAATATATTCATTGTGTTTTAGTGTGTTGTTTATTGTGTTTTTTGTGTGTTGTTCATTGTGTTTTAGTTCTAATCTATCGTGTTTTAGTTTGCTGTCCATTGGGACTTTTATCAGTTGTTATCAATTGTGTTTTCTATCTGCTATCATCAATTGTGTTTTAGTCTACTCACCATTGCGCTTTTAGTTTAATACTCATTGTGTTTTACATTATGTCCATTGTGTCTTTTATCTATTGTCACCGATTGTGTTTTTGGTCTACTTTCCATTGTACCTTTAGTTTGATACTCATTGTGTAACAAACAACTGGGTTTTTGAAAAAAAAATATTTAACAGTAAATGATACTCAAATTAAAGATAAAAGGACGCTCGATTTTTTGATATATTTAGAAAAAAACAAATGATGTTTTAAACCAGGGGGTATAGCGTGTGACTTACATGTGTTTTTTTTTTCTTGGACAAAATTACCCTTCCCATTTGATAAAAAAATATTTAAAAGTAAATGATACTCAAATTAAAGATAAAAGGACACTATATTTTATGATATATTTAAAAAAATGATGTTTTAAATCGGGGGGGGGGGGGGGGGACAGGGGGTATAGCATGTGACTTACATGTGCATATTTTTTTTTGTTGGACAAAATCACCCTTCCCATTTGATTTCTCTTTGGACACTTTATAGTGATTTCTTATACTTCTTATTTTTTAACCATAAGTTTTCTATGAAAAAATATATATAGAAACGGGATCAGGAGAAAACGCTCAAAAGTGTGAGAGCGGTGAGAACGCTTCATGGCCTAACACGTGTCACGCCGCTTAGAAAAGGGCGGATGGGCTTTTTTGTCCTTTCATCATCTTCTTTTCCAGTTCCGCTTTTCCCAATATTGTTGGTTTTTAAGATTTTTGGCGTTAACCAAATTCAATATTTAATGGTGTTTAATGGTTTCATCTTATTAACATTTTGGCGTTTATTCAAATCGTATGCCATTGTAACCCAGGGGTCAGGAAATCTATTTGAATGGCGTTTTTCAAGGCGTTTTAAACAAGTTGGCCCATTGTTCTATTATTTCTTATAAACATTTTGGCGTTTTGGTTATCTTGGTGTTTTACAATTGTTGGATTATATTTCAGCCACAGTAAAAAAAATAAAAGCGAAGAAAATAAATTAAAAATCCTAATTGGATCTCTCTTCACAATATTCACTGTCATCAGTCTCTTTGTTCTTTAATAGTACAAGAACTGACACCAAAATATGACGTTTTATGTAAAACTTAACAAACTCATCGGTTTGATTTTTTTGTCTGCTCGTCTGTTGAAGTTGCTTTTTTTGTGGATGTTTGGGGACATAGATCTATGACGTGTGGGTGGGTTTTTCGCTTTTTCTTCATGTTGATCTTCATCTTTATCATCATCCCACTCTTCAGTGTCATTGATCTCTTACCCTCATCCAAGCCTTCTTCAAGAACAAAAAATACAAAATGCCATATGACTGGCATTAGTATCTTTTTCTTGAATTTTTGTCCATCTAATGCAGCAAAATCTTTTTGAGTTACTCGCCTCTGCTAACAATTCATTCAGTGAAACTTAACGAACAACAATACTGAATATCCAAGAAAGCGTATTAGCCATCTTTGATTTTTTTTGGCGTTTTACAGTGAGTGGTATTTAGTAGTATTGGCGTTTGTTTATTTATTTTTTTGCTTTGATCAAATGGAAGTTGCTGAGATGTATCATTTTATAGGATCTCTTTTTGGTGCCTAAGTTAGGCGGTGCGTTATTATAATAAAGTATTCGTCTTTTTAGTTACTGTTTGTAATTATTGTTTTTGACAGGCTTTATCTCTGAAGTCTGTAACACGTCTCATCTTTCAAGTTTGGCGTTTTAGATTCTAATATAATAAATTTTCCCTATCTTCAGTTTTTCTGATTTTAAGTTACTGTCTCTAGTTACATTTTAATGTTTGTTTTTTATTTTTTTATTTTTTTAGGTTTTTTATAATACTTTTTCAAACTAATTTTATTATAGTTTTGGAGTTTTGGGGGGCGTTTAACTGGATGATATCGTTTAAACAAGCATTTTGGCTGTTTTGGCGTTTTTATTATACAACAATCAACTCAAAAGGAAAATAAAAAACGAATACATAAAAATAAAAATAAAGTTTTTTTTATAATACTTGTCCAAAGTAATTTTATGATGTTTTGATAAACGCCAAAGGAGTAAGACATTTGCCTTTTTGGCGATTTTATTAGATATGGCGTTGTTAATTAAATAACAATCAACTAAAAAAGAAAATTAAATATAAAAATATTGATCTTCAAATCTTCACTGTCACCAGTCTGTTTCTTCTTTTTGAAGAATCTTCACTGGCTATTTCGACTTTCGTTTGAAATCAACCTCTTTTTCTATAATTTTTGTCCATCTCATGCAGCAAAATGTTATTGAGTTATCTTTTTTGGCGTTTTACCGAGAAAAAAGAACGTCCCAAAATAAACCATCTTAAAACTGTAAATTTGATCATGCTAAAATCAATAAAGTGTTGCGGTATGGTGTTGGATAACATTGTTAATCCTCAGTTAAGAAAGATAACTGGCAATGTTTTCCACACCATACAGCTACACTTTATTGACAACAATATATTTGATTTTTGGGTTTCTGGTGTTTATCAGTCGAATGGTATATATTAAATATGGCGTTTGGGATTTTTGTTTGTGTTTTTTAATTGAAGGTCTGAGTTGTTGTATATATAGGATTTTTTGGCGGTTTTTTTAGGCGGGATTTTACTATAATTAAGTTTGGCGTTTTATATCTAATGGCGTTTTTAGCAGAATGCTGTGTGATTTTTGTTTTGGCGTTTTATTTTCATGAGATGGCGTTTTGTTTGGAGTAGTCAAAAGAAGCTTTTACCCTTATTGAAGCGCGTCCACGTAATAAAAATTGATGTTATTTACGAAAATGCCACCGCGCCAATCTAGTCCATGGATTGTTTTGATCGGACGATTGATAAGCGTTCTCACCGTTCTCACACTTTCTACCGTTTTCTCTAAATCCCGACCCTATATATATATATAGGGTGAGGTTCTTGTAAAAAGGACATTTTTCGTAAGAACTGTGAGAAGACATAGAAATTGACATGTAGGCATCATGTTTTGGATTTAGGCATCATGTTTTGGGTTTTTTGGCAAGAAAAACAACAAACATAACAATTTAAACACAATACAATGTATTATAGGCATGAAATTTAAAACACACTACTTAACGTTCTTGACATGGTGTTTTAAGTTTTAAGCCTAGAATTCATTGCATTGTGTCTTAAATTATTATGTTTGGTGTTTTTCTTGCCAAAAGAGCCTAAAACATCATGCCAAAGTCCAAAACATGATGCCTATATGCCAATTCCTATGCGTTCTTATAAAAATGCTCTTTTTTCAGGAACCTAAACATCTATATATATATATATAGAGAGAGAAACGGGTTCGGGAGAAAACGCTCAAAAGTGTGAGAACAGTGAGAACGCATCCTGGCCCAACACGTGTCCCGCGGCATAGAGAAGGGCGGAGGGGCTTTTTTGACTTTTCATTCTTCTTTATTTTCACAACGCGGTTTAATATTTTCTGGCGTCTAAGTTTTTTTTTGGCGTTAATTGTATTTATTAAACTTTTTGGCATTTAATTAATTGTTTTTGTGTCACATATATAATTTTTTGGCGTTATATCGTTTTCTGGTTAATTTTTTGTCGTTTGTGGCGTTTTGTATAATAATTCACTTCGAGTAATTAATATTTGCATAAGATTAAAATAAGTCCAAATTTTCTTTTTGACGTTTAGTGAATTTTTGGCGTTTTAATACCCTTTACAAGGTGCTTTGCCAGCAGCTGTTCTCCCAGTTTTCATTCTACTAGCGTTTTGGTGTTTGTAGTTTTTGGCGTTTTATATAATATTGTATTTTATTTATAGAGAATTAGATAACAAAACAACATATAACTTGATATCAATACAATATAAAACGAAAACAAAAATAATTAAAAATGGTAATCTAATTTTTCTTTCCAATCTTCAATGTCATCAGCCTCTTCCTTCTTGAATTTGTTTTTGGCGTTTTGAACCTTTTTTGAATAATTTAGCTAGATGCCAACTTTCCTTCATAAACTCCGTCTTTTTCAGAAGAAGCTGCTTAGTGGCATCCTGTTTTTTGGTCTGATATTCTTGTTTGGTGGCATGTCATTAAAGATCAACTCTTGCCTGACGCTATTTGTAATAATGGAGTCCAAAGGAGCATTTTACACTTGTGTTGAACCCTTTATTCCATGCCTATAATCATCAAGAATAAAGCTCACCTGATGGCATATCACTGTCATAAGTCTCTTTTTCTTGAACATTTGTCCATCTCATTCAGCAAAATATTATTGAGTTAACCCCCTCAGAAAAAGGATCCATTTCAGTGAAAGCTTTGCCATCTGTGGCGTTTTAAAGGGAGTGGTTTCTACAGGATATGGCGTTTTTGTGCTTTTCTGGGTGTGATTAATTTCATTGTGTATAGACCCCTCTCTTATAGGAGTTTTTTGGCATGTAGTTTAGGCGGGACTTTTTATTGTAATAAATGATAGTAATAAAGTAACTGTCTTTTCAGTTACTGTTTTTGTATTTACTGTGTTGATCAGCTTTTATCAGTTTTATAGGTTATAGACGTCCCATCTTCTAAGTTTGACGTTTTTTTTAAATGGCCTTATGCAGACCAACATGACAAAATACAATAACGGAGTAAATAAAATATTAAGCAGGAAAAATATTTTTTGTTATTTTTGGCGTTTTGTTAGGGTTAACCATTTTTAGTATTATTTTGGCGTTTTGCTAATAAAGATAGAAATATATCAATTAATTATCTTAAAAAAAAAAGAAGATTACATAGAAAAAAAAAGAGGAAAACAATTAAAATCCTTCGTCAGAAGGTACTTTATTCGAATAGTATCCATCACTTGTGTCATCTTCTTCCTCCTCGGAGTCTTCATCTTGATCTTCATCCATGTCATCACATTCACCTTCATCAGATTCTTGTTCCTGGAGATTCTGAAGCCTCCACCTGAACATGTCTTGCATTAACTCCAATTTTGAGTCTATTCTGTGTTGGTACAAGTGGCGTTATGCAATTCTTCCATGAAACCCAGTCGCTGCTTTGTCATGATGTTCTCTAGCCAGTAGACTTCCTACTCTCCGCTGTCGTATGTGTGACAACCCGAACTCTCAAGGTTAGTGTCGTCTAATTTAGTGAGTATTGTTCAGTATTATTCTGTACGTCATAGCCTGCATTATGGTTGGATGAAACGTGCTGAATTTGTTAAACGTGCTTATTATTTCTATGTCACAGTCTACGTTATAGTTAGGTGTATGATACGTTAAACGTGTTATATGTGCTTGACTACTCATGTCACAATGGTGTATTCTTATGTACGTAATAGAGTAAGTATTTGTATTGATTTTGTCTAGTTACATTTGGGCTGGAGATCGTACACCCCATTAGAACCCCACACTCCATCGCTATTGCATTATCGGCCCAGCTCCCTTAGGGCCCAAGATCTGTCCCGGTTGGGGTATGGGAGCGCATATATGCGATTGGGGGTGCATGGCCATCAAAACATCATACAACTCTCACGTAAGCCAACCCTAATTACCAAATCTTTTCTCCTTGGGTGTGCGACGACAGCGAGTCCCATCAGTGTTCTTTTCTTCACTCGTTCGTATCTCTCCTGCATTCGGTACGTGATCGTTGCTTGAGTCAAGTTTACCGTTATACGTGGTTATGTGTGTGTTTGTTGGATGATGCTTATTGACATGAGAATAAAGAATTTTGTTAGTAATCATAGTTATATATGTGGGTTAATTAACATGCTGATTTTTTTATATTATTCGTGCATGATGATAGTTTAGATTAATGGTAATAGTGTGATGTATGAGCTAGGGCTACACAAGAATATATATATTGAAGGTTCGGATATTAAAGGATGCTTGAGTAGGTATAATCTTTGTTAATTAATGAACTGTTATCACAAATCAGGAAGTTGTTATGCTATTTGATTTGAATTGGGTATTGAATTGTCAAGGAATATGGTGAATGATACTAAAACTTTCTTGTTGGTTAGAATAATAATCCATTATGGTTATGAGAGTATGAATATGTTTATTTAATCTTTGTTTAATCTTGCTCGGCTATGTGTAACTATTTGATACGTGATTCTGCATAACAATTGAGATGTAGGATTAGATGTTATCAAACACTAGATGTAATCTAGAACCATGTGTGATACTGATTTATGATACGGAATTGTTAATGGAACGCATTTGTAAAAGCACGCATTCTAGGATTGATAAGGTTTGTTATTCATAGATCGGACATGAATTGTTAGTCACGATGATTAATGTTCATATGATAGGGTGTTCGATAATGATGATGATTGATCTAATTTGAATGATTAATGAAAAGGATTGTGTTGTTTGGAATCGGGTAAGTACAGGAACCACACAACTAAAATCTGTCGCACACTTAAGTTGGGCCGGAACTAGTTGGGCCGCACATTGTTAAGAAAGATAGAATGGACTGTTAAGCGACATTGCCGGAACTAGTTGGGCCGTACATTGTTAAGAAAGATAGAATGGACTGTTAAGTGACATTGGGAATGTACGGTTGTGTTAATGTTGTACGTAACCCAAACAGTTAATGTAAATATACTATGTGATGGATGTTATGACATGCAATGTTAATCTATTGATTGGGAACGTGAACTTGTGTTATGGCCCAGTGCGTGTGCTAAATGTCTGATGTTTATTATGAGATTATGTGCATAAGTATGCAATGTGTTATTTATGTGATCTAAGTGTATGTAAAAACTGATTTGTATTGGTGACCATGTTAGGACTTGGTTGACCAACCTTGAACAAAGTAACTTAATTAACCGAGCAAATCTAAGGTGAGTTCATCCCTCTTGAGCATGCGTCCCGGTGGGTGGGACAGTCAAATGAGTATTCCTGAGAGGAATACGTCTTTTGGGTAAAAACTGACATGTTAGATAATACACTCCTTTCCTAACTCTTTAAGTCCCATCTTATACCGAATTAGTTACCTGAGAGGTAACGGAGTATTAGTTGATAGCGCTATTAGGCTTGGCAACCAAACACCGTACCTGAGAGGATGGGCGGGAACTAATGACCCTAAGTCATGACCAATGTTTAGATAGGGGGCATTGGGGATGGGCAAAACAATCTGGTAGCCATCTTGTACGGTACTCGAGTAATTATCAACATTATTATCAATGAACTGAACTAAACACTTGGTAACTAACGTTTTCGTAAAACTATGAACTCACCAGCGTTGTCTGACATACTTGTTGCATGCTTGTAGGTCGTTAGATTTCTTGGATATGGAACTTGCTGTCTGGAATGGCTGGAGTGGTCATGGGTTGAACTGATTGGATACACATGACAGGCTTATTGATTTTAATACATTTGGTTTTGAAACATTTAAACAATGGTTTACTTATTGCTTCCGCTGAACTTGTTGGATTTTATTAAACTTATTGTTTGATACATTTTTATTTATAATTGATAACTCCATTTGAAATCTGATTATGAGTTCAATATGATTAGTGGCTAGATCCTGGTACGTCACACGCCTAGCAGGAGTTTCCGCACATGTTATTTTGGGGGTATGACAGTATGTAACCGTCACCATGTCTGTTTCATCATCAAAACGCCATGATGTCATGACAGGGTCTGGCTTCACATCTCCTTTGATTGGTCCAAATTTGCTGGTTAATGTTTTCATAAGCATATGGGTTTCATGGCATTCGTTGTCTAGAGCGATGCCAATGGATAAGATTTGCCTCTGTATCTCTTTTTCAATCTTCAGAATTGCCCCGACCGTCTTAACATGCACCCTCCTTCTGTTGTCAAAATGGAGGACGTATCGCCTGATTCCCAGAGTGTATCTCCACGAAATGATTGTTGCCATTTTTGGCATTTTGTTTAAGTTGGCGTTTTTGGTTAATGATTTTTTTTGCAGAAAATGGATAGATTCAAGTGATTATGGAAGCTATGTTTTACCTTTGTTTATATAATGATGTTTTTGGCGCGTAATTTAGGAGGGAATTTCTTCTAATAAATGTTAATAACTGAAATTTAGTTATTTGTGTTGTTTCATCTTCCTGTAATATTCAACGCGTTTTATTACTAATTTTTGGCGTTTTGTTTCTACTGGCGTTTTATCATTTGATGGCGTTTTGAATATAAGAGTAAAAGACCCTTTTACCCTTAATGAAGCGCGTCCCACATAATAATATTGATGTTATTTACGAAAACGCCACCGCGCAATCTAGTCCATGGATTGTTTTGATCGGACGGTCCATAAGCGTTTTAACTGTCCTCACACTTTTCACCGTTTTCTCTAAATCCTCACCCTATATATATATATATATATAGGTGGGGTTCTAGAGTGAACATTAGTGTATTTAAGAACTGATTGAACAAATTCTAGCCATTGATTTTCATTATCAAATCATGGCCATTGATTTACACTTGTGTATTGATAATCAAGGGCTATGATTAGTTCACTAATGTTCATAATCAAGGGGGTTGTTCTTCAAAAATGAACCTAACCATATATATATATATATGATGTTTTAAAAATTTATATTCTTATGAGATTTTAATAAATTATACATTTCACAAAACTCTAATCATTTCAAATGTATAAATAGTACATTTATTATTTTAATAACTTGCAAATACTAATGATAATATTATAGTACATAAGTTTTCTGTAAATTTTTTATGATCGACAACACACTATATATACAAATATATAGAGCTAGCTAGGGGTTGAGAAAAAAATACAAAGTCCAGACAAACAACAAAAAGGAACAATTACAACAAATCCACAACATTGAAGTCTAACCACTTATCGCACATTGGATCGGGCAGTTTAGACCTATGGGTCAACTATAAAAGCGCATCCTCCTTTACTAGCTCGAGAGTTTTATAGTTCAGCATGATAACCCCTTCGAACACTTTAGAATTTCTAGCAATTCAAATTCGCCACACTGTTGCCAAGGTGACTGTGTGTAAAATCTTCTTCCAGTTTGCAGCACCGAGGTTGTTTAGCAGACTATCCACCACATCCTTCAGATTATGCAAGGTATTTGGCTTAGGACCTTTATCCATACCGAGACTTGATACCAGATACTTCTGGCCCAGAGACAATTTATAAAAAACGTGGTCTGTGTTTTCGTCTTCTAGTCCACACTCAAAATCCTATTAGGCAAAAGGATACTGTGGGCTGCGAGCTCTTTTTTAGCAGCAATTTTCTTTGCTCACACCATCCATAAAAGGTAATTACACTTCATCAGAGCCTATGAATTACACTTAAACACATCCACCTCTTCGAGCCCATTTTGAGCCGCCTCATGTTCCCACCTCACGCTTTTTATTGAGAAATTCACACCATCATTATTCTGTCAGCTCCACTCATCCTTTTTCCTACTCAGCTTAATTTGTCTTAACAACTCCATAAGCCATCTCAATTGATCCCGCTCTACATCCGAGAATGAGCTTCGGATCCATTTCAACCTCCACTGCAGAGTCTCTCCCACTCTGCACATATTAGCAGCAACACTGCCAGCTTTGCTTTTTGCAAGGCTGAACAACTCTGAGAAAGCCTCCTGCAGTGGTTCGTTTATTAACCATGTATCCCTCTAGAACCGGGTATTCAAGATTTATATATGGAGTAAACCACCGCTGCCCAAACTTGATACCATGTTACCCGCATGCCGTCTCCACTCCCCCTATATTGTTCCATATGCCTGGGACCGAAGTCTTTAACGGAATCAATAACTTATCGAATCTAGATTTATATATGGAGTAAACCACCGCTGCCCAAAGTTGCGATGGGTCATCCTTGTATCTCCACGACCACTTAGGCATGATAGCAAAATTAAACTCATGTATGTTGCCAATGCCTAAACCCCCAAAAGCTTTCGGTTTTGTCATAATCCTTCATCTTACCCATTGCATTTTATTAAGCCTACCCGTCTTTCCCCAGACAAAATCTCTTCGTAGACCTTCAAACTTCTTTAGAATGGATTTTGGGGCTGAAAAAATAGAGAGGTAATAGGAGGGTAGGGTACCTAACACCGCTTTAGCCAATGTTACACGACCCACAAATGACAAAATTTTAGCCTTCCATCCTGAGAGCTTTCGTTGGACTTTCTCAACTACTGAATTCCAATTCTTAGCAAGCTTCATATTTGTGCCAACCGGGATCCCAAGGTAAACGATTGGAAGTGTTCTGGCTTCGCAATGAAGCACCCGAGACAATCTTTTCACTTCCGCCTCCTCAACCCCCACCCCAAATAGTCTACACTTCTTATGATTTACCTTTAATCCTGAAACTAGGTTAAGGCACCTAAGAAACAGGTTGATATTCCCCACGTTGTGTTCCGACCACTCACCTATAAATAGGATGTCATCCGCATAACACAAATGCGTGATTTACGGTCCCCCATTGGTAATTTAAACTCGTATAAAGACCTAAACTCACCGCTCTTTTCATAAACATGTTAACAAATTTCTATCATAAGGATGAAAAGGAACAAAGAGAGGGGATCCCCTTGGCGCAATCCCCTTTTGAACGGAAACTCCCCCAAAGGAGACCCATTCACTAGAACCGACCCCCGTCCAAATTTTAGGCATCCTTTAATCCGACTGACACATTTCACGAGGAAGTTAATATATTCCAAGATCTTTAATAGACATTTCCAATTTATGGAATCATACGCTCTTTGAAAGTCGATTTTTAAAATCATCATCTTGATTTTACTCTTTTTTTCCCACGACACCAGCACGCTAACAATGAGAGGGCTATCCTGTTGATCCCAGTTTGGGCTCAAAACAACATCTTTTCACGTATTATGGCAAGTGATTTCAGTATATGTGAAAAAGATGTGCGGAAATGGAAATCAGACTTTCAAGAAACAAGACCTACAGAATTATCAAGTTTATATCACTTTGAAACAAACTGGTTTACAAGGTGATTGTAAGATTATTATCTAGTACAAACGAATCTTGAATTCTGTGGGTGAGAGGGCAATGGAGTTTAGATGTATGTGTGAATGCTAAGCTTCAAACTCACTTTGCTTCTCTTGTTGAGCCTTCTATTTATAGACGGCTTGGTGCATGAATAAACAATAGTTTATTCATGCAATAATTCCTGCAAAAAGTAGCCAATTGACATATTCATTGATTCCAACGTTCAAGTTGTTTTTTCATCATGATATCAATTAATGTCAACTTGCTTCGGTAAGTGTGGCAGGACAGAGCCAATTTCAGACAAGTGGGTATTTCATTAGAATTCTGATAAACCACTTCATCAGAAATTCTGATGAACAAATCATCAGAAAATTCTTGATGATCAGAATCGTCAGATACTGATGATATTTCATCAGAAATATCATCAGATCCATCAGAAATGACCTTTTCTGATAATCCAATTTAGCTCTTGATCAACTTGTGATTCTTTGAAGTAGATGCTATGCATTCCAATTGTCCCATCTGATCTTCTTTTTCTAGTTCGTGATCTTCAGGACTGTGATCTCTTCATAGATCAAGTTGATTGTGATTTTCTTCAATACTTATAAATAAAGTTTCCTAACAGTTTCCCCCTAAGTATTGTAAGAAAATAAACTACCTCTATATCAAACATAAACAACTTTCTTTGATAGACAAATTCAAAAAAAACTAAGTTCAGAAAAATAGAACATAGTCAAACCAACCATAAATCAGACAAATTTAAAACTTTGTTCAAAAACAGGAATTTAATCTTATCAATTCATTAGTTGATCTTCACTCCACTTCTGTATTTGTCTCCTGGTTTCAGTCTTTTCTTGTGATCAATTGCCTTTTGAGTTACTTTGTACATCTCTTTATACCATCCTCTTGCTTCCATCCAATTTTCAATGCACTCTTCAATTGTTTTTCTCAGCTTTTCATTGTTCTTTCCCTTCTTTTTGAGCTGCTCTTGTTTTTCATTCATGCAGTTTCTTATATATTTTAGTGTTTGATTTGAATACCTACATATTTCACTGATTCTGAACAGAGCTTTCTCTTCATTAGCATCTTTGAAGACTACACACATTTCTGGTTGATCAAAGATTGCTCCGGTTCTTACTAGTTTAGAAGTGATTTCAACTGGAATTGAAGTGTTCGGAGGAGGTATTAGCACTTTGTTGCTGTACTCAAAATTGATACATAGATCAAAGTCTGCCAGTGCAGCCCTTTTGTATAATTTTGCTCCTGCACTTTTGAGACTTTCAAGGGCTCTTCTGATTATAACTGAACTACCTTTCATTTCATCAATGATATTCTTCATTTTGACTATTCCCAATGGGTGAATATCATCAGCCAGATCTGCATCGGTAACCTTTTGTTGACTGTTATCTTTTCTGATCAAGGTATACTTGTTTTGTGCTTCATTGCCTAGGATGCCTCCTCCAGTGGTCATTGTATCAATTCTTTCAATTGATACTATTGGATTGGTCATGTGCTTGTGTAAAATTACCCAACCTCCATTGTTTCTGTTTTCAACAATACCTTTGCTTATTGGAGAGAGTGGTCTCTTTGGGTTGTCTTCTGGACCTTTCCAATAGTAATTCTTTAGATGTTCTTCAGGGTACATAATAGTGTGTAAATCACCTTTCACCACATCCATTTCTCTGATGTTCCCTTCTGAATCTTCTATCATTTCTTTTCTTGGCCTTTTTGAGGAAGTCACTTCATGTTCCATTCTTCTCTTTTCTTTTGTATCCATCATTATGCTTAACTCTGTTTCTCCTGTGATGGTTGTAGAAGATGGTTGTATTGGAACATGATCTTTCTGTTGTACCCTTGATGTGCCTGGCTTTGACATATTTGGTGGAGGACCCATGAGTATCTTTTGTTTATCTTGAGGTGGACCCATGGGTTGCTTCTGTTTTTGAGCTGTTGAGGTTTCTGTTTGTTTGGTTTGACCTTGTTGAATGGTTTCTGGTTGTTGTTAAGAAGTTTTTGATCTTCTTGCTTGTCTTTCTTGTGGAATTGCGGCTTTCAGTTCATGAAGATCAATATTTTCTAGTCTGGCAACATTATACTCCAATCTCTTAACTAACAAATGAACATTAGTAAGAGCTTGAGTATTTGTTTCCTCTTGTTTCTTCATCTTCTGAAACTCCTGATTTTGTTGATTTCTTTGTGCAGCTAATTCCATCAACAGTTTCTCAAACGCCTCAGTCATGCTGCTGTTGTTGGCTCTGAGGAACTGTATTTCTTTAAGAAGCTTACCTGAACTTGAGCTTTCTCCTTTAGTTGCAATCTCAGCCATCTTTTTCTTGATATCATGCAGTTCCTTGATAGCTTTCTCAATTTCTGATGAGCCTTCTTTGTTTTCTGATGACTTTTACAATTTGTTGAGGACTGCAGTATTGTCTTCAGTTTGCTTCTACACAGCTTTGACAGTTTCTGACAAAAACTTGATATCTGACTTTTGATTTCTGATTTCTTCTAGTATCATATCAAGTTTTTCTTCTGTTGTTGTTTTCACAATAGCAGCTCTATCTTCAGGTTCTTTGTGAAGTTGTTTAGGGGACATAGATTGATGTCCTTGGGAAATTGGAAAAACAACAGATGTTTCTCTTCTAACACCAGCAGAAAACACATTCTCTGCTGTTCTGAGGTTAAGAGGATTGGAAGAATCCAAATTCCCTATATCCTCACCAGAAAATTGAAACATATTCAAGTTCTGGATTTCCTCATATCCTTGAACCTTTTCAGGTTCTCCATGAGTTGTTGAGAAACTCTTAGTTTTCTCATCCAGGTTTCCTTGATCAGCAGACTGATCTCCACCTGTTGTTACCACATTTTCCTCCTCATAATCTGATTCAGAAAATGAGTCTTTGGTTTTACTCACATCTTGTTTTGAAGAAATAGTATCTCTAAGTAAGATTTCGTGTTTTCCTTGAATTGATTTATCAGAATCATTCTCAGAATCATAAAATATGTTTATTTTAGACTGTTGTGCACCTGTTTCTCCAATGTGTGAGTCTTCAGCATGATGTTGTTCAGCCACAGGACTCATATTTACATCTTCATCAGCTGAATGAGGATTAGATTCATCCTACTGTTCCATTCTTGGTGTGCTTGACTCCTGTGCATCATGCTCCATAGGGGACACATGTTCAAAAAATCCTTTGCTCTCTGACTTTTTGTTCAACATTTTCAGGTATTCTGCTCTGTATGGTGATTCTTCTGGTATCAGATTCATCATTTTTTCTGTCAGAGCAGGCACATCATAATCTGACTTCCAAGACCCTGCAGCATTCCAAGGTTTCATAATTTCTGTCTTCCACATATTTTCTGATGCTGGAATTTCCATGTTTCTTTTCAAAAAGGCATCAGAAATTATGATAGATAGAAATCTTGGAAAGGGTAGATGTGAATCTATTCTTCCAACTTTAGTCATTATTGATCTTCTGATCAGAATAAATATTTCTGCTCCATAATCAATGTCCAATCCATTATTGAAGCTGAACATGATTGTTAGAATGTTCATATTTATCTGATAGTACCTCCAATCTTTGACGATAGACACTTGTTCAGAATTTCCATTAAAACTTGCCAGAAGGCAGGTAGCTTGTTTCTCTTGAATTCATTGATTCTTGAAATCTTTGTTTTGTAACCCATTACAACATCAAGTTGTGAAAACATATCTTCTCTTTCTGGTGACTTTTCAAAGTTCTGATGTAAGGGTAGTTCCAAACATTCCCTTATCTTTTCTGGTGAAATTTTAATAAAGACATTTCCCCATACATGTGCTGTTAGCTCAGTTTGACTTGAGATTTTGAGAGTTTTTACAACTTGTTGTATTAGTTCTTGTGGTACCTCTCTGGTCTTTGTAAGAGCTTGAGCTAATGGGCATCTGGTTAGAAATTCAATGAGAATTTGACACTTCATATCATACTCTTCGATGTTATCATTCATTGCTTCATTGTTGCTCTTTAATGGAAGAAATTCGTCTTCAGTGATGAAAGGAACTAAGTGTTCAATTTGTGGTATGTTGATGTTGATAGCAGCCATTGAGAATTTGGGTTTTGTTTTCGGAAAAGGGTTTTAGGGTTTTGAATTTGAAGGTTGGAGATGGAAAGCTCTGTTTTTGAATGAGATGTTTATAGGGTGTATAGACAGAGCTTTTTGAGTGTTTGTCATGGGTTGTTTGAGTTCAAGGTGATTAATGACACCTTTATGATGTTTTAATCCTTTAAGGAAACAACCGTTTTTGAAAAACCTTTGATTTATCTCTAATTTAATGTATATCCTTTTAAAGAGATTTAGAGACTTCAAAGTTTTTGTAGATAAACACTAGTTTCCAACTTGCATCTTTTCTCTCTGTGGGACCCTTTTTGTTTAAGAGGTCCAATCGAAACCTTTTGTGTATCTCCCCAGGTATTTCTCATGATATATATATATATATATATCAGAAAATTTTGAACAAAACTTTTAAGAGTTGTATTTTCTGCATATATCATCAGAATTCATATATATATAATATATATATAATTTTTTTTTGAGATGAGAGGGAATTAGTAGAGTTCTGAGATTTTACTTACATTGTAGTCTTGCATTTCTGAACTCCACACCTTTGATCTGATATACCGGAGGTATATATTTTTTCATATATCTTGTTCCAGTCCTCAGAAAAAAAATTTAGAAAGAAACTTATTCTTAAAATTTTAGATTTTCATAAGTTTCATTAAATCTGGTTAAAAGAATTGTTTTTCTGATGATATGTTAAACTTCCTGGTTTTTCAAAACAAAAATTGATTTTCTGGTTTGTTATCAAAATTTTCACAGTTTTCTGGTGAATGATCGGTTTTTCTGATTGATCATCAGATTTTCTGAGTTCTATTAATTTCTGTCAGTACTCATGTGTGTGATCCACCAGATTTTCTTTGTTTTTATCAGTCATGTTGTGTTAGTTCCCCCTAGATCTATTTACCAATAAGAAAAAATATTAAAACAAACCTGTTAAAAGAAAACAAAAACATAAAACAACAACAAAAACTATTACTCCTCCTCCTCCTCTAATACGTTGTACATGCACTTCACATATAACCAAAGACTGGTTACTCGACCGGTGTGATTCGTTGATGGCGTCAAGGTGGCTTCACTAATGTTTTCTTGAAGTACTAGCTCGGCTCTTGGATAGCAGCTTCTCACTCCTCTAAAGTCCAGCTGACTAGTGATCACCTTGGTTACGAATCAAGGGTAGATCAGAAAGGGTTGACGGTCGTGGATGTTTGCTTCTAGGTCTCTCATGAGAAACTTAGCATAATTGTAAGGTTTTTCCTGTATCACAGCATGCACCACTTCCATCATCTTATTAGACAGCTCATTGAAGTGTCTAATCTTCTTGGAGAAGCAGACACTTAGCTGTGTTACCAAAAACTGGAAAGGTGGTATAAAACCAGATTTGCTAACGGCCCTTGACGAGTTGAGTGTATGATAGCCCATTTCAGTCAAGGTTTGTTGCACATTTGCTTTTTCCAGAAGTTTGAGTTCATGATCATCACCCAGTTTGAGGACGTTTCTGATGGTTTCCTCTTTTAGGGTAATTTTTACTCCCATAACCTCACTTTCAATCCACATGGAAGTACCACCAAAAATGATTTAAGAGTTCCACCAGAACTCTTGGAGAAGTTCTGGATAAATGGTGACATGTGATGATACAGCAAAGCCCAAAGGACTTCGCATGATCATATTGTACACAAACCTGCAGTCCTCCCATGCAGGTCCTTCCAAGTTGGATCTTAATCTAAGATTATGAAGTTTGTGAAACGGAAGAGGGAATTGAGTGGCTTTCATCACTTTTGGGCGACCCATTTTTTTATAAGAAAAAAATTCTGTAGAAGGGCTTTTGAAGAGATGATTTTTGTGAAGAAAGTTCATTTCAGGTTGTCAACGTTTATAGATGTAAGTAATATTAACAGCCAACCTTTTTCTCTTCAATTAAGACGATATTTGTTGCAGTGAATGTAACAGTGATTGTAACAGTGAATGTGACAGTCTACTAAGCCCCATGTGTGAGTAAGCATTTAATGACTAGGCGGCTACTTTCATAGCTCCTAAAGATTCTAGTGCCTACGTGTCACTTAAGTTCCTTATGAAAAAATGACGTTGCATGCAAAAATAAAATCCAATAAACTGAAAAAAAATTTTGAAACGGTTGATCATCACAGCTGTATGGAACTTCATCAGTATGCATGTTACTTTTCCCCCTTTTTATATTTTTTTTAAGTAAAAACAAAACAAAAAAAAAACAACAAAAAATACACGAAAATAAGTAATTACAATATGTGGAATGTGCATGAGGATGGAAAAAAAATTATAGAATATTCTAATGTTTCAACATAGTTTCTGAATTTTTATCAGAACTTCTGGTGTTTTTACCAGATATTCTGATATTTCTTTAGATTATCTGATAAATTATCATTTATTGATGATTCATCAGATTTTCTGACATTCCATCCGATTGATGGATTGTTTTATCAGATGCTAGTTGATTTGTTCTATGAATATCAGAATTTTGATTTTCAACAAGTTGGTTTTCAATTTGTGTTTTTGTGTTTTCTGAAAACTCTCCATCATTTAGATTAACCATGCCTATTTTGCTGATTAAAAAATTGTGTCTCTTTTCATCAAGAGGCTTTGTAAAGATATCAGCAATTTGATTTTCAGTTGGAACAAAATACATTTCAATGTTACCTTTCTCCACATGATCTTTTATGAAGTGGTATCTGACATCTATGTGTTTGGTTCTTGAGTGATGAACTGGATTTTCTGTTATTGAAATAGCACTCTTTGAGTCACACATAATTGGAATTCTTGTCAGAGTTACTCCATAATCTTTCAGTTGAGTTTGCATCCACAACACTTTTGAACAGCAACTCGTTGCTGCTACATATTCTGATTCTGCTGTTGATGTGGCAATACAGTTTTGTTTCTTGCTTGCCCAGCATACCAATTTTTCTCCCAAGAGTTGACAGGCACCAGATGTGCTTTTCTTGTCAATTTTGCACCCTGCATAATCTGCATCTGTGTATGCAATTAATTCAAGGTTTGTATCCTTAGGATACCAGAGACCAATTTCTGATGTGCCTTTGAGATATTTAAAAACCCTTTTTACAGCTTTTAGATGAGATTCTTTGGGATCACATTGATATCTGGCCAGAAAGCATGTTGCAAACATGATATCTGGTCTGCTTGCAGTTAAGTAAAGCAGTGATCCTATCATCCCTCTATAGGTTTTAATATCAACACTTATACCATCCTTATCAGAATCTAACTTGTTCCCTGTTGCCATGGGAGTTTATGAAACAGAGCAGTTTTCAAGTGAGTATTTTTGTAGAATTGTTTTCACATATTTTGATTGACTCAAAAATATTCCATCAATTCTTTGTTTTACCTGTAACCATAAGAAAAAGGTTAACTCACCCATCATACTCATTTCAAAGTGGCTGGTCATCAATTTTTGAATTTTGTCACAAAATTTTTCATTAGTTGATCCAAATATAATGTCATCAACATATATCTGGACCAGTAAAGTATGACCTTTGTGTGTTTTGAGAAAAAGAGTGGTGTCAATAGTTCCTTTGAAAAACCCAGATTCAAGTAAAAAATTTGATAAAGTTTCATACCAGGCTCTAGGAGCTTGCTTCAACCCATACAAAGCTTTGTTTAATCTATAAACATCATTTTGAAATTTTGGATCAACAAAGCCTTCTGGTTGATGCACATAAACTTCTTCCTCAATTTTACCATTCAGAAAAACTGATTTTACATCCATTTGATAAACTTTTAAATTCTTGGATGCAGCATAAGCAAGAAAAATTCTTACAGCTTCTAATCTAGCTACTGGTGCAAAGGTTTCGTCATAATCAATACCTTCTTGTTGACAGTAACCCTTGACCACTAACCTTGCTTTGTTCCTGGTGATTATGCCGTTCTCATCAGATTTGTTCCTGAACACCCATTTTGAGCCTATGACAGATTTGACTTTTGGCTTGGGCACCAGATCCCATACCTTGCTCCCTTCAAACTGATCAAGCTCTTCTTGCATAGCTTGAATCCAGTCTGGGTCATTTAGAGCTTCTTTGACAGATTTGGGTTCTATCTTGCTTAAGAACCCAGAAAATGCACACTCATGTGCAGTGGCAGATCTTGTTCTGACACCATCTGCAGGATTGCCTATGATGTCAGAATGAACATGTCCTTTGATCCATTTTAACTTGTTGTGAAAAGTTGTTGGTTCTGATGGATTTGAAGTTTCCCCTGAACAGGTGCTTCGTTTGTGTGAAAAGTATCAGAATTCTGGATTTCTGATGTACTACATACTTGTTCTGCAGAGTTAGTACATGAATAATCTTTTGACTTATTTTTGTAAGCATTATCATGTTCTAGGAAATCTTCAGATAACATTTCAAAGAGATGTTCATAATTTTCTTTTTTGTCAGAAAAGTTTATTTCTTTCATGTATACATCAGAAACCTCTGTTTCTGATGAGTCATCGAATGAGACATACAAACTTTCTCTGATGGTCCTGGTGTTGAGAATAAAAACTCTGTAAGCTTTTGAGGACAAAGAGTAACCAAGAAAAATACCTTTTTCTGCTTTTCTGTTAAATTTTTCAAGGCTTTCAAAATCGTTAAAAACAAAACATCTACAACCAAATGTATGCAAAAAATTTATACTTGGTATTCTTCCATTTATAATGTTGTAAGGTGTTTTGTTGTGCCTTTTGTTGATTATGGATCTGTTTTGTGTAAAACATGCGTTTGCTATAGCTTCTGCCCAAAAGTGAGTGGGCAATTTAGCATAAGCAAGCATGGTCCTGGCAGCTTCTACCAAGGTCCTATTCCTTCTCTCAACCACCCCATTTTGTTGGGGTGTTCTTGGAGTACAAAAATCATGAGAAATTCATTTACTTACAAGAAAATTCTCAATTTTTGCATTTTTAAACTCTGTTCCATTGTCTGATCTGATCCTTCTTACTGTTAGTTTTAACAGATTTTCAATTTTCTTAATAAAATTAATGATCAGATCAGGAGTTTCACTTTTCTTTCTCAAAAATTCTACCCATGTGTACCTGGAAAGTCATCTACTATTACTAGTATGTATTTCTTTCCAGAAAAACTTTATGTACTTATGGGTCCACACAAATCCATGTGTAAAAGTTCCAGATTTTGTGAAATAGAAGATTCAGAAATTGATTTATGTGAGCTTCTCTTGGATTTTCCCATCTCACACGCTTCACAAATTTTATCCTTCTTTGAGGATATCAAAGGTAATCCTTTTACCAGACCTTTGCTTGCTAGTTTGCTTAGGTTTTTGAAATTTAAATGGGCAAGCCTCTTGTGCCATAACCAACTACTACCTTTGTTGAGTTTTGAAAATAAACATAGTTTTGGATGTTCACTTTCTTCTTTGAAGTCAAAATAGTAAATAGATTTTCTTATCCTTTTCCCACTTAAATAGATTTTATTATCATCTATACCTATTAGCAAGCATTTTTCTGGTAAAAAGGTTACCTGAAAACCTTTGTCACAGAATTGACCACAACTCAGCAAATTATACCTTAAGCCTTCAACATAGGCTACTTTCTCTATGGTCAAACATCCATACCTTATGCAACCATATCCCATGATCCTCCCTTTCACTCCATTTCCAAAATTTACCATTCTACCTAGCTTTGAAACAAAGTTGCTGAGTAAGCTCCTGTCCCCAGTCATGTGCTTGGAGCTTCCTGAATCGCAGTACCAGATCTGCTGCACATGATGGTCCTGAAATGAAATGATTAGAGGATTTTTGGTACCCAGGCATGCTTGGGTATTGTTTCTGATGGAATGTGGATTACTTTATTTTTTCTTCTTCTTGGTTTTGCATCAGAAACTCTGTTATATGCTGAGCCATTAACAGATTTTACAGTTTTCTTTTGAAGATGGTGTTGGACAAGCTTCAGTATGTCAACACACATACAAGAGTTATCAGAATTTTCTGATAGTTCCTCTTGTGATGGAATGAGTGGATAATTTTGAAAAGATGAGTGAACTGCTTCTGGAGTTTTTACAGATTCTCGACTTCATTCACTCTTGTTTGTTTTGAAGTTAGGTTTTTCAAAAGAGTATTCAGAACAGGTTGTCTTGCAAGATTCAGATTCAGATCCTGATACTAAATTATCAGAAATCTAATGAGTTGCTTTTACAAAGATAGTGGGTTTATTTCTATTTGATCTTGTAGAACTTGTATAGCCTAAACCCTCTCCTTTGTTCTTTGGTGTGGACTCAATAAAATTTATGAACTCTTTAGCCTGTTGAAAACCTCTTACATTGATTTCTTTGTCATTGATTTTCTTGTAAAGATCTTTTCTTTCATTTTCATAAAACTCAATTTTTGCTCTTTGATCTAAACTGTCCTCTATAAGAAGTTGGTTTTCAAGAATGATTTTATTCAAAGTCCTTTGCAACTCATCAGATTTTCTAATATCTGATTGATGTTTTTCTTGCAGATTTAGAAAATCTGACATGAGCTTGTTTAGTTTGTGTTCAAGATCAAGATTGTCTAAATTTACCTTTTGTTCTGAAGTTTCTGGTAGTCCTTCAGAGAGTTCCATGAGGCAGAAATTTTCCAATTCTTCTTCTTCATCATCAGAAGAATCATCAGATAACCATGTATCTGTTCCAGCAATTAAGCTTACTTGTTGCTGCTTCTTTGCTTCTTCAAGCTTTTTCTCATAATATGCAACGTCCTTCAGCTTTTTGGTCTTGCATTCTGATGCATAATGACCTCTCTGCTTGCACTTGTAACACACAATTTCAGCCTTCCCTTTATCCTTAGATCTAATCTCTTCTTTAGATCTTCCATCCATCCTTCCTTTGTCACTCCTCTGGTATCTCTGGCTACCTCCCCTCAACCTCTGCTCAAATGTTTTGGTGAGCAGTGCTATTGCTTCAGCAAAAGCTGAAAAGTCTGATGATGCATCAGAAGTTTCATGATTTTGGCTGTTTGATGTTTGTGGATCATTGGTTGTTTTTTATCTTTGTGAGTTTGAGATAAGAGCTAAAGATCCCCCTCTTTGAATAGTTTCTTCAAATATTTCTTCGTCTCTGGGGATCAAGATGCTGTATAAGTCATGAAGACTCATGTTTCCTAGTTCTAAGGTTGATGATAAAGTCATGGTTAGACTTCTCCATTCTCTAGGAAGGGCATCAAGAAATTTTATGTTTCTTTCATCGTTTGATTTTGTTATAACAAATTTCTTTAGCTCGTTTAAAAGTTTTGTAAATATTTGATATGTATCATTTAACCTTTCATTTGGAAAACTTTTAAACCTTTCATAAGATGAGACATTATTTGTTCTCTTGTTTCTTCTCATCCTTTTTCCTCCTTCATAAAGGTTTTCCAACTGATCCCATATTTCCTTAGCTGATGCACATGCATCAACTTGTGAAAATATGTCATTGGGGATGACCATTATTAAAAGTGACTTTGCCCTTTCATCCCCAGCCACCAGGTCCTTGTCTTCCGCACTCTAATTTATTTCACTTTTGGGAGCACGGGAGGCAGGGATTGCTGGTGATTGGTCAGTTGCTGGAATAGCAGGTATATCAGTCATTGGTGTATGTGGACCCCTTTCAATGGATTGAAACATAGCTCGGTCATGACCATTAAGGAAATTGACCATCCTGATTTTCCATTGTGGGTATTCCTCTCTGACCAGAGTCGGAGGTTTGGACATAGAACCAATGTTAAAACATTATTCCAGGATTGAAAGCTGGCCATATTTAGAGAAAAGAAGATGAGCGATTAATCGTTTGAAAATAGTTTATTCAATCTGCTCTGATACCAATTGTTGATCCCAGTTTGGGCTCAAAACAACTTCTTTTCACGTATTATGGCAAGTGATTTCAGTAGATGTGAAAAAGATGTGCGGAAATGGAAATCAGACTTTCAAGAAACAAGACCTACAGAATTATCAAGTTTATATCACTTTGAAACAAACTGGTTTACAAGGTGATTGTAAGATTATTATCTAGTACAAACGAATCTTGAATTCTGTGGGTGAGAGGGCAATGGAGTTTAGATGTATGTGTGAATGCTAAGCTTTAAACTCACTTTGCTTCTCCTGGTTGAGCCTTCTATTTATAGACGGCTTGGTGCATGAATAAACAATAGTTTATTCATGCAATAATTCCTGCAAAAAGTAGCCCATTGACATATTCATTGATTCCAACGTTCAAGTTGCCTTTTTCATCATGATATCAATTAATGTCAACTTGCTTCGGTAAGTGTGGCAGGACAGAGCCAATTTCAGACAAGTGGGTATTTCATTAGAATTCTGATAAACCACTTCATCAGAAATTCTGATGAACAAATCATCAGAAAATTCTTGATGATCAGAATCGTCAGATACTGATGATATTTCATCAGAAATATCATCAGATCCATCAGAAATGACCTTTTCTGATAATCCAATTTAGCTCTTGATCAACTTGTGATTCTTTGAAGTAGATGCTATGCATTCCAGTTGTCCCATCTGATCTTCTTTTTCTAGTTCGTGATCTTCAGGACTATGATCTCTTCATAGATCAAGTTGATTGTGATTTTCTTCAATACTTACAAATAAAGTTTCCTAACATATCCAAAATATTATCGCCACCAACGAAAGCGGATTGGGTAGGGTATAAAAGATTGTCCAAGGTACCCTTAATTCTCCTCGAGAGAGCCTTGGAAATAATTTTGTACAGGGAACCGACAAGTAAGATTAGCCAATAGTCGTTAGCGTCTTGAAGATCATGTTTTTTTCGGGAACATTGCAATAAAGGATGCATTACATCCAAAACTTATTTCTCCATTGAGTAATTTAACCTCGTATAAAGACCTAAACTCACCGCTCTCTTCATAAACATATTAACAATTTCCATTACAAGGATGAAAAGGAACAAAGAGTGGGGGTCCCCTTGGCGCAATCCCCTTTTGAACGGAAACTCCCCCGAAGGAGACCCATTCACTAGAACCGACCCCCGTCCAAATTTTAGGCATCCTTTAATCCGACTGA